>CM035836.1:379574431-381974431 GCA_020510985.1 Pholidichthys leucotaenia | reverse complement strand
GTGCCTGGGATGACACCATTGTTCATTAACAAGAAGTGCCACTCCTCCTCCTCTCTTTTTCCTGCTGTTTTTCACGTCTCTGTCCCCCCGTATAGTCCTGAAGCCAGGTATCGCTACGTTTACATCCGGGATCTGTGAGCGTAACCACGTCTCCGTAAAACACATGAAACTACACTCACGATACTCCTTTTGTGTCCTGATCAGCGCTGTAAGCTCGTCTGTTTTATTTCCCAGCGATCGCACGTTCCCGGTGATGATCATCGGTACAGCCGGCTTATGCTTCCTCCTCCTCCTCCTAACCTTCGCTCCAGCCCTTCGCCCATGGTGTCTCCTCTTCAGCTCATCTGGGATGAGGGGCTTCACTGCCGGCCGCAGCGCTCCAGGCTCCGGCCTCCTCAGCGCAATCAGCTGTTCGTGTGTGTAAACAATGCGTCCGCCCCCACCTCTGTTGATCTCCATTGCCCGAGGAAGAGAAAAAGTGACGAAAACTAGAGAAAATAGACGGGCTAAAATAGAGAAAAAAGTTGGCCAGTCTTAGTCCGAGTATTCCTACAGAGTCCTGGTTAATAAGAGACACACTATATACAGGTATAAACAGATAGAAACACAAAGACACGAGAGAGTTGCTGCTGGTACGGCCGCCCTGCCTCCGGCGTCATTTTAGCTATGCATGCTTAAAAAATTTAAAAAAAAAAAAACAGCTGTTGTTATTAATCTCCAGCAGTTATTTATGTCAGTTCCAGTTAATTTTCGGTTGTAAATGTGTTTTGTTTTTATTGTTTTAAAATATATAAATAAATGTTGTGAAATGTTTGATGCCTGAATTCATTTGTGCCCTTTCAGTTACTGTAGAAGATGAAATCTATTGTTTATTCAGTGTGACAGATTCACAAAGTAATGGTTTACCTCACCTCTGCAAAACTAAAGTATTTTCAACCTTTTTATAGCGTAGTGATAAACAAGAACCTAAAATACACTGTACATATTAGATATATACAAAACATTGTAATCAGTAATCCTGAGAGAAGTTGGAAATAATTTATGGTGGAACAATAATCTTTTTTCAAATAATATTGTGTTAAAACAGAACTGCAGGGAAAGGGTCAGGGGAAATCTTTAATGAGCTGACCCTCGTAAGTTTGGTAAATCACTATTCATCCGTCCACTTACTTCTGACAAATAGGTTATCTCTTAACTGTTGTGGAGAGTTGCATTAAAAAAATAGCAGAGATGCAGATTAACCCAATTTACAACTGATTAAATGTTGGAGTCAATCCAGATTACAGAACAAATTGAAGATTTCTACTTCATTTTATTTGTAAAAGCCTTGTTAGTGCTGGTGGATATACACTGAAAAGAAACCTGTTGGTGTCATTGGTTCTAAAAAAAAAAACTGGAAAATAGATATCAGTTCAACACAAGTTAGCATCAAAATTTTGTAAATTTGTTGTTTTTTATTCAAGTAGAAATAAATATTTATGTGCTGGTAGAATACTAGTGCATATTTTTAAAAAAATAATACTGTGATGTATATTTTTTAATTGAATAATTCCAATCAAAAAGGAACAATCTCATATATTCTATATTAATCACATAAAGTTAACTATTTCAAGCATTTTTTGATTTTGAATAACACAACTTAGCTCGTTGAATTAAATAATGTCTCATTATATTCTATTTTTTAGATGCATTTGTATGTTAAAAAAAAACTGATTTCATTAAAAACTAAAAAAGCACTCAGAGAGCACATACAGTACCTCCGCCAAGGCTCCTTCTGTCTGTCATAGATCACCTTCAAAAATGTAATAGGTTTGTATGCACGCCTCGAGCCACTTCTGGTGAAAATTGCATCATCTGTCCATTAGTTTTGGAGTATTGTTGGTAACACACTGTGAGAAGATAAGCACTTTGGCTGAGGTATGCATTGTCAGATCCTCACCAAAATGTAATGGGTTCATCTCTATGCCAAGGACCACCTCTGGTGAACATTTCATCCAAATCCATCCAGTAATTTTGGAGTATTGTTGCTAAAACTCTGTGAGAAGATAAGACCCTTGGTGGAGGTATGCATTCTCGGATCATCACCAAAATGTAATGGGTTCCTCTGTAGTCCAAGAACCAACTCTGGTGAAAATTTCATCCAAATCCATCAAGTAGTTTTTTGTGTAATCCTGCTGCACAACTACAACGCAGACCAGGGTCAGAGGGCAGCAGATAAATAACGGCAGGCAGACAATTCCAATCCAGAGGGCAGTCACAGGGTCCAGGACAAGCAAAGGTCAAAGCACAGCAAAGCAGGATAAGCATAGATTCTGAGCTCAGAGAGGATATGGCTGTATGCAAAGTAACGTCACCAGACAGAGTGAAGGGAGAGTGATCTATTTAAAGGGCCTCTCTGGTTGGCAGCAAGTGGTGCACTAGGCTGCAGGGAGTAAGCCTAATCAGAAGGAAAGAGGGAAACAAAGTACACACAGGAACCATTACACAGCATCTTTTTAGATGCCCAAACCCCCTCTACTGACTTCCTACTAAACACATTATTTTGCCTAAATTTGTCTGTCCAGGCTACTATGTGACATATTTTGTGGTTGTTCATATTTACTAGTCCCCAGTCATTCAACGGCTTTATTTTCCATGGCTTTGTAGAGTCTAAATTTGGAACAACAGCAGCCTTGGATGATTCTAGCCTTGGAGGCCAGCTCTGAAAAGAAATTGACTTCTATCAAGCTATCACCCACTGGGTGAAAATACCTACCCAAGCCTCAGCTGTCTCTGTGCTTGCTGCTCCCTGATGGAAACACAGTATAGAGACAAGTTAATGATCCCTCCTCAAAAAGGTACAGAGTGAAGACAGGTAGGTGATACAAACCCATGTCAGCAGTTGGCAGTTGGCAGTCATCACTATCACTAATTGAAGCATCTGCCACAGTGGAGGGAGAAAAAGCTGTTCCAGGTACAACGATTCAATAGAACACCCTGATCTTCCACACTGCAGCCAAACTCCATACCAACAGCTCAAACATCCATCTATCCATCCATCTTCTTCCGCTTAATCCTTTTCGGGTCGCAGGGGGCTGGAGCCTATCCCAGCATCTTTGGGCGAGAGGCAGGGTACACCCTGAACAGATCGCCAGTCCATCGCAGGGCCAAAACAGAGAGGCAGACAACTATTCACTCTCACAGTCAGAATCAGAATCAGAATCAGAATCAGGTTTATTGCCATTGTTCATGTAGTACACAAACTAGGAATTTGTCTCGGTACAATGCTGCAACATTAAACATGATAAGATAAGAGAAATAAACTATACATGTAATAAAGTGTAGGATAAGATTAAGTGATACAAGTCATACCTAAGGACAATTTAGAATCCCCAGTTTGATGACATATGTTTCCAAATTTACTGTACCTGGAACTACATTTGAAATTGTGCCACAGAGCTTTACTTGAAATCTCTGTCTATTTATAGTCAACTTGCAGTCCAATTTTCGTGTTCAGCATCCCTCAAATCGTGGCACATTTGCCTCTCCAAACAAGCTGCTTGAGTGATGTGCATTCTGACCATTTGTTGCCTCAAAATAGGAGAAGGCTACAAAGCCAATCTAAGTTTGCCACAGATTGCCAGCACATTTCATTCTGCCCGCTCTATCACATAAAATTCTCCATCTGACACCATGCAATGAGAGGGAACAAGGAAGTGAGAGTGAGCTCCAGCTTCTGTCACTGAGCCACACCAGGGGCATACTAATATCTGCTCAGTCCAGCTGCTCTCCACGGTTGGGTAGATAAGCTTGATTATGAAGCATTACTGAGCCTCCCTGTCTACCGAGACGAATCATTGAACTGTGTGTCACAGAGGTGACTGGCTACAATGTCAGGAAGTGATTGGCCACTATGAAATAGTGTGAGATTCAGACTGTTTATTAATTAATGTGCCAAGGTCTAAAATTTAGCTTAAGTTAAATGTACAATAAAATTTTGGGGTTGTTAACCATAGACAGCCAATGAAATAATACTATTTTTTTAATCAGTTTTATTGTTATTAGTGCAGGAGGGGGTGCAGGAGGTGGGCTGCACGGTGGCGCAGTGGTTTAGCACTGTGGCAGCACAGTTTACCCTCGGCCGGGGGATCGCGGGGATCATGAGATCGTGGGTTCGATCCCAGCCCCTGACCAACAGTGAGCTGTGTGGAGTTTGCATGTTCTCCCCGTGTTGCGTGGGTTTACTCCGGGATTTCTCCGGTTTCCTCCCGCATACCAAAAACATGTAGGTTTAGGGCGCTCGCGCACGCAGCGACCGGCAGCCGGTGGCTTGTCACCAGACTGCAAACCAAATCTACCTACGGGTACAAATAAGTAACAAAAAAAAAAAAAAAAAAAAAAAAAAAAGGACTAAATGAGAAATATATACAGATCTGATAAGTGCCTGTCATCAAGGCTTTAAATGGCATTACTGACAGAAGTGACTGCACAGACTGAGTTTACACAAGATGTTCATGTTATTCTGTTTAATCTTAAAATTTACTAAGAAAGCCACCTTTTCCATAAGGGCCCCTATAGCATCCAGTCAATATAGAGAAGGCCAGAACTGATGGTTAAGTGACTTTATTTCCATTCTTCGTGTCATCAACCAACGTAAGAGCTATGGCAAAAAACAAAATAGACAGTAATCACAATATAACCCTCAATCACCACATAGCTCATACATTAGCAACCTTTATGTTAGCATAACTAATTTACAACTTTAAAAATAAAAACTTTCTGTAAAATCACCAACCTTGTTCCCTTATCGACTGAAGCTAAATCTTTGCTGTTTTTTATCCTTTTCTGTTGTCTTTTCTTCGTTTTTCCTTTTAACCTTTTCTTGCCCTTTTGCGCCTTTCCTTTGTCCGTCAAATCGATTTCCGTTAACTAACTTTCGCTAACTAACTTCCGCTCATGAGGAAGTTACCAAAATAAAAGCATGTCTTTGCAATATAATTACTATACATGTACACTACCATTCAAAAGTTTGGGGTCACTTAGAAATTTCCTTATTTTTGAAAGAAAATCACTTTTTTTCAATGAAGATAATTTTAAACTAATCAGAAATACACTCTATACATTGCTAATGTGGTGAATGACTATTCTAGCTGCAAATGTCTGGTTTTGGGTGCAATATCTAGATAGGTGTATAGAGGTCCATTTCCAGCAACTATCACTCCAGTGTTCTAAAGGTACAACGTGTTTGCTCATTGCGTCAGAAGGCTAATGGATGATTAGAAAACCCTTGTGCAATCATGTTAGGTCTGCAATGCTGTAATTGCTGCAAATGGAGGATTCTTTGACGAAAGCAAAGTTTGAAGGAAAAAATTATTATTTCAAATACAAATCATTATTTCTAACCTTGTCAATGTCTTGACTATATTTTCTATTCATTTTACAACTCATGGTGGTAAATAAGTGTGACTTTTCATGGAAAACACAAAATAATTGTCTGGGTGACCCCAAACTTTTGAACGGTAGTGTAAATAGAGCTAACCTTACTTTATCTACCTTTACACTCCCACCAAATTATTTGCTGACACACATATAAAACACAAATAATTTCTTCAAATTACTTAACAAAAAACAATAACTTTGTAAACATGTTATAAGTACAACTTTCAACATTTCAAAACACCCTTTAACATTTTATATTTACTTTTCCTAATCTCCTAATAGCAGAACCAACTTATGAACTGGACGTTCTACTATAGACATTTTATTCACACGCTGACCCTTTTTGGTAAGATTTCTGTCTGCAAAAGCGATCTTGACCTTTCTGACAAGTCCATCTGTGTCTTTTGCAGTGTCCAAGATTCGTCCAAGTTTCCATTGAGATCATGGTTGCGTTTCATCTTTGTCCATTACTATGTCTCCTATTTGCATGTTCCTTTTTGTCGTGTGCCATCTTTGTCTGACCATGATGTTTTGAAGGTACTCCTTTTTCCATCTGCTCCAAAACTGTTCGAGTAAGTACTGTACTTGACGCCATCGTTTTTGTGCATACAAATCTTCCTTAACGAACTGTCTGGGGGGAGACAGAGCAGTTGAGGTTTTCATTGTGACAAGATGATTTGGAGTTAGTGGCTCCAAACTGTTTGGATCATTGAGATTGTCTGTTAAGAGGCGGCTGTTTACTATTGCAGCTGCTTCGTAGAAGAAGGTTCTGAGTGAAGAATCAGTGAGTCGACCTGGTGTGAAAGCCAATGTTGCATTAAGAACGATTCTCACGGTCCGTATTTGCCGTTCCCATACTCCACCTGCGTGACTAGCATGAGGTGTGTTTAGGACAAAATCACATTGTTTCTCTTTTGTATTCCTTCCGTGCTTGTTTGTACATCTCCAGGACCCGGAGGCGTGCTGGCCGGATCATAGCCGATCCCTCACACCCTGGTCACGTACTGTTTGCCCCCCTCCCCTCTGGTAGAAGACTTCGGTCCATCCAGACTAAAACCTCCCGTCACATGAACAGCTTCTTCCCCTCTGCCATTAGACTGCTGAACACTAAGTGACTCTCGTGCACCATGTACAGCAGCTCAACCAGACTCATGTCAATCATCACTGTTTTCTTCCTGCATTACCGACTGCACTATATAGTTCTCCACAGTATCTGCTGCTGGCTAATATACACTCACCGGCCACTTTATTAGGTACACCTGTCCAACTGCTCGTTAACACTTAATTTCTAATCAGCCAATCACATGGCGGCAACTCAGTGCATTTAGGCATGTAGACATGGTCAAGACAATCTCCTGCAGTTCAAACCGAGTATCAGTATGGGGAAGAAAGGTGATTTGAGTGACTTTGAACGTGGCATGGTTGTTGGTGCCAGAAGGGCTGGTCTGAGTATTTCAGAAACTGCTGATCTACTGGGATTTTCACGCACAACCATCTCTAGGGTTTACAGAGAATGGTCCGAAAAAGAAAAAATATCCAGTGAGCGGCAGTTCTGTGGGCGGAAATGCCTTGTTGATGCCAGAGGTCAGAGGAGAATGGCCAGACTGGTTCGAGCTGATAGAAAGGCAACAGTGACTCAAATAACCACCCGTTACAACCAAGGCAGGCAGAAGAGCATCTCTGAAGGCACAGTACGTCGAACTTTGAGGCAGATGGGCTACAGCAGCAGAAGACCACGCCGGGTGCCACTCCTTTCAGCTAAGAACAGGAAACTGAGGCTACAATTTGCACAAGCTCATCGAAATTGGACAATAGAAGATTGGAAAAACGTTGCCTGGTCTGATGAGTCTCGATTTCTGCTGCGACATTCGGATGGTAGGGTCAGAATTTGGCGTCAACAACATGAAAGCATGGATCCATCCTGCCTTGTATCAATGGTTCAGGCTGGTGGTGGTGGTGTAATGGTGTGGGGAATATTTTCTTGGCACTCTTTGGGCCCCTTGGTACCAATTGAGCATCGTTGCAACGCTACAGCCTACCTGAGTATTGTTGCTGACCATGTCCATCCCTTTATGACCACAATGTACCCAACTTCTGATGGCTACTTTCAGCAGGATAATGCGCCATGTCATAAAGCTGGAATCATCTCAGACTGGTTTCTTGAACATGACAATGAGTTCACTGTACTCAAATGGCCTCCACAGTCACCAGATCTCAATCCAATAGAGCATCTTTGGGATGTGGTGGAACGGGAGATTCGCATCATGGATGTGCAGCCGACAAATCTGCGCCAACTGTGTGATGCCATCATGTCAAACTCTCTGAGGAATGCTTCCAGCACCTTGTTGAATCTATGCCCCGAAGAATTGAGGCAGTTCTGAAGGCAAAAGGGGGTGCAACCCGTTACTAGCATGGTGTACCTAATAAAGTGGCCGGTGAGTGTATATTTTAACTGTTGACCAGTATCACTTAATCTTATCCTACACTTTATTACATGTATAGTTTATTTCTCTTATCTTATCATGTTTAATGTTGCAGCATTGTACCGAGACAAATTCCTAGTTTGTGTACTACATGAACAATGGCAATAAACCTGATTCTGATTCTGATTCTGATTCTGATTCTGATTCTGGTTTGGTCAGGAACGGGCCAAAAACGTCCATACCACAGTATGTGAAAGGTGGAGAGAGCTCAGTTCTTTCTGTGGGCAGATCTCTCATTTTTTGTCCTTCCACAGGTCTCCTTTGTTTCCGACAAAACACACACTGGCGGATGTAGGATGCAACTGTTTGACTTAACTTTGGAATCCAATAGCCACTGGATCGTATCTCATTCATTTTGAAGCCTTTTCCCTGATGGTTGACCCGTTTGTGACAGTGAGTAATTATCAGTTTTGTGATGTGGTGTTCTCTGGGAATGATTGTTGGATGTTTGAATGAGTTGGGAAGAGATGAGTTCCGTAGCCTTCCTGCCACCTTGAGCACATTGTCTTTGTCCAAGAAAACATCCAAGTTGTACATTTTGTTGTTCTTTGGTAGCTGTTTGCCTTTGCTTAATGTCTCTATTTCGTTCTGATATGTTTGACTTTGTAAATCTTTGATAATCACATTTTTCGCATTTTGTCTTTCAGATACAGTAGTAAGTGTCTTTGATTTGTTTATGAGCAGATAACATCTAAGGCGTGCTACTGCGCTGACTGCACGGGACCAGGATGAGAACTTTGTGAGGCGGTCACTAAGACTTGGATGTTCAACAGTTTGTGTGCTTAGTGTCTGCACCTTTCTCACCTCTGGGTCTCCTACTGCAAGTTCAATCGTCTCTTTTGTGGGAAGACGTATCTCCTTTTCCCACAGGAACTGAGGGCCTGTGAGCCAGTTGGATGAAAGCAGTTCATTTACTGATGTACCCCTGGATGCCATGTCTGCAGGGTTTTTGGTGGTAGGCACATAAAACCATTGTTGTGGAGTGGTACTGTTGTGGATTTTCTGCACTCTATTAGCAACAAACGTGTGAAAGCGTCTTGCTTCATTATTTATGTATCCTAGAGTGACCTTTGAATCTGTCCAAAAGAACTCCTCAACGTTGTTATAGAGCAGTTCCTCTTTTAGCATGTTGCTCACGGCGATTGACACTGCGGCTGCGGTGAGTTCTAACCTTGGGATTGTGGCGACCTTTGTGGGAGAGACACGTGCTTTGCCCATGATGAAGGTACAGTGGACGTCTTTGTTTTTATTTATGAGTCTGAGATAAGAACATTGTCCATATCCTGTGGTGCTTGCATCGGAAAAGTGATGTATTTCTCTTTTCACTACACCTCCAAAATCTGCAGGAACATAACATCTGTTTATTTGCAGTTTTTTCAGATTGTGTAGATCTCCTTTCCAGCACTCCCACCGTGGCTTAAGAAGTTCAGGTAGCGGGTCATCCCAATCCGTTCCTTGACGACACATCTCTTGGAGAATTCCTTTGCCATTGAGCACATAGGGAGCAATGAAACCAAGGGGGTCGTATATTGCTGCGACTGTGGACAAGATGCCACGCCTGGTTGGTGGTTGGTCTTTCAGCGTGATGTTGAATGAAAAGGAATCTTTCTCCACATTCTAATGAATGCCAAGTGCTCTTTCTGTTTGTGTTTCACCAAATGTTAAGTCCTTTGTTTTAGTATTCGTTGCGTGCTCTGAAGTTGGAATACTGTTTAGAACGTCAGTGTTGTTGGACATGAACTTGTGTAACCTTAGTCCACCTATTGCACATAGTTCACGTGCTTCCTTTGCCAGTTCAATAGCGTCATTTACCGTCTCTGCGCTGATGACTCCGTCGTCTACATAGAAGTCTCTGGTTATGAACAGTGAGCCTACAGGATATGCAAGGCTGTTCTCTTTGGCTAAACATTTGAGTCCATAGTTCGCACAGCCAGGCAATGAGACAGCACCAAAGAGATGTACTGTCATCCTGTATGCTTGTGGTTGGCTGTTTATGTCTCCATCTTTCCACCATAAGAAGCGCAAGTAGTTACGATCATTTTCTTTGACTTGAAACTGGTGAAACATTTTTTCAATGTCGCACATCAAAGCTACTTGGTGCTTTCTGAAGCGCACAAGAACACTAGTTAGATTGTTAATCATGTCGGGACCATTCAGTAAATGTTCGTTAAGACAGGTGCCTTTGTACTTTGCAGAGCAGTCGAAGAAAATGCGCAACCTATCGGGTTTCTTTGGATGATAGATGCCATGGTGCGGTATGTACCATGTCTCACCAGGCGGTCCATAATCATCAGTCTCTTCGGCATCACCCTTTCTGATGATGTCACTCATATAGTTCATGTAATCCTCCTTGTATTTTTCATCCTTCATGAATTTGCGTTTAAGCTGGTTGAGTCTGTTTTCAGCGAGTTGTCTGTTATCTAGCATTTGTGGCCTTTCTTTAAACGGCAATGGCATTTTATAATGTCCATTTTCAGTTTGTGTTATGCCTTGCTCAAGTTTCTGGAGGAACACTAAATCATCTTGTGACACAGTTTTTTTCATTTCTGTCAGTCTCTTTAAAATCTCTCTCCAAAGCACGTATTGCATCTGCTGGAGTGGAGGGAGGGATTTCCTTAATGCTCACTCGATGACAGAGACTGCTTGCTATGTCTGTTTCATTGCAAGGTACTGAATTGCCAACTATGCTCCATCCTAAGTCAGTTTGAATGGCATAGGGCTCATTTTCCTTGCCTAATAGTACTTGTTTGGGTGCGAGAGCTCTAGGACAAGTATAACCAATGAGGAGACTTAATTCACAACTGAGGAGTGGGGGAACCTCATCTACAATAGGCAGCAAGTGACTCCACAGTTTTGCTGTTTCACATGTTGGTATGTGTTCTCTGTTGGCAGGTATGTAGTCCTTTGTGTATGCAGTGGGGAGCTTTATGACTGTGGCTGAGTTATAACCTCTCATCAAGTGATCAGATACTTTTCCACTGCTTACAACTGCATTTTTGCCCATCATAGTAGTCAATTTCAGCTTTACTGGACAAACATTTGCCTGCAGTTCATGTGTCACATCTTGATCAATGAAGACAGTGTCGCTCTGTGTGTCCAATAGCGCATAAACCAATTTTTCTTTGTGTGGATTGGTAGCAGTTGACAGCCACACTGGAACTATCATTGAGGTGCTGACTGTCTGCTCAAATCTGGCAACATTAAGTGACATGGCTGTTGCTGTTTCAGGTGAGTTACTTTGAGTTGCGTTATGTGTACTCACGTGTGTTTCTCTTTGTTGACTGTTACTGTAGTTCTCATCGTGAAGACAGGTTGGGTGTCTCTTTGTGCAGGTTTCACAAGTGAGGCGGCGTCTGCAGTCCTTAGCACTGTGTCCTTGTTTTAAACAACCATAACAAAGTTTATTGTCTTTCACATGTTTCTTTCTGTTTTCTAGAGGCATTTTCAAGAAGTCTGGGCACTTGTGGAGCTGATGAGTGTCCTGGCATAATGTGCAAGGAGAGCAGTTAGGTGTTTTTGTTATTGTCCATCTGCCACTTTGTTCAGTGGTGTTTGTGTTAAATACAGTTGCCTTGTTCCTTTTGATTTCCTTTGTGTTCCTTTTATCACTGTTTGTTTCAGTGCCGCGAAGTGCGTGAATGGAGGTGACTGGGTTGCAAGCGACTTCAGCTTCTAATGAGAGGAAGGATGCAAAATCACTGAAGCTTGGAAACTCACCACCTTCCATTAAAGTCTTTGTAACCTGCCTGTTCCATCTTGCGTTTATCCAGTCTGGTAGCTTGTGCAACAGTTTTGATTTTCTTCGCAGTCGTTGAGTATTTGTAATCCTTTTACATGTGACATAGCGAGCATGCATGCATTTATGAAATCTGCAAAGGTCCTTAATCCTTCAGCGTCTCTAGGCTGCACCTTTGGCCAGTTTGAAAGCTTTTCTCTAAATGCCTTCTGTATCACAAATGGCTGGCCATATCTTTGGTTTAGTTTGTTCCAAGCATCGTTATATGCCTCTTCATCGTTTCTAAAGAAAGTTCCTTCAACGCATTTGCGAGCTGGGCCCGTTACATATCGTTTCAAATAGTATAGTTTATCTGCTGCTGAGATGCCCCTTTGTTCAATCAGTGATATAAATGTAGATTTCCATTCAATAAACCCTATTGGTTCACCACTAAACACTGTTGGCTCTGGTGTAGGAAGTCTGTTCATTTTTATGCTGTCTTGAACTGCTTGTGCGAGTTGAGTGACACTAGGGGGAGCTGTTTGCTCAGGAATGAAAGCGGATGCTGGCATGGGAGACTTGGGTGTGAATTCTGGGCTCACCTGTTTGCTCTTTATTGACTGTACATCACCCACCTGTGATAACTCTCTGTCATATGCTTCAAGCCTGGCTTGAGCTGCTTTCATATCCTTCTGTGCTTTCAAACGTTCCAACTCTGCTGTTTGAATTGCAATCCTTTCTCTTTGCCTTTGTTCTTCTTTTGCAAACTCATACTCAGCCTCTTTTGCTGCTAGTTCTGCCGCTGCATCGGCTCATTTTACGGCAAGGTGTGAAGCTGAGGACTGCTGACTGTGATGTGATGCTGTGGCTGATCCATATATGGAGAGAGCGTATTCGTGCTCTAGAAGTCCACGTAAACGAATTCTTTCACGCTCTGCATCAAAATCTCCATCGACACCACTTATCATTTCCAGAATTATTCTCACAATGTCATGAGTAACTGCATCACATGCATCAGTCTTTCTCCTTATATCAGCTGAAGGTGCCATTTGATTTCTTATTTCTGAGTACAGCTTTATGACATCATCTCTTTTTAGTTCTAACATGTCTGCACGTTCTGCCATCTCCTTTTCAGTGATATCGGACTTTAACTTTTCTCTCGTTTCACGTACCTGTATTTTCCATTGTTCATAAAGAGTTAATAGCTTTTTGTCTTTTTTACTCATTTCTTCCTTTTGATGTATTATCATCTTCTCAGTTTGTATTTTAGCTCTTTCAGAACGTCTTGGAAGATCTGACATGCTGATCTGTTCATTTATGTCCGTTTGACCGTCTGACACAGCTTGTTCACCTTCCATTTTGAGCTTTTATTGAACCGTTTTATTTCTGACCAATTCCTGCCCTCTGCTGGACGTCGCGGGTATTACCACGGATACCTTGAGCCCACGTTGTACAGCATGTGGCGGCGGTCAAGCTCTTACTATAGCATCCAGTCAATATAGAGAAGGCCAGAACTGATGGTTAAGTGACTTTATTTCCATCCTTCGTGTCATCAACCAATGTAAGAGCTATAGCAAAAAACAAAATAGACAATAATCACCATATAACCCTCAATCACCACATAGCTCATACATTAGCAACCTTTATGTTAGCATAACTAATTTACAACTTTAAAAATAAAAACTTTCTATAAAATCACCAACCTTGTTCCCTTATCGACTGAAGCTAAATCTTTGCTGTTTTTTATCCTTTTCTGTCGTCTTTTCTTCGTTTTTCCTTTTAACCTTTTCTCGCCCTTTTGCGCCTTTCCTTTGTCCGTCAAATCGATTTCCGTTAACTAACTTCCGCTAACTAACTTCCGCTCATGAGGAAGTTACCAAAATAAAAGCATATCTTTGCAATATAATTGCTATACATGTAAATAGAGCTAACCTTACTTTATCTACCTTTACAGCCCCTTTACACATACGAGATCATTAGGTGACCATTGAGAGTCTCAACGATCTCCTAAAGCCTCAAAAAAGCTGTTTCTGTGTAAATGTTTGGGAGATCATGGTATGATTTTCATGGTGATCTATAGAGATCTTTGAATGATCCTTGAGAAATCACTAAGAGACCAGAAGACATCATTGAAGGATCATTGAGAGTTTGTTGGGCAACCAAAGATATATATTTGAGAGGTTCCTAGTGCTCTTCAACCCCCTTTACACAGGGGTGGAGATCATTAAGAGATTACTGACAGAAAAAAGGGCCAGATCTCTGAACAATCTTTCAATGATTTTTCAGCAATCACCAAGATCTCTCAGATCTGCTGACCCCAAGAGAGCGCGTCGGAAGTGGCGCAAGCAAGGTAAGAGAGGGGAGCTACATGCTAGGCTAAAAGCTCATGCTAGCCACCCACCACTACCTAGCCTCGTGCTAGCTAACGTACAGTCTCTGGAAAACAACCTAGGCGAACTAAGAGTAAGGACTGAAGACCAGTGGGAGATAAGAGAGTGCTGCGCCCGAATTTTCTGTGAGACCTGGCTCTCAGACAGTCCCTGAGTGCGCCATTCAACTACAGACTCACTCAGCACATCGGGCAGACGATAAGACAAGGGGTGTGTGTGTGTGTGTGTGTGTGTGTTTATAAACAACTCATGGTGCAGAGATGTACAGACTGTTTACAAGCACTGTTCGCCTAATGTGGAGTTTTTACTGCTGAAATGTTGTCCCGATTATCTACTGAGGGAATTCACTACAGTGTTTTTGACCACTGTTTACATCTGCCCGCAAAGCAACTACACAGCAGCACTACGCAAACTCCATGACATCATTAGCGCAGTAGAGACGACACATCCCGATGCTGTTTTTATTGTTGCTGGTGACTTTAACCAGTGCAATTTATGGACTGTACTTCCCAAATATTATCAGCATGTGAACATTCCCACCCGCGATAAGAACACACTGGCTCATGTTTACACAACCATACGCGGTGCATACAGAGCGGCACCCCGCCCCCACTTTGGACAGTCAGATCACATCTCCCTGTTTATGTACCCAGCCTACAGACAAAAGCTGAAACAAACAAACCCTGTTATTAAACAAATTAAACGCTGGACTCCAGAGACTGAGAGCACCCTGCAAGACTGTGTTGCCTGTACAGACTGGGATGTGTTTAAAGCTACAGCCACCCAGGAGGACTCTTCTGTAAACATACAGGACTACACTGAGTATGTGACTGGGTACATCAGCACATGTGTTAATACCATCGTACCCACCATACAAGTCAGGAAGTTCCCCAACCAGAAGCCCTGGATCAACAGTCAGGTATGCCAGATGCTGCGTGCTCACCCTCTTGCATTTAAATCAGGCAGTGAGGTTGAGTACAAAGCCACAAAGTATGGACTGAGGAAGGCTATAACAACAGCCAAGAGGCAGTACAGGGAAAAGCTGAACAGCCTCTACTCCACTCCTGAACCGGAGCACATGTGGCAAGGCCTGCAACACATCACAGACTACAAGAGCAACAGCAACACCACTAGCTCCACAGACAGCCTGCCGGATGATCTCAACATCTTTTACACCCGCTATGAGACCTCCAGCTACAGTGCAGAGAGGAGACACACACACGCACCCTCCCCCTCCACTAAACATCTCATCAGGCCAGGTAAACAGAGCACTGAGGAATATCAACCCCCACAAGGCAGCACGACCAGACAACATCCCTGGACGGGCTCTTAGAGCATGTGCTGCTGAGCTGACTGACGTTCTCACATTCATCTTCAACCTCTCCTTCAACCAGGACATAGTCCCCTCCTGCTTCAAAACCACAACCATCATCCCCCTCCCCAAAAAGAGCCCTGCCGACCTGTCTGAATGATTATAGGCCAGTAGCACTCACTCCAATCATCGTGAAGTGCTTGGAGAGAGTGGCGCTGCCCCTCATTCAGGACAGCATATCGGATACCCTGGACCCCCTGCAGTACGCCTACTGGCCCAACAGGTCCAACTCAGATGCCACTGCAGCAGCACTCCATTATTCTTTCCGACACCTGGAAGATAAAGACTCTTACATCAGGATGCTCATTGTCAACAACAGCTCCACCTTCAACATGGTCATCCCCCGTAAACTTACTGACAAACTGTCTTCACTTGGCCTGCACCCCACACTCTGTGACTGGCTAATGGACTTTTTGACTGGCAGGCCCCAGTTTGTCAGAATGGGTAACAGGACCTCAGCCAGCATCATCATGACCGCAGGTGTCCCACAAGGTTGTATTCTCAGCCCCATCCTCTACAGCCTCTTCACCCATGACTGTGTTGCCTCACACAAGGACAATATCATCCTAAAGTTCACAGATGACACAGCAGTGATAGGACGCATCACTGGTGGTGATAAAGTATCCTACAGGAGGGAGGTGGCCAGCCTGGTGTCATGGTGTGAGGACAACAACCTCACCCTCAACACGGACAAGACGAAGGAGATGATAGTGGACATGAGGAAGGGGAAGAGGAGACCCCATTGGCCGTTGTTCATCCAGAAGCTTGAGGTGGAGAGGGTGAGCAGCTTTAAATACCTGGGCATCCACATCAGCGAGGACGTTACGTGGGCACTCAATACCACAGAGCTGGTTAAGAGAGCTCAACAGCGGCTGTACATTCTGAGGAGGCTGAAGAAGTCTGGCATGTCGCCCAAGATCCTCAACAATTTCTGCAGCCGCATCATCGAGAGCATCTTGACCAACTGCGTCACTGCGTGGTACGGAAGCACTACTGCCCTGGACCGCAAATGCCTGCAGAGAGTGATGAAGACAGCGGAGAAGATCATCAGGACTCCACTCCCCTCTCTGCAGAGCATGTACCACCGCAGAGTCTGAGCTGCCGCCATCCTCCAGGACCCCACCCACCCCCAGCACAGAATGTTCACACTTCTACCCTCAGGCCGGAGGTACAGATATGTGAAATGCAGGACATCCAGACTAAAAAACTCCTTCTTTCCCACTGCCATTAGACTCCTGAATAATAACAAACTCCGGACATAGCTTTGCAAATAGGAATTCACACACTGGTTGCTAAATTTGCACACGGCTCACTTGCACAGTGTACATAGTCTCACCCCGTCTCATGTCCATATCCTCTCTGCTGCTAAATTATCATTGTACAGTCTACTGGGTGTTATCATTACTGAGAAATTCTCACACTGGGTGTGTCATGTACGCGCTGAGGCGCAGAGGAAAGGAAATGAGCCCATGCACTGGATGAAATTGTGTGTAAAAGTAAACAGTTCAAAAGAGTCCAACACAAAACGTAAAAAGGAAAACAACCCTGCAGTGCCTCAGAGCGAAACCCGGCTCTGGAGAGGCTAACTGCACTGCAGATGAAACAGTTCAGCTTTAATACAGCTGAGCAGACAAGCAGGGAGTCCACATAATGCCTCAGAGCCAGACTGGACCTCTGGAGGAAAAACTGCTTTACATGAACTAGACCAGAGAACAAGAAAAAAATTATACTTTGTGCCTTGGAACTGGGGAAAGCTCCAGAGAGGAAAACTGCACAAACAAAGTCTTAACAGGAGATAGACTAATGGAGCAACAAGTAATGAATGAACCCACTTAGTGTAAATGCAAGGTGAACTGACAATGTGAGTGAAGACAGGTGTGAGAGCTGAGCTGCAGGTGAGCTGATTACTAGCTGCCCACAGCTGAGGCTAGTGAGCTGTGACAGCAAGCAGGAGTGTCTGGAGAGAGAGGGGCAAAAACAGAAACAATGATCCAAACAGACATAAGAGCAGACAATAAGCAGGAATACAAAACAACAACAATAAACTGCGTCTGAGCTCCAAGATGACACTGGAGCTCAGACATATGACAGGGTGCTAATTTGTACATTGCTCATTTGCACATTGCTCATCTGTACACTGTACATAGGCTTATGCCATCTCAGGTTCATATTATCTCTGATATTAATATACCATTGTCCATTATAGTCATCCAGTGAATTTTCAATTTTCATTCTTCTTGTTTCCTCTAGTTTAACTACTTTGACTGCTTTAACTGTCCTAATTGCCTAATGTGTGTTATTAGTATTCATTAGTATTAGTACTTAGTATTAAGGTGTGTTTAAGGTGTCCTAATTGCCTAATGGGTGTTATTAGTGTGTGTTATTAGTATTCATTAGTATTAGGTGTGTTATTACCTTATTAGTATAGATGTGTATCTATTACCTTGGCATTCATTCGGAGAGCAGAGTAAGAATTTCATTCATTCATTCATCTTCTTCCGCTTAATCCTTTTCGGGTCGCGGGGGGGCTGGAGCCTATCCCAGCATCTGTGGGCGAGAGGCAGGGTACACCCTGGACAGATCGCCAGTCCATCACAGGGCCAACACAGAGAGACAGACAACAATTCACTCTCACAGTCATACCTAAGGACAATTTAGAATCCCCAGTTTGATGCCAATTAACCTAACTTGCATGTTTTTGGCATGTGGGAGGAAACCGGAGAAATCCCGGAGTAAACCCACGCAGACACAGGGAGAACATGCAAACTGCACACAGATCACTGTTGGTCGGGGGCTGGGATCGAACCCAGGATCCCCTGGTCAAGGGTGAGTTGCTGTGCTGCCTCAGTGCTAACCACTCTGCCACCGCGCCGCCCTAGTAAGAATTTCATTGCTCAGGAAATGTTGCATTTCTTAACTGTGCACATGATAATAAAGCCTTTGAATCCTTGAATCCTTGAATCCTAAATAATAAGCTGTCAGACTACAAAGACCAACCCAAGAAAATGTGGCAAACTTTGAAAGATCTTGGTCCATCTTCATCCAAGAAAAACAGCTCTTGTAATATCGACCTTGATATAAATGATGAATTATGTTTTGATAAGAAAAAGGTGGCTAATTGTTTTAACAATTTTTTTTTACAATTATTGCAGCTCAACTAGTTAATTAGCTCCCTGCAAGTACAGGCAAATTTGGTTTAAGTCACGTAAAGAATTTCTACCAGGCTAAAGATGTTCAGCCAAACTCTTCCTCGTTTTCTCAGGTATCTGAAGATGGCGTGTACAAGCTCTTGAGTGGTCTAAATTGGAGCAAGGCAACTGGTTTGGATCAGCTTTCCCCCCGTTTTGTTAAAGATGGTGCAAAGCTCATATCAAAACCCTTAGCTCATATTTTAAATTTGTCTTTAATTTCTGGAATCATTCCTGATGATTCCAGAAATCATCATGACAGCAAGGGTTACACCTCTTTATAAAAAAAAATAATAAATTGGATCCCAGCAACTATAGCTCTGTCTTGATTCTCAGTACTGTTTCAAAATTATTTGAGAGAGTGATTTATACTCATTTATATGCATACCTCTCAAGTAGTGAATGCCTGTATGAGTTTCAATTTGGGTTTTGATCTAAATTTTCAACTGAAACAACATGGTTCACCTAATTGATTATATTAAGCTTGCACAGGATGAAGGTAAATATACAGGTATGGTATTGCTGGAACTCCAAAAAGCCTTTGATACAGTAAGCCATAATATACTTTTATCTAAATTAGAGATTATCGGACTGGACCAAAAATCGGTGAAATGGTTCAGATCTTAATAATCGACAACAAATTGTTAAAATAGGAGGTACCCTTCAGACTCAGCAGATATCTCGTGGAGTACCCCAAGGATTGATTTTAGGGCCCCTTTTGTTTTTAATCTATGTTAATGATATTACCTCATCAGTTCAATGTAAACTTTTATTATCTGCTGATGATTCTGCCCTTATTGTGGCTGATAAAAATCCTGAGGTAATTCAGCATAGGTTATCACAAGAGATTGAATCAATTAGAGAATGACTAATTGACAATAAAGTGTCTTGTGGGACACATATGCATCACTTTAAGCTTCACATCTCAGAGTAGAACAAAGAATTGGGTCTCCTTGGAGATAACAGGAGGATGTGAAAATCTAGTCTTTGGTATGCAAGAGACGGCCTTGGGGGATTTCCTGGTCTGCCAGAGACTATGAGGAGGATGTTATAGGATTTAAGAGAAGATGCATTGTTACTTGTGATTAAATGCAATGTGACTGTGAGCTTTGAAGGTCCTGGATATATAAAGGACGAATGTCTGTGTTTTTCCTCTTTTCTGCTTTGCTGATGTTGGAAAATGTGAATAAACCTGACTCGTGAGATAAACTCTGCCTCGTCATTTTCACATTTCCACACTGGTGACCCTAAGACGTATCATGGATGAAAGAAATTCCCCCGGGCCAGCCGAGTCAGGAGCTCCCAGCCAAGCGTATGCCGCTACGGCCCAGCTACCGGACTTTTGGCAGGACAACCCGCACTCCTGGTTCCACTTGGTCGAAGCACAGTTCGCCCTCCGGGGGATAACGGTAGATGACACGAAGTTCTACCATGTGATTGCAAAGCTCGACAACCGCACGGCTCGGCATGTGGAGAGCCTATTGGAGCGGCCACCGGCCAGCGACAAATATGACGGGTTGAAGGCTGCACTTATCCAGCGCTTCACTCTCTCAGTCAAGGAGAGAGCGGAGATGCTCCTGGCTCTGAACGACTTGGGAGATGGCATGCCCATTGACCTGATGGAGAACATGCTGAGGTTGAGGGGCTCAGACGACGACAACTTCATCTTCACCCACATTTTCCTCAGGACCCTACCGTCGGCCACGAGAGCGACCCTGGCCAGTTCGCCGTTGTTGGCCCAGCGGGACTCCGCGCGCTGGCCCAGGAGGCGCACCGGATTCTCAACGCCAGCAAAGAGCGCGCGGCCACCGCGGCAGGCGACGGAGTTCGGGCGCAACGGGCCGGAGATGGCGGTAGCAGAACCACCGACGACGCCAGCGGCGGCGGGGGCCAAGGATCGCGGAGGAGACACCCTCTGTTTCCACCATCGCCGCTTTGCAGAGAAGGTACGCAAATGCCAAGACCGGGGGTCAGTAGCAGCTGCAGCCCTCGGGGAGGAGAACAAGCTGCTCTACTTGAAGGATGCGCGCTCGGGGAGGCATTTCCTCGTGGACACAGGCTCCCAGTTGAGTTTCATCACACCTTCCTCCTCTGACCGGCTGGCGGTTTCCAGAGGTCCCGGGGTGTCAGCAGCGAACGGCTCGGAGATTAAGACCTTTGGTGAGAGGACTCTGCTTCTGTCCCTACACGGCCGTACATTTGAGTGGACTTTTGTCATAGCTGCAGTGAATTTCAATATGTTGGGGGCTGATTTTCTGTGCTCACATGGTTTGTTGCTTGATCTTGCTAACAGGCGCCTGGTTAATGCACTTTCTTTTTATTCTATTCCCTGTACAGCCCGAGTGGCCCCGCCAACAGCACAAGCCAACGTCACAGCTGCAAGAAGTAAGTTCCACACACTGCTCACTCAGTTCCCAGCACTCACGGTTCCCACATTTTCAGCAGCCATCGCTAAACACGGGGTGGAACATTTTATTACTACCACCAGACCGCCCGTTTTTGCAAAAGCTCGGCGCTTGGATTCAGCTAAACTGACCATAGCGCGCGAGGAGTTCGCCAGCCTGGAAAGGTTGGGCATCATCAGGCGTTCAAACAGCCCATGGGCTTCCCCGCTTCACATGGTCCCAAAAGCTGACGGCTCGTGGCGACCTTGCAGAGATTTCCGCAGGTTGAACAACGCCACAGCGCACGACCACTACCCAATCCCGCATATCCAAGATTTTTCCGTTCATTTGGCGGGAGCGCGCGTTTTTTCTAAGATAGACTTGGTCCGCGGTTACCACCAAGTCCCAGTGCGCGCTGAGGACATACCCAAAACAGCGGTAATAACTCCGTTTGGTCTATTCGAGTTTTTGCGCATGCCATTTGGGCTTAAAGGCGCTGCGCAGACATTCCAACGCATGATGGACGGGGTGTTGCGCGATCTCCCCTTCGTATTCGTCTACCTGGACGACATCTTAGTAGCCAGCGCATCCGAAGATGAACACGAAAACCACCTCCCGGCAGTTTTCCGGAGGTTGGGAGAGCATGGTTTAATAATCAACCCAGCGAAGTGTCAGTTCGGGGTGATGCAGATTGATTTTTTGGGGCATCGCGTCTCTCCAGAAGGAGCGATTCCGCTGCCTGACAAAGTGCGCGCGGTAGCAAATTTTCCCCAGCCACAAACGGTCAAGGCGTTACAGGAGTTTTTGGGAATGGTGAATTTTTTATAACCCTTTCCTCCCCCGCGCAGTGCAGCTCATGCAATCATTGTATGCCGCACTCAAAAAAACAAAAACTCACAAATAAGATCGAATGGTCTCCAGAGCGAGAGCGAGCATTCTCGGAGGTCAAAACAGCCCTGGCAAATGCTGCGTTGTTAGCACATCCAGACCCAACGGCCCACATAGCGCTCACTACTGACGCGTCAGATGTGGCCATAGGGGCGGTTGTGGAGCAGCATGTAGCCAGGGCTTGGCAGCCGCTCGCCTTTTTCAGCACGACCTTGCACGATAGTGAACGAAAATACAGCGCATTCGACAGGGAGTTGTTAGCTCTCCATTTGGCCATTCGCCACTTCCAGTTCTGGCTGGAGGGACGCCGTTTCACCGTGTTCGTTGACCACAAGCCGCTGACATTCGCGATGGCCAAGGTTTCAGAACCGTGGTCGGGCCGGCAGCAAAGACAGCTGGCCACCATCTCAGAGTTTACTACCGATATTCAGCACGTGGCAGGTACACTGAATGTAGTGGCAGACTGTCTCTCGCGCGCCGTGGCGGCCCCAGTCCGCGTAGGGATAGATTATGTAGCCATGGCCGCGGATCAGGTTAGCGACGCGGACGTGCGCGCGCTCCAGTCTGGACCAACAGGGTTAAGGCTGGAGAACAGGGTGCTGCGAGACGGTATGCCCCCCCTAATCTGCGATGTCTCCACTGGGCGACCGCGTCCTGTGGTACCGGCCGCGTGGCGCCGCCGCATTTTTGACTCGATTCATTCTCTGGCGCACCCGGGAGTGCGTGCGTCGGTCAAAATAGTAGGAGAGAAATTTGTATGGCCCAGCCTGCGCAAACAAGTTAAGGAGTGGGCAGCAGCCTGCATGGCTTGTCAACGAGCCAAAGTACACAGACACACGAGAGCTCCCTTGGAGCTGTTTCACATCCCGGCCAAGAGGTTCGATCATGTTCACGTGGACCTCGTAGGCCCCCTCCCGCCGTCACAGGGGTGCACACACCTTCTGACAATGGTGGACCGCACCACGCGCTGGCCGGAAGTGGTTCCACTGGCGTCAACCACAGCCGAGGAGGTGGCGCGCGCGTTTTTTAACAGCATGGGGTAGCGCGCTTTGGAGTCCCGTCGGACATTACGTCCGACAGAGGACCTCAATTTGTTTCCGAACTTTGGTCAGCAATGGCCCGCAGCCTGGGGGCAACGATCCACCGCACAACCGCGTACAATCCGCAGGCTAATGGGTTATGCGAACGTTTTCATAGGTCATTGAAAGCGGCTCTCAGAGCGTCGCTGACGGATGCAAATTGGGTAGACAGGCTACCGTGGGTTTTATTGGGGTTGCATTCTGCACCTAAAGAGGACTTAGAAGCCTCCCCGGCTGAGCTAGTTTTTGCGCAGCCTCTTCGGCTGCCCAGGGAGTTTCTTCCAGATAATCCTGCGCCAGATAGCTCCCCGTCTCAGCGGTTGCAGCGTGGCACGGAATCGGGCACGCTGCCTAGCCCCATTCACCACAGTTTTCCACGCGTTTTTATGCCTAAGGCTTTGAAAAACGCGGAGTTTGTTTTTGTCAGACACGATGCCCATCGCCCACCGCTGTGACCACCTTATGATGGACCATTTAGAGTGCTGGAAACAGGGGACAAGCATTGTTTGCTAGATTTGGGGGGCAGGAAGGAAAAGATTGGCATAAACAGGCTCAAACCCGCCTTTGTGGTGGCGGACGAGGATGTGCTGTTGGCCAGGGCTCCTCGGTGCGGCAGCCCCCCCCGGGGACATTCCCCAGAACACCCACAGGGAGTGACAAACAGTTCTCACCCCCAGACAGCAGCTCCCCAGCAGGATGGCACCGCTGAAGTGGCGAAGCCCGCTTACAGCAGATACGGGAGGAGACTGAGGCCCAAGCAGCACGTGGGTTAATGTGTAATGATTTTATCATGACATGCAGACTGTTATTCTGTTGTTCCATCTTAGATGTTTGGGGGGGGGGGTCATGTGGGACACATATGTATCACTTTAAGCTTCACATCTCAGAGTAGAACAAAGAACTGGGTCTCCTTGGAGATAACAGGAGGATGTGAAAATCTAGTCTTTGGTATGCAAGAGATGGCCTTGGGGGATTTCCTGGTCTGCCAGAGACTATGAGGAGGATGTTATAGGATTTAAGAGAAGATGCATTGTTACTTGTGATTAAATGCAATGTGACTGTGAGCTTTGAAGGTCCTGGATATATAAAGGACGAATGTCTGTGTTTTTCCTCTTTTCTGCTTTGCTGATGTTGGAAGATGTGAATAAACCTGACTCGTGAGATAAACTCTGCCTCGTCATTTTCACATTTCCACAGTCTCTTCATTTAGGCAAAACAGAGTCTATCCTTTTTGCTTCAAAAAGGAGACTCAACAAAATAAAATCCATTCAGGTACATTGCGGCAAAAATGAGCTAGCATGTTGGGAACACGTTAAATATCTAGGCCTATCTTTGGACCAATGTTTGGATGGGGAAAGCATTGTGGACAAGATAGTGAAAAAGTCCAATGCAGGACTCAAATTTTTATACCGGCAAGCCAACAATGTTTGTTTTGAAAGAAAAAAATTATTAGTCTCAGCCCTTATACAATGCCACTATGACTATGCTTCCACGGCATGGTACTCTGGACTGACAAAAAGATGCAAGCAACAATTACAAGTCTCCCAGAGAAAAGTGATTTATTTCATTCTGAATGCACCGGCAAGAAAACATATAGGTGCTGACAAATTCAAGCAGGTTAATAAACAACTAATGCTGAACTTAATGTTTAAAATTCTATATGGCCAGGCTCCAAATTATCTTTTAGGCCAGTTCAGCTGCATTCAAAACTCTAGTCAGATAACCACAAGATCTGGCTCTGCTTCACTTCAGATACCTCACACTGGTTCATTTGGTGCTTCTTCGTTCATGTATACAGGTATTAAGGCTTGGAATAGCCTATTAATTAATAATTTTTTTAAGTTTTAAATCTGCTGTAAAAAAAAAAAGCATCTTTTTAATGAAATGGCTATCCAGGAGTCTGACATTTTTATATATTATTAGCTTATATGGTGATTGTTGCCTACTTCTTTCTTCACCTATTGGCTCATTATTATCTTGAAACTTTTTTTTCTGTTTGTATTTTTGTCATGTAATAGAAAGGACCACATTGGAAATAAGTGTTTTCACTTTTATGTGTCATCCTGGATTTGTATGACGTTTCATATGTATATTTGCATTCTCTATGTTTGTATACTATGTTGAGGGTTATTCTTATCCAAATAAATAAACAAATAAACAACATCATCAAATCACGTGACGTTCTGTTTACGCCTCCATATTGATAGGCAAGCTGTAAATGTGCATGTAGTGCTACCAATGCATTGGTGCTAGCTTAGACTGGCAGATATTTCAACTCTGACAAGTTGGTCGTGGGTTCAACAATCCACCATCCAGCAGGGCGTCCTCTGTGTGGAGTTTGCATGTTCTCCCCCATGCTTGTGCGGGTTCTACCCCAGGTGCTCTGATTTCCTCCCACTATTCCAAAAATGATGCTAGTCAGGTCGCATTCCATCACAGCCAGTTCGGAGAGCCCAAAGTGGGTAGCAGCAGTCAGACAGGAGGGTTGGCAAACCTTCCACCCACAGGTAAGCCTCTGCAGCCGATCATCTTCATCAGAGGTAAGTACATGTACACCACATTCCAAATTGTTATGCAAATAGAGTTTTAGTGTCATAAACATTCAATTTTTTGTTTTTCAAATTAACTCCATGGATGGTATTGTGTCTCCAGGGACTGAGTCATGTTTTGTGCTGGAATCATGGAGAGAGAGCTGGTAGGCCCCTTTAGGGTCCCTGAAGGTGTGAAAATGACCTCAAGCAAAGTATATAGAGTTTCTGACTAACCCCTTTCTTCCATGGTACAAAAGAAGACTGCGCTTCCACTAGCAAAATCCTCTTCATGCCTTGACAATGCACCATCTCCTGCTGCAAAGAATGCCTCTGTGTTATTGGCTGCTATGGGCATAAAAGGAGAGAAACTTCATGATGTGGCCCCCATCCTCCCTGACCTCAACCCCTATTGAGAACCTTGGGAGCATCCTCAAGCAAAAGATGTAGGGAGGCAGTTCACATCAAAACAGCAGCTGTGGGAGGCTATTCTGACATCTTGCAAAGAAATTCAAGCAGAAACTCTCCAAAAACTCACAAGTTCAATGGATGCAAGAATTGTGAAGGTTATATCAAAGAAGGGGTCCTATGTTAACATGTAACTTGGTCTGTTAAGATATTTTTGATTGAAATAGCTTTTATTTCAGTAAATATGTCCTCCCAATGCTGCAAATTCAACAAATGACCATTTTCAAATCTTTACAACCAATTTGAAACTCTGCTGTGTATAATAACTTGGAACAGTACATTTTGAGTTTTTTTATTTTTGTAAAAAATAGTTATCATTGGGAGGTTTGTTCAATAAAATTTGAATTATGCTCTAATGGCTGATGACGTTCATGGACACAGCGATGAAAAGAGAGACAAGAGGAGGAAACGTGGAAAGCGTGGAGGCGTGAAATTAAGCCTGAGGAGACGTCAGTTTAAAAGCATTCTTCATCCTTCCATGATCTTGGGGAACGTACAATCTCTGAGAAACAAGGTGGATGAAATTCAAGGGAATGTACGCTACCAGAAGGACTTCAAGAAATGCTGTGTCATGGCTTACACCGAGACTTGGCTTAATGCGCATGACCGGGACGCGGATCTGTGGATTGACGGCTTTGGAGCCCCACTCCGCTCGGATCGGCAGGAAGAGGTAACGGGAAAAACGTTTCAGTGGGGGCGGCGTATGTTTATATATTAATAAGCAGTACTGCACATCTGTCTACGGTCAGAGGAGCCGCATCTGCACACACCCGATGTGGAGCTTCTGTCCGTATCGCTACGCCCCTTTTATTTGCCTCGCAAGTTCCCCCAACTTTTCATCACCACTGTTTACATTCACCCGAGGGCAGACACTGACTCCGCCTCCAGCATCGTCTTTGATGTGGTACAGCAGCTGCAGTCAATTTCTCCAGAGGTGCCAAACTTTATTCTTGGGGATTTTAACCATGTTTCTTTAAAGAAGACACTTAAAAACTTTTATCAGTATGTCTCCTGCCCAACCAGGTGGAAAAACAGACATTGGACCTTTGCTATGGATCCATAGAGAGGGCCCTATAAATCACTCCCCCCTTCCTCCTTTAGGATCCTCAGATCACAACTGTGTACATTTACTGCCCCACATATAAAACCTGCTCTCAGAAGAGGCAAGGTGGAGACCAGAGACCTAGAGGTGTGGGACAGAGGATTCAGTGCACTGCTCCAGGAATGCTTTAACAGGTACGGTCCTGGGAGGTTTTCACACTGTCCTGTGGGATGATTTGGACTCCTTTGGTAGACGTCACATGCTCATACATGGCTTTCTGTAAAAATATGATTGTTCCACGTAAAGTGTCAAAATATATCCCCAACAACAAGCCATGGGTTACAAAATCAGTTAAATTCCTGCTTTACAGAGGAACGCACTTGCCTTTAAACAGGGGTCTGTTTCTGAGTACAGGTTGACCACAAAAGAGCCTGAAGTCCGAAAATTTTAAGGAGCAAAACAGAATTATAATCAGAAATGGAAAGTAAGATGGCTTACTGTTACGTATTGGGGGCCCCCCCCCTTGCGAGCCATACAATGAGAGCCAAGGGCAGGCCAGTGAGTTTGCGATGTTTATTGTAATAAGGGAAAGGAACAAAGGAACAGGGCCTCGTGGGGCCAAAACACAAATGATCATACAAGGGTAAACACTTACACACGATGGTGAATGGCGAGCGGGTGGCTGGCACCAGACGAAGGGGTTCCAGCCTTACCCACGCTGGAGAAGAGCGTGGATAATGGTGCGCGGTCACAGCCCCGAGTGATCGGAGCTGCTCCCTTTTATAATGGTTGACAGCGCCTCAGCTGATGAGAGGTAATTGGGCTCCAGCCGTCCCGCAGAGCTTGACAGCTGGGAAGCCCGCTGAGACGCTGTCACAATAAGAGCTGGGCTGAGGAAGAATATGGCCTGAGCGCCGGAAAACAACGGCGTCTCAGCCCATATGACACAGCCCCCCCCTCACGGCCAGGCTCTGAATGGCAAGTAACACCCAAGCCCCCACCCACCCACCTAGGGTGGGCGGATGGGGCGTAGGCCAGGAGGGCGTAAATGGGAAAAGAGAAAAAAAACCCAACATAAACAGGGAACTGATGAAGCACTTACAGAGTGTGAGGAAAAGAAGCACAATAACCCATAAAATGCTAATGTGTAGCCTGAGAGAAAAGAAAAAAAAGAAGAGAATACAATATTGACAAGGGATAAATGAAACAATTACAGAGCATGGGGGAGAACACCACGCAATACTCCAAAACAGGCAATCATATGCGGACGGAAGGGAAAAAAAAACACTACTTAGGCTGGGAACAAATAAAGCAATCACAAAGCATGGGAAAGAGGAGAAAAAAAAAGGAAGCCCAATATTCCATGAAATGCCCATAACAATATATAGACAGACACAAAGAAAATCAACCCAGGGGACCTTGAAACGAGGCAAGATAAGCTCGGACGCAGCGGGCGGCTGCGCCCGGCTCATCTCCCCTAGAGACAGGCTAAAATGCTCTAATATATGGAAGAGAAAGACAAAGTAGAGCACTTGCCTGAGCTCGGGTTCTGACGCCGTCCAGGACTGCAAAGATCCAGGTTCAGATGGCAGAAGGTTGTCCTCAGGCTCCCACTCAGCTGCGTTGGGCTCTGCAGCTGGCATGATGGCGCACGCAGTTTGCGAGTCCTCCGGCACCGGTGCCCACGCCAATGGCCCACACGGCGTGGTGGCAGGAGAACCTCAACCAGCTGGACCAGACCGCTCATCCGTGGAGACCCGGGGACGCTTCATCGTCGGCGCAGGTTCCACGCTGCAGTCCGCTCTCCTCCTCCGCCCACGGCGTAGCTGCGGAACCGGAACCAGGCTCTCCAGAACCGCAGGCCCCCTCCTCATCCCACGACGTTGGCCTGGTGTCGAGGACCGCTCAGCGGAGGAGACACAGAGGATGCGGGGTTAACAATTACAGCCACAGCAGGTGGTGGGAGCTCAGGGAGCTGCGAACCCCGAACTCTACCTCCAGGAGTCTGACAGAGCAAATCACAATGAGTGGATGAATGAACTGGGACTTGCCTGTCTCCTGGAGGCTGGATGGTGACCGCTGTGGCGGACGTTGCTCCTCCCTTTCCCAGCCGGACGGTAACAGAGGACCCCCTGGGAGGACGTTGGGGAGCCGCTCGTGATGATTCCGGGACGGAGCTTGCCAGGTCCGGACTCTGGGTGCACACAGCAGCCGGGGAATGCGTCGAGGAAGAGGGGGCGACAGCCGAGATGAACCGGGCCCAGAGCGCTGATGTAACAGCGGGGGAAGATGGCTCGGAAGACGAGGCTGCGGGGTTTCCCCCCTGATGAGGCGCAGGAGTGACAGCTGTGTGGGGAATTGAGACCTTGCGGCGACCCGGAACTGGATCCAGATGGGATTCGTACTGAGGTTGACAACCGGTGTGACGACGGCTACTTGCAGGGGGCGAGGCGAAGGTGAGACCCGGGAATCGCCGTTCCTGTGCAGAGACAGAAGTGAGCAGGTCGGCAAACTCTGGGTACTCACGCAGCTCCGGATTCCTCTCCACCAGTCTAACTGCCGCCATCACATGCTCAATGATGGCAGATGGATGAACCGCAGAGCGAGCAGCAGCCACTCGGTCTCGGATCTTGACAGCTGCCAGCTGCAGCTTCCCCGGGGGATTCCCGAGTGACGTCGTGCCCGATGAAAAAAGACCTCTGGATGGTGCGAACTCCTGGGCCGGAACGGAGGCATGAGCGGGATCCCGAAGCGAGGGGTGACGATGACTCCTCTTCGGCTTCCTGCCGGGACTTCCCTCCAGCCCACGGAGAATCTCGCGTTGTGAGGCAATGGCATCTCTCCTGGCACAGACCTCAGGGTGGTTGGAGTAGCGAGGGAGATTGTCCAGGAGAACCTCAGCGTGATCTAGGTGTCTGCGTATGTCGATGGGATTGTCGTAGAGGGAGGCGGTGAAGAGCGTCCCGTCGACATACTCCAGGGCAGTAGCTAACTCATTACCCAGGCACCGAACGCGGCTCCTGGGAGGCGGCATGCTCTCAGAGTAGACACCCAGACAGGGAAGAATGAAGTCCACTTTAGCAAACTCACGGCCGCCAGCAACTCGCTTGGCTGTGACCTACTGTTACGTATGGCTCTGCGAGCCATACAATGAGAGCCAAGGGCAGACCAATGAGTTTGCGATGTTTATTGTAATAAGGGAAAGGAACAAAGGAACAGGGCCTCGTGGGGCCAAAACACAAATGATCATACAAGGGTAAACACTTACACACGATGCTGAATGACGAGCGGGTGGCTGGCACCAGATGAAGGGGTTCCAGCCTTACCCACGCCGGAGAAGAGCGTGGATAATGGTGCGCGGTCACAGCCCCGAGTGATCGGAGCTGCTCCCTTTTATACTGGTTGACAGCGCCTCAGCTGATGAGAGGTAATTGGGCTCCAGCCGTCCCGTAGAGCTTGACAGCTGGGAGCCCGCTGAGACGCTGTCACAATAAGAGCTGGGCTGAGCGCCGGATAACAACGGCGTCTCAGCCCATATGACAGCTACAAAGAAACTTGGTTCAGCCAGGGCCAGTATGAAAACTATTGCAAGCCTTCAGAGCACAGAGCGCAGTAATCGTGTGTTTTTAGATGGTTTTAATTCAGACACAGAGCTGGCTAATGCTCTTAATTGTTTTTATGGTCGTTTTGACTCCTTTGATTTTAGCACTGAAACCCAAGATTTGAAACAGAAACTAAAAGACAATCAGCACTTTAATACTGAGGTGCAGGATATTAAAAGGGAGTTCTGCGCTGTAAAAGTGAACAAAAGTCAGGGCCCTGATAATATATGTGGGCGCTTGGTAAAGTCCTGTGCACATGAACTGAGTCCTGTATTTCATTACATTTTCAATAAGTCCCTACAGACACAACATGTGCCCAAGATCTGGAAAGATGCCGTGGTTGTTCCTGTTCCAAAATCCAGCTGTCCTAAAAACGACTTTAGACCAGTTGCTTTGACTTCAATTTTAATGAAAATTTTTGAAAAACTGGTCAGATGTGAGGTCCTAAAGCAGACTGAACATGCATTGGATCCTCTGCAGTTTGCCTATAAGCCTCACAGAGGAGTGGAGGATGCCACTGTCACTCTGCTTAACATGCTTTTTAAACATCTGGATTTTAATGGGACACACGCCAGGCTTTTATTTGTGGACTTTTCCTCCGCCTTTAATACAATCCAACCTCATATTTTAGTTGAAAGGCTCCTGCAACAATTTGATTTGAGCAATAATCTGGTGGGCTGGATTCTGGATTTCTTAACCAACAGGACACAGAGAGTAAGGGTCAATGGTACATTGTCTGACCTAAAGTACTCTTCTACTGGCTCTCCTCAGGGGTGTGTGTTGTCACCACTACTCTTCATCCTGTACACAAACATGTGCCGGAGCAGACATGACAACAGACACATTATAAAGTATGCTGATGATTCAGTTATTGTCAGTCTCCTACAGGATGGTGAGAGTGGCCACGGCCCAGTAGTTGATGATTTTGTTCACTGGTGTGAAGATTCCTACCTGCAGCTGAATACGACAGAAACTAAAGATATGATTATTGACTTTAGGAGGAAAACTCCCAGGCACAAAGTCACCATACTAAAAGGTCAGACCACTGAATGTGTACAATCCTACAAATATCTTGGGACGATTCCATCCATCCATCCATCCATCTTCTACCGCTTTTCCGGAGGTCCGGGTCGCGGAGGCAGCAGTTCAAGCAGAGAAGCCCAGACTTCCCTCTCCCCAGCCACCTGCTCCAGCTCTTCAGAGGGGATACCAAGGCGTTCCCAGACCAGCTGGGAGACATAGTCTTTCCACCGAGTCCTGGGTCTGCCCCGGGGTCTCCTCCCAGTGGGACGTGCCTGAAACACCTCAAGTGGGAGGCGTCCAGGAGGCATCCTAATCAGATGCCCATACCACCTCAACTGACTCCTTTCAATGTGGAGGAGCAGCGGTTCTACTCTGAGCCTCTCCCGGATGACTGAGCTCCTCACCCTATCTCTGAGGGTGAGTCCAGCAATCCTACGGAGAAAGCTCATTTCAGCCGCTTGTATCCGCGATCTCGTTCTTTCGGTCATTACCCAAAGCTCGTGACCATAGGTGAGAGTAGGAACGTAGATTGACTGATAAATCGACAGCTTTGTCTTAGAACTAAGCTCCCTCTTCACCACAACAGACCGGTACAATGTCCGCATCACTGCAGATGCTGCTCCAATCCGTCTGTCGATCTCTCGCTCCATTCTCCCCTCACTCGTGAACAAGACCCCAAGATACTTAAACTCCTCCACTTGGGGCAGAAGCCTGTCCCCAACCCAGAGAGGACAATCCACCTTTTTCCGGCTGAGGACCATGGACTCGGACTTGGAGGTGCTGATTCTCATCCCAGCCGCTTCACACTCAGCAGCAAACCGTCCCAGCAAGAGCTGTAGGTCATTGCTGGATGAAGCCAACAGGACAACATCATCTGCAAACAGAGATGAGATCCTGTGGTCACCAAGCATGACACCCTCCATTCCCTGGCTGCGCCTAGAAATCCTATCCATAAAAATTATGAACAGATGGCGCCCACAGCGGTCGACATGGTGCTTCGCTGCGCTCTTTGTTTGTTTTTGTTTGTCAATTGTGTGTCTGCTTGCACTTATACCCGTGAAGAACTTTTAAATATCAGGACTTTCACCCCCACGGACCTCCTCCCAGTTTTTCTAGCCCCTGCCGCCGATCTGGTTTATTGTTTGGCTCGGAAAGTGAGACGGCGGAAGAGAGGAAGACGAGCGGGCGCTCTCGTGCGACTTCGCAGGAGAGGCTCGCGAACGGCGCTGCCTGGCATATTTCTGTCCAATACCAACTCTCTCTCTAACAAGGTGGATGAACTGAGACTGCTGATGCGTTTTAAGGACCTCGCCTCCTCAGCTGTCCTCTGCTTTACTGAGACCTGGCTCCGGGAAAATATACCGGACAGCGCGCTGCGCCTCGACGGCTTCCAGCTCTTCCGTGCTGATCGTGACACAGAGCTTTCCGGCAAGACCACAGGAGGCGGTGTCTGCTTCTACATCAACTGTAGCTGGTGCTCTGATGTAACGGAAATTTCCAAACACTGTTCTCCTGCCTTGGAATTTCTTGTTATCAACTGCAAGCCTTTTTATTCCCCACGGGAGTTTGCTTCTTTTATACTGATCGCTGTGTACGCCCCTCCCGACGCGGACACGCGCGAAGCTCAGCGCGTGCTCGCGGATCACATTCAACACACAGAGCGGAGTTTTCCAGACTTGCTGATTATTGTGGCTGGCGACTTTAATCAGTGCAATCTGAGCCACGATCTCCCCCGCTACAAACAGTTTATTAAATGCCCCACCAGAGGATTAAACACACTGGATCACTGTTACACCACAGTGAAAGACGCATATCACGCTGTCCCTCGAGCTGCGCTGGGATTATCTGATCACGTGATGGTTCACCTCATTCCCACATACAGACAGAGATTGAAGCTCACTAAACCTGTTGTGAGCACTACGAAGATACGGACCAGTGATGCTGAGGAGAAGCTGGAAACGTGCATGGAAATATCTGACTGGGGCATGCTTAAAGGAGCCACGCATGATCTGGATGAGTACACGGACACTGTGAACTCATATATCCACTTTTGTGAAGAGAACATTCTTCCATCACGCACCAGGGTGAGTTACTCTAATGACAAACCCTGGTTCACAGCTAAGCTCAGACAGATCAGGAAGGAGAAGGAAGCAGCGCTGAAAAGTGGAGATAGGGACTGCTACAGGGAGGTTAAATACCGGTTTAACAGAGAGCTGAAGAGGGCTAAATCTGTGTACTCAGAGAGACTCCAGCAGCAGTTCACTGCTAATGATTCGGCTTCCGTGTGGAGAGGACTGAGGCAGATCACCAACTATCGGCCTCAGGCTCCTAAAGGTCAGGATGACAAAGCCCTTTGTCAGAGACTGTCCCAACACTATGCCCGTTTTGACACCTCGTCATCTGTGTCCAACTCCCCCCCTCCCTCCAGCTCCACAGCCTCCACATTCCCTACTTCATTTAAGGCACCCCCCCCACCTCCCCCCCTCCCCTTATCATCAGTGAGCAGGATGTGCTCAAACAGTTCTCCAGACTGAACCCGCGCAAGGCCCCCGGCCCAGACGGCGTGTCTCCCTCCACCCTGAGACTCTGTGCGAAACAGCTGGCTCCTGTATTCACAGACATTTTTAACACCTCCCTTAAGTTATGCCACGTGCCGTCCTGCCTCAAATCCTCCACCATCATCCCTGTCCCCAAGAAGCCACGGATCACTGGACTTAATGACTACAGACCTGTAGCGCTCACCTCTGTAGTCATGAAGTCCTTTGAGCGCCTGGTCCTGTCCCACCTCAAGTCCATCACCACCCCTCTCCTGGACCCGCTGCAGTTTGCCTACCGAGCCAACAGGTCTGTAGACGATGCAGTCAACCTGGCCCTCCACTCCATCCTGCAGCACCTGGACTCCCCGGGAACCTACGCCAGGATCCTGTTTGTGGACTTCAGCTCCGCATTCAACACCATCCGCCCCGCTCTGCTCCGGGACAAGCTGTCCCTGCTCAACGTGCCTGACTCCCTCTGCAGGTGGATCATCGACTTCCTGACGGACCGGAGGCAGCATGTGCGGCTGGGAAAGACTGTCTCAGACTATACTAGCATCAGCACCGGATCACCCCAGGGCTGTGTACTTTCCCCCCTACTCTTCTCCCTTTACACCAACTCCTGCACCTCCAGCCACCAGTCTGTCAAGTTGATCAAGTTTGCGGACGACACCACCCTCATCGGGCTCATCTCCAACGGCGACGAGTCCGCCTACAGGAGAGAGGTGGCCCAGCTGGCGTCCTGGTGCAGCAATAACAACCTGCAGCTGAACGCTCTGAAGACAGTGGAGATGATTGTAGACTTCAGGAAAGTCACTACTCCTCTGCCCCCCCTCACCCTCTCAGGCTCTCCCATCACCACTGCTGATTCCTTCCGCTTCCTAGGCACTACCATCACCAGGGACCTCAAATGGGAGCTGACCATCAGCTCACTCATCAAAAAAGCCCAGCAGAGGATGTTCTTCCTGCGGCAGCTGAGGAAGCTCAAGCTACCCACCAAGATGTTAGTGCAGTTCTACACAGCCATCATCGAGTCCATCCTCACCACCTCCATAACCGTGTGGTACGCAGGAGCCACTGCCAGGGACAGACTAAGGCTGCAGCGCGTCGTGCGCACTGCTGAGAAGGTGATCGGCTGCAAGCTCCCATCTCTCCAGGATCTGTACATCTCCAGGACCCGGAGGCGTGCTGGCCGGATCATAGCCGATCCCTCACACCCTGGTCATGTACTGTTTGCCCCCCTCCCCTCTGGTAGAAGACTTCGGTCCATCCAGACTAAAACCTCCCGTCACATGAACAGCTTCTTCCCCTCTGCCATTAGACTGCTGAACACTAAGTGACTCTCGTGCACCATGTACAGCAGCTCAACCAGACTCATGTCAATCATCACTGTTTTCTTCCTGCATTACCGACTGCACTATATAGTTCTCCACAGTATCTGCTGCTGGCTAATATATATATATATTTTAACTGTTGACCAGTATCACTTAATCTTATCCTACACTTTATTACATGTATAGTTTATTTCTCTTATCTTATCATGTTTAATGTTGCAGCATTGTACCGAGACAAATTCCTAGTTTGTGTACTACATGAACAATGGCAATAAACCTGATTCTGATTCTGATTCTGACAAAGGGCAGCCCTGGCGGAGTCCAACTCTCACTGGGAATGACTCCGACCGAGTGTTGGCAATACGAACCAAACTCTCACAACGGTCATACAAAGACCGAATAGCTCGTAACAACAAGCCCGATACCCCATACTCCCGAAGCACCTCCCACAAAAATCCACGAGGGACGCGGTCAAATGCCTTCTCCAAGTCCACAAAACACATGTAAACTGGTTGGGCAAACTCCCACGAACCCTGGAGAATTCTCGAGAGGGTAAAAAGCTGGTCCGATGTGCCACGGCCAGGACGAAAACCACATTGCTCCTCCTGAATCCGAGGTTCGACCAACGGCCGGACTCTCCTCTCCAGTACCTTGGCATAGACCTTCCCAGGGAGGCTGAGGAGTGTGATCCCTCTAAAGTTGGAGCACACCCTCCGGTCCCCTTTTTTAAAGAGAGGAACCACCACCCCAGTTTGCCATGCCAAAGGCACTGCCCCCGACCTCCACGCAATGTTGCAGAGGCGTGTCAACCATGACAACCCAACAACATCCAGGGCCTTGAGGTACGCGGGGCGAATCTCGTCCACCCCTGGGGCCCGGCCACCAAGGAGATTTTTAACCACCTTGGCGACCTCAGCCCCTGTGATAGGCGAGTCATCCCCCTCGTCCCCAAACCCTGCTTCCTCTGTGGAAGGCATATCAGTGGGATTGAGGAGATCCTTGAAGTATTCCTTCCACCGCCCGACGATGTCCCCAGTCGAAGTCAACAGTATCCCATCCGCACCATACACAGTGTGGACGGGGAGCTGCTTTCCCCTCCTGAGCCGCCGGACAGTTTGCCAGAATCTCTTTGAGGCCGACCGAAAGTCTTGTTCCATGGCCTCACCAAACTCCTCCCATACCCGGGTTTTTGCTTCAGCAACCACCCGAGCTGCACTCCGCTTGGCCTGCCGGTACACCTCAGCTGCTTCGGGAGTCCCACAAGCCAACCAAGCTTGATAGGACTCCTTCTTCAGCTTAATGGCCCCCCTCACCACTGGTGTCCACCACTTGGTTCGGGGGTTGCCACCACGAGATGCACCGACCACCTTGCGGCCGCAGCTCTGGGCCGCCGTTTCAACAACAGAGGTGGAGAACATGGCCCATTCAGACTCCATGTCTCCAGACTCCCTCGGAATGTGGCTGAAGTTCTTCCGGAGGTGGGAGTTGAAGACCTCCCGGACAGGGGCCTCAGCCAGACGCTCCCAGCACACCCTCACTATACGTTTGGGTCTACCAGGTCTGAATGGCTTCCTCCCCTGCCATCGGATCCAACTCACCACCAGGTGGTGATCAGTTGACAGCTCTGCACCTCTCTTTACTCGGGTGTCCAAGACATACGGTCGCAGGTCTGATGATACGATAACAAAATCGATCATCGACCTGCGACCTAGGGTGTCCTGGTGCCAGGTGCACATATGGACACCCTTATGCTTGAACATGGTGTTCGTTATGGACAGACTGTGGTTAGCACAGAAGTCCAATAACTGAACACCACTCGGGTTCAGATCGGGCAGGCCGTTCCTCCCAATCACCCCCCTCCAGGTTTCACTGTCATTGCCCACATGCGCATTGAAGTCCCCCAGTAGGACAATGGAGTCTCCAAGAGGAGCACCCTCCAGCACCCCAGTCATAGACTCCAAAAAGGGTAGGTACTCTGAAACATCATTTGGTGCATAGGCACAAATGATGGTCAGGACCCGTTTCCCAACCCGAAGGCGCAGGGAAGCAACCCTTTCGTCCACCGGGGAAAACTCCAATATAGAGGCAGCAAGGTGGGGCGATACAAGAATACCCACCCCTGCTCGTCGCCTCTCGCCCGGGGCAACTCCAGAAAAGGCCAAGCTCCAGCCCCTCTCCAGGAGACTGGTTCCGGAACCGGAGCTGTGTGTTGAGGTGACGCCGACTATATCTAGCCGGTATCTCTCAACCTCGTACACCAGCTCAGGCTCCTTCCCCACCAGAGAGGTGACATTCCACGTACCAAAAGCCAGTTTAGAAAGCTTGGGATCAGTCCGCCAAGGTCTCCGCCTTTGACCGCCACCTAATCCACATAGCACCGGACCCCCATGATCCCTCCTGCAGGTGGTGAGCCCACTGGAGGGCGGACCCATGTAACTCCTTCGGGCTGAGCCCGGCCGGGTCCCATGGGTGGAAACCCGGCCACCAGACGCTAGCCTTCGAGCCCCTCCCCCAGGCCTGGCTCCAGGGTGGGGCCCCGGTAACCCCATACCGGGCGGGGTACACTGAATCCTTGATATACAATTTATCATGAGAATCTGTTGGATCGTTCTTAGTCTGGCCCTTCACCCAGGACCAGTTTGTCTTGGGAGACCCTATCAGAGGCAAATTGCCCCGGACAACATAGCTCCTGGGATCACTGGGGCACGCAAACCCCCCCACCACGATAAGGTGACGATCCATGAGGGGGCCCTCTAGACATGGTTAAGTTTATATTTATGTGCCTGTATTTTAAATAAATTATCAACTAAAAGCTTTTTTTCGACCACTCTCCGCCTCTCGTTGGCTGAGGCTGCATGTTTCTGTTCATGAAATTTAGGATATTTTCCTATTGAATGGCTGAAACAATGGGGCTCCATTTCTGGAAACTGGGGTAGATGGGCTGTTTCGCTGCCAGCAACTGTCCAGCCATTAAGCTCCAGCAGGCACATGAAAGCCAGCGGAGGCACTCCGAGAGATCAGTCTCATCACTAGTTGAGGCTGTGTCTGGGAAAGCTAGTGTTGATTTGATCCAGAAAGTGTCTCCGTTCATTTGAAAAAAAAAAAAAAAATTCTACCAATAGAATATAAACCTGGGAAGGTGGAAAAAATAAAAAGTGAACAGCACCAGGATGCTGAATAGCAAGGTCTGCCCCGGTGTGGGTTGCTGCTCAGCTGAATGATAGCAGCCACCATCCACCTCGCCTCAAGCCTCTGCTCCAACCGTGCATCACACACACACACACAAACACACACACAAGTAGAGCAAAGCAGACAGCATAAGATTCCAGATGATTTTTAGTGAGAGTTTGCATATCCTGGTAAAATAATGTTGTCACAGGCCATGATAAGCCATTTTCTATCTTTATTACTTCCACAAAGTTTGCCTACCAATGTGGTGACCCAAACAAACACCATGTGACCCGTGACATCAGGTACACATCCCTAAGGGTGGATTCACACTACAACATTTGGACCAACTTTTACTGACGTTTTGCCAAACGTCTGGCTCTGCTGGCAAAAGTTGATAAAAGTTAATGATAGTTGGTGTTTGTTGGCAAACGCTGGCAAAAGTTGTGTTCCTTGAAAATTTTCAGCATGCTGAAAACCAAAATTTTTAGCCTGCTGAAAATTTGCTGACGTTTGGAAATAAACGCTGGTGAAAGTTGTGCTGAGTTTGTAAAAGTTCCTGAGCGCTGGGCTAAGGTACGTATGCAGAGTTTACCTAAGTCATCCTAAGTTAAAGCTGGGTTCACACTATAGCGTTGGGACTGACTTTTACAGAGGTTTTGAAAAATCAGAGAAATAAGTCCAAACGTTGGTGAAATTAAGTTGGTGAGCAGTTTTTTTTTTAATCCAGCGCACACCAACTTTTACAAACTTTTACAAACTTTTGCTAGCATTTGCCAGCATTACATTCAGCATTGGCAAACTTTTGCCAACTTAGGTTAGCGTATGTGTAGCTGTTGCCAACTTAGGTTAACTTAAGCAAACAAATACTTAGCGCAGGTCAGCTGACATCAGTGTCAGGCGACACTCATATAAAGATCAGCATTTGTGGAGGCTTACTGCCATTCTGGACCTGCTTTTGGAGTGAACACATCTCCCTTGGGTATACGTTTTAGTATTTATTTTCACTTTATATTCCTATGTAATTACTTCTGCATACCCTTTTCCCCTGTTCATTCATTCATTCATTTCGCTTAAAAAATAATACAATAATGCTTATCTATAGACTCCAACAGTATTGAAATGTGAATGCTCATGGAATAAAAAAAAGCTAGTGTATCATCATATAAATAAAATGATGGGTGATTATATTTTGACTGTTACACCTCTTTCTGTTAAAATAACATAAAATCACATTAAATGTCATTTACTTTTTTATACCACATCAGCGCTGTCTGATTCCCCACAATGGAAGCCGAACCAATAAATCCTGGAGAATGATTTGGCATAGAGCAGAAAATTAAGAACAGTAAATTTCTCAATGATGAGATTTTTTTTTTTTCTTTTGTGCTGTCACATTTTGGGAGATTATATTTTTTTTTCTTGTTTTTAATTCCCCCTTCTATCCATTTCTCTTTCATCCATGCATGTCTGAAGTGAGTTTTGGTCTAAAACCATTTGCTTCCACCAGCATTTCAGTCAGTGTTTGCCACTGGAGCTTAACTTAGGTGAGCTCTGCATAACTTAGCCAAGTGCTAAGGAACTTTTACAAACTGAGCACAACTTTCACCGACATTTATTTCCAAATGAAGCAAATTTTCAGCATGCTGAAAATTTTCAAGGAATACAACTTTCGCCAGCATTTGCCAACAAACACCAACTATCATTAACTTTTATCAGCTTTTTCCAGCAAAGCCAGACGTTTGCCAATACGTCAATAAAGCTGGTCTAAACGTTGTAGTATGAATCCACCCAAAAAAGCAGGTCCGGAATGGCAGGAAGCCTCCGCAAATGCTGATCTTTATATAAGCATTGCCTGACGCTGATGTCAGCTGACCTGCGCTGAGTGTTCGTTTGCTTAAGTTAACTTAAGTTGGCAAAATTTTGCCAATGCTGAATGCAACGCTGGCAAATGCTGGCAAAAGTCTGTAAAAGTTCGTAAACGTTGGTGTACGCTGGATTAAAAGAACCTGCTCACGAACGTAATTTCACCAATGTTTGGGCTAATTTCTCTGATTTTTCAAAACGTCTGTTAAAACTGGTCCAAACGCTATAGTGTGAACCCAGCTTAATACAGAAAATGTCATTTTTGTCACAACAGAGTCAAGGAACTACACTGGAATTTTCTAAAAAAAAAAAAAAAAATGTGAGTTTTGTTAAAAAGCAACATTGGATAGTGGCAAAATTAACCTGCAGCACAAAGGTCACATTTGATGACCCAACCAGAATCATTAAACTAATTGATGGCAAAAAGCTGCTCAGTGGGACTGCAGAGAGCTCGATCAATTGTTAATATAGAAACTATTGATTTGTAGGGCTTTAAGTGTTTGTTTAAACAACCACTGCTGTCAGTCTTCTGGCAAGGGCAGTCTCCTAACACCATCACAGCAGAAAAATGGGACTTTGTCCAGTCAAAATTTGAAATTCTTGCACTGACAATTTCATAGAGTCTTATATAAGGCCAACACACATGGAAAGAACCAATCTCTGAGTAATTACCTGGTGACACAACCCTTTCATAACACCTGTATATTTTCCTTTGGTCAGAAGGTCAAAGTGCTGCCAGACATTCTTATTTCAAGCACCAGAAAGGGCGATCATAAATACACAGAAGCAATATATTTCGCTAAGCAGTGGACAAAAATGTCAAGAGTGTGCTTGTTTGGTTTTTCACTAGTAAGCAAGCAGCCATTGTGAGGAGCCTGCTGAAAGGCTGGGTTATTGCAGTGTCAACACTTTTAAGAAGATGGATGTATATGTTGAAAGCAGAGCAAAGTAAACCTAATCACCCCATTAAATTGCAGTTAACAGAAAGGTCAGTGATTTCAAGCTAGACATGTTCTAACCAGCTCCACAACTGAAACATTAAGGGAGTCTGAGAAAGAAAGGCTGTTGGCAGTGCATGTTAACAGCACAGTAAGCACTCGTGGTGATATGTGCACCAAAACTAATGAATTAATTAAAACTACAAGAATGGAGGGAAAACTTGATCTTTGGTATAGTAATACGGCTTGCAAGTTACAGGGTAAGTGCAGTGTAAGTATCAGCAAAATACATAAAAGTAGGGGGAAAATGGTAAAAATAGAATTAAAATAGGGAACAAAGGAGTAAAACTACTCTGTTCTTTCACTGTTTTTACCCTGGTTCCCAGTACTTCCATCTTACTTATACAGTAATTATTTGACATGAAAGTCAAGGCATAATATAGCCAGTATCTACTCCTTACTTATCCCGTTTTTATTGTTTTTTCATCATTTTATTCTGTTTTTCCTTGCTTTTATTATGTTTTCACCCTTTTTAGCCCTGTTGTTTTCACTGATTTTAACCATATTTTTATCCCATACTTTCCCAGTACTTATAATTATGTCAAAAGAAAGATGACGTGATTATACTGTATAACCCACACCCCAGTACTTACCTCTTACTTATCCTGTTTTTACCATGTTTTTACAGATTTTTTTTCCACGTGTTTTTTTTTTAACAACACTGGGGTTTTTTTAAACAAATTTCTGAATAAATGTAAAGCTAACTAGAACACCTCAGAGGGTAACTTGCCAGAACAATCAACATGCCACCATTCTTGCCCAGACTGGAGTCAAATATTGTGTCCTCCTGTAGCATTACCAGGTCCAGAGTTGGGCTGTCAGACATGGAGCACCAATAACCTCAGGCATGGAACTGTGGCACAGAGAAGGACGGAGCGTAGGAGCTGCTGTAAATTTCCCCTGTGGTAAGCTACTGTGCAACTAACGCAGCATAAGGTCTGAATGTGCAGCTTCAGCAGGATTGTGGAGGACACTTAAAGGATCAAAGCTCTGCAGAATGTGTTTGAATTCTGGACATGCATGAATCAAAAGTCAGAGTGATCAGTAATGACGATTTTGTGAGTGACTATGTGATGACCTTTGCTGTGAGGGGGTGGATTTTAATTCAGGATAGCAGCAGGGAATAAAACATTATATTTGGATGTGCTCCAGTTGAACAACTGCAGAAAACCCACTCTATGGGGAGGGTCTTCAAAGGGAGACCCACATTCACTTGATGTATAATGAATGTCACGCACTTCGTCAGGTTTTGACAAACTGAGGAGGAGATCAGCTGCCACTGTCAACTGCTCTTACAATCATTTTACGCGAGTGACTTCCTTCCTACCTTCCGTGTGTCAAGAGTGACTGCCTTTGAGAAAATGCAGTTAAACTTTTAATTAAAGCGTCACTCTCTGGCTGTGCGTCTGCCTGCCACAGATGTCACTTGCTTTATATTGTACACAGCTGGAAGCCTCTGACAAGTGTAATCTATGGGCGTCAACATTTTAACAGCATTTTTTCTGACTTGATAAATCTTTAATACATCCAGTAATAATAATATACTGCTATAATTTATTGTAAAACAAATTTTTAAATGTCATTCTTCTTCTCCTTTCGAACATGCCTCCCTTTACGGGTCATCTGCCTCCACCTCATCCTATCCCTTGCATCTTCTCTGTAACACCAACCCTCGTCCATGTCCTCCTTCACTACATCCATGAATCTTCTCTGTGGTCTTCCTCCCTTTTCTCCTGCCTAGGCAGCTCCACATGTGCACATCCGTTTGTCCAATAACCACTAGTCCCTCCTCTGCACATGTCCAAAACCATCTCAGCACATTCCTCTCTTACTTTGTCTCCAAAACCGCTCACCTCGCGCTGGTCCCTCTCGATACAGTTAGGCCAGACTATTTGGAACAGTGGCACAAATCTTCATGATTTTGGGCACTCTGCCTGGCCACCACAATGGATTTGAAGATGAAACAACATACAACAGAATTTGAAGTGCAGACTTTAAGGTTAATTCCAGGGAACTGAACAAAATATCATGAATTAAACACTGTAGACTTGTCGACTAATTTTTATACAAACGCTCCTCATTTCAGGGGCTCACAGTAACTTGGACAAATAAACAATAACCCTCTACGTAAAATGATTACACTTCAAATTTTGTTGAGTAATCATTTGCAGGCAATGACCTGCCTGACTGTCTGGCCCCAATGGACATCCCACCAACGTTGGGTTTTCCTCCTTTGTGCTGCTTAGGCCAGGCCTTTACTGCAGCTGTCTTCAGTTGTTTGCTTGTTTGTGGGTCTTTCTGCCTTAAGTTTTGTCTTGAGCAAGTGAAATGCATGCTCGATTGGGTGAGATCTGGTGATTGACTCCGCCATTGCAGAATATTCCACTTCTTTGCTTTTAAAAAACTCCTGGGTTGCTTTTGCCGTATGTTTTGGATCATTGTCATCTGTACTGTGAAGCGCCGTCCAAATCAACTTTGCTGCATTTGACTGAATCTGAGCAGAAAGTATATCCTTATACACCTCAGAATTCCATCCGGCAGCTTCTGTCTTTTGTCACATCATCAATAAACACAAGTGACCCAGTGCCATTGGAAGCCATGCATGCCCATGCCATCACACTGCCTCCACCATGTTTTACAGAAGATGTAGTGCTTTGGATCATGGAGCTGTTCCAATTCTTCTCCAAAACTTTCTTCTTCCCATCATTCTGGTACAGGCTGATCTTAGTCTCATCTGTCCAAAGAATGCTGTTCCAGAACTGGGATGGCTTCTTCAGGTGTTTTTTGGCAAAGTCAATTCTGGCCTTTCTATTTCTGAGGCTGATTAATGGTTTGCACCTTGTGATGAATCCTTTGTATTTACTCTCATGAAGTCTTCTCTTTATGGTAAACTTAGATACTGATACACCTACTTCCTGGAGAGTGTTCTTCACTTGAGTAGATGTTGTGAAGGAATTCTGTGATCATCCACCACTGTTGTCTTCCGTGGACGTCCAGGCCTTTTTGAGTTCCCAAGCTCACTAGTGCACTCTTTTTTTCTCAGAATGTACCAAACTGTTGATTTGGCCACTCCTAACATTTCTGCCATCTCTCTGATGGATTTCTTCTTTTTTTCAGCCTCAGGATGGTCTGTTTCACCTCCATTGAGAGCTCCTTTGACCGCATGTTGTGCGTTCACAGCAACAGCTTCCAAATGCAAACGCCACACCTGGAATCAACTCCAGACCTTTTAACTGCTTAATTGATGACAGGTTAACGAGGGAAGAGCCCATGCAGCCTTGTTATTTTTTTTGCAATCTTCTGAGTCAATTGTCCAATTACTTTTGGTCCCTTGAAAAAGAGGCGGCTACGTATTAAAGAGCTGTATTTCCTAAACCCTTGCTCCAATTTGGATGTGTATACTCTCAAATTACAGCTGAGAATCTGCACTTTAAGCCCATATTGATTATATAATTGTATCCTGAATATGTTTTCGTAAACAGCTAAAATAACAAAACCTGTGTCACTGTCCAAATATTTCTGGCCCTAACTGTATACTCATTTCCAATCCTGTCCCTCCAAGTCACTCCCAATGAGAATCTTAGCATCTTCAACTCTGCCACCTTCTCCTGTCTTTTTGTCAGTGCCATCGTCTCCAAATCCGATCCTCCAGCTCTGCAAAGACACTTCTGACCTTCTCTATACTTCTCCATCAACTAAAGCAAACACTGCATTTGTAGTACTCTTTCTTGGCATGAAAGCATACTGTTGCTCACTGATTGGGCCTCTCTTCTTAACCTAATCCACAACTCTTTCCCATATCTTCATACTGTGGCTACCCCTGAGTTACTATAGTGATTAAGTACACCTTTGTGCATCACCCTTGTTTTGAAAATTGGTACCACAACACTTCTCCACATCTTAGGCATCCTGTCTGTAATACAGTGGGGCAAAAAAGTATTTAGTCAGCCACCAATTGTGCAAGTTCTCCCACTTAAAAGATGAGAGAGGTCTCCAATTTTCATCATAGGTATACCTCAACTATGAGAGACAAAATGAGAAAAAAAAAATCCAGAAAATCACATTGAAGGATTTTTAATGAATTAATTGGTAAATTCCTTGGTAAAATAAGTATTTGTTCACCTACAAACAAGCAAGATTTCTGGCCCTCACAGACCTGTAACTTCTTCTTTAAGACGCTCCTCTGTCCTCCACTCATTACCTGTATTAATGGCACCTGTTTGAACTCAATTATCAGTATAAAGACCACCTGTCCACAACCTCAAACAGTCAGACTCCAAATTCCACTATGGCCAAGGCCAAAGCGCTGTCAAAGGACACCAGAAACAAAATTGTAGACCTGCACCAGGCTGAGAAGACTGAATCTGCAATAGGTAAGCAGCTTGGTGTGAAGAAATCAACTGTGGGAGCAATTATTAGAAAATGGAAGATATACAAGACCACTGATAATCTCCCTCGATCTGGGGCTCCACGCAAGATCTCACCCTGTGAGGTCAAAATGATCACGAGAACGGTGAGCAAAAATCCCAGAACCACACGGGGGGACCTAGTGAATGACCTGCAGAGAGCTGGGACCAAAAGTAACAAAGGCTACCATCAGTAACACACTACGCCGCCAGGGACTCAAATCCTGCAGTGCCAGGACGTGTCCCCCTGCTTAAGCCCGTTACATGTCCAGGCCATCTGAAGTTTGCTAGAGAGCATTTGGATGATCCAGAAGAGGATTGGGAGAATGTCATATGGTCAGATGAAACCAAAATAGAACTTTTTGGTAAAAAACTCAACTTGTTGTGTTGGAGGAGAAAGACACCTACCTACTGTGAAGCATGGGGGTGAAAACATCATATTTTGGGGCTGTTTTTCTGCAAAGGGACCAGGACGACTGATCCGTGTAAAGGAAAGAATGAAATGGGGCCATGTATCATGAGATTTTGAGTGAAAACCTCCTTCCATCAGCAAGGGCATTGAAGATGAAACATGGCAGGGTCTTTCAGCATGACAATGATCCCAAACACACCGCCCGGGCAACGAAGGAGTGGCTTCATAAGAAGCATTTCAAGGTCCTGGAGTGGCCTAGCAGTCTCCAGATCTCAACCCCATAGAAAATCTTTGGAGGGAGTTGAAAGTCCATGTTTGCCCAGCGAACAGCCCCAAAACATCACTGCTCTAGAGGGAGATCTGCATGGAGGAATGGGCCAAAATACCAGCAACAGTGTGTTGAAAACCTGTGAAGACTTACAGAAAACGTTTGACCTCTGTCATTGCCAACAAAGGGTAATGTAACAAAGTACTGAGATGAACTTTTGTTATTGACCAAATACTAATTTTACCGAGGGAATTTACCAATTAATTCATTAAAAATCCTTCAATGTGATTTTCTGGATTTTTTTTTTTTTCTCATTTGTCTCTCATAGTTGAGGTATACCTATGATGAAAATTGGAGACCTCTCTCATCTTTTAAGTGGGAGAACTTGCACAATTGGTGGCTGACTAAATACTTTTTTCCCCCACCGTATATAAATAAAGGGCACTTTATTGTGAAGTGCAGTGTGGTGACGTGGACGTCCTGTCACCTAAGGAGAGTGCAGAGCTGGGGAGCACACGGCGGCACATCGAACCAGGTAAAGCGCCGTTACAAGTCATGGACTGGGGTCGGGTTTCTGCCAGCGAGAGGCCGGGACGGCGATTGATCAGACCACAGCCAATAAAACAACGAGCACCGCTGAGGAGTGGGGAGAAGCTGGGAACAGCGTGTGTTAGGCTGATGGATGATCCACTGCAGCATGTGAACAAGCTGTGGTGCATCTGGGCGGCGGCTCCGGATGGAAGGATTCTGTGGAGGTTGGCTGCTGCAGTGTGGGACCCAGCCTCCGGCGTCAGGAAGATTGGCCCTGGGGGTCTGAAAGCTCCTGGGAGGAGGCCACCAAAAGCCTGTTTCAAAACCCCGGGGGGGGGGGGGACGTGGGCCTGCTTCAGGGCTCCAGTGAGGGGGCCGCCACGGGGCCACCTCAAAGCCCCTCTGACTGAACTGTTTTTCCCTGCCTGTCCCACTTTGTCCCCAAGTGACTGTGCTGTGACAGTTTAATATGTTTATAGTTCTGATATTTTGTATGCATGTTATGTTATGGGGTAATTTTATGTGTTTTTCTTTTAGTTCAGGAGTACAGCGTGTGATTTTAGTTTAATAAAAAAGCCTTTTCTTTGGGTATGGGTGGCAGAATAATCCACCCCGCTGTGCAGGCTGTATGATAGTCCACCCATCAGCCCTATTTTAGGTTGTTTTGAGTGAGTGTGTTAGGCCAGTTTAGTACATTGTTTTTCATTATTTTAGTGCGTGATTCGGGTTCCAAATTGGGGGGGTACAATTGTGTGTGTGGTTTTGGACTTTTCTAAAGGGGGGAGGAAGTGCAATATATAAATAAAGGGCACTTTATTGTGAAGTGCAGTGTGGTGATGTGGATGTCCTGTCACGTCACCGCACTGCCCTATGTAAGGCAGGGGGCATCCATCTTACGGCCTCTTATGCCCGATGCCCACACTATGTGCCATGCTGTATGCTGCTGCCCTTCATCTTCAATAAAGCTGTGTTCGCTAACTCATCTTGCCTCATCCTTGGCCAAGGTATTTTCCATACATAACACTGTCACTCTCCAAGACTGTGTTAAACAATCTTGTAAAAGTGACACTGCCAAAAAATGAATTTTTTCCTTGTTAACATGTCTGTAACATGTTTTTTTTTATCGATTACAAGACATATCAAGAGCAAAATCGCTCAAATGCATCATGTCTCCGTTTTTTTGCTGTGAAATTCTGATTAAGCCCCACTCCCTGAAAAAAGGCGTTTAGGAGGAGCATTTTTGGTGACATACGTAACTATAGCAGGTCCTAGTGTTGAGCCAATCAGGACTCTTGGGCCTAACTGAAGTCTGCCCTCCAGGCCCAGTTAGCATTTTTGGACCACTTGACCCAAATTAAGATGAGTTTTTCCATTAAACAGCTTTTAAGGACCGATGCAGTTTCAGTCTTTATCCTGGGCCACCGTGCATACAACTGAGCATGTCCTTCAACGGGTAAATGTTGATGTGTTCAATACTTATTTTCCCCGCTGTACATACAGTGGTGGGCCTTGTAAAAGCACCTGAAAAACAGAGATCACTTTGCTGACAAGCTCATTCAGCATCGTAAAATCTGACCAAGAAAAGTAGAGGTCACTGTTCACCCGTGTTGGGCAAGTTATTAAAAAATAGTAACTAGTTAGTTACTAGTTACTTCTTTTCAAAAGTAACTGAGTTACGTTTGAGTTACTGCATGATTAAAGTAACTAGTTACTTGGAAAAGTAATTTTCACGTTACTTTTAAATTCATACTTAAATCATCTTGCACACATAGCAAGATCAAGGGCCGCTTGTTCTCATCAGAAAAAAGAAGAAAACTGATGAGAAAAAAAGTCTCATCTTACAGAGAAAAAATGTCTCAGATTTACATAAACTATTGTATTCAGTAGAAAGTCAGAAATTTACTAGAAATAAAGCTGTAAATTCACAGAGAAAATTTTGGACCCCCTGGTGGCCCTTTTTTGGCCCATGAGCTATATGTTTGACACCCCGGGACCAGCCCATTAAAAATGCATATTTAGAGGATTTACTTTCATGCAATAGTTGTATATCACAACAGCATGTAAATGAATAAGATAAAATAAAACAGAAAGCACAGATAACTGAAAGTTCACCGCTTAGAAGAAGCTGTTCTTTACTGCAACAAATCACAGTCACTTTTTCTCTGTAAGAAAACTTTAAATGCATTTAATGCGGACATTAAATGTGAGCTTCTTGCTCAAAAAATACTCATGTTTAACCACAGAGGTAGGAGCTGTTAGGGGCTACTCACCGCTCGGACAACAGGTGATCAGGGCTCGAGAGCTTGGAGGGCTCGAAGAGCTGCACGATGCTATCAATGAATTTCAAACTTCACACCCGGACAGTTTTGTGGTGGTTGCGGGGGATTTTAATCACACCAGTTTAAAGACTGTGCTCCCCAAGTTCAAACAATTGTGGACTTTAAGACCAGAGGAGAGAATATGTTGGACTTGGTGTACACAAGCTTCCCAGATGCATACAAGGCAACGTCTCGCCCCCACCTCAGCCATTCTGACCACCTATCCGTGATGCTGGTGCCTGCCTACAAACCCTTACTGAAGCGCAGCAGGCCAGTAGAGAAACAAATCAGGATTTGGCCAGAGGGTGCAGCCTCGGCACTTCATGACTGTTTTCTGTGTACAGACTGGGAGGTTTTCAAAATAGCAGCCTCCCAGGGAGACAGGACAGATGTGAAGGAGTATGCTGAAACGGTCACCAGCTACATCGCGAAGTGCACTGAGGATGTCACTATAGTGAAGACTTTCGCTGCACGGGGCAACTATAAACCCTGGATGACTGCAGAGGTGCGCTCGCTGATCACAGCCAGAGATGCAGCCTTCAGAGCGAAGGACAGGATTGCCCTCCGCTCAGCCAGGTCTGCGCTCTCAAAGGGAATTAAGACAGCGAAACGCCTATGCGGAGAAAATCCAGCGACACCTCTGTGACACAGGGAACACCAAACGGATGTGGCAGGTAGTTCGGGCGCTGATGGATTATAAGTCTAGGCAGGGGATCAATAATTATGATGACGCTTCGCTTCCAGACAGGCTCAACAACTTCTTTGCACGTTTTGAAGCATCAAACCCGACAATCAGAGGGAGGGCTGGCCCATCTCCACTATCTGTTGGGACTGCTATCATCATCAATGCAGCGGACACACGGAGGACCCTAATTAGGGTCAACCCACGTAAAGCTGCAGGTCCAGACAACATCCTGGGATGTGTGCTCCGAGTCTGCGCAAGCAAGTTGGCGGATGTCCTGAGTGACATTTATAACATCTCCCTGAGTCAGGCCATCGTTCCTAGATGCTTTAAGACCTCTACCATAGTACCGGTGGCAAAGAAACCAGTTGTGTCCTGTCTGAATGACTACCGTCCTGTTGCACAGACACCAATTGTGATGAAGTGTTTTGAAAGGCTTGTCAAACCACACATCACAGCCTGCCTCCCTGCAGTACATGACCCACTCCAGTTTGCGTATCATTCAAATCGCTCCACAGAGGATGCTATAGTCACCACCCTGCACTCTGTCATCACCCACCTGGATCAGAAAGACACCTACACCAGACTCCTGTACATTGATTTCATTTCAGCATTCAACACCATTATTCCCCAGAGAGTGATGGAGAAATTACTCCTTCTCAGTCTGAACACCGCCACATATCTCCTGATCCTGGACTTCCTGACCGAGAGACCTCAGTCTGTCCGTGTTGGAAATAACATCTCCAACTCTATCACGATGAGCACTGGATCCCCTCAAGGCTGCATACTCAGTCCACTGTTGTTCACACTTCTAACACATGACTCTGTATCCAGACATGAGGGGAACCAGATTATTAAGTTTGCGGATGACACCACAGTGGTGGGACTTATTCAGAGGGATGAGGAATCAATGTACAGGGAAGAAGTGAGAGACCTGGAGGGCTGGTGCAGGGAGAACAATCTGATGCTCAACGTGGACAAAATGAAGGAGATGATTATAGACTTCTGGCGGTCACAGCCTGAACATGTCCCTCTCAGCATCAGCGGCCGTTTGGTGGAGAGAGTGGAGAACATCAAATTCCTTGGAGTGCAGATCTCGTAGGACCTGACCTGAAGCAAGAATTCCTTGGGGATCAGGTGCAGGCCCAGCAGGCACTGCCATTCTTGAGGAAACTCAAACAGGCCTCTCGCCCCATCTGCATCCTCAGGACCTTCTACAGAGGTGTGGTGGAGAGTGTTCTGACGTACTGCATTGCAACATGGTACTCCAGTTGCAGTATGTCAAACAAAAAAGCCCTGCAGAGGATAGTTAAGGAAGCTGAGAGGGTAATTGGAGTTTCCCTCCCCTCTGTCCAAGAACTTTTTCAGAGCCGTTGTAGGAGCAGGGCACTGAACATTATCAAGGATCACTCTCACCCTCTGCATAAACACTTTGAACTGCTGCCATCTAGCAAACGATTCTGGAGCATCAGAGGCAGAACCACCAGACTGATTAACAGCTTCTTTCCACAAGCTGTGAGGATGCTGAACAGTTGATCCGGAATCTTTCATACATACTACTGCACCTTATGGACATTATGTATATTGTACGTATATTATAGTTCTAGTTAGTTTCAAGTGTGTCTCAGGGATGTGTGAATGGCTGTGTTGGGGTGGGGTGGGGTGGGGGGGTGTGAGTGTGTTTTAAATTATGTTCTTTTTACTTATATGGATGCCTAGAGAAACGTAATTTTGTCTTGCCTGCACTGCAGTTGTATGTACTGCAACATGATAATAAAGGTTGATTTGATTTGATTTGATTTGATTTGATATGAGAAGTCTCTACAGGGTTGCGGTGTGAACTGGGGCAGGACAGGAAACCAACCTGTGGAGGAGACTGACGGCTGCGCCAGCTATGGTAGGGTCAGTTTATTTGCGCTAAAAATATCTATCCATATTAATAAAACGAGTAACACGAGTAACAAATCTGATCAAATTTCAGTAACTGTAACGCATTACTGAATTTTTAAACAGTAATTTTGTTACACAGCATGGTACTGCAAAAGTAGTGGCGTTACAGTAACGCGTTACTTTGTAATGTGTTACTCCCAACACTGCTGCTCACGCATCATAACCCCAGCACAAACTAAACCTATTTTCACAATTATATGAAGGGATGAAAACAAATCAGCATATAGGTTTAGAATCTAAACCTATATGCTAAATCCTGTATGCATCTAAACTTTAGATGCATACAGGAGGGAAATAAATTTCAACTTACTGGTTGCTTCTAGTGGTCCAACAAAGTAGCTTTGCTAGTTAGCACTGTCAAGCCGGTTAGCCACTCCACTCCGCAAAAGGTATCCACATTAAAAGAGTGCAGTTTTGCTGCAAATGATTTCTAGACAATGCTAAGTTTAGGAGAAGGCTTGAGGTTATTATTGGTCTGAAGCTGACGTTCAAACTGTAATTTCCAACACTTTTTGACAAGTAAATATTGTAATCTATCTTTCTCCATTGTAGCTAGTTCTGCTGATTGTGACTGGTTGTAAAACCAAGTGACACCCTACTCTCAAATGTCTGAGGAAGCTCTGTCTCTCTTGCCTCCTGTGATGAGCTGCTGCTGCCTTCAGGTGGTAACCCCACTGAAGAGGCTGCGATTTTTAGTGTTGTTAAAGCTGTGTGGCAACATTATGTGTAATATAGAATCTAACCTAATTTTTATGAATGAAGATTTTAGTCTTCATTAATCTTGTCAGCAAATTGTGACTATTTTTGATGGAATCAGAGAACTGATTCTTTTTCTGACTCTGATTTCTAGTTGCATGTGTCAAAACTAATGGTCTTAAAGGCACATCTCACAACCAAAATAACATTTACATATTTCCTAAACAATTCATATGGAAATGTGGGCAGCTGTACAGACATACGTCTTGTTTCTATTATGTTGAAATTTGATGACACACACTTTGCATTAATGTTTAAAAAAATGCTTAGCGGTTGCGTTTGTGGAGTAATATCAGCAGAAACATATAATATTGATATAATATTTCTGAGCTGAAAATTTAAAGTAACAGAAATTCAAACAATTTATTTTCACCAAAATTAACTCTTTTACTCTTTTAAATTATACATTTTTGTTTGTTTGTATGTTTGTTTGTTTGTTTGTTTTCATTTCCAGTGATTTAGATCTCATTTCAGTTCTCCGGACTGGTCACATAAATAATTTTTAAACAGCCCTCAGGAGCATCTTAGCCAAAGTCCAGACAGTTCACATTTGTTAAATTAATTGCCCATATACTGTACATTAGTCAGTGGATGAATTTATAAAATTGAATTTGACACTCTTGTTAGTAATTAATTAGTTCATACAAAGAACAGAAGCAACACTGCTGATTCATTTCTACTGAGCCTGATAATGAGCAAAGAGCCCTTTTTGCCATCAGGTGAAAGATATTTTTTCCCTTGTTTTTTTTACAGTGTTGCACCATGCAAGCACCACTGACAATGTGAATTTCTCCACCACCTTAATGCACCTTTGATGCATTCCATCACGAGAGACATTGACAGAAGCCGCTGAGGTCAAAAAGTGGCATTTCATGTTTGCAGACCTCTGTTGTTTGCTGAAAAGAGGCACTGCCTGCACCATGTGCCATAGTGACGCTTAAAGTGGTGATGCATCCTTTATGACACTGAGAGCTTCTGTGGCAGCTTGCCCAGCTCGGGCTTGTAGTCTCCTTGTCACTGTGAGTCCCCGTGTGATACTTTAGGTTTCCAGCCATTCTTGGAAGTGTCCTTCTGCCTCCACACAAGCACGGTTTTCCTTTGATTCATCACCTTGGATCTACGCTGTACAGGACCCGGTACATTTCATCACACTGATAACGGAAAAGAAAATCTGCTCAAGACTAATGTATCCTCCCTTTACAAAGTGGTCAGTCTTTAGCTTATTTATACAAAACTTGCTGGACATGCAGTCCTTTCACAGAACATGTGCCTGAAACTTGAATTCCTGTGGGTTCCATTATGGGCCCATTTTTCTTGGTCAGTTATTCCACTCAGACATTGGAAGCTGAGACCTACATCTCTCCCCTCTCATGCCCTTCTCCACCTCCTCCTTCCTGCTTCCTCCTCTTCTTCCCTCACCTCAACCCTGAACTCTACAAACACTGAGTCTTTGTCTGCAGCTGTTGTGGTCAGTCTGTAGTGTAAAGCCAAGTTCCAGTCATGCATCATTTTGTGTTTGGTTTTCTTGACTCAGTCAGTGGACAGCTTCTTTGGTTGACCCGAAGAGACAAGAGGGCGGCGGTGACTGGTGCTGTCTGCGGCTTATGTATCCTCTAAATAAACACAGACACGTTTTAGGGCAACTTGCAGCAGCAGTGTTTTCATTTAACTACTGTTTCAGTGTCATGGTTGCCTCAAGTCAATCTTAAGTCACCGGAACAAAAAAAATACACTAAAACTGTGGAATAGCTACTTTACCTCAGTTATTGTTTGCACAAACATTAGGATGGATCAAAGTATTGTAAATGAACTGGCACTTAAACCCAATATTTTCTGCAACCAATTTGACTGTTGTCTCTTAAAACCATTTGACTACGAGAGAGGATTGTCAGTATTCATCCATTCATAACCTACCATACTCACAATGTCAATACTACTTATGATATGTATGCCTAAGACCAAGATCAGCATTGCATACTGTAGAACAAGCCATTTTGAGCAATTATGACTCAAACGCACACGCACGGGCTGAATTTCCACCTTGGTTGAAATATCCCTTTATTCACCTTTCACCGGGCTCTGTGAGTAAACTGATTAGCGTTTCTTTTCGTGGTTCGCTGCTACGCTTTACCCGAAGAGTTTGCTAAGCTAACGCTAGTCATAGCACCTAACACCGACACGAAGCGACTCTGTCCCCGGTGATTGGGGCTCGCCGGAGGAACTAACCGAGGCAACAGTTGGACAGGAGCCGGATCAGAGTTCGGGTGCAGCGGTGGTGAGAGACGGGGACCGGTGGAGGACCACCGGGAACCCAGCCAGACAAAAGCCTGAGTCGGAGCCCAGTTACAGCGGCGGGGCTCAGCGGAGGATCTACTGAGGAAGACGGCGATAGGTGGCGGGGCTCAGCGGAGGAACTACCGGGACCCCAGCTGGACAGGAGCAGGATCGGAGCTCAACTACAGCGGTGGTGGGCGGCGGGACTCGGTGGAGGAGCGGCCGGTACCCCAGCTGGACAGGAGCTCAATTGCAACGGGACTAGCAGCGGAGGGGGCTAGCTGAGGCCCAGCTGGATTCAAGGTCGGTCGTATCGGATACTGGCGACACCAGCAGAGATTGTTTTTACTATCAACAGGTCAGTAAAAATGCCACCAAAGAAGGAGGAAATGGAAGAGATCAAAAAATCTCTGAACTTCTTGTCAGAAGAACTGACCAAAGTGGCTAGTCAGCAGGCTAAAATAATAGGGATAGTGGAAGAAGTCCGAGAATTAAAATTAGCAATTAAGGAAAAAGACAAAAAAATTGCAGACTTGAAGCGACGCGTCGAGGATCTTGAATAATGTTCTCGTATGGATGATCTAATTATAAGTGGACTAGACATTAAATACCAATCATATGCTCATGCTACAGCAGGATTGAGAGGTGAGGAGGCTCCCGCAAGTGAATCAGTCTCCCTGGAAAACCAGGTGCTTCAGTTCCTTGATAGTAGTAATATAAAGGTCGAAGCAAATGCAATTTCAGCCTGTCATGCTTTACCCAGAAAGGATAATAAAACAAAGAAATCAACTGTGATGCACTTTGTGAACAGAAGGGTAAAGAATGACATACTGAGGCAGGCCAGAAAGCTACGGGGAACAGAAGTTTACCTAAATGAACATCTAACAAAAACTAATGCTGAAATAGCACGGCAAGCACGGATGTTGAAAAGACAAAATAAGATACAGGCAACATGGACAAGAAATTGTAGAGTTTGGATCAAACTAAATGGAACACCTGAGGAAGCAAAGAGTATAATAATCAGAGAGATCACTGACTTAAATAAATATAGATGAACACTGATTAAGAAAATTAAGAGACTATGATAATCCATATCCACACACAAGGCAAGAATAGTTCGTCTGTGACACCATGTCAATGTACTTAAAAAAATAAAAACTAAAAACAAACAAAACTTATGACTGACTTGAGTAGACATCAATTATCCCCAGTTGGAGGAAGTCATTTGACACAGAGTGAGGAAATTCAAACTCTGAAAATATGCCATTATGCTGAACATAAACTACAAGAGATGGAGAATGATATTGATCCTGATAACCACTTTTTCAATAATATTCATAATCATTGTGAATATTACACTGAAAAGCAATTCAAAAGTCAAGTGCAACTAGATGGTAAACTATCAATAATACACTTCAACAGCAGAAGTCTTAACAAAAACTTTCCACAGATTCAGGACTATTTAAAACAGCTGGACAGAAAATTTACAGCTATCGCAGTCTCTGAAACTTGGCTTAATGAAGAGCAGGCTACTCTGATGGCAATAGAGGGATATCAGATGTTTCATATTAACAGATCTCAAAAAAAGGGTGGTGGTGTTGCACTGTATATTGATGACCTGTATAGGTGTAAGCTTGTAAATGGAATGTCCTTTGCACTACCAGGGATTTTGGAATGTGTTACTGTTGAGATTGACCAAGATAAAACAAAAAATCTAATTATAAGTTGTATATATACACACTGCTACACTTATTGACAACCTGCTTGTTAATATTATTGATAAGAAAATAGAAAGTGGATTATTGATAATCAAATCAAATCAAATCAGACTTTATTGTCATATTGCTGTACATACAACTGTAGTGCAGGCAAGATGAAATTGCGTTTCTCTCGGCATCCATATAAATAGAAGCAGCATGATTTAAGACACACTCCCACATAGCTCCACCCCCCACCCCCACCCCCCCATCCATTCACACATCCCTGAGATATACTTGGGAAAAAAACTAACTAACTATAATATACAAATAATATAAAAAATGTCCGTAGGTGCAGTAGTGTGTATGAGAGATTCCAGGTCAACTGTTCAGCATCCTGACAGTTTGTGGAAGGAAGCTGAAGATAAATGATATAAGTGACCATTTGCCAACCTTTGCACTTATCCATGGCCACACAGGGGCCAATACAGAAAAAATTTTAAAATCGTTCAGATACAAATCACAAAATGCAATCAGTTCTTTTAAAGAGGACTTGCTGAAGCAAGACTGGACAAAAGTCTATGTATCAGATGTAAATGAAGCCTATGACACATTTATAAACATTGTAACCACTCTTTATGAAAAAAATTGTCCATTAGTAAAGAAAAAGCTTAAACATAAATTTGTCGATAAGCCATGGTTAACCAAAGGATTACAAAAGGCGTGTAAAAAGAAAAATTTATTATATAAAGCTTTCCTAAAGAAAAGGACAAAAGAGCAGAGCAGCGGTATAAAACATACAAAAATAAGTTAACATATAATAAGATGTAGTAAAAGAGACTATTACAGTAAAGAACTGGAGAAAAACAGAGACAATATTAAAAATACATGGACAATACTTAACAATATTCTTGGAAATAAAAACAGAAATACAAGCTACCCAACCGATTTTTCAAAAAATAAAACGACTCAGAGTGTGAATGCAGTTTCACCTGCAGATGAATTTAATAACTTTTTTGTTAACATTGGTCCTAATTTGGCTCAAGAAATACCCATTACGGCACCTACAGGTGAAACAATAAGCAAAAACACTGCTATAAAAGACTCCATTTTCATAAAGAACACAGACGAGAGAGAGGTCATTGAAATTGTTAAATCGTTTAAAAGTAAAACATCTACGGACTGTGATGGTATTGACATGCTCTTAGTCAAAACTATTATTGAATGCTTAGTGAAACCACTGACGTAGATCTGTAACCTGTCTCTCCAAACAGGTATATTTCCCAATGCAATGAAAATAGCTAAAGTAATTCCGATATACAAGACAGGTGACAGAGGGGAATTCTCAAACTATAGACCAATTTCACTATTACCGCAATTTTACAAGATACTTGAAAAAATATTCTATGAGAGAGTTGACAACTTCATACTGAAGAATAATTTATTGTGTGAGCAGCAATATGGGTTCAGACACAAGAGGACAACTGCATTTGCTCTAATGGAATTTATAGAAAAAATATCAACTGCCGTTGAAAATAAAGAGTATTCAGTTGGGGTATTCCTGGATCTTAAAAAAGCATTTGATACAGTGGATCATAATTTATTATTAAAGAAACTACAAAATTGTGGTATTAGGGGGGTAGCACTGTCCTGGTTATGTAGTTACTTAAAGAATAGATATCAGTATGTATGTGTTGGTAACAAAAACTCACAGTTACTGAAGGTTACTTGTGGAGTCCCACAGGGTTCAGTTTTGGGGCCATTGTTATTCAACATGTATATAAATGATATATGTAAAGTTTCAGAAAAAATGGATTTAATATTGTTTGCTGACGACACTAATTTATTATGCAGTGGAAGCAATTTGGAACAACTTTTGGATACACTCGGAAAGGAATTAGGAAAGCTCAAACTGTGTCATCACCCGCCGCTCACGGGCATCCACCTCAGCTGCACGCACACTTGCACCTCGTTAGTGCGCAGCTATTTATTCCATCTTGCCCTGAGCTGCAGCCTGGAGCCGTCTGTCTCCCTGCATACTCAAACCCTCAGCAGCATCCTATCCTCCAGGCCTGCTGACTCCTCATCACGGCACGTAAGCTGTTCATTATTGCCTTGCCTTTCCCGTCAGCCTTCCCCTGTGCACAGGTGGACCTCCTGGCGGCGGACACTCTCCCCTTCATCTCGCCGCTCCTCTGCCTCACCACTTCATCTCGGACGCACAGCACGACGCTGTCTCCCAGGCTTGGGACCTTGCCAACGCCAGCTACCGCAGTACTACAAGGTTGCCTGGCCGCACAGCGTGCTGCTCTGTCCTGACCTGCATCCTCCACCCACAGAACATACTTATCCCTCACACACGCATTCATACACGTCACACTGTTGGTTAATAAAGCTTTCAAATCTGCCTGAGCCTGCGTGCGTGTTTCCTGGGCCGAAAAATATGTCAAACTGTGGTTTGATTCAAACAAATTAACGCTCAATTTAAGTAAGACAAAATTTATAGTTTTTAACAACCATCACAACAACTTAGTATCTAAACTCAGTGTAAATGGTGTAGAGATTGAAATGGTATCTGAAACTAAATTTCTTGGAGTAATAATTGATAATAAACTGTGTTGGAAGTCACATATTAATTATATTAAAGGTAAAATATCCAAATCAATTGCAATACTACACAGAGTGAAATATTTGCTGAATCAAACCCACACTATATACCTTGTATCATTCATTAATTACTCCATACATGACATATTATACTGAAGTATGGGGAAATACATATAAAAACATATATATCCAGTCCTTTATGCTTCAGAAGAGAGCTATTAGAATAATAAACAAAGCTGCTTACAGTGAACCAACAACCCACTTTTCTTAAATTAAAAGCTCTCAAGTTGAAAGATCTGGTTGACTTTAAAACTGCAGTAATAATGTTTAAAGTGAAGAATCTATCACTGCCCACAAATATCCAAAAGTTGTTCCAATAAGGGGAGAACAATATCATTTCAGAGGAACATGTATATTTCAAAAACCTTCAGTGAGAACTACCACCAAGCAACACTGTGTTTCAGTGCAAGGAGTCAGATTATGGAACGATTTTGGACCTGAATTAAAATCTTGTACAACGCTTGGACAATTTAAACCAAAAACTAAAGGAATTTTGGCGTTTATTAAATCAAAAAAATTGGATGTAGCGTTGCTTCAAGAGACCCACCTCCACTAAACAGAATCTAAAAAACTCTGTCGGGACTGGGTGGGCCATGGGTTTTGCGTCTTGTGGTAATAGCCAGAGCAGGGGAGTGGCAATCCTTATTCATAAACATTTGTAGTTCAAGTGTCTAAAAGAGGTTAGTGATGATGATGGACGACTCCTTATAATTCTTATAGAAATTCAGGGCCATAGGATGATACTCGCTAATGTTTATGCACCAAATATAGTTGATTGTGCATTTTTTGCACAATTGGAACACGAATTAAGCGAAATGGGATAATTACCCATTTTAGTAGGCGGGGATTTTAATCAGGTCATGGACAACATTTTAGATCGGAGCACCCCCTCACAGCGTTCATCTAAATCTGGCTCTATATTGAAAGACATGTGCAATGCAATTGGTTTGGTAGAATGTTTGGCGGCTTTTTAATCCGTCCACAAGGGATTACACTTTTTATTCCACTGTTCATAATGTCTTTTCCAGGATTGATATTTTTTTAATGTCAAAATTTTCTGTTTCTTCTGTAAATTCGAGCTTCATTTGGTAGCATAATACTATCTAGATCATGCCCCTGTTTTTCTACATATGATCCCGCCTTGTCGTTGAAAAAAAAATTCTAGATGGAGGCTTAATTCAAGCTTCCTTTTTAATCCCAGATTTGTGTCCTCTTTGAAAGCAGAGATCTCCTTATATCTTGAGACAAACTGGGATTCTGCTCCCTCTGCCAGGGTTGCTTGGGAGGCCTTTAAAGGCATTTATTAGGGGACATATTATTCAATATGCATCTTTTAAAAAGAAAACTAACATTGCTAAACAGATTGATTTGGAGAGGAGAATAGCTATATTAGAGACTTCATTCAAACAAGACACAAATTTACTAAATTTGTCACCCCTTCTGAAGCTTAAGTATGAGCTGAATTCAATTCTAACACAAAAAGTTGAATTTTTCCCCTATTTCGTCTTAGGCACAAACAATTTGAGGAGGGGGATAAAGCTGGCAAAATGCTGGCTAGATATATTAAAATGAAAGAAGCTCAGTGTACTATATCTGCTATTAGACACAGGAATGGTACTCTGGTGTCAGACTTAAATGAAATTAATGGTGCTTTCAGAGAATTTTAACACCCTCGCTTTATTCTTCTGAAATGGAGGCTGGATCTCAAGAGATCTATGCATTTTTATCATCCCTATCTTTGCCCTCCTTAACGAAGGAACAAATAGACTTACTTGAAGCCCCAATTACTAAAGAGGAAATTGTGGAAAGTGATTAAGAGCTTCCCGACTGGAAGGCACCGGGCCCTGACGGATTCACTGCAGAATTTTACAAGGCCTGTGTTGATGAGCTTTCTCCTTTACTTTAGAAATGTTTGCGGAATCTTTTGAACAAGGCCGTTTGCCCCCTTCTTTAACCAGAGGCTTTCATTTCGCTTATTTTAAAAAGCAATAAAGATCCGTTAGAATGTAAGAATTATAGACCAATTAGTCTTATAAACTGTGACTGTAAAATTCTCTCCAAAATGTTGGCATTAAGATTAGATAAAGTAATGATATCTCTTATAAATCCTGATCAGGTGGGTTTTATTTCGTTCGCAGGGGTGCGGCAGACAATATTAGGCGATTTATTGATATCATATGGTTAGTTCAAAATGATCCCTCACTTGCAACACCTCTCTCCAGTGGCAGCCCTCTCCCTGGATGCTGAAAAAGCATTTGACAGGGTTGAGTGGCAGTATCTCTTTGCAACTCTAGAGACTTTTGGTTTTGGTTCAAAGTTTCTTTCTTGGATTAAATTACTATATAATGAACCTAGAGCTTCAGTGATATCAAATCGAGTTACATCACAATCTTTAGACTTTATAGGGGGACGCGCCAGGGCTCCCCTTTAAGTCCCTTTCTTTTTGCTTTGGCATTAGAACCATTAGCTGTTGCTATCCGCAAAGACGGCAATTTTCCCAGGTATTCAGGTCCATGGCAGTACCCATAAGATAATGTTGTATGCTGATGATGCATTGGTACTGATTACACAACCTCAAAAATCAATTCCAGCTCTCCTTAAAATTATTAACCAATTTTCACGTTTGTCTGGTTATAGAGTTAACTGGATAAAATCAGAAATTCTCCCTCTAACATCTTATTGCCCTAAAACACTGTTTACATTTGGTCAAAATATAGGCTTCTCTTGGCCAAAATTAGGATTAAATATCTTGGCATCCTGTTTCCCTCACATTTTATCAGATCTGATTCAGATTAATTTTGAACCCTTGCTTGAAAAATTTAAAATAGACATAGAAGGTGGTCACCTCTTTTTTTGTCTCTCTGGGGCAAGGTCAATGTTATTAAGATGATTTGTGCACCCCGATTTAATTACCTTCTGCAATCTCTTCCCTCTTAGGATCCCAGTTGGTTATTTTCGACAATTTGATAGGTTGTGCAATAAGTTTTTATGGAATGGTAAGCGCCCTAGATTAAAGTTGAAAAGATTGCAGAAGTCTATAGATCAGGAGGTTTGGGGGTCCCAAATTTGGTTTTATATCATTACGCTTTTAGTCTTAGACATTTGATTCATTGGGCTCTCCCCCCTGAGAGAGCTCCCCCTTGGTTTTATTTGGAGAGTATTTGAGCAGCCCTCTTCCCCTAGTACATCTAATCACAATTAAACTGTCTCCTGAATTTCAGTCGCATCCTATTATATCCTTTTTACAATACGTTTGGAAGAGAGTTGCTTCTATACTAGAGTTTAGCTCTCATCTTCATTCTATGGCTTCTATTTGGCTTAACCCCAGTCTCCATATTGGAAAATCCCCATTTATGTGGAAAATCTGGGTGAAAAAGGACATCTTGATGTTAAAAGATCTATATGAAGGGGGGAGCTACTCAAATCATTTGATGTTCTAGACGGGCACAGTATGGACTACCACAGAATCAGTTTTGGAAATATTTACAACTTCGACATCTGCTGTGTCAAGTCTTTGGATCTACAACTACCCCCTCCTCCTGATGTAGATTGGCTCATCCAGGCTTTGAGTTCCTGCTGGCAAAAGATCTGAAGGCCTCAAATTTCTATTTAATGCTCCTTAAGAGCTCAAATAAAGATTCTAACATTCCTTAAACACGTATGGGAAAAAGATCTGAATTCACAATTTACTGATTGAATGGGGCAAATATTTTAAAGAATGGGAAGAAAGTGCTAGGGAATTGAAAACCAGACTTGTTCAATTTAAAAATTTTGAATCGATTTTACTGGACACCTCGTAAAATGTTGAGAGCGAATCTCACTCACTCTTCAAGCTGCTGGAGATGTCTACAGGGGGAGGGGGACATTAATCCATATGATCTGGAGTTGTCCGGTAATACAGGACTTTTGGTTGCAGATCCATAGACATATTATGACAATTTGTTAAGCAAGAAGTGCCATTTCTCAGAGACTTTTTGTCCTTGGGGATCCATCAATGATTCAGGACCCAATCTCTGATGCCGAGTGATTCAGACTGCTTTGATTGCTGGGCCGAAAGTTGATCACTTTATAACTGGAAATCTTCCTCTGCCCCACCCGTAGCTCAAATGGCCTCAGAGAGTTGGGCAAGCTTGCTGCACTAGAACGCCTTTCATAGGTTAATTGGCTGTTCTAAATTGTCCCTAGATATCTGTTTCCTATAGGCCCTTAGAATAGAGGGTTAGTACTAGTGAAAGCGCTTTGAGTGGTCTTTGTGACTAGAAAAGCGCTATATAAGTGCAGGTTAGTTAGTTAGTTAGATATAAGCTTCTGGACAGGATGGACAGCTTCTATAATAAGTGGGGATCCTATCTTACCTTTATAGGTGTAGTAGATTAAGCTAATCATCTTAAGAGTATTAGGGTGGAAATGGAATGTTTTATCCTCTCACTGGGTATACTTGTTTTTGTTTTTTTTTTCTTTTTTCTTTTTTTTTTCCTTTGTTTTTTTTTTGTGTTTGTTTGTCTCTGTTTTATTTTCTAAATTGAAAACCCAATAAAATTCAAATTACAAAAACTAAAGGAAGAAATACTCCAAACATATATACAAGATGACATGTAAAATCACATAAGGATTGTCATATCCAGTCTGCGTTGTGTTGTAGCTTAGTTTTTTTGTCACATTTTGTCTTAGCTATGTTCTAAATTGTAATCACTCTTGTTTTGTTTTTCTTTCAAATTCTTGGATGGAATATGGGTGGGCAATATAAGCTGCGGCTTCAGCCATCATCCATTTCGGATAACTTATGTTGAGCTGTATAATCAGAGGAGTTATTGTCTAATTTGACCTTGTTGGATTTTCTTCCCCCTTTGTTATATTATTCTGTTTCTTTTAATCTGTTCTTTTATCTATCCGAAATAAAGATTCATTCATTCATTCATTCATTCATTCAAATGCAGTAGCAGCTTGTGGGTCATCCCACCTATACTTATAAGGACCCCCGAGACATTAAATGCAGCACTTGCAAAGCACCAAGAAGACAATAGCCACTATGCTGACCAACAAGCTATTCAAGCCAACTACACCTACACTTGCTCAGGTCTCACTCAGCATGGTAAAATCTGACCAAGAAAAGTTGACGACACATCCTAATCCCAGCACCAATGAAAAATATATTCACAATCATACAAAGAGTTGAAAATAAAACAGCATACAGGTGAGAAATACAGTAGATCTTAACTCATAGGTTACCATGTCTTTACATGGATCTGGATAAATTCTTCATGTCTTCAAATCCAGTTGTGATTCAGTGATTGCAAAATGCAAGGCCAAGGCTAGTGTTGCTACCACTCACGATAGGTACCGTATTCTAAGAGCGCCATCCTTCTGCATCCCAACTTCTTTATAAAGAAGCCTTGGGCTGTTTTTTTTATTCTGAAGCTGGTGTTCAAATTGTAGTTTCCAAAACTTGTTAGCAAGTAAACACTGCATCATATCCCCTGCTTGATAATCAGCACCATAGAATGGCTGAATTGCATCAATATGGTGTCAAAAGACTGATTGCAATTGGTTAAGGTGCATTCACACTACAATGTTTGGACCGACTTTTACTGGCATTTTGGCAAACGTCTGTTAATGATTGCTGGTGTTTGTTGGCAAACGCTGGCAATAGTTGTGTACTTTGAAAATTTTCAAAAAATTTGCCGACGTTTGGAAATACATGTTGGTGAAATTTGTGCTCAATTTGTAAGAGTTCCTGAACGCTGGGCTAAGTTATGCACAGTTTACCTATGTAAGCCTAAGTTAAAGCAGGGTTTACTCTATAGCGTTTGGACCGACTTTTACAGATGTTTTGAAAAATCAGAGAATTACTCTGCACAGGTCAGCTGACATCAGCGTCAGGTGATGCTCATATAAAGATCAGTGTTTGTGGAGGCTTACTGCCAGTCTGCTTTTGGAGTGAACACATCTCCCTTGGGCATACGTTTTAGTATTTATTTTTGTTTGATATTCCTATGTAGTTACTTCTGCATACCCTTTTCCCCATCCATTCATTCATTCATCTAAAAAATAATAAAATAATGCTAGAGACTCCAACACTAAGTCCGCAATTAAAATGTGAATGTGGATGGAATAAAAAACTCTTTAGTGAATCGTGATATAAATAAAATGACAGGTGATTATATTTTGACTGTTACACCTCTCTCCATTAAAATAACATAAAATCCAGTTAAATGTCATTTACTTTTTGACACCACATCAGCGCTGCTTGATTCCCACACTGGAAGTGAACCAATCCTGGAGAATGATTACGCATGGAGAAGAAAATTAAGAACAGTAAATTTCTCAATGAGATTTTTTTTTTTCTTTTGGGCTGTCACATTTTTTGGGAGATTACACGCAGCCTAAGTGTCCACCAAACACATTTTTGTCATGTGACTGCCCTGAACGTCTTCTTTTCAGCGCTTGTGCACTGCGCTCTGGAAAAAAAAAGTCTGTGCCCTGTTTCCCAGCAACAGCTTGTCAGTCACAGCTCAGCACTTCCACTTTTCCTATGGTCAGACTTTCTACTTATTTTTAATATCAGTCTGTAAATAACAATGCACAGGAAACGTATTCTAGCATTGGTAGCAGGAGTCTGAGTACAGACTGTACCGGCATCCTATGGCCCACCCTTCCTTAATTCTGACTGGCTGCTTAGAAAGGTCTGACATAGACGAGCTCAGCAGCAGTCTAAAAAGTTGAACTTTTTTCAACTCTGAGTACCTTGTGCGCCGCAACAAAAAGCAGCCACCACCAAGAGCATTTCAGCACCAAATGTACTCAGCACTGTAAACGCTGGACTACATAGAGAATGAATAGAAAATAGTCACCCACATCTGAATAATCTCAATAAGGAGAATTTTTTTCTTTTGGCTGTCACATTTTTAGGAGATTATATATATATATATGTGTGTGTGTGTGTGTGTGTGTGTGTGTGTGTGTGTGTGTGTCGCAGGCAGAGAGTAGACAGAATCTGACTGAAAATTTCACAAAAAACTTTTATTCCGGACTTCCGGTTATGGCGGCCACGTAGGAAGACGTGTTTCACACTGCTCTGCTCCTAAAAATAAAAAGTAGGCTAAAACTCTTTCAATTGGAACCACAACTTATCCCGGTGTTTAGGCGCGGATATGGTAAAGACTAAGGCTGGGAAATTAGGCGGAGGAAAAAGTGATTCGTCAAAACAATCCAAACTAACAGACTTCCACGCTTGTGACGAAGCAGAAAAATCTCCAAAGACAATGGCGGAGGAGGGAGCTAGCGGCGGAGCGGTGACTGCTGAGGAGGGAACGAGTGCGGTGCTTGCTGCCATCAGCTCCATGAGAGCAGACTTTTCATCTAAATTTGATGGGATTATAGCAGCGATAGAAGGAATGAGAAAAGAAATAAGCGACTGTATGGAACGAGTATTGCAGGCGGAGCTCCGAATCTCAAGCGTTGAAGATGACGTCACCAGCCTACAATCAAAGGTGCAAACATTGGAATTAAAAAATAAACGTCTGGAAGATAATGTCCTGGACTTAGAATCCCTTTCGCGATGGAATAATTTGAGGCTGGTGGGCCTCCCAGAGGCAGCGGAGGGACAGGACACATGTTCCTTTTTGGAAAAGTGGATTCCAGAAGCGCTGAACAACGCGGATCTGCAGTCATCCATCATCTTAGAGAGCACTCACCGAATCGGCCCACCGAGAGATAATAAGACACCACCGAAGACGCTGATTATGAAGTTCCTCAGCTACAGAGACAAGATGACGGTCACCAACGCTAAAGGAGAAATTAAATACCAGGATCAACAGGTGCGGTTCTATCCAGATTTGGCCACAGGAATTCAACAATTAAGGAGGCAGTTCGACCCCGCCCGCAAAGAGCTGCGCAACCTCGGGATTCGTCACGGAGTGATTCATCCGGCAAGACTGCTGGTCACATATAAGGGCAGAACCCACATCTTTAAGACCCCTCAAGAGGTGCAGGAGCTCATTAAGCAGATCCAGGAGGAAACTGGTGGGAGCTAAGCATGAACATGACAAAGGTAGAACATTTAAGCATTTGTACAGGCATCTGATTGATCTGAAACATAACATGTCAACAAAATACAGATTGTATTATATTAAAAAAAAAACTATGATGTACAAAGTTGCTATAAAACTTTGAAGTTATGTTGGAAAAACTACAGAAGAGAGTTAATGTCATTAAAAAAGTAGTAGAGTCAGGGTGATTGAGAGGAGAAAGACAGAGTGGTTTGACTGATCCTCGCAGGTGTGGAACAGTCACTAGCTATAACAGGAGACAGAATTTTTTTTTTGATTTTGGGGGGATTACCACGAATGTGGGGAAAGGGAATTTGTTTTTGTGTAGTTTGTAGGATGAATGTTCAACCATCCATGTTTTTGCTTCTCTGTATGAGCATGTTTATATTGCAAGGTAATCTCAAAGTCCTTATTGATCATAGATCAAAGCGTTTATCTTAATTTAACTTCATGGAATTGCAGAGGTCTACAAAATCTAAAAAAACTTAAACAAGTTATGAATAAAATAAAAGACACAGATTCAAAAATTGTGTTTTACAAGAAACTCATCTAATAGAGGAGGATGTAAAAAGAATTAGGAGAAGATGGTAGGGAAATGTGTTCACCTCATCATTTTCATCCCGAGCCAGGGGAGTTATGACTCTCATACATAAAATAGTCCCATTTCAAGTGAAAAATGTAATTGGAGACAAATTGGGAAGATATCTAATCATCCAAGGATCTTTGTTATTAGAAAATATAAATCTGGTGAACTTATACGGTCCCAATATAGATGATCAAAACTTCTTCGTTAATTTATTTCTTACTTTATCATCACTTACAGGGCAACATATAATAGCAGGGGATTTTAATTGTACATTGAATCCCAGTATAGATAGATCAACAGGACTGGACTGTACGCACAATGGATGCAGGATGACCATTAATCATTTCAAAGATCAAAGAATTGAGATTGCTAGATATATGGAGAGAAATGAAACCACAAGTCAAAGCCTATTGTTGTTATTCTAATACCTATAAGACATTCTCACGTATTGACTATTTTTTGATCTCCACAGAATTAAGGTCCAAGATTCAAAACTGTTTCTATGATAACATCGTGATCTCTGATCATGCACCCTGCTGTCTAATATATGTAGATAAGAAATTGACAAAGGATCCAGGTAGGTGGCATTTTCAGCATAAATGGCTTCAGGATGAGGAATTTGTTAAGTACATAGAAAAACAGATAGATGAGTTCTTTGATATCAATACTACACAAACATCAGCATGTATAAAGTGGGAGGCTTTCAAAGCTTTTATAAGGGGGCATATTATTAGTTATACAGGTTCAAAATCTAAGAAGACTCGAGAGGAGAGAGTCCAGTTGGAACGTAAAATAAAAATTCTTCAAGAAAAAGTGTATGCAGGAAGTAACCCAAAGTTAGAGAACGAATTACTGATTCTGAGAGCTGAATATGACAAAAAATCAGCGAATAGAGCTGCCTCGAGTCTTCTAAGATTGAAGCAAACTTTTTATGAACAAGGTGAAAAATCAGGAAAATTATTGGCATGGCAGATTAAACAATTAGAATTTAAAACAACAATTACCAGTATTATAAGTAACGGACAGGCAGTTGTAGATCCTTTAGAAATTAATAGTGCCTTTAGAGATTATTATGAAAAACTATATGATACAAAAAATGAAACTGACTTAACAAAACTAAATGGGTTTTTGGATGGATTATCTATACCGTGTATTCCAAATGAAAACAGGGAGATACTGGAGTCTAAAATTAGTCAAGAAGAAGTTGGGCTAGCCATTGATAATATGAAATCAGGAAAAAGAGCAGGACCAGATGGTCTTCCAGTTGACCTCTATAAAAAATTTAAGAATAAATTAATAAAACCACTTTTGGAAATGGTTTTAGAAGCATTTCAAAATAGTAATTTACCACTATACATGAATAATGCCTTAATTATACTGTTGCCAAAACCAGGTAAACCCTCTAATAAATGTGAAAACATGAGACCAATAAGCCTATTAAATGTTGACCTTAAGATAATCTGTAAAATTTTAGCAAGACGACTACAAGAAATACTACCAAATATTATTAACCGAGATCAGAATGGCTTTATAATGGGAAGACAAGGCTTCCATAATGTGAGAAGACTATTTAATATTATTTATTCCAATAAAGAAGCACCGGATACAGCTCTCCTATCATTGGACGCCGAAAAGGCTTTTGATTGGGTCGAATGGCCCTATCTTTTTGAAGTCCTACAAAGGTTTGGACTTGGAAATAATTTCATAAAATGGGTTCAGATAATATACAATAATGCTACAGCAGAAATCCTAACAAACAGCAATATCTCAAAATCAATAAAAATCAATAGAGGATGTCGACAAGGCTGTCCACTTTCACCCTTATTGTTTACTATGGCAATTGAACCTTTAGCGATGGCAGTACGTTTACATCCACAAATATATGGAATTAAAGTAGGACCAACAGAACATAAAATCTCCCTGTATGCCGATGACATAATTTTGTTTATGTCGAATTTTAAAAAATCAATTCCGACCTTGTTAAATTTAATAAAGAACTTTGGGGAAATATCAGGATATAAAATAAATAAAACTAAATCTTCAATATTAATGCTAAATGAGACCCAGAGAAATCACCCAGCACCTGAGGTAAATCAATTCAATGTTGTAAATCAGTTTAAATATTAAGGAATTCAAATTGTGCCTAAGCTAGAATCAGTCGCCAGTGCCAACTATGAAGCCTTAATGACAGATATTAATGAGTTACTTCAGAGATGGATGTCACTACCTATGTCGATGATCGGGAGAATTAATATACTTAAAAGTAATATCTTACCCAAAATACTTTATTTATTTCAATACATTCCTTTACCACCACCTTCAGATCTATTCTCAAGAATTAAAAAAAAGTTAGTGGAATTTATATGGAACAATAGGAAAGCTAGATTACGTCTGTCCTTACTATATTTACCATTTGATCGTGGAGGTCTGAAATGTCCAAATTTTATGTTGTATTACTGGTCAGCACAACTGAGGTCTATGACATATTATTTTTCATGAAATGATCTCCCTCACTGGACTGAAATGGAATCATACAATTTACCTTTACCTCTTCCCTTATTCATCTACTCAGACTCGGCTAAAAAATTACAGAAACAAGTTAAAAATCCAATTGTAAAGCATATGATCAAAATATGGTGTGAAACCAAAAAATATTTAAAAGAACCACACTTATTGTCACAATTTAGCCCAATATGGGGTAATCAATATTTTAAACCAGGGAGAGCGGATGCTGTATTTAAAGTATGGAATTTAAAAGGGATTCAAAAGATTCAAGACTTATATCTGTCACGTTCAGATAACATAATGTCTTTTGAAGAACTGAGGATCAAATTTAATCTTAATAGAACACATTTTTTTAAATATCATCCGCTTAGGAATTGTATTCGATCAAATCAAAATAATGCTCTCACCCGACCTACTTATTCATCCTTGGAAAAAATTTTGGCAAAAGATAGTAAGAGAAAGGGTATTATTTCAGAGTTTTATAACTCATTGACACTATCCTCAAGTGAAAACTCACAGAAAAGACTGAATTATTGGAAAGAAGACCTGCAAATTGAAATTTCAGAGGAACAATGGGAACTGGCTTGTACAGAAGCTCAAACCAAATTAATAAATGTACATCTTAAATTGATACATTTTAAATGGTTAATGCGGATGTATGTTACACCAGTGGAGTTAAATAAATATAACAAAAACATACCAGATACATGCACAAAATGTATAGAAAGTAAAGGAACACTATTTCACTGTTTATGGGAATGTAGAAAAATTAGAATGTTTTGGGAAGAGGTGAGGGTAACAATTGAAAAAATAATTTCAAAACAATTCACATTGAACCCTAAACTGTTTTTGTTGGGTCTGTATCCAGAAAAGCATAACTTTAATAAGAGTGAAAGAGCATTCATAGACCTCAGTTTGCTTAATGCCAAAAAATGTATTGCACTACTGTGGAAAAAGACTCATAGACCAGATGTGACTCAGTGGTTAAGACAGATGTTAACAAACCTTCCACTAGAAAGAATAACATACATACTGAAATCAAAGGAAAATGTGTTTGAGAATATATGGAGACCTTTCATTGATTATGTAAAGAAATTAAACATAACTTCTGAAGAAGAAGATGAATGATGTGTGTGGACCTTGCAAATTCCAAATTGGTGAATGTATAATATGTATACTTATGTAATAGATTACCTAGACTAAACAGAGGAGCATTGTTGATGACTTGCCTTTGTTAGTGGTTGTTGGTGTTTTTAGAATTTTTTTTTTGTAGTTAGTGTTTTTTTTATTATTTTTAAATTACTTTAGTGTTAGTGTTTGATTGTTTGTGCCATGTTTGTAAAAAAAAGGTTCAATAAAAAATATTGTGGAAAAAAAAAAAAACTTTCATTCCACGGACCAAGAAAAATGTTAAGAAAAACGGCTGTTGTTTCCAAGGCAACCAGTAATCTGTACTGGCAAAAGGCAGGTTTGTGCAACAGCAAAGCCCAGTGGTAGAAAAATAACACTGCAAAGACACAAAACCACCCACCAAACTACACCGATCACCTGCAAAAAAATCTCGCAAACTCACAAATAATTCAACAATTCAAAACTAATCAATGTATTGATTAGTTTGTCACACTTAAATGTGTTATGTTTGAAGAGTGATCAGCTCACGTGCAGGGAACAACACCAGAGAAATCATTCAAATGGCACAGAGAAGCTGTGTAATCACAATTTATTGATTCAAAAGAGCACACAGTTAAGGAAAGATACCACTCGCCAGAGGAGGACTCAGCCTGTAAGGGTAGATGAGAGCTTATTAGTTGAGGAAGGAGATAGGATAAGGGGAAAATGGGACAATACTCACGTGGGATGAGCAGCGAGCCTGGCAGCTGAACCCAGCAGGGAAAAGGCGAACCAGTGGAGAGGACGCTAGCAGGAGTGGAGCTGGGTGAGGTGTCTGGCCAGATGGAATAAGGCAGCTGAGGTGGTGATGAAGATGATGGGGCAGGTGAGCGTGCAATGAACCCTGGAGACGCACCACGAAGATGGCAGCAACCTGGAGAAGAAAAGAGGAGAAGAGGAATTTAATGAATGTTCCTCTGAGAGAGAGACATAGACTTACTTGCTGATTTAGGCAGTATCCCCAATGAGCTAGCACTGGAGAGTTCACAAACTGGTCCTTTTCAGTGCTGGCAGAGAAGAGGTAGCAGGTGCGTCTAATCACGCAGGTGTGATGATTACCTGCGGAGCCGAGGAAAGCCTTGCAGGAAGGGAGAGGGAGCACGCACTCATCTGAACATGACAGTGCCCCCCCCCAAGGGGCGCCTCCTGGCAGTCTACTGGGTTTGTTGGGGTGCGCCTTGTGAAAGGCCCGGACCATCCCCTTGTCGTGGAAGTTGGAACCTGGGATCCATGACCTTTCTTCGGGGCCATAGCCCTTCCAGTGGACTAGGTACTGTAGCCCTCTGCCCCGATGGCAGACGTCAAGAATCCTCTGGACCGTGTAGGCGGTCTGGCCATTGAGGACCCGAGGGGGGAGGAGGCGGCTTTGGGGGAGGGGGGGGCAGAGAAGGCTTGCGGAGAGGGGCTTGATTTTGGAGACATGAAAGGTGGGGTGAATACGGAGTGCCGGCGGAAGCTCCAGGTGGACTGTGACATCATTAATGACCCGGGAGATCGGGAATGGGCCCAGGTGTCACGGGGAGAGCTTCCGGGACTCCATCTTAAGGGGCACCTGGTCCGCTGACAGCCACACGCACTGCCCGACAGAGTATTTGGGTGCAGGGACCCGCCTGCGGTCCACATATGGTGATTTCTTTCGGCAGAGCGGAGAAGAGCAGCCCGGGTGGCCTTCCAAAGCCGGCAGCAGCGACGTGCATGAGCCCTCACCAATGATACAGTGACCTCCCTCTCCGCCATCGGCAACAGGGAGGGAGTATACCCCATGGAGGCCTTGAAAGGAGTCAGTCCAGTGGATGCTGAGACTGCCAAGTTATGTGAGTACTCCAACCAGGTCAGATGGGTGCTAAACGAGGATGTGTTGCTGCCTGCTTCGCATCTTAGGGCGGCCTCCAAGGATTGGTTGGCGCGCTCAGCCTGCACATTGCTTTGGGAATGGTACCTGGACGTAAGGCTGACTGTGGTTCCTAGGCAGAAGGATCTCCAGACCTGAGAGGTAAATTGTGGACCCCAGTCAGACACAATGTCTAGGGGGATGTCGTGCAGCCGGATGACATGGGTGGTTATTTGGTTGGCGGTCTCAAAGGCGGAGGGTAATTTGGGGAGGGGCACCAGATGGATCGCCTTGGAAAAACGGTCCATGAAGGTGAGAATAACAGAGTTGCCTTGTGAGAGGGGAAGTCCAGTAATAAAGTCCAAGGCGATGTGGGACCAAAGGGTGGCTGGGATAGGTAGTAGGATGGAGGAGGCCAGCAGGGGGCGAGAATCGGACTTATTACGAGTGCAGATTTTGGCAAGCCTTGACATAGTCCCAGATGTCTGTCCGCAGGGTGGGCCACCAAAACACCCGCCGGATAAGGTTAATAGTCCGGGAGACTAGGCGAAATGACTGGTGTGACCCCATCTGATGACGATGCTGTGGAGGCCGACCGAGACAAACAGATGGTCTTCGGGGCCCTCCTCGGGCCTGGGTTCAATGGATTGAGTCTGCCGGACCCTCTGCTCAGTATCCCAGTTAAGAGCCCCAAGGATGCATGAGGGTGGAATAAGGGGTTGGGGGAGGGGATGAGGGGTAGGGGGGTTGGGGATAAACTGGCGGGAGAGAGCGTCTGGTTTGACATTAGGGGAGCCAGGCCTGTAAGTGATGGTAAGATTAAATCTGGTGAAGAATAAGGCCCAACGGGCCTGCGTGGCATTAAGTCTGCGGGCCGACCAGAGGTATTCTAAATTTTTGTGGTCGGTCTACACTATGACGGGATGGACCGCTTCCTCCAGCCAATGCCTCCACTCCTTGAGGGCCAATTTAATGGCCAGGAGTTCTCGGTCCCCTACGTCGTAATTCCTCTCAGCCGACATGAGCCACCGAGAGAAATAAGATAAGATAAGATAAGATAAGATAAGATAAGATAAGCCTTTATTAGTCCCACAATGGGGAAATTCCAGGATTGCAACAGCACAGGGATAGCAACACTCAGAGCAACAATCAGAAGGCAAGAAAAAAAAAAAAACCAAGAGCAGCTAATATACATATGTACATATTACTATAAATATATATATACAAGCATGGATGCAATGCATGCACAATGCTACAATGCTCTGCACTGTGTGTTCATATATTCATATATTTATTCCATCCAGCTACAATGCTCTGCACTGTGTGTCTGTGTGTGTGTGTATATATATATATTTTATAGTAATACGTACATATGTATATTAGCTGCTCTTGCTTGCTTGTTTTTTTTCTTGCCTTCTGATTGTTGCTCTGAGTGTTGCTATCCCTGTGCTGTTGCAATCCTGGAATTTCCCCGTTGTGGGACTAATAAAGGCTTATCTTATCTTATCTTATCTTATCTTATGGATGGAGCTTCTGATCGGAGGCTGAGCGCAACAAGAGAACAGCGCCCACCCCCGAATCAGAAGCATCCACCTCAACAATAAACTGGAGCTGAGGGTCGACCTGGGCCAAGATGGGGGTGTTAGAGAACAGGCCCTTCAATTTGGAAAAGGCCCGTTCAGCTGCCTCGGACCAGGTGAATGGCACCTTGACTGAGGTAAGCTGGGTCAGAGGCTGTGCTACTCCACTGTAGTTTCTAATGAAACGGCGATAAAAATTTGCAAACCCCAAGAAGCATTGGAGCTCCTTGCAGGAGTGGGACGTAGGCCAATCCAGCACAGCCTTCACCTTGGCCGGGTTGGCCCTCAGTTCCCCCACAGCTACTATGAAATCGAGGAATGAAGTGGAGCGGGTGGAAAACTCACATTTCTCGGCTTTAACATAGAGCTGGTTTTCCAGGAGTCGTTGTAACACGGCCCTGACTTGGACTGCATGCTCCTCTGGCATGCGGGAAAAAATTAAAATGTTGCCCAGGTAGACAAAAACAAATTGATTTACCATATCGCGGAGGACGTCATTGATCATACACTGGAAGACGGCGGGGCCATTGGTGAGCCCAAAAGGCATCACAAGGTACTCAAATTGCCCCAAGTGTGTTTTAAAGGCTGTCTTCTATTCGTTCCCTTCACGAATGCAAATCAGATGGTAGGCATTACACAATCCAATTTAGTGAATACTCGCATGCGCTGAAGAGCTCGAACGGCGGAGTTGATCAGGGGCAGAGGATATTTCTCTTTAACAGTTATGGCATTTAATTCATGGTAGTCTATGAACAGATGCAGGAATCCATCTTTATTCCGACAAAAGAATCCTGCCCCAAGAGGGGCTGAGGGGGGCCAAGATAGGGCCGAATGAGGCGGCATTCAAGGAGTTCTTTGATGTAGCTCCTCCATCGGCTTCCTCTCTGGCCCAGAAATGCTGTAGAGCTGACTGGATAGCAGCCACGCACCCAGGAGGAAGTCTATGGCACCAGTCGTAAAAGCAATGAGGAGGTAAAGAAAGCACTCCTCGACTGCTAAAACCTCCCAAGATTGTGATAGACCTCGGGTACGAGACTGAGGTCCGGCGGCTCTACCGGAGGGGAGGAGATGGGCAGCAACGGTGAATACTTGGCCGAGCTGAGACAGGATGCCAAACAAAAGGGGCTCCAGGAAGAGATGGAATTATGTGCCCAATTAATAATGGGGTTGTGCTTCCGGAACCACGGGAACCCTAGAACCAGCAGGTGAGATGATTTAGGGAGAATGAGAAACGATAGTGTCTCCCAGTGGTTCCCGGAAAGGAGGACAGAAACCAGCGCCATGCTATCAGTAACGGAAGCTATGTTACCGCCCGATAAGGTCATGACGTTAAGCAGCATCGGTAATTTGGTGATTGAGGGATGCTTACTTCCTGCACGAGCAGTGAGGAAACAAAATTTTGCTCTGCCCCCGAATCCACTAATGCCATGACTCTCCTCTCAACCCCCAGCAACTGGATGAGGGCCGAAATGGAGAAGTTAATGGGGGGATGAAAAGAATTCCAGCCCGTCAGACACCCCACGGTTACTGACGGGCCGCGTCTGTTCAGCTTCAGGTGACATTTAGACAGTGTGTGCTCCACAGAGTTGAGAGAGGCACGCGCAAAACTGGCAGGCCGGAGGAGGCCTTGCGCTCCCTCGCACGCTCACAGTATCAGTTGTCTAAACTGACGGCCTGATCAATGAGAACGTCCAGGGAGGAGGGAACAGCATTAACCACTAGGACATCGTGAAGGTTTTTGTTTAAACCGTGGAGGAAGACGCTGCGTAACGCAATGTTATTCCAACCACAGTCCGCTGCGGCGACCCGAAACTCCACAGAATAGTCGGCAGCAGATCAACTCCCGTGGCGGAGAGACATGGCCCGGCTAATGATGTTACCCTCACTCTGTGTTCAGTCGAAAGCGCAGGCAAATTCACTCACAAATTTATCAAAAGAATAACAAGGACCCTCCGGACTGTCGAGAATGGATTGGGCCCAACTAAGGGCTCGGTCTTGCAGCAGGACGGTTATGAAGTGAATTTTGGAGGCATCATCCAGATACTCCCCGCCCACCTGGCCCAAATAAAGCTGAACATGGCAAAAGAACCCCTTGCATTTCCCCACCTCCCCTGTGTACGGGGCAGGTGGGGAAATGCAAGGGGTTTCCCCACCTGCTTTCCAAATGCATCTTTGGAAAGCTGAGTTCAATTTTCTAGCCATTTATAAAGCTTTGGGACTCCAGTGAACCACAGTGAGAGCCATTATCCACAAATGGCAAAAACATGGAACAGTGGTGAACCTTCCCAGGAGTGGCTAGCTGACCAAAATTACCCCAAGAGCGCAGCGACGACTCATCCAAGAGGTCACAAAAGACCCCACAACAATATCCAAAGAACTGCAGGCCTCACTTGCCTCAGTTAAGGTCAGTGTTCATGACTCCACCATAGGAAAGAGACTGGGCAAAAATGGCCTGCATGGCAGAGTTCCAAGACTAAAACCACTGCTGAGCAAAAAGAACAAAAAGGATTATCTCAGTTTTGCCAGAAAACATCTTGAAAACATCTCCCCAAGACTTTTGGGAAAATATTCTGTAAACTGACGAGACAAAAGTTGAACTTTTGGGAAGGTGTGTGTCCCATTACATCCGGCGTAAAAGTAATACAGCATTTTTCCCCCACCCCTGTTGCCCTCCTCCTGCTGGGGGTGTGGGGGCCCGGTAGGGAGCCTGGGATCAGTCATGTTGTCAAAATCCCTGGGTGCTACTGAATGTATAGATACAACCAAGGGCATAAGAGCGGGACTGAATATGAGAGTAAGTGAGAGTGAGGGGGTGATGAATGGAGGTGGTGATGGTGAGTCGGTTTTGTGCGGCACTTTGCATGTTGAGTGACATCTCGGTGTGCCTGCGGTGGTCTGCTGATCAGTCGCTCGGGTGGGCGCCAGGGGTGGGGGTCTGCTTCTGTGGCCTGCGCCGGCAGTCTCCCCGTCTGCTGCCAGGCGGTGGTGCACATTCAGGCTCACTGCATCTGCTTTGCAGCCACCTTGTGAAACAAGGGTGAATTAGGGGTGAGTTTGAATGGGTTCAGGAATGAGAGGGATTGGGTTGGTGAGAGTGAGTTAGTGCCAATGGGTGTGTACAGGAGCATGTGGGTGTGAAGGTGTGGGGAGGGGTGTGTCTGCAAGTCGGGAGGTGCAGCATTAAGGGGGGTAGTGCCTCTCAGCAATGTGGGCTCCCGTGGGGGGATTTCTTTGGGCATGGGGGTCCCCGGTGTGTGCGGCAGTGGTGCTGGGGGGAGCTGCTGTGGGGATGTCTGGGGGGGCTCGCGCCTAGGGGGACGCGGGCTGGCCTCCGGCCAGGGAGGTGGGGTCACTGGCCTCCTGGTGCCTGGGGCCTGGAGGCGGGTGTTGGCCCCGCTGGGGAGGTGGGGGGCTGGCGGGTCTGGGGGTGTGGGCTCGCCGCACCGGCCGCCTGGCGACCTGGCCTCCCTCGATCGTCCCTCCGGGGGTGGATGCCTGGCTTTCCTGGGGCTTGCTGACCTCAGATGTTTGTGCCTGTGGGGGTTGATGGCGCTGCCTTGCCTGCTCGGGGTTCCTGGGGGGAGAGCTGCTGCGATCGGCCCCCCACTTTGAATGTTTCTTGACAAACCACTCAAATGCACACACTTATTTTCCACGCGCTCTCATATATACACACGCAGACGTACACGCACAAGAGTCTCTCCTTTAACAGGTGTGGAAACCAGACTCGTGTTGAGACATCTTTGGTGGAAGAAGCAGTTTGTCTTTTGTTTGTTTTAGTTGTTGGCTTGTTTGTCTTTTTGTCTGTTCCCTTCCCTTTTCTTTACCCCTCCACACACTTCCTTTCCCTCTTCCCCATCCTGTCGGGTCTTCCATGGGTAAAATAATTAAAATAAAGTATTAAAAGTTATTACAGGAGGGGTTTACAACAATATACAATACATAGTTAGGTACTGTACAGTATAAGCTCCTCTTGGCAAAATAAATCTGTTTTGGCACAATAAGGGTGACAGATACCTGTTCTGCTTGCCTAGCTGCCTGACAGGACAAAGGGGAAAAAACAAAAGTAACACAGCATTTCAGAAAAGGAACATCATACCAGTAGTGAAATATGGTGGTGATAGTGTGATGGTCTGGGGCTGTTCTGCTGCTTCAGGACCTAGAAGACTTGCTGTGGTAAATGGAACCATGAATTCTGCTGTCTATCAAAAAATCCTGAAGGAAAATGTCCGGCCATCTGTTCGTGACCTCAAGCTGAAGCGCACTTGGGTTCTGCAGCAGGACAATGATCCAAAACACACCAGCAAGTCCACCTCTGAATGGCTTAAGAAAAACAAAATGAAGACTGGAGTGGCCGAATCAAAGTCCTGACCTGAATCCAATTGAGATGCTGTGGCATGACCTTAAAAAGGCAGTTCAGGCTCGAAAACCCTCCAATGTGGCTGAAATACAACAATTCTGCAAAGATGAGTGGGCCAGAATTCCTCCACAGTACTGTAAAAGATTCATTGCCAGTTATTGCAAATGCTTAATTGCAGTTGTTGCTGCTAAGGGTAGCCCAACTGGTTATTAGGTTTAGGGGGCAATCACTTTTTCACACAGAGCCATGTAGGTTTGTATTTTTTTTCCCCTTAATAGTAAACACCTTCATTTAAAAACTGCATTTTGTGTTTACTTGTGTTATCTTTGTCTAATATTTAAATTTGTTTGATGATATGAAACATTTAAGTGTGACAAACATACAAAAAAAAATGAGAAATCAGGAAGGGGGCAAACACTTTTTCACACCACTGTATATATCCCATAGATTAAAATTTAAAAAAAAACAAAACATGTCATACACCATGTTTTCGCCAAACAAATACTGTACATTGTCCTCTTACATATACAGAATATTTTCTTTTTTTAATTACCTCTTCTCTCTATTTCTCTTTCGTTTCTGCATGTCTGAACTGAGTTTTGATATAAAAACATTTGTTTTCACCAGCATTTCAGTCAACGTTTGCCAAAAGAGCTTAACTTAGGCTGACTTAGGCAAACTCTCCATAACTTAAGAGGAACTTTTACCAACTGAGCACAGTTTTCACCAACGTTTATTTCCAAACGTTGGCAAATTTTCAGCATGCTGAAAATTCTCAACGAATACAGCTTTCGCCAACAAACACCAACTATCATTAACTTTTATCAACTTTTGCCAGCAGAGCCAGATGTTTGCCAAAACGTCAGTAAAAGTTGGTCCAAAGTTTGTAATTCAATTCAATTCAATTCAACTTTATTTATATAGCGCCATTTCACAACAACAATCATCTCATAGCACTTTCAACTGTAGGGGGGACCCCCACAATTGCAGAAAGACCCCAGCAATCAGGCGATCCCCTGTGAGCAAGTGCTTGGCGAGGGTGGAGAGGAAAATCTCCCTTTTAACAGGAAGAAACCTCCAGCAGAACCAGGCTCAGGGAGGGGCAGTCATCTGCTGCAACTGGCTGGGGGGGGGGGGGCGGATAGAGAAGATGAAAAGAACAGACATGTAGAGCGCAAACAGCACGATGGGGACTCAGTCTATGGGAGAGAATAAACAGATGTTTATAACCAGCAAAAAAAAAAATATTTAATTGAGAGTGAAGGAGTGAAGCCCAGTGCAATTATTGGAGGTCCCCCGGCTGTCTAAACCTAATAGCAGCATAACTAAGGGAGGGTTCAGAGACACATGATCCCTCCCTAATTGTAGGCTATATCAAAAAGGAAGGTTTTAACCCTATTCTTAAAAACAGAGATCGAGTCTGACTCCCGAATCCAGATTGGCAGCTGGTTCCACAAGAGAGGAGCTTGACAGCTGAAGGCTCTGCCTCCCATTGTACTTTTGGAGATTCTAGGTATTACAAGTAATCCAGCATTTTGGGAGCGTAGTGCTCTGTTAGGATAATAGGGTAATATTAGATCTTTTAAATAAAAAGAGGCCTGATTGTTAAGAGCTTTGAAAGTGAGAAGGATTTTAAACTTAATTCTAAACTCTATGGGAAGCCAGTAAAGGGAGGCCAGAACCGGAGAGATATGATCTAGATAGATAGATAGATAGATTTGTTTATTTGACAGGGACAGTGCAATAAACATAGACAATCAATGACAATCAATCTGATGTGTTGCACAGAGTGTATAGCTATTAGCTAATTTGCAACTCTTGTCCCAGATCACTACATCTCTCTTTCTAGTACCTGTTAAAACTCTTGCTGCAGCATTTTGGATCAACTGAAAACATTTTAGAGATGTTTTAGGACAACCTGATAATAAAGAGTTACAATAATCTAATCTAGAGCTAACAAAAGCGTGGATCAGTTTCTCAGCATCACTCTGAGACAAGATGCTTCTAATCTTGGCAATATTACGCAAATGATAGAAGGCAGTCTTAGAAACAAATTTAATATGTGAATTGAAAAACAGATCTTGATCAAAAATAACTCCAAGGTTCCTCACAGAGCTATTAAGAGAAAGAGTAACTGCATCCAAACTAAAAGTTTGATTTGGAAAGGCATTTCTAAGGTTTTTTGGACCAACAAGAATGACTTCAGTCTTATCTGAATTTAATAGCAGGAAATTACAAGTCATCTAAGCTTTGATTTCCTTAAGACAGGTTTCTAACTTGGCTAATTGATTACTATCATCTAGCTTCATTGACAGCTATAATTGTGTGTCATCTGCATAACAATGAAAATGTATACAGTGCTTTCTAATAATGTTGCCTAACGGAAGCATATATAAACTAAAAAGAGTAGGGCCTAGCACAGATCCCTGTGGAACTCCATGTCTAAGCTTTGAGTTGAAAGAAAACTCATTACTGATATGAACAAACTGGAACCTATCAGATAAATAAGATCTAAACCACTGCAACGAAGTTCCATTAAGTCCAACATAGTGTTCTAATCTATTGAGTAGAATATTATGATCGATAGTATCAAAAGCTGCACTAAGGTCTAAAAGGACAAGTACAGAAACAAGTCCATTATCAGATGCAATCAGGAGGTCATTAGTGACCTTCACTAAGGCTGTTTCAGTACTATGATGGATTCTAAACCCAGATTGAAACTCTTCAAATAAACCATTTTCCTGCAAGTGGTCAAATAATTGTGTAGCAACAACTCTTTCTAAGATTTTTGAAATGAAAAGCAGACTAGAGATTGGTCTATAGTTAGCTAAAACTCCTGGATCCAGCGTTGGCTTTTTGAGTAAGGGTTTAATTAAAGCAGTTTTAAAAGCCCGCGGTACATGGCCTAAAGTTAATGAAGAATTGATTATTTGAAGAATAAAGCTACCAATAAATGGGAAGTCTTCTTTAAATAACCTGGTAGGAATAGGGTCTAAAAGACAAGTTGAAGGCTTGGATGAGGAAATTATTTTGTCTAACTCTAAAAGGTCAATTGGAGTAAAACTGATCCAAACAGATGTCAGTTGAAGGAGTTGTAGTAGTTATTGTATATAAGTTAACGGTGGGAAGAATCTGACTGATTTTTTCTCTGATAGATGAAATTTTATTATTGAAAATGTTCATAAAGTCCTGACTAGTAAGCTCTAAGGGAATGCTAGGATTGACAGAGTCCTGACTCTTTGTCACCCTGGCTACAGTGCTGAAAAGAAACCTGGGATTATTCTTGTTTTCTTCTATTAATGCGGAATAATAACTCGTTCTAACTTTTCTAAGAGATTTTTTATAAATTAAAAGATGATTTCTCCAAGCTAAGTAGACTTCATCTAAATTACTGGAGCACCATTTTCTTTCTAATTGACGAGTCTTTTGTTTTAAGCTACAAGTTTCTGTGTTGAACCAAGGAGTTAGAAATCTCTGATTAGACTTTTTCTTTTTTAAAGGGACCACAATGTCTAGAATCTGATGCAGAGAAGCTATAACACTATCTACCATGCTATCAATTACAGCAGGAGCAAGCTTTCTATAGCTTATTTCCGTTGTGTTGACACATGGCATAGAGGAAACAATGTGCATAAATTTGGTAACAACATCATCTGAGAGGCATCTACTGTAGTAATATTTTCCTTAGGAGCCAAATAGTCAGAAATAGTAAAATCAAAGGTTAACAGACAATGGTCTGACAGTACAGGGTTATGAGGAGACACTACCAGATTTTCTATTTCTATGCCATATGTCAGAACAAGGTCCAACGTATGGTGGGGATAATGGGTAGAATTTCCTACTTTCTGAGAAAACCCCATCGAGTCTAATATTGAATTAAATGCCACATTAAGGCAATCACTATCTACATCTACATGTATATTAAAGTCCCCTACTATAATTATATATATATTATTTATTTATTTTATTTATTTATATATATATATAATATAAACTGATTTCAGCGCTAAATCAGCTAAGAATTCGGCAAATTCAGATAAAAACTCTGAGTAGGTTGATGGAGGACGATAAACTATGGCAAATAAAACTGGGTTTAGCCTAAAATTGCTAAAATGCCCAATACTGAGGACCAAACCCTCAAAGGAATTATAATCTGTTTTTTGCTTTACATTAACTAGTAATTTGGAATGGTAAATTGTTGCTACTCCTCCTCCATGACCAGAACTTCTGGGATTTTGACAGTTTAAATAACCAGAGGGAGTTGATTCATTTAAACCAGCATAATCCTCTAGCCCAGGGGTGGGCAGTGAGGGCCATTCCACTGCAGGTTTTCTGTTCCACCCAGTCACTTCAGCAGGTGTTTTCAATGATTAGCAATCCTTGAAGCTGATAAGAGCAAACACCTGCAGAAGAAACTGGATGGAACAGAAAATCTGCAGTGGAATGGCCCTCCATGGCACATGACTGCCCACCCCTGTTCTAGCCCTAAGTCTCTGAAAGGGATATTAAATCAATCTGATGATCAATTAACAGATCATGGTCTAGCAGAGACTTGGGAGTTAGAGACCTAATATTTAACAAACCGCATTTAATTTTTAAATTATGAGGAGGAACAGAGGCCAAATCATTAAATTTTATTGTGTGGGGTGACCCACCACAATCTACTTGGACAGACAGAGTACTCAGCTTGAGCAGGAAACAGAACAATGACATGTATGGACTGATATCAGTATGTAAATGTGCCTTGCATTCTCTTTTGTCCTACAGCCCCGGAGCAAAGAGAGGAATTCCGGCGCCAGTAATCAAGCTATTGATATGTGTGACTCTTATGTAAATGTTACACGCATTCTTTCTTGACTGTTATGTAAATTTCCCATGCATTCTCTCTTGCTGGTATAAATGTGCTCACTCAAAGCTCACCAATAAACGCATTCAGAACGCACTGAAGACGATTCAGGGCTCACTCACAGCGTGCTGCCACAGCGTTGGGTGAGCCCCGTGATGGAGGAATAAAACACCTTTAACCTTCAGCTTGCCGTGTCCGCCTGTACTTATTTTTTCCTCCACGCTGGTGACCTGACGTGACTGGACTGTCTCTCCCTTCTGCCGCACTGTGGACTATTTTGTTCCTCCACACTGGTGACCCTCGACAGAGAATGGAACACCAGGTGAACACCCCAGAGATCATCCGCGACCAGGAAAGCCTCAGAAAGCATCTTGGTGTGGCCCTCGCCTGATATTTTGGACCTCCACGCTGGGACCTGCCGAGGGAGAATGATCGTCTGCTCCCTCTCACCGCGCTGTGGATTCCAGAGACAGATGATCACCCGCATCCTTCACATCCACACGGGAGCCCGCGCGCCTTGTCCTCTCTCCACGATGGCGACCTCCAGGGCCAGACGGAGAACGCAGCGCTTGGACCAGAATGCACCATGACCCAACACGAGCGAACGACAGAAACAGCCTGAACAGGGAAAACCATTGGCGCCGACTGCGCTGATTTCCATCAAGCTCCCTGACCTTGTGTAATGGGATTATATAATAAAATATTTGTCATAAGGTACAGGAATTATTTAATCATGGGTGGAAAAGGGGGCGGAGTTAAACCGTCACTTCTACACCCGCTAAATTAAATAAAAGTACTCATAAATAGGGGCACCAGGCCTAACGGACAATTATATTAAGTTTAATTTTAATTAATTTTGTACCTTCAATTACTTAATGGATCAGTCTCAAAATTTAAGTGAGTTCTTTTCCTGCCGTGATTAGGAAACAGATACACTACTGTTCAAAAGGTTGGGGTCACCCAGACAATTATTTTGTGTTTTCCATGAAAAGTCACACTTATTTACCACCATGAGTTGTAAAATGAATAGAAAATATAGTCAAGACATTGACAAGGTTAGAAATATTGATTTGTATTTGAAATAATAATTTTTTCCTTCAAACTTTGCTTTCGTCAAAGAATCCTCCATTTGCAGCAATTACAGCATTGCAGACCTAACATGATTGCACAAGGGTTTTCTAATCATCCATTAGCCTTCTGACGCAATGAGCAAACACATTGTACCATTAGAACACTGGAGTGATAGTTGCTGGAAATGGGCCTCTATACACCTATCTAGATATTGCACCAACAACCAGACATTTGCAGCTAGAATAGTCATTTACCACATTAGCAATGTATAGAGTGTATTTCTGATTAAAGTTATCTTCATTGAAAAAAAGTGCTTTTCTTTCAAAAATAAGGAAATTTCTAAGTGACCCCAAACTTTTGAACTGTAGTGTATATGCGAAAGAAAACGCTTCAACTTCTCTCATTCACCCTTTTATTAAACTCATTCAGGTTACATGATATGGCATTCAAATGATGGATAAACAGATTTAAATGATAACAGCGTAAGATATCACCTCCACTGTTATTGGATTCCTGAACATAAAATCCAGCGTTACACCTCTGTAGAACCAAGGAGGAACCAGACTTATGTTTCAACGGTAAATGAAGGCTGAAATGTCTAACAAACAACGCAATTTTATGAGGAAAATTCATAAGCTAATTATCTAAAAATGACTTCTGAATTAATCTACAAAAATTAAGGGCAGTTACTTAAAAATGACTAAGAATTTTCTTTCAGTTTACAGCTTTACCCTGTGGCTGAGACTAATTGAGCCCTGAAATACGGGCTATATTCAATTGTAATTTAATTGTTCAGACATCCCGTTTTGAACCCAGCAGATAGGGGAAGTAGGAGTTTCACTTACGAAAACAGCTGTAGGTCCACGTTTCAGTGGGTCGATACCGGCCGAGTTGGGAGTTAGGACGTCGGAGGAAGCGGCTGCTGTTATAATTCCTCACAGCCGTGAAGTGTTAACTCAGCTGGGGGCCCTTCAAGGAGACAGTGGCAGCCGTGGATGGTTTGTCTCAGGGTGGCGTGAAAATCCTTGGAACAAGTCCGGCCGAATCGGTGAAGTCTCTAGGAGCGGGATAGACCAAAAAAACTGAAGGAAAATCTTCTCAGTCAGGCGGGTATGAGGCCGGAAAGAGAGTCCAAAAACACAGTCTCTGTTCACTTTAAATTAGGAAAATAAAAAGTCCACTTTAACGGCGTGAAAAGCCAAAAAAAAAATGAGAAAAACATTTACTAGGATAAGAATGGCTTCTGAGGTGAAGGAAAAAGTTTGAGAATTTGATTCTCTGAAAAAGCGAGCTCTAAAGAAAAGGTGATTTCTCCTCAGTAACCAGAAAAACTAACGCAGGATTTGACAAACTTCACAAAGAACAATTTAGATAGACTAAAACTACACAGGACCTTGAAATGGTGGAATAAAACTTTCCTCTGAGATCTAGATTACTATTCTGCTTCTTTAATCTTAACTTAGTTCCTAATCTTTCTCAAAATCTCTTTCTTTCTCCTTTTCTGTGTTTCTAATTCTAACTTAACCTTTTAACTGCATAGCTTGTCTCTGTATAGGTGTTTCTCTTGCTCTCCTGACTTAACTTAACTTTTCTTTCATCTTTGATCTTCTCTTGTTCTCTCTTACATAACTGCAACTTAACTCTGTGTGTTTTTTCTGAATCTCCTTCTCTCTAACTGCAGAGCAGCTTAAACTACTTTTTTAAAATGGCCCCGTCTGGTCATAAAGTGGTGATGTCGATTGCAAGACTGACCAATCCACTTTATCAAAAGCAGTTTGAAATGGCTGCTATCCAATGTGAGAACATTTCTTTGTTTGAGAGCAGCCAATCAAACGAAGACACCATCCCATGAAATTGCAGAGAAAAATCAACACTCAGTCAGTTCTTATGAAATTAGGTGCTCAATATAAAATCTAACTAAATTAAATGACTTGGCTAATATTTAGTGATCATGCATTTATACCATTACTCTAATATTACATTTGTTTGAATAACACTCATGAACATAACATTTCTTATACATAATTATAATACATGCATTCATATTTAGATCAAAGCTTAAGGTAGTACAGCAAACTATGGTTAGTGATAAAAAGGATGATTCTCAGTGTCCTTAGGATCCGGGGGAGAAGAGGATAAGCTGAAAGAAACTTAATGTTTAGAACAAATTAAAAAGTCATCCTACATACTGAAACACATTTCGTAGGTATCCGCTAGGAGGTACTGTTGAGCTGTAGATGATTTCTTTTAGGTCCATGGTATCTGGAAGGAAATCTGGAAAACATCGGGGGTTATAAACCTGTCTGATTAAGCCGTTTATGACCCTTTTAAGAGCATTGGTTTCCTGTAATGGAGGATGTTTTCCAAATGCAGTGTTCACGTTGGAGGTCTGGTCTCCCGAGTTTTATGTTCCTTTGAGCCTTTAAAAGCAAATTCTGATCCTTACAATCTCTGCAAGAGGCAACTGTTTACATTGGAGTCCTGGGAAAACATCCTTGGGTCAGGCCGGGATGAGTGTATGAAAGCCAGTGATATTCCTGTAGAATACAGAAAAGTGGTATTCCTGTAGAAGGAATAAAGTGAAATTCCTGTAAAATGGAGAGAAGTGATCTTCTGTCTTGGTTTGAGGAGACGATGATGCTACACCTGACTCACCTCTCGACAGCGGACCTTCCATGCACAAAAGCCACGCACGCACACCGTGGGGTTACGAAGACAGCGCAACTTTCAGCTATGTGGTCACAGCGCCAGGCGCGCGCCACACACCAGGGACAATCCGGCTCCACAGACTGACATTGTCCTCCGCTGCTGCACATGCCCGAGAAACACGGCCGATCGCCACCCTTGGAACCTTCAGGGCTGTTCATGCACCTGAAGCAGACATGCAGCCCGAACACAGGACTTTGTATGGGTCTCAGCCACGGCGCACAATGGGAATTCAGCCGTCTGCTGTCTCCGATGGCTTTAGGGCTGTGCCCGCACCTAAAGCCAAACCGCCAAGTCCTTCACACAGCTTCAGCCTCTGTTCTTTTTCACAGCCGCTACGCATCCTCGCAGAACTGAGCCACGAGAGGAGTCAGAGACATTTTTTTTTCTTCTTCTCACAGCCGCTGTGGATCTCCGCCACGTTTAATGGGAAAGTTCCTCACCATCGCAGAGCCACATGCAAATTTTGCGCGGCCCGGACAACTTTGCCGTCCCAGGCCGGCACTTGCTTGCTCCCACCCCCCTCCACCTCCTCCTGCACAGAGCTTTTTCCGCACATCGCTTCCAAAGCCGGCCAATCGCCGTCTCGTTCCCCTGCTGAGCGCTCTGGGGGGAGCGGTGTGGGGTGACCCACCACAATCTACTTGGACAGACAGAGCACTCAGCTTGAGCAGGAAACAGAACAATGACATGTATGGACTGATATCAGTATGTAAATGTGCCTTGCATTCTCTTTTGTCCTACAGCCCCGGAGCAAAGAGAGGAATTCCGGCGCCAGTAATCAAGCTATTGATATGTGTGACTCTTATGTAAATGTTACATGCATTCTTTCTTGACTGTTATGTAAATGTCCTATGCATTCTCTCTTGCTGGTATAAATGTGCTCACTCAAAGCTCACCAATAAACGCATTCAGAACGCACTGACAACGACTCAGGGCTCACTCACAGCGCGCTGGCACAGCGCTGGGTGAGCCCCGTGATGGAGGAATAAAACACCTTTAACCTTCAGCTTGCCGTGTCCGCCTGCATTTATTTTTTCCTCCACAATTGGCTAAATAATTTCAGAACAGAGGCCTGCATCCTTTCATTTTACATAGCAACAAATACAAACTAATTTCTGATTGGCTGATTAATGCTCCCACAGTGGCAAGCCCGTTTTTTCCTCCTTTGGACTTCTTACAGCATTCTGACTAAATGTTAGACAATTATATCACATTAAAGGGATCATTGACTGCACTTTTTACACATTTTAACAGCTCACCCATGTCTTAATGAAGTGCTTGTGCCATATTTTGTTCACATTTTCTTTATTTTTTTAATTATTGAAGTAGGGCTGGGTGATAAAATGATAACGATATTTATTGCAAAATAACTTTTCCTCAATAGAGACAAAATATGTGGTCGATAGAACTTCAGTAGAACTCATTTGTTCCGTGTTTAGACAGACAACATGAAAAGCTAATGAAAATGAGAATAAGATAAGATAAGATAAGCCTTTATTAGTCCCACAACGGGGAAATTCCAGGATTGCAACAGCACAGGGATAGCAACACTCAGAGCAACAATCAGAAGGCAAGAAAAAAAAAAAACAAGCAAGCAAGAGCAGCTAATATACATATGTACATATTACTATAAAATATATATATACACACACAGAGACACACAGTGCAGAGCATTGTAGCTGGATGGAATAAATATATGAATATATAAACACACAGTGCGGAGCATTGTAACTAGATGGAATAAATATGTAAATATATAAACACCCACAGTACGGAGCATTGCAGCTAGGTGGAATAAATATGTAAATATATAAACACACACAGTGCGGCGCGATGTAGCTAGATGGAATAATATGTAGATATATAAACACACAGTGCGGAGCATTGTAGCTAGATGGAATAAATATATAGATATATAAATATAAACACACCCAGTGCGGAGCATTGTAGCTAGATAGAATAAATATGTAAATATATAAACACACAGTGCAGAACATTGTTGCTGGATGGGATGAAACAGCACAACCGTCTACTTAGTTATCCTACATGGTGTGATTATGTGCCCATACATATTCTCACTCTCCATAGCGAATACACTGTATCTAACCAATCATGTGGCTGGAAGTCACATTCCATTGACGCACACAACAGCATGCAAACACACGCAGGACCAGCACACAGCCGGGGCTTAGCAGGTAGCACGCTTGCTAATGTTTATACTAGTGCAGCCATCTTGGAGATGACAGGAAACATTTCTGAAAGTCCAGTGACAGCGTTACCAAAGAAGACACAAAAACGGACACCACCCAATGCTCAATAGACGTGGAGACTGTTGAAAAGAATGGTCCAAGGAATTCAGTAATGTGGAGATATTTGAGCTATTTAAAGTCTAACAAGAAGCAGCTTAGCGTGCACTGCAAACTGTGTATCTTTTTTACCATCTGAAGCAGTGCCATCCTGTTGAAAGTAATTGACCCTTGTTACCAACTCCCTGGCCATAAATATTTCTCCCAGACGACGCTTCCCCAGCTGTACACAGAATGTTGAGAAACGGTTGAAAATGAGCTGCAGAGTAAGCTATATTTCGCTACTACGTCAGATTTGTGGTCAAATCGCACATCTGAACCATATACTGTATGAGCCTCACTGCCCACTTCATTGATCAAGATTGGAATATGAAAAGCAAATGTCTTCAAACTTTCCTGAAGACCATACAGGTGAAGTCATTGCTTTAGGACTGACCGAAGCACTTGCATCCTGGAGAATGAGTGAAGACAAACAAGTCTGCATCACAACAGACAGTGGGACAAATATAGTGAAGGCCACATCACTAAACAAGTGAACATGGCTGCAGTGTTTGGGCATGTACTCCACTCAGCTATGGGTAAGCTGGTGAGCAGAATATTATAAAATATTTATATTTTATGTGTTATAATTATTTGAAGTAGCTACAGTTGTATAATGTTGTACACTACATTTGTCAGGTTCAACTTCTTACAGAAAATAAATATTTAAAATGAATCTTGTTATAGCTTCACATCTCACTTAGGAGTAAAAAGGAACCTTTAAGCTTAACAGAAATAGTGATTTGATTTATATCACAATATATATCAATATCAATCAATATGGGAAAAAATTGTGGTGACTGGAATTTTTTCATATCGCCCAGCCCTATATTGAAGGAAATTTATTTGTTTGTTTGTTTGGGTTTTTGGTTTTTTGTTTTTTTGGGTGGGGGGGCTTTCTTCAAACGCTCTGAATTATAGCTTGTCACTTTAACAAACAAACTTCAGCTGTTAAACTCCGCCCTCCCTCTTACGTCAGTTAGCCATTAGCTAAGTAGCTTCTAGCTGGCCGGCTCCTTCTAGCTTGGATGAGCGGCGCTGTTCACTGATCCACAGTCGATTGTGTGTCTCATGTCACTCCGGCCTATCTCCCAATAATTTTGCCATGATTCCACAACAAATCACTAGCACCACACATCGGGTGCCCCACGATCATCAAAACCGACCTGGCCCAGGACCCGAGGCTGCTGGCCGAGCTGAGTTACAGAGCCATGAGCTCTCAAAGGGCAGTGTCTCGCTCTGTGGGACTCCACTCCGCTCCCATGGCCAGCTGGGGGATGCCCTGTCACAAGGCAGCTCTCCTACACTGCACACGAGAGTGGAGCGGAGTCACGTGGAACCCGGGAGGACAGTGGGGAAGCTGGCTGTGAGAGCCAGCAGCGTTGGGGCCTAGTGTAGGTGGTTGCCACGACCGGCGCGATGGTGCTGGCGATTTGCTGTGGAATCACGGCAAAATTATTGGGAGATGGGCCAAAGTGATGTGAGGTATATTATGGACTGTGGATTGGTGAGCCAGGTAGTATCAGGGATGGTTATTCGGGTGACCAAGATCTGATGAAAATAACAATATAAGCCACGCTCAGTTCGAGCCTCCTGTTACCAGTGTTAGCTTGGGGGCTAATAGCTCAGGGGCTAATAAGCTACCTTTAGCACCACTTCCATATACATAGCAGACAGCTAGGCGGGCCAACAATAGAGCAGTGGGCTGGTCTCAAAGACGACGGTGGGTTGGCTTTTTTCTAGATGTCGAAGTTAAAGATTTCAACAAAAAAGTTAAAAATGTTTCTGGTGTTTCTGGGAGATAAAAAGGAGATAAAGGCTATGTGTGTGTTTTTTGAGAGGATTAACAGTTTTGAAAATTTTGGGATAATTAGGTGACCAGTAGACTCATTTCAGACAGTTAAAACCTACAAACTGTCATGACGCTGAGCACCGGTAGGGAGCCGTGATCATGCTGTCAGATTATTCCCAGTTTATGTTCTCAGGATATTATTGTATTTGTGTATGGTTTGTGTTTTCTGACGTTGCCCTTTACTACTTCCTGTGTTTATATTTGAGCCTCTCTGACGTCACCTCTAGTTCTCCCTTTTGGAGTGTCTGTGTTCTTTATCATCATTAATTATTCCTTACCTTGCCTTTACCATGGTGGCCTATTATTATTGTCTTCCTTTTGTATTTTGTCTGAATCTGGTTTGGTATTCTTTTGTCATGTCCTCCGTGCTTTTACTTTGATAGGATCCTTTGTTTATTTCCACTTGCTACTAGCTGTCATGAATTGCCCCTTTGGGCCAGAGAGGAAGACCCAGACACTGAACTGCTACTTGTGCAATTTAATAAACAAAACACAAAGTCCATACAGTGAGCAAAAATTAACTTACAACTGAGGAGTGCAGGAAAACAGCAAGGTGAAAATACAGGAATGCACGTCGGAACAGGGAAGGGGTTCCGACGGGGAATAGTTGAAACAACTATGACAACCATGAGGCACTGATTATTGAGTAAACGGAAAAGCAGTCTTTACAAATAGCAAAAACCCAACAAAGAGAGAAATAATATATAAACAGAGAAAATACAGGATATGAACAAAAATAAGTAGAGAGCCCGAGCACAGTGAAACACCGCGCTCAGTCTCATGACATAAGCTTAGTTTCGCGGTTGTCCCCAGCTGTTTATATTTAGGTTAATCATCCTTGCTCCTTTTATCCACACCTGTCCTCATTTCATGTAATTCCTCCTTGTCTTATTTAAGGGGCTGCGACACGGGTGGCCGGTGCAGCACACTTCTCAGCATTTGGACGTAAGTTCCATGCTCTTATCTTTCTCTGTTGTATTACTGTATGTGTGTTCCACATTAATTCTCTGTGTAATCCTACGTGTGCTCCATGCTCTTTTTTGGTAGTCCTGACATGCACCCCACGTCTTCTCTGGCGTTTCCGTACACCTTAGCCCTAGAGCTATTTTGGACTATTCATCCTCTGCTTTTTGCCTGGCTTCAAGCCATTGTATTTTTGTGCTTGTTATATTTTGTGTTTTTGATTATTAAGCTCCCTGCAACTCACAGTTCCAGCGTTTGGATCTTCTGCCTGCCCTTGCCAGGGCCATTTATGACAGAAGGGTGCTGCCAGTTTGAACCCAGTGGACTGTGAATTTGCTTTTTGTTCTCTCTCTCTCTTTTCCCTAACGTATATTTTTAAGTTTGTGTTTTTGCTGGAATGTCAGTGCACACAGACTTGAGTTGGCTCGGGTTGGATGAGGATGAGTGCTGGGCGGCACAGTTAATTCGAGACCTCATCTCAGACACCCGCACTGCCCATACTTCCGAGAAAGTCCTGAAATGGCTGGACTGCGCAATGGAGGTGATTGAGGCAACCCCTAGCCTGAGGAGTTATCCGGAACTCACAGGTCTCCTCTCTCTTGTTTCCAATCTTCAACATATGTTCTGCGGGCTGGTAGGAAGCTCTCCTTTAATTCTACCTGAGCCGACAAAAGAACGTCCCCTAGTGCCGTCATTTCCAGGCTCCACCTCTCACCATTTCCCATCTGTACTGGAGCCGACAAAGGAGCGTCCCCGAGTGCAGACATCATCAGCCTCGTGCCACCATCCAGCTGAAGTCCACCTGAGGAATTCTTCCGCCTTCCCAGCAGTTTCCTCCTTGCTGTTCTGGAGAACTGCAGCAGCAACCTCCTCGTAAGTTCTGAATTTTTTCCCCTCAGCTACTCCATCAGTCTCCTCCTCATCTGCCACTGCTGCCTCCCTTTTCTCCATGACGTCGCCGCCCACTGCTGAGAATTCGGCCATCCTCAGGACTGCAGGGCTGGCTCCTCCACTCACCACCTTGGTGCCCTTGCCAGCTGCAGTGAACGAGAGGGAGTTATCCAGTCCTATGGCAGCAGCACCCACCAGGTCTCCGGAACTAAAGCAAGTACCCTTTCATTTTTTAACACCCAAAAATTAATTGCCTTGTCTTATTCCCAGAGGGGGGGCTCAGCAACAGTTACCTATTTATCGGAGCCCTCACCGCCGGCTGCTGCAACAAAAAAGTTTTTCCTCACCTGCTTCTTCCATGTCCCTCTCTGCATTCCCTGAGTGTCCGCTGGTCCTGGGAGGGAGCCGCTGGATGACAGAGGGGCCTGCGGACCTGGAGAGTCCTGTTCCAACCCTGCAGCCACATCCTGGATGGGAGAAGAGCGCCCCCCGGGACCTGAAGACTGAGCCAACAAAACAGTGACCCCTGCCTTCAGCTGCACGGGTCTCTGCGCCAGCGGTGAGGCAACCTCCAGCATCAACCGCCACGCTGGGAGTTCCACCAGTGTCGGTCGCTATGTCTGGAGATCATTCAGCAGCAGAGACCATCATGCCCTGGAGATAAGGCAAGTGTGTTTTCATTTTCCTGCACATAAAAATTAAATGTCTTGCCTTATTCCCGGCGGTGAGGCTCAGCATCTGCAGCCCACATTAGCTGAGTCCTTACTGCCTGCTGCTGCCACCGGTTCCTCACCTGCCTCTCCCATGTCTCCTCCCATGTTCCCTGGGTGTCCGCCAGTCCTGGGGTGGAGCTGCCAGACAACGGAGGAACTTGCAGCCCTGGAAGATTCCATTCTATCCCCACAGCCACATCCCAGATGGGAGAAGAATGCTACCTGCACCCTGAAACTTGAGCCGACAAGAGAGTGTCCCCTGGTTTCAGCAGCACTGGAGCCGGCATCATCGGTGAGGCAACCTCCAGCTTTAGCTGCCATGCCAGGAGTTCCACCTGCGTCGGTTGCCACGCCTGAAGGTCCTTTGGCTGCACCCACCATCATGCCTGCTGCTGGGGCTGCCGCAGCAGAGTCACCGGAGTCCTGGACTGTGGTGGAGCTCAAGCCAAGGCAAGTACTCTGTTCTGTCTCTACACTATCAGTTCTTAAGAAATCTTGTCTTGCTCATGATGGGGAGAATCAGTTGCAGATGCCCTCTGCTCCTGAATTCTCCTCGCCAGGCTCCACTGCTGCCTGTAATTGTGTTTCGGTGTTTGTTTCTTCCTCCCCGTCTGAGGTGGTCAGGTCAGGGATGGATCCCCAGATGACTGGATCCGAGACGTCCCAACCTGCATCACCAGAGTCCTGGATAGCGGTGGAGCTCAAGTTAAGGCAAGTCCTCTTCCTTGTTTTCACATTATCAGTTTTAGAGAGGTCTTGCTTTGCTCTTGATGGGGAGAACCAGTTGCAGCCACTAACTGCTCCTGAGTTTTCCCCATTGGGTTCCACTGCTGCTGGTGATTCTGATCTGGTGTTTGTTTCTTCCCTTCTGTCTGAGTCCTTGTCTGGTTTCACGATGGTCATCAGTTTGCTGTGTATGGGTCCGCTGATGGTTGTCAATCTCCACCTGAGGTCATCACGAGTCCTCCTTCTTCGCCCAAGGTTGCCGTGGGTCCTCTTCTCCACCTTCATCTGGCCCCCCACTGATCAATCATCTTATTTACCTTGTCTTCTCGCGTGTCAGCTGTTTGATTTCACCTGGGTCCCCTGACATCACCGTGGGCCTTCCATCAACACCTGAGGTTGCTGAGGGTCCTCCGTCTTCACCCAAGGTCGCCATGGGTCCTCCTTCTTTGTCCGAGGTTGCTGGGGATCCTCTTTTTTTGTCTGAGGTCACCGTGGGTCCTCTGCCTTTGCCTGAGGTCACCAAGGGTCATCCGCCTTTGCCTGAGGTCACCGAGGGTCATCCATCTTCGTCTGAGGTCGCCACCAGTCTTTAATCATTGCCTGAGGTTGCTGTTGGTCAGCAGCCTTCACCTGAGCTCGCCAGTGACCATCAGTCCTCCTCATCTGGTTTCCCCACTGTTCAGCCATCCTCTTCATCCGGTTCTCTCGCTGGTCAGCCATCCTTGTTGTCTGGTTTCCACGCCTCAGCCCCTGTGGGCCGCGAGGAGCACAGGCTCCAGCTGTTGTCTCCTAAAAGGGTTGTTTTGGGCTTGACTATCCGCTGGCTCAGGCACACTGGGGGGCCACCCGATAGATCACATTCTCTGGTCTGTTGGTGGTAGAATGCTGGAAGACCACCTGATAGACTGTGCATTCTGTTTGGGTGGCTCAAGAACTCTGGTAGGCCACCCGACTTATTTCACCACACGATATGGTGGTCTTGAGACTCCAGTCGGCCACCTGAACTGCCTTATTTTCTCGCCCAGTGAGCACAGGTTCTTTGTAGTCACCTCATCTGTTCTATTTGTGGGTCTTGAGCAAACATTTTGTTTTGGTCCCTCCTAGCCTGGGTTCCCCCACCGCCCTCCTGGGTTGGGTTATTTTTTATGTTCCTGTTGGGGAGGGGTTTGGTCTTTTTCTTTTCTTTTTCGATGTTACCCTGGGGTGTCTGGAATCCACCCCTTGTGGGAGGGGCTCTGTCATGATGCTGAGCACAGGTAGGGAGCTATGTTCATGCTGTCAGGTTATTCCCAGTTTATGTTCTCAGGATATTATTATATTTGTGTATGGTTTGTGTTTTCTGAGGTTGCCCTTTTGTTTCTGTTTATTTTGAATTATTCTATTATTGTTTATTGGGTGGTCATTTATTCTTGTTTATAATTATTATTATATGTCTATGGCCATCCTGCCTTGTCTGTTATATTATTTCATCCTGTGTTATCCTGAGCCTCACCCCCATTTTCAGTCTCCTGGTTTATATAGCTTTGTTTTACTACTTCCTGTGTTTATATTTGAGCCTGTCTGTCATCACCTCTACCTCTCCCTTTTGGAGTGTCTGTGTTCTTTATCATCATTAATTATTCCTTACCTTACCTTTGCCATGGTGGTGTATTATTATTGTCTTCCTTTTGTAGTTTGTCTGAATCTGGTTTGGTATTCTTTTGTCATGTCCTCCATGCTTTTACTTTGATAGGATCCTTTGTGTATTTCTGGTTGCTACTAGCTTAGTTCTGCGGTTGTCAACAGCTGTTTTTATTTAGGTTAATCATCCTTGCTCCTTTTACCCACACCTGTCCTCATTTGATGTAATTCCTCCTTGTCACGGGCAGCGAGAGCGTGCCCCTCCCCTCCTGCTGCACGTTCATCAACTCATCACTGCACCTGAGGCAGAGGACACACCTGTGCCCGCTCATTAGCCAGGGTACTTAAGGAGGCTTTCTCCATGCAGTCAACGCTGGCTCGTCTGGGTATACTGCCCTAATTCAGGCAAGCAGGTCATTTTAGAACTAGGGTAGACACGTCATCTAACAGTTCTCTACTTTTCTATTTCAGGTTGCTGCCAACGTGCGGGTGTGTCTCGGGACTGCATGCGCTCTCCTGCCACCTCATCACCTCTCCTAGCAACAAAACTTCGCCCGGTCAGGTACTCCAAGCTCATCCCCCTCCCCTACTGGTTCATCTGTTCCCCGCTGGAGTTCTGCCGGTCCTCTTCTGGAGTCCCAAGTAAGTGGTAATTTGGCTCGCCCATTTTCCCTTCTCTGCTTCTCCACTGACAGCTCTCACTTTTCTCTCCACAGGCGGATTGAATCTTCTGGTGAGTGGTTGTTTCCTTAACAAGGCACTGTTTTCTCTATTTAATAAATCATTGAACGTATCCCCCTTGTGTGGTTCCGTCTTGTGCTAGCATCGTGCACTTGAGCTGTCAGCTAATCATGACGCTCCTTACCTTATTTAAGGGGCTGCTACACGGGTGGCCAGTGCAGCACCCTTCTCAGCGTTTGGACGTAAGTTCCATGATCTTATCCTTCTCTGTTGTGTTATGTGTGTGTAATCCTGCGTGTGCTCCACACTCTTTTTCAGTAGTCCTAACTTGCACCCCACATCTTTTCTGACGTTTACGTACGCCTTAGCCCTAGGGTTATTTTGGACTATTCATCTTCTGCTTTCTGCCTGGCTTCAAGCCATCGTAAGTGTTTTTGTGCTTGTTATATTTTGTGTTTTTGATCATTAAACTCCCTGCAACTCACAGTTCCAGTGTTTGGGTCTTCTGCCTGCCTTTGCCAGGGCCATATATGACAAAAACACATCATTTTTCAGTCAATGACCCCTTTAAACACCACCGGAAGCCAACTTAAGTGGAATAACAATGCTTTGAAAGACAACATGCACACTAAATTATACATTTATTATCACAATGTATACATCATTTCTTCTTTTTTCTTCTCAAATTTCTGAGAAAGCTCAGCCTCCCTTGCCTCCTCCCACAAGCCACCACTGTTCAAATGAAATCTTAATGGAGCCACATTTTTGAGCTTAAAAAGGAAGGTAAGTATAAGCTGGCCTGCCAACATAACTGAAGGTTTTTTCCCTCTTAATTATGCAAATGTATTCATTTTTCTTGTATGTTTGTACTGTATTTTTTTTCCATGTGAACTTGGAACTTTTGAGAGTCTTCTCCTAATTTTGTAGCTTTTCTGTCTTGAATTTGCACAATTTTTCCTCAAAATCTTTCAACTGTGTAGTACGGTAAGATAGACTTAAATATCAAATATAACATTTGAATTTTCTGTTTCTGTTTGCCCTGAAGATATGGAGGCATTGTTCTGCATCTATGAATATTTGACACATTGGTCCAAAGCCAGAAGCTGACCACAAACATCATTTATTTATCCTTTATAGGTTAATGAATGCACAGTTGGCAGCCATTCCAGCAGTTAGATATGTCACTGATTAGTTGATTGAGCAACCAGTAGTACAACCACAGATCTCAGGTTTATTTTCCTTTTAAATATTGTGCTGTTTACTGCAACATATCTAAAATGTAGAGCACTAATATTCACCTTTTGCAAGTTTTTTTTCCTGCTTTTTATTTCTTTGGGCTACTTTGCAACTAATACAGCTGGCTCACGTGAAGGTAAACCCAGCTGAAAGACTCACAGTTGCAAGAGATGTAACACCCAGGGTCATTGTTTTCATCCATCTCCTACCCCTGCAATGGGGCGTATGGAGTGTCAGGGAGGGATAGTACTTGTGACGGGGCAACAGTCACACCTCCTGGTGGTCAGTCTGCTTTAGTTCCCACTTGGCACTCAACTCTCACTTGTGGTTCCAAGTAGCTGTTTGCATGCAACAGCAGCTACACCCCGGTAAACCGCTTCAACTGGCAGGCAAAACTAGGTGAGGGTAGCCGACGGGTTTGAAACCCTCGGTGAGGTAGGGCTTGTCTACCTATGCATGCATAGACTGGACCTGGCGGACTACGCGGAGGAAACTATCAGATTGGCTCAACGGGTAGGAAGGCAGACCCAGCAAAGCGTTGTGGAGCATAACTAGGGCACAGTGAGACACATAGGACACTGCTGGCCATCCACTGTATCAGAACCTATCTCCAGCCGTCTTGACTACGTCTTGCCACTGGATCCAGATAAGCTGGGACGAGAGAGTGAGGCTGATGACCCTGCGCAACTCTCCCTCACTTAAATCAAATTTACGCGCAAGTCAAGACATCACTCCCCCCCCCCAAAAAAAATTTCCTTCTCACACCCCCCCCCCCAAGTCCTGTGGCGATGGGCAAGTGACGAAGCAGCAGGTGTGGATACACTGGAAGCTGTAGCCACAATCCCACACACAGACGACCCAGGGCATAGCATCGCTTTCACTGGACCGAAGTAGCAGTGGAGTTCGGCAGCCCCCTGGGTGTCTGAGCAGCCCTCTTTAGGATTCGCTCTGCTCACCTCCATGGCCTGAGGAAGGGGCTAGAAAAGGTGTCCTAAACATAGTCTGCTTCGCTACACCCTGGCCAGCAAGCCGCGGATGGTTGGGATCCGATGTTAGCGGTCGAAATTCTCAGAAGAAATCAACAAAGGGAACATCACTCACCACTGGCACTTGGAATGTGTAAAAGCTCATGGAGAGCTCCAAAGCAGGCAGACCTGACTGATGGACAGCACTTGCCGTAAGAGAACTCAGCAGGCACAACATCCACATCACAGCTCTGAGCAAGACCAGGTTTGCAGACAAAGGTCAGCTGACAGAAGTCAAAGCCAGCTACACCTTTTTCTGGAGCGGCTGAGACAGCGAAGAACGCCGTGAAGCAGGATTGGGTTTTGCAATCAGATCCAATCTGATCAGCAAGCATACCAGCCTCCCCAAAGAAACCAACGACCGCCTCATGACCCTGCGGCTCCCCCTCCAAGGAAAACACCATGCCACATTCATCAGTGCATATGCCCCCACCATGACGAACCCAGATGAGCTCAAAGACAGGTTTTACGAGGACTTAGAGACTCTCATTGAAGGCGTATCAAAGGAGGACAAACTCATTGTTCTTGGAGACTTTAACACTGGAGTTGGTACAGACTACCAGACATGGGAGGGGGTCCTTGGGAGAAATAAGATAAGATAAGATAAGCCTTTATTAGTCCCACAATGGGGAAATTCCAGGATTGCAACAGCACAGGGATAGCAATACTCAGAGCAATAATTAAAAAGATATGGCAGATATAAATAAGAGCAGTGGATATACATACATACCCATAAATATATAAATATATATACAAAGTGTGGAGCATTGTAGCAAGATGGAATAAACAGCATAACCGTCTACTTAGTTATCCTACATAGTATGAATATGTACCCATACATATTGTCACCCTCCGTAGCGACCGATACTGTCCTAGTTGTATATACTGGAGGGGACCATTGTGTAAGTCTATTGCGTCTTTTGCATTCAATACTATTAAATCGTCACGTTTTTTTGCTATCTCTGCGAGCAGCCCTGCTTAGGTTATACAGTCTGACAGCCGTAGGTAGGAAGGACCTGCAAAACCTCTCGGTTGCGCACCTAGGATGATGTAGTCTGCTGCTAAATGAGCTCCTCAGTGCGTTCAGTATGTCCCGCATAGGGTGGGACTCGGACTCCAGCAGAGATGACAGTCTGGCCACCATCCTTCTCTCTCTCCTATCTCCTCCACTGGGTCAGGGCGCTGCCCCAGGACAGAGCTAGCTTTCTTGATCAGTTTGTTGAGTCTCTTCCTATTGGCTGCTGTAATGCCACTGCCCCAGCAGAACACTCCAAAAGTGATGGTTGATGCCACCACCGTGTCATAGAATGTCTTCAGCAGCACCCCTTGTACACCAAAAGACCTGAGTCTCCTCAGTAGGAACAGCCTGCGCTGTCTCTTCTTGTAGAGTGCGTCGGTATTGTGTGACCAGTCTAGTTTATTGTTCAAATGAACACCCGGGTACTTGTAGGATGTCACCATCTCGATGTCTGTTCCCTGTATGTTTACTGATGCTGTGAGGGGTTGTCCTTGTCTGCGGCAGTCCACCACCAGCTCCTTAGTTTTCCTCGCGTTGATCTGGAGGCAGTTCCTATGGCACCAGTCCACAAAGTCCTGGATAAGTCCTCTGTATTCAGTTTCATCTCCGTCGGAGATGAGGCCGACGATCGCAGAGTCGTCAGAGAACTTCTGTAGATGGCAGTGTGTTGTGTTGTGTGAGAAGTCCGCAGTATAATGGGTGAACAGGAAGGGAGCCAAAACCGTTTCCTGGGGGACCCCCGTGCTACCAATGATCGTGTCGGACACACAGTCCCAGGTTCTCACAAAGTGTGGCCGGTTAGTGAGGTAGTCCAGGATCCATGATGACAGGTGCTGGTCCACCCCTGCGCACAGCAGCTTGTCCTTCAGGATCATCGGTTGGATGGTGTTGAAAGCACTGGAGAAGTCAAAGAACATGATCCTCACCGCATTCCCGGGCTTCTCCAGGTGGGACAGAGAACGGTGAAGGAGGAAGATCACTGCATCCTCCACCCCAATGCCATGCTGGTAGGCGAACTGGAGTGGATCCATCGCTGGTCCCACCAGGGTGCGGAGGTGAGCAAGGAGCAGTCTCTCCAGGGTCTTCATCATGTGGGACATCAGGGCCACTGGTCTGTAGCTGTTCAGGTCTTTGGGGTGGGAGGTCTTTGGTACAGGTACCACACAAGATGTTTTCCACAACTGTGGTACCCTCCCCAGCTTCAGGCTCAGGTTGAAGATGAGCTCCACAATCCCACACAGCTGATCTGCACAGGACTTGAGGAGCTTTGCACTGATGCCGTCCGGTCCCGACGCCTTCCTCGCCTTGATCTTTCTCAGCTCCATCCTCACCTGGGTCTTAGTGAGGGTCATGTTGGGGGGCTGTGTGTTGGGAGTGGGGGGGTGTTGGTGGAGTGGGGTGTGGGCAGCAGGACTCGATGTCTTTAGAGGCAGCAGTGGTTGTTGTGCAGTCGGGGGGGAGGGCGGTTGGTCAAACCTATTAAAAAACAGGTTCAGATTGTTCGCCCACTCCCTGCCCCCCATGGCCTGGGAGGAGGTATTCTGGAGCCCAGAGATGGTTTTAAGGTTTCTCCAGACCCCACCGATGTCGCTCTGTTGCAGCTTGTCCTCCATCTTCTTCCTGAAGCTGTCCTTCTCTGATCTTCCTCCTCAGCTCCCTCTGTACGGACTTCAGCAACTCCCTGTTCCCCGACCTGAAGATCCTCTTCTTCTCTCTCAGAAGTGTTTTTATCTCAGGATAAAATGGAGTTGGAAAGTACAACAGCAACAGTCTTCTCCTGTTGAAGACGTGCGCCTCTCATGACCTGATCACTAATACCGTCTACTGCTTGCTTAATCGCAACAAGACCTTCTGGATGCATCCATGCAGCAAGCATTGGTATCTGATTGATTACATCATTGTGAGAAGGAGAGACGGGCAGGACGTTAGAGTGACGAAGGCGATGTGTGGCGCAGACTACTGGACAGATCACAGACTCATTCTCTCAATATGCACATTCAGCCCAAACGGCATCCACAGCGGAAAAAGGCAAACAAGCAATTCAGTGTCAGCAAGCTGGAACAGCACTCTGTGCAACAGAACCTCAGTGAGGACCTGGACAACAAGCTTAGTCAGCTTGACCTCAGGGCGTACAGAGCAGAAGAAGACTGGACAGCTTTCAGAGACATGGTGTACGACCCCCCCACTCACTCATCTGGGCCTGAACACGCGCAAACACCAAGACTGGTTCGATGAAAACAATGAGGACATCCAAAAGCTGCTTGACGAGAAGCATGAAGCCCACAGAGCGTACCAGCAAGACAGCAGATCTGCCTCTAAGAAGGCAACTTTCAACTTTATCAAAGGAAAGGTGCAGGCAAAGCTCAGAGAGATGCAGTGTAGCCCTGCCACATATTTAATTGCATCACCCCTTTTATGGAGAAAATGATACCGCATAAAGCGAGAGCCAAGGTACTGTTTCTTAACTGATATGATGCAATATTTAAACATGCTCCATTTCATGTTTGTGCCTCGTGATTAGTCATGTACCTCTTTCTGAATGTATGTATGAATGTAAAAACCTAATTTACCTGTCACTACATTAGCTGGTAATGGGAGTGGCCATCAGCTGATTTCCAGCAGCTGGGAGCGGCATTATTAGGAAGACGGAAGTCACGGCAGGACACACACCCACTCACTCACTCAAACAGACTGACAGGCCCTCTGACATGGAGAGCGGCCATTGCATGGAGGAGTGAAATAAAGCCCTTTTATGAGACCACAGGAGGAGCGCCAGTCCACTGGGAGTCTACATGACTCTATGTGGCTGATGGCTGTGTAACCTGAGAGGACAGCGGACCTAAAGCCGGTGAGATTGTTCCCTCTTGTCTTTCGCTTCATTTTTTCTCTCATACCCATCTTGACTGAGCTCAAGGTTTTCTTGGATAACCATACAGGAACGTCCTGGTTTGTTTGGGGGACTTCATGGGAACACTTAATTTTTTTCCTTTTGTTATGCTGGCCGGTGAAGATATGGAAATAATAACGGACACTTGAACACTATGTTGAATTATTCTTGTGCAAATGTGAATGGTGTAAATACATTGTGGGGTGGTAAGTAAGGGGTATGAAATTTCTTGCTGTATAAATATTATTTGATGCACTTTTGAACTATAATAATAATCCACAAAACCATACGAGCCTGTTAAGAGTGAAATCATTTCATCCCTTATTTTTAGTAATATTCTCTATTTCATAGAAGAGTGTTACAGCAGGACTTCTGGCTCAGCAAAACGCCAGATGAAATACAGCAGTACACTGACAGCAACAACTCCAAATGCTTCTACAATGCTCTTAAACCCTTAACGCCTGAATTTATTTCCAATTATGAAAAAAAAAATTTCACTTGTGTTTTTGCTTTCAAGTAGATGCTAAATTAAGTTGAGAAAGTCAATTTGACTATAGCACATAAAATAGATAGGTATGATGCAAATTAGCGACAACAGGCATCTATGGTAAAAAAAAAATGGTAAAAAAGGCACCTGTTCCCATCTCAAGTATGAAGAGTCTTTTATTTATGCAACAAAGTTATTTTCAGTATTTTCAACTCTCATGACTGCCAAACTATAACCCTAACCCTAACCCTAACCCTAGCAATCAGGAAATGGATGGTGCTCCGTCTCTGACCGTTCCTACAAGAAACTAATGCTTGCAAAAGGTTCCTAGGTATGTGTTGGAAGTGCTCCAACCGGAAGTGGAGGAATACAGACGGTATTTTGGTTGCATTTGGAGCGGAAGCGGCTTGATGCGAATTCGCAACGACAGGCGTCAAGGGGTTAAGACCATCTACGGGCCTCAGTCTTCTGGAACATCACCACTGCTCAGTGCTGACGGGTCCACTCTTCTCACCGACAAGAATGCAATCCTGGAAAGATGGACAGAACATTTCAGCAGCGTCCTGAACAGACCTTTGTCCATCAATGCAGAAGCCATCACTTGCATGCCCCAAGTAGAGGTGAACACATCTCTGGCAGAACCTCCAATGGAATCAGAAGTCCAAAAAGCGATCAGACTCCTTTCGAACGGCAAAGCACCAGGCTCTGACTCCATCCCAGCTGAAATCTACAAGACAAGAGGACCAGTTCTAATACAGAAACTCACCGAGCTCCTTCAGACCATGTGGCAACAGGAAGTTAACCCCCAGGAGCTCAAGGACGCCTCCATTGTCCATCTCTACAAGAGAAAAGGAAACAGGCAGTCCTACGACAACCACCGTGGGATCTCTCTCCTTGCCATCCCCAGCAGGATCCTCACAAGAGTCCTTCTCAACCGCTTCACTCAGCACATGGAAGGCAGTCACCTGCCGGAGAGCCAGTGTGGCTTCAGAGAGGGTCGTGAAACTGCTGACATGATCTTCGTCGCACGCCAACTTCAGGAGAAGTGTCAAGAGCAGAACAGGGACCTCTACACAACATATGTAGATCTGACCAAGGCTTTTGATACCGTCAGTTGTGAGGGGCTGTGGAGGATCATGGCGAAGTTCAGCTGCCGGGACAAGTTTATCAGCATGGTGCACCAGTTCCACGACAGCATGCTTGCTCGAGTACTGGACGATGGAGACTCCTCCGAAGCTTTCCCAGTCATCAACAGGGTCAAGCAGGGCTGTGTACTCGTGCCCATACATTTCAGCATGATGTTCACAGCCATGCTGTCTGATGCCTTCTACGACGATGAAGAAAGTGCCATCGGGATCAGGCACAGGATGGACGGCAGGCTCTTCAATCTGCGGAGGCTCCAAGCCAAAACCAAGGTGGAAGGAGACTTAGTTTGTGACTTCCTGTTCGCAGACGACTGCACACTCAATGCCGCTACAGAGGCCCAGATGCAGCAGAACATGAAATGCTTCTCCACTGCTTGCGACAACTTTGGGTTCATAATCAGTACAAAGAAAACTGAGGTCCTCCACCAACCCGCACCTCAGAAGACTTACGTGGCACCAGCCATCACTGTCAACAGGGAGACCCTCAAGGCTGTCGACAAGTTCACGTTCCTTGGCAGCACACTTTCCAGGTCTGTCAACATCGACGGCAAGGTCAATTCGCGCATTCCCAAGGCAAGCTCAGCATTCGGATGACTACGTGCAACAGTGTGGGAAAGGAGAGGCATCAGGCTGACCACAAAACTGAAGGTGTATAAGGCAGCTGTCTTGCCTTCCCTACTGTACGCCTGCGAGACCTGGACAGTCTACGAGCACCATGCCAGAAAGCTAAACTGCTTCCACCTGAACTGCCTCAGAAAGCTCCTGAACATCCCCTGGCAGGACAACATCCCTGACACAGAGGTCCTCTCCCGATCTGAGCTGCCTAGCATCCACACCCTGCTCAAGAGAGCACAGATTAGGTGGGCCGGCCACCTTGTTCGTATGCCTAACTCATGCCTACCAAAGAGACTGTTCTACGGTGAACTAGCAGAGGGCAAGCACTCACAAGGTGGTCAGAAGAAGCGTTACAAAACACTCTTAAGGCCTCCCTGAAGAGCTTTGACATCAGTCCTGACACCTGGGAGACCCTAGTGCCAGACCGACCAGACTGGCATAGCCGTAACAGCAAAGGTGCTGCCCCCTTTGAGCAGAACAGGATTGCCAAGGCCCAGAGAAAACAAGAGCTTCGCAAGTCCAGAGCCACCCCTGTAACTTATGTCTGCGCAGCCCACCTGTACCCAACCTGTGGCAGAGCCTTCCGTGCTCACATCAGACTGATTAGCCACAGCTGGACACACCGCACCCAGTCCTCTTCCCTGTGATGTCCTTGGTCATCGTCGAGAATGACAGACTAACAACAACACCCCTGCAGTGATTCTTTCTTTACTGAATACATTCATGTGATGTTCAAACAACGGCAGTCCATTTACTCCAAATATGCCTTTCCAATCAAAAAACCTAGGACGCAGTGCTCCTGGCTGTTGATGGTAAAATCTAAATGGAAAATGTAATCAAGTTTGTTTTCTAATGCACACAGAGAAGCTTCCCATGGAGGTGAACAACAGGTAGTTGAGTCATCATCCACTTGAATTACTGCCAGGCCTTTTGCATGCAGTACCACAGCTGCAGGTGCACACAGACTTGCACAGTGGAGACATAATTCTACATAATCAGATGCACTTTGCTGTATTTAATGCTATTTTAGTTGGCCTTTATATTCATTCAAGATTCAAGATTCAAAGGCTTTATTATCATGTGCACAGTTAAGAAATGCTACGTTTCCTGAGCAATGAAATTCTTACTTTGCTCTCCAAACAAATGCCAAGGTAATAGTTACACAACGATACTAATAAGGTAATAACACAATATCACAATAACTCAATCCTAATACTAATGAATGCTAATAACACAAACACCAACACACAGTTAGGCAATTAGGACTCCTAAGCACACCTTGATACTAAATGCTAATACTAATGAGTACTAATAACACACATTAGGCAATTTGGGCAGCTAAAGCAGTTGATGCAGTTAAACAAGAGGAATGAAATTGGAATTCACTGGATGACTATAGTGGTAGTGGTATATTGATATCAGAGATGATGTGAACCTGAGATGGCATAAACCTATGTACAGTGTGCAAATGAGCATTGTGTACATAAACCTATGTACAGTGTACAAATGAGCATTGTGCAGTGAGCAGTATATAATTATAAATTACAAATTACAAATTAACATCCAGTGCTAATTTCTCTGTAACGGTATTACCAGTAGACTGTACAAGATAAATAGCAGCAGAGATGATAGTTAGCAGCAGAGATGATATGAACATCTGACAGGTGAGACTATATACACTGTACAGGTGAGCAATGTGCAAATTTAGCAGCCATTGTGTGAGTTCCTATATGCAAAGCTGTGTTGCAGAGTTTTGGGAGTTGTTATTTGTTCAAGATTCTGATGGCAGTGGGAAAGAAGGAGTTTTTCAGTCTGGTTGACCTGCAATTCACACTTCTGTACCTCTGGTCTGAGGGTAGAAGTGTGAATAATTTGTGCTGGGGTGGGTGGGGTCCCGGAGGATGGCGTCAGCTCTCCTTTGGACTTTGCGCTGGTAGATGCTCTTCAGAGAAGGAAGTGGAGTCCTGATGAGCTTCTCCACTGTCTTCACCACTCTCTGCAGGCGTTTGTGGTCCAGGGCGGCGGTGCTGCCGTACCACGCAGTGATGCAGTTGGTCAGGATCCTCTTGATGATGCCGCTGTAGAAATTGTTGAGGATCCTGGAGGACATGCCAAACTTCTTCAGCCTCCTCAGGAAGTACAGCCGCTGCTGAGCTCTCTTAGCCAGCTCTGTAGTGTTGTGTGTCCATTTAAGGTGATGAGATTAAGCTGATGTGGATGCCGAGGTACAGTATTTAAAGCTGCTCATTCATGACTTACAACTTAAAAGCATTTCATTTACCCAAGACTTAAATGTGGCAATTTTATGTTTTCCTCTAGATTATTAAAGTAAGTAAGTGACTTGGCATTTATAAAAGCAATTCACGTTAATCTAAGGTAAATCTTCCTTTTGTCCCAAATACTAGCGTACCCAATCTCATTTTCACACTTTCTCTACAGGCACTACACCTTCTGCAAAACTTGCCTTTCTGCTTTATAGCTCTACTGCTGTGAAACATAGTGAATTTTAATTTTTTGTGAGGTTTAGCAGTCTACACCATTTGGACCATATTAATGAAATCATTTCACAAGTGCACAAGCCTTCTTTTAGGTGCTGGCTGAAAAAACGTCAATGCTTCAGCTCTGAATGAATAAAATTCTACTGTTCTCTAAGCAGACATCCTTGCCTGTGCAGTATACACATTTGATTTATGAATAGGCTTTGCTGACTATCCTTGGTAACTCCATTCTCTCTCTCTCTTAAATATGGATGCTTCTAAACAATGCTGACATTTAAACCCCATTTCAGAAATCGTCCACAATGGTATATCCACCTTTTATCCTATATGGTCAATCGGGGATGAATAAGAGGGGGTATGAAATAAATTTGAGTTTAAAAATTGGGACGTGATGATTGAATATTCTTCCTTAACCCCTTGCACTCCAGTCAATTTCCCTAAAAACGCCAAAAAAATAACGTGCCCAAAGTAAATCGAAAGCTGTTCTTCAACCCTTTGCAGCATCTTCATGGGGTTGGTCTCATTTAAAAGAAAACACTTTGAATTTTTTGGCAAAACAGTCATAATCTCTCTAAGTGCTCCGGCCACTGAGTTACAGTCATCTAAACATACTGAACTTGAAGAAAATAAATTTGGCCTGGGTGTTTTTTTGGATACAAATGCTTGCAAATAACACACAGCTTCAGATCCGGGCTGGAAAATGCAACAGAAATGTAGAACCAAGTGTTATCCAGCTGAGGTCCAAATTTTGTAACAATACCACAAAAAATGAATATATTACACAGCTTTTTCCTCAGGTAGTTCCCAAGCGTTTTGGAACTGTGCCAAATTGTGCCAAATGGCACAGTTTGAAAAAACGTCTGTAACTTTTGAATGATTCAATGTAGAAGCTTCATTTTGGGCTCAAATGAAAGTTGACACTCAGGGCTGTGTCTGTGTGTGGGGGGGGGGGGGTTGCCCCCCCCCTCGCTACAGAGGACGGACATCGGCCATCGCTACATGACGGAATAGACTCATGTGGCGATATGGCGACAGCGGCGCAGTCACTGCGGCCCCCCCCCCCTCGCTACAGAAGAGTAGCAGGGGGGGCGGCGTTCACGGTCTGGACGCGGCGCACGACCCGTGTACCGCGGCGCACAAACTTCAGACTTCGTGCGCCGCACAGTTGTAATTTACCGATTGGTCAAAAGTCATTTTTGATTACAATTTTCAGGGATAAAGAATAATTTAGCTTATAACACCTTACCTCTTCACAGCAGTGTCCTGGCGAACTTCTCTTCCTCATTGTCAGACGAACGCGACGCTGGTCCGCTCGTGGTTCTGGTCTCGCGACCCGATCAAAACATAATTCCATTATTGCGGTTTTGCGCTTCCATGATTGCGGTTTTTGGCGAACGATTTTTCAAAACAAATAACAGTAGTAATTAAAAAAAGACTGGCGAATGCGTGTGTGTCACTTAGCCTTCGTCGTCGGCCTCCGTCAGTCTATGATGACCATGGAAGAAAATCATAACGTCTACTCTGCTGGAACAAAAACAAAATAAGCACCGCCTGTGGCCGAACATGCCGATGCGTGAATGGCAGTCGCTGTCACACAGGTTGCACTTGTGGATGGTCTCCGTGCTGCTGGGTCTGTGACGGTTCTTCCTGCGCGTCATTTTTTCATCTGCTGCAGCAGTCTGTCTTCATCCAGCCTTACAAAAAAAAGCTTGCGAACTTCTGTGCTTCAATTGGCTCGCTGCATTCACAGCGTTGGTAGGCGGGTCCTTCTTGCTAGGTTTTCAGTCATTGGTTCTTCAAGGTTTCAGAAACCCAATTCAAGACTCTTATTAGTCGAATGAGAGGTCAATCAGATGATCTAATCTGTTCGCGGCTGTGTCTGCAGTGGAAGAACGGAAATGCAGCTTACGCAGCTCCATCGTGCGTCCTAGAGCGCACGAGGGCGCACGAGAGCGCCCTCGTGCGCTCTGGGACGCAGAGACTTGCCCGCCCGCGGTACAACGGAGTGCAAGAGGTTTTAAAGGGCTGATGACATGATTTTGACATTTTTTAGGCTGTTGTGTAAACCCAAAAGTCATTGTTGATGATCAATATAATATTTACAACCGCGCCTGCATAACAGGCAACAGCATTAGGTAGAACAGCTGCAAGATGATCATATCAGAAGAGTAGATACAAATTTTTCCATCAAATTAAAAACATTTCATGCATTCAACGCATAATTCAACCCAGTATCAGGGACAAGTATGTAACTGACTCACTGATTTACATGCATGTGTGTGACTTGCTTGTGCCACCTCTTGTTTAAAAAACACTCAGATCTTCATACACAAGTGGTTGGTGGTATAAAAGAAGCACACTTTCATTCAAGAAGCCAGAGTTTGCATGCATTCACTTTGATTCCACGGTCACATTTCACTTTCTTTTGGAATTCTGTCCACATTTTAAGGTGGTTAAGGTTAGGAACATGGTTAGGGTTAGGCACTCCTTACAATAATGGTGAGGATTATGGAAAGGTGAGGGGCTCAGTTGAAATCATTTCTACCACTCTTCTCATATTGCTTCACTCTCTCTTCTCACTGCATAGATATTTTCAGAACCACTACAAGGTGCTGTTTCTACTACTTTCCTTGTCTCTGCACACATGAAGTAGTACTGAAATATGGATCCATTTCACATAAAAAAGAACTTTTTTATCTGTATATACTCAAACTAAATAAGAAGAGGAAAATGTGGTAAAGAGCAGGGGAGGGACATACAGTCATGTGAAAAAATTAGGACACCCTGTATAAGCCTGTGGTTTTTTTTAACATATTTGGACATATGAATATTTAATATCAATGTTAAAAATACTAGGAGATTCATGTAATACAACTAAACAATTAAAAATGAATTAAAGACTTTTCAAATTTTCTGTAAAATGCAATTGTAAACAAATATTGAGAAATAAATTAGGACACCCTCACATTCATTCCCACTTAAAATGGTTAAAATTGACGTGGTTTGTTGACCCAGAGAGCAGACTCGGACTCAAAAGCAGATACAATTATCTTTATTGAGATTAGTGTATGTGTGTGCATGTGTGTGTGTGATCGTGCAGCAACCGAGGGCGAGCAGAGCACCGTGCAACCTGGCAACCCTAAGGACAAACAGAGAGAGGGAGAGTTAGTGGCAGACCCCGGAGGGGATGTATGGAATTGTCCAGTGCTTACTGTTTGCAGTGATGGGGTTAAGCTCAGGTTCAGCTCGGCGACTACGGCCAGGAAGACAGTACCCGCTGTACCGGTTGCAGCTGGAGGTAGTTGGTGAGTCTGGGGAAGCGCGGTGCAGCTCGGTCCGCCACCAAGAGGGAGAGAGGTCCGCCACCACGGATCTCCGCCTGTGCACAGGGGGACGAGTGAAGATTAAGGTGAATTGAGCGAGGGCTTACTTTGAACTGTGGAGTTGATCCTTCCTGATGCTGGCTGGCAGGAGGCTGGATTCCAAAACGAAGGTAGGCTGAGGCACGGAAACTCAGGGACGAAGATGAAGGCGAGTGCAGGTCTCATAGGGAATGGAGACAAACGACTCCGCGCTGATCCGAGGGCAGCGCAGTCTAAATAGCCCTGGCCGTGATGGGGAGCAGGTGTGCGTGCAGCTGAGGATGATAGGCAGCCAGAGCGAACCATCACAAAAATAAATGTTAAAAAATGCAAATAAAAACAAAAAGAAAGCTAGCTTAAGAAAGCTAGCTCTGTCCTGGGGCAGCGCCTTGATCCGATGGAGGAGATAGGAGAGAGAAGGACGGTGGCTAAACTGTCATCTCTGCTGGAGTCCGAGTTCCACCCTATGCAGGACATACTGAATGCACTGAGGAGCTCATTTAGCAGCAGACTACATCATCCCAGGTGCACAACCGAGAGGTTTCGTAGGTCCTTCCTACCAACGGCTGTCAGACTGTACAACCTAAGCAGGGCTGCTCGCAGAGATAGCAAAAAGACGTAACAAACTAATAGTTTTTTGAATGCAAAAGATGCAATAGACTTACACAATGGTCCCCTCCGGCATACAACTAGGAACATACCGGTCGCTATGGAGGGTGAGAATATGTATGGGCACATAATCATACCATGTAGGATAACTAAGTAGACGGTTATGCTGTTTCATTCCATCTAGCAACAATGCTCTGCACTGTGTGTGTTTATATATTTACATATTTATTCCATCTAGCTACAATGCTCAGCACTGGGTGTGTTTATATATTTATATATCTACATATTATTCCATCTAGCTACATTGCTCCGCACTGTGTGTGTTTATATACTTGCATATTTATTCCACCTAGCTGCAATGCTCCGTACTGTGGGTGTTTATATATTTACATATTTATTCCATCTAGCTACAATGCTCTGCACTGTGTGTTCATATATTCATATATTTATTCCATCCAGCTACAATGCTCTGCACTGTGTGTCTGTGTGTGTGTGTATATATATATATTTTATAGTAATACGTACATATGTATATTAGCTGCTCTTGCTTGCTTGTTTTTTTCTTGCCTTCTGATTGTTGCTCTGAGTGTTGCTATCCCTGTGCTGTTGCAATCCTGGAATTTCCCCGTTGTGAGACTAATAAAGGCTTATCTTATCTTATCTTATCTTATCTTAAAACAAGGTTAGAAATAGATATGTGAACATTTCTTAATAAAAAACTAAATATTTAAAGGGGTGTCCAAATTTTTTCACATGACCGTAACCATTGTCTAACCAAGTATCATTACTATTACCCAAGATTTATACTGACTCTGGACGCAGTACGTTACAGCTGCAATCCAGCCTCCGCAGCAAATAGTTCCCATTCTCGTCAATTTTCTAATCCCCACCTGGCCCAGACCATTGCAGAATCAATCTGGCTCGTCAGATTCGGTTTGCTAATGAAATGCAACAAGTCTATTTTTGATGGATGCCGGATACAATCCACAAGGAAATCCCATGGTATCTCACAGTATTTAATAGCCATTTGATCATTAAAAACAATTAAAGGATCGTCCGTTATTTTCTGAGGTCTTCTCCTCCACCACTGTGCCAGAGAAGGTAAAAATTTGGCATAACATCCAAATGCTTCGTATAATTAAAATTAATGGGATACTTAGGTTTTATTTAGAGCCCAAAAATCTAGGTGGGAAGCCACTGCTACATCACACTTCCTTGTTGTTATCACGTGATTGGTTCGTCTCGGTCACTCTCGGGTCTTTCTCGAGATCTCATGTTATTTTGTATAAGTCTCGTGCTGTGGTTTATATTAATTCCATACCTGCATATGCATAGACATATTAAGATGTTTAGTGATTACATATGTGGAATGACCTCACGCCTCAGAACAGGACAGCGGTGGAGACCAGATCGATCTCCCTGACCACCCAGGGTCAGGTAGAGGAGACGGAGGACAAAGGAGGGGGGATTAAGTTAATGCGGGATGTCAGCTTTGATATGCAATGTCTTTTGTTGTGTGTAGGTATAAGTATGAAGGTCTGACTGTGTTCGACCTCTTATTCTGCTTCTGCACTGAGATGAGACTTGTTAGAGGAGCGAAGCTGATATTAAACTTTGGTTTATAAATCACATCGCCTCGTTATTTCAAGCTCTTCTACACTGGTGACCCCGAAGCGAGGATGGAACAGAGACGTTCTCCCGCGATTGACTCGTCAGAGGCGACCCAGGCAAGCGCCGGCGCCCATGCAGACAGGGGAACAGATGGACGACGTTCCCCCACGGCAGAAGCTACAGAGAGGGCTCAACCGAGCACCAGCCCCGCCGTGAGAGCGGAAGAAAGGCGCTCTCACCCGGCGGACACATCAGGGACGGCCCACACAAGCGCCGTCACCGTCAAGCTGCTAGACTTCTGGCAGGAAGACCCGAGCTCGTGGTTCCAGCAAGCTGAGGCTCAGTTTGCACTGGCGGGCATAATGGCAGACGACACAAAATTTTATCACATCGTCGCCAAACTCGACGCTGCCACGTCAAGATGTGCGCGGAGCATAATCCAACGGCCGCCCGCCCATGACAAATACAGAGAGCTTAAAGCGACCATCGTGGAGAATTTCGTCCCCTCAGCCGAGGAGAGAGCAGAGAAGATCCTGGCGATCTACGGCCACAGAGGATGCAAACCCAAGGCCCTCATGGAGGACATGCTGCAGCTTAAGGAAGAGGACAACGACAACTTCCTTTTCCGATATATCTTCCTCAGCACTCTGCCGCCACACATGAGAGGGACGCTGGTCAACATGCAATGCAACACCCAGCAGGACTTCCGCGCGCTGGCCCGAGAGGCGCAGCGGCTCATCAACGCCTGCGGCGAACAGATGGCCACAGCAGCATCTGCAGATCTCTGCGCGGATGCCCAGAGCAGCGGAGAACCACAGACAACCGAGCAGAGCCCACCCACCATGGCGGCAACACGACCCAGACGCAGCAGGTGGAACGACATCTGCTATTACCACCACCGTTTCGCCGAGAGAGCGTACAAATGCATTCCCCCCTGCAAGTTCAAAAGTTCGGGAAAACGCCAAAGCCGAGAACCGTTAACGGCTGCGGTTCTCGGCGAAAAAAATAAGCTTCTTTATGTGACTGACGGACACACCGGGAGACAGTTCCTGATCGACACCGGAGCTCAACTGAGTTTTATCACCCCTTCCCACGCAGATCGGGCCATGGGTCCCCGGGGTAATGGGGCGATGGCAGCCAACAGCTCCATCATTAACACTTACGGTGAAAGGAGCCTGCCTCTTTGCATTCACGGCCGCAACTATAGATGGACATTTATTGTAGCGGCGGTGAGTTTTAACTTGTTGGGCGCTGATTTTTTGTGTGCACATGGGTTGTTAGTCGATCTAGCAAATCGTTGGCCTCCGTTGGTCTATGATGACCATGGAAGAGAATCCTAAATGTCTACTCTGCTGGAACAGCACCGCCTGTGGCTGAACAGGCCAATGCGCGAATGGCAGTCCCTGTCACACAGGTCGCACTTGTGGGTGGTCTCCGTGCTGCTGGGTCTGTGGCGGTTCTTCCTGCGGGTCCTTTTTTCATCTGCTGCAGCAGTCAGTCTCTCTTCACCCACCTTGAGCTGTCTGGTCAGGGTGCCTCTCCATTTGGAGCGGTCCATTGCAAGGTCCTCCCAGCGCTCTGTGTTGATCTCCAGGGCCTTCATGTCTCTCTTGCAGATGTCTCTAAAGCGCAGCTGTGGGCGGCCAACATCTCTCCTGCCAGTTGCCAGTTCTCCGTAGAGGACGTCTTTGGGGATTCTGCCATCCTCCATACGGTGAACGTGGCCTAGCCAGCGGAGCCTGCGCTGCCTGAGTAGAGTGAACATGGAGGGAAGGCCAGCGCGGGACAGAACTTCTGTGTTGGGCACTTTGTCCTGCCAGGATATGTCCAGGATGTGGCGAATGCAGCGCAAATGGAAGGAGTTCAGTCTCTTTTCCTGCCGGGCATATGTTGTCCACGTCTCACTCCCATAGAGCAGTGTGCTGATGACGCAGGCATTGTACACTGCCATCTTCGTCTTGACAGAGAGTTTGGGATTCTCCCACACTCATGTGGTGAGGCGAGCGAGTGTGAAGGCTGATTTTCCAATCCTCTTGTTGATCTCTGTATCAAGGGAGAGGTTGTTGCTGATCGTGGACCCCAGGTACGTGAACTGATTCACGACCTCCAGCTCGTAGTCGTCGATGGTGATGGTTGGCGGTGCTTCCGTGCATTGCGCCAAGACGTTAGTCTTCTTCAGGCTGATGGTAAGCCCGAAGTCCTTGCATGCCTGGGAGAAGCGGTCCATCAGGGTCTGAAGCTCCTGCTGTGTGTGGGTTGCGACTGCAGCGTCGTCTGCGAACAGCATGTCTCTGATTAGAGCCTCGCGTACTTTGGTTCTGGCTTTCAGGCGGGCGAGGTTGAAAAGCCTGCCGTCAGATCTTGTGTGCAGGTAGATTCCCTCTGTTGCTGTGCTGAAGGCATGCCTCAGGAGCATAGCAAAGAAAATCCCAAAGAGGGTTGGCGCAAGTACACAGCCCTGTTTCACTCCGCTGCGTATGTTGAATGGCTCTGAGACGTTGCCATCGTGCTGCACTATCCCCTGCATGTTGGTGTGAAACGATTCGATGAGGCTTTGCAACTTTGGTGGGCATCCTATCTTTGGCAGGATCTTGAAAAGGCCCTCTCTGCTGACCAGATCGAATGCTTTGGTGAGGTCAATGAAGGCGACGTACAGGGGCATGTTCTGTTCTCTGCATTTCTCCTGGAGTTGGCGGATGGAGAATATCATGTCTACCGTCGATCGCTCAGCACGGAAGCCACACTGAGACTCGGGGTAGACACGTTCGGCAAGCTTCTGTAGACGAATGAGAACAACTCGTGCGTAGACTTTGCCAGCAACGCTGAGGAGGGAGATGTCCCTGTAGTTGTTGCAGTCGCTTCTCTCCCCTTTATTTTTGTAGAGGGTGATGATCTTGGCGTCCCTCATGTCCTGTGGTACGGCACCTTCCTTCCAACACTGGCAGAGGACGTCATGCAATGGCAGCAGTAGGGCAGTCTTGCAGTGCTTGATCAGGTCAGGGGGTATGCCGTCGTTGCAGGGGTGCCTTGCCAGCAGCCAAGCTATCAATGGCCTTGCTGAGTTCGTCGATGGTTGGCTCGGCGTCAAGTTCGTCCATGGATGGCAGGCAGTCGATGGTATCAAGGGCTGAAGGTGTCACGGTGTTCTGTCTGGAGTAGAGGTCAGAGTAGTGTTCCACCCATCTCTCCATCTGCTTGTTCTTTTCTGTGATCATCTCCCCAGTGGAGGATTTGAGGGGGCCGTCTTGCTCTGAGCCGGACCAAGTACTTTCTTGATGCCATCGTACATACCACGGATGTTCCCTGTTATGGCAGCGGTTTGAATGTCTTGGCTGAGCTGAGTCCAGTACTCGTTGGCACAGCGCCGAGCAGTCTGCTGAACTTTGCTTCTCGCAGCCCTGAGAATCTGGAGATTCTTCTCGTTTGGGTACTTCTTGTACTCAGCAAGTGCTGAGCGCTTGGCTTCAATGACGGGGGTCATCTCGGTCAACTTGGCATCAAACCAGTCCTGTGACTTCGAGGTCTTCCTCCCAAAGGTAGCCAAGGCTGTGCGGTGGATGGTGTTTCGCAGCTCTTCCCACTTCTGCTTTGCAGATTCTCCTTCTTGTGGTACGCCAAGTTCCTTCTCAAAGGTGGAGGCAAACTGCTCAACAAGTTCTGGTTGAGCCATCTTGCTGGTGTCAATCCGTGCCTTTCCAGGCTGTCTAGCACGATGGAATTTCTTCAGCTGCAGCTTGACCTTGCAACACACCAATGAATGGTCTGTGTCGCAATCTGCACTCTGGAACGAACGGGTGATTAGCACGTTCTTCAGTGAGGTGCACCTGGTCAGGATCAAGTCCAGCTGGTGCCAGTGCTTTGAGCGCGGATGTTGCCAGGAAACCTTGTGTTGGGGCTTAGTCTTGAAGAACGAGTTTGTGATGCACAGATCGTGATATGTGCAGAATTCGAGCAGCCGCTGTCCGTTGTCGTTCATTCTGCCTACGCCAAAAGGTCCAAGACAGGAGGGCCAGGAGTCGTGGTCAGCACCCACTCTGGCATTGAAGTCTCCAAGGAGAATGAGTTGTTCAGAGTTGGGGATGATCCTGACAGTTGTTGCGAGATTCTCGTAGAACTCGTCTTTTGCCTCTGGTGTGGCTGTCAGTGTTGGGGCATACACACAGACGTGGGTGACTGGGCCTTGAGTGGTGTTCAGGCGGAGGGTGAGGAGTCGTGCAGAGCCAGTGCTGCCCAGTTCCAATAGCAAATAGACGCTTGGTTAATGCATGTCAATGCAATGTCATTTTCTTCTATCCCCTGCTCAGCTCGAGTTTCTCCACCACCCGTGCAGGCCAGCGTCACAATAGCAGGAAGTAAGTTTGACCAACTCCTCACCCAATTTCCAGCACTCACAGTTCCAAAATTTTCAGCGACAGTAGCGAAACACGGGGTTGAACACTTCATTCCCACAACGGGCCTACCCGTGTTCGCCAAAGCTCGGCGCTTAGACGCGACCAAGCTTGCCATAGCACGGGACGAGTTTACCACCCTGGAAAAATTAGGCATTATTAGATGCTCGAAAAGCCCCTGGGCATCGCCACTCCACATGGTCCTGAAAACCGACGGTTCTTGGAGGCCGTGCGGTGATTACCGCAGATTAAACAATGTGACAGCGCATGACCGCTACCCAATTCCTCACATCCAAGATTTCTCACTACATCTGGCGGGTGCGTGCATTTTTTCTAAAATAGACCTGGTCCGCGGCTATCACCAAGTCCCCGTTCGAGCGGAAGACATTCCTAAAATAGCTGTAATAACCCCTTTCGGTCTTTTTGAATTTTTGCGGATGCCGTTTGGCCTCAAAGGCGCTGCTCAAACCTTTCAGCGCATGATGGATGCGGTATTACGCGACCTCCCCTTCGTGTTCGTCTACCTCGACGATATGCTGGTAGCCAGCCCGTCAGAGGAAGAACACGAACAACACCTCACTACAGTTTTTCACAGACTAGAAGAGCACGGGTTAATAATCAACCCAGCCAAATGCAAATTCGGCATGTCACAAATTGATTTTTTGGGGCACAGAGTTTCACCGAAGGGGGCAGTCCCATTGCCAGACAAAGTCCACGCGGTAAAAAATTTTCCACGACCACAAACGGTCAAATCGCTGCAAGAATTTTTGGGAATGGTCAATTTTTACAACCGTTTCCTCCCCCGCACAGCTCAACTCATGCAGCCCCTGTATGCTGCGCTCAGAAAACAAAAGCCTTCCAACGCGGTCGAATGGACCCCGGAGCGCGAACGCGCCTTCGCGGAAGTAAAAAGTGCTCTAGCGAATGCCACATTGTTGGTTCACCCCGATCCCTCGGCCCGCATAGCATTAACCACAGACGCTTCAGACCTGGCCATAGGGGCAGTCGTGGAACAACATGCTGGCGGAACCTGGTAACCTTTAGCATTTTTTAGCAAATCTTTAAACCAAACCGAGCGTAAATACAGCACTTTTGACAGGGAGCTGCTAGCGCTTCATTTATCCATCCGCCACTTCCAGTTCTGGTTAGAAGGGCGGCGTTTCACGGCTTTTGTAGACCACAAACCGCTCACTTTTGCGATGGCTAAAATTTCAGAACCATGGTCAGGCAGGCAACAAAGACAGCTAGCCGCAATTTCAGAGTTCACCACAGACATTCAACATGTGACAGGCAAACTTAACGTGGTAGCAGACTGCCTCTCTGGCGCTGTGACATCGCCAGAGCACGAGGAGACAGATTATACTACCTCAGCCGCAGAACTCTTCGCTAACGCGGACGCGTACGCGGCCCCAATTCACGTAGGGATAGATTACGCAGCCATGGCAGAGGAACAAAGCAGCGACGCGGACGTGCGCGCGCTCCTGTCTGGACCAACAGGGTTAAGACTGGAGGAAAGGGGTTTACGTGACGGTGTGCCCCCCCTAATCTGCAACGTTTCAACCGGCCGACCTTGCCCGGTAGTCCCAGCTGCATGGCGCCGCCGCATTTTCGACTCGGTTCACTCCCTCGCGCACCCAGGGGTGCGCGCCTCGGTTAAAATGGTCGCCGAAAAGTTTGTTTAGCCGGGCCTGCGCAAAAATGTAAAGGAATGGGCAAAAACTTGCATGTCTTGTCAGCACGCCAAAATACACAAACACACAAAAGCCCCTCTAGAGCCTTTTCGAATCCCAGCTAGAAGGTTTGACCACGTTCATGTCGACCTCGTGGGACCACTACCTTCGTCTCAAGGCTTCACACACCTGTTAACAATGATAGACCGTACTACGCGCTGGCCTGAGGCGGTCCCTCTGGCGTCAACCACAGCGGCGGAAGTCGCTCGCATTTTTTTGACAAACTGGGTGGCACGTTTCGGCGTCCCATCGGACATCACGTCCGATAGGGGGCCTCAATTTGTCTCAGAGCTTTGGTCAGCCATGGCCAGCAGCTTAGGGGCGACAATTCACCACACCACCGTTTATCACCCTCAGGCTAATGGGTTATGCGAGCGTTTTCACAGATCTTTAAAGGCCGCCCTCAGGGCCTCGCTAACGGATACAAATTGGGTAAATAAACTTCCCTGCGTTTTATTGGGGTTGCGTGCTGCGCCTAAAGAGGATCTAGACGCCTCCCCAGCAGAATTAGTTTTTGTACAACCTCTCAGACTCCCAGGTGAGTTTTTACCAGAGAACCCAGAGCCTGGGCATCTTCCAGCCCTGAGGCCTTTAGGCAGCAACGGACCGGGCTCTCTCCCCGGACCGGCACATCACTCTTTTCCACGGGTTTTTGTCCCCCAAGCTTTAGAAAACGCCGAGTTTGTTTTTGTTAGGCATGAAGCTTTAAAATCAACCCTCCGTCCACCATACGACGGACCATTCAGAGTGCTGGAACCTGGTGATAAGCATTTTGTGCTTGATTTAGGGGACAGAAAAGAAACAGTCAGCATTGACAGACTTAAACCTGCTTTCTTGTTGAGAGACGAACCTGCACGGGTGGCGAGGGCACCTCGGCGGGGTAGACCCCCCAAGAAAAAAGACTCAACCCCCCTGCAGGGAACAAATAACCACTCTCCTCCCCAAGCTGCAGATTCCTTACAGGAGGGTCCCACCAGGACACCAAAGCGGACCTACAGCAGATTCGGGAGAAGATTAAAACCCAGACGGCACAGGGACTGATGCAAATTAACCAAGAGTTGTTAACTATGTTATCAGATTGTGCCGTGACAGTTTTAAGGCTGATTTGTGATATTACTATACTGTTATGGTTACCACTGAATTCTCTACAGGAGCATGACTGCTGGAAAGATTCTTCCTTGTTTTCCCTGTCAAGAGGTTTAACAGTATAGTATGTCATAGAGATTATCTTAAACTGTAAACTTATTTTGATTGTCCTTTTCTTAGTCGTTTGGGGGGGCTGTGGTTTATATTAATCATATATTCCATACCTGCATATGCATAGACATATTAAGATGTTTAGTGATTACATATGTGGAATGACCTCACGCCTCAGAACAGGACAGCGGTGGAGACCAGATCGATCTCCCTGACCACCCAGGGTCAGGTGGAGGAGACGGAGGACAATGGAAGAGATCGATCTGCCTGACCACCCAGGGTCAGGTGGAGGAGACGAGGACAAAGGAGGGGGGATTAAGTTAATGCGGGATGTCAGCTTTGATATGCAATGTCTTCTGTTGTGTGTAGGTATAAGTATGAAGGTCTGACTGTGTTCGACCTCTTATTCTGCTTCTGCACTGAGATGAGACTTGTTAGAGGAGCGAAGCTGATATTAAACTTTGGTTTATAAATCACATCGCCTCGTTATTTCAAGCTCTTCTACACGCGCGATCTTTTATTTCAAACTATGTTCTCATCCATGCCATTAAAAACCACAAATGGATGTGGCAGGGACAGACGCAAGGCTCCATCCACACTGCATCTGCAACATACTGCATCCAGAGTCAGTGTAAATCCTGGGTTAAGCTAGTATGCCACAGAGTGGCAAATGCTGACGAACATTGTGATTTTTGCATTTCGTCAGGGTTCATAAAAGGTTGTAAAACAATTTGCAAACAAAAGCAGTCATAAGGAAATTTATTTTTCCACACAGAGTTGCAAATGTGTGCAAAATACAGTAGTTGTAAGCATTTTCAACCCGTTGTAACACATGTTGCTAAAGTTATTTTTGGTTCGCCAAATGGTGAACACTCACAGCTGTTTAAGAACCTTAACAAACCCCCAAAATCTGAATGCTGGGGAGAGCTTGCTCACCCTTTTTATAGGGTTGGGTCAAAGATTCACCTGACATTCGCCTGGTATTTTACCGGGAGTTGGCAAACAGTGGCAAGTAGTTGCTAGTCATCATAAATACTATGGCTAACATTTGCTGATTGTCACTAATGTTCGTCATCTGTCTTCTGCAAATACTTTCACAGACATTCATGCAAATGTTGCTAAGTGTTGCTAAACATCATTAATTCGCTAATGACAGAAGCAAACCCTGATTTTTGCAAATATTCATCAAAATAGATGGCAAATCCAAAAATTGCAACAGTTTTTTTGTTGTTGTTGAGGTGAATGCACTTAGGTTCAAACTTCCTAGATGACTCTGACCTTTCTGAGATGCGTATTCCTTGTTTTTGGTATTTCTCTTTACATATGTAGGCAGTTAAAGAATTGAATGGATACCTTTATCTTCAAATGTACCCAATTGTTTAGATTGATATGGTTATTTTTGAATGAAATGAAAATCATTTTACCATTGTACTCACACTAATGTTCGTATTCTATTTCGCCTACAGTGGTGTGAAAAAGTGTTTTGCCCCCTTCCTGATTTCTCATTTTTTTGTATGTTTGTCACACTTAAATGTTTCAGATCATCAAACAAATTTAAATATTAAAGATAACACAAGTAAACACAAAATGCAGTTTTTAAATGAAGATGTTTATTATTAAGGGGAAAAAAATCCAAACCTACATGGCACTGTGTGGAAAAAGTGGTTGCCCCCAAAACCTAATAACTGGTTGGGCCACCCTTAGCAGCAACAACTGCAATCAAGCATTTGCGATAACTGGCATTGAGTCTTTTACAGCACTGTGGAGGAATTTTGGCCCACTCATTTTTGCAGAATTGTTGTAATTCAGCCACATTGGAGGATTTCCGAGCATGAACCACCTTCTTAAGGTCATGCCACAGCATCTCAGTCGGATTCAGGTCAGGACTTTGACTAGGCAACCCAAAGGTCTTCATTTTGTTTTTCTTCAGCCTTTCAGAGGTGGACTTGCTGGTGTGTTTTGGATCATTGTCCTGCTGCAGAACCCAAGTGCTGCTTCAGCTTGAGGTAACAAACAGATGGCTGGACATTCTCCTTCAGGATTTTTTGGTAGACAGCAGAATTCATCGTTCCATTTACCACAGCAAGTCTTCCAGGTCCTGAAGCAGCAAAACAGCCCCAGACCATCACACTACCACTACCATATTTTACTGTTGGTATGATGTTCCTTTTCTGAAATGCTGTGTTACTTTTACGCCAGATGTAATGGGACTCACACCTTCCAAAAAGTTTAACTTTTTTCTCGTCAGTCCACAGAGTATTTTCCCAAAAGTCTTGGGGATCATCAAGATGTTTTCTGGCAAAACTGAGATGAGCCTTTATGTTCTTTTTGCTCAGAAGTGGTTTTCATCTTGGAACTCTGCCGTGCAGGCTGTTTTTGCCCAGTCTCTTTCTTATGGTGGAGTCAATGAACACTGACCTTAACTGAGGCAAGTGAGGCCTGCAGTTTTTAGATGTTGTTGTGGGGTCTTTTGTGACCTCTTGGATGAGTCATCACTGCGCTCTTGGGGTAATTTTGGTCGGCCAGCCACTCCTGGGAAGGTTCACCACTGTTCCATGTTCTTGCCATTTGTGGATAATGGCTATCACTGTGATTCACTGGAGTCCCAAAGCTTTAGAAATCGCTTTATAATCTTTTCCAGAGTGATAGATCTCAATTACTTTGTTTCTCATTTGTTCCTGAATTTCTTTGGATCGCAGCATGATGTCTAGCTTTTGAGGATCTTTTGGTCTACTTCACTTTGTCAGGCAGGTCCTATTTAAGTGATTTCTTGATTGAGAACAGATGTGGCAGTAATCAGGCCTGAGTGGGGCTAGAGAAATTGAACTCAGCTTTCCAAAGATGTGATAAACCACAGTTAACTTATGTTTTAATGGGGGGGCAATCACTTTTTCACACAGGGCCATGCAGGTTTGGATTTTTTTTTTTTTACCCTTAACAATAAACACCTTCATTTTAAAACTGCATTTTGTGTTTACTTGCCTTATCTTTGTCTAATATTTAAAATTGTTTGATGATCTGAAACATTTAAGAGTGACAAACATGCAAAAAAATGAGAAATCAGGAAGGGGCCAAACACTTTTTCACATCACTGTATAGCTTTCTAAATGTTTTTTGTGGTGATTTGACAGATTTTCTCAAGCTTACCCTATGTCCTATAGGACTTTTACCAAGGTTTTTGCCCCTTTTATAAGAGATTCTTGAGGACTGCATGCTTGTCTGAGATCCAGAAATAAATCAGGTGGGGGTGTGACAACTAAAACGATTGGTCTGAGACTTGCCAAGTGTGCCTCAGGTCTGCAGGGAAGGATGCGTCCTTCTGAGGACCTTGCCATGTTTGATCAATATAACATGCACTGTATACCCCCTCTGGTGTGAACAACAAGAGGCACGTGTGGGAGAAAAATGAGCAGTGCATTACTCCTAAGTGATTATGTGTCATTTGCACTTTAAGATGTTCCTGTATTTTATCAGTGCACTCACATGTCATGAACTTAATGCAAAGGGCCCATTAATAAGAGCACTGGCAGGTGAGTCCAATGTTTTCCTCTGATTTATCTGAGGTGGTACAGGAAGAAATGAATTTCGTATCCCCTCCCAGAACTGCATCAGTCATAATTCTCAAGCTGGCACCTTACTCTCTGCAAATTTAATGGATACAGAGCTTGGTAATTTATGCCCATTTTAACTGCAGCTTTACCTGAATTAAATTTCTGGCACTGTACTTCCCCTGCAAAGTACCACAATCTGATTTCTCCATTACGTAAAGAACGAATACAAATGGGCTAGCTGGGAGGGAGACAGAGGACACGGGGAGAGATAATGAACAAAAAACAGTTGGATAAAGAGAGACAGAAAAATGAAGAAGGATAAAAAGCTGAAAGAGTAGAAAGAAAGCAGCCCTTTCATCAGGATGAGCCTCTCTTGACCTTGTTGGTGTGGGGAATCATTATGGAACAGACACCAGGCTTTGAACCCAGTCTTGCACCACATGCTCAAATGGGCCAGGCCTGACAGCTGGCTCCGAGTGTGTGGCAGAAAATGGGGCTTTACAGGAGGCATCTTTAGGTTTGGCCGCGGCTATCAAAGCCGTTGTGAAGCCTGGACCTGCATGTTCCCAGCTCCTTGCAGAGTCGGTGACCTGTCACTTCTCTGCCAAAACTGGAGCTCATTTGTGGAATATGGGATGCCTTTCTGCCAGGGCTGGGGAGGATGTAGGTCTCAGCAGAGTGCAGGAACAAAAAGTGCACATTTCTCAGTGTCACTTCGATGATAGGCCTTGTTTCTCCTGCCACACTGGATTCCATTCATATTTCACAAACAAACTCTGAGCCTTGCTGCACATAAAATGATAACCTGTTCTGGACCTCGGTGTTAAAGGTCCCATATTTTGCAAAATGGTGTTTTCATGGGTTTTAACCAGAGGCGGGTATAGTAGCCAGAAACTGTACTCAAGTAAAAGTAGAATGACCCAATTTATAAGTAAGTGAAGCCACAAAAAATATATATATTTGAGTATGAAAGAATATACAAAAAAGTCACTTGAGTATGCTCACCAGTTTATGAAAATTTTCCAAATTTTATGATTTTTTTCATATACAAATGCAAGTTTTTTTTTCGCACACATTCAGGAACTGTTTGTTATGAGTGTACAATTTTTACATTTTTTTTTCTACATAATTTTCTGATTTTTACCAAGTAAATTTTCAACTTTTTCTCTCAGGCAATTGCTGTTTTCCCACATAAATTTGTCACTCTTTTCTTGTATATTGACACTTATTTTCATAAACATTTCAGACATGTTTCTTTTAAATTATTACTTTTCCTTCAAAAAGTTGTGTGATTTTTGATAACACTGTAAACTTTTCATGTACATTTTTTCTCATAAATTTATACCTTTTTCTTCATGCTGAACAGAAGAGCATTTACAGTCTATCAACGCCAATCTCAGTGAAATAAGATTGCAAGTTTCTAAAATTGAGCAAAGATGCAGCCTTTCTGGTGAGAATGTTATTACCCTATAAGCAATTTTTGGTTTTCAAAACAGTGAAATCAAGAGAGTATTACCAAATCCATCCATCCATCTTCTACCATTTTTCCGGAGGTCCAGGTCGCAGAGGCAGCAGTTCAAGCAGAGAAGCCCAGACTTCCCTCTCCCCAGCCACCTGCTCCAGCTCTTCAGAGAAGATACCAAGGCGTTCCCAGACCAGCTGGGAGACATAATCTCTCCAGCATGAGCTGGGTCTGCCCCGGGGTCTCCTCCCAGAGGGACGTGCCCAATACACCTCAAGTGGGAGGCGTCCAGGAGGCATCCTGATCAGATGCCCATACCACCTCAACTAGCTCCTTTCAATGTGGAAGAGCAGCGGATCTACTCTGAGCCTCTCCCGGATGACTGAACTCTTCACCTTATCTCTGAGGGTGAGTTCAGCAATCCTACGAAGAAAGCTCATTTCACCCGCTTGTATCCGTGATCTCGTTCTTTCGGTCATTACCCAAAGCTCATGACCGTAGGTGAGGGTAGGAACGTAGATTGACTGGTAAATCGACAGCTTTGCCTTAGAGTTTAGCTCCTTCTTCACCACAACAGACCAGTACAACATCCGCATCACTGCAGATGCTGCTCCAATCTGTCTGTCAATCTCTCGCTCCATTCTTCCCTCACTCGTGAATAATTTAGCAACAGCGGATCAATTTCTTCCTATTTCTTTCCTGTTTCTCTTTACTATCTGGCTTCTCTTGCTAATCTTTCTGATCCAGCGACACCTTATACATCGGACGGACACACGGATTGCCCAAATGTCTCCTGAACCGGCAGACGGAGCCCCTGTTTTTAGCAGGATACGTTATAGCAGAGACCAGCTGTTAGCACTTAACCGGACCAAGATGCTAGCGCAAGACTTCGACATACTGGGTGAAATAAGAGAGAAACGATGTGGATGCCGTGCTGGAGCAAGACGGCAGGCGAGAAATATAAGGTACAGACCCGTCCTTCCATCCGTTATTATGGGGAATGTACGATTGCTATTCAATAAGACAGATGAGCTAGCGGCTATGGCTCATTACCAGAGCGTCTTCAGAGAGATTAGCAGGATGTTGTTTACTGAGATGTGGCTAACAGAACTAGCAACAGATGCTAACATCGAACTGGAGGGTTTCCATGCAATACGGGCAGACCGGACACTAGACAGTGGGAAGGCAAGGGGTGGAGGAGTGATAATGTATGTCAATAACAGCTGGTGCAGACCAGGACATATCACGGTTAAACAACATCACTGCAGCAAAGACATTGAGTTGCTAGCTGTTAGCATGCGGCCTACCTATCTCCCGAGGGAATACTCACACGTGATCTGCATTGTTATTTATGCAAATTTGACGGCGAACACTGGGACAGAGCGTGACGCCATTCACTCAGTAACTGGCAGGCTGCTGACAGAACACCCAGATGCTCTTCTCCTCAACTCCGGGGATTTAAACCATATTTCACTGTCCCCCATTCTGCCCACGTTCACCCAGTATGTCACATGCCACACCAGAGACAATAAAACACTGGACTTATTCTATGCTAACACTAAGGAGGCGTACACCTTATCAACACTCCCCCCACTCGGGAGATCGGATCACAACTTGGTTCATCAGCTGCCGGTGTACAAACCCCTAGTACACAGACAACCTCCGGTCATGCGCATGGTGAAGATATGGTCTGAGGAGGCAATGGACGCTTTAAAGGACTGTCTTGAAACCACTGCCTGAGAGCAGCTCTGCAATCCACATGGTGAGGATATCGATGGCCTCCCTCACACCATCACAGACTACATCAACTTCTCTGTGGACAACACCATACCCACCAAGACCATACGGTGTTGCTCGAACAACAAACCCTGGATCAACCCTGAGATAAAAGCACTTCTGAGAGAGAAGAAGAGGATCTTCAGGTCGGGGAACAGGGAGATGCTGAAGTCCGTACAGAGGGAGCTGAGGAGGAAGATCAGAGAAGGCAAGGACAGCTTCAGGAAGAAGATGGAGGACAAGCTGCAACAGAGCGACATCGGCGGGGTCTGGAGAAACCTTAAAACCATCTCTGGGCTCCAGAATACCTCCTCCCAGGCCACGGGGGGCAGGGAGTGGGCGAACAATCTGAACCTGTTTTTTAGTAGGTTTGACCAACCACCCTCCCCCCCGACTGCACACCAACCACTGCTGCCTCTAAAGTCATCGAGACCTGCTGTCCACACCCCACTCCACCAACACCCCCCCCCCCACTCCCAGCACACAGCCCCCCAACATGACCCTCACTAAGACCCAAGTGAGGACGGAGCTGAGGAAGATCAAGGCGAGGAAGGCCTCGGGACCGGACGGCATCAGCGCAAAGCTCCTCAAGTCCTGCGCAGACCAGCTGTATGGGATTGTGGAGCACATCTTCAACCTGAGCTTGAAGCTGGGGAGGGTACCACAGTTGTGGAAAACATCCTGTGTGGTATCTGTACCAAATACTTCCCACCCCAAAGACCTGAACAGCTACAGACCAGTGGCCCTGACGTCTCACATGATGAAGACCCTGGAGAGACTGCTCCTTGCTCACCTCCACCCTCTGGTGGGACCAGCGATGGATCCACTCCAGTTCGCCTACCAGCATGGCATTGGGGTGGAGGAAGCAGTGATCTTCCTCCTTCACCGTTCCCTGTCCCACCTGGAGAAGCCCGGGAATGCGGTGAGGATCATGTTCTTTGACTTCTCCAGTGCTTTCAACACCATCCAATCGATGATCCTGAAGAACAAGCTGCTGTGCGCAGGGGTGGACCAGCACCTGTCATCATGGATCCTGGACTACCTCACTAACCAGCCACAGTTTGTGAGAACCTGGGATTGTGTGTCCGACATGATCATCGGCAGCACGGGGGCCCCCCAGGGAACGGTTTTGGCTCCCTTCCTGTTCACCCTTTATACTGCGGACTTCTCACACAACACAACACACTGCCATCTACAGAAGTTCTCTGACAACTCAGCGATCGTCGGCCTCATCTCCAATGGAGATGAAGCTGAGTACAGAGGACTTATCCAGGACTTCGTGGACTGGTGCCATCGGAACTGCCTCCAGATCAATGCGAGGAAAACTAAGGAGCTGGTGGTGGACTGCTGCAGGCAAGGACAACCCCTCACAGCACCAGTAAACATCCAGGGAACAGACATTGATATGGTAACATCCTACAAGTACCTTGGTGTTCATCTGAACAATAAACTAGACTGGTCACACAATACCGACGCACTCTACAAGAAGGGACAGCACAGGCTGTTCCTACTGAGGAGGCTCAGGTCTTTTGGTCTACAAGGGGTGCTCTTGAAGACATTCTATGACACGGTGGTGGCATCAGCTATCACTTTTGGAGTGGTCTGCTGGGGCAACAGCATTACAGCAGCCAATAGGAAGAGACTGAACAAACTAATCAAGAAAGCTAGCTCTGCCCTGGGGCAATGCCTTGACCCAGTGGAGGAGAAGGATGGTGGCTAAACTGTCATCTCTGCTGGAGTCCGAGTCCCACCCTATGCAGGACATACTGAATGCACTGAGGAGCTCATTTAGCAGTAGACTACATCATCCTAGATGTGTGACCGAGAGGTTTCGCAGGTCCTTCCTACCTATGGCTGTCAGACTGTATAACCTAAGCAGGGCTGCTAGCAGAGATAGCAAAAAACGTGATGGCCTAATAGTATTGAATGCAAAAGACGCAACAGACTTACACAAATGGTCCCCTCCAGTATACAACTAGGACAATATCAGTCGCTATGGAGGGTGACAATATGTATGGGTACATATTCATACCATATAGGGTAACTAAATAGACGGTTATGCTGTTTAGTCCATCTAGCTACAATGCTCCGCACTGTGTATATATACTGTATTTATATATTTATGTGTACATACTGTATGTATATTCACTGCTCTTATTTTCTTATCTTCTAAATTATTGCTCTGAGTGTTGCTATCCCTGTGCTGTTGCAATCCTGGAATTTCCCCATTGTGGGACTAATAAAGGCTTATCTTACCTTAACTTATCTTATCTTAAGATACTTAAACTCCTCCACTTGAGGCAGGAGCTTGTCCCCAACCCAGAGAGGACAATCCACCTTGTTCTGGCTGAGGACCATGGACTCGGACTTGGAGGTATTAATTCTCATCCCAGCCGCTTCACACTCAGCGGCAAACCATCCCAGTAAGACCTGTAGGTCATTGCTGGATGAAGCCAGCAGGACAACATCATCTGCAAACAACAGAGATGAGATCCTGTGGTCACCAAGTATGACACCCTCCATTCCCTGGCTGCGCCTCGAAATCCTGTCCATAAAAATTATGAACAGGATCGGTGACAAAGGGCAGCCCTGACGGAGTCCAACTCGCACTGAATGAGTCTGAGTGAGTGTTGGCAATAAGAACCAAACACTCACAACGGTAGATAGCTCATAACAACAAGCCCGATACCCCATACTCCCGAAGCACCCTCCCACAAAAAACCACAAGGGACCCGGTTGAATGCCTTCTGCAAGTCCATAAAACACATGTAAACTGGTTAGGCAAACTCCCACGAACCCTTGAGGATTCTCAAGAGGGTAAAGAGCTGGTCCGATATGCCACGGCCAGGACGAAAACCACATTGCTCCTCCTGAATCTGAGGTTCGACCAACGGCCGGACTCTCCTTTCCAGTACCTTGGCATAGACCTTCCCAGGGAGGCTGAGTGTGATCCCTCTAAAGCTGGAGCACACCGTCGAGTCCCCTTTTTTGAAGAGAGGAACCACCACCCCGGTTTGCCATGCCAAAGGCACTGCCCCCGACCTCCACGCAATGTTGCAGAGATGTGTCAACCATGCCAGCCCTACAACATCCAGGGCCTTGAGGTACTCAGGGCGAATCTCATCCACCCCCGGGGCCCGGCCACCAAAGAGATTTTTAACCACCTTGGCGACCTCAGCCCCCGTGATAGGCAAGTCGTCCTCCTCGTCCACAAGCCCTGCTTCCTCTGTGGAAGGCATATCAGTGGGATTGAGGAGATCCTCGAAGTATTCCTCCCACCACCCGACAATATCCCCAGTTGAAGTCAGCAGTGCCCCATCCACACCATACACAGCGTGGACAGGGAGCTGCTTCCCCCTCATGAGCTGCAGGACAGTTTGCCAGAATCTCTTCGAGGCTGACCAAAAGTCTTGTTCCATGGTCTCACCGAACTCCTCCCATACCCGAGTTTTTGCTTCAGCAACCACCCGAGCTGCACTCCGCTTGGCCTGCCAGTATACCTCAGCTGCTTCAGGAGTCCCACAAGCCAAACCAAGCTTGATAGGACTCCTTCTTCAGCTTAATGCCCCCCCCCCCCATCACTGGTGTCCACCACTTGGTTCAGGTGTTGCCACCACGAGATGCCCCAACGACCTTGCACCCACAACTCTGGGCAGCCGCTTCAACAATGGAGGTGGAGAACATGGCCCATTCAGACTCCATGTCTCCAGACTCCCTCAGAATGTGGTTGAAGTTCTTCCGGAGGTGGGAGTTGAAGACCTCCCGGACAGGGCCCTCAGCCAGACGTTCTCAGCACACCCTCACTATATGTTTGGGTCTGCCAGGTCTGAATAGCATCCTCCCCTGCCATCGGCTCCAACTCACCACCAGGTGGTGATCAGTTGACAGCTCTGCACCTCTCTTTACCCGAGTGTCCACGACATACGGTCGCAGGTCTAATGACACGATAACAAAAATCAATCATCGACCTGCGACCTAGGATGTCTTGGTGCCAGGTGCACATATGGACACCCTTATGCTTGAACATGGTGTTCATTATGGACAAACTGTGGTTAGCACAGAAGTCCAATAAATGAACACCACTTGGGTTCAGATCAGGCAGGCGGTATTACCAAATCTATTAGAGTAAAAGTACAGTTTTGTCCTCAAAAATGTATGCCAGCAAGAGTAGAAAGCACCTGTAAAAAGTTACTCTCATCCGTACAATTTTGTCAAAAACTTATTTCAGTACAAGTACTTGAGTAAATCTAACTACGAGTAGATACTAAACATCCCTGATTTTAACTTGAGTACAGCCATGGGTCACATGTATACTGGAAAACTATTAAAACATTTACTTTGCATAGAAATATGCTTTGACTTCATTTAGTAAATCTCTTAAACATGTGAAATGCATTTCATGGTTCTTATGACATCATAAACCAACAAGCCCAACCTTCAGTTCTCTAAATTAGCCAAACCATCTTCTATTCCCCAAGTTAGAGACATTTGGTACAATAGGAGTGTGGAGATGAAGCAAACATCTAATCATGCATTTAGGCATTAGTATGTGATGACATGAGTGGGGGCAGAGGTTATATTGAAAACTCGACATTCATAATTCAACATTCCACTACAATTATTTCCCTCTGTACAGCAGGCATTTGGGACATTATAACCATATGCCACCGAGCAGGCCAAGGAGCTGGAGCCAGACACCTGTGCCTATAGGGCAGGGAGGAATCGTCCAGAAGAACGGAGTGAAATATCAAAAGGACCATCACATTCAAACGCTGGCTGCAGCACAAATATCATCCCATGAAGTAGCCATTCCCCTTGTCATGTGTGTACTGACACCCTGGGGTAGGCGGAGGGCCTTGCTGGTGTAAGCTATAGAAACAACCTAAACAATCCAGCAACAAAAATCAGCTTGGACAATGGTGTGCCCCTAGCTGGGTTAGCAAGGAAGGCAAAGAGCTACTTGCATTAATTGGAATCGAAGCAGCTGCATGTGTCAGTGAGAAGGCCCACTCTCAATGATCCTTGAAGATGTCAAAACTTGGGAAAGTGCACCATATGGAACCTTTAAATGCACTTTTCCCCTAAAATACACCTGTATTAATATTAGCAGGTTGGAGAGCTTAAAAGAAAGTGTGAGAAATTGACTTCATTTATTTTCTTGCTAAAGTGGATAGTGCACTTGATAAAAAGGAGATAATGAAGGTGAGAATTAAATCTCCAAGAAAATATATGATCAGGGGTTTGATTTCCAGACAAATCAGACTATATGAGTGTGTGAACACTTATTCAGTCCCTTCCCTATATTGTCTCTAAAAGTGATTAAATACAATCTGTCTAACGAGGCACTGGCTACAGCAAGCTATTAAACATGTACAACATTACACTAATTAGAGTGGATTTTATTGGCATGTAATTGATCTGGGCTTATGTTTATACAGCTGCTTGAAAAAGATACATGCTGTATCTTGCTGCTTTTCTAAATAACTTTAATGGTTGTTAAACAATAGAGAAGGTAAACTTTATGTGGATTACGTGGTTAATAACTACAGACTAGTGAGTTTATCATACAACTTAGTTCTGACCAAGCCCTTTTTTAATCTCATTATATACTAAAACCAAAGAGCTTTACTCACATGAGGCATCTTTTCAGTCTATAGAAAGATTAATTGTTGTTCTGTACTTTTATGAGTATTTCAGTCAGAGAACTTGTTTTCAAAATATTTTGATCAAGCAAAATAATATTTTTAAGGGGGCTTTTGTTATTATTGTTTGTATGTTGGGGCTCAGGGCTCACCCTATGATACCTAGGAGAGAAATTTTGTAGTTTAAAGATCATATTCACTGAAAAATTGCGTTTTTGTCAGATGTAATTTTTTTGAAACGGTCTCTAGGTCATGTGACTTTTTTGGAAAAACATCAAAATGCTCACTTCTCTAAAAAAAAAAAAAAAAACACAGCCTTTATATCATTTCTGTGTCTAATTAGCCGAAACCATAGGCATAATTTTTTGGGGGGTTAGAGGGGTTATAACGCCTCCAATAATCAAATCCAGCCAATATAACCCCCCCAATAATCATATCATTATAATTAATAAAAAAATATCTACAACTCAATCAAGTATGAAGAAGATGTCGTGTTTTCATTTGCAAGCAACAAAAAGGAACATTTCTAATAATCAGACAATGTATCTCCCCCTGCTGCAGACTTGGTATTGCCCAACTGGTACTTGCGCCTTCCTTGTAAGGGTGGCAGGTGAGGATGCTGGTATGGAATGCATTCAGCTCAGTGAGAGCACATGAAACGAGCGCCACAAGAGCAACAAACCATTTTAAATTGGTTGAACTTGTCAAACAAAAGGACAAACCCATTTGTCCAAGACGAGGTAAATATCATATTATTGATTTAGCTTGTGAATTGTTGTGTGAAGTTAGCTGGTTGCTAGTTTGCTAATAGGCGTTACACCACTGAATAACTGTGCTGTCTGGTAGGATTTAGCTGATCTGAGAAATTATTAGCTTTTCTCATGCAGATTTGGTCTTTACATTGTATTAATCATTCATGAAATGTGATCAGAATGGATTTGTTCGTCAGCTGTTAGAGTGAAATTTATGTGTTTCAGCACTCATCAAAATGTTAGCAGCTCTGAACATTTATCAAGTACCAACAAAATCAACTGCAACCACTGGTCCTTAAATATAAATGTGTTTAACTATTACTTGTCATCCCCACAAAATTCAAGTTAACCTTAAACTGTTGTGTATTTTTAAAACACCATGATTTTGATAATTATAAAATTCAATTAACAAACAAGTTTTACCACTTTTGATTACAGACTAAGTCACTCTGAAGGCTATTCATAAATATCCACATTAAAAGACGTTGATTATTTTCCCTGCAGATCATTTTCAGATCTTCTATTCTCTGTTAAAATACACAACTGCACAACAGAGTATCTAAACAAATATATAAGAAATAAACACCAAATAGATGAATGAAAGAATAGATGCATTTCATATTCCTAAACTTTTTATAAACTTTTTTTACATGTGTTAAAATGAGTTCAAAAGCATTACAGTACAGCATCACTGATTTATTTATTTAATTTAATTATTGAGCTTATAATCACATTTCTAGTTTTCTGTTCCCATTTTATTTAATCACGACACATCATTACACAAATTAGGCAGTGACCGAACACTGAGATATTGATGGCTTATTATCACTGTATAGTGATTTGGTTTCTAGTATAACAAGATTCATCACTTTAACACCTTACCTTTTGAGTTTGTTGGTGTTTAAGGGTCCATTTGCAATAAAGGGAGCAATTAAAAAAATAAATAAATTGATAACTAAAAAGTTGCAATGCTTCTTCCAGCATTTTTTTTTTCCAGCATTTGTCATTGCATCCAGCCTGTTGCTTTTCCTGTCAAGTAAGGGACTCTGCAGAATGCTGTGCTGCACCTGGAGAAAACGCATTATAAACCCATTTAAAATTAGAGCTGTCCTCACTACCAACTTTTTGGGCTCCAAATATTCTGTCCAATCTTTTTCTCCCTTAGTAAACTTCAGTGTTTTATGTGGCACTGTAACATTTCTAATGTCACTTTTTTGAGTGTGCAACTGTGCAACTTTTTTGTCATAGTTTTACAGCTTTTCTTGTAAATCAGAGACATTTTTTTCTTGTAAATTTGCCTACTTTTTGTATAAATATGCAGTATTTCCCCCGTGTTGTTTTCCCCCTAAATTCAGTTTCTCACAAAAATGTAGCATTTTTCTTAAATTTATCATGGAAAATAAGCATTTTTCTTAACGTTATTTGCAAAATAATTCAAATTTCAGATTTTTTTAAATAATTTTTTTGACTATCATCAAGTTGCTACTTTTTTCTTGTGAATTTATATTATTTTCTCCTAAATCTGTACATTTTTTTCTGGTAAATTTGGTAAAGGTAAATTTGTTATTTACCTTTTATGAGGGGAGGGGGGCAAATACCTGAATCCTAAATTTGAAAATTGAATGCCACTGTAAAAAATTAAACGTCTAGGTAATGAATCCAAAGTAAGTTTTTAATACCAGGATGATTTTGTCACAGATTTCACAGATTTATTATCATTTTACCTTTTTGATATAGCCTACAATTAGGGAGGGATCATGTGTTTCTGAACCCTCCCTTAGTTATGCTGCTAATAGGTTTAGTCAGCCGGGGGACCTCCAGTAATGCACTGGGCCTCACTCCTTTCCTCACTCTCTATGAAATATTTTTTTTGCTGGTCATTAACATTTGTTTGTTCTCTCCCATAGATTGAGTCCCCATCGTGCTGTTTGCTCTCTACATGTCTGTTCTTTTCTTCTTCTCTATCCCCTCACCCCCCAGCCAGTCGCAGCAGATGACTGCCCCTCCCTGAGCTTTGTTCTGCTGGAGGTTTCTTCCTGTTAAAAGGGAGTTTTTCCTCTCCACCGTCGCCAAGTGCTTGCTCACAGGGGATCGCCTGATTGCTGGGGTCTTTCTGCAACTGTGGGGGTCCCCCCTACAGTTGATAGTGCTATGAGATGACTGTTGTTGTGAAATGGCGCTATATAAATAAATAAATAAAGTTGAATTTAATGAGTGAAACATAACACACCTATGGTGTAGTGTGCTATGTCCATTTTTTTTTTTGATTTTGTATACTTTATTGATCCCCAGAGGGGAAATTGAAGGCATCCACCTGGATGGATGAAGCAGCCACGGTACGGCGCTATCCCTTTACCATTCACACACACATTCACACCTAGGGCCAATTTAGAGTCTCCAATTAACCTAACCTGCATGTTTTTGGCCTGTGGGAGCAAACCGGAGAAATCCTGGAGTAAACCCACACAGACACGGGGAGAACATGCAAACTCCACACAGATCACTGCTGGTCAGGGGCTGGGATCAAACCAGGGATCCCATGGCCAAGGCTGAGTTGCTGTGCTGGCGCAGTGCTAAACGCTGCTCCACCGCACCGCCCTTCTGCAGGCAGGATAACTGTTACTTTTGTCATAGTCTAGCTGACTAAATCACACATAGTGTCCTTAGTTCATTTATTTGGTAAAAAAAAAATAGCTACACAGTGGTAAGCCTCATCCACATTCAGCAGCTGCATTAACCTCAATTCTGTGGCTAGAATGATGAACATGGTATCAAAATAAACTAGACAACCTAATGCACCTGCTGATAGCACTGTTAAGATGCTATTAAGAAGGAAGAATGGGGGAAAACATTTTACATCTTTCCAAGTTTTTTGCATGGGAAATTCTTGCATGAATTACATCTTCCAAAATTGTCAGTGAAGCACCTCTCTTAAACCATTTGAATATTAATTGAACTTATTTTACAGTCATATGAAAAAATTTGGTCACACCCTTTAAATATTCAGTTCTTTATTAAGAAATGTTCACGTATATGTCTAACCTTGTTTTTGTTTTTATTTGCATTTTTAAAAATTTATTTCAGCTATTGTAAGTGGGAATGAATGTGGGGGTGTCCTAATTTTTTCCTCACTATTTGTTTTGAATTACATTTTACAGAAAATCTGAAAAAGTCTAATTCATTTTAATTGTTTAGTTGTATTACATGAATCTCCCAGTATTTTTAACATTGATATTAAATATCCATTTGTCCAAATATGTTAAAAAACACACATGCTTATACAGGATGTCCTAATTTTTTCACATGACTGTATGTCAGGAGCAAGAATGTAAAAGCAACAGCAGCAGGGATAACAAAGAGAGAGATGGGGAGCAGAGAGGTGGCCCAGGTGACCAGAGGGAGAGTGAGGCAGCAAAAAGGATCAGTGAGAGCGATACAGCACAGGAGGCACAGGTGATCAGGTAACAATAAAAAATGAACTTTGCTCCTTAGAGAACAGACTGCTGACTGAATCGTCATAATAATGTTCTGTTGGACAAACTAATGAATTTTAGGCTTGTCCTCATAGGTGATTGACATTTTCTTTTTGTCCATGTGATTTTCTCACAGAGAGACACAGGGTGAGGGCAGCAGTCAGGCAAATCCATTCTGTTGTTACCACTGTATAGTGATTTAGCTAAGAGTCAGGCTAAGATTAATCCTAGTGACTTGTCTGTCATTGCAGGGGTCAATGCTATGGGAAATCTGTGCTTTTCAGATCAATAAAATGTAATTGGGTTTAGTGATATGGGATGATGGTTGTTGTCCACTAGTCGTTTAAACAAAAACTAAATGTTACTCTGTTATTATATGACAGCCGACAACTTTAATTACATGGAAAGTTGTCTTTTAAATTTACAAACATCATACGGGTAACTCGCTGCAAAATTTGATCGGGATCAAAAGGTAATGTTGTTCTTGCTATTCATTTCAATAGAGATTTTTTTTTTTTTTAAGGGCCAATACGCAGAACTGGAGGGGGCGTGACTTAGGCTCTCTATATGGGCAGAGATCTCAACCCCCCTCCCCCCAGTGTTTGAAATAAAGTTACGCCCTTGGCCGAAACACATGGGCTTTGTGAATTATGTTGTGTTGTGTGGTATGGTTCATGTAACATGTATAGGAGGAAATATATGGGAATATTAATAAATAATAAATATGATCAGGTATGAATTATTTAATTTATATTGATGTATTGGAATCTGAGATCAAATCTCATTTCATATACATCAGGAAAGTTAATAACACTCGTAAGGGGCACCAGCTTCTATCTTTAAGAAGCAATTCAATCTTTAATTTCACTTTATACCTGTTTAATCACTCAATAAATTAATCAATAATCAGTCTCAAAAATTTTCCGTGAATTCAATACCTGTGCTTGAACAGACTCAGAATGAAAAAAATTCTCAACAACTTCTCTCATTTTTACAGATTTATTAAACGAAATGATTAACAGACATTGCAGTAATTTCATTAATCATAGAATCAATCTTGTAAATGATAGATTAACAATGTCAATATTTTTGGAACCGGGGTTAAACTGAGAAATGAATCTCTATCAGTTTGAGTTAACAGATTATGGAAACAACGCAAATTTATGGAGAAAGTTTACTAATTATATGAAAAAGTCCTTGATTCATCTTAAGAAATAAAAACGGAATTTTAATGAAAAGAAGAGTTATGTTAAGGGCTTCTTAATTTGCATCTGATTAGATACACAAATTATTACCGAACCTCAGACGTTTAATTCAGCAGATGAATTAAAGTTTTGCAGCTCACGTGATCCTCGTTTGATGATGGTTCTGTCGTCGTCCTCAGCCCAAGATTTCGTGGACGTTAATATCTGCCCGCAGATATTTTCAGGGTCCACATTTCGACCTTTAAATTCAAGCGGTCGAAGAGGCTGGATTCTGTGCTGTCTGACCCACAGTTGAAACTGGGTTTGGAGCCAGATGGTGACGCTTCTTCAGCGTGTGATGAACAGCTGCGCGTTGATTCCTTGTAGACACGAACCTCCAGAGGGCTTCGAGAATAATTAGATCTAATCAGATCTCAAATTAGGAAAAAAAAAAACCTTTCGGACTTTAGATAAAAATTATAGCTTCTGGTATGTGGTTGGTCAAGAAAAATATTTAAAAAAATAAAGATTAAAGTTTACATTAAAATTAAACAAACGGTGATTTTACAGAAAGTTTAACAAAGAAAAAGTGATGAATAAAAACTGGAGTTTAACTCCGATTAAGAATTGAGCTCAAAGAAATAGGAATTCCTAGGTATTTAAGAGAAAAAGAAAAAGGCATTAAAATACAAAGTTACATAAACGAATTACGAGTTATCTGCTCTGTGTTCAGAAAAGCGGCACGTGGTCGAAGTCTTTGTTCAGACGGTCCTTTGTTCTTCCTTGCTGTGTGTAGACAATAGAGAGAGACGGACCAGTGGTGAGAAAAGAAAAGAAAAGAGGAAAAAAAAAGCAGAGCGAAGAGTCTTTCGCCTTTTATAAGTTCTGTTCAGCTTCGCGGGCTTCCGGGATCGATCGGAATCTCAGCCAATGAGAGTCCTTCGTGGGAGGCCCGATGAGCTTTCCATCCAATGAACAGACAGTCTATTGTCTGGAGCTCTGGGATGAAGAATTGCTGTCATGCCGAGATTAGCTGCTGGAGTCACATGGTTTTAGAGGCAAAACTTTGATACATACTGGAAGTTAATATTTCCCCTTATGTATTAAACTAAGATAACTTTAGTGATTAGTATAAATTATAAGCAGTGCTTCTAAATCAACATGCAGGAATAAACATTCATTTAAACATTTTTAACATGCATATATATAAAATCACAGATTAATGCATTTCACACATATTATTGATTTTCCACATTAAAGACATCAGAGTCCATTTGCCTTTCATAGTTCTGAAAAGAAGGAGGTTTAGAATTGAGTTTGTAACCCACATAAACCCACGCAGGGTTTACGTGGGTTTACGCAGGGTTTACGTGGGTTACGTGGGTTCTCCCCGCAGACACGGGGAGAACATGCAAACTCCACACAAAAGGGTCACCGATGGTCTGGGGGTGGGATTGAACCCACGATGGTCAAGGGTGGAATTGATCCCATGACCTTCTTGCTGTGCTGCCACTGTGCTAACCACTGTGCCACCGTGCTGCCCAGTATTTTTCAATCAACTCTGACAATTGCAGTACTGATTTGGATACCTTAATTTCCACAGTGAAGTGCTGTTTGACAAGAAATTAAACATCTGTGACCTGGAAGTCCCATCTTTTTGCAAAGGTCTACTTCTGTCTACCCGGTAAATGTCTGTTTAAAAAAATAGGTAGTGCTAGAGTTTGCTATTGTCTCGATTAACAAACCACAATACCTTTGTGGTGATGGACTCTTTGTTTCATCTGAAAATGCAAAGAAAAGTGAGCAAAATGTGCTAACTTGCTAGCATGTGCTAAATTGCTAGCATGCTAACTACTAGCTTCTGGCAACCGATAGACATGTTTTGATCTGGGATTTTCTGAAGTACTGACTTAACAGATGTGTTTTATAAACACTTATTACATTTTAACTTGACAATACTTAAAAGGAACCTGTGGTTGTTGTGAAAAAAAAAGATATATTGAGCCCCTGTCTCACATTCTAGTTCAAGTTCAACTTCAAGTTCAAGTTCAAAGCCATGCGATATGAATCCATTGCTGATGTGCTGGTTCTGCTATGTCAGCAAAACATGGGCGCAGCCATACTGGCGGCTACATGGCCTGCCAGGACGCTTCCTGTGACGTAGTAGCGTTGGTACCGCGATCTGGATCAATATTGGCTGAGCCTGGAGTGCCCGGATGAGCAGTGGCTGTCGGGATATGGATATCGCAAAATGGTGGAATGTAAAGCCTTTGGATGTCTCAATAATAAGTGAAAAAACAAAGATAAACACTTCTTTTGTGTACCCAAACCCAACACACCTTGTCGGAAGATCGTCGCGGAAAAGTGGTTGCACAGTCTCGTGTTGTAAGATGTGTCTAACTTGTGTGTTTAGATAGGGCAGCTCAGTGCGTGAACGTGAGTGAGTGCATGCGCGCAGCCGAGGCGCGCCCCCGTGTGTGTGGAATGGCCCCGAGAAGCGAATGGTGTGTGTGAATTGGCGGATGAGTGGAGAGAGAGCGAGGCAACCGGAGCAGGTAAAAATTGCTGCTATTAACAGTGCGGTGTGTGAATAAAGCCCCAACATTCAACATCAGTTTTTTGCCGAACACAATGGCCACATTTGCACCAGTCTGCATTGGCCATACTGGCTCGGCCAGCACGCCAGTTTATAGCAGCATTTTCCTCCAAGGAATCTGAAGATTCCGATGAATCAGTGTCATTTTCACCCTCAGAAGACCTTTCTGGCTCAAACCTGTAGCCATGTTGCCCGAATTCTTCCTCAAAGTCCGATAATTCAGCCATAACAGAACAAAAACACTGACAAAAGCACCGTAGTCGCTGGTACACGCGTATCGACTTTTCAGTAACAACGAGGTGACGTCACATCCGCATGTGTCATGGCTGCGCGCATAGTTTTCATTGGCTGGCCATGCCGGCTGTAGTATTTGCATATATCTCTGGTGGTAGATGGCTGGCAATAATTATTTAACCAAATAACGAATACTTTGCCTAATGTTTTCAAGTTGAATGCGTTTAGACGACCACCACAGGTTCCCTTTAATTTGTTTACATGTATCGATACTCAAGTACTGTATCCATAATTCGATACCAGCCGGTCGATACTTTGGAGTCGATACTTTTTTAAAAATCACAATACCACCGATACAAAACTTGCAATTTGTTTTCACTTCTGAGAGTTTTAGGCATTGAATTTATGTGTAAAACTTGTGGAAAAACCAGCCCAGGCATGTTTTAGAGATGGTCTGCCATGTCACATGATTATGGCAGCCTATCAGATACTGACTTACCCACATTGGCTTGCAGGGTCCTGTTCATGGTCTGCTGACTGGTCCATTTTGCATATTGTGCTCCCTCCGCTGTACAACATAGACACAAGGGAGAATATATATGTTAGACCCCAGGAAGAATAGCCAGTGTTAATGTAAGTACTAATGGGGATCTTAATAAAACAAACAAACTATATTTAATCTCATGTAATGTCATCTTCTGTGAGGCTGCAAATATCCTGTGCATGCCTGGGGAGCACAGTTGCTCATATTTAAATTTAATCTTGTGAGCCCTGGCCTCTGCAAATCTTACAATTAAAAAAATAGTAAAAAAAAAAAAAAGTTTACCTGTACTGTAAGCAACCGGTGTCACCGCTGCCTCCTCATTAACAATGGGGATGGGCATACCATTTTTCCTTTCGATACAATACCATTAATTTATGCTTTTTTCTTCGATACCAATACTTTTTACCCCTTAAAGGAAAATCACATGGTTGCAGTTTCATTAACAACTTTATTGCAAGGGCAATATGAAATATGAATAAGTATGGGATAAGGATTGTACCAGCACAAACTGAATAAGAATTTTTTAATATGAATTTGAATAACTGAATTTGAACCTGAATTAATCAGCTTGCATAATTGATTTAAATTTTAATTTGAACCTAATTTGAAATTCAATCTATTGGTTTGAATATGTATTCCAATAAAATTGAAACTGTATTGCATTCACTTGAAAAATTTGGCTCCCTAATTCATTATCAGAGTTCAGTTTCACTTCTTGTCATACAAATTCAGTTTTTCATTTCAGGTTTTTGTGCCACATGTCTGGGACCTAGCCTCAGTCAAAACTAGTCGAACGCAGATAGAAAAAACTCTGTTTTATGTCTGCAATGCTTGCTTTACATGCTGTTTACTTATTAACCTCTTCACTGTATTTGTCGCCAAACTGTGACATAACCCCTAGTGGTCAACAGTGGTAAAGATTTTTTTCAAGAAAATATTCAGATCAGATATCAGAACTTTCCAAAGCCATAACTTGAAAGTGGTAAGAGATAATGGCTTACTGTCAATTAGAAAGATGTAGAATGTGATCCAAAGTTTCAGATAAGAGTTAAGAGTTAAGATAAGCCTTTATTAGTCCCACAATGGGGAAATCCCAGGATTGCAACAGCACAGGGATAGCAACACTCAGAGCAACAATCAGAAGGCAAGAAAAAACAAGAACAGCTAGTATACATATGTACACCCTTCTTCTTCCGGCTTTCAGAGAGAGCAGACGCATTTCTTCCCCTCTCCTCTCCTCCTCCCTTCACTGATCCCAGCTTGCTGTGTCCTGTCTGTGTCTCGCTCTTCTTCTGGCTGAATCTCGATCCAAACGGAAAATTATGGATTTGGTAAGTGGGCTTTAAATGCAATTGACACCACCTTCTCAAACAGAAAATCGGGCCCGGGGGAGCCCAACTGTCCTGCAGGCACTACGGCTGCGGGTTATGTGAGAGACACAAACAATTGGAAACTTATGTGTCTGTGCGACCTTTCGATCGAAGATGTTGAAGACATCTACCTGTTTGGCCTTATGATCACAGGATTTCTACTGTTTGGCTTTGGAGTTTTCCTGGTGTATCGAAAACTAAGGAAGTTGGAAAGAGCTAATCAAAATGCGGACCCGGCGAGAGCTCCTTCAACAATTCGACCAGTTGGCGAGGGCACTGATAGCGGCTAATGGTGAACTGAATAGGAAGATGGGTAACATCTCGGAGTTGCTGGGTGCCTCTCCAGGAAATGATTTTAAAGCTGGAATGTACATGCAAATTGTGATGCACAGAATCGCATGAGAGGTGGAAATTTCTATGCTCTAAGTGAACTGTGCCTATCAGGCCTTGATTCGGCGTCCTTGAGAATCATTCCTCCAGGAGAAAAGATAAGGCTGAAGGGAGTTTTGGCTTGGCTTCTCTTTAACCCAAACAATTGCTGATGTGCAACAATCTGAACTCTCCAAGGACAGCCATGTGACTAACATGGAATTTTACCATCTGGCATGAACTGAAGAGAGATGAACTCTGGGGACATGTTATCTATGTTTTAGGACACTAAGGACATAACATCTAGCCGTTGCCTAAGAGACAATTTTTGTTGTCCACCAGTAACTGATACTTCACACACTGCACTCACACTGATATCATGTGACTGACATACACACACTGGTCTCTCTCTTGCTTTGTTAATGTGTGGATCTGTATTGTCTGCTAAGTGTGCTTAGAGGGGTTTTTTCTATGTGATCACAATCTTGCTCACTCGAGCCATATTTTGATAACTATGTTTTTTCTCTCTGCCCAATGTGTCACCCCCTTCCCCCCTCCCCCTATTTACCCCCCACTGCATGAGGCGCCTGTATGGCTGCCGCGTCATTAGGGAGCGCTTAATAATGAGCGCACCTTAGTGATAAGTAAAATTCCTTGTTTGTGTAAGCATACTTGGCAATAAAGTTGATTCTGATTCTGATTCTGATTACATATTACTATAAATATATACACTACCGTTCAAAAGTTTGGGGTCACTTAGAAATTTCCTTATTTTTGAAAGAAAAGCACTGTTTTTTTTCAATGAAGATAACTTTAAACTAATCAGAAATACACTCTAATATCTAATATACATTGCTAATGTGGTAAATGACTATTCTAGCTGCAAATGTCTGGTTTTTGGTGCAATATCTACATAGGTGTACAGAGGCCCATTTCCAGCATCTATCACTCCAGAGTTTCTAATGGTACAATGCTTTTGCTCATTGCGTCAGAAGCTAATTGTGATTAGAAAACCCTTGTCAATCAAGTTAGCACAGCTGAAAACAGTTTTAGCTGGTTAGAGAACTATAAAACTGACCTTCCTTTGAACAGTTGAGTATCTGGAAAAAATGATTATTTCAAATACAAATCATTATTTCTAACCTTGTCAATGTCTTGACTATATTTCTAATTCATTTTACAACTCATGGTGGTAAATAAGTGTGACTTTTCATGGAAAACACAAAATAATTGTCTGGGTGACCCCACACTTTTGAATGGTAGTGTATATATATATATATATATATATAGTATATATATATATACAGTGGGGTAAAAAAGTATTTAGTCAGCCACCAATTGTGCAAGTTCTCCCACTTAAAAGATGAGAGAGGTCTCCAATTTTCATCATAGGTATACCTCAACTATGAGAGACAAAATGAGGGAAAAAAAATCCAGAAAATCACACTGTCTGATTTTTAAAGAATTTATTTGCAAATTATGGTGGAAAATAAGTATTTGGTCAATAACAAAAGTTCATCTCAATACTTTGTTATATACCCTTTGTTGGCAATGACAGAGGTCAAACATTTTCTGTAAGTCTTCACAAGGTTTTCACACACTGTTGCTGGTATTTTGGCCCATTCCTCCATGCAGATCTCCTCTAGAGCAATGACGTTTTGGGGCTGTCGCTGGGCAACACCGACTTTCAACTCCCTCCAAAGATTTTCTATGGGGTTGAGATCTGGAGACTGGCTAGGCCACTCCAGGACCTTGAAATGCTTCTTACAAAGCCACTCCTTCGTTGCCCGGGCAGTGTGTTTGGGACCATTGTCATGTTGAAAGACCCAGCCACGTTTCATCTTCAATGCCCTTGCTGATGGAAGGAGGTTTTCACTCAAAATCTCACGATACATGGCCCCATTCATTCTTTCCTTTACACGGATCAGTCATCCTGGTCCCTTTGCAGAAAAACAGCCCCAAAGCATGATGTTTCCACCACCAAGCTTCACAGTAGGTATGGTGTTCTTTCTCCTCCAAACACAAGTTGAGTTTTTACCAAAAAGTTCTATTTTGGTTTCATCTGACCATATGACATTCTCCCAATCCTCTTCTGGATCATCCAAATGCTCTCTAGCAAACTTCAGACGGGCCTGGACATGTACTGGCTTAAGCAGGGGGACACGTCTGGCACTGCAGGATTTGAGTCCCTGGCGGCGTAGTGTGTTACTGATGGTAGCCTTTGTTACTTTGGTCCCAGCTCTCTGCAGGTCATTCACTAGGTCCCCCCGTGTGGTTCTGGGATTTTTGCTCACTGTTCTCGTGATCATTTTGACCCCACGGGGTGAGATCTTGCGTGGAGCCCCAGATCGAGGGAGATTATCAGTGGTCTTGTATGTCTTCCATTTTCTAATAATTGCTCCCACAGTTGATTTCTTCACACCAAGCTGCTTACCTATTGCAGATTCAGTCTTCCCAGCCTGGTGCAGGTCTACAATTTTGTTTCTGGTGTCCTTTGACAGCTCTTTGGTCTTGGCCATAGTGGAGTTTGGAGTCTGACTGTTTGAGGTTGTGGACAGGTGTCTTTTATACTGATAACGAGTTCAAACAGGTGCCATTAATACAGGTAACAAGTGGAGGACAGAGGAGCCTCTTAAAGAAGAAGTTACAGGTCTGTGAGAGCAAGAAATCTTGCTTGTTTGTAGGTGACCAAATACTTATTTTCCACCATAATTTGCAAATAAATTCTTTAAAAATCAGACAATGTGATTTTCTGGACTTTTTTCCCCTCATTTTGTCTCTCATAGTTGAAGTATACCTATGATGAAAATTGGAGACCTCTCTCATCTTTTAAGTGGGAGAACTTGCACAATTGGTGGCTGACTAAATACTTTTTTGCCCCACTGTATATAGACACACAGTGCGGAGCATTGTGGTTGGTGAATGTGCAGCAGAAAGTCTAAGCTCTCTCTCCGCGGATGTGGCGGGCCAGCTCGATGTCTTTGGGCATGATGGTGACCCTCTTGGCGTGGATGGCGCACAGGTTGGTGTCCTCGAAGAGACCCACCAGGTAGGCCTCGCTGGCCTCCTGCAGAGCCATGACGGCGGAGCTCTGGAAGCGCAGGTCGGTCTTGAAGTCCTGAGCGATCTCCCTCACCAGGTGCTGGAAGGGCAGCTTACGGATGAGCAGCTCCGTGGATTTCTGGTAGCGACGGATCTCTCTCAGAGCCACGGTACCGGGCCTGTAACGGTGAGGCTTCTTCACTCCGCCGGTGGCCGGAGCGCTTTTTCCGAGCAGCCTTGGTGGCTAGCTGCTTCCTGGGGGGCTTTTTCCTCCAGTAGATTTATGGGCGGTCTGCTTGGTTCTTGCCATCGCTCTTTATTATTCTGTCTTATATTTCTTGCTCACCACCTAAACTCCAGCCCGGCACCCGCGTCGTTTTCGCTACAGTTCCTCGGTATGTCGAGTTTCTCCGTTAGCACCGGGTGGCGGTTGAGTGCTAGCTAACTCTTCCCAGCTGTATTGTCTCCTGCTGTAAACAGAGGCTCCTCGTGTTGATCATAGTTGGCAAATTCAGGACCAAACCCTCTGAATTTGCCCCTCCATCTGCGATCGCGTATGTCCACAACAATGGGTACTGTCCATTTTGTTTTGTTATCTCAAAGACGAAGAAGAAGAAGAATTTCTTCCTCTTTGGTGTATTACGTGTCATCCATGAGTCCTCCAAAGCGTGCCTGCCACATTGTGAACTGGCATGATCAGTACAAACCCTCAGTCCAGCTGGGGAGTGTTTGGCACGTTTTATCAGTTGACAGGTGCAGCACCGTGCTCTGCCACTAGGGGGCACACAGAATCACACAGTTTAAGGAGTTAAACACCAGCACGGACTTGAGTGGTTAATTCAAAGAAATGTCCAGCAGTCACACGCCAGGTTTGTAAAAATAAAAATAATAATAATGACATGTATGAGAAGAGTCATGTATGCATACAAAACATTATTAGCCAGGGCAACAGATTACCAGAGATTAACAGCAGAGCCTCCATTCAGGTGTCTGGAGGTGTAGTCAGTCCCAAGCAGGTGGTGAATTGTGTTGTCAGAACAGTGAACAAATGTTTACATGGTCCCACGAGTTAAACTGATTACGGAGTAAACCATAAGGTAATAACAGCTTATGGTGTTTTACATTGCACTGAGTATAAACAGTTTTACTGGGGGCAAATAAACTAGGTGTATTAATCTGTTTTCTCTCATAAAAACCGTTAATGAGCCGTTGACCCTGTTTACATGGTTACAAGTAAACCCAATTATTGGAGTAAACCGATAAGGTACTCAGATTACTTCTGTTTACATGATGAGTTTGAATAATCAGGTAACTCCAGAAAGCTGATTGTAATCGGTTTACTCATGACCATGTAAACATGGTTTTTAACTGATAAAGATAATCGATTACTCTGTTTTACATGACAGTATTGAATAATCAGGTAAACTCCAGAAAGCTGATTGTAAGCGGTTTACTCATGACCATGTAAACAGGGTCACTGCTTTTTCAAAAAACAGATGCATTCTGTGAGAGATGTTTCTTCTACACAAAGTTCAGTGGTCAAAGGTGAACAAAGGTCAGTAACTTGTGCTAATATTGGCTATTTAGCATCATAGAAGACACTGTGGCGCAGTGGTTAGCACTGCGGCAGCACAGTTTTTACCCTCGGCCGGGGATCGCGGGGATCATGAGATCGTGGGTTCGATCCCTGCCCCCGGCCAACAGTGATCTGTGTGGAGTTTGCATGGTCTCCCCGTGTTGCGTGGGTTTACACCGGGATTTCTCCGGTTTCCTCCCACATGCTAAAAACATGCAGGTTAGGGATACGGGGCGCCTGCGCACGCAGCGACCGGCAGCTGGTGGCTTGTCACCAGACTGCAAAACAAATCTACCTACGGGTACAAAATAAGTACAAAAAAAAAAAAAAATTATGAAATGATAATAAGAATGAAGCATTCTGCCTTCTCCGAGTTACTAAGAGATGGAGACCGTAGTTACAGTGGTTTTCCTGTCCTGTAAAATTAGTTTCAAACTAATAAAGCTGTTAGTAGGTTGGTAAGTAATTTTTTATTTTTGTACCCGTAGGTAGATTTGTTCTGTCAGTCCGGTGACAAGGCCACCAGCTTGCCGGTCGCTGTGTGCGCAAGCGCCCCTTAACTCCCTAACCTGCATGTTTTTGGCATGTGGGAGGAAACTGGAGAAATCCCGGAGTAAGCCCACGCAAACACGGGGAGAACATGCAAACCCCACACAGATCACTGTTGGCCAGGGGCAGGGATCGAACCCACGATCTCATGATCCCCGCGATCCCCCGGCCGAGGATAAACTGTGCTGCCGCAGTGCTAACCACTGCGCCACTGTGCAGCCCAAATTATCAGTGTTGTTAGCTTGATAACTAGCCACAGTCACCTGGTAAGATGCTAACATCAGAAATTAGCACTTGAAAATTACTTTAGATAGATTATCCATCAAAACTGCCACACTAGATTTGTAACAGCCTAATATTACATTTAATTTATTTATAAAAACCACTGTCATAAAACTTACTGTCATATTTGCTTTGTGACAGCAGATGATCAAAAGCCATGTGTGTTTCATAATTAACTGCACACAGCTCATCCACAATATTAGTGCAATATTGTTTGCATGATAATTTATAATCTGGAACATATCACATGATGTACAGAAACGCAGTTGTATTAACATGATGAGCATATTCAGAGCATACCTGGAACTTAATCAGAATAAATTATTCTATATTTTCTTGTCAGGTGAGTAAATCTCACTAAACATAAGCAAAAATCTGTGACATGTATACTGTATTTTATTTTTTAAAGGTGCAAGAAATGGCATTCTGACCTCCTGGCCAGTAGATGTCGCATTCACTGTTGACTCACTATCATCTCGTACCGGTTGCTGGGTAGAGAGATAAACAGCACTTCCTGGAGGCTAGCACCATTCATTCCAGTATGATGTTGTTGTTCTCCTCTGCCTGGTAGGAGGTCTGTCACTTTCACTACAAATGATCCTGTTGAGAAGATGGAGGAAAAGAGAGCAGCAAAGACAGTGAGAACTGGAACAGATCTGTTCAGGTGTGCTTGAATTGATAAAGTGAAGGTGGAAATTGACACATGTGGGCAGGATGAAGAGCAGCAGGATCCTGATGGTCATCTCCTCCCTGTCAGAGGAGACAGAGGTGAAGTCGGGAGTTTTTACAGTGAAATAATTCAGTCACATGATGGCATCAAACAGGAACCTGTCTGGAGTCTACAGTCTACTACGCCTTGTACCTACACCCTATTAGGGCCCCTTAACACAGCATGGAGATCTTTGAGATGTTGGACCAATTTTTGATCTTATTTATTTATTACTTTTATTTACTACATTATTTACTTTGTCAGAAAATTGTACACACATGTTATCATTTTAAATGTCTAAGGCTTATACAAGTGTAGAAGTGTGTTCTGCTGGAAAACTACTGAGACTGCATGCAAAAGCGTGTTCTGCTGGAAAACTACCGAGACTGCATGCAGGGAGCCAGTTCTGGCGGAAAAGTACTGATACTGACATACCCCCTGCATGGCGAGAGAAGGAACAGGTTGCTGTTAATAATGTGCCAAACCTGTTACACTCTTTTGTCTGTGATGTATTCAGCTGAAACCGCTTTGTCCTGCTTCCGTTTGTATGTTGCAACTGCTTCTTGTATATAAGCTTGCTCACTGAAGCCAGTCTTCAGTACTGACCTCCTGCAACCTGAGGTTCGTACTCCTTGTATACAACTTATACAAGTAAAAACTCTTAAAAGAATACTCTTGTGTCTCGAATCTTTATTGAGGTAACGGACTAATATACAATCACATTCTGAGTGTTTTTGACATAATGCACGGCTCAGGAGACACACACACAGGCTCAGAGTAGCTCAAATAGCTTTATTGACAACAAGGGTGTATGAATGTGTGTCTGCGAGGTGTAAATGTGTTGGTGGTGGCGTCTGCTTCGGGCACAGAGGCAGGAGACCGTACAGCCGGACAACCCTATGGGAAAAGCACAGGGAGAAGGGTGACGGGCACACACCAACACAGGAGATATACAAGTTGGAGAAGAGCTTACTTGGAAAGGGCAGGTGGCTGGCACAGCAAGGAATGAGGTCCGGTAGACAGCAACCTGGAGAGCCCGGTGCAGCAGCGAGGAGCAGGCGATGGAGAGGAATGGTCCGCCGCCGGGAAATCCACCTGTGCACAGGGGAGCAGACTTGGAGAGGGAAAGGTAAGGGCTTCTTACCACAATGCTTGCTGAAGTATGAGAGGGAACTCACAGCAATCCGTTGAGCGAAGTCTGACGGCTTCAGGCCGAAGCCCAGGGCGAGGCGGCTTAAATCCCTTGCCGCTGACGATGTGCAGGTGTGCGTGCAGCTGGCGCCGCTGATGAGCGGCGCGGCGTGACAGTACTCCCCCCTCTAGCAGCGCCTCCTGGCGATGGTCTCTCTGGGTGCGCTCGGTGGAACTCAGTAATGAGAGATGGGTCCAACACAAACGACGAGGGTACCCACTGCCGATGTTCAGGCCCATAGCCCTCCCAGTCCACCAAGTACTGCAACCCACGGCCCCGGCGCCGAGAGTCCAGGATGGAGGAGATGGGCCAGGCCGGATGGCCATCAATCATCCGGGGTGCGGGTTGCGCAGCAGGAGGAGGGCAAAGGGGGTCGGAGACTGCCAGCTTCACCTTGGATACGTGGAAGGTGGGGTGGATGCGGAGGGAGGGGGGAATAGCTACACGCACAGCCACCGGGTTGATGATCCTGGTGATGGGGTATGGGCCCATAAAACGCTGTGCCAGCTTCCTCCTCTCGCCCTTTAAAATCACGTCCTGGGTCGACACATAGACTTGCTGACCAACTCTGTACGCCGGGGCAGGTCTTCTGTGCCGGTCCGCCACGGCTCTGTTGCGCTCCGCCGTGCGTAAAAGCGCATTGCGCGCTGACGCCCAGATGGAGCAGAACTGCCTGAGATGCGCCCGAACTGAGGGGACAGTTACCTCACTCTCCTGCGCCGGGAACAGCGGGGGGTCGTAACCCAGGGACGCCTTAAAGGGGGACATCCCTGTAGCAGAAGAGCAAGCGGTGTTGTGGGCGTATTCAACCCAGGCGAGGTGGTTACTCCAGGACGTTGGTTTGGACGCCGTGACGCAGCGGAGCGCAGCCTCCAGCTCCTGGTTGGTCCGCTCACACTGCCCGTTGGTTTGGGGGTGATGACCGGAGGAGAGGCTCACCTTGGCTCCCAGGGCGTTGCAGAACGACCTCCAAACCTCTGAAGAAAATTGGGGCCCCCGGTCCGAGACCACGTCCACCGGAATCCCATGCAGCCTGACCATGTGCTGGATTAGGAGGTCCGCCGTCTCCAGGGCAGTTGGGAGACCTCGTAGGGGGACGAAGTGTGCCGCCTTGGAGAAGAGGTCCACGATGGTCAGGACGGTGTTGAAGGTGTTTGAGACTGGGAGTCCGGTGACGAAATCCAGGGCGATATGCGACCAGGGCCTGCCAGGGACGGGCAGAGGCTGGAGCAAACCCGCTGGAGGGGCATTACCTGATTTGCTGGTGGCACACACTGGGCAGGCCCGGGCGTAGCGGGCAGCGTCCCTCCGCAGACCCGGCCACCAGAAGGACCGCTGGAGGAGGTCAATCATCCGGGAGGAGCCAGGGTGGCAGGTGAGCTTGGATGTGTGCAACCAGTGGATGACCTCCCCCCGAACCGTGGATGGAACGAACAGCCTCCCCTCCGGTCCGCTGCCAGGGTCAGGTTCCACTTCCTGCGCCTTCCGGATCTTGCTTTCAATGTCCCAGGTGACGGCTCCCACGACGCACGACCTGGGTAGGATGGTGTGGACCATGTCCCCCGACTCCTCAGGGGCGAATTGCCTAGAGAGGGCGTCGGGCAGGCCGTTCTTGGAGCCAGGCCTGAAGGTGATGTTGAATCGGAACCTGGCAAAGAACAAGGACCAGCGCGCCTGGCGGGCGTTCAGACGCTTGGCAGATCTCAGGTACTCCAAGTTCTTGTAGTCCGTCAGGACCACGAATGGCAGGTCCGCCCCCTCTAGCCAGTGACGCCACTCCTGCAGCGCGAGCTTGATGGCGAGGAGCTCTCTGTCCCCCACGTCGTAATTCCGTTCCGCCGGGGACAAGCGCCGGGAGAAGAAAGCGCAGGGCCGTTTGACTCCATCTTCCGGCGACCGCTGGGATAGAACCGCCCCCACTCCTGTGTCCGAAGCGTCCACTTCCACGATGCATTGCAGTGCAGGGTTGACTTGGCTAAGGACCCGGGAGGAGGAGAACTCCGCCTTCAGTGCCTGAAAAGCAGCCGCGGCCTCTTCGGTCCACCGGAACGGGACCTTAGGGGACGTGAGGCGGGTCAACGGGCCGACGATGGTGCCAAAGTTAGGGACAAAGCGGCGGTAGAAATTTGCAAACCCGATAAATTGCTGCACCTGTTTTCTTGATGCAGGTGTGGGCCATTCCACCACCGCCTTCACCTTCACTGGGTCCGGAAGCACCTGGTCGTGGGAGATGATGAACCCGAGGAAGGATGTTGTCTTAGCGTAGAACTCGCATTTCTCGGCCTTCACATACAACCGATTCTCCATCAGTCTTTGGAGGACCCGCCTCACATGGACCCGGTGCTCGTCCCTGGATTTGGAGAAGATGAGAATGTCATCCAGGTAGACGAACACAAAAAGGCCAATGAAATCCCGGAGGATGTCATTTATGAGGCGCTGAAAGACGGCTGGAGCGTTGGTCAACCCGAACGGCATCACAAGGTACTCAAAGTGGCCGTTCGGGGTACGGAAGGCTGTCTTCCACTCATCTCCCTCCCGGATCCGGACGAGGTGGTATGCGCTGCGTAGATCCAGCTTGGTGAACCAAGTCGCCCCCTGGAGGGAGTGGAAGGCGGTGTCCATGAGGGGCAGGGTATAGCGATCCTTCTCCGTGATGTCGTTTAGGGCGCGATAGTCGATGCAAGGACGGAGGGAACCGTCCTTCTTGCCCACGAAGAAGAATCCTGCCCCCACAGGTGATGACGAGGGACGGATAATCCCAGCACTCAGCGACTCCTTGAGATAAGCGTTCATGGTCTCCTTCTCCGGCGCCGACAGGCTGTAGAGTCGCCCCGAGGGTAAGGGTGCCCCCTGGCGGATGTTTATAGCACAGTCATAGGGTCTATGCGGAGGAAGAGACATCGCCTTGGACTTGCTGAATACCATACCCAGGTTGTGAAATTCCGATGGCACCAGGGATAGGTCCGGGGGCGCAGCTTCCGTAGGTGATGGGGAAGAGGACGGAGAGCAGGCAGCGGACTGTAAACAGGTGCTCATGCAGAATGTGCTCCATGCCGACACCCCGGCGGACTTCCAATCCAAAACGGGGTTGTGGAGGCGTAGCCAGGGGTACCCCAGGATGACGGGCGACACAGAGTTGGGCAGGACGTAGAAGGTTATCTCCTCCCGGTGATTTCCAGAGATGATAACCGTAACGGGGACGGTCTGGTGTGTTACTCTCCCCAGGGAGACACGGGAGAGGTTGACCAGGGAGATAGGGGTTTTTAATGCCTGGCAGCGGATGCCCAATCGGGTTGCCAGGCTTTGTGAAATAAAACTGCCCTCCACGCCCGAATCCACCAGTGCGTGAGTGAGATGCCCAGTGGAGTTGTGACAAAATCGGACGGGCAGCTTCAATTGGGTGAAGGGACTTAACCGATTGATGTCCGCGAGGCCCCCTACAGTGACTCGCAGACCCCGCCGTTTGTCTTCTGTGGACAAAGCTCTACCGTGTGTTGACTGTCCCCGCAATACATGCAGAGATTCAACTCACGGCGGCGTTGTCTCTCCGCCGGGGAGAGCTTTGTCCAGCCCGTCACCATCGGCTCCGACTCCTCGGGGCGCGATGGTGACGGCATCGCCAGGGGGCGAGCTTGGAACTGGCGCGACGAGGCTCCACGAGGGCGAGAAGAAGACGACTTCCGCCCCGAGGAGCGCTCGCGCAGCCTGTTATCCAAACTGATAGCTAGAGATGTTAGCTCCGCTAGAGTCTCCGGGATATCCCGCCCAGCCAGTTCATCCTTCAGATCATCGTTGAGACTGCGGAGGAAAAGGCCGCAGAACGAGCGTTCATCCCAGCCCAATTCCTCCGCCGCTACCCGGAAATCGATCGCATAGTCCGCTGCCGACCGGCTTCCCTGCTGGAGGCTGAGAAGCCGATCGACCTGGACTGTCTCGGTACGAGAGTGATCAAAGACCTCCAGGAAGCGTCTCACGAATTGGTCATAAGTGAGGGTGGCATAACTGGGCCTCGCCATTACGGCGTAAGTCCAGGTTAGTGCTCGCCCCTCTAGGAGATCCCCAATATAACCAATTCGGCTATGATCTGAAGGAAAGTCTCCGGGCACACGGTGGAACACGGACTCACACTGCATTATGAACCCCCCGCGCTCCGCCGAGCTTACCGCTAAAGCGGGCGGGGGTTGGAATGGGCGTGAGCCGAGTCGGTGCTCCCGGAGCCTGCTGGACGGCCGCTGGAGCAGCAGGAGCCGCGCCACCCTGACGAGCCGGGGGGAACGGCTGTTGGGGGTCCAAGCGGTCCAATCGGTTAGTTATGTTGATCAATTGGTTGAGTATCACCTGTTGCTGATAAGCTATTTGGTCCACTCGAGCCTCGAGAGTGGTAAGCCGGTGTGCAAGCCCGCCGTCTGCCGAGCCGCTCTGCTGAAGCCGTACTGACATAATGCACGGCTCAGGAGACACACACACAGGCTCAGAGTAGCTCAAATAGCTTTATTGACAACAAGGGTGTATGAATGTGTGTCTGCGAGGTGTAAATGTGTTGGTGGTGGCGTCTGCTTCGGGCACAGAGGCAGGAGACCGTACAGCCGGACAACCCTATGGGAAAAGCACAGGGAGAAGGGTGACGGGCACACACCAACACAGGAAATATACAAGTTAGAGAAGAGCTTACTTGGAAAGGGCAGGTGGCTGGCACAGCAAGGAACGAGGTCCGGTAGACAGCAACCTGGAGAGCCCGGTGCAGCAGCGAGGAACAGGCGATGGAGAGGAATGGTCCGCCGCCGGGAAATCCACCTGTGCACAGGGGAGCAGACTTGGAGAGGGAAAGGTAAGGGCTTCTTACCACAATGCTTGCTGAAGTATGAGAGGGAACTCACAGCAATCCGTTGAGCGAAGTCTGACGGCTTCAGGCCGAAGCCCAGGGCGAGGCGGCTTAAATCCCTCGCCGCTGACGATGTGCAGGTGTGCGTGCAGCTGGCGCCGCTGATGAGCGGCGCGGCGTGACAGTTTTCAGAGATTCCTGACATACGTGGTGCCGTGACCCGGATGACTGATACCTAGACGAGCCAGGACAACCAAGCCTTCTTCCCCGGTCTACAAACCCATGCATGGTCTGACCAACGGTCAGTTTTGGAAACCCACCTTCAGGGAACGCCGGGGAGGAAACTAGAATCCTGACTCTGTCTAGTGACGGTCATCCTCACTAGTAGGGTCATAAAGTAAGTGACGTCTTTTTATTATCAAAGAAAAAGGATATAGTATATACTATATGCGTTGGAAAATCCTCCCAAATCCAGCCTTGAGTGAGTAATGTAAAATAGGCCGCTCCAATATGTTACTAATTTAAAATGGGATGCGCTCCTAAATATGTTACTAATGTAAAATAGGCCGCTCCAATATCTAAAATAGGATGCGTTCCTAAATATGTTACTAATGTAAAATAGGCCGCTCCAATATGTTACTAATGTAAAATAGGATGCGCTCCTAAATATGTTACAAGATCCTCCTAAATCCAACCACGAGTGACTAACGCGATAAGAGAGTGAAGCGCGCGGACAAGTAGTTGCAACGAGGAAAAAAAGGTTTTGTTCGGGTTAAAGTCCCGATTGTGTTGTTTTCCGGCCGAAGAGTCAGGTTTCAAAAAGTGAAAGAAAAGTAAAAGGTGCTGTGTATCGACTGATAGGTCAAGCCTTAGCTAGTAATGGTAATATAAGGTGGCGCCCTATATTTTTAAATAGGGCGGCACCCTATATTTTTCCTATCTGATCATACCAGGTAATGATCCTGTAAGAAATTACAGGAGCCCTAATATAGGTTGCGTGAAATCTAGTCCCATCAACAAGTGAGCGTATCCTGAAGGCGTGAGATCTAGTCCCAACAACAAGTGAGCGCATTTCAAAAGAGTAATAGTGTTGCGGTGCCCTAATATAGGTTGAGTGAGATCTAGTCCCAACAACAAGTGAGCATATCCTGAAGGCGTGAGATCTAGTCCTAACAACAAGTGAGCGCACTTCGAAAGAGGTGGGCGTACCGACAACGTCCCTGACTAAGAAAAAAAAAATGGGTAACTGTACAGGAAAAACAAATAAAGCGAAAAATAAGCAAAAGAAAAAAGAGGAAACTACGCGCCGAACGGTAAAAAATTACAATAACCGGTTAAAAGAAAAAGATCAGATAAAGGATCCTGAAAAATATTTAAATAAATGGGAAAAAGACTATTCTTTAAACCCACACTGGATGTGGATGAATGCACAGTCTTAGCATCGACGGAAAAACTTACGACAAAAAAAAGATAAATATCAAAACCAACCGAGCATTGAACCATTATTAAATGAAAAAGATAATCCTCCCCCAGCTTATCAATGCCGCAATCCTAAGGAGGGTCCATACGGCAAATTATTAAAAGAAGCCCAAGAGGTTGGGAAAAGGAGGAAGTAAATAAAATCATAATAATTAGATCATAATATTTAAAGACGGACGGATTAAATGGCAACAGAACCAGATAACGTTAAAATGGACAATGAGAAACAGTTATTTTATCTATTCTTTGTGTGTGAGCCTTAGATAGAGGCAGTGGCAGTGTAGAGTGAACTGGCTCCCTAAAACTCCTCTGTTCTCTGTTTGTGTGTGTGTGGTTGATCTGTGAAGAAAGTGGTCTAAATATGGGTACTTTTACAAGGTTTGGGGTTTTTATTTTTTCAATAACTCTGTGGGGTTAGACCCAAGACAGGCAGGTCAATGCAAGTGAATGATGGAAATCGGGATGTTTGTTTTAACTGTGGCAAACCTGGTCACTGGGCCCGTGATTGCAGGTTTGGCCAAAGAGGTGGATTTGGAGGCAGGGGACCAAGTAGAAGTAGAAGAAGATTCCAGAAACAGTAAATGTGAAAGGAGGAGCTGCTGAAGGAGCAGGTTTTGAAGCGCTGTAACTGACCTTTTTCTTTGACTGAAGCATGACAGTGCACTTTATAGGAAGGACTGACGTGTGACAACGTGAGATTTAGAGCACAGAGGTTCAAAACAGACTGATAATTAATGTGTCTGTGCATATGATCTGCCAGAGGCTATGGATTATCAGACAAAGGTCCCAGTCATAGATCAAAAGAAAGGAAGGGAGAGATTTGCCAGATGGGTCAAACAAATGCAGGACAGAGGAATGTTTGCAGGATGTGAAAACAGCCCCCCCCCCCAACCAGGGGGACCTGGCTATGCAATCAACACCCACAATAATGGCACCCCTGATGGTGATTAAAATCGGGCCGTCACAAACAGCTAAGGGGGAGCCTGAAGGTAGTGAGAAAATTAAGGAATTTCTAGAAAGTGCTACAAACACCCCCGATAAATACAGGGGCAGGGTCAGATTGTACTTTTCTCACCAGGTTATAGTTTTGTAGGCATGGTGTTAGCTCATATGGAGTTATCTGTTCAGGAGAAAAAGACAAGACTCCACCACACCAAGATACAGATGACTGTTATCTTTAATTTTCAGAGTAACCAGCAGATGTCTTATTTTAATACATTCCTTGAAAGGCAGATGTTCAGACCCAGAGGCATTATTTAATTCCAAAACAAATTCAAAAGGTCAGTAATGGAAAGGCACCCAATGCCAGGGTAGAAATCAAGAGATGAGTTTTGTCACAAAACAGAATTTTGAATTGAGACATGTTGGTTTGGTATAAAGCTGACTTTCCAGAATGAAACCGATCACTTTTATGTTCAGGATCTTGCATGGAGCATTAGCTGTGGACAGTAGTCAGTAGCATGAATGACGGGACAGTGAATCATGAATAAGACAAGCAGGTGGTAACAGAATGTTGATGAAGGCTGAAGAGAACGTTAGACCAAGATGGATGAAGGAAGTCTTAATACTGAAAGAGATTATAGATGTGAGATGTTTCATCAGCTAGTCCAGGGAAAGGTGAAGTCTTGTACACAGATGGATAGTGGATGGAAACGAATTGAGTGAGTGTTTCTGATGGAAAAAGTACATAGGGGAAGAGAAGAAGAACGGTGGGTTTAGCAAGTGTAGAAAATATTTCTGATGTTGAGATTGGAAATGGAAAAAGAAATGAAAGCAGAGCATGTGTAACCAAAGAAAAAATAAAGATCCACGTAAGATTTGAAGCTGTAGCTTTAAAAACCAAACAAACAGAAAACCAACAATAAATAAATTAAATTTTTGGCTAAGAGTGCCAGGAAGAAGGCACAAATGCAGGCAGCCGTCTTAAATGTTTCCAAGTACTTAAAGCAGCAATGAGGCATTAGGTGTCCATTCTTTCAGTGCATTTCCTTAATTGTGAATATTAACATTTATTTAGTAATGAGCAAACACTCACAGCAAAGATTATAGCCTTACTATATACTCGGTTATTTAAAGTCAATCTAACACCCCAGTTATGTTCCTCCCCAACAGAGGGTATGCATTTGATGTTACACACCACATAATGGTGTGACAACGTCATATTTCAGGAATATGACAGTAATGAGGAATGTGTTTTTCCTGATTCAGCGGTGGCCAAGCTGGGTCAGGGTAAACTACATTCACTCCACAATTTACCAAGGAATATATAAAATGAGGCATTCAAGGAAAAATTTGAATCAAATTCTAATTAGGCAAAACGTCCACCTTTCCATTGACTGAAAGAGTGTGACGCAACTTTTATTCATTTATTCAAATTCAACCCGTCTGTGTTCAACTGGACAAACTGATCTTATTTATCAATGCTGAAGCATATCAAAAATGCACAGATGGTTATTTTGTTTTTCTTAAATGAAATTTAAAAGCAAATTTAAGCATTTAAAATTGTAAAGCGATGTCACAAAAGAAGTTGTGACTATTGAAATCTTATTTTTGAGGGAACTGGGCTACCCGCAAATTTTATCTAAAATTAAAAATGGTAGCACACTTCCTTTCAGCAGAAGAATCAAGCAAATACCCTGTAACTTTGCTGCATGTGTGTCTCCATGTATCAAAACAGGGGGTATCAGGGGAATTAATTAGCAAATAATTAGCAATACTCAGAAAAATAGGTAATACAAAAAAATTATCAATAACTGATGACTTGTTTTATCCTTTCTAAAAGATTTTCTATATAAATTAAAAGATGATTATACCGTTTTAAGAACAGAGCAGGCATTTCTGGCAAACAATGACAAACCCAATGATCAAGGGTGAGGCACATTGTTTGGCTATGACTTAAAAGAAGACAGTGCAGCAGTCACGACATCGTGTAAAAAAAGCACCGCCCTCATGGCTGCTGTACTGCCAGGTCATATCCTTGAAGGACTAGAAGGTCCACAGCCACTGCACGTTACTATGAAATATATCAGATGTTTTGAACTTTTTGATTGTGCCTTGGCTGACAAATTGTATGACAGTGCAGATGGACAATTTGATTTTCAATGAGCAAGGAGCAGCTGCACTGTCGGTGAAATTGCCCGAAGATGTTACCTCTTTGCATGATGTTAACACTCCACCTCACATGTCCCTATGGGGACCAGACAATTACTTTTGGGCTGCTTGTGGACAAATGGTTGAGAAGGCAAATTATGTAACCGATTGGGTGAAAACTCCTAAGAAAATGTGCAATACTCACAATCCACAGGACTATTTATGACGCCTTTACAAGTGGTCATGACCCTTTGGGTCACGATTCATCCATTTTCTCTGTGGTAGATTTGAGTAATGCATTTTTACTATCCCTTGTACATGAAAAAAGCCAGTTTTTAGTTTGCATTTACGTTTGAGGGAAAAAGACACGCATACACCAGATTACTCAAGGTATTGTGAAAGTCCGACCATTTTCTCACAGGAAATGACCTGCTAAATGGCCCAAATTTAGCCCACAGCCGGTTCAAAAATTATGTTATATGTGGATGACATTTTGGTTGCCTCCCCCACTGAGGAACAATGTCGACAGGACTCTTTAGCCCTGCTGCACTTCCTGTGTGAACATGGACTAAAGTGTGGCAAGAAAAAACTGCAGTTTTGTCAACCTGAGGTTAAATTCCTTGGCCATATGCTTATTTGCCGACGGGAAAACATTGGAACCAGATAGAATAAAGACCATCAAAACTTACCTTTGCCACAGCCAAAAAAGCAACTTAATCAGCAAATTTAAAAGAAAGAAGTCATAAATTTACAACAAAAAGTTGTAGATTTATGATGAAAAATGTGTGAATTTATGAGGAGAAAAGTTACATGTTTACAAGACAAAATAAAATTTATGAGAAAAAAGTTGCAGATTTATGACAAATAAGTAGCAAATTCATGTGACAAAGTGGCAACTTTACAACAAAAAAGGCACTATTAGGTACCTGAAACTACTGCCGCCCCAGTGATGCCCCACACCTTTCACCAATACACCGGCTCCCTGTAAGCCCTACTCAGGCCCCCCAGACCTTTGCATTCTCGTATGAGGCACCCACAATGTGCACTATGCCCCACCCACCCTACTTAAATGTCCAACAACTTACTGCACACTGCCGCAGACAAACTTGTTCTCCCTCCCTCGCTTGTAGACCGTATGATGACCCCATGGCTCGCCATGTGCCAACAGGAGGGATGATTAAGATAGCTGAAAAACATAGCTGAAAAACACTTCTTCTGTCCAGGAATTCTAAAAGAAATGAAAAAGTTTGCAGTCAAAATAATGCCCAAGGTGCAATGAGAACTAGACAGAGGAGTTTTCCACTACCAAAAGCACCCTTTTCTCAATGGTGCATGGATTTTACAGAATTATCAAAAGTGGGCCAACTCCAATACTGCCTTGTTCTCATTGACACATTTACAAAATGGACAGAAATACATCCTACTGCTAAGGCAGATGCAAAAGTTTTTCTGTAAGGTTTTGCAAAATAGTATATTCCCAACTTCTGGAATACCAGAGATCATTTATGCAGACAATGGAATGCACTTTACAGCTCAGATGGTTGAGGACTTAACCAAAGCTGTAGGGACAAAAATGAAATTCCTCACAGCCTACCATCCACAGAGTGCTGGATTGGTAGAAAGGAAAAATGAGACAATCAAACAAATGCTGGCAAAAACCACGCATGGTAAGGCCATTACGTAGCCTGAAGCTCTTAAGATAGTGAAACTAAACAATTAATGCCATCCCAGATAAGAAAACGGGACTGTGCTTTTCACTGCCCTTATGGACTGCCGGGTCTGTCATTACTAATACCACACAAACATAAGAATACATTGATTCTGTTAGAGCTCTCTCCACTCCACAGGAGGAAGTGATCAACCCACTGCAGCCTGGTGACTTCATCTTCATGAAAAATCATCACCAGCAGCATTGGGACTCAGTAAGGGTCGCTGAACGACCATCCTGGATCCACCTTTCACACGTGAAGAGACTAAAAGTGCCTGTAAGTGAACTAACCTGCTTCTCTGAGTAAGTCTAGTTACAAAGGGGGCGTGTCCTTTTAAGGACACGGCCGTCTCAAACCTGGTGAAGACAGAGGCCCGGAGGGGTACTCTCTCGGGTGGAAGTAAAAATGAAGGCACTGCTACTTGCCGCTGGTGTGACAGGTGTATTTGCAGGAATAATATGGATCACTTCCCCCAACGCCAACTTGATAACCAAGAGGGAGACGACAGCCTATGACAGCATTCCCCTCATTTGGAGTGGCCTATTTGAGTCACAGAATGAATGATGTATTTTGGGCTTTGGAGGACCTCACTGAGAGAAAGGAGGTGTAATCGATTGGCTGAGAGGACTGCAACAACACTTGAATGGCTTGAAGGATGTGCCACAAAATTGGGACCTGTCCTCTTGGTTCCTTTCTGGTCAATGGTGGCAAGTTCTGTTGAAGTAGTTAACTCCAGTAACAGTTGCATTGATTCTATCTTGTGTACTATTCATGTGTGTCATTCCATGACAAGTAGAGCTCTTGCTCAACACACTTTCATGTTACAATCTGTTATGCTCCAAAGGGAAGTTCCTGTACAATATACTGCCTTGAGACAACGAAGTGATGGTGATTGTGATGACAGAACCACTGTTTAGATTTGGAAATAATGCTCAATGATGACAATCTAGAAAATCATGAGAAGATAAATTGTACTGATGTTTGCATGCGAATACAACAATGATAAAATGATAAACAGGAGGGAATTGTCAGAAAATTGTACACACATGTTATCATTTTAAATGTCTAAAGCCACTTCTGCACTAGCCCAACATACTTCGGTACAGCATGATTTACTTCAACATGGTTCAGTACGCTTTTGTCCGCACTACAACCGCATTACAACCGTGTTGAGCTTGGGTGGGTGGGATTTCTATAACAGCAGGCGGCGCCACACTCCCGTGACGTAGAAAACGCGACCCAACCAAAACATAAACACATACAGCTGTACAAGGCGACTCCTCAGTCTGTGGCTTTTTTCACCATAAACGCCAAAAAGGACCGCTAGACAAGGGTACAGACAGCGAGATGAAACACTCTGGAAATAGTTCTGCAGCTTCTGGGAGAGCCAAAGGCGTGAGGATACAAACTAGGTCATATATGACGGTAAGCTAATTTTGCTAATGCTAGTGGGGGGCGGCAGTGGCTCAGGAGGTAGTGCAGGTCGTCCAATGGTCCATGGTTGGCGGTTCAAATCCCGTTCTCCCCAGATATGCTGCCGTTGTGTCCCTGGGCAAGACACTTCACCCCAATTGCTCCTGGTGGGTCTGGAAGCGCCATGTTAGGCAGCATGCCACCATCAGTGTGTGAATGTGTGCGTGAATGGGTGGATAGCAGGATCTGTAAAGCGCTTTGGTCATCAAGAGATGAGAATAAAAGCGCTATATAAGTGAATGCCATTTACCATTTACCATTTACCATTTAGTTTGCTATAAGTACGTCGTACTACACTTTAATGTCTGCAATTTATCGCTGTTAGGTACTAAAATATGTACGCTGTGTGTGTTTCAGATGGCTCTGTTGTGGGGAAATTACTGCTTCATTCGCTCTGGGCGAACCTGACCTGTCACAGATGTCATCAGCCTGTCACTTCACAAACGATCAGTGGTTATAGAGCTTAAGAATGTCTGTAGAAACGTTTATTTCCTGTGCAACAAATTTGCAACAAATTGCTCTGATCTGCTTGAAAATCATGGAGACTGTTGACAGACATGCACGTACCTGCTTCTGCAGCACTGAGTGAGGTGGTGTCATAGAAAAAAATGATCAGCTGACACAACTTGATCGCCATGTTAATAACTATATTAGCCACAAAATATATATTCAAAAAGTAAACTTTACTGAGTTAGGTATAATATGATATATTTGACAGTTATCATGCATTTTATGCCAAAACAAACTTGATCTAGGATTAAAAGGAATTAAAATAATGCAGTCACAAGGTTACATGGAAAATACTTACTAGATACATGTACTGTAGAAATATATATTCTCTGCATCAACAATGTACTATACATGCATTCATGTCGTATTGCACTGGGAATTGCACTGACAATAAACCTCTGAAGTTTTTGCAGATGTCTCTTTTTTTTATATGTGAAGGTTACCACCATGTGGCATAAATTAAATACTGAAAGACTGAAAAAGCTAAGAATAATCCAGCAGTTTGAGAAATCACTTTTGGTTTGATGTAAGTCTGTCAACAGAATTATGAACCATAAAGCAGTTTGTGTTAAAATGTTAAATCCCATTAAACCTAATCCGGGGGCTTCCAATCATGTGTCATGGGGGGCCAAGACCCTGCAGGTTCTCTCTTCTACCCAGTCTCTTCAGCAGGTGATCTCACTGATCAGTCAGTGGAAGAAGTTCAGTGGAATCTGCTGTTGAAGACACTGGTTGGAGGTAAAGCCTGCAGGGTCTTGGCCCTCCATGGCACATGATTAGACACCCCCGCCCAAACCCATTATGATGAAGAACAGATGCTAATATGACCCAGAATTCCTCCATATACTGGTACTCTCACTAAAGTATGCAGGGTCTTCTGTACAGTCTTCTAACAATATAGTCTTTAGTTAATATAATTGTTTTGGTTACTTTTTCTTAAAAATGAGCCATTATTTTCAAGGTCACCGATAAATCCTTTGTACAGTTGACTCTTTTCCCACCGGTGTCTTAACAGACAAAATAGAAAATAAAGATAGAAAATCATGATGCAAACACATAAGTCACTACATTGACACCAGAAACAAAACTGTAGACCTGCACCAGGCTGGGAAGACTGAATCTGCAATAGGTAAGCAGCTTGGTGTGAAGAAATCAACTGTGGGAGCAATTATTAGAAAATGGAAGACATACAAGACCACTGATAGTCTCCCTCGATCTGGGGCTCCACGAAAGATCTCACCCCGTGGGTTCAAAATTATCACGAGAACGGTGAGCAAAAATCCCAGAACCACATGGAGGGACCTAGTGAATGACCTGCAGAGAGCTGGGACCAAAGTAACAAAGCCTACATCAGAAACACACTACGCCTCCAGGGACTCAAATCCTGCAGTGCCAGACGTGTCCCCCTGCTTAAGCCAGTACATGTCCAGGCCCGTCTGAAGTTTGTTAGAGAGCATTTGGATGATCCAGAAGAGGATTGGGAGAATGTCATATGGTCAGATGAAACCAAAATAGAACTTTTTGGTAAAAACTCAACTTCTCGTGTTTGGAAGAGAAAGAACACCATACCTACTGTGAAGCATGGGAGTGGAAACATCATACTTTGGGGCTGTTTTTCTGCAAAGGGACCAGGACGACTGATCCGTGTAAAGGAAAGAATGAATGGGGCCATGTATCGTGAGATTTTGAGTGAAAACCTCCTTCCACCAGCAAGGGCATTGAAGATGAAACATGGCTGGGTCTTTCAGCATGACAATGATCCCAAACACACCGCCCGGGCAACGAAGGAGTGGCTTCGTAAGAAGCATTTCAAGGTCCTGGAGTGGCCTAGCCAGTCTCCAGATCTCAACCCCATAGAAAATCTTTGGAGGGAGTTGAAAGTCCGTGTTGCCCAGCGACAGCCCCAAAACATCACTGCTGTAGAGGAGATCTGAATGGAGGAATGGGCCAAAATACCAGCAACAGTGTGTGAAAACCTTGTGAAAACTTACAGAAAACGTTTGACCTCTGTCATTGCCAACAAAGGGTATATAACAAAGTATTGAGATGAACTTTTGTTATTGACCAAATACTTATTTTACCGAGGAATTTATCAATTAATTCATTAAAAATCCTTCAATGTGATTTTCTGGATTTTGTTTTTCTTATTTTGTCTCTCATAGTTGAGGTATACCTATGATGAAAATTGGAGACCTCCATCATCTTTTAAGTGGGAGAACTTGCACAATTGGTGGCTGACTAAATACTTTTTTACCCCACTGTACCTATAAAAGCAAAGGATTTCTATACGTTCCACAGTGGTGAGGTAGGTTGTGGGGAGGCTGATTTCGTCCTTGCCTAGAAAACGACAGAAATGGATGTGGTTCGTTTCAATCAAGTTCAAAACATATTACAGGCAATCTCAAAATTAAAATACCATGAAAAAATTCAATATTTTGTCACTCATTCAGAAAGTGAAACCCATAACTAGATTCATTAAGGAACAGTGATATATTGAAAGTGTTTATTTTAATATTGATGATTATGGCTACAGCCCATATTAACCAACACCTCAACGGCCAACATTTATATTTAAAAACTATTCTTTTAAAGTTAATTTTATGTAATATTCCAATTTTTTGCAAAATAGAATTTGGGGTTTTCAGGGGCAGTAAGCCGTAATCAGCAAAATTAAAATAAATAAGTATATCACTGTCTGTGTAATGAAGCTATACAATATACGGATTTCTCTTTCTGAAATGAGTGAAAAGCACCGCAGGATCTACAGAATAGGTGTGTGGGTCTATTCTGACGCTTTAGAAAATTATATGAATGACTTTATAAATCACTGGTTTGAAAAAGCAATTTTAATATGACGAGATTTCGGCTCCTGTGGTCCATTTCACCAGTATCCAGGGAGGCTAACCCTGGCATGTGGAAACACATTCTAGCATTAAATTGCACACAATTAAATGCCCAGGACCAAAGTGCAATACAAAACACAAACCAGGACTTTAACCAGGATTAACATATTTCATCGTTTTGCTCTCACAAGCGCATATTTAGGAGAAAACAAGCGCGATTCAGCAGTTGTTACTAGCGTTAGCGTTAGCGTTAGCACTGGCTACTAGCAAAAAAACGTTAGCCAGCACAGAACAGCGCTGTATAACGGCTCAAAAAAAGTGAGCTTACCACCAACAGGATAAATAAGCAAACAGATGCACATTATTACAAATCACTCACCATCGTTGGTTCTCTCACGATCGTCTTCAGCTTGTCTATAGTCCGGTTGTATGCTGGCCAGCCATCGGGTCACTCCTCACTGTGTAATACTGCCACCAAGCAGAGAAAACTCCGCACCTCTTCGTTGGACCACGGTGTAGAGTTCCGCAAAACCTACAATGCTGTCTGTATGAATATCGTATTTACTCTGTGACCGAGTTAGTCCGTGATTGCAAATGGCGGTCGTACAGATTTCAACGAAGACGGGCGCTTTGGTGACGTTAAGACCTGACCAATCAGCGGCGACCAAAGTTTTTGACGTCAAAACACGGTACAGCTCAGCACGGAGGGACCCTGCCCTTGAGCGGGGCTGAGATTCACTGCTGTTAAACCGTGTTGAGGCTAGTGCAAAGACTTACCAAGCATGCTGAGCTGTACCATGACGTGCTAAGCCGGGCTAGTGCAAAAGGGGCTTAAGGCTTATACAAGTGTAGAAGTGTGTTCTGCTGGAAAACTACTGAGATTGCATGCAAAAGCGTGTTCTGCTGGAAAACTACCGAGACTGCATGCAGGGAGCCAGTTCTGGTGGAAAAGTACTGATACTGACATACCCCCTGCATGGCGAGAGAAGGAACAGGTTGCTGTTAATAATGTGCCAAACCTGTTACACTCTTTTTTCTGTGATGTATTCAGCTGAAACCGCTTTGTCCTGCTTCCATTTGTATGTTGCAACTGCTTCTTGTATATAAGCTTGCTCACTGAAGCCAGTCTTCAGTACTGACCTCCTGCAACCTGAGGTTCGTACTCCTTGTATACAACTTATACAAGTAAAAACTCTTAAAAGAATACTCTTGTGTCTCGAATCTTTATTGAGGTAACGAACTAATATACAATCACATTCTGAGTGTTTTCAGAGATTCTTGACAACTATATTATTTACTACATACTATGATGGCGGCGGCGCACATGGACGCAGCGGCCCCTCTTGGCATCAGCAAGTGTGAGAGTTTTGAGTGTTTTGATCTTCCCAGACGTACATTCTGTAAAATTTACAACCGTGAGACCTTATTAAACATCAAGGTACTGCACGCTACAAGAATCGCGGCGCTCGGTTGTGACTTGGACATTCTACGCCAGCATGGAATTCTGGTGGAGTTCCCACTAAAGGCTACCCAGGAGAGGAGGAAGCTTAAGCGGAGCGAACGTAAGCAAAAGCGAGGAAAAAGGGCTGGGATTCATGCTAGGCTAAAGGCTAACCCCTCAAGACCAAGCAGTACCGTCACTCCTTCTCTCTAATGTCCGCTCCCTCGACAACAAGCTGGACGAGCTGCGTCTGCTGAGAGAAACCCGGAGAGAGTGGAGGGACTGCTGTGTGCTTGCGTTCACGGAGACATGACTCCATGACAACATCCCTGATGAGGCCATTCAACTGGAAGGTACAACAGCGTTCCGGGCGGACAGAGAAACTGCGAGCTCCGGTAAGAGCCGTGGGGGGACCTATGCATCTATGTTAACAAGAACTGGTGCGTTAACACCACGTTAGTATCTAAACACTGCTCTCCGTTGGCGGAGTTCCTTATTGTAAATTGTCGGCCATACTATCTGCCGAGGGAATTCAGCAACGTGTTTGTAGCTGCTGTTTACATAGTGCCGAGCGCTAACACTAATGCTAAAGAGGCACTCGGAGAGCTGCACAATGCTATTAGTGAAATCCAAACTTCACACCCAGACAGTTTTGTGGTGGTTGTGGGAGATTTTAACCACACCAGTTTAAAGACTGTGCTCCCCAAGTTTAAACAATGTGTAGACTTTAAGACCAGAGGAGAGAGTATGTTGGACTTGGTGTACACAAACACAGATGCATATAAGGCAACACCTCGCCCCCACCTCAGCCTTTCTGACCACATATCTGTGATGCTGGTGCCTGCCTACAAACCTTTACTGAAGTGCAGCAGGCCAGTAGTGAAACAAATCAGGATTTGGCCAGAGAGTGCAACCTCTGCACTGAAAGACTGTTTTCTGCACACAGACTGGGAGATCTTCAAAATAGCAGCCTCCCAGGAAGACAACACAGATGTGGAGGAGTATGCTGAAACCGTCACCAGCTACACCGCGAAGTGCACAGAGGATGTCACTATAGTGAAGACCATCACTGTACGGGGAAACCATAAGCCCTGGATGACTGCAGAGGTGCGCTCAATGCTCACAGCCAGAGATGCAGCCTTCAGAGTGAAGGACAGGATCGCCCACCGCTCAGCCAGGTCTGCGCTCTCAAAGGGAATTAAGAAGGCAAAGCGCGCCTATGTGGAGAAAATCCAGGGACACCTCTGTGACACTAGGAACACCAAGCAGATGTGGTAGGGAGTTCGGACACTGACGGGCTATAAGTCTAGGCAGGGGGGTCGATGATGATGACGCTTCGCTTCCAGACAGGCTCAACGACTTCTTTGCACGTTTTGAAGCATCAAACCCGACAATCAGAGGGAGGGCTGGCCCATCCCCACCATCGGTTGGGCCAGCTATCACCATCAACACAGCAGACACACGGAGGACCCTAACCAGGGTCAACCCATGTAAAGCTGCAGGTCCAGACAACATCCCGGGACGGGTGCTCCGAGACTGATATCGTTCAAACCGCTCCACGGAGGATGCTATAGTCACCACCCTGCACTCTGTCATCACCAACCTGGATCAGAAAGACACCTACGCCAGACTCCTGTACATTGATTTCAGTTCAGCATTTAACACCATTATTCCCCAGAGACTGATGGAGAAATTATTCCTTCTTGGTCTGAACACCGCCACGTCTCTGGATCCTGGATTTCCTGACTGAGAGACCTCAGTCTGTCCGGGTTGGAAATAACATCTCCAACTCTATCACGCTGAGCACCGGATCCCCTCAAGGCTGGTACTCAGTCCACTGTTGTTTACACTTCTAAACACATGACTGTGTATCCAGACACGAGGGGAGCCAGCTTATTAAGTTTGCAGACAACACCACGGTGGTGGGACTTATTCAGAGGGATGAGCGAATCAATGTACAGGGAAGAAGTGAGAGACCTGGAGAGCTGTGCAGGGAGAACAATCTGGTGCTCACCGTGGACCCAACCGACGGAGATGATATCGACTTCCGGCGGTCACAGCCTGAAACACGTTCCTTCAGCATTGGCAGCCGTTCAGTGGAGAGAGTGGAGAACATCAAGTTTCTCGGAATGCAGATCTCGCACGGACCTGACTGGAGCCAAGAATTCCTTGGGGATCAGGGAAGCAGGCCGCAGAGGACTGTTACTCTTGAGGAAACTCAAACAGGCCTCTCTTCCCATCTGCATCCTCGGGACCTTCTACAGAGGTGTGGTGAAGAGTGTTCTGACATACTGCATTGCAACATGGTACTCCAGCTGCAGTATATCAGACAAAAAAGCCCTGCAGAGGATAGTTAAGGGAGCTGAGAGGGTAATTGGAGTTTCCCTCCCCTCTGTCCAAGAACTTTTTCAGAACCGTTGTAGGAGCAGGGCACTGAACATTGTCAAGGACCGTTCTCACCCTCTGAATAAACACTTTGAACTTCTGCCATCTGGCAAACGATTCCGGAGCGTCAGAGGCAGAACCACCAGACTGATTAACAGCTTCCTTCCACAAGCTGTTAGGATGCTGAACAGTTGATCCGGAATCTCTCATACATACTACTGCACCTACGGACATTACTGTATGTATATTATTTGTATATTATAGTCCTGGTTAGTTTTCAAGTATGTCTCAGGGAAGTGTGAATGGCTGTGGTGGGGTGGGGGGTAAGGGTATGTGTGAGTGTGTCTTAAATCATGTTCTTTTACTTATATGGATGCCGAGAGAAACGCAATTTCATCTTGCCTCCACTACAGTTGTATGTACAGCAATATGACAGTAAAGGTTGATTTGATTTGATTTATTACCAATTTTTGATGTTATGATCGATATGGTCATCCATGGCATCCTACTAGACCGGCTAAAAAAACTGGGTGGGACTTTCTGGTACAGCACTTAGCTGGTTTGAGTCCTATTTAAAAGATAGGGACTATTTTGTGTCAATAGGTAACTACAAATCAGAACAAACAAAAATAACCTGTGGCGTTCCCCAAGGTTCCATTTTGGGACCTTTGCTTTTCAACATCTATATGCTCCCACTAGCTCAAATAATAAAAAAACAACAAAATATATTACTATAATTATGCAGATGATACACAAATCTACATAACCATCTCACCAGGATACTATGGTCCAATTAAAACCCTGATCAAATGCATTGGTCAGATTAAACAATGGATGTGCCAGAACTTTCTTCAGTTAAACGAAGACAAAACTGAAATAACAGTTTTTGGAGCCAAAGAAGAAAGACTCAAAGTTAGTATTCAGCTGCAATCAATGATGCTAAAAACCAAAAGCCAAGCCAGAAATCTGGGTGTGGTTCTGGACTCAGACCTGAATTTTAACAGCCCCTTTAAGACAGTAGTGAAGTCACCCTATTATAACTTAAAGAACATAGTGAGGATTAGAGCTCTGAGGTCTCAGCAGGATCTAGAAAAACTTATCCATGCATTTATCTTCAGTAAACTGGACTACTGTAATGCTGTCCTCACAGGTCTCCCTAAAAAGTCCATCAGACAGCTGCAGTTGGTTCAGAATGCTGCAACTCGAGTCCTCACTAAGACCAAGAAAGGTAGATCATATAACTCCAGTTCTCAAATCTTTACACTGGCTTCCTGTCTGTCAAAGAATAGTCTTCAAAATACTGCTGTTGGTTTATAAAGCTCTGAATGGTGTAGGGCCAAAATACATTTCAGATCTGCTAGTCCATTATGAACCACCCAGAGCCCTCAGATCATCAGGGTCAGGCCTACTATCTATGCCCAGAGTTAGAACCAAACATGGTGAGGCAGCGTTTAGTTTTTATGCTCCTCACATGTGGAACAAACTCCCAGAAAGCATCAGGGCTGCTCAAACTCTCAGCTGCTTTAAATCCACGTTAAAAACTTTCCTATTTGCCGTGGCCTTTCAGTAGAACAATTATTAATCTCCTACAATGCACTGTAAATTTTTATTTCTGTGGTATTCTATTTTAGCCTGCTTTTGTTTTTCTTTAATTTACTTCTGAGTCTGCTTTTTAATTCTAATGTATTCCTTTTGCAACTTGCTCTTATGCTTTAATGTTTTTATGTAAAGGACTTTGAATTGTCTTGTACACGAAATGTGCTATACAAATAAACTCGCCTTGCCTTAGGGATCGTTTGGGAGAGCCATGTGTGTTTTGAACTGAGTCAAAACTCTGAGACTGTGGAGATCACTAAATATCATTGACAGATTTTGTGTGTACTTTTAATGATCCCCAGAGGGGAAATTCAGGGCATCCACCTGGATGGATGAAGCAGCCACAGTACGGCGCCATCCCTTCACCATTCACACACACATTCACACCTAGGGCCACTTTAGAGTCTCCAGTTAACCTAACCTGCATGTTTTTGGCCTGTGGAAGGAAACCGGAGAAATCCCAGAGTAAACCCATGCAGACACAGGGAGAACATGCAAACTCCACACAGATCACCATTGGTCAGGGGCTGGTATCGAACCCGGGATCCCATGGCCAAGGGTGAGTTGCTGTGCTGCCACAGTGCTAAGCACTGCACTACCGCACCGCCCACACACAGATCAAAAATTGGCCAGATCTGCACCTCTGCATGACGGGGGTATTACACTCGTATCCATGTTCCGGGGTCTGATCTGGATGGCTTATGGATTTGCAGTAAAATGTATTGGAACAAACAGCATCTGTGGTCTTACTGGGTGGAGGACTTGCTGACTTCTAATAAAATTATATAGGAAACAGTAAAAAGAAATAAATATTTCCTGAGCATGAGCTGACAATGATGTGAACACTGATTTATATTAGGTACAATTATAAATTCACTTAAAGACTCGTAAACCTGGTTTTTCTTTTCAGAAATTAATCTTTAAAAAAATAATTAAGTTTAATGTTTTTATGGCTGAAACTTTACCACAGCAGTCTACTTTTCACATGTACTACACATTTGTTTAAAAAAATAAAATGTAGTATACATGTCACAGATTTTTGCTTATGTTTAGTAAGATTTACTCACCTGACATGAAAATATAGAATAATTTATTCTGATTAAGCTCCAAGTATGCTCTGAATATGCTCATCATGTTAATACAATCATGTTTCTGTACATCATGTGATATGTTACAGATTATAAATGATCATGTTAACAATATTGCAGTAATATTGTGGATGAGCTCTGTGTAGTTAAAAATGAAACAGACAAAACTGGACAGTTATTGATCATCTGCTGTCACATGGTAAATATGACAATAAGTTTTGTGACAGTGGTTTTTATCAATACATTAAATGTAATATTAGGCTGTTACAAATCTAAAGTGTGGCAGTTTTGATGGATAATCTATCTAAAGTCATTTTTAAGTGCTAAATTATGACGTTAACATCTTACCAGGTGACTGTGGCTTGTTATCAAGCTAACGACACTGATAATTTACTTGCCATCCTGTAATGAAAGGGTTAATGGGCACCGGTGTGATGACACAAGCCATATGGTGACTGTCATGAGCTGAGCACTGAAGGTTTCCGCCATGCTCAGTCTCATGGCTTTTTCTCTGTATTTATATATTTGTTGTATTTTGTGCTTTTTGTTTTCTGTAATTCTCGTAATGGTGCTTATTTTCCTGTTTATGTCATAGTTTTGTTATTGCCTTATTTTGTGTTAGGTTGTATTTATTTCTCTGTCTGCATTTGTTGATATTTTATTCTGTATATCTTTACTGTTGTGTTCTTCCTCTGGGTTGACAGCTGTCAGTAGCATTTCCGGGTTTGTGCTCCATGTGGGTGTCACCCCTGTCAGCTTGATAGGTTCCAGTTTGTTCATGTCAATAATGAGTTTTTTGTTGTTTTTTTTCAACTCAAAGCTCAGTCATGGAGTTCCACAGGGATCTATGCTAGACCCTACTCTTTTTAGTTTATATGCAGACGTGGACAAAATTGTTGGTACCCCTCTGTTAATGAAAGAAAAACCCACAATGGTCACAGAAATAACTTGAATCTGACAAAAGTGGTAATAAATAAAAATTCTATGAAAATTAACCAACAAAAATCACACAATGCTTTTGAATTGTGGTTCAACACAATTATTTTAAAAAACAAACTCATGAAACAGGCCTGGACAAAAATGATGGTACCCCTAGAAAAGATTGAAAATAATGTGACCATAGGGACATGTTCAACCAAGCTGTGTCCTCTAATTAACATCACAGGTGTCTACAAACTTGTAATCAGTCAGTCGGCCTGTTTAAAGGGTGACAAGTAGTCACTGTGCTGTTTGTTGACATGGTGTGTGCCACCCTAAACATGGACCAGAGGAAGCAAAGGAGAGAGTTGTCTCAGGAGATTAGAAAGAAAATTATAGACAAGCATGTTAAAGGTAAAGGCTATAAGACCATCTCCAAGCAGCTTGATGTTCCTGTGACTACAGTTGCACATATTATTCGGAAATTTAAGATCCACGGGACTGTAGCCAACCTCCCTGGACGTGGCTGCAGGAGGAGACGGATAATACGAATGGTAACAAAAGAGCCCAGAACAACCTCTAAACACATTCATGGTGAACTCCAAGGTCAAGGTACATCAGTGTCAGATCGCACCATCCGTCGTTGTTTGAGCCAAAGTGGGCTTCATGGGAGACGACCAAGGAGGACACCACTGTTGAAAACAAATCATAACAAAGCCAGACTGGAATTTGCCAAACTGCATGTTGACAAGCCACATGAGGGCCTTTTCCACTAGCACGCTTTAGCACGACACAGGACGGCTCAGCACGCTTTGTACGCTTTTCCACAAGCCCCAACACGGTTTAACAGCCGCGATTCTCAGCCCCGCTCCAGGGCAGGGTACAGCTGTGCCGTGTTGTGACGTTAACAGACTGGTTGCCGCTGATTGGTCAGGTCGTAACCGGCGCTGATTGGTCAGGTTGTAACCGCCCCTCTCCTCCTCCTCGTCTACCAAATCTTCACGACCTTCTCAATAAAGTTTTTGAAAAAAAAAAAAAATCTTCACGACCGCCTTTACTCAGCACGCAACCACTGTTGGCGGTTCCTTTTGAGTGTATTGCTGTGCTATTTTCATTTATTCTCTATCAAAAATGTCTTCGCGTAATAAGGGTGTTCCATGGACCAATAAGGAGCTGCAGTGTCTACTCACTGCATTGTCAGATGAACGTATTCAGCGCGAGTTAGACGGAGCCGCCCAGAATGAAAAAATATACCGGGAGGTCTGGACATCGGAGTCCTTTAACAATGAGTTTTAATTTTTTTTTATTGTGCATTTTTTCGCAAATATATTCGGTAAGACGCTCAGTTTATTTATGCAATAAAAAAGTTGCTCATTTGTGGATGGATCGCTGCTTTATTGCAGCACACTGCGGACTAAAGCTTTTATTTTAATTATTCATGTGAACAATACGCTGAAATAAGCTTATGTATTCTTGTTAAAAACTATTGTCTTTTCTGTATATATTGCACTTTCGTGCTGTATTTTATTGTGTGTATTTTCCTTGTAGAATCATCCCACGCGTCCGCCGCGACAGCCCGCACGGATTATTCAACCGAGCCTTCCTGACCCACAGCAGGCAGAGACGCCTTCATTCAACTTGTGACCCAGTTTGGGAAGCTGGTGTAGACACTCAGTGGTCGGCGTGTATAAAATGTCGATTAACCTTCATGTTGTGTTGCAAAGTTTTTTTTTTCTTTTAATATTTTGTATATAATAAAATGGAATTGTTTTGGAAAGTGTGGTTTGTCTGTTATAACACTGAATTATAAAACAGTATAATTACATAGAAATTCCATTGCCTAGTCTGATCTGATCTTCCTGTCAGGGGTCAACCATTGTAAAGGTAATGTAATTTTTAACTAGACCAAAAAACAAATGTTTTTGTAAGCTTTCTGTTCTTTTTATTGAAATATCATAAAAAATTAGCCCCACATGATCCAGTTCTAAACTTTGGGTACATTTTTTATGTTAACTTATAAGAAGTTGCACAGTTGGACTTTAAAATGCAGCAGGAGAGACTGATCAAGCTTACAAGTCAAAGTAGGTAAAAAAAGTAAGTATATGTAAATTGAATGTTCTATCGGCATTCCAAATTCAGAGAATTACAATACTTTAGAAGGAGTGTAGCATCATCTAAACGGAAAATAATAATACTGTTGTTCCAAACGTTGACCTGAAGGTGAAAAACATGATTTTTTTTTAATTCAGTACATCCAAAATGCCCTAGGATGTGGTGTTGGACAGTGTGCCACCGTCTCATTATTTAATACGAATAAAAACAAGTTTCAGCTCATTATTTCTAGGTCATTTGGCAGTTAATTCAAAACAAAAGTGACTTGTGTTGTTGCAGCTTAATTATGAGATAAAATTAATTGTGAGATAAATCCACAGAGCGAGCAAGGCAATAATCCTTGGATCCTTTTTTGTCTCGTGTAAATAAGGACTCAGTCGGGTGCATAACGTCACGGGAGTGTGGCCCCTCCTCGCTGAGAATCTGCTGCTGCCCCGCTTCTAAAACCTCCTAACACAAACCATCACAGCACAAGCACAACAGCGTGCTAATGGAGACAGAAGCATTCCGAGCCGTACTGAAGTGAATCGAGCCGTACCGAGGTGTGCTGGGCTAGTGGAAAACAGGCTAAAGCGTCTGGGAGAATGTCCTATGGACAGACGAGATAAAACTGGAACTTTTTGGCAAGGCACATCAGCTCTATGTTCACAGATGCAAAAAATGAAGCATACCAAGAAAAGAACACTGTCCCTACTGTGAAACATGGAGGAGGTTCTGTTATGTTCTGGGGCTGCTTTGCTGCATCTGGCACAGGGTGTCTTGAATCTGTGCAGGGTACAATGAAATCTCAAGACTATCAAGGTATTCTAGAGAGAAATGTGCTGCCCAGTGTCAGACAGTTTGGTCTCAGTCACAGGTCATGGCTCTTGCAACAGGACAATGACCCAAAACACACAGCTAAAAACACCCAAGAATGGCTAAGAGCGAAACATTGTACTGTTCTAAAGTGGCCTTCTATGAGCCCTGATCTAAATCCTATTGAACATCTGTGGAAGGAGCTGAAACATGCCGTCTGGAGAAGGCACCCTTCAAACCTGAGACAACTGGAGCAGTTTGCTCATGAGGAGTGACCCAAAATACCTGCTGAGAGGTGCAGAAGTTTCATTGACAGTTACAGAAATCGTTTGATTGCAGTGATTGCCTCAAAAGGTTGTGCAACAAAATATTAAGTTAAGGGTACCATCATTTTTGTCCAGGCCTGTTTCATGAGTTTGTTTTTTAAAATAATTCTGTTGAACCACAATTCAAAAGCATTGTCTGATTTTCAATGGTTAATTTTCATAGAATTTTTATTTATTACCACTTTTATCAGATTGAAGTTATTTCTGTGACCATTATGGGTTTTTCTTTCATTAACAGAGGGGTACCATCAATTTTGTCCACGTCTGTATGCTTCCGTTAGGCAACATTATTAGAAAACACTGTATACATTTTCATTGTTATGCAGATGACACACAATTATACCTGTCAATGAAGCCAGATGATACTAATCAATTAGCCAAGTTAGAAGCCTGTCTTAAGGAAATCAAAGCTTGGATGACTTGTAATTTCCTGCTATTAAATTCAGATAAGACTGAAGTCATTCTTGTTGGTCCAAAAAACCTTAGAAATACCTTTCCAAATCAAACTTCTAGTTTGGATGCAGTTACTCTTTCTCTTAATAGCTCTGTGAGGAACCTTGGAGTGATTTTTGATCAAGATCTGTTTTTCAATTCACATATTAAATTTGTTTCTAAGACTGCCTTCTATCATTTGCGTAATATTGCCAAGATTAGGAGCGTCTTGTCTCAGAGTGATGCTGAGAAACTGATCCACGCTTTTGTTAGCTCGAGATTAGATTATTGTAACTCTTTATTATCAGGTTGTCCTAAAACATCTCTAAAAAGTCTTCAGTTGATCCAAAATGCTGCAGCAAGAGTTTTAAAAGGTATTCGAAAGAGAGATCATATCTCTCCGGTTCTGGCCCCCCTTCATTGGCTTCCCATAGAGTTTAGAATTAAGTTTAAAATCCCTCTTCTCACTTTCAAAGCTCTAAACAATCAGGCCCCTTTTTATTTAAAAGATCTGATATTACCCTATTATCCTAACAGAGGACTACACTCCCAAAATGCTGGATTACTTGTAATACCTAGAATCTCCAAAAGTACAATGGGGGGCAGAGCCTTCAGTTATCAAGCTCCTGTCTTGTGGAACCAGCTGCCAATCTGGATTCGGGAGTTAGACTTGATCTCTGTTTTTAAGAATAGGGTTAAAACCTTCCTTTTTGATATAGCCTACAATTAGGGAGGGATCATGTGTTTCTGAACCCTCCCTTATTTATGCTGCTATTAGGTTTACAGCCGGGGGACCTCCATAATTGCACTGGGCTTCACTCCTTTCTTCACTCTCAATGAAATATTTTTTTTTTGCTGGTCATTAACATCTGTTTGTTCTCTCCCATAGATTGAGTCTCCATCGTGCTGTTTGCTCTCTACATGTCTGTTCTTTTCATCTTCTCTATCCCCTCACCTCCCAGCCAGTCACAGCAGATGACTGCCCCTCCCTGAGCCTGGTTCTGCTGGAGGTTTCTTCCTGTTAAAAGGGAGTTTTTCCTCTCCACCATCACCAAGCACTTGCTCACAGGGGATTGCCTGATTGCTGGGGTCTTTCTGCAATTGTGGGGGTTTCCCCTACAGTTGAAAGTGCTATGAGATGACTGTTGTTGTGAAATGGCGCTATATAAATAAAGTTGAATTGAATTGAATTGAATTGAATTGAACTGTCAGATGTCAGCTTTGGTCGATCCCCTCTCTTTGCTCCCAGCTGGTCCAATTATGAATCATCGTTTCCTTCTGCTCGCTCCTGTGACCCACAACTGTCGTTACTTAAGTGATTTGTTTTTGACCCTATTTAAGGGCGGTTATTTTCATTTCCTGTTGCCGCTGTCTTGAGTTCCTCCTTCCTTCGTCTCCACCAGAGCACAGCCCTTGCTCTGGTGCACTTTATTCGTAAGTTTGCTTGTTGTTTGAATTTTTGTGTTAGAGCACTGTTTGGGATTTTGTGTTTCAATACATCTTACAAACTCACAGTTCAGCGCATGGGTCTTTCTCTCTGCCCTGAGGGGCAATTCATGACAGTGACGTCATCACGCCGAGCCAATAAAGAGAGAGCGTCAGCCATCTTAGGTCTCTTCTCGGCTCTCTCCACTCGTAGTAACACAGCATATAAGATACAGCAACCTGCCTGTAATGTCATATTAATAACTGTTGTAATAAAGTTCATGTTCCAAGCAACACCACTTTCCAGTGGTCATTCCAGGTTTCCAGACATAACACAACCTACTAACAGCTTTATTAGTCTGAAACCTAATTTTAAAGGACAGACTGTAGAGGATGCCTTTCACAGACGAGACTGGGTTTATTTCTCAGGATTGGTTTATTGAATGGTTACATCCTCTAGCAATCTCAGAATCTCGAAAAGAGAGAGAACAATCGTCTTTCACAGTTCTTATACTCTCCCCAAGTCATACACCCCCAACCCCACAGTCCTTCAGCAAACATACAGCCCCCGAGACTCCTTGGCGTCCCCATTGGCTCTGATCCTTCTAGCTTCTGGGGCTCCTGCTGGGACATTCTCTCCAACTTCCCTCCTCCTGCAGGACCAACTTCACACCTCCCGTAGGTCTCTGTAGGGTCAGGTCCTCTTTATCCATTAAGACGTGAAGCCTCCAAAATATGCACCGTCATGCTTACTAGGTATATGTGGGAAATATGGATACAATATATGCACCCTAAATATGCGCCATATAACCCCCCCCCCCCAAACGTCTAAATAAGGACAAAGTACACCCCAAGATGCATAGCAAACAGAATCATCTCATATCACACAGAACAGAAAATGGCAAAACATATCACACTTCCGACTGCTTGGGTTTCAACCTCCTGCCATATCTGCTGTAAGCAGTTTTCGATCTGACTGCAGCCGTTTCTTGCATCTGTGGATTAGAGTCGTTAGTACATCCTTGTGAAGGCTTGGAACAGTGTCTCCCCGGCGGCCTGCCGCGACGGGGGGCCCTGGCCAACTGCACTTGTTCATCAGCCAAAACAAAAGCGGGTTTGAGTCTGTTAATGCAGACTAATTCCCTCCTGTCACCCAAATTGAGCAAAAAATGTTTTTCCCCAGTTTCCAACACTCGGAAAGGTCCATCATAAGGTGGTCTTAAACCCAGCCTCTGAGCGTTGTGTCTGACAAAGACAAATTCTGCGTTCTTTAAGGTTTTAGGCACATAAACGCGTGGGAAACTGTGATGAACTGGGCCGGGGAGGGCGTTTGGTCCCGCGTCGCTCTGCAACAGCTGAGCGGGGGGGGGGGGCGATTTGGTGCGGGTTTCTCTGGAAGGAATTCGCCCGGTAACCGGAGGGGTTGGGCAAAAACTAGCTCAGCCGGAGAGGCTTGCAAATCTTCCTTAGGTGCCGAACGCAACCCTAATAAAACCCATGGAAGTTTATCAACCCAATTTGTGTCCATGAGAGCCGCTCTGAGGGTTGCCTTCAATGACCGGTGAAAGCGTTCGCACAAACCGTTGGCCTGGGGGTTATATGCGGTAGTGCGGTGAATTTTCACCCCCAGACTGAGTGCCATGGATGACCAGAGCTCGGAAACGAATTGGGGACCTCTGTCAGACGTTATGTCTGACGGGACTTCAAAACGCGCGACCCAAGCCGTTAAAAACGCGCGCGCCACGTCTGCTGCTCTAATTGACGCCAGGGGGACCGCTTCTGGCCAGCACGTGGTGCGGTCCACCATGGTTAGAAGGTGTGGGAACCCCTGCGACAGCGGGAGGGGTCCCACCAAGTCGATATGCACGTGGTCGAAGCGTTTGGCCGGGATGTGAAAAGGTTCTAAAGGGGCCCGCGTGTGCTTGTGTATTTTTGCTCTTTGACACGCTGCACAGGCTGCAGCCCATTCTTTGACCTGCTTACGCAACCCCGGCCAAACAAATTTTTCTCCCACCATTTTGATCGATGCGCGAACCCCCGGATGTGCCAGCGAATGGATTGAATCAAAAACACGGTGGCGCCATGCAGCTGGGACCATGGGGCGGGGACGCCCCGTGGAGACATCGCAGATTAGAGGGGGCATACCTTCCTGCTGCACCCTGTGCTCCAGCCTTAGCCCTGTTGGCCCAGACTGGAGCGCGTGCACATCCGCATCGCTAACCTGCTCAGCGGCCATGGCTGCGTAATCTAAGCCCACGCAGACCGGGGCTGCGAGCGCTTCCGCGCCGCAAGCCTGGCCCGCGTCCATGGCCACCGTGTCTGCCCCCTGGGGGCCTGGCGTTGCAACTGCGCGCAAAAGACAATCTGCCACTACATTGTGTTTGCCCGTCACGTGTTGAATGTCGGTGGTAAACTCCGAAATCGCGGCCAGCTGTCTCTGCTGTCGGCCCGACCAAGGCTCTGAAATCTTGGCCATTGCAAATGTTAAGGGTTTGTGGTCTACAAACGCGGTGAAACGGCACCCTTCCAGCCAGAACTGGAAGTGGCGGATGGCCAAATGCAGGGCTAAAAGCTCCCTATCGAACGCGCTGTATTTCCGCTCGTTATCGCGCAATGTTTTGCTGAAAAATGCAAGCGGTTGCCAGCTCCCTGCTACCAGTTGCTCGACGACCGCCCCGACTGCTACGTCGGAAGCGTCCGTGGTTAGCGCCATGCGAGCTGTTGGCACCGGGTGTGTCAACAACACAGCGTTCGCCAGGGCCGACTTGACCTGGGAGAAAGTGCGCTCCCGTTCCGGGGACCACTCGACCTTATTTGCAGGTTTTTGTTTCTTTAGTGCCGCGTACAGTGGGTGCATGAGCTGTGCCGCGCTGGGGAGGAAACGGTTATAAAAATTGACCATCCCCAAAAATTCTTGCAATGCTTTAACTGTCTGCAGTTGGGGAAACTCCGTTATCGCGCGTACTTTATCGGGCAGCGGGACTGCTCCTTCTGGAGAAACGCGGTGCCCCAAAAAATCGATTTGCGCCACCCCGAACTGGCATTTCGCTGGGTTAATTATTAACCCATGCTCTGTCAGCCTCTGAAAAACCGCCATGAGGTGGTGTTCGTGTTCGTCTTCGGATGTACTGGCTACTAAAATATCATCCAAGTAGACAAACACGAAAGGGAGGCCGCGCAACACCGCATCCATCATACGTTGGAACGTCTGTGCGGCGCCCTTGAGGCCAAAAGGCATGCGCAAAAATTCGAAAAGCCCAAAGGGGGTTATTACTGCCGTTTTGGGTATGTCTTGAGCGCGGACTGGGACTTGGTGATAACCGCGCACCAAATCTATTTTGGAAAAGATGCGCGCCTCCGCCAAATGTGCCGAAAAATCCTGGATGTGCGGAATCGGGTAGCGGTCGTGTGCTGAAGCATTATTTAACCTGCGGAAATCACCACAAGGCCGCCACGAGCCGTCGGCCTTAGGCACCATGTGCAGCGGTGAAGACCAAGGGCTGTTAGAGCGCCTAATGATGCCCAGTTTTTCCAAGTTGGCGAATTCCTCACGCGCGATGGCCAGTTTAGCTGGGTCCAAGCGCCGAGCTTTTGCAAAAACAGGGGGGCCAGAGCTAGTTATGAAGTGCTCCGACCCCGTGTTTGGGCTACTGACGCTGAAAATGTTGGAACCGTGAGTGTGGGAACTGATTGAGTAGTGCATGAACTTACCACCCGCAGCTGTGACATTGCGATGGGCAGAAGGCGGGGCCACCCGAGCTGTACAGGAAATAGTGTGGAAAGACAGTGCATTTAACCATACGGTCTATTAGTAAGATCAACTAAATAAACTCATTTGAGCACAAAAAATCAGCACCTAGCATGTTATTGATAACTGCAGCTACGACGAAAGTCCACTCGAAGGTTGCAACCGTGGAAAGGATAGGAGGAGCGTCTTCTCCCCATAGGTTATTGATCGTTGAGCCGTTTTGCCGCTGCACCAGGGCGTCGCTGGAAGGCGCCAGCTGGTCCGCATAGGAAGGCTTGACGAAGTTCAGCTGGGTGCCTGGTGTCCACCAGGAAATCCTTCCCTGAGTTGAGTTCCGTCACGAAATAAGCAGCTTGTTCTTCGCGCCGAGAGACAGCAGAGCTGCTACGACTATCGGTTCTTGGCGTTTCCCTGGCGCTCTGTATCGGCACAGGTGGGATGCTCTCTGCACGCCCTCTCGGCGATACGTCAATGGTAAAAGCAGAGGGTGCCGTCCGCTCCGCTTTTCCTGGTCTCTGCCGCTGCTGACGTCAGTGGGTCCGGTGCTGCGGCCTCTGGTCTCCCACCTCATCCCGCAGGGATGCGTTCAGCTCGTTGCCGCCGTCATGGCTGCGTGTGTCTATGGGCGTCGACGAAGACCGCTGTGCTTCTTGGCCCAGCCCGTGGTAGTCACGGTTGTTCAGGCAGCTGTGAGCTGGCCAGGGTGACTCTCCAATGCTGGCGGTAGTGTTCTGAGGAAGAAGGTGGGCGAGATGAATTGTCGTCGTCTCGCCTCTCAGGTTCATCATCCTCGCCTCAGATCCGCGGCCTGTCTGCTTCGCCTTCTGTTAACGCCAGGAATCTTCTCTGCTCGCTCTCCCGGCGAGGGGGGTGAAGGCATGATGAGGGCGGCTTTCAGTGCGCCATACTTGTCATCCGGGGCGGGTGGTTGGTCAGGCTCTCACCCGCTGCACTGTGAGGCTGTCCAGCTTCGCAGACGACCATGGTTGAACATCAGTGGCGTCCGCTGAAATTCCCCGAAGGTGGAACTGCGCCCTCCACAATGGATAAACCAGGATGCGAGGGTTATGTTGCCAGAAAATTGGGCAGCTGTAGTGTGGTAGCTGCATTAACCCGGTTGGGCTCCTGAAGAGTCCGGTGCGGGAAGATCGTCACCACCCGGCCATAATTTGTCGTAGGTCACACAGTGTAGAGGATGCCTTTCACAGACGAGACTGGGTTTATTTCTCAGGATTGGTTTATTGAATGGTTACATCCTCTAGCAATCTCAGAATCTCGAAAAGAGAGACAGCAATCGTCTTTCACAGTTCTTATACTCTCCCCAAGTCATACACCCCCAACCCCACAGTCCTTCAGCAAACATACAGCCCCCGAGACTCCTTGGCGTCCCCATTGTCTCTGATCCTTCTAGCCTCTGGGGCTCCTGCTGGGACATTCTCTCCAACTTCCCTCCTCCTGCAGGACCAACTTCACACCTCCCGTAGGTCTCTGTAGGGTCAGGTCCTCTTTGTTCATTAAGACGTGAAGCCTCCAAAATATGCACCGTCATGCTTACTAGGTATATGTGGGAAATATGGATACAATATATGCGCCCTAAATATGCGCCATAAGACAACTGTTATGTCCACAAACCTGGTCGTAAAGGAGGCTGATGAAGAGATAGCACTGAACACTGCTTTATTAAAGAAGAGAGCAGACGGCATACAACACACCGTGGCGGAGTCATCCAGCGCAAGAGGAAGCCATAATGGCAGGTGCCCCTTCATATAGGGCGGTGCGATGACGTGACAGGAAGGCGGCGTCATCACACCGCACTTCAACATAAAATCCCCATATAACATCCTCCCCCACTTTACAAAGTAGAAAAAACACACCGAATTAAACCCACCCAAATTTGGAAGCATAAAACAAAACACAAACAAAATCAAAGCAGCCATAAAAGCAAAGCATAAAAACGCTAAACATAACTGAACTAGGACCAGTGGGTCGACTACCACACGGCCCACATGGCGAAGTGGGTTATTCTGCCACTTGAAAAAGGAACAGCCATGCTCCTAACTAACAAGCTATTTAACAATTTTGAGTCTGTCGCACACAGTTCTCCATGACAATGGTGGGTCAGGCGGGGGGACCCTGTGGCAGCCCTGCAGCAGACACGCCCCTGAAGGTGGCAAGCCCCCAAGGCGAGGACCAACCTTCGAAACACAGGAGCCCGGATCCCACACCACCTTCTCCAACTCCTGCCCAACCTTGCCACCCGAAGCGTCCACCTGGACACGCCACAGCTGGTTAGCATGCCTCATCGAACTGTCCGACAGCCGGAAGCATGCCGCTCCCAACTTCGCCACAATCTTCAGCGGCGCCCGATTTTTCACCGGCTGTGGTCCGGTCAAATGCCGCCTAGGTCTTTCATCAGCCCGAATCCCAACCCAGTCCATGACTTGGAGTGTTTCCTTACTCGACCTGCTGTGCTTTTGAGCATGCAGTAACACCATGCTCCTGTGTGGTTTTGCCCCGTCATCGTCCTGTAGCGATGCAGCGGTCACCGTCGTTGCAGCGGACCCCTCACCCATCTGCACCTGAAACCCAATGCAAGTACTGATGAATTGGCTCACCGACCCTCTGGCATCTCTGGCAAAAGCGTTCTTCGTACCATCACGCTGTCCGGTGTGGTGAAATGATTAGCCAGCAATTCCACAACATCCTTGTATGAGTCTGATGTGGTGAGCGTCCACAGAATCCTCTGGCCTTTAATACCCAGGTTGTGGACAAGGAGCACTTGCGCCCTTACCTTATCTAGCTTCCCGAGGTCCAGAGCCGCGACGTACGTTTGGAAGGCCTCCAACCAGCAAGGCTATGGCACCGGCGGCTCACCGGGAAACTCCAAGATAGGCCAGAGTGGTGTAACGCACTCCTCCATCCGTTAATCATCAGTCGCCAAATGTTATGTTCACAAATCTGGTAGTAAAGGAGGTTGACCAAGAGGTAGCACTGAATCAGAATCACAATCAGAATGAGCTTTATTGCCAAGCATGTTTACATGTAAACATACGAGGAATTTGACTTGACATTGGGCACGCTCGATAAGCACTTCCCAATGACGCGGCAGCCATGCAAGGCGCCTGTCATACAGTGGGGGGTAAAGAGGGGAAGGGGGAGGGGGAGGGAACACATTGGGCAGAGAGAAAAAAACATAGTTATCAAAATAAAGCTCATATGAGCAAAATTGTGATTACATAGAAAAAACCCTCTAATGCACAATTAGCAGACAATACAGATCACACATTAACAAAGCAGCAAGAGAGAGACCAGTGTGTGTATATCAGTCATATGATATCAGTGTGAGTGCAGTGTGAATGTATCAGTTACTGGTGCACAACAAAAATCGTCTCCTAGGCAACGGCTAGATGTTATATTCATGTATTCAAAACATAGATAAGCAAGTCCATGGAGTTCATCTCTCTTCATGCCAGATGGTAAAATTCCATGTTAGTCGCATGACAACGCTGTCCTTGGAGAGTTCAGATTATTGTACAGCAGCAGTTGTTTGGGTAAGAGAAGACAAAACTCCCTTCTGCCTTATCTTCTCTCCTGGAGGGATGAATACCAAGGACGCCGAATCAAGGCCAGATGAGCACAGTTCACTTAGAGCATAAAATTTCCATCTCATGCGATTCTGTGCAACACATTCACAGGCTTTAAAATCATTCCCTGGAGAGCACCAGTGACTCCAAGATGTATTCCACCTACTGAATCAGCCACCATTCAGTTCACCATTTGCCGCTATCAGTGCACTCCCCAACTGGTCGAATTGTTGAAGGAGCTTTGCCGGGTCCGCATTTTGATCAGCTCTCCCAACTTCTTTAATTTCTGATACATCAGGAAACTCCCAAGCCAAAGTAGAAATCCTGTGATCATAAGCCAAACAGATAGATGTCTTCCGCATCTTCAATCGAATCACACAGACACATGAGTTCCCAATTGTCCATGAGTCTCCCCACTTGGGTTCCCCCTGGCCCTATCTTCTTTTAAAGTGGTGTCAATTGCATTTAAAGCCCATTCCATAATTTTCCGTTTGGGTCGAGATGCAGCAGAAGAAGAGTGAAACACAGACAGGACACAGCAAGCTGGGATCAGTGAAGGAAGGAGGAAAAGGGAGAGGGGAAGAAATGTGTCTGCTCTCTTTGAAAGCCGGAAGAAGAAGAAGAGGAAGAACACTGCTTTATTAAAGAAGAGAGCACACAGCATACAACACACTGTGGTGGAGTCATCCAAGGCAAGAGGAAGCCCTAATGGCGGATGCCCCTTAATATAGGGCTGTGTGATGACGCAACAGGAAGGCGGCGTCATCACACCGCACTTCAACATAAAATCCCCATATAACAACCACTGTAACTACAGTCTCCATCCTTCTTAGTAACTTGGAGAAGCCAGAATGCTTCATTCTTATTATCATTTCATAATTATGCCTTCTATGATGCTAAACAGCCAATATTAGTACAAGTTACTTACCTTCGTCCACTTTTTGTGCTTTTCCACTAGTACCTGTTTGGCCCTACTCACTTCGACTCGGCGCGCTTTGTAGGTTTTTCCATTAGTACCTGGTACCAGCTTCCAGGTACTTTTTTCGTACCTATCTGATTCAGGTTCCAAGCGAGCTGAGTCGAGCTGAAAATGTGATGTCAACAGACTGCAGGCCACTGATTGCTCAGGGCATAACATCATGACAGCGACACCTTCAACAGAATCTCCAGCCACCATTTGCAAAGATTCATCCCTGAGCCAGCAAGCAAGTGTCAGTATAAACAACAACGATAGAATGGCTTCACAGAAATCAACACCATGGTCCAGCAGACTTTTTCTGTGTCATACCCGGCTCTAGGGAGCCGGGCAATCAGAGCCAGGGACAAGCCAGTGAGTCGAGATGTTTTATTTTGGATAAAGGATAAGGGATGAGGAGAGCACAGACACTCATACAGACGTACATTCTCAGGCTGCACAGCGCAGGGGTAGGTAGCTCGTACCGGACATGGGGGTAACAAGACGTGCATACTCACAGCGGGATACAAACACAGGAATGCTGCAAGGGGAGTAGAGGCTGACACCAGACGAAGGGGCTTCAGCCTAGCAGTGCTTATGTCGCAGCCCCGAGTCATCGAGGCTGCTCCTATTTATCCTCATTGGTAGCGCCCCAGCTAATGAGGACTAATTGGCCCCAGCCGTCCGTAATGCTGCCAGCTGGGAGCCTGCTGAGACGCTGCTCAATGGGAAGCAGGGATGAGGGAAAACATGGGCTGAGTGCCGAGACGGTATCTCAACCCATGGTGACAGAGCCCCCCCCTCAAGGTCGGGCTCCTGAACGACCAGGAACATCCCAGCCCCCATCCCCCCACCACCACCTAGGGTGGGAGGAAGGGAGGCAGGACCGGAGGGGAAGAAGCCAAGGGAAGGACAACACCAATGGGGCAATGTAGGGTAGTGGAAAAAAAAAACCAAATACAATACTGACAAAACAGAGAATAATTAACCCAGGTACAGATGGGGAGAAGAACTGGGTCAGCACGCCGGTTACACACTACCCAGAGAGTACCAACCATACGTGACCCAGAGCAAGGAAAAAAAACCACCAAAAAGGTACAGGGCAAAAATGCTGAGTATGGTCAAATAAAGGGGAAACACAATACACAGCACCAATATAAGTACATACACACAGTCACCAAGAAAAGTGAAGGTGACTGGAACAAATGGACAATTACAGAGCATGGTGTTACGGAAAACAAGGCACATGACTCTATAATGAACAAACAGGGCAAAAAAAAGAAATACTGGGTGCAGGCAAAGGAAAACCCACACACACGAATATATAAATACCCACAGTCACCTAAAGAAATGAAAGTGACTGGAATAAATGGATAACTGCAGAGCATGGTCTGAAAGGAAACAAAACATAACTCTACAATGAAAAAACGAGGCTAAAAACATGGCACAAAAAGTAAAATGCTGAGCATGAGCGATGGAAAACACACAGCACTATAAAAACGAATCCACCAACAGGACAAAACATTACACCCGAGTGACCTTAATAACAAAAGAAAAAGTGACACCCGAGGTGAATGGCAGGCAGAGTCCAAAAATGGCCGAGATGGCTCTGGAGATCTCCCCGCCCATTGTCCAGCTGGCGAATCAGGGGAAGAGAAATGTTCGGACGGCGAACTCTGGACCCAGATCCCAGGAATCCAGTCCAATGGCGGCCGAACCAGGCCGCCCAAAGGCAAACACAGACCAGTGGGGGGAACCAGATCACCGTACCGAAAGTTTTGCGGGTCGGGTCGTCGACCCGCATCACTCAACCACCAGGACCGTTGGGACGGACGAAGGGTCAGAGCGGATCCCGGTGGAAGAGGCTCAGGGGAGAGCCGATGACGAGGGCGACAGGCGTCAGGCCGCAGGAAAACGGCCACCTCCTCACCGGACCTGGACAACACTGGGGCAGCACCCACGTCGGACCCCGATCGGGCCTCAGGCGAACCCACGTTGGACCCCGATTGGGTCTCGGGCGAACCCACGTTGGATACTGCACCAGAACCCACCTCCAACGTTGAACCCGGACCCTCCAGCACCACGAGGAACAGCAACTCCTCGCCGGTGACCCTGGAAGAAGGCTCAAAAGAGAAAACAGAACCGGGATCAGGATCACCGGCAGCGCCAGAACCCGGCGAGACGAGCTCAGACGCAGCGGGCGGCTGCACCCTGCTCGTCTCCCCTGGAGATAGGCTGAAGTGCTCAAAGATAAAAAGAGAGAAAAGAAAGGAGAGCACTCGCCTGATCTCGGGTTCTGACGCCGTCCAGGACTGCGAAGATCCAGGATCCGTCGTCAGGAGGTCGTTGTCAGGCTCCCATCTAGCCGCGTCGGGCCCCGCAGCCAGCACGATGGTCAGCGCAGCTTGAGATCCCTCCAGCTCCAGTAACCCTGCCGACGATCCACTCGGCGTGAAGCCAGAAGAATCTCATCCCGCTGGACCGAACCGCTCCTCCGTGGAGACCCGGGGACACTCAGTCGTCGGCGTAGACTCCACGCAGCAGTCAGTCCCCCTCCTCCGTCCGCAAGGTAGCTGCGGAACCACAGGCCCTCTCCATATCCCACCACGTTGACCCGGAGCCGGGGACCGCTCGGCGGAGAGAGACACAGAGGATGCGGGATTAGGAATACAGGTTACAGCAGGTGGGGGGAGTTCAGGGAGCTGCAAACCCTGAACTTCTCCTCCAGGAATATGACAGAGCAAATCATTAAGCAGGTGTGAGAAAACTATGACTTGCCTGCCCCCTTGAGGTTGAGTATCGCCTGCTGTAGTGGATTCTGCTTCTTCCTCTCCCCGCCCGGCGATAACGGAGGACCCCCCGGGAATTCGTCTGAGGATCACTCGCGTTGTCTCCAGCAGAGAGCTCACCAGGCCGGGATTCCAGGCACACACAGCGGTCAGGAAGCGCGTCGAGGAGGAGGGGGAAACAGCCGGGGTGAGCCAGCCCGAATGTCCAGGAATGACGGCGGGGAAACGAGGCTCAGGGAACGAGGCTGTAGAATCTCCACACTGACGAGGCGAAGAGGTGACAGCTGCGTGGGAGGAACGGTCCTGACGATAGCCCAGAACGGGATCCGGACGAGGTTCGTGCAGAGGTGACTCGGCGATGTGATGGCGGCTATTCCCAGGGAACGAAGCGAGGGGGAAACCCAGGATTCACCACTCCAGATCGGAGATCGAGGCGAGGAAGGCGCCGAGCACGGGAAAGCTTCGTAGCCCTGAAGTCCTCTCCATCAACCTTACTGCTGCCGCCACATGCCAGAAGGTGGTGGCAGGAAACACAGTAGAGCTCGCGACAGCCACTCGACCCCAGACATAACTGCTGTCAGCTGCGGCTCCTTGAAGGGAATCCCGAGTGACGTGGCGCAGGTCGGGGAAAGCCCTCTGGTTGGCGCGAACTCCCGGACTGGAGTGGCGGTAGGAACGGGACTCCGAAGCGGGGAAAGGCGTCGCCCACTTCGACTTCGTGCCGGGATTTCCATCCACCCCGTGGAGCTTCTCTCGCTGTGTACCTGCAGCGTCTATCCTGGCGCTGTCCTCCAGATGGAACACAGAATGAGGGTGACAGCCCAGGAATTCCTCAGCACGGCCCGGATGCCAGCGTCTCGCGTTGGAGGTGTTGTGCAGGGTGAAGAGCGTCCCGTCGACAGCCTCCGAGATGGACCTCAGCTCATCGCCCTGGCGCCGGAAGTGACTCCTGGGAAACGGCATGCTAGCAGCGCTGACACCCGGACAGAAAGGCACATTTCCACGGCGACTCACGGCCGCCGGTAACTCTTCTGGCTGCGACATACTGTCATACCCGGCTCTAGGGAGCCGGGCAATCAGAGCCAGGGACAAGCCAGTGAGTCAAGATGTTTTATTTTGGGTAAAGGATAAGGGATGAGGAGAGCACAGACACTCATACAGACGTACATTCTCAGGCTGCACAGCGCAGGGGTAGGTAGCTCGTACCGGACATGGGGGTAACAAGACGTGCATACTCACAGCGGGATACAAACACAGGAATGCTGCAAGGGGAGTAGAGGCTGACACCAGACGAAGGGGCTTCAGCCTAGCAGTGCTTATGTCGCAGCCCCGAGTCATCGAGGCTGCTCCTATTTATCCTCATTGGCAGCACCCCAGCTAATGAGGACTAATTGGCCCCAGCCGTCCATAATGCTGCCAGCTGGGAGCCTGCTGAGACGCTGCTCAATGGGAAGCAGGGATGAGGGAAAACATGGGCTGAGTGCCGAGACGGCATCTCAACCCATGGTGACATTCTGTGCTTTTGGCTGATGAGAGAATCCAGAGGGAACTAGACGGAGCCACCCGAAATGCATTTATGGCCATCGACCGGCAAATAACGGGAGCACCCAACCACGGCAGTTGAAAGCTAAGTGTATTTCCCAAATATGTTTTAAACTTGCTTTAATGATCCACCACCCATTTCTCTCTTTTGTCTAGGCAAGAGGAAAACGATCCACCCCAAACCGGATTGCATCACTATTTACAGAGATGCAGGCTGAAGATCTGCTGAACTGGGACCAGTATGAGCAGCACATCCAGTTGCTTCTCAGTGAGGCAGCGTGGCTGGTGTGTGTGACCCATTCTCTTTTTTTGTTTGTTTGTTTTTTACAGTTTAGAGTTTGAATTTTGCACATATTAAATAATCTGGATTTTGCTGCTGATTGTAATAAACAATTTAGTGACTTATGTGTTTGCATCATGCTTTTCTATTTTGTCTGTTAAACACCGGTGGGAAAAGAGTCAACAGTACAAACCATTTATCAGTGATGCTGAAAATAATGGCTCATTTTTAAGAAAAAGTAACAAAAAACAATTATTTTATTTACTGAAGACTGTATTGTTGGATGTGCCAGTGCAGAAGCCACTGCACACTTTAGTGATAGTACCAGTATATGGAGGAATTCTGGGCCATATTAGCATCTGTATTTTCTAATAATGGGTGAGGGCAGGGGTGTTCAATCATGTGTCATGGAGGGCCAAGACCCTGCAGGCTTTACCTCCTACCAGTGTCTTCAACAGCAGATTCCACTGAATTTCTTCCACTGATTGCTGATCAGTGAAAACACCTGCTGAAGAGACTGGGTAGGAGAGAGAACCTGTAGGGTCTTGGCCCTCCATGGCACATGATTGGACACCCCTGAGTTAGGGTTTAATGGGATTTAACATTTTAACACAAACTGTTTTATGGTTCATAATTCTGTTGACAGACTTACACCAAACCAAAAGTGATTTCCCAAACTGCTGGATTGTTCTTCGACAGCTTTTCCAATCTTTTAGTATTTAATTTATGTCACTTGGTGGTAACCTTCACACATAAAACAAAAGTGGAGATACATCTACATCTGCAAAATGTACAAAGGTTTATTGTCAAAATTCCCAGTGCTATACTAAATGAATACATGTATAGTTCATTGTTGATGCAGAGAATATATATTTATACTGTATCTATATGTATATATCCACTAAATCCAAGTATTTTCCATGTAACCTTGTGACTGTATTATTTTAATTGCTTTTAATCCTAGATCAAGTTTCTTTTGGCTTAAAAATGCATCATAATTGTTAAATATATCTTATTATACCTGACTCAGTACTGTTTACCTGTTGAAATATATATTTTACAGCTAATATAACCCCATAACTACAATATGGTACCTGGCAATCAAGCTTTGGCAGCTGGTCAGTTTTTGCCATGACACCACCACAGACTCAGTGCTGCTGGAGCAGGTACATCCCATGACGTCTCAACAGTCTCTCCGTGATTTTCACACAGATCAGAGCAATTTGTTGCACAGAAAGCTAAACGTTTCTACAGACATTCTGAAGTTCTGTAACCACTGAGCGTTTGTGAAGCTGGGGTGACATCAGTGAGAAGCTGTGTTGAACGCCCAGACCCATGGTTTGAAGCGGTAATTTTGCCACAAGAGAGCCATCTGAAACACACATACACAGCATACATATTTTAGTACTTAATAGTGATAACTTGCCGATATTACAGTATAGTATGGCGGACTTAAAGCAAACTAGCATTAGCAATCATTAGCTTACCTTCATATGTGATCTAGTTCGAATCCTCACGTCTTCGGCTTTATGGCTCTATGGCTTCCTAAATGCTCCAGTACTTTTCCAGAGTGTTTTGTCTCACTGCCTGTAGCCTTCTCTGGCTCTCCTTTTTTGTCTTTACTCTGACAAAAAGCCAGAGACCGAGCAGTCGCCTCGTAATCCGCCATCTTGTGTTTTGCTTGTGTTGCATGTTTTACGTCACGGGAGTGTGGCGCCGCCTTGCTGTAAAAAAATCTCACCCACCCCAGGTGGTACTCAGCTGTCATGGAAACAAAAGTGAACTGTGTTGAGTAAAGCCGTGTCGAAGTGAGTAGGGCTATATAGGTCCTAGTGGAAAAGGGGCTTTTCTGACTCCATTGAACTTTGTGTAGAAGAAACACACAGAATGCATTTGTTTTTTGAAAGAGCAGTGTTCTGACAGCACAATCACCACCTGCTGGGCTGCTACACCTCTGGACACCTGAATGGAGGCTCTGCTGTTATCTCTGTTAATCTGTTGCCCTGGCTAATAATGTTTTGTATGCATACATGACTCTTCTCATACATGTCATTGTTATTATTTTTACAAACCTGGCGTGTGGCTGCTGGACATCTCTTTGAATTAACCAGTCAAATCCGTGCAGGTGTTTAACAGGTAAACAGCACATAAAGCGAGTGTTGCAGACGTAAAAGAGAGTCCTTTCTATGTGCGTTTGACTAGTTTTGACTGAGGCTGGGTCCCGGACGTGTGGCACAAAAACCTGAAATAAAAAACTGAATCTGTATGACAAGAAGTGGAACTGAACTCTGATAATAAATTAGTGAGCTGAATTTTTCAAGTAAATGAAATAGAGTTTAATTTTATTGCAATACACATTCAAACCAATGGATTCAATTTCAAATTAGATCACTCAGATTCAAATTTTAAAAGCAATGATTCAAACTGATTAATTCAGGTTCAAATTCAGTTATTCAAATTTAAAAAAAAAAAAAATTCTAATTCAATTTGTGCTGGCACAATCCTTATCCCACAAGTCAGTCCCTCCAGGATTTCACGGAATGTTTTTATGATTGTTGCTGCCGAAAATGCCTGAATTTGTGGGGCTTTTTTTTTTTTTTTTTTTTTAAAGTTGTGATAAAAGTTGTGATGTTTTGAGAGTTTGTTTTTTTTTTTTTTTGCACTAAAAGTTGTGGGATAAATTACAAATATTAAATCGAGCAAAAACTTCTGCTATACAGAAAAACGCTTTTGGGCAACAGCAAATAAAGACTTTAATGTGATGACTCGCTCTCGGCCGCTATCATCCTCAGCTGGGCGCACACCTGCTTCTCGTCAGGGCAGGCCTACTTAAACCCACTCAGCCCGCTGGCCTGCACTGAGCCGTCTGTCTACCAGGCTATGAAGCATGTCTCCTGTCTTCCTAAGCCATCCCTGACTCTACACTCAGCCTCGCCATCTCGGCATCAACTCCTGGAGGATCTCTCCGCCATCACATGTAAGCCAACCTCTACTCACCTGTTTTTCCACTGCTCCCCTGTGCACAGGCGGAACCCCGCGGCGGCGGACTCCATCCTCTCCTCTCCATCACCGCTGCAACTGCCACGGCATTGGGACCGAGGAAGCTGTCTCCCTGAACAACGGGCGACCACCATCTCCCTGCAACAAGTAAGCCGCAATTTACACCTAAGCGTGAGCCCAGCTAACATACTGCTAACTGTTTGTCGGCTCCGTTTATAGGGCTGCCAGGCTGTACAGCGCTCTGCTTCCTCCCAGCTGCTCTGAGTCTCCAGCCAGCACACGCATACACACCACAGCACACTCACGCACTCACAAACATTGGGTTAAATAAAGATAACTAAATCCATTTCTGAGTCCGTGTCTGTTCCCTGGGCCAGCCATTATGTTATTTAACACAATTAAGTGAGAATGAAGTAGCTACTCATAAATTTGTCATAAAAATAACCAACACTGTCAGCTACTCTTGCTGAGAACTTTATGTCCACAAACCTGGGAATGATGACAGACGAGGATGTTGTGCAAGAACTTGAACTTTATTACATAAACTGTTAAAGAACACTATGTGGCGACATGGAATAATAAGCGGCGAACTGAGGAGTTTAAAGTGCGTTTATTATGTCACATCTCCATCACGAGCTCACTCTGGTGCTGTGCAGAGCGGCCCAGAGCGAGCCCTGAGGGCTCTCAGTAGCGTGAAGACAGGTGCAGTCAGTTGAGCAGTAGCAGAGAGAGATAGTTACAGGATATGTGCGGTATTTATTCCAGTTACAGACAATGCATGAAAGAGCATGGGCATTTGCATATGAGAGAGACATACATATCAAATAGGCAGATTGCCAGCCCCTGCTCCAGCTTGCAGGACAAAGAGGTGACAAGTCACATCTACATATTGATCTGTCTCTAGGTCACATTGAGGATAGGACGCGTGAACACAAAGCATGAATGGCACATTACATCACAGTAGTGCTGCGGAAAATAACCAGGAGTAGCGAGCTGTCTGTCCTTAGTCTGTGGGGGTTGTCCCACACTGCTCCCCCCCAGAGGGCTCGGCTGGGGGCTGAGACCTCGATAGTGCAGCATGGCAGCGAGCAGGGAAGGCTCTGTGCCGGTGAAGGTGGAGGGGGGTGGGGGTAGTAAATGCCGGCCGGGGACGGTGAAATCGTCCAGGCCGCGCAAAAATTGCTTGTTGATCCGCGATGTTGAGGGGCTGTCCCGTTGAGCATCCGGAGATAACAAGAAGAAAAATTAGTCTCTGGCTCCTCTAGTGGCCATGAAGAAAAGCAGGGGCGGCTGTGAGGGAAAAAACAAAAGCAGAGGGATGTGGCGTGTTACCTTAGGTGCGGGCGCAGCCCTAAAGTCCTCGGGAATCACAAAACAGCTGAATTCCCTATGTGTGCTGTGGCTGAGACCATTAACAAATCCTTCGAGCATGCTGCATGCGTGCCTCAGGTGAACGACCAACCCTGAAGGGCAGCAGCGAAGGAGGAAGGCAGTCTGTGGAGCTGTATGTGTCCCGTGCGTGGTGCGCCGTCCTCGTAACTCCCCGGTGCGTGTGCCGGGGTCCCGTGCGTGGGTGGGCCGCTGGAGAGGAGAACCAGGGTCAGGGAGCTTGCTGGAGATCATCCCTGTTGTCTGTTGCGTCATTCGGTAGTGGTGCGTTGGAGCGGTGCGAGGAAGTAGGCGATCTCTGTCCCTCGGGCTCGTGGAGATGCATTGGAGCGGTGCGAGGCAGTAGACGATCTTTGTGCCCCGGGCTCGTGCAGCTGCGTTGGAGCGGTGAGAGGGAGGAGACGATCGTTGTCGCTCGTGCGGCCATGGTGCGTTCAGGTCCACGCGCTGCGCTCTCCGTCGGCCCTGGAGGTTGCCGTCGTGGAGAGAGGACGAGGTGCGTGCGCTCTCGTGTGGAGGAGCTGTGAGAGCGGCCGGTCCGGCGTGGATGTGCAGATCTCAGGCGTGCAGATCTCACCGTGAAGCGTGAAGCGGTCACCAGTGTGGCGGTCCAGACCAGAAGGTTGCTTTGCACAAAACGTGTGCATGTTCGGGGTCACCAGTGTGGCGACATGGGATAATAAGCGGCGAACTGAGGAGTTTAAAGTGCGTTTATTATGTCACATCGCCATCACGAGTTCACTCTGGTGCTGTGCAGAGCGCCCCAGAGCGAGCCCTGAGGGCTCTCAGTAGCGTGAAGACAGGTGCAGTCAGTTGAGCAGTAGCAGAGAGAGATAGTTACAGGATATGTGCGGTATTTATACCAGTTACAGACAATGCATGAAAGAGCATGGGCATTTGCATATGAGAGAGACATACATATCAAATAGGCAGATTGCTGGCCCCTGCTCCAGCTTGCAGGACAAAGAGGTGACAAGTCACATCTACATATTGATCTGTCTCTAGGTCACAGTGAGGACAGGACGCGTGAACACAAAGCATGAATGGCACATTACATCACAGTAGTGCTGCGGAAAATAACCAGGAGTAGCGAGCTGTCTGTCCTTAGTCTGTGGGGGTTGTCCCACAACTACACATATTAGCACTCAGTTCCCTGACATGCTATAGATGTCATGAACTGGGCTGATGTTTCGGCCCAGTTCTGTGATGCAGTGGTTGTTCACTCTTTTGTGTACTTGTTGCTGTCTACTTTCCATCAGGCACTCTCAGGGAGCCTCTTGGGTCCGCTCGGCTCCCTGACAGCTCAGCCACGCCTCCTCCTCCTGTCAGTGGTATCAGCTGTGTCTCGTTATCTCTGGCTCATGCACACACACACACACACACATACATTTTCTCCCATGCACACTCTTACACACATACACACACCCATTCACTCTCATTACTCACACTGGCAATCTCTTTCCTCATCAGGCCTTGCACTGTTTTAGCCCTCTGTCTGTTGGAAGAGATTGTTGGATCATTGTATGTGTTTGGATCTACACTGTCACTGTTTCCCTCAGTGTATGTTATCCGCCTCTCATGTCTAGATGCCCTGCCTATGCCTTGGTACCGCATCACACTGGGAGGCGCGATTATCCATATCTGTTGTTTGTGCTCGCCGGACTAAACTTGGACTTACTCGGACTGCTCCAGTACCGTGAGTACAAACTGTTTGCATTCCCCTGTTGCAGTCAGTCTGTTATGCTTCGGAACATTTCCCCAGTTATACTCACCCGAGGCTGTAGAGCGTCCTAGAGGACTCCTAAGTTATCCTGAGCAGTTATGTTATTTTGAACTGTTTGTTGGTCTGTCTAACGTTAATAAAATGCACAACTAATTCCTGCGAGTGGGTTTAACTCCTTCCTCCGTGTGCTGCATAAAAGCACACAGGGAATCATAACAATAGAGGACAAGTCACCAAAGAAGAAGCCATAAGACAGCCGACTGTCCCTTATATAGGTCAGCATGATGACGACACCAGCTGGCTGCGTCATCACGCCACTCTTGTTGTAAATTCCCTTTACAGCATTCACCCTCCCTTTGGAAAAACACAGAACACTTGCAAATTATAGCCCTCCCCAATTTAGCATATGTATGAACACATGAACTAGGGTCAGCAGGTGGACCGCCGCTGGACCCGACGTGGCTAAGTGGATTATTTGGCCACTTTGTCAGCCGCGCTCCTACTTAAATAGTTACTTTTTTTTCGTACAGTCTTCCATGGGGAAGGAGGTTCTGTCGGAGGGGCCTTGTACTGGGCCCGCGGAAGACATGCCCCTGGAGATGCTGGGCCCCCAGGACCAGGACCAATCTTTATAATGTTGGGGCCCAGGTCCCACAGTGCATCAGCTGATTCCCGTGAAGCCTCACCATCTGAAGCAGCCATCTGGACACGCCGAAGCTGGTTTTCGTGCTGAACCGAACTATCCATCAGTCGAAAGCATGCTGATTCCAGCTTCGCCACGATCCTCAGTGGTGTCCGCGGTCTCATCGGCTGTGACTTGGTCAGCCACTGTCCTGGTCTCTCATCAGTGGGGACTCAAACCCAGTCCATGATTTTGAGTGGCACCTTGCTCTGCCTTGTATGCCACTGTGATCACGGTGGCGCCACGTGCCCATCCGTCTTAGAACCTCCATCGTTCCGTAACAGTTTTGTCATTACCGTGTTCGTCACGAACCATTCACCCGACTTCACCATTGTTGTTTCCGTAGTCCAAAGCTGGTCATGGGTACTGAAGGTGTCCGGCGTCAATCCTGTGTTGTTCACTGTTGCGGACTCTTCACGTGTCAGCTCGGTCATAACCCCTGCAGACTGAAGCTGAGCATGGGTACTGAAGTAGTCCGGTTTTTCTTCTCCTCTGTCTGATGTACTTTGTTGTGCCACGTCATAGATAGTGTCCGGTCCCGGTTGTTGTGTCCTGAGGTCCTCTGCGTGCAAGGGCTCCCTCTCCTGCAATTCCGCAGCGGTCCCGTAGTCTCCGGCTGGGCGAGGATCTGAGGCGAGTCTGGCTACCCCCCCACCCAGCTCTCCTGTGCACACAGGACAGTTAGTTTGGTGTTGTGTTGCCTTTTGTACTCTCGCCCCACACCTTGTCATTGTCGTAAATGTCCGTCGTGTCCCAGTAGTCATAACCGGACCATGTGAACCCGGTGCTGTCGCGGACAGTAAAGCCCAGTCTGTAGAAGAGGTCACATCCCATAATGTTGTCACCATGCGTAGACACTTGGAACTCGAAGTCATAAACAACCTTCGACTTGTAGTAGACTGTTAGCTCGACTGTCCCTACATTACTAAGTCTGTGACCGCCGTATCCGTACAGCTTTGCTGGGTTCTTTCTTATTCAGTGGTTGGGGAAAAATTTCTTCACTGTGGCCCAATTTAACACCGACCTAACCGCCACAGCATCAAGCAACAGTGGCACAGCCATGCCGTCTAATTCAACCATGCTGTTTGCATATGCATTAATTTCAGGGCTTACCGCTTAGATGGTGGTCGGCGGGCAATTTTTCTTACTTGGCAGGCCTCATGGCATCAGCGACCGGCACACTTTGGTGAAATGATTATAACGTCCACACTTGTTACAACGCTGTCCTCTTGCTGGGCAAAAACATGCTCTCTCATGGTACGTCGGGGAACCACAGTTACCACACGCGGGGCCTCTCGGAGTGGTCCTCTGGTTGATGGTTGTTCGTCTCGAACTCCACTCCCGTGTCTTCGTGTTCCTCCATGCCTACCGTGTTGGCTAACATCATCTGTCCAAGCTGCCTCTGTTGTTGGTGCACACCTAGCTCTGATGCTAGTGTAACGGATGCCAACTAGCACTGTTTGGTGTAGAACGTTAGTAAAACCTCCCTCCCGAAAAGCCTCATACAGTATCGGTAGCGCTGAGCTATTGGTCGGACCTTTAGCTCAGCGCAATCGTGCTGTGTCTCCCATGCTCGAACTGTGTAGTTGACTGGTAGGTCGCGGGTTCGTGTCCCCGAGTGGGCGAACTGCGCAGGATGACCTCAGTCACAATGGTGCCGTGAACCCGGGATGGGAGTGAGGTTTAAGGGGGAGAGTGTAACGGATGCCAACTAGCACTGTTCGGCGTAGAACGTTAGTAAAACCTCCCTCCCGAAAAGCCTCATACAGTATCGGTAGCGCTGAGCTATCGGTCGGACCTTTAGCTCAGCGCGATCGTGCTGTGTCTCCCATGCTCGAACTGTGTAGTTGACTGGTAGGTCGCGGGTTCGTGTCCCCGAGTGGGCGAACTGCGCAGGATGACCTCAGTCACACTAACCTATCTGCTGACTCAAGCTGGAACGCTAGCTCTATCGTGCTAGCTAGCATCATGTCATTTGGCGCCGTTAGCATCTTAACCCTTAGCCTCAGGTTACTCGTGTGCTCAGCCAACTGGTCCTGCACCATCTCGTCCTGCAACAGTCCTAAGCGGCACATGCTAGCGAGATGTCTTTAGTCAGTGACAAATTGCTGGATGGACTCACCAATTCCCTGTCGCCACAGGCGGAATCAGATTTGTCGTGCTAGCACGTTGTCCTATGTAGCAAAGTAGCTAGCCAGTAGCTCCACAGCATCCCCATACGAGTCTGTCGGACCAAGTGTGTGAAAAATTCTCTGACCTTCTATGCCCAGGTTGTGGACAAGCAGTGCCCGCTTCCTTCCTTTATCCAACTTTCCCAGGTCCAGTGCTGCAATGTAGATCTCAAAAATGCATCCAGTCATCGTGGCCACGAGATGTCCGATTCACCTGGGGACTCGAGGAAAGGCCTCAGCAGTCTTAGAAACGCCTCCATGGTTCATAAATTCTCATCGCCAAATGTTATGTCTACAAACCTGGGAATGATGACGGACTAGGATGCTGTGCAAGAACTCGAACTTTATTACATAAACTGTTAATGAATACTACACATATTAGCACTCAGCTACTTGACATACTATACAGGATGAGTCGCCAAAGAAGAGGCCATAAGATGGCCGACTCTCCCTTATATAGGTTGGCATGATGACGACACCAGCTGGCTGCATCATCATGCCGCTCTTGTTGTAAATTCGCTTTACAACAAACTTGAATAAAAAGGATGAAAAACATGCAAGTTAGGTTAATTGGCATCAAAACTGGGGATTCTAAATTGTCCTTAGGTATGACTGTGAGAGTGAATGGTTGTCTGTCTCTCTGTGTTGGCCCTGCGATGGACTGGCAATCTGTCCAGGGTGTACCCTGCCTCTCGCCCAAAAGATGCTGGGATAGGCTCCAGCCCCCACGCGACCCGAAAAGGATTAAGCGGAAGAAGATGAGATGAGAGATGAGATGAATGAATGAATGAATGAAAGAAGAATTATCCATGAAACAGCAAAATTGCACTGAATGCATGTTAAAGAGTATAGATTTGGAAATCATGGCAGCACAATCATTTGAAAACTCCCTAACTGCAGCAGTGCCCAACCACTCAGCACAAACACAGAGAAAAAAGAAATAATTTATTGTGTTGCTCTGTATTGTCTATGGAAGTTTGTGTTTGTCTGAAAAAAATTACTGAATATTCTCTGTCTTTCTATGCCTGACTCCTGCCTGTCTATCTGCTGCACGTCTTGACACACACCTGTCTCGTCAGATGCTCATCTTTCCTTTACTGGGAGTTTTACCAGGAGGAGGGGCTCTCCTTGGGGGTTTGCTGGGGGCGCGCATTGGTCTGTGTCCAGACCAGAGATTCACAGCTTTAAAGCTCATTGTCAGGATGTAGTAATGATTTTACCGCTAAAGATGGATAAAATGTTCAAACACTGGCAGTAGTGTTAGATTTGCTCCTTTGTGATTTTACGGCATCTCTCCTCATGCGCTCCCGCGTTAGGGTGCTTTTCAGGCAGGCTGACTTTTTTTCAACACAAACCAGGCACTTCGTACATGCAGTCAAGACAGAGATGTGGGGAGATGTCCACCAGCGGTCCAGGGGAGATGGAGGAAGGGACGGTGTAGGAAAACTTGTGGGAGAGTTGTTTTTTTTTTAAATCGTACACTGTTTTTCGCTGATGTGTTCCGTTAATACTCACTGTAAAAACAGAAGTAAGCACAGTGCAGCGACACATTTGATTGGTTAGACTGAGCATTTGAGTGCTACTCAGGGACAAAATTTGATTGGCAAAATTGGTGGAAGTTGATGAGGATTGGCCAAAATTGTGGGAAAGTTGCAGTGAATGGACAAAGTTGTAAGGTCGCTCAAAAGATGCGGTGATGGCCTGATTTCGCATGGATTAGTGCAATCGCAATATTGCAAAATCCTGGAAGGACTGGTAAGTGTGAACAAACAACAGATCTTCCATGTGAATTATTTTTTATAATAGACAAGAGTCTACATTCAATTTGTCAAACTTCTTTTTCTACAGATGTAATTCCTGATGCCTGAATGATATCATTTGAAGACAGAGTACAATAAGTTTCAGGTAGGATTTCAATAAGGCCTGAAAAGAAAGTGTAGAACAAAGAAAAAGTAGGGCCCCATTTCTGTCTTTGCCTTGGGTCCCAAATGGATTAAGTCCAGCCCTGCATGTGTCTACTTAAATGCCCAACTTTCATGATATATCACTGTAGTGTGAACTTTTTACATTTTCCATAAATTTCACCCAAAAGCCAAATATCCCTAACTTGTTGTGAGTAGTGTAACTGCATTGTTTCTTTTCAGATACACTGATATTGGAGTCTACAGTATGTTGAAAAATAAAGCACATTTGGTCATATTTGACCACTGCACCATGGTTAGCCGATGAACTTTTTAGCCCCCTCTCATACATACAAACTGGAGAGAAAATCTGACAATACAGAAGAAAAGGGCAGAGGGAGTTTTATTCTAATGTATAGATATATTTCATTGTTTAAATTGTGGTTTGTATATTGATTTTATGTCTGTTTATCAACAGAGATTGAATTATGTCTGCAGTAATACCTTAGTATAGTGTCGCATTTCATTGTCTTTTAAGGCTTTTATGTGCTGCAAGTGTTAATTCTGCAATTTGCCCCGCTTTTCTGAACAAGTGCACAGCACCATCTAGTGACAAGCTTAAACTCACTGAATATTTGTTGTAGCGCTGATACGAGGGCTGCTCATTAAAGATTTACACACAATACACATTATTATACAGTACAATAATCCATATTTCTGGAGGTCATGTGGTAATTTGCAGCTCTGAGCTCCAAAGAGTTTCTCTCTTACAGGTGCTAAGGTGGAGTAATGTGTGATAATGAAGAGTGTTGAATGTAGATTGGTCATCAGGTTCCTGAACTTGAGAGGCCGCACATCATGGGAGATGTTCGATGAGATGAAAGAGACTTATGGGGAGGATGCCCCATTGTTTGACGTAGTCAAGCACTGGCATCGAAAGTGTGGTCGGACATCGGTGGAAATGGCGTCCATTCATAGCTGCCCACAGTGCGCCACTGATGAAGACAGTCTGGTAAGTGCAGGCCACCATTTTGGAGACTTGCCCCATAACCATTCCCCTACTACCCCAAGATGTCAACATCGTCATGGGTTCTGTGGGGAAAAAAATCATCCATGACCACTGCACATGCAGAAGTTGTCTGCACGATGGATTCCCCGGTTGCTCACATTTCCAGAAGCAGGAACAAGTCACATGCTCCCAGGCTTTTTTGGCCAAGAAAACCTGGAGGACTTCTTTTACATACTAATAATCATGCAGGCCGTAATATGAGTCCATCACTGTGATCCAGAGACTAAAGTCCAGGTGAAGCAATGGAAGCATTATGACTCACCACCTCTGAAGAAGGCATGTGTCCAACCCTCAGTGGCCAAGGTCATGCTCAGTCACTTGGGACCAGCATGGAGTATTGATGGATTTCCTTGCAAAGGGTACCAGGATTTCCCAGAACTTACCATGCTTCATTGCTGCAGAAATTGCAGGCACCCATCAAAACTGAGAACCGTGGCATGCTGACCAAAGGTGTCTACCTCCTGTAAGACAGCGTAGTGGTTTATAACTTGCATGTTGCCCAAATAGAAGCACGGTCCTGCAGCTATGAAATCCTTCCTCATCCCCTTACTCTCCCGACCTCACACCATCTGACTTCCACTTCTTTCCAACCATGAAGTCATTTTGAAGGGCAAGCACTTCCAGGATGATGAAACGCTGATTTTTGAGGTCAAGTTGTGGCTTCTGGTGCAACCTGCAGACTTCTACAGGTGAGGTCTCCACAGCTGCATAAAGCAATGGGAAAAGTGTGTGAGCCTTGGCAATACCTTTGTAGAGAAAGATTAATAACTGGGCCAACTTTGCTTCCTCTAGTCCATGGAAAATGTGTCGAGCGAATCTTGAATGAACAAGCCACGTACTTAAATTTTCACTTATATTTTTACTTTAAATGTGACACGACTTTCCGTTTGCCGTTAGGTAGATAATTAAGCAAAGAGCATACCATCTGCTGGCCCGTTACCCTCGATGGTCAGTTTTAAAAAAGCTGATTATAAATCACTGATAACGAGCAGACACCCCTTCCTGTGTATGTCCAAAATAAAGAATCCAGGAGACACATTTGTACATGTTCAACACTAAAATCAGCACTAGCTTACCCTGGAGGATTCATTCCTTGAGTCACACTAACAAAACACGCAAGTGAAATAATTTATTTCAAGCACAATGGACTTCATAACTGAATTTGCCCCAAAAAATGTCTTTACATACAGCAGGTTCTTCTACAACTCCAGGTTTAAGGTGCAGAAGGAGGCCACATAACATTTATTACACTGATCAACACCAAATTTATTGTCTTAAGTTTTTTTTAGCTGACTTAGGATAATTTTGATGTGCTGAATCCAAAAATCACATTGGTTTTGCTCAATCAGGTCGACTTTTTGAACTATGGCCACGTTTTTTAGGTTTTTGTTTACATGTACGGGTATTTTTGCTTTATATGATGCAAAATTCTTTTATTTCTTGAAATTTCTTGAACTCTGAAGAGTTTGCATGCGCCAATTTATGACATGTCATAAATTGTCATGATGGCTGATTACTGTTGGACTCTAAAGACAGACATCCCTGCTGCTGAGCATTCTAGAGGTTCGAATAAACGGAAGTTGAAGCTCTGAATTTTGAACAATGATGACGTAACATTCAATTTACATGTACTTACCTTTATCAATGTCTACTATTCAATTTACAGTAATCAAAGTTTGTAACATTTAATCAATAAATTGTGTTAGAAAAAATTTCTCTTAAAAATCTATTTCGGATGAGAAATATTAACAAAAATCAACCAATAATGTCACAAAAATGTAATCTATTTAGTCAGAAAATCAGATTTTTTTAAAAATCAACTTAGCATAAAAACCTGACCTGATCGAGAGAAACGGATGTCATTTTTGGATTCAGCGGTGCAAAATTGTATTAAATCAGTTGAAAAAACAGACAACTTACCAAAAAATTATTTTTGTAACCCTGTGTTATATTCCCTTATTCAAAGTTCTTTTTAAAGTCATTGACAAATCTATCATTCTGAAGAGTTTAGCTCCGTTTTAGAATTCAAGTACTTACTGTAAGTCGTAACAGGACAATGTATCTGGTAAACACTCTGGAATCTAAGAGATTTAGAAACATTCATACAATTTATAAAAATGCTCAGAAACTCTGTTCTTTAAAACTACTTGACCTCCTGTGTAACAAAGCAAGCTGTAGTTACGTGACACTGCATTCAAAGATATTCAAATTATCTTTTTAAAAATATATTAAGATTTCACAGCAGACTGCACATTCTGGGATGCCTCTGGTGTCAGTTTTTCTTTAAATATGTACATTTTCGACACTGTCAAGTCAAGTTGATGAATATCTATAACTTTAAACATCACAGCAGTTTTTCCTCTAAAAACAAAACCTCCATATACAAGGTTTCCTTTAGACCACAATGATAAGATCAGAGCAGACAAATGTTTAGAGTGGCTTCAGGTGACCCTAGCTGTACTATTATGGATATCAGTGTGCTTGCTACGCTGATTAATTTAGAATGACAAAATGGTTCTTTGGATGATATCGGTGCATTCTTGCAGCTCATGTTCTTTTATGATCAGGGGAGGAGCCAGACGGATAATGTCACCATGGGTTGGCTTGGCCAGGAGTCCATTGTCCCGCAGACGTAGGCAAACCTTCCAAGCATCACAGTCTGAAAAGAGAGGAAGGAGTCATTTTAAACAGGTTATGTGTGAATGCTTTGAGGTTAAAACTTGATGATGCCACAATGTTTATGGAGGTTTTAATGCCACAGAGACAGTCTTTCCAAATGCTGATTTGGGCTACATTCACATTACAAGCCACATTGTTTAATTCAATTTTTTTGATCACATCAGCTGTGCTCATCATGACAGTTCACATTCATAATAACAAGCAACTTTTAACTGAGTCTAATGTGAATGCATCGGTTCTCTAAATCAGCATCAATATACCTTTGCTCACATCAACAAATTCAATAGGGGTGAGTTCAAAAGATCGAGCATCACCCAGATATGACACTAGCAAAACACTCGACCAGAAGCAAACTGCACTAGAAAAGTCATTCGCGGTGAAGTTAGCATACCAAAAAAATAACGGCACTGTCGCAACTTTCGTATGTAAGGTAAGGATATAAACCCATACAGTGTTGTTGAAAATGATGGCTTCCAAAGTCTCATAAATATGCTAGAACCACATATCTAATCTAAGACCACATACAAAAGAGACTGCAATCCAATATGAAAACCCAATTTGTCTACTCAGATAGCCCTAAAACTGATTTGAACCACTTCAGATTGGTAATGTGAATGTAAACTAAACTGTCTCAAAATAGTGTGAAATTGTGTTTTGGCCTCACTTGTAAATGACAACTTTTTTCCCCCCTCCAAAAGGAAGCACTTAATGATAATTGTACAATAAATATAGTGGCATTACCCTAAACCTTGTGTCTTAGAAATTTTGGCGGTGTCATTTTCAGAACTGTCCGATAACACAAAAAGACCATCTTCTCTATCATATTGCTAGGGACATACTCAATAACTGAGCACTTAATGAAATAAAAGTACCAGGGGCTGCTGATGCCTCGGTGTATGTCTACACACACACACACACACACACACACACACACAGAGTACCGTATCCCTCGTTTCACCTAGGCATAATAATGCCTCCATTACTGTTTGGACAGGCAAAGCCCTATTTGACCAAAAAAAAGTTGTAGCTAAAGTGGGTAAAATTTTAACTGGATCTCGGTTGTGTCAGGCCAGGCAGCAGGCATAATAATCTAAGTAAGAAGGTATGTGGATTGCTTCCAATTTACTGCAAGTAATTAAAATTTAGAACAATTCGTTATATTAAATGTAGACTCCAACTCAGGTTACTTTGCTAATGAAACAAATAAACCATCTTTTAATAAAGTAAGTGTGATACTGCAATGCTTGGGTTGAGAAGTACATTTTATAGATGAAAATGCTGCAAAACAAACTGGTTTGTTCCAGTTTGAACATTCATTCATCTTCTTCCGCTTAATCCTTTTCGGGTCGCGGGGGGGCTGGAGCCTATCCCAGCATCTTTGGGCGACAGGCAGGGTCCACCCTGGACAGATCACCAGTCCATCGCAGGGCCAACACAGAGAGACAGACAACCATTCACTCTTACCTAAGGACAATTTAGAATCCCCAGTTTGATTTCCATTTTAATAAAAATTCAAGCACACAAAGAGGGACATGTTCACCTACTGGTGGGAATCAAACACTGCTTAGGCTGGTTAATTGCAGTTGGTTGTGTAATCCAAGAGTACACCAACATTACTGGAAAGTCCCAGTAACTATAGCCCTTGTATCGTCTTCCCATTTACTGCGCACCTTTTGTCCTCCTGGGTCAAATTGACCCATCTGTTTTGACTGCTTATATAAAGCATGAGGTATAAAATAATCCTATTTTTTTGTTTCACCTTTTTAGTGAACTTTTTCCCAACACATTAACATATATTTTACACTTTTTTTTATAATATATGGTATTATACACCTCTTTTACATAAAATTATACCTCATTTTTGAGTAAAAAAGCAGAAATTCTGAATTAGTTTCACTATGGTTATGATCAGAGACACATAAGTAGATGAAATACCACAGACTGGTATATGTCAAAGTTTAGTTAGGATATTGTTTTGAAGTCATTCAATATTTTTTATTTGCACCAAACAGTCACACCTGTTATCCTCTCGGGTCAAATTGACCGGGTGTAGTTTGACTGTTTTAAAAAGCATTAAGTATAAAATGATCACATGATTCAGTGTTACACCTTTCAGTCAACTTGTTTCCAACACATTATAACAAATTTTACATTCATTTTTGTAATGTATGACATAATAGACCTCATTCATATGAAATTATACCTCATTTGAGTTAAAAAAAAAAAAAAAAGCAGGAATTTTTTTTTTTTTTTACTATCATTAGGATCGGAGGCACATACATATACATAAACTGTGTGTGTGTGCATGCAACTCCATCATAAAATCAAAAACAGAGAAACAGTCCATGTGTGTGTGTGTGTCTGTCTGTCTGTCTGTCTGTCTTTTGCATGATTGGCAGGTTATGATGCTATGGGTTTTGCAAATATGTGCATTGCATTTTTGGCACCTGGTGCTGGTTTTGTTGTTGCTTGTGCAGAATCGGTACCTTTTCCTTTCGGGTGGTGGGTGAGGAGGAGCTGCAGATGCATCAACTTCTGCAGCCACAGCTTGGTCATGGATGTCCTGCTGGACGTCCATGACCAAGTTACCAGTGGCTGGCGTGCAGGGAAGTGGCTGGCGTTGTCCCATGAGAGGTGTCACAAGTTCTCTTCAATTTCATCTGGCATAACTCAAATGTAGACTCTATACTATCAGCACAAGAAATGGCATACCTTGTTGGCTCTCAGAGGCCCCTCTCCCTCTCTGCACACAAACATACGCTATTGGTCACTTGGAGGAATGAAGGACCAGAAAATTTTGGATTGGAAAATCCCCTCCGTGGACTGCCACCTTGTTGTGGTGGAGGGGTTTGAGCACCCAAATGATCCCAGGAGCTATGTGGTTGGGGGCAACTTGCCCCTGGTAGGGTCTCTCAAGGCAAACTGGTCCTGGGTGAAAGGCCAGACTAACAGTGGTCTAATGGATCTCCATGAAAAACATTACATCAAAGACCTAGTATACCCAAAGGAGGCGCATGGGTCTGCCCTCCAGTGGGTTCACAAACCTGCAGAAGGGATCATAGTCCTATGTGAACCGGGAGGAAGTCTGGGCTACTTTGCCTGGACTGATGCCCTCGCAACCTGGATTTATGGATAAGCAATAGAAGATGGATGGATAGATGGATGGATGATTGATTGGAAAATATCTTCAATTTCAATAGGCTCCTCTTCATCACTTGATTCCTCCTGGTCAGCTGGAACAAAATCTTCATTTTCAGCGAGATCCTCTTTATCATGCTGTCTCCGAGTGAAATGTGAAATACCCCAAGTATGCTGTAAACTCAGGTTTTTGTTTATTATCTTGTCCCCAATTGGGGAAAGGCACATCAAAGGTGGGAAATGAGCATGTTTACAAATGTGTACCTTGTGTTTTGTCTGGAGACCCAATGCAATGTCCAATGCAAACGCCCAATGCTTTGAAGTTGAGTGTGTGTATAGCCTTATAGGTAGATCAGAAGTTGTGATGAAATGAAGTTTACACATCTGTGCCTTTGCAACTGTGTGTGTAGGTGTGCATGTGTGGGTGGGTGTGCATGCGTGCATTCATTGTGCTGGATAACGCAGTAGTGCATTGCACATTGCACCACTAAATGTGACTGGGTCAAACTGACCCAGGAAGACCACAGATGCTATAAATTTTAATAAAACACACATAATTTAACAAAAAATAGTCATAATTAATTTTACTTGCAAGAGCATAGTATGGAACCATCCATGTCACTTTCAGGCAATTATATGGAGGAAACCCCAAGTTATGACATATTAGCTTTTGAAAACGGGTCAAATTGACCAAAAGACAACAGGAGGGATAGGCTAGCAGTTAACAGATTTTAACTTTTTGGTTACAGATTCAACAGTTAGATGACTTAATACAATAACAAGTTGACCTTGAACATAAGCAAAAGTCACTTTACTGCCACAAAGACGTCCATTTCCAGGAACTCATTTTAGCACCTGTACTCAATGTATTGAGATTTTTTTTCACAAAATGTTGACCAAAGAGGGCTCTTGTGTTAGAAACAATCTTATACTGTACCTTTGGTCTCTTTAATGACAACTGCATTGAGGAGGCCTTTCCCTCTGACTGTTGTCACAATGTCTTTGGGCAGTTTGTTCAGCTCAGCCCGCAGCTGTTTTCCCATCCTTTGTGCATTCTCTGCAAGCTTCTCCTCCTCCAACACCTACAAATAGCAACAGTAAGTTGGGTTTTTTGGGGGGTTTTTTTTAGAGGCTCATGTAAGGTGATTTTTATATTTAATCTGTTCAGCACAAAGAAAAACAATCCCTAATTTGTTATTAGACATTCAAACAAGGAAAAATGACCACACTGACCTGAAGTGCTGCGATTGCAACCCGGCAGGCGACAGGGTTTCCTCCATATGTGGAGCCGTGTTCCCCAGGCTTGATGGTCAGCATTATCTCATTATCACACAGCACAGCGGACACCTGAGAAACACAAACACAGACCAAGTAAAGATAAGCATGCTCACTACCCATGAAAATGCAACACAATTTTTGCATCAATATTTTTGGGTCCATCTTATCTGTCCTTGAGTAATAGTGTCTGGATGACCCAAAATATGTCTAGAACTCATTTTCAGTGGTTGCACGTACTGTCATGGCTCACTGCCTTTGAGGTCTGGCTCTATAGTCTTTTTGAGCTCCTTGTTTGTTTTGGGTACTCAAAAGTCAAAAATGGGTATTTTTAAGGAGTGGTCATCTTCCCTACATAAAGATGAGCAAAAATGCATAGCACCATGTTGTCAAATTTCCACAATGCCATGACATGGCTGTGCTCCAGCAGGACACATGCTGCCCAAGTCACCAGGGAGTACCTGCAGCAACAGAACTTTGATGTTCTTCCTTGGCCTTCTTACTCTCTGGATTTATCCCCCATTGGACACTTGTGGGATCAACTTGGACATCATGTTTGAGCCAGAGTACCAGTGCCACAGAACAGACAGGAACTGGTCGTGGCATTGCAGGAGGAGTGGCTAAATATCCCCCAGGATAACATTAGATGGCTTGTGAGGTCCATGCAGGGACGTATTACTGCCTGCATTAATGAAATGGAGGCCATATTCCATATTGAACTTTGTTTTTAAGACAGACGGTGTCCCACTTGCTGTGGAAGGAATTAACTTAACTTCTAAGACAGACATTTTGTTGTGATTTTGAAAAGTCAGGGTGCTGCTGTTTTGTTCAACTTTGAAAACTGTTGACACAGATTTTCACTTGTTGATCTCTGATATTGTTTTGAAAATGTCTAAAAATTATTTGCATCCTTTAATTGACCATTTCCTTAAAAATATCAAACTTTTCTAGAGTGTTGTGTTTTCATTGGCAGTGAGTATATCATCGATACTGTTACAAGTCAGGACTTCTGAAGTCCTCAAATGTTTGACTGAAAAAGTGTAACTAAAATTTAAAAAATTCTTACAGGGTAAACTCCTCCGGACAGAGCTTTGCCCAACATCACAATATCTGGACGAACTTCCTCGTGGTCCACAGCCAGTCGACGGCCTGTGCGAGCCAAGCCTGTCTGCACCTCATCTGCAATCCACAACACCTGGACAAACCACACAGGATTAGCATTATAATCTCAAAACTTCACAAGAGCACTCTGAGGCAAGTGCAATATCCCCCGCCCCTGTTTTCTTTGAAGACAAATCCCAATATGTTACTGAAGGAGAGCAATTTTCAACTTTGCCATACAATTACTGGGGCAGAACCAAATTATGATAAGCCCATTATCCATCAATATACAACAAAAATAGTTGTATACAACCATATTTGTAAGTCAGCATCCCAAGGTGAACCTGTGTACCAAATTCAGTGACCTTAGCTTTACTCATTCTACAGTAATAGCAACATAGGGAAAGCTAACATTGACCTTTTGACCCCAAACCCATAGTTGTCTTCGATCAGTGGGGGATAACAATCCCTATAATGGGAAGCAGCCAGAGATTGTGCAATGCTAAGGAAGGTTATTTCAGCAGTGTAATGCAGGAATGCCTGTTGTGTTCAAAAGAAAGATTCAAAGAAGGAAGTCCATGAAATTTTGAAACCTAAAGCCTGGAAACCGGTACATTTTTCTACACTTCTTTCATGTCCCTCAGCTCTCTTTCAACACAGACTATCCCAATCAAATGTCTCCACTGCTGTCTGTTGTTTACAGCTGATTACTAAACATTCAGGACACATTTCACATTTCAGTGGTTTCACAAGAATCTAAGCCTGAGCGATATGAGCCAAAAGTCACATAAAAAAATCATACCTCCATACAATTATTCAGTATCTGAATACAATGCAAAAACTGTTATGTAAACTACAAATGATGCTGAATAAATTATTTTGGTAAAAACAAAAAAAAAATCACCAGCAAATAAAGAGTTATATACATATGCAGCTTAAATTTATACAGTAGGTACCACACAATGTTGAGAGTTTAATCATCTCTCGCTTTCACACACACACGTGCACAAATTAATAGGTCTTATAGTTTAAGGAAGTAACTTTTCGTTATAGCAATGGTTGCTGTATAAGACTACACATACGAGGGGGGGCTGAAAAGTTCATAGTGGTCAAATTTGACCAAATGTGGTTTGTTTTTCAACATAGTCTCCCCTTCAGTCCACATACTTCTTCCATCGGTGTTGCAGCACTTGGATCCCTGCAGTTGAAAAACAAACCACATTTGGTCAAATTTGACGACTATGAACTTTTCAGCCCACCCTCATATCTAGAGGTTTCATCTTGTAGTCCTGTAAGTTCTTCTTACTGTAAACTAAGTTTTTACTGAGCATTATGCATTAGTAGTATGCATTCAAGTCCCGGCCGGGTCACACCAAAGACCATATAAAAATGGTACTTCACGCCTTCTAGCTTGGTGCTCAGCATAATAGAATGGGGGAAGGAGAAGTTGTTTGTGGCGGCGCCTTGCATGGCAGTGACCCCTCTGATTCTACATGTGATTAACATTGTAGATAGAAATGTAATTTCATTCTACTGTACATGATTGGCTGTATGGACTGAATGACAATAGAGATGCCTTCTTCTTCTAGTATTTTATTATTTCATATAAATTCATTCAATACTGCACTCAACTCACCAATGGAGAGGCAAAGTCTGGCTAAAAACACTGCATCCCTCCGCTTGTACCGCTTTCGCAACATTAACTCCATTAACTCGGCGGAGGAACTACTGAGGAAGATGGCGGTAGGTGGCAGGGCTCAGCGGAGGATCTACCGGGACCCCAGCTGGACAGGAGTAGGATCGGAGCTCAACTACAGCGGCGGTGGGACTCGGTGGAGGAGCTGCCGGTACCCCGGCTGGACAGGAGCTCAATTGCAGCGGCGGTAAGCAGCGGGACTAGTAGCGGAGGGGGCTAGCTGAGGCCCCAGCTGATTTCGAGGTCGGTCGGATCGGATACCGGCGACACCAGCAGAGATTGTTTTACTATCAACAGGTCAGTAAAAATGTCACCAAAGAAGGAGGAAATGGAAGAGATCAAAAAATCTCTGAACTTCTTGTCAGAAGAACTGACCAAAGTGGCTAGTCAACAGGTTACACTATTAGGGCTAATGGAAGAAGTCCGAGAATTAAAATTAACAATTAACCTCTTGCACTCTGGTCAATTTCCCTAAAAACGTCTAAAAATAACGTACCCAAAGTAAATCAAAAGCTGTTCTTCAACCCTTTGCAGCATCTTCATGGAGTTGGTCTCATTTAAAAGAAAACACTTTGAATTTTTTGGCAAAACAGTCATAATCTCTCTAAGTGCTCCTGCCACTGAGTAACAGTCATCTAAACATACTAAACTTGAAGAAAATAAAGTTTGCCTGGGTGTTTTTTTGGATACAAATGCTTGCAAATAACACACAGCTGTCAGATACAGGCTGGAAAATGCAACAGAAATGTAGAACCAAGTGTTATCCAGCTGAGGTCAAAATTTTGTAACAATACCGCAAAAAATGAATATATTACACAGCTTTTTTGTCAGGTTGTTCCCAGGCGTTTTTGAACTGTGCCAAATGGCAGAGTTTGGAAAAACGTCTAACTTTTGAATGATTCAATATAGAAGCTTGATCTTGGGCTCTAATGAAAGGTGACACTCAGGGCTGTGTGTGGGGGGGGGGTTGTTTATTCATTCATGAAAGAATGAATGAACAAACAATCCCCCACACACAAAGAAGCATGCCACGTAAAAAATGTGTGGCTTTTTTTTACAAGAAAAAATAACCTACAGTGCAATAAAAATTATACTAAAATATCTGTAATGTAGAGGATAACAACTCCCACCCACTCCCCGCTACAGAGGACGGACATCGTCCATCGCCACATGACGGACCGTGCGCCGCGGTCTACTATGCACAGTTGTACTAAAATATCTGCAATATAAGATAAGATAAGATAAGATAAGCCTTTATTAGTCCCACAACGGGGAAATTCCAGGATTGCAACAGCACAGGGATAGCAACACTCAGAGCAACAATCAGAAGGCAAGAAAAAAAAAAACAAGCAAGCAAGAGCAGCTAATATACATATGTACATATTACTATAAAATATATATATACACACACACAGACACACAGTGCAGAGCATTGTAGCTGGATGGAATAAATATATGAATATATAAACACACAGTGCAGAGCATTGTAGCTAGATGGAATAAATATGTAAATATATAAACACCCACAGTACGGAGCATTGCAGCTAGGTGGAATAAATATGTAAGTATATAAACACACACAGTGCGGAGCATTATAGCTAGATGGAATAAATATATAGATATATAAAAACACAGTGCGGAGCATTGTAGCTAGATGGAATAAATATATAGATATAAAAATATGAACACACCCAGTGCTGAGCATTGTAGCTAGATGGAATAAATATGTAAATATATAAACACACACAGTGCAGAGCATTGTTGCTAGATGGGATGAAACAGCATAACCCTCTACTTAGTTATCCTACATGGTATGATTATGTGCCCATACATATTCTCACCCTCCATAGCGACCATTGCATATATCTGCAATCCGCTACAGAGGAGTAGCGGGGGGGGCCTTCTCGGTCCCCCCCCCCCCTCCGACGGTCCCCCCCTCCCCGTTCTCGTGGTCCGTCATGTGGCGAAGACGCACAGTTGTAATTTACCGATCGGTCAAGAGTCACTTTGATTACAATTTTCAGGGATAAAGAATAATTTAGCTTATAACACTTACCTGTCCACAACAGCAGTGTCGCTGGCGAACATCTCTTCCTCATTGTCAGACGAACATGACGCTGGTCCGCTTGTTACGACTCGTGGTTCTGGTCACGCGACCCGGTCAAACCATGATTCCATTATTGCGGTTTTGCGCTTCCATGACTGCGGTTTTGGCGAACGATTTTTCAAAACAAATAAGAACAGTAGTAAGAAAAAAACACTGGCGAATGCTACCGTCACACACAGCGGTTTACACAAAACAGATTTTACACACGGGACGCACGCTTTCAATTGTCAAACTTCTCTGTTTCAATTGGCTCGATGTATTCGCAGCTGTTGGTAGGCGGGTCCTTCTTGCTAGGTTTTCAGTCATTGGTTCTTCAAGGTTTCAGAAACCCAATTCAAGGCTCTTATTAGTCGAATAAGAGGTCAATCAAATCTAAACCAATCAAAGCACTCCTTTGGCTTTCTGTTCGTGGCTGTGTGTGTAGTGGAAGAACAGAAATGCAACTTTTTTGTGCGGCCTAGAGCGCACGAGGGCGCACTAGTACGCAGAGACGTGACCGCCCGCGGTATCCCGGAGTGCAAGAGGTTAAGGAAAAAGACAAAAAAATTGCAGACTTGGAGTGACGCGTCGAGGATCTTGAACAATGTTCTCGTATGGATGATCTAATTATAAGTGGACTAGACATTAAATATCAATCATATGCTCATGCTACAGCAGGAATGAGAGGTGAGGAGGCTCCCCTGAGTGAATCAGTCTCCCTGGAAAACCTGGTGCTTCAGTTCCTTGAAAGTAGAAATATAAAGGTTGAAGCAAATGCAATTTCAGCCCGTCATGCTTTACCCAGAAAGGATAATAAAACAAAGAAATCAATTGTGATGTGCTTTGTGAACAGAAGGGTAAAGAATGACATACTGAGGCAGGCCAGAAAGCTATGGGGAACAGAAGTTTACCTAAATGAACATCTAACAAAAACTAATGCTGAAATAGCACGGCAAGCACGGATGCTGAAAAGACAAAATAAGATACAGGCAACATGGACAAGAAATTGTACAGTTTGGGTCAAACTAAATGGAACACCTGAGGAAGCAAAGAGTATAATCAGAGATCTTACTGACTTAAATAAATATAGATGAACACTGATTAAGAAAATTAAGAGACTATGATAATCCATATCCACACACAGGGCAAGAATAGTTCTTCTGTGACATACCATGTCAATGTACTTAAAAAAAAAATAAAAAAATAAACAAAAACAAAAAAACTTATGACTGACTTGAGTAGACATCAATTATCTCCAGTTGGAGGAAGTCATTTGACACAGAGTGAGGAAATTCAAACTCTGAAAATATGCCATTTATGCTGAACATAAACTACAAAAGATAGAGAATGATATTGATCCTGATAACCACTTTTTCAATTATATTCATAATCATAGTGAATATTACACTGAAAAGCAATTCAAAAGTCAAGTACAACTAGATGGTAAACTATCAATAATACACTTCAACAGCAGAAGTCTTAACAAAAACTTTCCACGGATTCAGGACTATTTGAAACAGCTAGACAGAAAATTTACAGCTATCGCTGTCTCTGAAACTTGGCTTAATGAAGAGCAGGCTCCCCTGATGGCAATAGAGGGATATCAGATGTTTCATACTGTATTAACAGATCTCAAAAAAAGGGTGGTGGTGTTGCACTGTATATTGATGACCTGTATAGGTGTAAGCTTGTAAATGGAATGTCCTTTACACTACCAGGGATTTTGGAATGTGTTATTGTTGAGATTGACCAAGATAAAACAAAAAAATCTAATTGTAAGTTGTATATATAGAATGCCAGGAACTTGCATTGAGACATTCAGAGAAGTTAGTCGAGCTGTACAATAATATTACTAGTAAGAAAATGGTTGTAATTTGTGGAGATTTCAATATTGATTTACTAAATCCATTTCAACAAAATGTAATTACAGAGTTCATGAATTCTATGTACAGTATGAGTCTATATCCCACAATAACACATCCCAGTAGAATCACAGTTCACACTGCTACACTTATTGGCAACCTGTTTGTTAATATTATTGATAAGAAAATAGAAAGTGGATTATTGATTAATGATATAAGTGACCATTTGCCAATCTTTGCACTTATCCATGGCCACACGGAGGCCAATACAGAAAAAAATTTAAAATCTTTCAGATACAAATCACAAAATGCAATCAGTTCTTTTAAAGAAGACTTGCTGAAGCAAGACTGGACAAAAGTCTATGTATCAGATGTAAATGAAGCCTATGACACATTTATAAACATTGTAACCACTCTTTATGAAAAAAATTGTCCATTAGTAAAGAAAAAGCTTAAACATAAATTTGTCGATAAGCCATGGTTAACCAAAGGATTACAAAAGGCGTGTAAAAAGAAAAATTTATTATATAAAGCTTTTCTAAAGAAAAGGACAAAAGAAGCAGAGCAGCGGTATAAAACATACAAAAATAAGTTAACATATATAATGAGATGTAGTAAAAGAGACTGTTACAGTAAAGAACTGGAGAAAAACAGAGACAATATTAAAAATACATGGACAATACTTAACATTATTCTTGGAAATAAAAACAGAAATACAAGCTACCCAACCAATTTTTCAAAAAATAATAAAACAACTCAGAGTGTGAATGCAGTTTCACCTGCAGATGAATTTAATAACTTTTTTGTTAACATTGGTCCTAATTTGGCTCGAGAAATAACCATTACGGCACCTACGGGTGATACAATAAGCAAAAACATTGCTATAAAAGACTCCACTTTCATAAAGAACACAGACGAGAGAGAGGTCATTGAAATTGTTAAATCGTTTAAAAGTAAAACATCTACGGACTGTGATGGTATTGACATGCTCTTAGTCAAAACTATTATTGAATGCTTAGTGAAACCACTGACGTATATTTGTAACCTGTCTCTCCAAACAGGTATATTTCCCAATGCAAAAAATAGCTAAAGTAATTCCGATATACAAGACGGGTGACAGAGGGGAACTTTCAAACTATAGACCAATTTCACTATTGCCGCAATTTTCCAAGATACTTGAAAAAATATTGTGTGAGAGAATTGACAACTTCATAATAAAGAATAATTTATTGTGTGAGCAGTAATATGGGTTCAGACACACGAGGACAACTGCATTTGCTCTAATGGAATTTATAGAAAAAGTATCAACTGCCGTTGAAAATAAAGAGTACTCAGGGTATTCTTGGATCTTAAAAAAGCATTTGACACAGTGGATCATAATTGATTATTAAAGAAACTACAAAATTGTGGTATTAGGGGGGTAGCACTGTCCTGGTTATGTAGTTACTTAAAGAACAGATATCAGTATGTATGTGTTGGTAACAAAAACTCACAGTTACTGAAGGTTACTTGTGGAGTCCCACAGGGTTCAGTTTTGGGGCCACTGTTATTCAATATGTATATAAATGATATTGGTAAAGTTTCGGAAAAAATGGATTTAATATTGTTTGCCGATGACACTAATCTATTATGCAGTGGAAGCAATTTGGAACAACTTTTGGATACACTCGGAAAGGAATTAGGAAAGCTTAAACTGTAGTTTGATTCAAACAAATTAACACTCAATTTAAGTAAGACAAAATTTATAGTTTTTAACAACCATCACAACAACTTAGTATCTAAACTCAGTATAAATGGTGTAGAGATTGAAAGGGTATCCGAAACTAAATTTCTTGGAGTAATAATTGATAATAAACTGTGTTGGAAGTCACATATTAATTATATTAAAGGTAAAATATCTAAATCAATTGCAATACTACATAGAGTGAAATATTTGCTGAATCAACCCATACTATATACTTTGTATCATTCATTAATACTCCCATACATGACATATTGTACTGAAGTATGGGGAAATACATATAAAACAAACATATATCCAGTCTTTATGCTTCAGAAGAGCGCTATTAGAATAATAAACAAAGCTGCTTACAGGGAACCAACAAACCCACTTTTTCTTAAATTAAAAGCTCTCAAGTTGAAAGATCTGGTTGACTTTAAAACTGCAGTAATAATGTTCAAAGTGAAGAATCTATCACTGCCCGCAAATATCCAAAAGTTGTTCCAAATAAGGGAGAAACAATATAATTTCAGAGGAACATGTATACAGCTAGGCCCAAAAATATTTGGACAGTGACACAAGTTTTGTTATTTTAGCCGTTTACGAAAACATATTCAGGATACAATTATATAATCAATATGGGCTTAAAGTGCAGACTCTCCGCTGTAATTTGAGAGTATTCACATCCAAATTGGAGCAAGGGTTTAGGAATTACAGCTCTTTAATACGTAGCTGCCTCTTTTTCAAGGGACCAAAAGTAATTGGACAATTGACTCAGAAGGCTGCAAAAAAAAAAATAAATAACAAGGCTGCATGGGCTCTTCCCTCATTAACCTGTCATCAATTAAGCAGTTAAAAGGTCTGGAGTTGATTCCAGGTGTGGCGTTTGCATTTGGAAGCTGTTGCTGTGAACACACAACATGCGGTTGTGTGTTCACAGCTCATGAGCTCTCAATGGAGGTGAAACAGACCATCCTGAGGCTGAAAAAAAAGAAGAAATCCATCAGAGAGATAGCAGAAATGTTAGGAGTGGCCAAATCAACAGTTTGGTACATTCTGAGAAAAAAAAAGAGTGCACTGGTGAGCTTGGGAACTCAAAAAGGCCTGGACGTCCATGGAAGATAACAGTGGTGGATGATCACAGAATCCTTTCCATGGTGAAGAACAACCCCTTCACAACATCCAGTCAAGTGAAGAACACTCTCCAGGAAGTAGGTGTATCAGTATCTAAGTCTACCATAAAGAGAAGACTTCATGAGAGTAAATACAAAGGATTCACCACAAGGTGCAAACCATGAATCAGCCTCAAAAATAGAAAGGCCGGAATTGACTTTGCCAAAAAACACCTGAAGAAGCCAGCCCAGTTCTGGAAAAGCATTCTTTGGACAGATGAGACTAAGATCAACCCGTACCAGAATGATAGGAAGAAGAAAGTTTGGAGAAGAACTGGAACAGCTCATGATCCAAAGCACTACATCTTCTGTAAAACGTGGTGGAGGCAGTGTGATGGCATGGGCATGCATGGCTTCCAATGGCACTGGGTCACTTGTGTTTATTGATGATGTGACAAAAGACAGAAGCAGCCGGATGAATTCTGAGGTGTATAGGGATATACTTTCTGCTCAGATTCAGCCAAATGCAGCAAAGTTGATTGGATGGCACTTCACCAATGATCCAAAACATACTGCAAAAGCAACCCAGGAGTTTTTTAAAGCAACAAAGTGGAATATTCTGCAATGGCCGAGTCAATCACCAGATCTCAACCCAATCGAGCATGCATTTCACTTGCTCAAGACAAAACTTAAGGCCGAAAGACCCACAAACAAGCAACAACTGAAGACAGCTGCAGTAAAGGCCTGGCAAAGCATCACAAAGGAGGAAACCCAGCGTTTGGTGATGTCCATGAGTTCCAGACTTCAGGCAGTCATTGCCTGCAAAGGATTCTCAACAAAATATTGAAAAATAACATTTTACTTAGGGTTATGTTTATTTGTCGAATTACTTTTGAGCCCCTGAAATGAGGAGGCGTTTGTGTAAAAATAGCTACAATTCCTACATGTTTAATCACATATTTTTGTTCAACCCCTTGAATTAAACCTTAAAGTCTGCACTTCAATTCCGTTGTAGTTGTTTCATTTCAAATCCAATGTGGTGGCATGCAGAGCCCAAAACATGAAGACTGTGTCACTGTCCAAATATTTCTGGGCCTAACTGTATTTCAAAAACCTTCAGTGAGAACTACCACCAAGCAACACTGTGTTTCAGTGCAAGGAGTCAGATTATGGAACGATTTTGGACCTAAATTAAAATCATGTACAACGCTTGGACAATTTAAACAAAAACTAAAGGAAGAAATATTCTAAACATATATACAAGATGACATGTAAAACCACATAAGAAGTATCATATCCAGTCTGTGTTGTGTTGTTGCTTAGTTGTTTTTTTTTTGTCACATTTTGTCTTAGCTTTGTTCCGAATTGTAATCACTCTTGTTTTGTTTTTCTTTTGAATTCCCGGATGGAATATGGGTGGGCAATATAAGCTGCGGCTTCAGCCATCACCCATTTCGGATATCTTGTGTTGAACTGCGTAATCAGAGGAGTTATTGTTTAATTTGACCTTGTTGGATTTTTTTTTCCCCTTTGTTATATTATTCTGTTTCTTTTTAATCTTTACTTTTAATCTATCCGAAATAAAGATTCATTCATTCATTAGTCCCATTGTTGGTAGTTAATTTTCTGGCAGCAAGCCTACCCGGACAGGAGTAAGCGTGTGGAGGAGGGGCAGTTACAGTATGTGTTCGGAGGGAGAAGAGGTGGAGCGGGTGAAGTTACAGGGCAGACGGAAGTAGAAAGCAGAAGGTGTATCGATACAAATGATACTGGGTCATCCTGCGTCACGGATGAAATGTACTGATACATTTTAAATTATCGAGATCGCCCAGCCCTACAAGTATCCATTAAATCTTGAAAATATGCAATACTATGGTGCCTCTGCATTATTTGAAAGTAGCCTGGAAATATTGGGCCCAGATAAAAACAAATGAATTCAGCTGAAGTGTTGTTTAAAGTCATGATCCTCGTAGCAGTCTGTCGGGGGCGACAATGACTGTTTCATTTAGGTCTGATCAGATTCCTCCACGCAGCGCTGTCCTTCACCTTCCGCTGCCAGGAACTCCTGACCTTGCTAACCCGGGCAACGTCTGGTTTGACAGTGTGTGGTGTAAAGAATGAGCAGATATGGCTAGGATACCTATATTAATAACTAATAATATTTAAGTATTATTATGTCAGTATAAATAATTTCAGCAGGTTTAAGAGGGTTTTTCTTCTCTTTACTGCTTATCAAATATGTAGGCAGACGTGAACTCGGGGTTGTTGGTGGTGTTTAACCTTCTGGTCATCCACCTTCCACCAACCGGTGAGACTGGACATCCTGGCAGATAAGCACATCTGTCTCAAGGTCTTTGGTGGGCTTTTTCCAGTCAGTGCACCGTGACATGCACTACACAAAGAGCAGAGACAAACAAACCTATCATCTGGTTGTTTAAAGTAAATTACACAATACACTCTTGCATTTATATTGCCAAGTTCACCGCAGGTCAGCTTCTCTGCAAGAAAAAAGGTTTTTAAATTTCATGGAAGTTGTAATAAATCATTGACTCCCAATCCATCCAGTCACACCTCTCTCTTTCTCTCTGTTCATCAAGACTCACATTGTATTTGGTGCAAAGTTCTCTGACTTTAGTCAGGTAGCCTTGGTCAGGCACCACCACACCAGCTTCGCCCTGGATGGGCTCCACCATGAACGCAGCAACATTTTGATCTTGGAGGGCTTTCTGTATATGGGGGGTGGGGGGAGAGTAAGTCATTTCAATTCATTTCCATCATAAATCAAACTAGCTAAGCTGTTCTGTCAGCAGACACATGAACTTTCGGTCAGTTGTTTGGTCATTAACTCTTGAGCTTTGGCTGTCAGAATGATCCTCCTTACTGTCAGTACAAAGATTAACCAGACAGATGAAATTTAAATCCGTACCTCCAGTGCAGGAATGTCATTGTATGGGATGAGCTCAAAGCCGATCATGTAGGGACCAAAACCCTCATAACTACTGGGGTCAGTGGAGCTGGAAATGGCTGCCAGGGTACGGCCCCAGAAGTTTCCATCTAAGGTACATAAGAAGGCATCCATTATCAGACTGTTCTTAGCACATTTCAAGTTGGAAAACTCAAATAAAAACACAAGACGATTGCTTACTTGCAAAAATGATTTTGGCCTTATTTTTGGGAACCCCCTTTACAGTGTAGGCCCACTTACGGGCAAGTTTCAAGGCAGTCTCACCTGCTTCAACACCTAATGTTTAGCAAAAGAAAAGTTAACAGATCTATTCATAACTTTTGAGGTTATTGTTTACATCCAGAATTACCTGTATTCATGGGTAAAACTTTGTCATAGCTGAACATCTTGGTGATAAGCTCCTCATATTCTCCCAACACATCATTGAAGAATGCTCTTGAGGTCAGAGTGAGTTTAGACACCTGGGTGTTGAGTGCGGCAATGATCTTAGGGTGGCAGTGTCCCTGATTTACAGCACTGTAAGCACTGAGGAAGTCATAGTACCGGTTGCCCTCAACATCCCACACATAGATGCCTGGAGTGAAAAAAGGAAAGATTTAAGGAAAAGCACCACTGTGTGATCCACAGCCTTTACTCTTTACAATTAGGGCTGGTGATACACTGAATACATTTGTTATATCAATACATTCTACTATGCGCAATACATAGAATGCCTATCTCACGAATATCGAGCACAAATTGTCATGGTAGTGTAAGCTGTCAGCATTTATTTGTCCGGTTGAAACTTCTCTCCTCTCACACAGCTGCACTCACTCACTCCCCCTCGCCCTGTGTTTCATGTCGGGGTCGCTGCTAGGTCTGGTTTTTTTTTTACTGCAATTTTTTTCTTTAGAAACTGCTTCTTTTGAGCCTGTTTTCATGGAGCAGATATGCTTGTCTTTTATGCACAATCTGGCAGCGTGCAGGGAAAGGGGTTAAAAATGAAATAACACACACACCAGCTTCAGTGGAAACAGACTAGTGATGGGATCCACAGTTCACTAAAATGTACTGGGGGGAGCAGCTGTGGCGCAGGTGTAGTGTGGCCGACTACTGATCGGAGGGTGAGGGGTTCGATTCCCGCTCTGTCTGCAGTCTGCATGTCGAAGTGTCCGTGAGCAAGACACTGAACCCCCAGTTGCTCCTGTTGAGTCAGGCCAGTGCCTATGTATGGCGGCCTTGCCGCCATCAGTGTGTGAATATGTGCGTTAATGGGCGGATAACAGGATCCGTAAAGCACTTTGGTCATCCAGAGATGAGTAAAATGCACTATATAAAACCTTGTTCATGCTGCATTTCCCTTCTAGTCCGCTTTGATCCGCGTGCCCTTTGGATGAGCCTGGCATGCGCGCAGCGCTGTCCATGCTCACTTTTTTCCATCTACCCAGGCCAAGCAGTTGACGCATGCACACAACCATCATTTGTAGTTTCACTCCCGTCCGATAGGTAGCACCAATGCGCTGACGCACCAGGATTTTCACCAACGAAGAAATGCTGCTTGCTTTCTGCTGCTGGACTTCCCGGTTTTCACTCCTTTTTCATGAAGATGCTGCTGCTGCTGAAGTATTTATGTATGATTCATGTATGTTTATTCTCATCTTCCGCTTCCTCGTTGTCTTCTTCGTCTACTTTGTCTTGGTATGCTGTGCCGATATCGCAACCTCATGAATGGGACGTTCAGTCTTGCGCATGCGCTTTTCAATGCGTTCAGTTCGTGGGCGGGCGGCGCGGTCACAAAATTTGGGCTGCACACGGTTGTCCGCGGTCAAGCACTGTGGACAGTAGCGGAGTGGAGATGATGACGTAAATTTCGTCATACGAGGTTTCCAGTTACACGTACACGGACAGCAGAGGTGCCGCATGAATCCAGCTTTAGTGAACACCATTTGCCATTTACTGACTCACTTCAGTTCGTTCCCAAAAATAATCCATTCTAAAGATTCACACACCGAATCACTCAGTGCTGTACTGGAGCTCTAACTGTCTGCCACTCACTGAACTGAAAAATGCGTCTGAACTGAATGGGCGGGGCTCGCTCCTTAACTGCTCTTCAGTATGTTCACTGACTGAACTGATGAGAACGTGAGGGGGATGACTGCTGTACGAATCAGCAGCCAGTGTGTCGGTCTCTGCTCCACAGTGCATGTTCATGTACTGACAACGTGAGGGAGGGCTGCTGTACGAATTAGCACAGCAGCCGGGCAAGGCAGCTTGGATTTGTGCTGTGCGTTTAAACATTCTAAACAGATGTAATGGATTATTGTTATGATTATGCTGGATTATTTTAAGAGTATATTTATTAACCCTTTTATTTTACTACTTGGGGGTTTTATGCATTTTATTGGTTTTAATTGAGTTTGCCATTTTCCTTTTTGTTTTTTTGTTGTTTTTTTACTGGTTATTTGTTGCATGTTATTATTGCATGTTTTGTTGTGATGTTTTAGTGTTTTTTTTTTAAAGGATAACAAAAAAAACAAAAAAAAACAGCGATTGTAAATTTAATTCCACTCCTGTAGCCTGACAGTGATTGGTAATAAACTGTGTTCAAACACTACTGTCTCCTGTTCCTTACTACGGTGCATCACCCAAACGAGGAGTTCTGTTGTTTAGGGAGTTACACAGACACCTTTTATGAGTCTGGCATTTTAGAGGTTTGCTTGACAATTGTTAGATATGACCGCAGGTTTTATTATGATTTTTTTTAAGTCGTTTAAGGCTGATCTGGATCAAGTTTTTAGACTTGCTAAGTCCAATTCCAGCAGCAGCTCTCACATACAGTATGCAGTTACCTTGCATTTAAGTTTCCTCATTGTCCTCCTTATCGTCATATTACACATTTTACCATGGAGTCAGTGTAAACAGGGAACGAGGTGAGCTCAGAATGCATACTTTTTAAGTTTAAATAATGGCTGAAAGAAAACCACTCAAGTGTTTTTTTTTCTACTCTGGCACTCCCATTCATTGTCTATGTGGAAAGTTTTGTGGCGCATTCTAGGCAGGTTGCCCACGATTTTTTTCAGCTGTTGAATTGAGTCATCTAAAAACTTTGAAAGAAGCAGATGTGTGTGTCATATAAAAAACAGATTCAGCAACTAAATGATATATTTCTCACTTCAAAATCACTGTCGCTGTTTCATTTTGTCGTGTTGAATCCATCCATTATTACTTCCTGATTCCTGCAGGCCAGGTAGGAGGAGCCTTTCATGAACGACTCATCCATTAAAAAACAGCTCCTTCTGGAGCTCCATGTACAGTGGGGCAAAAAAGTATTTAGTCAGCCACCAATTGTGCAAGTTCTCCCACTTAAAAGATGAGAGAGGTCTCCAATTTTCATCATAGGTATACCTCAACTATGAGAGACAAAATGAGGAAAAAAAAAATCCAGAAAATCACATTGTCTGATTTTTAAAGAATTTATTTGCAAACTATGGTGGAAAATAAGTATTTAGTCAATAACAAAAGTTCATCTCAATACTTCGTTATATACCCTTTGCTGGCAATGACAGAGGTCAAATGTTTTCTGTAAGTCTTCACAAGGTTTTCACACACTGTTGCTGGTATTTTCGCCCATTCCTCCATGCAGATCTCCTCTAGAGCAGTGATGTTTTGGGGCTGTCGCTGGGCAACACGGACTTTCAACTCCCTCCAAAGATTTTCTATGGGGTTGAGATCTGGAGACTGGCTAGGCCACTCCAGGACCTTGAAATGCTTCTTACGAAGCCACTCCTTCGTTGCCCAGGCGGTGTGTTTGGGATCACTGTCATGCTGAAAGACCCAGCCACATTTCATCTTCAATGCCCTTGCTGATGGAAGGAGGTTTTCACTCAAAATCTCACGATACATGGCCCCATTCATTCTTTCCTTTACACTCACTCGATACGGGATCACTCGTCCTGGTCCCTTTGCAGCCCCAAAGCATGATGTTTCCACCCCCATGCTTCACAGTAGGTATGGTGTTCTTTGGATGCAACTCAGCATTCTCTCTCCTCCAAACACGACAAGTTGAGTTTTTACCAAAAAGTTCTATTTTGGTTTCATCTGACCATATGACATTCTCCCAGTCCTCTTCTGGATCATCCAAATGCTCTCAAGCAAACTTCAGACGGGCCTATACATGTACTGGCTTAAGCAGGGGGACACGTCTGGCACTGCAGGATTTGAGTCCCTGGCGGCGTAGTGTGTTACTGATGGTAGCCTTTGTTTCTTTGGTCCCAGCTCTCTGTAGGTCATTCACTATGTCCCCCCGTGTGGTTCTGGGATTTTTGCTCACCATTCTCGTGATCATTTTGACCCCACGGGGTGAGATCTTGCGTGGAGCCCCAGATCGAGGGAGATTATCAGTGGTCTTGTATGTCTTCTATTTTCTAATAATTGCTCCCACAGTTGATTTCTTCACACCAAGCTGCTTACCTATTGCTCTTCCCAGCCTGGTGCAGGTCTACAATTTTGTTTCTGGTGTCCTTTGACAGCTCTTTGGTCTTGGCCATAATGGAGGTTGGAGTCTGACTGTTTGAGGTTGTGGACAGATGTCTTTTATACTGATAACGAGTTCAAACAGGTGCCATTAATACAGGTAACGAGTGGAGGACAGAGGAGCCTCTTAAAGAAGAAGTTACAGGTCTGTGAGAGCCAGAAATCTTGCTTGTTTGTAGGTGACCAAATACTTATTTTCCACCATAATTTGCAAATAAATTCTTTAAAAATCAGACAATGTGATTTTCTGGATTTTTTTTTTTCTCATTTTGTCTCTCATAGTTGAGGTATACCTATGATGAAAATTGGAGACCTCTCTTATCTTTTAAGTGGGAGAACTTGCACAATTGGTGACTGACTAAATACTTTTTTGCCCCACTGTACATGATTCAGAAACGGGGGATGAAATGATCGCCATTTCCGAAGTGATTCAACCAAAAGAACTATTACACTCGAACGAATCATTCATGAACGTTTTAACTCTAAAGCAGACTTGAACGAAATAATTTTGAGGTGAAAAAAAAAAGCATCGGCTCCATTGTCTGGCAGTGGACTTAGGATAGACTAGAATAGGCTTTATTGTCATTGTACAGTAGTACAGTACAAACTGAACTGCAGGAAGGTAGAAACTGAACAAAATACAATTTTGTGCAAATTATGTCACAAAGCTGTTGTCTTTAAAGGTAGCAGTAGCACTAATTTGTTTCACCACTTGAGATGACATCCACTATAATATGAAGAATGCATTAAAATCTACTCTCAACATCCCAGGTACCCCCTACAAAAAAAATTAAAGCAACTAGCCCTAAGAAAATGACTACATGGTTTCTTCATTTGGAAAAGTTATCCCATACAACAAAAGTACAAAATGGAAAGCGATCACAACTGCGGTCAGAAATTATACTGCCAAAGACATGGCCCCTAGTGTTGAAAACATGACCAAACAGAAAAAGTGGACTTTAATTTATATGGTTGTAAAATATCTTTCTCTACAATTCTTGCTTAATGTACTTTCTATTGTGTTGAGTCCTTTTTTTGTGTTTTAGTTTTATAATAAAACTAATAGGAAGGCCTACCATTATTTATTATGATTTGTTGCAAATTTATGAGTGGGGTTGTCTGATTGGTTCAATAAAGTTTGTGATTTTATCGCCCCCTTTTTGTATGCAACTTTAAAAAAATGCAATACACGGGTCTGTTTCTATTATCATGCCGGTGTCATTTTATGCAAAGGTTTTACATTTAAACAGTGGTTCAGAGGAGATCTCAAGATATCGTGATATATATCGTGTATTGCGATAAAACCCTAAATGTATCTCGATACATGTTAAAAGCTGTATCACCCAGCCCTATTTACAACACACTGTTAGTGCCACAAGTTAGGGACAACAAATTGCATGTCAAAACTCACCCTGCCCTCTCTCCAACGCCACAGGCAGAGGATGGTAGTTGTGTGCTCCATACTTGGCCTCACGAGCATAGATTTCCTCTGAGGAGGGTGGGCCGTCAACTCTCTTTCTGGAGGTGGCAGTTGAAACCAGACACAAACTTGAATGGATGCTGCGACGCAGAATGGGGGCAACACGGTTCAGGCCACGGCCAAGCTGGACAATCATTCCCTTCATGCTGTACAAGGTGGATCTACAGAAATAAACTATCAGCAAGTTAGCATTGCTGCTGAATTTCACCAGTTTTAGGAATCCAAATATTCAAAACTAGAGCAAATAGATGGAAAAAAATTGTATAATCTTTCTTTTCACTCAGTAAATATCACCAGCAGAATCCGCAAAAGTTCTTGTAAATCTGAAACCTTTCCTCATAAATTTGCTAGGGTTGGGGGAAATAATCATTTTTCCATTAACGATTCTGAATCAGTACAAAAATGTCAAAATTCCAATTCTTGACAGAATTGACAGAACAACAAAAAAAGCATTACTCTTAAATGTGGACACTGACTTTCTCACAGCCAAAAAAGGGACAGAGGGTTTTCATTACTGCTTGATGCCATGATGTTGTGGACATTAGTGTTGTCATACTACTGGGATTTTTTACCTTGATAATACCTCAAAAAATATTGATATTCAGTGTCATGTTTGATGCAACTTTGAGCTAGAAAACACAACTACACTGCAAAAAATCAAATATAAGTAAAATGAAATACATTAAGGGTGTTTCTGCTTGTTTTTTGTGTGACAAGATATTTATCCTTGTTGTGCAGTTTTTGTGTAAGAAAATTTTACATGCTTTCCAATAGTTTTAACTTGTTTTACGCAATTTGATAAGTTAAATTTTCTTGCTCTGTTGGCACATAATTTTACTTTAAAAAAAAAAAAATTCTGGCAATAGATATTTGTAGTTAAAATTAATTAAAAAAAATCTGTCAACAAAGTAAGATTAAATTGCTTAAAACAAGTAAAAATTTTCATAAACCAAGTAAAATCTTATAAAAAAAAACTGCACAATAAAAAGAAATTCTTGTCAAAATTATCTTGTGAGAGAAAAACAAGCATAAAGCCTTGATTTAGGATATTTTATCTTGCTGAGATTTCCCTTTTTATAGTGTGACAGATGCTACTGCCTTCAGCATAAAATTACATCATTGAAGTATTCCTGATTCAAACAATGCACAACATGGAAATAAGTGCTCGCACTTCTTCTTCTCAGTTACTGGTAGATAGCAAGCAACTGAAAGGTGCATACCGCCATCTACTGTACAAGAGTGTGTAACATTAGAGCCCAACCCCTAGATTCTATGACTTAAGCCTGTGTTCTTTAAAAAAAGAGAAAAGAGCCCTTCTCGTGATTCTTAGTGCCTCTCATTTCCATATGTTCCCAGAATCCCAGTTAAATCCCATTCCCTACCGGCCCCTCAAACTTCATTTTTCATTCCCTCTTTCATTTCCATACTTGTGACAGTGTAATAAGATGTGCTCCACATTTTCTTTTACTCCACATTTTCTACATTTGTCACTTTCGCTTTTCCCCATGGTGAATAAAGTGCCATTTAAACCTGTATGCTTCAGTCTGAGTCTTGATGTAATGATGTCTTCCCTCCTGTTTGTTGTTTTATAATTCTTTATTGCAATAGATTTTTGTATTTTGTAATACAATCTACCTTTATGATCTTCATCCCATCTTTTTTGCCATAGCTCAGTTCCTTTTTTCTTGATTACTGCTTTCCCTTCACCTTTTCCAAGAGGCAACAGTAGACAATAGTACAGTGGTACCTCTACTTACGAACGTCTCTACATACGAAATTTTCAGGTTACGAGATGCCTCAACGGGAAAATATTGCCTCTAGTTACGAACAAAATTTCAGGATACGAAAGGCAAAAAAAGTACGCGCTCCTCGCAGCTCCCGTATTTTACCGAACGTAAACATACCTGTAGCTGCTCTGCCATTGGCTATCGCCTAGCATCTTCCTGGTATCCCATTGGCCACGAATGGGTGCGTTTGGTTGATCTCGCTTTATCTTATTATTATTTACTATTCTTACTACTTTATTTTATCCTTCTTACCTCTTGTAAGACTGTTGACTGAACTACACAATTTAGAGAAAAAAAATTGTTAACTGCCATGTTTATCACCATCTACGTTATAACTCTGTACTTTCACCTTGTTCTTAATAAAGTTTTGGGGAAAAAAACAACAACATCAACGATCAGCACAGTATTAAAACAAAAGGAAGCCCTTACAAGCCGATAAAAGCAAACGTCCTTGGATCGTTTCATCACAAAACGTCAGGCAAAAACCACTGATGAGACAGAACATGAACCAAAGAAGGCAAAAGGTGACGCTGACGCCGACGCCGACGATCGCAGTTAAAAGGTAAATGAACATAATTTTTATTATTCTCTTTTATTATTCTCTCTCTCATTTTAAACTCTCATTTTATGTTTATTGTGCAGTAATCTAATTGTAACATGTATTTGTTACATGTTTTGATGCGTTTTTACGATTTATAAAAAATTTATGCCCGAATTTTGGGGGCTTGGAACGGATTACGGCATTTACATGTAAAATGCGCCTCTACTTACGAATTTTTCACGTTACGAGAATTCTTCCGGAACGAATTAAATTCGTAAGTAGAGGTACCACTGTATAGTTATTTCTTTCCCAAGTGCACTTTTTGCTAATTTGTCTGCACAGTCATGCCCTTTCAACCCTTCGTGTGCAGGAACCCAACAAAACTGAACTTCTCCACCACCCCATGTACCCTAAATAAACTGTGATATAGCTCCCACCACCATATCACCAAATCTTCCCTTGTAGATTTTAGTGTCTGTATGGTTTTTAAAGTTGCAAGTGAGTCTGTGCACACCACCACCCGGTCCGGTCTGACCTCCTCCACCCACTGCAAACCAATCATTATTGCCACCATCTCTGCTGTAAACACTGATGTATTGTTGGAGAATCTTTTTGGGATGGTCACTTTAAACTCTGGAATGTACAATACAATACAAGCTACAATACTCCGCACTGTGTGTTTATATACTGATATTTATTCCATCTAGCTACAATGCTCCGCACTGTGTGTCTATATATTTATATGTACATATGTATACTCGCTGCTCTTGTTTTTTCTCTTGCCTTCTGATTGTTGCTCGGAGTGTTGCTATCCCTGTGCTGTTGCAATCCTGGAATTTCCCCATTGTGGGACTAATAAAGGCTTATCTTATCTTATCTTATACTCCAACTTCAACAGAGCCCACTTAGTTCTTTGAACCATCAGTATAGAGCTGTAAGTAGTTATAGTAATTGTTCCTGAGGTAAATGCTTGTTTTAACACCAACTTCACTCATATGCCACTCCTTTTTCCTCATTAACAGACTAATGTCTACTTTTCCCAGAAACAGCCAAGGGGGAACATTACTCACTGGACTGGTGTTAGCTATATCAATAATGTCTAGTCCATACATTCTGGCTTTTCTTTCAATTGTCCACCCAAACCCGTGTCCCTGGAAGTTAGAATATTCCCAGCAGTCTTGTAGTGTTGTTTTTGAAATATCTGCTTCCTCACTTCCTTTCAGCTTGACCCAGTATGATAATGCGAGTTTATCTCTTCTCAAATCCATTGGCATTTCTCCTGCTTCTATTAAAACTGCATTGTTTGGTGTTGTTCTGACAGCTCCAATGCACAGGTGATTCTGTCTATTTTTCCCAGAGTTGTCTTTGCTGCTGGTCCATAAATCATGCATCCATAGTCTATTGTCAATCTCATTAGTGCTCTGTAAATGTCAATTAATACCGGTTTATCTGCACCTCATTCATGTCCAGCTACAGCTTTTATGAGATTAAAGACTTTTTTGCACTTTGTCTCCAGATTTTCAACTTGAACTCTCCATGTGTATGCACTATCAAACCACAATCCTAGATATCTGAACTCACTCACTTTCTCTATTAGTTGATTATATAATGTTAATGGTTCTGTACCAGTTCTGCATTTTTTTCTTTTTTTAATGAAAATCATATAGCAGGTTTTACTGTTTGAAAATTTAAATCCCCACTAATATGACCACTTTTCCACTTTCTCCATTGCTTTCCTGATGTTTTTGAACACACATTTCTCATTTCTTCCCCTCGTCTATATGGCTCCATTATCTGCATATAGTGCTGTTTTGATGGCTCCCTCTTGATCCTCAAACATGTCTTTAATCATTATGTTGAATAAAACTGGGCTTGTGATTAATAGGGTAGTAGGGTTCACATACAGACATATTATTAAACTTCTTTGTTTCCTTATTGTACTTCTAGTTCAGATACATGTATGTTACCAGTAAATGTTACCAGTGAATGTATCAGTAATGGTAGATGAAGATACATCTTTGCACTAATGCAGTATGCAGTACAAGCATCGTGGGGTGGTGCCTTGCAAAGCCCACATACACAAACACATCCACAGATGTTCAAGTTGTTTTGGTTCAAATCTAAGCTAAACATTAACATGAACCTACCTTTAAACAGTTCAATTTGCTTTCCCAACTCCTCTTTCTGTTTCATAGAGTATTTCTTCAACTTTAAATCAAAAGTGTCAGACACCGGGTCAGACACTTCAGAAGCCATCGTCTGCTGCTCCGCGCATGGCCCCGGGCACATGGCATGACAACATGTAGACTGTTTTGTAAACAACCGGCACGTGTAACCCAAACACAGCCGAGATAATACGGAAATAAAGGAAGTGCCTCCGACAGCTTTTTCAGCCAATTACAAGGAGTGATTTAGTGGCTGCGGGCCTGCTGCTTAGTACACACACACTTGAAAAAATATATACATACGAGTGCCACACTTCAATCGGTAAAACCTTGAATAAATCTCGAAAAAATGTCCTTCATGTCAAAGCTGGCGCAGACCCCGAAAATGCACACGCTTCGTGCAATGCAACCTTCTGGTTTGGATAGCCACGCTGGTGTCCTGATGGCAACAAACACAGCACCCGGCGGTGATTCTCCGACGACAAGCAAACGCAGCAGCCTGACTGATCTGCCCTCCCTTCTGCTTCAGGGAGACTTCGACGCAGAGTTACCAGGCGAAACTCTCCGGAGAACACCCACGACTGGGACCTGCGTTCAGGTCCACGCGTTCTGATGAGCGTATAGACCCAAATAAAACCGTATAGGGTGACATAGGGCATATCCCAATAAGCGTATAGACCCAAATAAGACCGTATAGGGCTGTATTTTTGGCCGAAATAAATACCCGTACATGTACGGTTATTTGGAATGCAACAGTAGTCAGCAGGCCAAAATATTAGGGCTAATGGAAGAAGTCCGAGAATTAAAATTAACAATTAAGGAAAAAGACAAAAAAATTGCAGACTTGGAGCGACGCGTCGAGGATCTTGAACAATATTCTCGTATGGATGATCTAATTATAAGTGGACTAGACATTAAATATCAATCATATGCTCATGCTACAACAGGAATGAGAGGTGAGGATGCTCACCTGGGCGAATCAGTCTCCCTGGAAAACCAGGTGCTTCAGTTCCTTGATAGTAGAAATATAAAGGTCAAAGCAAATGCAATTTCAGCCTGTCATGCTTTACCCAGAAAGGATAATAAAACAAAGAAATCAATTGTGATGCGTTTTGTGAACAGAAGGGTAAAGAATGACATACTGAGGCAGGCCAGAAAGCTACGAGGAACAGAAGTTTACCTAAATGAACATCTAACAAAAACTAATGCTGAAATAGCACGGCAAGCACGGATGCTGAAAAGACAAAATAAGATACAGGCAACATGGACAAGAAATTGTAGAGTTTGGATCAAACTAAATGGAACACCTGAGGAAGCAAAGAGTATAATAATCAGAGAGATTACTAACTTAAATAAATATAGATGAACACTGATTAAGAAAATTAAGAGACTATGATAATCCATATCCATACACACAGCAAGAATAGTTCTTTTGACATACCATGTCAATGTCCTTTAAAAACAAACAAAAAAAAACAACTAATGACTGACTTGAGTAGACATCAATTATCCCCAGTCGGAGGAAGTCATTTGACACAGAATGAGGAAATTCTAACTCTGAAAATATGCCATTATGCTGAACATAAACTACAAGCATTCACAAACATTGATGGTGGCAGCACGCACGGACGCAGCGGCCCCTCTTGGCATCAGCGAGTGTGAGAGTTTTAAGTGTTCTGATCTTCCCAGACGTACATTCTGTAAAACTTACAACCGTGAGACCTTATTAAACATCAAGGTACTGCACGCTGCAAGAATCGCGGCGATTGGTTGTGACTTGGACATTCTACGCCAGCATGGAATTCTGGCGAAGTCCCCGCTGGAAGCTACCCAAGAGAGGACGAGGCGTAAGCGAAGCGAACGCAAGAAAAAGCGTGGAAAAAGGGCCGGGATCCATGCTAGGCTAAAGGCTAACCCCTCCAGGCCAGCGGTACCGTTGCTCATTCTCTCTAATGTCCGCTCCCTCGAAAACAAGCTGGACAACCTGCATCTGCTGAGAGGAACCCGGAGAGAGTGGAGAGACTGCTGTGTGTTTGTTTTCACAGAGACATGGCTCCACCACAACATCCCTGACGAGGCCATTCAACTGGAAGATATGGCGATGTTCCGTGCCGACAGGGAAACGGCGAGCTCCGGTAAGAGCCAGGGGGGTGGGCTATGCATCTATGTCAACAAGAACTGGTGCGTCAATGCCACGTTAGTGTCTAAATACTGCTCTCCGTTGGCGGAGTTCCTTATTGTAAATTTTCGGCCATATTATTTGCCGAGGGAATTCAGCAACGTGTTTGTAGCTGGTGTTTACATAGCGCCGAGCGCTAATGCTAAAGCTAATGCTAAGAAGGCACTCGGGGAACTGCACAATGCGATTAGTGAAATCCAAACTTCACACCCGGACAGTTTTGTGGTGGTTGCGGGGGATTTTAACCACACCAGCCTAAGGACTGTGCTCCCCAAGTTTAAACAATGTGTAGACTTTAAGACCAGAGGAGAGAATATGTTGGACTTAGTGTACACAAACACAGATAGATAGATAGTTTATTTGACAGGGACAGTGCATATAAAGCGATACCCCGCCCCCATCTCGGCCTTTCTGATCACATATCCGTGATGCTGCTGCCTGCCTACAAACCTTTATTGAAGCGCAGCAGGCCAGCAGTGAAACAAATTAGAATTTGGCCAGAGAGTGCAACCTCTGCACTGAAAGACTGTTTTCTGCACACAGACTGGGAGGTCTTCAAAATAGCAGCCTCCCAGGAAGACAAGACAGATGTGGAGGAGTATGCTGATACGGTCACCAGCTACATCGCGAAGTGCACAGAGGATGTCACTACAGTGAAGACCATCACTATGCGGGGTAACCATAAGCCCTGGATGACTGCAGAGGTGCGCTTGCTGCTTACAGCTAGAGATGCAGCCTTCAGAGCGAAGGACAGGATCGCCCTCCGCTCAGCCAGGTCTGCGCTCTCAAAGGGAATTAAGGCGGCAAAGTGCGCCTGTGCGGAGAAAATCCAGGGTCACCTCTGTGACACTAGGAACACCAAGCAGATGTGGCAGGGAGTTCGGACACTGACGGGCTATAAGTCTAGGCAGGGGGTCGATGATGACGACGCTTCGCTTCCAGACAGGCTTAACGACTTCTTTGCACGTTTTGAAGCATCAAACTCGACAATCAGAGGGAAGGCTGGCCCACCCCCACCATCGGTCGGACCAGCTTTTACCATCAACACAGCGGACACACGGAGGACCCTAACCAGAGTCAACCTACGCAAAGCTGCAGGTCCGGACAACATTCCGGGATGTGTGCTCCGAGACTGCGCGAGCGAGTTGGCGGATGTCCTGACTGACATTTATAACATCTCCCTGAGTCAGGCCATCGTTCCCAGATGCTTCAAGACCTCTATCACTGAACCAGTGGCAAAGAAACCAGTTGTGTCCTGTTTGAATGACTATCGTCCTGTTGCACTGACACCAATTGTGATGAAGTGTTTTGAACGGCTTGTCAAACCACACATTACAGCCTGCCTCCCTGCATCACACAACCCGCTCCAGTTTGCATATCGTTCAAACCGCTCCACGGAGGATGCTATAGTCACCACCCTACACTCTGTCATCACCCACCTGGACCAGAAAGACACCTACGCCAGACTCCTGTACATTGATTTCAGTTCAGCATTCAACACCATTATTCCCCAGAGACTGATGGAGAAATTACTCCTTCTCGGTCTGAACACCGCCACATGTCTCTGGATCCTGGATTTCCTGACTGAGAGACCTCAGTCTGTCCGGGTTGGAAACAACATCTCCAACTCTGTCACGCTGAGCACCGCATCCCCTCAAGGCTGTGTACTCAGTCCACTGTTGTTTACACTTCTAACACATGACTGTGTATCCAGACACGAGGGGAACCAGATTATTAAGTTTGCAGACGACACCACGGTGGTGGGACTTATTCAGAGGGATGAGGAATCAATGTACAGGGAAGAAGTGAGAGACCTGGACGGCTGGTGCAGGGAGAACAATCTGGTGCTCAACGTGGACAAAACGAAGGAGATGATTATCGACTTCCGGCGGTCACAGCCTGAGCACGTCCCCCTCAGCATCGGCGGCCGTTTAGTGGAGAGAGTAGAGAACATCAAGTTCCTCGGAGTGCAGATCTCGCAGGACCTGACCTGGAGCAAGAATTCCTTGGGGATCAGGAAGCGAGCTCAGCAGAGACTGCACTTCTTGAGGAAACTCAAACAGGCCTCTCTCCCCATCTGCATCCTCAGGACCTTCTACAGAGGTGTGGTGGAGAGTGTTCTGATGTACTGCATTGCAACATGGTACTCCAGCTGCAGTATGTCAGACAAAAAAGCCCTGCAGAGGATAGTCAAGGGGGCTGAGAGGGTAACTGGAGTCTCCCTCCCCTCTGTCCAAGAACTTTTTCAGAACCGTTGTAGGAGCAGGGCACTGAACATTGTCAAGGACCGTTCTCACCCTCTGCATAAACACTCTGAACTTCTTCCATCTGGTAAACGATTCCGGAGCATCAGAGGCAGAACCACCAGACTGATCAACAGCTTCCTTCCACAAGCTGTCAGGATGCTGAACAGTTGACCCGGAATCTCTCATACACACTACTGCACCTACGGACATTTTGTATATTATTTGTATATTATAGTTAGTTGGGGGGTTCCCCCCCCCCAAGTATGTCTCAGGGATGTGTGAATGGATGGGGGGGGGGGGGGTGGAGCTATGTGGGAGTGTGTCTTAAATCATGCTGCTTCTATTTATATGGATGCCGAGAGAAACGCAATTTCATCTTGCCTGCACTACAGTTGTATGTACAGCAATATGACAATAAAGGTTGATTTGATTTGAAGAGATGGAGAATGATATTGATCCTGATAACCACTTTTTCAATAATATTCATAATCATTGTGAATATTACACTGAAAAGCAATTCAAAAGTCAAGTGCAACTAGATGGTAAACTATCAATAATACACTTCAACAGCAGAAGTCTTAACAAAAACTTTCCACAGATTCAGGACTATTTAAAACAGCTAGACAGAAAATTTACAGCCATAGCAGTCTCTGAAACTTGGCTTAATGAGGAGCAGGCTCCCCTGATGGCAATAGAGGGATATCAGATGTTTCATATTAACAGATCTCAAAAAAAGGGTGGTGGTGTTGCACTGTATATTGATGACCTGTATAGGTGTAAACTTGTAAATGGAATGTCCTTTGCACTACCAGGGATTTTAGAATGTGTCACTGTAGAGATTGACCAAGATAAAACAAGAAATCTAATTATAAGTTGTATATATAGAACGCCGGGAACTTGCATTGAGACATTCAGAGATAAATTAGTCGAGCTGTACAATAATATTACTAGTAAGAAAATGGTTGTAATTTGTGGAGATTTCAATATTGATTTACTAAATCCATATCAACAAAATGTAATTACAGAGTTCATGAATTCTATGTACAGTATGAGTCTATATCCCACAATAACACATCCCAGTAGAATCACAGTTCACACTGCTACACTTACTAACAACCTGTTTGTTAATATTATTGATAAGAAAACGGAAAGTGGATTATTGATAAATGATATAAGTGACCATTTGCCAACCTTTGCACTTATCCATGGCCACACGGAGGCCAATACAGAAAAAATTTTAAAATCGTTCAGATACAAATCACAAAATGCAATCAGTTCTTTTAAAGAAGACTTGCTGAAGCAGGACTGGACAAAAGTCTATGTATCAGATGTAAATGAAGCCTACGACACATTTATGAACATTGTAACCACTCTCTATGAAAAAAATTGTCCATTAGTAAAGAAAAAGCTTAAACATACTGTAAATTTGTCGATAAGCCATGGTTAACCAAAGGATTACAAAAGGCGTGTAAAAAGAAAAATTTATTATATAAAGCTTTTCTAAAGAAAAGGACAAAAGAAGCAGAGCAGCGGTATAAAACATACAAAAATAAGTTAACATATATAATGAGATGTAGTAAAACAGACTATTACAGTAAAGAACTGGAGAAAAACAGAGACAATATGAAAAATACATGGACAATAATTAACAATATTCTTAGAAATAAAAACAGAAATACAAGCTACCCAACCAATTTTTCAAAAAATAATACAACGACTCAGAGTGTGAATGCAGTTTCACCTGCAGATGAATTTAATAACTTTTTTGTTAACGTTGGTCCTAATTTGGCTCGAGAAATACCCATTACGGCACCTACGGGTGATACAATAAGCAAAAACACTGCTATAAAAGACTCCATTTTTATAAAGAACACAGACGAGAGAGAGGTCATTGAAATTGTTAAATCGTTTAAAAGTAAGACATCTACGGACTGTGATGGTATTGACATGCTCTTAGTCAAAACTATTATTGAATGCTTAGTGAAACCACTGACGTATATTTGTAACCTGTCTCTCTAAACAGGTATATTTCCCAATGCAATGAAAATAGCTAAAGTAATTCCGATATACAAGACGGGTGACAGAGGGGAACTTTCAAACTATAGACCAATTTCACTATTGCCGCAATTTTCCAAGATACTTGAAAAAATATTCTGTGAGAGAATTGACAACCTCATAATGAAGAATAATTTATTGTGTGAGCAGCAATATGGGTTCAGACACAAGAGGACAACTGCATTTGCTCTAATGGAATTTATAGAAAAAATATCAACTGCCTTTGAAAATAAAGAGTATTCAGTTGGGGTATTCCTGGATCTTAAAAAAGCATTTGATACAGTGGATCACAATTTATTATTAATAAAACTACAAAATTGTGGTATTAGGGGGGTAGCACTGTCCTGGTTAAGTAGTTACTTAAAGAATAGATATCAGTATGTATGTGTTTGTAACAAAAACTCACAGTTACTGAAGGTTACTTGTGGAGTCCCACAGGGTTCAGTTTTGGGGCCATTGTTATTCAATATGTATATAAATGATATATGTAAAGTCTCGGAAAAAATGGATTTAATATTGTTTGCCGACGACACTAATCTATTATGTAGTGGAAGCAATTTGGAACAACATTTGGATACACTCGGAAAGGAATTAGGAAAGCTTAAACTGTGGTTTGATTCAAACAAATTAAAGCTCAATTTAAGTAAGACAAAATTTATAGTTTTTAACAACGATCACAACAACTTAGTATCTAAACTCAGTGTAAATGGTGTAGAGATTGAAAGGGTATCTGAAACTAAATTTCTTGGAGTAATAATTGATAATAAACTGTTTTGGAAGTCACATATTAATTATATTAAAGGTAAAATATCTAAATCAATCGCAATACTACACAGAGCGAAATATTTGCTGAATCAACCCAAATTATATACTTTGTATCATTACCTCCGCCAAGGAGGTTATGTGATCATCGGCGTTGGTTTGGCTGGCTGTTTGTCTGTCTGTTTGTTTGTTAGCAAGATAACTCAAAAAGTTATGGACGGATTTTCATGAAATTTTCACAGATTGTCAGAAATGGGGTATCCTACAGATTATTACATTTTGGTGATGATCCGGATCACCGTCCACAAGAAAACCGCCATTATGCAAAATGCCATTTTCGTGAATAACTACTGAACCACTAATCCTATCATTGTCAATCCAATTCTTAGTCATATGTTTTCATGGTCAAGGAATCTGAAAACGTACACACAAACACTGTATGGGGGGGAACTGTGGCGCTAAACCGCCATTACGGACAATGCCGTTTTTGTCAATAACTACTGAACCACTAATCCTATCATTGTGAATACAATTGCTAGTCATATGTTTTCATGGTCAAGGAATCTGAAAACGTACACACAAACACTGTATGGGGGGAACTGTGGCGCTAAACCGCCATTACGGAAAATGCCATTTTCGTCAATAACTACTGAACCGACTTCCGGTTATGGCGGCCGCTTAGAAGGGTGTGCTTCACTCTGCTCTGCTCCTAATGATAAAAAAGTTGGCTAAAACTCTCCCAATTGGAACAAAAACCTGCTCTAGCGTTTGGGGGCGAATATGGTAAAAACTAAGGCTGCGAAATCAGGCGGAGGAAAAACTGATTCGACGAAACAAGCCAAGTTAACAGATTTCCACGCTCGTGACGCAGCAGATAAAACACCTGTGACCATGGCTGAGGAGGGAGCTACCGGCGGGGCGGTGACTGCCGAAGGAACGAATGCGGTTCTTGCTGCCATCAGCACTAAGAGAACAGACTTTTCGTCTAAGTTTGATGGGATTATAGCTGCGATTGAAGCTATGAAAAAAGAAATAAGCGACTGTATGGAGCGAATAACGCAGGCGGAGCTCCGGATCTCTAACACTGAAGATGACGTCAACAGCCTGCAATTAAAGGTCCAAACATTGGAATTAAAGAATAAACATCTGGAAGAAAACGTCTTGGACTTGGAATCCCGGTCTAGACGGAATAATTTAAGGCTTGTGGGCCTTCCGGAGGGGGCGGAGGAACAGGATGCGTGTTCCTTTTTGGAGAAGTGGATCCCAGAGGTGCTGGATAATGCGGATCTACGGTCATCAGTCGTCTTGGAAAGTGCACACCGAATAGGCCCATCGAGAGATAAGAAGACAACACCGAGGACGCTGATAATGAAGTTCCTTAACTACAGGGACAAGATGACGGTCTCCAGCGCAGCCCGCACTAAAGGAGAAATTAAATACCAGGACCAACAGGTGCGGTTCTACCCAGACTTGGCCGCAGGAATCCAACAATTAAGGAAACAGTTTGACCCCACCCATAAAGAGCTGCGCAGCCTTGGAATTCGTCACGGGGTGATTTATCCTGCAAGACTGCTGGTCACGTATAAAGGGAGAACCCAAGTCTTTAAGTCCCCTCAGGAGGCGCAGGAACTCATTAAGCAGATCCAAGGAGAGACTGGCGAGAGCCAAGCATGAAGCAAGAACAAGATATAAAAGGTAGAATATTTAAGCAAGTGTTCAAGTATCTGATTGATTTGAAATATATAGCATGTCTACAAAATATAGATGGTATGATATATTAAAAAAAAAAGGCTATGACGTACAAAGTTGCTATAAAATTTTGGAGTTAAATTGGAAAAACTACAGAAGAGAGTTATTGTCATGTCATTAAAAGTAGCAGAGTCAGGGTGATTGAGAGGAGGAAAGAGTGAGTGGTTTGACTGATCCTCACGGGGGAGGAGCAGATTCAGGCTATAACGGGAGACGGAATTTTTTTTTGATTTTGGGGGGATTACCACGAATGTGGGGAGGGGGAATTTGTTTGTGTGTAGTCTGTGGGATGAATGTTCAACCATCCATGTTTTTGCTTCTCTGTATGAGCATGCTTATATTGCAAGGTAATCTCAAACTCTTTATTGATCATAGACCAAAGCGTTAAGCTTAATTTAACATCATGGAATTGCAGAGGTCTACAAAACCTAAAAAAACTTAAACAAATTTTGAATAAAATAAAAGACATAGGTTCAAAAATTGTGTTTTTACAAGAAACTCATCTAATAGAGGAGGATGTAAAAAGAATAAGGAGGAGATGGCAGGGAAGTGTGTTCACCTCATCGTTTTCATCCCGAGCCAGGGGAGTTATGACTCTCATACATAAATCAGTCCCATTTCAAGTGAAAAATGTAATTGGAGATAAATTGGGAAGATATCTAATCATCCAAGGATCTTTGTTATTAGAAAATATAAATCTGGTGAACATATATGGTCCCAATATAGATGATCAAAGCTTCTTTGTTAATTTATTTCTTACTTTAGCATCACTCACAGGGCTATATATAATAGCAGGGGATTTTAACTGTACATTGAATCCCAGTATAGATAGGTCAACAGGACAGGACTGTACGCACAATGGATGTAGGATGACCATTAATCATTTTATGAAAGAATTGAGATTGCTAGATATATGGAGAGAAATGAAACCACAAGTCAAAGCCTATTCTTGTTATTCTAACACCTACAAGACATTTTCACGTATTGACTATTTTTTGATCTCTATGGAATTAAGGTCCAAGATTCAAAATTGTTTCTATGATAACATTGTGATTTCTGATCATGCACCCTGCTGTATAATATATGTAGATAAGAAATTGACAAAGGTTCCTGGTAGGTGGCAATTTCAGCATAAATGGCTTCAAGATGAGGAATTTGTTAAGTACATAGAAAAACAGATAGATGAGTTCTTTGATATCAACACTACACAAACATCAGCATGTATAAAGTGGGAAGCTTTCAAAGCTTTTATTAGGGGGCATATTATTAGTTATACAGGTTCAAAATCTAGGAAGACTCGAGAGGAGAGAGTCCAATTGGAACGTAAAATAAAAATTCTTCAAGAAAAAGTGCATGCAGGAAGTAATCCCAAATTAGAGAATGAATTACTGATTCTGAGAGCTGAATATGACAAAAAATCAGCAAATAGAGCTGCCTCGAGTCTTCTAAGATTGAAGCAAACCTTTTATGAACAAGGTGAAAAATCAGGAAAATTATTGGCATGGCAGATTAAACAATTAGAATTTAAAACACCAATTACCAGTATTATAAGTAACGGACAGGCAGTCGTAGATCCTTTAGAAATTAACAGTGCCTTTAGAGATTATTATGAAAAACTATATGATACAAAAAATGAAACTGACTTAACAAAACTAAATGGGTTTTTGGACGGATTATCTATACCATGTATTCCAAATGAAAACAGGGAGATACTGGAGTCAAAAATTAGTCAAGAAGAAGTTGGGCTAGCCATTGATAATATGAAATCAGGAAAAAGTGCGGGACCTGACGGTCTTCCAGTTGACCTCTATAAAAAATTTAAGAATAAATTAATAAAACCATTTGTGAAAATAGTTTTAGAAGCATTTCAAAATAGTAAATTACCGCCATATATAAATAATGCCTTAATTATACTGTTGCCAAAACCAGGTAAACCTTCGAATAAATGTGAAAACATGAGACCAATAAGCCTATTAAATGCAGACCTTAAGATAATCTGTAAAATTTTAGCAAGACGACTACAAGAAATATTACCAAATATAATTAACCGAGATCAGAATGGCTTTATAATGGGAAGACAAGGCTTCCATAATGTAAGAAGATTATTTAATATAATTTATTCTAATAAAGAAGCACCGGATACAGCTCTCCTATCATTGGATGCTGAAAAGGCCTTTGATAGGGTCGAATGGCCCTTTCTTTTTGAAGTTTTACAAAGGTTTGGACTTGGAAAGAATTTCATAAAATGGGTTCAGATAATATACAATAATGCTACAGCAGAAATCCTAACAAATAGCAATATCTCAAAATCAATAAAAATTAATAGAGGTTGTCGACAAGGCTGCCCACTTTCGCCTTTACTGTTTACTATGGCAATTGAACCTTTGGCGATGCCATGTGTTTACATCCACAAATATATGGAATTAAAGTAGGACCAATAGAACATAAAATCTCCCTGTATGCTGATGACATAATTTTGTTTATGTCAAATCTTAAAAAATCAATTCCGACCTTGTTAAAGATAATAAAGGGAAATATCAGGATATAAAATAAATAAAAATAAATCTTCAATATTAATGCTAAATGAGACCCAGAGAAAGCATCCAGCTCCTGAGGTAAATCAATTCAATGTTGTAAATCAGTTTAAATACTTAGAAATTCAAATTGTGCCTAAGTTAGAATCAGCTGCTAGTATCAACTATGAAGCCTTAATGACAGATATTAATGAGTTGCTTCAGAGATGGATGTCACTGCCAATGTCGATGATCGGGAGAATTAATATACTTAAAAGTAATATCTTACCCAAAATACTATATTTATTTCAATACATTCCTTTACCACCACCTTCAGATCTATTCTCAAGAATTAAAAAAAAGTTAGTGGAATTTATATGGAACAATAGGAAGGCTAGATTACGTCTGTCCTTACTATATTTGCCATTTGATCGTGGAGGTCTGAAATGTCCAAACTTTATGTTGTATTACTGGTCAGCACAACTGAGGTCTATGACATATTATTTTTCATCAAATGATCTCCCTCACTGGACGGAGATGGAATCATACAATTTACCTTTACCTCTTCCCTTATTCATATACTCAGACTCGGCTAAAAAATTACAGAAACAAGTTAAAAATCCAATTGTAAAGCATATGATCAAAATATGGTATGAAATCAAAAAATATTTAAAAAAACCGCACTTATTGTCACAATTTAGCCCAATATGGGGTAATCAATATTTTACACCAGGGAGAGCGGATGCTGTATTTAAATTATGGAATTTAAAAGGGATTCAAAAGATTCAAGACTTATATTTAGCATGTTCAGACAACATAATGTCTTTTGAAGAACTGAGGGCTAAATTTAATCTTAATAGAACACATTTTTTTAAATATCTTCAGCTTAGGAATTTCATTCGATCAAATCAAAATAATGCTCTCACCCGTCCTACCTATTCATACTTGGAAAAAATTTTGACGAAAAATAGTAAGAGAAAGGGTATTATTTCAGAGTTCTATAACTCACTGATATTATCCTCAAGTGAAAACTCACAGAAAAGAATGAATTATTGGAAAGAAGACCTACAAATTGAAATTTCAGAGGAACAATGGGAATTGGCTTGCACAGAAGCTCAAACCAAATCAATAAATGTACGTCTTAAATTGATACATTTTAAATGGTTAATGCGGATGTATGTTACACCGGTGGAGTTAAATAGATATAACAAAAACATACCAGATACGTGCACAAAATGTATGGAAAGTAAAGGAACTCTATTTCATTGTTTTTGGGAATGTAGAAAAATTAGAATGTTTTGGGAAGAGGTGAGGGTAACAATTGAAAAAATAATTTCAAAACAACTCATATTGAATCCTAAATTGTTTTTGTTGGGTCTGTATCCAGAAAAGCATAACTTTAATAAGAGTGAAAGAACATTCATAGACCTCAGTTTGCTTAATGCCAAAAAATGTATTGCACTGCTGTGGAAAAAGACTCATAGACCAGATGTGACTCAGTGGTTAAGACAGATGTTAACAAACCTTCCACTAGAAAGAATAACATACATATTGAAATCAAAGGAAAATGTGTTTGAGAATATATGGAGACCTTTCATTGATTATGTAAAGAAACTAAACATAACTACTGAAGAAGAAGGTGAATGATGTGTGTGGACCTTGTAATTTCCAAATTGGTGAATGTATAATATGTATACTTATGCAATGGATTACCTAGGCTAAACAGAGGAGCATTGTTTGACTTGTTTTGTTAATGGTTGATGGTGTTTTTGGAATATTTGGTTTTTTTTTGGTTTCTTTTAGTGTTGGGGTTTGATTGTTGGTGTCATGTTTGTTGAAAAAAGGTTCAATAAAAATATTGTGGAAAAAAAAAAATAACTACTGAACCACTAATCCTATCATTGTCAATCCAATTGCTAGTCATATGTTTTCATGGTCAAGGAATCTGAAAACGTACACACAAACACTGTATGGGGGGAACTGTGGCACTAAACCGCCATTACGGAAAATGCCATTTTCGTCAATAACTACTGAACCACTAATCCTATCATTGTCAATCCAATTGCTAGTCATATGTTTTCATGGTCAAGGAATCTGAAAACGTGCACACAAACACTGTATGGGGGGAACTGTGGTGCTTGGCGGAGGTCTGCGCTCTCCGAGTGCTTTTCCAGTTCATTAATACTCCCATATATGACATATTGTACTGAAGTATGGGGAAATACATATAAAACAAATATATATCCAGTCTTTATGCTTCAGAGGAGAGCTATTAGAATAATAAACAAAGCTGCTTACAGGGAACCAACAAACCCACTTTTTCTTAAATTAAAAGCTCTCAAGTTGAAAGATCTGGTTGACTTTAAAACTGCAGTAATAATGTTTAAAGTGAAGAATCTATCACTGCCCGCAAATATCCAAAAGCTGTTCCAAATAAGGGAGAAACAATATCATTTCAGAGGAACATGTATATTTCAAAAACCTTCAGTGAGAACTACCACCAAGCAACACTGTGTTTCAGTGCAAGGAGTCAGATTATGGAACGATTTTGGACCTGAATTAAAATCTTGTACAACGCTTGGACAATTTAAACAAAAACTAAAGGAAGAAATACTCCAAACATATATACAAGATGACATGTAAAATCACATAAGGATTGTCATATCCAGTCTGTGTTGTGTTGTTGCTTAGTTTGTTTTTTTTTGTTACATTTTGTCTTAGCTTTGTTCCGAATTGTAATCGCTCTTGTTCTGTTTTTCTTTTGAATTCTTGGATGGAATATGGGTGGGCAATATAAGCTGCGGCTTCAGCCATCACCCATTTCGGATAACTTATGTTGAACTGTATAATCAGAGGAGTTATTGTTTAATTTGACCTTGTTGGATTTTTCCCCTTTGTTATATTATTCTGTTTCTTTTAATCTTTACTTTTAATCTAACTGAAATAAAGATTCATTCATTCATTCATTCATTCACATTTTCATAGAATTTTTATTTATTACCACTTTTGTCAGATTCAAGTTATTTCTGTGACCATTGTGGGTTTTTCTTTCATTAACAGAGGGGTACCAACCATTTTGTCCACGGCTGTATTTCCTTGTCCATTTGGCCTACATAGTTCAATAATATTACACTATATCCTCAGGGGAGGGAATCCCCCGATATGCCAGGCCATCTTTAATGGAAGTGGCACATCCTCCTCCATTTACCCAGTCTGATTGAACTATATCCTGGAATAACAAAATTTAAGTGAGGCTGAAGCCATGTCTCCTGTACGCACTCTGGAACAACTTTGTAGTTCGTAAAGATACTTCTTGAGTTCTTGTCCATTTGCTATAAGACTCCTTGCATTCCACTGTAGTATGTGTAGTACCATAATTCAGATATTAAGTTTCAACATCAGTTTCAGCTTTCAATAAAACATGAATCTGGTTGGCTTTGATATCTTTCACCTCTAGGAATCTTCCTGCTGCTTCCACAATGGTTTTGATTCTGTCACTTTTCTTCTTTAGCTGTGCAGCAACAATAATGGTGTGGCAGATAAAAGCTACAAAGTTTGTCCTCTCAACTATCAATGTGTCATCATCCATTTTGCATTTGTGAACACAAAAATTCCTTGCAGCGGCATGATCTTGTGCTTGTGTGGGATTTGTTGATGGCTGTTCTTCCCTTTGAGCTGAACTTCTTTGAGCTGAACTTCTTTGAGGAAAGCCTGTTGTGTTTCTGACCATTCTTGCCTCTCTGTCTTTAGAGCTTCCACATAAGAGATTTTCTTACTTATTCTGATTTCCTGGGCTTGTCTAGCTTCCCTCTGCACAACATATCCTCCATTTGCAGCACTGTGGTCACCACCACAGTTCCAACACTTTATTTTGGCATCCTTTTCACATTTACCATATTCGTGCTCCCCTCCACATCTAGCGCAGCTTAACTTTCCAGTGTTTCCTCTGGCTTAAAGACCTTGGCGCGGTGGCAACACATTTGGTAAACATACCGGAATATGTTAATTTTATACTATTTATTTGTTTTTAAAATTTTACACAGTAACGTTGCATATGGAACTTACCATTTGAAGTACTGTACAACCAAGGCTTGAATATTGGGCCAGTTGGGGTCCCACCCAGACATCCTGTGTTTCAACTTTTTAGTGGTGTTATCCTTCTCTCTTTCCTCTGCCTGAACACTTTCCTCTCCTTGGCTCCTCTCTTCTGTCTCATCTTGCCCTCTCTGAGCTCTAATTCAGGTTTTCTCTCTGTCTATGGTAGTATACTTAGACAGTGGCCTTGGATGCGCTCTGCAGAGCGTGCCCAAATGCCAAGTCACGTTTCGTTACCTTGTATTATACATGTGTAATGACAATAAAGTTGAATCTCATCTCATCTCATACGAACAGGTTAGAAAATATCAAGTGTCACGTTTTGTCCTGCAGGATTTTTTTGTCATGGTTTACATAAATGACAAAAATATATGTATTTTTTGTATTTTTATTCTTGTGTTTCTTTTTTTCCATTGAGAGAGTAGGGAAGGGAAAGAAACATTCATAATAGCAATGTACTCAAGCATACTTAAATTATATGATCAGGTGGGTATAGTAACCAGAAATTCTACTCATGTAAAAGCAGTGCTTTGAAATTAATAATTAACAGTAGGCAACCAAAAATTTCTAATTGAGTTAAGGGTACAAAAAGGACCCACTTAAAAACTTGAGTAATGACTTCAGTCTTGAAGGTTTGAGGTTTTTCTCCAAAATTTATAACAATTCTCTTATAGTTACCTCCGCCAAGGAGGTTATGTGATCATCGGCGTCTGTCTGTCTGTCTGTCTGTCTGTCTGTCTGTCTGTCTGTTTGTTAGCAAGATAACTCAAAAAGTTATGGACGGATTTTCATGAAATTTTCACAGATTGTCAGAAATGGGGTATCCTACAGATGAATAGATTTTGGTGGTGATCCGGATCACCGTCCACAAGAAAACCGCCATTACGCAAAATGCCATTTTCGTGAATAACTACTGAACCACTAATCCTATCATTGTCAATCCAATTCCTACTCATATATTTTCAGGGTCAAGGAATCTGAAAACGTACACACAAACACTGTATGGGGGGGGAACTGTGGCGCTAAACCGCCATTACGGAAAATGCCATTTTCGTCAATAACTACTGAACTACTAATGCTATCATTGTGAATCCAATTGCTAGTCATATGTTTTCATGGTCAAGGAATCTGAAAACGTACACACAAACACTGTATGGGGGGAACTGTGGCGCTAAACCGCCATGACGGAAAATGCCATTTTCGTCAATAACTACTGAACCACTAATCCTATCATTGTCAATCCAATTGCTAGTCATATGTTTTCATGGTCAAGGAATCTGAAAACGTACACACAAACACTGTATGGGGGGAACTGTAGCGCTTGGCAGAGGTCTGCGCTCTCCGAGTGCTTTTCTAGTTTTCTACTTTTCTCTGTAAATCTAAAGTTGAAACCATGTTCCTCAAATTTGTAATTTCCTCTTGTAAAATTGACTTTTCTTGTACATTTGTAACTTTATTATAAATTTGTGGATTATTTTATGACTAATTTTTGTCCGTTTTAAAATAAAATTACTGTGGTTTTTTTTAGATAAATATGAAACAGACTGTGGTAATTTTTTTTAACGTTTTCCTTATAACAATTTACATTTTTGACCATAATTTTGCAGTCAGAACAGAACAATAATTTAACTCTAATTACAAAGAAAAATATTAATAAAATTGTATTTAATGAAATAAATTAACTTAAATGACCAAGGATGCCGTTATTTCTGTTATAATATTTAAAGGTTTTTTGTTTTTTGTTTTTTTTAGAAATCTCACCACCCAGACAGCAGGAAAAACCTCCCTTATTTTGAAATCAAATGCTGACACGTTTAGTTTGTCTGAAGGCTGCTGACAGATTAAAATCATTGACTTCGTGAATTTCGGTCATCTTAACCTGCCGGGTACATAACAGGGAACTGTAGCGGGCTCTAAAGACATAATTCCCCACAATATGTGTTCATGTACAGAATGATCTGTTTAGGCAGTTATAGTTGCGAAGTGACTACACGGCCAGGAGCTGGTCTCCTAGTGTCACAATATCTGGCCGGGAAGTGCCTACAATAAGCGACTTTCGCATTACGAGTACGCATGTGCGGACTATGTGAGTTCAAAGTTCACGACTACCAAACATTCCGGTAGCCGCCTTGCTTTTGTGTAGAGACAGTACTGTCACACCTGAACAACTGCGGTTTAAAGTCTGCTTCAAGCTTTAAATCGTCGTTATGCCAGGTGCACATTGTGCCATAGTAAAGTGTGGGAACTGCATGTATCATCTAGAGTGGTGGAAAAAGCAAACTTGCAGCATACATGCGTGTAACTTTGGGACCAGCCTGTGCACATGTCCACCGCCATTCACGTTATACACATTCCCCATGGAGCTGAAGGATCCGGACAGACGTAATTGTTGGATTAAAGCAGTAAGTCTATATTACAACATAATTAAATAGTGTTGTGTATTGTTCAAGTTCTAGCCTAATTGACAAGAGTCTAAACCCTGAAGTAGTAGGTATGGACAGGCTGGCCTAGATCTAGGATATAGTTCTTTGTCTATTGGTAATGAAGCTTGATCTACACACACATGTAATTAAGGCCATTGATAAGTAGGCTGGTATAAAATAAAATTGCAAATCATTGAAAACGTGTGGTACTATAGTAGTATTGACCTATAGATCTAAGTAAGCAGGCTATGCCTTGTAGTGAAATTTACTCAAAATGACAAAACCCAAGTTGAGCTGTCAAACCACTCGCTTACCTTCTTTGTAGTCATTTCAGAGTCTCGCAAGTAAGGGTGCTTGGTCCTTTGACAACAAAAAATCTGCTATGTCAACGTACATACAGGGGGGCCATTTTGGCCAATTTCTACATCGTGGCCGCGAATGCAAGTGCAACTAGTTTATCCTTGCGTTTGCGGGTACAACCGGGAAGACCCCTACGCATACAATATGCTCGTAGATCAGGAACTTTCCGTTAATTAAATGTATCGATAAAGCATGTTTGGTAGCCACGTTCCCATGATGCTTTGCACGAGCCGAGATGCGAAAGTCGCTTATTCTGTTTTTTTTTTTTATTCAATAGCAGAAAATACACACAAATTACAAATATGCTAATAATACAAGTAAATGCCCCCTAATTTGGCTATTTGGTTAAAAAAAATATTTAAAAAATGCACATATTTATTTATTTTCCATCAGGCGCATCAGGGAGCCCTTTGGGTCCTTCGCTCCCTGACAGCTCGGGCACTCGGCAGCTCGGGTGTTTCACACACATACACATCCTCACTTCATTCATTCCCATTAACACATTTTGGGGTTTTGTTCAATACAACGCACGAAACCACTCCTGCACATGGGTTTTTCATTCATTAAGTGGCTCCTGGCCACTTAGTGTAGACATAAATGGCCAGTTGTTTAGCAACGGCCGTTACAGTTGTGCGCTCAGGCTTTCTCATCAGGCACCTCTCTAGGCAGCTGCTGAAGGACGTCAGTTTAGAGCTAGCGTTTTTAGCTGTTGCTTTGTCACTGCCGCTAGAGAATAAAAACGGCACGCCTGCTTGTGCGAGAAAAGAGAGAAATTGCCAGTCTCATAACTTAATATTGTAGTGGCTGGTGAAATATATCCTCAGCAATTCATCAGTCCCCCTGCTTTTCCCTTCATATGAAGCCAGCTGCATTTGAATTCTAACCACATCTCTTAGCTAAGCGATTCTTCCATTATGGCTCCCGTTTCCAGCGGGTTAAAACCATGATAAATGCCAGTGCTTACATACCTCTTATGATTTTTTTTTCTGCGTTTAAAGTACTTTAATAAACTCATGTTTCTGTTGGACAGTCACACTTAGCGATACACTGTTTACTGACTGACTGGAAAACTCGTGTGAGCAGGGCGCTTCTAAACTCCGTGCGGATGATGGCCACGCGCGTTGTTCGTGTGCGTGCTTGCGGAAAGTCATTGCTTCACATATTTTTATTAATAAAATCATATCAGCTTGGCGTGGCGGTACGATTTCTGGCGAAGCGGTCCGCCACGGAGAAATGTTACCAGAGGAAACCCTGACTTTCCCTTACATTGCTGAGCAATGTGACCCATCCTTTGACATTTGTAACACCTGAGTGGCTTTAGGATGTATTCTGACACTGTAATATAGGTATCCTATTTGGACTGATTTAGGACGTGTTTCCTCAAACTGAATCATTACAGACAGCGTATCCTTCAGTGAACCTTCTCTTTTATCTTTAGCCTTTTCACATCCTTCACCTTTCCTCCTTGGATCTCATTTTTCACTTCTTCCATAGACCTGCTCAAAAGGACACCTGATATAACTCCCCTCAAGTTTGCTGTTGCACCAGGAACATGCGCCTTCATTTGTTTTCCGTTTAGACATGTCATTGCCAGTATTTTCTCTTGCAGCTCCGACTGAAGAGCTTCCTCCTCCTTCTCCTCCTCCTACTTCTCCTCCTCCTCCTCAATCTCAACATGATGTAAAACTGAAACTTAAGAAGGATTGGGGTTCCAGGGAACAACCACCAAGGGATGCCAAAGAGCTAAGTATCTATGCACCCTCTCGCTATGCAATTCCACACACAATCCCACATTCACCTACAGTCAAATTCATAAAGCCTGAGCAGTATGATGTGTACAATGTCACAAAGCAGTACCCAATGATTGAACTCTCAAATCCAGCATATGCAGGCCCTTCCCCAGGTGGGCCTGCATATGCTGGATTTGAGAGTTCAATCATTGGGGCAATCATTGGCGCAATACATACGCAACCACATGGTGACATATCGCACATGTGCTTTTGCAGATGTGTTAACTTATGCCAAGTATGCAGAAAGGCAGGAGGAGGACAAGGTGGAGAGGGAGGAAAAGAAATCAAAGTCACAACCAACCCCTGTTTACGTAATTGCTGACCCTCGGGGGGGGGGGGGGCTGAGGTTTCCCCTACCTCTGTCTTTTATCAGGGTCCACCGCGTGGGGGAGGAGAACGGCGAGGACGGGGGAGGGACAGCGGCCGTGGAGCCGCCTACCCACAGCGGTGGGATTATGAGGTCTGTCACCATTGTGGGCGGCGGGTGCACTGGCGGAAGGACTGCCCTGAACGCCCGCTGGACTGGAAGGAGGAGGGGGGACCACGCACTACCCAGCCACCGCAACAACACTGAAGGGAACCCAACATGTGACTAGCCAACCCGAAACTAAGCACAACAGATGACAATGTAAATGTTACAGCTGACATTTTTCATTTGCCTGATTTTGATTTAATGTTGACGATGCAGTGTTTAGCCGAAGTGACACTAGAGGTTCAAGTTGTCCCCCTACGATTTCTTTGTGATACAGGGGCTTGCAGATCAGTCATTTTGGGGATGGATGTTGAAGGTATCAAAAAAAAAAAAAAAAAAAAATCAGATCAAACAGTAACTGTTAAATCAGCAAACGGTAAACTGAAAACAGAATACCTCTCCAAAACTGTAAGGGTGGAAGATCCTGTCACAGGGGACACAGCAGAAGGCTCATTCATATTATCACAGGCGTGTCCCGTTAACCTTCTGGGCAGAGATTTGCTCACAACTCTCAATATCGCAATAATCCCAACAGAGGGCGGTATGACAGCATCACATTTTCCACATGTGACAGGAGTGAACATGCTACAGGACTCTGCTGTGCCAAGGTACTCTTACTCGCTTCGGATAGTACTGGCCAGACTAGCCACAGTGACCGACAGCCTGGCAGCAGAGACCATGCACTATTTTAAATCAGAAATCCCTACAACAAAGCAGACCACAGACCAATATCATTGCAACATGTATGACAGACAGCTGAGTGGCCCAGATCAAAAATTTGAAAAAACATTCCTCGCAAATCCATTCTCCAGATTGCTAATAAAAAACTTATATTGTTCACCATGAGGTTATGCTGGAGCATCTGTTGTGTTGTCTCAGGAAGACAACAGACATTTCAAACACTGGGAAGCGCCTCACATTGCATTGATTAAACCCAAACACATGCACTGGAAGGATGTAGGCCGTTTTGTAACAACAGCAGAGGAATGTGGTCAATCTTGGAAAAACACACCTGAACCAAAAGTTCAATACTGTCCAAAACTTGACACCTACTGCCTGCCTTTGAATTGGGTGACCCCAGTAAAGAAGGTCAACACTGATGTCCCCGACTCACCAACATGACTACTATTTTCCCTGACAGAAAGAGAGGGAGATGCACCTCAGAAATTCCAAATTCTCTGTGGTCAACAGGAAAGGCAGATGTAGGCTTGATGAAAAATGCAGAATTCCATCCATCCATCCATCCATCCATCTTCTTCCGCTTAATCCTTTTCGGGTCGCGGGGGGGCTGGAGCCTATCCCAGCATCTTTGGGCGAGAGGCAGGGTACACCCTGGACAGATCGCGAGTCCATACAATAAATGCAAAATCTCACTTCAGGCCTTACCAAAGACCGCATCCTCTACATCCAGAGGCCCAAGAGGGCATCAAATCTGTCACAGAGGAACTAAAAAAAGCAGGAGTTATTGTACCATGTCCAAAATCACCATGTAACACACCTTTGTTTCCTGTGAAGAAGGCTGCACCATCCTCTGGCTGGCGTATGGTGCAGGACCTTCAGGCAGTAAACAAGGCAGTTATCCCTAGGGCTGTTTCAGTCCCAGATAAGATAAGATAGATAAGATAAGCCTTTATTAGTCCCACAATGGGGAAATTCCAGGATTGAAACAGCACAGGGATAGCAACACTCAGAGCAATAATTAAGAAGATACGAAAAATATAAATAAGAGCAGTGGATATACATACATACACATAAATATATACAGTAAATATATACAAAGTGCGGAGCATTGTAGCAAAATGGAATAAACAGCATCACCGTCTACTTAGTTATCCTACATAGTATGAATATGTACCCATACATATTTTCACCCTCCGTAGCGACTGATATTGTCCTAGTTGTATACTGGAGGGGACCATTTGTGTAAGTCTGTTGCGTCTTTTGCATTCAATACTATTAGGTCGTCACGTTTTTTGCTATCTCTGCGAGCAGCCCTGCTTAGGTTATACAGTCTGACAGCCGTAGATAGGAAGGACCTGTGAAACCTCTCGGTTGCGCACCTAGGATGATGTAGTCTACTGCTAAATGAACTCCTCAGTGCGTTCAATATGTCCTGCATAGGGTGGGACTTGGACTCCGGCAGAGATGACAGTTTAGCCACCATCCTTCTCTCTCCTATCTCCTCCACTGGGTCAAGGCGTTGCCCCAGGACAGATCTAGCTTTCTTGATCAGTTTGTTCAATCTCTTCCTATCGACTGCTGTAATGCCACTACCCCAGCAGACCACTCCAAAAGTGATGGCTGATGCCACCACCGTGTCGTAGAATGTCTTCAGCAGCGCCCCTTGTACACCAGATCCTCACACTTTGTTAAATGACCTACAACCACAAATTAAATTTTTCAGTGATTGACATCAGTAATGCCTTTTTCAGCATCCCCATTCATCCAGATCATCAATTCTGGTTTGCATTCACATTTGAGAATAAAAGGTACACATTCACCAGATTGCCACAAGGCTACTGTGAGTCACCAACCATTTTTTTCACAGGCAATGTCAGCAAACGTGGCATAGTTTGTTCCTCCTCATGGGAGCCAGTTGCTCCTGTATGTTGATGACATTTTGCTGGCATCTCCTGATAAGGAAACATGCAGAGAGGATACAATTGCCCTACTAAAATTTTTAGCTGAACAAGGTCACAAAGTTACAAAGAAAAATTGCAGTTGTGGAAAAAAGAAGTCAAATACTTAGGCCATATTTTGTCAGCAGAGGGCAGACATGTTGATCCAGCCCGTAAACAAACCATCTTATCAGCACCAAAGCCCATTACCAAGCGAGATATGATGTCATTTTTGGGAACTCTAAATTACTGTTGCTCCTCGATTGCAAATTATTCATTTGAAGTGCAACCGTTGTCTGGTGCCATCTACAAAAAGCCCATGGCTCAGGTGGATGAGATTGAGCGGACACCTGAGGCTGAAGAGGCATTTATCAAAATGAAAAAACTTTTGGTCAGCACTGACGTTCTGGCACGTCCTGGATTACAAAAAGGCATTTGTCCAAATAGCTGATTTTAGGGAGGGACACATGACGTCAGTGCTCCTTCAACAAAGCGGTACAAAAATGCGTCCAGTGGCTTACTACTCTACAAGGCTTGACCCTGTCACGAGGGCCCTGCCTCCATGTGTGCAGGCTGTAATAGCTGCATCAATGGCAGTGCAGGCATCTGCAGGGCTTGTCTTTTTCCATCCTTTGACCTTAAAGGTCACACATGCAGTATCAGTCATTTTGTCCCAAAGCAAAATATCAGTCCTCTCTCCTTTGAGGCACCTTGCATGCATGACAGTGTTACTGTCACAGCCTCATTTAACCACTGAACGTTGCACGGTGACAAATCCGGCGAGTTTCTTAACAATTTCAACAGAAGGTGAACCTCATGATTGTTTGGTAGAAATTGAGAGTGAAACACTGCCACGTCCCGATTTACAGGACACACCTTTGGATGACTCAGAAATCACAGTTTGTGGATGGCTCATCCAAACATGATTGTACTGGTTCCAATTTGTCTGGTTTTGCAGTTGTCACACATGACACTGTTTTGAAAGCCCAAAAACTTCCATCACATTACTCTGCACAGGCAGCTGCGTTAATCGCTTTGACTGAAGCATGTAAATTAGGCCAAGATTAAAAAAAACTCACTGTCTACACCGATAGTCAGTATGCATTTGCAACCATCCATCACTTTGCACAACAGTGGAAAAAGAGGGGCATGATTACATCTACAGGGAAGCCAATCCACCACAAAGATCTTACTTTGAAACTGCTTGATATTGTCAAACTCCCATCCAAATTGACCATATGCAAATCTGCGGCACACACTAATGGCACTGATCCAATCTCTAAAGGCAATCATTTTGCAGATGAAACAACTAAAGCTGCTTCACTCGGCCTCAAAGCAACAGATATATCACCGGATTCCATTTTGACACTCACAGAAGAGTTATCACATGACATTCTCACTGAGGCACAAAAAACCGCACCACAAGCTGAAATTTACAGATGGATCAAAAAGGGAGCCACCTTTGATGACACTTCCAGGCCGTACAAATGCAACAAAAACAAGCCAATTCTACCAAGAAAATTGTTTCATCAGGTCTCCACTTTGCTACATGGGGTCTCCCATGTATCAAAGGGGGGTATGGTTTCTACATTAAACAAAACTTTTACTGCCTATGGGTTTTGCCAGTTTGCCACTCAATTCTGTAAAAAATGCCTAATTTGTGCAGAAAACAACGCACAAGGAAATTTAAGACCTGAAAAAGGCACCTTTCCAGCCTCCACTTACCCATTCCAAAACATTTACATGGATTTCATTGAGTTAAATAAGTGTGAAGGTAAAAAATACTGTTTGGTTATTTGTGACATGTTTTCCAAATGGACAGAAGCTTTCCCTTGCACCTACCCAAATGCAATCACAGTGGCAAAGAAATTGCTAGCGGAAATTGTACCTAGATATGGAATACCTGAAAAGATTTACTCAGACAATGGCGATCTGTCCAGGGTGTACCCTGCCTCTCGCCCAAAGATGCTGGGATAGGCTCCAGCCCCCCCGGCAACCCGAAAAGGATTAAGCGGAAGAAGATGGATGGATGGATGGATGGCACACACTTTGTAAATCAAATCATATCACACTTAGGTACAGTACTCAACATTAACTTAAAAAAAAACAAAAAACATTCAGCTTACCACCCACAATCTCCAGGGTTGGTAGAGCGCACACAGAACCATTAAAGAAAGACTTAGAAAAACAATGGCAGAAACGGGGCAAAACTGGATATATTGCCTTCCCCTAGTCTTATTTTACATGAGGATAGTTCCCACCAAAGGGGGGTTATCCCCAGTTGAGATTATGTATGGCAAACCCTACTTACTTCCACCATTAAGACCATTCAACTCAAGTGATGAGGTGTCCTTAGCAGATTACATGCAAAAGATGTTGCCTAACAGAAGTGTTACTGATGCCACTCTCCCCAGGAGGGGCCACGACCACAGGGAAGCTGCACCCATCTTGGCCAAACCAGGTGACCTGGTCCATATCAAAGCCATAAAGAAAAGAACTGGACCGATGTGCCCTGGCAAGGACCACATAAAGTTATCTTGGCAACACCAACAGCTGTGAAAGTTGAAGGACGTGACTCTTGGGTGCATTTAACACATTGCAAACTTTACCCCACTCAAAACCCTCAGCAAGAGACTGTTTAATACACACTGCAAACTTTATCCCACCAAAAATCCTCAGCAAGTGACTGTTTATCTGTTTCTCTATACAAGTGTCAGCTGACGGTGCCCTTGTGGTGCCCAGCAACGGCTTTTATAGCGAAGCAACTGTTTATCATGGAGAGACAAAATGCAAGAGACAGAAGGTTGGCGACTGAAGGGTGTGAATGCTATTGCTGTTTTTTTTTTTCATCATCATTCTTGTGGTAACACTTTTGTTTTGGTTATTCCTAGTTGCTCCAACGCCTATACACCGTAGAGCCAGATACATTACATACACACACACACACACCATGAATGGCTGGAAGCTCCAGATCATCATGATCATGTTTATGCTGGCAATGTCTGGTGGAGATATGCTAATTACACAGCCAAATCAGCTAATCGTTCAAATTGTTATGTTTGTTCTTTAATGCCACTATCAGCTGGACAAATCTCTGTCACGGCTAATATAATGGAGCTACCACAAGCTGTCTGTTTCTTACAGGAGGCCATGTACAGAGATAACACGGCAAACATTATTTTGAATCACACCTGTCACACCACTTATCACTCCACTGATCAGAAACACGATGACACTCCTTACTCTGAAGGCAAGGTTAATTTCATCAGGGAACTTCTCCTTTTGTTTAAAGGGAAGTGGTGATGTATCTCTTGGCAGCTTACCACTCTGTAAGTGTGCAACAGTGCACAGCGCGTCTCGCCCCTGTACTGCTACCTGCTTGACCAACAAAGTGGGCAAATGTCCTGAATCAGAATCAGAATCAGAATCAGAATCAGGTTTATTGCCATTGTTCATGTAGTACACAAACTAGGAATTTGTCTCGGTACAATGCTGCAACATTAAACATGATAAGATAAGAGAAATAAACTATACATGTAATAAAGTGTAGGATAAGATTAAGTGATACTGGTCAACAGTTAAAATATATATTAGCCAGCAGCAGATACTGTGGAGAACTATATAGTGCAGTCGGTAATGCAGGAAGAAAACAGTGATGATTGACATGAGTCTGGTTGAGCTGCTGTACATGGTGCACGAGAGTCAATAAGTCACTTAGTGTTCAGCAGTCTAATGGCAGAGGGGAAGAAGCTGTTCATGTGACGGGAGGTTTTAGTCTGGATGGACCAAAGTCTTCTACCAGAGGGGAGGGGGGCAAACAGTACGTGACCAGGGTGTGAGGGATCGGCTATGATCCGGCCAGCACGCCTCCGGGTCCTGGAGATGTACAGATCCTGGAGAGATGGGAGCTTGCAGCCGATCACCTTCTCAGCAGTGCGCACGACGCGCTGCAGCCTTAGTCTGTCCCTGGCAGTGGCTCCTGCGTACCACACGGTTATGGAGGTGGTGAGGATGGACTCGATGATGGCTGTGTAGAACTGCACTAACATCTTGGTGGGTAGCTTGAGCTTCCTCAGCTGCCGCAGGAAGAACATCCTCTGCTGGGCTTTTTTGATGAGTGAGCTGATGGTCAGCTCCCATTTGAGGTCCCTGGTGATGGTAGTGCCTAGGAAGCGGAAGGAATCAGCAGTGGTGATGGGAGAGCCTGAGAGGGTGAGGGGGGGCAGAGGAGTAGTGACTTTCCTGAAGTCTACAATCATCTCCACTGTCTTCAGAGCGTTCAGCTGCAGGTTGTTATTGCTGCACCAGGACGCCAGCTGGGCCACCTCTCTCCTGTAGGCGGACTCGTCGCCGTTGGAGATGAGCCCGATGAGGGTGGTGTCGTCCGCAAACTTGATCAACTTGACAGACTGGTGGCTGGAGGTGCAGGAGTTGGTGTAAAGGGAGAAGAGTAGGGGGGAAAGTACACAGCCCTGGGGTGATCCGGTGCTGATGCTAGTATAGTCTGAGACAGTCTTTCCCAGCCGCACATGCTGCCTCCGGTCCGTCAGGAAGTCGATGATCCACCTGCAGAGGGAGTCAGGCACGTTGAGCAGGGACAGCTTGTCCCGGAGCAGAGCGGGGCGGATGGTGTTGAATGCGGAGCTGAAGTCCACAAACAGGATCCTGGCGTAGGTTCCCGGGGAGTCCAGGTGCTGCAGGATGGAGTGGAGGGCCAGGTTGACTGCATCGTCTACAGACCTGTTGGCTCGGTAGGCAAACTGCAGCGGGTCCAGGAGAGGGGTGGTGATGGACTTGAGGTGGGACAGGACCAGGCGCTCAAAGGACTTCATGACTACAGAGGTGAGTGCTACAGGTCTGTAGTCATTAAGTCCAGTGATCCGTGGCTTCTTGGGGACAGGGATGATGGTGGAGGATTTGAGGCAGGACGGCACGTGGCATAACTTAAGGGAGGTGTTAAAAATGTCTGTGAATACAGGAGCCAGCTGTTTCGCACAGAGTCTCAGGGTGGAGGGAGACACGCCGTCTGGGCCGGGGGCCTTGCGCGGGTTCAGTCTGGAGAACTGTTTGAGCACATCCTGCTCACTGATGATAAGGGGAGGGGGTAGGAGGGGGGGGGGTGCCTTAAATGAAGTAGGGAATGTGGAGGCTGTGGAGCTGGAGGGAGGGGGGGAGTTGGACACAGATGACGAGGTGTCAAAACGGGCATAGTGTTGGGACAGTCTTTGACAAAGGGCTTTGTCATCCTGACCTTTAGGAGCCTTAGGTCGATAGTTGGTGATTTGCCTCAGTCCTCTCCACACGGAAGCCGAATCATTAGCAGTGAACTGCTGCTGGAGTCTCTCTGAGTATAGAGATTTAGCCCTCTTCAGCTCTCTGTTAAACCGGTATTTAACCTCCCTGTAGCAGTCCCTGTCTCCACTTTTCAGCGCTGCTTCCTTCTCCTTCCTGATCTGTCTGAGCTTAGCTGTGAACCAGGGTTTGTCATTAGAGTAACTCACCCTGGTGCGTGATGGAAGAATGTTCTCTTCACAAAAGTGGATATATGAGTTCACAGTGTCCGTATACTCATCCAGATCATGCGTGGCTCCTTTAAGCATGCCCCAGTCAGATATTTCCATGCACGTTTCCAGCTTCTCCTCAGCATCACTGGTCCGTATCTTCGTAGTGCTCACAACAGGTTTAGTGAGCTTCAATCTCTGTCTGTATGTGGGAATGAGGTGAACCATCACGTGATCAGATAATCCCAGCGCAGCTCGAGGGACAGCGCGATATGCGTCTTTCACTGTGGTGTAACAGTGATCCAGTGTGTTTAATCCTCTGGTGGGGCATTTAATAAACTGTTTGTAGCGGGGGAGATCGTGGCTCAGATTGCACTGATTAAAGTCGCCAGCCACAATAATCAGCGAGTCTGGAAAACTCCGCTCTGTGTGTTGAATGTGATCCGCGAGCACGCGCTGAGCTTCGCCCGTGTCCGCGTCGGGAGGGGCGTACACAGCGATCATTATGAAAGAAGCAAACTCCCGCGGGGAATAGAAGGGCTTGCAATTGATAACAAGAAATTCCAAGGCAGGAGAACAGTGTTTGGAAATTACCGTTACATCAGAGCACCAGCTGCAGTTGATGTAGAAGCAGACACCGCCTCCTGTGGTCTTGCCGGAAAGCTCTGTGTCACGATCAGCACGGAAAGCTGAAAGCCGTCGAGGCGCAGCGCGCTGTCCGGTATATTTTCCCGGAGCCAGGTCTCAGTAAAGCAGAGGACAGCTGAGGAGGCGAGGTCCTTAAAACGCATCAGCAGTCTCAGTTCATCTACCTTGTTAGAGAGAGAGTTGGTATTGGACAGAAATATGCCAGGCAGCGCCGTTCGCGAGCCTCTCCTGCGAAGTCGTACGAGAGCGCCCGCTCGTCTTCCTCTCTTCCGCCGTCTCACTTTCCGAGCCAAACAATAAACCAGATCGGCGGCAGGGGCTAGAAAAACTGGGAGGAGGTCCGTGGGGGTGAAAGTCCTGATATTTAGAAGTTCTTCACGGGTATAAGTGCAAGCAGACACACAATTGACAAACAAAAACAAACAAAGAGCGCAGCGAAGCACCATGTCGACCGCTGTGGGCGCCATCTTGGGCCATCAAAGAAGATCCTCGAAGATCCATCTTGGGCCATCATCGAAGATCCTCTTTGTCATTCTGGAACTGTCACCCTGCAAGCGCTCTGCAGTGCTGCCATTTGTAACTATCACACATTTGGCACACACATGGTGACAGGGGGGTGGTGGTTATGTGGTCATCGAGCATACTCACGCCTGCCCATGAAGTGGGTGGGGTTGTGTGCCCCTGTTTTTGCGACTGACCACACCCTCATTATGTCAGCAGGCCAGGTGGGCAGGGTAAAGAGAGATGCCTTTTTACCACAGGATGCCACCTTTGCACCACATGATGCCATTTGGGGCACAGATGTACCTGAGCAATTTAAGATAAAAAGCACAGGAGTAAAGGTCCTTCATTCACTGTTACCTTGGGTGGGAGTTGGCAAGAACACCTTATGGATAGAAATGCTTAATTATAGGCTACAATCATTCGTAAATTTTTCCTTATCTGCTTGGTCGTGTGAAAGGGAAGAAATGACGGCTATGAGGCTTACGACACAAAATAGAATAGTTGTTGATAAACTGACTGCCGCCCGTGGGGGCATGTGTGCTATTGTAGGTGATTATTGTTGTACTTTTATCCCTGAAAATGATGCAGATGGTCGCATTGTTGCTTCGGCCATACACAACCTCACTGCCTTACAGGCTGCTGCAGCCAGGGATAATGTTACTGATGCACAGAATTGGTTGAGTTGGTTGTTTTCCTCATGGAGAAGTCTCATCATGAACTTGATAGTGATTTTTGTAGTGATAGTCTTGGTTTTTTTTTTTTTCCTGTGTCATTCCCTGCATCCATAGTATGATGATGGGGCTTGTTCATGTTAACTTAGTGATGTATCATGATGCAATTGCCGGGGATGATGGGGATGATGGAAAAGCAGTACCAACCCAAGGTGTCTCTCCATGAGTCAAAGTACAGAGTAAAAGTATGACTGACATGCAGAAAACCGAGAGGAGATGCATGGCCATGATGTGAAGTTGAAATGTACTATCTGCAAACACATTTTTGAAGTTTTTGAAATATTGCTTTCATGTTTGTTTTGGGTTTTTATATTACTCTCATTTTGTTTATATCACATTACACTTATTGTCATCACATCATTAATCGTTACATTCTCATTTTACACAGTTTTATTGATTTTGTTTTGTTGTTCTTATAACATACTAACACTTTTAGATTTAAGCCACTAACACACATATCCACACACATATATTACCATTATATTCATTTTCTTTTCTTTTGTTTGTTCATATTGCTTTTCTTTATTGATCAAAAACCTTATTGTTCCATACTCCCCAGGGGATGAAATGTTAAAACGGTGCCTGGGTGGGCAGCAGGGCCGATGGCCAACTTTCCCCATCGAAAAGCTAGTTAGGATCTGTTGCATAAAAATGCTTTTGCATAAAATGCACTAGAACTTAGCAAGGCTGCCCGATGGGGTTTTAGAGGTCATAACAGTTAACATCTCTGATGCTTTTATAAGCATCAAAGGGGGAATGAAAGAATAATTCCATATTATTCTTTATTATTGTATATTTCTATGTCTGATGTGACATACTTGCGCGTTTTATATTGTTCATGTATGATTCATGTGGCCTTCAGTATGCCCCAGGTTTTGTGTGCGTCTAGGTCAGCAATTGCAATGACGCAGCTGTTCTACTGATACCTTTTTGGTTTGCGTTCATTATGTTTAGTCCCGTGTGACAGAGATGTTCTGGCTCCCTGTTTCCTGAGAGAAAGATAAGAACTATACACCCTGTCTCGCCAGATGTACTCAAGGACAGTCTCTCCGTCTCCCTATGGATAACACAGCTTTAAAAGTTTTGGACAATGGATGATTGGGTTAGAAGAATGCATGAGTGGACTTGGGGTTACTTCCTGTATTTTCTTCTGGCCTGAAGAATAAATCTACTCATAACTATTTATCCTGCCTGGTTTTCTGACTCAGATTAATTTCAATACAAATTAATCCAACAGGTATGTTTAAAAAAAAAAAATGAGTGGGAAGAGGGTGTCAGTTGAAGTCCCAGCTCTAGTGGATGGGGATAAGTTGGCTGTATTGCCAACTTGTATTGCCGTCCGATGGTCTAGTGGAAAGCGGGGCCGGCTCGGTGGATCTTACAGGTCTGCTGGGCTGGCCCCGCCTACGAAAGTCAGCTGATAAAATGACACCCGGCAGCAATAAGCTGACACTTCTGACGAAGGCTGCAGTGAACAGTCGAAGCATGTAAAGAAGGTAAAAACATCTCCTTTCTATTTTTGTCTTTAATAAGAACAAAAGGTAAATAATTAAAAGAAGACAAAATTAACCTACCTGAGCTACTACGTGGAAGTTATGGACAAAATTGCATCAAAGACTTCCGCTGGCTGGAGAAATTGGGAGAAAACACGGGCACGCTACAGAAACCACCTGAAATTTAATCTCCGTTGCAGAGATGAGGATGTCACACCAGCAAGCCTCAACATAAAAAATCCAATCCCAACCAAAAACGCAGAGAAAATTATCAATAAAGCACGGAAAGACCTGATCAAAGAAAGGATAAGAATGACAGCAAACAAAGCAGACAGAATCGACAACCAGATCAAGGAGAAAATGGACATTTTCAAGAAACACTACCCGACCAGGAAATGCAGGAGCATATAGAAGCACAATTAAAACATGCACACGAACAGGAATTCATTATAACGAAAAACCGCCATTAAAGAAACTAAAAAACTCACAAAAAGGAAGAACGAGCAAAGACAAACACACACGGAAACAAACACTAAGTGGGTCAAAAACTTATCAAAACGCACACTCACAGACATGGAGAAAACAGTGCTGAGCAGAGGACTAAATTTCACCATCACACCGGCCAAAATACCCCATGAAGAATACATCCTCGCAACAGAGCTCGCATGTGAAAAAAATCCAGGACCAAGGAGAAAAAGCATCACTCCAGAACACAGTCACAGGAATCGTCAAAATGGCCAAATTACCACAAAGCAACGTTACAAAAGAAGAAGAAAAAGCATTAACCTCACTCAAGACAGAACAATCATAATCCTCCCATCAGATAAAGGCAGAACGACAGTAGTAATGGACATGGAAACATATGAAAAACAGATGAAAACCATGTTGGCAGACAGCAGCACATATGAAATCATAAAAACAAACCCCACAGAAGAAAAGAAAAAAATGCTAAAAGCCCTTCTTAAACCCCTATTAGAAAGCAAAAGAAAAAAAAAAATCACAAAGGACGCATATGATCACCTGATACCCACAGCCAGCATCACCTCCCGGATCTACGGAACCCCAAAAATACATAAGGAGGACATCCCACTGCGGCCAATAATAGACAGTATCGGATCAGTTACATACAACTTATCAAAAGTCCTGGTTGAAATCATCAAACCCCTCCTTGGACTATCAGAATACCACTGCAAAAACTCAAAAGAGCTGGCACAAGAACTCAAAAATATGAAAATAGAATCAGATGAGATCCTCATTTCACATGATGTCATTTCATTATTCACAAAGACACCTGTTGATGTCACACTACACATAGTGCAAGAACACCTCAGAGATGACAGAACCCTAAAAAGACGCACAGTTCACAGCTCAGTGGATCTGACAGGTCTGCTGGGCTGGCCCCACCTATGAAAGTTAGCTGATAAAATGACACCTGGCAGCAATCAGCTGACATTTCTGACGAAGGCTGCAGTGAACAGTCGAAACATGTAAAGAAGGTAAAAACATCTCCTCTCTATTTTTGTCTTTAATAAGAACAAAAGGTAAATAGGTAAGTAAAGATATTGAAAAGACTCTCAAAATGAAAGAAGTAATGGTTATAGTTTATCTGGATATTGAAAAGGCTTATGACTCACTGTGGAGGGATGGATTTCTTATCAACTTGAATAAAATGGGCGTTGGTGGTAGGATGTATAATTGTATAATGGATTTTTTAACACACAGGACAATTAGGGTTAAAGTAGGATCAGAAGTTTCTAATGACTTTGAAACAGAAAATGGTGTTCCTCAGGGGAGTGTGATGAGCCCAGTTTTATTCAACATAATGATTGACATGTTTGAGAATCAAGAGGGATCCATCAAAACAGCACTATATGCAGATAATGGAGCCATATGGACGAGGGGAAGAAATGAGAAATGTGTGTTCAAAAACATCAGGAAAGCAATGGAAAAAGTGGAGAAGTGGTTATATGAGTGGGGATTTAAATTTTCAAACAGTAAAACCTGCTATATGAGTTTCACAAAAAAAAAAAAAAAAAAAAACACGCAGAACTGGTATAGAACCATTAACATTATATAATCAACCAATAGAGAAAGTGAGTGAGTTCAAATACCTAGGATTGTGGTTTGACAGTGCATACACATGGAGAGTTTGTGTTGAAAATCTGGAGACAAAGTGCAAAAAAGTCATTAATCTCATAAAAGCTGTAGCTGGACATGAATGGGGTGCAGATAAACAGGCATTAATTGACATTTACAGAGCACTAATGAGATCCACAATAGACTATGGATGCATGATTTATGGAGCAGTAGCAAAGACAACTCTGGAAAAAATAGAATGCAGCATAGAGCGCTTCACCTGAGTGACTCTTCCATTATTGCTCCCGTTTCCAGCAGGTTAAAACCATGATTAACGCTACTGCTTACAAACCTCTTCTGATTTTTTTTTTTTCCACGTTTTAAGTACTTTAATAAACTCAGGTTTCTCTCAGACAGTCACGCTAGTGAGACACTCTGCCTGGTGACTGACTGGAAAGCTCGCATGGGCAGGGCACTTCTAAACTCCGCGCAGATGATGGTCACGCACGTTGTTCGTGTGCACGCTTGCGGAAAGTCATTGCTTCATATATTTTTCTTAAATTTAAATCTTCTAATAAGCGCAGCAGAAATTTTTCTGCCGCAGCGGGCCACCACCCAGAAGTGTTACCAGAGGAAACCCTGCAATTAACAACAATGTGATCATCTTTCATTGGGTCATTATAGGCCCTGTAGGCCCCTGGGCTTCAGCCCAGCATAGCCCATTCATTAAGGCGGACTAGAACACGGGACAATGCACATCCTGCTTGGGACAAATATATTTAGCCCAATAAATGGGACAGTTGGCAGCCCTATTCACACGGCACACAACAGACCACAGACTCCTCATTTTGTTTGGGTCTGGGTGTTTGGACCGGTTTGCTGGGGCGTTACTGTCATGCTGTGTGCACATATGGACCATAAAGTCATAACATAAAAGATACATCAAGATGCATTGAGAATCAATTCAGAATCGACAGCTACTTAAGCACTCCTTGACCGCTCAACAATCTTACTGAACTCCGAATGATCTCTCGGCAATCTTTCAGTGTTCTCGCAGCGATTTTTCAATGAATGCCAAATGTTTCCACCCCAAAGGTAGAGGTGGCCAAGAGATCAGTGAGGGAATCGCTGTTTGATGAGACACCAATAAAGTTCATTGAAAGATTGTTGAGAGATCATTTGGAGATCATTGGGAAATCAATGTTAATATTGAACACTTATTGAGAGATCATTGAAAGATCATTGAGAGATCACTTCCCTTTGGAGATTGTTGAGAGACTGTTTTTGACTGAATCTGGATTCATCCTTGGCCCAGCAGAGTCGCTACATATCGGGAATTAGACGTACCACACCACCAATTCAATGATACTGTACAACCTTGAGTGTAATATTGCTTTTCTACAACAGTTCTGCAAGCACAATTTATGAAATGACAGCAATACTGGGAAATATTATGATGTGTTTGTTTAACCTGTTATTTTGCACAGCTGAGAAAAAAACAGTCCCTTCTAAATGCAGCCAGTAACTGTTGCTAAGCACCTAAATACATACCGGTCACCTGTTGAGTCGGTACCGCAGAAGGGCCAAGATCAACGCCAGTGGCTTGTTAGCATGCTAGCGATTTGGCTTTGACACATTTTGCTCACTTTTTCTTGGCACTTTTAGATGAAACAAAGAGTCCACCACCACAAAAGTATTGTGGTTTTCCAATGGAGTCAATAAATTCAACTCTAGCTTGTCTGTTTTGTTTAAACGGATGTAAAATATGTTGCCTGATGTTTCCAAGGACAGGACTTCCGGATCAGAAACAGCTGGGTTGAGACTGGGGATGCAATGATTACTCAAATAAATCAAATAATTTGATTATAAAAATTTCTCGATTCAAAATCTATGCTTCGACGTGTCGTTTAATGTAGCACTTTCGGTCTACAGTATATGACCTTCTTCTGGTACAACCTTCTTCCCAGTCCCGCTATGTAAACAAGAGGCAACTTTGTTTAAAGCAGACGGACAGTGACATTTTTTTATTGAACCAATCAACAGATTGTATGAAAATATTCTATTCTGTCTATTCCCGCGATTTAATATGTGTCACCAGCTTCCATAAATGACCTTATTTGCTCATAGCTCAGCCTTCACTTAGTGAGGCTGCAGTACCGCCATCTCTCGATAGGTGCGGGCATTGGTGACGTCATAACAGCAATACATAGTAAATGGCAGAACGAGAGCAAAGTGATTCGGACAGCGATTATTTTCTCGAGTTTGACGACCTCAATATAAATGATGACATTGAAAATGAGGAATCGGATGATGAAGTAGTTTTGGGTGGTGCTGAGGGGGTATTCAGCCTTATTTGTGGGAAAGAAGTGAGGGTTATGTTGTCTGCCTGTGCAGTGAGCCTCATCAGAGAAACATTCCCATCTGATCACTACAAGGGATTTTGCCTTCCAAGATTAGATTTGTGAACAATGATATGTAAATAAAGTTTTGTAAAATCATATATTGAGTTTTTTAATGTTCATGTCAATGTTATAATTCTCATAGTTCAGCATTCATCAAAGTCGCATGTCATATACATTTGAATAATTTGAACACACTAAATTCTTCTCAATTTGAAAAGAAATATTACATACTATACCACCTTTGTATGAACATTTGAAAACACAGCAGAAATATACAAAGAAATACAAAAATCAATGGAGTATCACTACAGATTAAGAAAATAACTAGTTTCCAGATATAGCAATTATTATATTCCAATAAATAACATTTCACAGTTATAATGGGCACCATTTTATGGTAGAAAATTGGGGCTCCATTTTTAAAAGCACATTTCTCTTACAATCTTAGGCTTATATTTATTTTTCTTAGCAAATATGTTGCTTCCCTAAAAATTGAAAGCTGAACTGTCATTGGTAATTACCTCCGCCAGGCCGAAAAGGCCAGGAGGAGGTTATGTTTTTGCCGGGGTTTGTTTGTCTGTTTGTCAACTCCGCGTTCTTCAACGTTTTAGGCACAAAAGCACGCGCAAAACACTGGTGGCCTGGGCCCACCAGCGTGCCTCTGTTTGCGCGCAGCTCCAAAACCTGACACGGGCACCTGTCCGCCGCCGCATTATTTGGCAGAAACCTGACCAACACAAACTCCGCGTTCTTCAACGTTTTAGGCACAAAAGCACGCGCAAAACACTGGTGGCCTGGGCCCGCCAGCGTGCCTCTGTTTGCGCGACGCTGCAAAACCTGACACGGGCACCTGTCCGCCACCGCATTATTTCCCAGAAATAATTTGATTTTGAAAATCATCCATTGCTTGGAATTCATTTAAAATGTTTAGTAAACATTTGCAGTGAATATTAAAAATACAAAACTTACCCTGTTTACTTCTTGTTTTCTGACAGCTGATTGCCTCGGTAGATCACCCTTGCTTTTCACGCCACTGTCACTGACACTTGTCTCAGAGTCATACTGGGGAATCGAGGGATATATAGTTGGAATAGCCGTTTTCTTTATCACCAATCTTTTTGCAAATTTCATTTCAAATTGCATCTTATTCTCGAAATCGCTGTAAACGAAATGTCTACTGCACATGTAGGGCGCTGACAAGGTGCAGGTGTGCGCGCACCTGAGGCAGATGCCTGAGAGCGGCGAGCCGTGACACCTGCAAAATATATGTGGACAAGAAAGACTGACAAACCTGGGTACTATTTCACTGGAGTCTGCTTTAATACAGAAGCTGAAGCAATAGGGAACACTGTATGTCTCTGTAATTGAGAACTTTGCTTCTAAAAAACACAGGAGGATGGACTTCCAATATAAGTAACCAGTGAGTTAAACTGTCTTTCTTCAGCATGTTTTTTCCCCCTAACCGTTCTTATGATCATGAAAATATTTGGTAATTCCGAGTAGGGATGGGCATTCGGTGAAATTTTCTTCACCGATCGTCGGGAGAATTAATGATTAATAATCGGTTAATCATTAACATTTTTAGGTAGGTAACAAGGCAGGTAGACTACATTAGAACATCAGGTATCAGCACGGAGAGCCGCACAACTCAAATCCACCTCTCTCTCTCAAATCCCTCTCTCTCTGTTCGCTGTTCTCGTGTTGGCTCGGCTCGGGAATCTCGCAAGCTGAATGGCCGAGACGTTTCACCCCGCAAGCTGATTGGCCGAGACGTTTTACCAGCTTCTTTCCCTGCCGAGCGGCCACCCAACAAACGAAGACCGCAATCATTGCTCTATCGCTCGTGTTGCTTAGTCTAGCCGCGTGGAACTTTTTGCTGTTCTCTTGTGCCATTTTGTGCGAAATAGTCTTCCCGTCGAGCCACTACGCCGCCTCCTGCAGCTTCCCTCGACGATCCTGCGCCTCTAGCACCTGAGGAGCAGTAAAGCTCTCATTAACCTGTGCAGTAAATCATTTTCATCTTGAGTTACGTATCTTGTTATAAGAATAAAAGAGTTCTAAAAACATATTTATGTACACTTTATTTACATCTACGTATGTATGTACACTTGTGTGTGTGTCTTCTACCGAATCTTCATGACCTTCTCAATAAAGTTTCTGAAAAAAAAAAAAAAAAAAAAAAAAAAAGAATCTTCACGACCGCCATTACTCAGCGCGCAACCACTGTTGGCGGTTTCTTTTCAGTGTATTGCTGTGCTATTTTCATTTATTCTCTATCAAAAATGGCTTCGCGTAATAAGGGTGTTCCATGGACCAATAAGGAGGTGCAGTGTCTTTTATCAGGCTTGGATGAGTGGTGTTCAAATGATACATCATTTGTGTTGTCGATGAGGTATATTTGTATGCTGCATTGCAGTGATTGCAGTACACCTGGTCATTTTTTAAATTGAAATGGTCCCACGCAACACTTCGCCGTAACCGCTTCATGATTTGGCGATTGCCCTACGGAAGCTCGCATGTATCAACTGAGGCACGCCAGGGTACGGCGATGGTGTAATGTTGCCCCCTGGTGCCCAAATTTTGCCAGTGGCACAGTTAAATGCATTGCATTGTTTGAGAACGGCCGTGCACTAGGCCTAATAACCTACATTCGGATTGTTTAAAAAAAAAAAAAAACGGTTTGTCGACGAAAATGAACTTCCTCGGTGAAATTCTTAATGATCAATTGTCGGTTAATCGGTAAACTATGCCCATCCCTAATTCCGAGAAATATCCGTAATCGCCGATTTTAAAACGTAAACATCAAGTGTTGCATGAAGCAAAACACAGCAGTGGCCGACGACCGTGTGCGTGTGTTTGGCTGAGCTGACGTCACACAGTCAGTGGCCATCTTAGCCGCTGATCGCTTGGCTCTCCAGGGCAGCATACTTTCAAGAGCACATTGTCACCATATGCGACATTTGTTGAGACCAAAACATGTGCAGTTCGCTTTAGCTCGTCTCAGACAACAATTTCAGATATGAATTAGCAATATTGAATTTTCGTCTGTCCGTCTGCTTTAATGGCACCATATCAGAGGGACCTATAGTGATGGGCTGGCAAAGAGGAAGAAAGTCAGAAAAAATGACAAGAGTATCTCAAGTCTGTGATCATTTCAAGCTCAAATTGAAGGAAAACACTGTGCAGTATGTATATGGTAAAGCCGAGCAGCGAGCTAGCATCCTACAACATTGATGTTGCAGTGTCTCGATAGAAAGCATCCCACATCATGCACAGCCAACGCACCCGAGACAAGGTACGTGACTGAGATTTTAAATTAAGATGAATATAATGTAGTAGCTAACTACAGTATGCTTATATTTCCACATTGTGGGACTAATAAAGGTCTACCTTATCTTGTATGACCAAAGAACATATAGCCACCGCTGCTAGCATCTGCTAGTGGCTAGCGAATGGAACTGTGACGTAACGTAATGTTTAAAGTTACGGTCTATGCAATAAACATTGCAATAAGCATGACAATAAATGCGTACCTTTGTTATTGAGTGTTTGGTACAATTACTACTGCTCTTTAGGAAAGACGGTTCTGCACATGTTGGTCAATGCAAGTTCCTTTTAAAAAAAGTATCCAGTTACTTGAGTAATCTTCAATTAGAGTGGGCGATTACCCAAGCCGTAAAATAGTCGCTAGCTGCAGCCCTAGCTGAGACTATCTAGTTGCTTTTCAAATAGGGCTGAATGATCAAAAACATTTGTCAATGCAAAATTTTATTGTTGATGCGTCGTTTAATTTTAAAGTTTATGGACATGCCACAGAAATGGTCAGCTGTAACTGCAAAGCACGACTGAAACTGCTGCAGGCAGTAGTACTTCTGTTGTCTGGCATGTGTCAACAATTTCCAGCATGGAAAGAAACACGAAGAAGAGGAGGTACACACATGGACAAAATTGTTGGTACCCCTCTGTTAATGAAAGAAAAACCCACAATGGTCACAGAAATAACTTGAATCTGACAAAAGTGGTAATAAATAAAAATTCTATGAAAATTAACCGATGAAAATCAGACAATGCTTTTGAATTGTGGTTCATCAAAATTACTTTAAAAAAACAAACTCATGAAACAGGCCTGGACAAAAATGATGGTACCCCTAGAAAAAGACTGAAAATAATGTGACCATAGGGACATGTTCAACCAAGATGTGTCCTCTAATTAACATCACAGGTGTCTACAAACTTGTAATCAGTCAGTTGGCCTATTTAAAGGGTGACAAGTAGTCACTGTGCTGTTTGGTGACATGGTGTGTACCACACTAAACATGGACCAGAGGAAGCAAAGGAGAGAGCTGTCTCAGGAGATTAGAAAGAAAATTATAGACAAGCATGTTAAAGGTAAAGGCTATAAGACCATCTCCAAGTAGCTTGATGTTCCTGTGACTACAGTTGCACATATTAATCAGAAGTTTAAGATCCACGGGACTGTAGCCAACCTCCCTGGACGTGGCCGCAGGAGGAAACTTGATGAAAAATGGAAGAGACGGATAATACGAATGGTAACAAAAGAGCCCAGAACAACCTCTAAACACATTCATGGTTAACTCCAAGGTCAAGGTACATCAGTGTCAGATCGCACCATCCGTCATCGTTTGAGCCAAAGTGGACTTCATGGGAGACGACCAAGGAGGACACCACTGTTGAAAACAAATCATAAAAAAGCCAGACTAGAATTTGCCAAACTGCATGTTGACAAGCCACAAAGCTTCTGGGAGAATGTCCTATGGACAGACGAGATAAAACTGGAACTTTTTGGCAAGGCACATCAGCTCTATGTTCACAGATGCAAAAATGAAGCATATAGAGAAAAGAACACTGTCCCTGCTGTGAAACATGGAGGAGGTTCTGTTATGTTCTGGGGCTGCTTTGCTGCATCTGGCACAGGGTGTCTTGAATCTGTGCAGGGTACAATGAAATCTCAAGACTATCAAGGTATTCTAGAGAGAAATGTGCAGCCCAGTGTCAGACAGCTTGGTCTCAGTCGCAGGTCATGGCTCTTGCAACAGGATAATGACCCAAAACACACAGCTAAAAACACCCAAGAATGGCTAAGAGCCAAACATTGGACTCTTCTAAAGTGGCCTTCTATGAGCCCTGATCTAAATCCTATTGAACATCTGTGGAAGGAGCTGAAACATGCCGTCTGGAGAAGGCACCCTTCAAACCTGAGACAACTGGAGCAGTTTGCTCATGAGGAGTGGGCCAAAATACCCGCTGAGAGGTGCAGAAGTCTCATTGACAGTTACAGAAATCATTTGATTGCAGTGATTGCCTCAAAAGGTTGTGCAACAAAATATTAAGTTAAGGGTACCATCATTTTTGTCCAGGCCTGTTTCATGAGTTTGTTTTTTAAAATAATTCTGTTGAACCACAATTCAAAAGCATTGTCTGATTTTCACTGGTTAATTTTCATACACTTTATTACCACTTTTGTCAGATTCAAGTTATTTCTGTGACCACTGTGGGTTTTTCTTTCATTAACAGAGGGGTACCAACAATTTTGTCCACGTGTGTAAACAAAACAAGACCCAAACTTTCTAAAGTATTTGAACATTTTACTGAAAATAAAGAAAGTAAACAAGTAAAATGCAGACTCTAAAGCAGACTTATCTTGTCATGACAGCATTACAGTGATGCATAAGCATCTGAAACGGAGACACCCGGGAGCTGAGATGTTTACTGCTACTTCTGCTTGGTAAATTTTAGTGGGTGAAGAAAGTTAACGTGGCTTTATTTTCAATGGCCAACTGTTTCAAGCTTTAGAAAAATGACTATACTGTTAATATGTGCCGTTTATGTTAGCTTACCTGTTTGACAATCAGCTCTCTTGGAGGATGGTTGCTGAAGGCTGAGCTGTTTAAGTCATGGCTAACGTGTGGAATGCAGTAAATGACTGAATTACAGGAGTAGCTACAGTGGTGTGAAAAAGTGTTTGCCCCCTTCCTGATTTCTCATTTTTTTTGTACGTTTGTCACACTTAAATGTTTCAGATCGTCAAACATGCACGTTAGGTTAATTGGCATCAAACTGGGGATTCTAAATTGGCCTTAGGTATGACTGTGAGAGTGAATGGTTGTCTGTCTCTGTGTTGGCCCTGCGACGGACTGGCGATCTGTCCAGGGTGTACCCTGCCTCTCGCCCAAAAGATGCTGGGATAGGCTCCAAAAAGGATTAAGCGAAGAAGATGGATGGATGGAAACAAATTAGACAAAGATAACACAAGTAAACACAAAATACAGTTTTTAAATGAAGGTGTTTATTATTAAGGACAGAGCTGTGTGGAGGAATCTGATCAGACCTAAATGAAACAGTCATTGTCACCCACGACAGACGATGATGATGATGATGATGATGATGAAGGAGAAAAAAAATCCAAACCTACATGGCCCTGTGTGACAAAGTGATTGCTTCCTAAACCTAATAACTGGTGGGGCCACCTTAAGCAAGCAGCAACTGCAATAAAGTGTTTGCAATAACTGGCAGTGAGTCTTTTACAGCACTGTGGAGGAATTTTGGCCCACTCGTCTTTGCAGAATTGTTGTAATTCAGCCACATTGGAGGGTTTTCAAGCCTGAACCGCCTCTTTAAGGTCATGCCACAGGATCTCAATCAGATTCAGGTCAGGACTTTGATTAGGCCACTCTAAAATCTTCATTTTGTTTTTCTTAAGCCATTCAGAGGTGGACTTGCTGGTGTGTTTTGGATCATTGTCCTGCTGCAGAACCCAAGTGCGCTTCAGCTTGAGGTCATGAACAGATGGCCGTACATTCTCCTCATTTTTTGGTAGACAGCAGAATTCATGATTCCATTTACCACAACAAGTCTTCAGGTCTTGAAGCAGCAAAACAGCCCCAGACCATCACATTACCTCCACCATATTTTACTGTTTGTATGATGTTTCTTTTCTGAAATGCTGTGTTACTTTTACACCGGACGTAATAGGACACACACCTTCCAAAAAGTTCAACTTTTGTCTTATCAGTCCACAGAGTATTTTCCCCAAAAGTCTTAGGGATCATCAAAATGTTTTCTGGCAAAACTGAGATAAGCATTTATGTTCTTTTCACTCAGCAGTGGTTTTCGTCTTGGAACTCTGTCATGCAGGCCATTTTTGCCCAGTCTCTTTCTCATGGTGGAGTCATAAACACTAACCTTAACTGAGGCAAGTGAGACCTGCAGTTCTTTGGATATTGTTGTGGGGTCTTTTGTGATCTCTTGGACGAGCTGTCACGGCAATCTTGGGGTAATTTTGATCAGCTGGCCACTCCTGGGAAGGTTCACCACTGTTCCATGTTCTTGCCATTTGTGGATAATGGCTCTCACTGTGGTTCGCTGGAGTCCCAAAGCTTTAGAAATGGCTAGAAAATTGAACTCAGCTTTCCAAAGATGTGATAAACCACAGTTAATTAATGTTTTAACTGGGGGGGGGGGGTCACTTTTTCACACAGGGCTATGCAGATTTGGATTTTTTTTTTACTCTTAATAATAAACACCTTCAATTAAGAACTGCATTTTGTGTTTACTTGTGTTATCTTTGTCTAATATTTAAATTTGTTTGATGATCTGAAACATTTAAGTGTGCCAAACATACAAAAAAAAAGAGAAATCAGGAAGGGGGCAAACACTTTTTCATCTTCATTAATATTAGCCCTCATTCTGAATATTAGCACATGATTTAAATAGAATATCATACCTTATATTTAAATAAGGTCCTATACCTTTTTTGTTATGTTGACAGAGACTGGGTGTGCAAAAAAACAGAGGCTGCTCTTTTTTTGCTTTTGCACTTTACCTTTTTTACTCAAGACTGCTCTTAATTTCTATTTTATTGATTATTTATTTATAATTTATTTTTAATTGTTTGGCTAAAAATACATTTCGGTAAGCTGGTGAGCTTCAGTTTCAAATTTGTGTTTCATGGGTCATTTTATTTAGCTCTGGAAACTGCTTGGAAAATGTTATATTAAAACAGGACTGACAACAAAGTGATTTTCACAGGAGTGCAGACTTCAACAGGTGAGGTAAAACATGCACTAGAACCCCAAACAAGAGTCGTGCCAACAGGATGCAGAGATGGTGGACATGATCGAAATAATCGCGATTAGTCAACTAATCAAAAAAAAACAGTTGTTAGTCGACTACCCAAATAATCATTTGTTGCAGTCCTATTTTCAAACAGCGCCTCACTGTGAAAATTAAGGTATCCAATACAGTACTGCAATTCTCAAGTCTGCAGACTTGACAGTAAAATACTGTTAGTAATTACCGGTTACATGAACACCTCTGAAGCAGAGTGATACATATCCAGTGAAACGTTGGGAGTGCAATTATCGTGGAATACAGTACCTCCTGGAATCCCTGTCGTCCAATCAAACTGCTCGGTCAGAACCATTTTATAATAACACATATATGGGCAATGTGGTAATTTGCTGCTCTCAACTTCTAAGAGTTTCTCTTTTACAGGTGCTAAGGTGGAGTAAGATGTGATAATGGAGCCAGTTGAATGCAGAGCTGTCATCAGGTTCCTGTACTTGAGAGGCCACACACCACGGGAGACATTCAATGAGATGAAAGGAACTAATGGGGAGGATGCCCCATCGTATGGCATAGTCAAGCACTGGCATCGACAGTTCCAGTGTGCTAAGATATCAGTGGAAAAACCCATTCATGGGTAATCACACTGCACCATTGATGAAGACACCATCCAGCAAGTGGAGGCCACCACTTTGAAGGATCACTGCATAACCATTCGCCAACTAGCTCAAGATATCAAGATGAGTGTAGGGTCTGTGGAAAAAAAAAAAACATAAAACACCCATGACCATTTGCACATGCGGAAATTGTGTGCACGATGGATTCCCTAGTTGTTCACACCTTTTCAGAAGCATGAAAGAGTCATGTGCTCCCAGGCTCTTTTGGCCATGTGCCAAGAAAACCAGGAGGACTTCTTTGGCAGACTATTCATGCAGGATGAAACATGGGTCCATCACTATGATTCAGAGACTAAAGTCCAGTTGAAGCAATAGAAGCATTATGACTCACTCACCACCTCCGAAATAGGCACATGTCCAACCTGCAGCGGGCAAGGTCATGTTCACCATTTTTTTGGGACCAGCATGGAGTATTGATGATGAATTTCTTAGCAAAGGGTACCACAATTACTGGGACTTGCTATGCTTCACTGCTGCATAAACTGGAGAAGGCCATCAAAACTGAGAGCCGTGGCATGTTGACCAAAAGTGTCCACCTCCTGCAGACAACACCCCAGTTCACAACTTGTATGTTGCTCAGACAGAAGCACGGACCTACAGCTCTGAAATCTTTCCTCATTCCCCTTGCTCTCCCAACCAAGTACTATCTCACTTCCACTTCTTTCCAACCATGAAGTTATTTTTGAAGGGAAAGCACTTCCAAGGCAATGAAACACTGATTTCCAAGGTCAAGTCATAGCTTCTGACCCAACCTGCAGACTTGTATAGGTGAGGTCTCCACAGCTGCATTAAGCGATGAAAGAAGTGTGTGACCCTTGGTGTTACCTAGAGAAAGAATAACTGTGCCAAGTTTGATTCCTCTAAGTCCATGGAAAATGAGTCAGGGAAAATCTTGAATGAGCAGCCCTTGTATCTATCTTAAAAGTGCTATCAGTAGTTGACTGTTTGCTTTAAATTCTGACTGCTGGTAAACCAAGAAAATCTTAAATCCTGATTACAAAATGGAGTTCAGGATGGGATGCTGTGTATTTTATAACAGCAACAAGTGTTTCTTTTTAATGGACTGTAAGCCTTTTCTAGTGTTAGGGTTAACACAATTAAATGCTCAGAATCCTGATTTCTATGGATTTCAAAAGAATCCTCAGCCAATACAGTGCAATGTGAGGTTCCACAGAAGAGACGGGCTTTACAGGGGTGCTGAACAATGCTTCTCTTTTACACGTAACACAATGAAGCTGCAGACTATAGCTGAATGTAGGTTAACAAAAGGTAAACACTACAACATTCCAGACTTTTCTGTTTGGTCACAACATCATCATTAGACTTACAGGTACATCTCAAAAAATTAGAATATCATGAAAAAGTTCAATATTTTTTGTCACTCATTTCAGAAAGTGAAACCCATACATTATATAGATTCATTACACAGAGAGGGATATATTTCAAGTGTTTATTTATTTTAATTTTGATGATTATGGCTTACAGCCCATGAAAACCCCAAATTCAGTTTCTCAAAAAATTTGAATATTACATAAAATTAATTTTAAAAAATAGTTTTTTTAATACAAATGTGGACTGACTGAAAGGCATGTCCATGTACACACTCAATACTTGGTCGAGGCTCCTTTTGGACTAATTACTGTATTAATGTGGCGTGGCATGAAGGTCCCCCTCATGGATCATCACCTTATCGTGGTGGGGGGGTTTGTGTGCCCCAGTGATCCCAGGAGCTATGTTGTCCGGGGCAATTTGCCTCTGATAGGGTCTCCCAAGACAAACTGGTCCTGGGTGAAGGGCCAGACTAAGAACGATCCAACAGACTCTCATGAATTGTATATCAAGGATTCAGTGTACCCCGCCCGGTATGGGGTTACCGGGGCCCCACCCTGGAGCCAGGCCTGGGGGAGGGGCTCGAAGGCTAGTGTCTGGTGGCCGGGTTTCCACCCATGGGACCCGGCCGGGCTCAGCCCGAAGGAGTTACACGGGTCCGCCCTCCAGTGGGCTCACCACCTGCAGGAGGGATCATGGGGGTCCGGTGCTATGTGGATCAGGTGGCGGTCAAAGGCGGAGACCTTGGTGGACTGATCCCAAGCTTTCTAAACTGGCTTTTGGTACGTGGAATGTCACCTCTCTGGTGGGGAAGGAGCCTGAGCTGGTGTACGAGGTTGAGAGATACCGGCTAGATATAGTCGGCCTCACTTCAACACACAGCTCCGGTTCCGGAACCAGTCTCCTGGAGAGGGGCTGGAGCTTGGCCTTTTCTGGAGTTGCCCCGGGCGAGAGGCGACGAGCAGGGGTGGGTATTCTTGTATTGCCCCACCTTGCTGCCTCTATATTGGAGTTTTCCCCGGTGGACAAAAGGGTTGCTTCCCTGCGCCTTCGGGTTGGGAAACAGGTCCTGACCATCATTTGTGCCTATGCACCAAATGATGTTTCAGAGTACCCACCCTTTTTGGAGTCTGTGACTGGGGTGCTGGAGGGTGCTCTTCTTGGAGACTCCATTGTCCTACTGGGGGACTTCAATGCGCACGTGGGCAACGACAGTGAAACCTGGAGGGGGGTGATTGGGAGGAACGGCCTGCCCGATCTGAACCCGAGTGGTGTTCAGTTATTGGACTTCTGTGCTAACCACAGTCTGTCCATAACGAACACCATGTTCAAGCATAAGGGTGTCCATATGTGCACCTGGCACCAGGACACCCTAGGTCGCAGGTCGATGATCGATTTTGTTATCGTATCATCAGACCTGCGACCGTATGTCTTGGACACCCGAGTAAAGAGAGGTGCAGAGCTGTCAACTGATCACTACCTGGTGGTGAGTTGGATCCGATGGCAGGGGAGGAAGCCATTCAGACCTGGTAGACCCAAACGTATAGTGAGGGTGTGCTGGGAGCGTCTGGCTGAGGCCCCTGTCCGGGAGGTCTTCAACTCCCACCTCCGGAAGAACTTCAACCACATTCCGAGGGAGTCTGGAGACATGGAGTCTGAATGGGCCATGTTCTCCACCTCTGTTGTTGAAGCGGGGGCCCAGAGTTGCGGCCGCAAGGTGGTCAGTGCATCTCGTGGTGGCAACCCCCGAACCAAGTGGTGGACACCAGTGGTGAGGGGGGCCATTAAGCTGAAGGAGTCCTATTAAGCTTGGTTGGCTTGTGGGACTCCCGAAGCAGCTGAGGTGTACCGGCAGGCCAAGCGGAGTGCAGTTCGGGTGGTTGCTGAAGCAAAAACCCGGGTATGGGAGGAGTTCGGTGAGGCCATGGAACAAGACTTTCGGTCAGCCTCAAAGAGATTCTGGCAAACTGTCTGGCGGCTCAGGAGGGGAAAGCAGCTCCCCGTCCACACTGTGTATGGTGCGGATGGGACACTGTTGACTTCGACTGGGGACACCGTCGGGCGGTGGAAGGAATACTTCGAGGATCTCCTCAATCCCACTGATACGCCTTCCACAGTGGAAGCAGGGTTTGGGGACGAGGGGGATGACTCGCCTATCACAGAGGCTGAGGTCGCCAAGGTGGTTAAAAATCTCCTTGGTGGCCGGGCCCCGGGGGTGGACAAGATTCGCCCCGAGTACCTCAAGGCCCTGGATGTTGTTGGGTTGTCATGGTTGACACGCCTCTGCAACATTGCGTGGAGGTTGGGGGCAGTGCCTTTGGCATGGCAAACCGGGGTGGTGGTTCCTCTCTTTAAAAAAGGGGACCGGGGCTTCAGGTGTGCTGGCAATGGAGTAGGTGTGTGCGTTGCTGGCTCCTGCTATATTTTTTTTTTCTTTACTTTTTAAACCCTATTTTGCTGTAAGCTGTTAATGTTTTGGACATTTAATACATGCAGAATCTGTTTTGAAATATGTCCAAAACAAGAAAGCAGACTGAAAAGGAGGCAGCAGGGAACAATATTAACACCAGCTTAGCTGAGGATGCTAGTATCAGCCTTAACCCTGCACTTGTTGCCTTGCTAGAGCAACACAGAATGTCCATAGCTGCTGACTTCAAAGCTTCATTTGAACTTATTAATGGTAAGCTGGACAAAATTCAAGCAGATGTGGCGAACCAGGAGCAACGCATTGGCGACCTTGAAAACAACGCGGAGGACGTCAGCCAGCGCCTAGCGGCGCTTGAAGTTACATGCGAGTCAATGCAGGAGGAGAACAAACTTTTGAAAAACAAACTTTCTGACCTGGAGGGAAGAAGCAGGAGGCTGAATATTCGTCTGGTGGGTCTGCCGGAGTCCTTTGATGTGGGTCCACGGCCATCTGAATTTTTTTCTCAGCTGTTGGTGGACGTCTTTGGCGCACAAACTTTGCCATCTCCCCCAGAGCTGGATAGAGCCCACCGCAGCCTCAGGTCCAAGCCGGGTCCGAATGGGAAGCCGCGCGCTGTCATTATTTGTTTCCACCGGTTTCGGACCAAAGACTTGGTGATGAGAGAAGCGCGGAGACGCCGTGGGACTTTGGAATATCGTGGGCATAAACTTCAGTTCTACGAGGATTATAACGCCGACGTTCAGAGGCAGCGAGCCGAATATAAGGAGGTTATGTCCGAGTTGTACAAGAGAGGTTTTCGTCCTTCTCTTCTTTCCCCGCCAGGCTCCGGATAACTCTTCCAGACGGCAAAAACCAGTGGCTGGCGTCCGTCTCAGAGGCCACCCGCTTCATGCAAACTATGGAGAGAAACCAGCAATTTTCGCCTTGAACTGGACATTTCTGGGTTGACCAGCTGCCGCGCTGGGCTGCTTGTTACTTCATTGAAGCTGCACTGACTGGACATTGATGCATTTTCAGATGTTTAAAAACAAGGTAAAATTGGCTCCCTATACGTTGTTGTTTACTTAATTCTTTTTTTTAATTTTATCTTATTTATTTATTTTTTTTTTTTAGGGTAAAACGTTCATATTATGCAGGATTGAAGCCAGTTGTATGGGAGCATTCTGTTAGGATGAAAATAGAGCAGGAGATGGAGCGGTTGCTGTTTTTTTGCAACCGGCTGGAGTGTTGTTATAGGTTTGGATGTTGGATTTTTTTTATTTATTTATTTTTTTTTAATTTTTATTTTTTTATTTATTTTTCTTTTGTTTTGTTTTTTTGTTATGGTTTTATTTACACCCCCCTTACCCCTTCCTTTTTTTTTTTTTTTTTTACCCGTATCTCACTTTATTCTTCTTTGGGCTACACAACATAATATATAATTTTACTCTTTGAATGAATAGTAATCTTACTTTGGTAAGCTGGAATGTGAAGGGGTTGAACCATCCAATTAAACGAAAGAGAGTCATGTCATGTCTAAAGCAGTTTAAGCCTGGGGTATTGTTTTTGCAGGAAACCCATTTGCAGGATTCCGACCACTTGCGTTTGTCAAATGTTGGTCAGGACAATTTTTTCATTCAAATTTTAAAGCTAAGGCCAGGGGCGCTGCTATTCTTATTGATCGAAATATCCCATTTATTCCCTCTAATGTTGTATTCAGATAAAAATGGACGATTTGTAATAGTATCAGGTAAACTTGGCGATAAACATGTCACTTTGGCTATCTGTATGCACCGAATTTTGATGATGTGCACTTTTTTTCGCAACCTTTTTTCGCAACTTCTAGATTTAAATACTCATTCTCTAATTCTTGGGGGTGACTTTAATTTGTATATGGATCGATCTTAGATCGCTCATCTTCAAAACCTGCTAGTCTTAATAAATCTGCAACTTATGTTAAGTCTTTTCTTGAGGAATATAGCCTTACGATCCTTGGCGTTTTTACATCCTAACGGCAGGGACTATTCTTTTTTCTCTCACGTACACCATACTTATACCAGAATAGATTATTTTTTTGTTGACAATTTATTAATTAATAACCTTTGCTCTTGCAGTTATGATAGCATCTCGGTTTCTGATCATGCCCCTCTTGTACTTAAAATGATCCTCCATGGATGTGACTCCATGAGAAAGCATTGGAGATTGGATCCATTATTACTTACAGATGAAAAATTGGTTGCGAATATTTCTTCTAAAATTAATTTTTTTTTGAAAGAAAAATAAAACTCCTGGTATGTCAAATAAAACGATATGGGAGGCCATGAAGGCATTTCTTAGGGGGGAATTTATTTCATTGGCAGCATTTAAAGACGATCCTTAATACAGGAACAGAAGGTTATTTTAGATCAAATCCTGGACATTGACAGACAATATGCTCAATCTCCATCACCCGCTCTGTACAAGGAACGTATGACATTACAAACTAAATTTAATTTACTTTCTACTCGACAAATTGAAGGTTGTTTAATAAGGAACAAGAGTGAATTTTATGAACATGGCGAAAAAACCAGTAAACTTCGAGCTAATCAACTACGTGGTATTAGAGCTAAGCAAATTATTACTGGAGTTAGGACAGATAAAGGAGAGGTGACATCTGACCAACAAGCGATTAATGATATTTTCAGGTCATTTTATTCCAAATTATATACCTCAGAATATACAACAAACTTAAAGGATTTGGAAATTTTTTTTGATTCTATTGATATTCCTTTGATTTCTTCAGATCTCGGCAAATTTTAGAAGCTCCCATTACAAAAGAAGAAATTCAGCTGGCAATATCATCCATGCAATCAGGAAAATCTCCAGGACCTGATGGGTTTTCCGCTGATTTTTTCAAAAAATTCTCTGATGACCTCGCCCCTTTCCTTTGTCAAGTTTTTACAGAGTCGCTTGACTCTGGTACACTTCCTCCTTCATGCTATCAGGCCTGTATCACTGTGTTGCTTAAAAAGGATAAGGATCCTGTTGATTGTGCTTCTTACAGGCCTATTTCCTTGTTAAATACCGATGTTAAAATTTTGTCAAAGTTGTTAGCTTCAAGGTTGGAAAAGATTCTTCCTTTTATAATTTCACAGGACCAAACCGGTTTCATTAAAAATCGCCATTCTTTTTTTAACTTGCGGCGGTTGTTTAATATTATTTATACTCCTCACCACAACATACCTGAATGTCTTATTAGTTTGGACGCTGAAAAGGCATTCGATAGGGTTGAGTGGGAGTATTTGTTTTTTACTTTGGAGAGGGTTCGGTTTTGGTCCTTCCTTCTGTTCCTGGATTAAACTTCTCTATGCTAGTCCTTTAGCTTCAGTGTTAACTAATTGTCGCTATTCTGACTATTTTAGACTTTACCGTGGTACGAGGCAAGGCTGTCCCTTTGAGCCCGTTGCTCTTTGCCTTGGCAGTTGAGCCGTTTAGCTATTGCAATCCGTGGGAGCCGGGACTTTCTAGGCATTCGTAGGGGTGGCATTGAGCATAGGGTTTCACTCTATGCTGATGATCTTTTATTATTTCTCTCCAACCCACATACTTCATTACCTGCTATACTTAATATTTTGGATAGTTTTAGTAGGTTTTCTGGTTATAAAATTAATCTTAATAAGAGTGAACTGTTTCTGATTAATGAAAAGATTCAAGTTCAGATTTTGAAAATTTTCCTTTCAAGGTTGTTATTGATCATTTTAATTATCTTGGGATATGTGTCACTAAACAATTTAATTACTTGTTTAAAAATAATTTTCTCCCCTTACTTGACCAGTGCAAGTTAATACTTTCCAAATGGTCCCCATTATCCTTGTCCTTTAATTGGCAGAATCAATTCTGTTAAAAATGATGTTACTTCCAAAGTTTTTATATTTGTTTCAATGTCTCCCATTTTTATTCCTAAATCCTTTTTTAAGTCTTTGGACTCTCTGATTACCTCATTTATTTGGAATGGTAAACATCCGAGATTGAGGAAAGTTTTTCTTCAAAGACCCAAATCAGTAGGTGGCATGGCTCTACCTAACTTTCAATATTACTACTGGGCAGCAAATATCAGGTGCATGTTATATTGGAAACATTTTTATCTGGAACCCAAATCACCTATTTGGATCCTTATGGAGTCACATGTGGACAATCAAACTTCCCTACCGGCAATTTTAGGTTCACCACTTCCCCTTGCTTTGTCTACACTGGGTAATAATAAAGTAGTTCGTCAGTTCTCTTAGAATTTGGTCTCAATTCAGGAAAAATTTCGAGTCTTCAGTTTTTTTTCCATTAGAAGTTCCAAATTGCCGCAAATCATTTATTTACCCCATCAACTATTGATAGTGCATTTCATATATGGCACAGAAAAGGTTTAAAATCTTTTGCGGATTTATATTTTGATGGTCAATTTGCAAGTTTTTCTCAACTTTCCACCAAATTGACATCACTTCTACACACTTTTTCCGCTTCCTCCAGGTCAGACATTATGTGCAAACCATGACAAAACAATTCCCTCAAAAACCTTCTGATAATCCTCTAGATGATTTTTTATTAGTTAAACAACTTCTAAGGATGTAATGTCAGTTTTATATAATTTAATTTCAAATTTACAATCTTCTTCTCTGGCCGCTATCAAATTGAACTGGGAACAAGATCTTAATTTTACTTTTACTGATGAACTGTGGGACTCTATTCTTGGCCAGGTTCACACTGTATCAATGTGTGCTCGTCACGCTCTTATTCAATATAAGATTGTACACCGGATGCACCTGTCCAAGGTTAAGTTAGCACGTATTTACTCGGATATAGACCCAACTTGTGAAAAGTGTTGGTAGCGCTCCTGGCACTTTGCTTCACATGTATTGGTCCTGCCCGGCATGATGAATTTTTGGCATTCTGTTTTTATCACTATGTCTGAAGTCCTGCAATATCAAATTAAACCTGATCCATTATGCGCCATTTTTGGTGTGGCTCAGAACTTGTCTTGCCAAGTTCTAAATAAAAGTATTCAAATTTTCATTATTATTGGCCAGACGTGCTGTATTACTGAAGTGGAAAGACTCTTCACCCCCTTCCACATTTACAGTGGATAAAAGATATAATGTCCTGTTTGGATTTAGAAAAAAATCAGATATACCAGTCTGTGGCTCTGAAAACAAATTCTATAAATTATGGCGCCCGTTTCTTGTTTCTTTGAAAGACCACGATTATAGTTTCTGAGTAGCTCATATCCCCTTTACCCCAACCCCATTTCACACACATAATTTTTCTTTGTATTTTTTTTTTTTTTTTTTTTATTGTTTATTAAAGGTTTTTGTGCTTTGAAGCATTTACATTTGTTGGCTTTAAGTTCTAGTTTTTTTACTGTTTGGTTGAACAAAAATGAAAATTTCTAATACTTTGTATTGTATTGATACTTCAATTAATAATAATAAAAAGACCTTTGAAAGAAAGAAAAAAGGGGACCGGAGGGTGTGCTCCAACTTAGAGGGATCACACTCCTCAGCCTCCCTCGGAAGGTCTTATGCCAAGGTACTGGAGAGGAGAGTCCGGCGTTGGTCGAACCTCGGATCAGGAGGAGCAATGTGGTTTTCGTCCTGGCCGTGGCACATCGGACCAGCTCTTTACCCTCAAGAATTCTCGAGGGTTCGTGGGAGTTTGCCAACCAGTTTACATGTGTTTGTGGACTTGGAGAGGCATTTGACCGCGTCCCTCGTGGATTTTTGTGGGGGGTGCTTCGGGGAGTATGGGGTATCGGGCTTGTTGTTACAAACTATTCGGTCTCTGTACGACCGTTGTGAGAGTTTGGTTCGTATTGCCAACACTCGGTCGGAGTCATTCCCAGTGAGAGTGGACTCCGCCCCAGGGCTGCCATTATGGATCCTGTTCATAATTTTTATGGACAGGATTTCTAGGCGCAGCCAGAGAATGGAGGGTGTCATGCTTGGTGACCACAGGATCTCATCTTGTTGTTTGAGATGATGTTGTCCTGTTGGCTTCATCCAGCAATGACCTACAGCTCTTGCTGGGACGGTTTGCCGCTGAGTGTGAAGCGGCTGGGATGAGAATCAGCACCTCCAAGTCCGAGTCCATGGTCCTCAGCCGGACAAAAGGTGGATTGTCCGCTCCGGGTTGGGGACAGGCTCCTGCCCCAAGTGGAGGAGTTTAAGTATCTTGGGGTCTTGTTCACGAGTGAGGGAGAATGGAGCGAGAGATCGACAGACGGATTGGAGCAGCATCTGCAGTGATGCGGACGTTGTACCGGTCTGTTGTGGTGAAGAGGGAGCTTAGTTCTAAGGCAAAGCTGTTGATTTACCAGTCAATCTACGTTCCACTCTCTCCTATGGTCACGAGCTTTGGGTAATGACCGAAAGAATGAGATCGCGGATACAAGCGACTGAAATGAGCTTTCTCCGTAGGATTGCTGGACTCACCCTCAGAGACAGGGTGAGGAGCTCAGTCATCTGAGAGAGGCTCAGAGTAGAACCGCTGCTCCTCCACATTGAAAGGAGTCAGTTGCCGGTGGTATGGGCATCCGATTAGGATGCCTCCTGGACGCCTCCCACTTGAGGTGTTTCGGTACGTCCCACTGGGAGGAGACCCCGGGGCAGACCCAGGACTCGGTGGAGAGACTATGTCTCCCAGCTGGTCTGGGAACGCCTTGGTATCCTCTCTGAAGAGCTGGAGCAGGTGGCTGGGGAGAGGGGAAGTCTGGGCTTCTCTGCTTGAACTGCTGCCTCTGAGACCCGGACCTCCGGAGAAGTGGTAAAAGATGGATGGATGGAAAAATAATTTTGTAAGTTCTGTGTTTTTTCAGGTGATTCAAGACAATTTTGTGCCGCTGAATCCGAAAATTACATCAGTTTCTCTCGATCAGGTCAGTTGTTATGTTAAGTTAAAAGCAGTTGTACAGGTGTACTGTAAATTGAACAGTAGACACTGATAAAGGGAAGTACATGTAACTTGAATGTTGTTGTCATCATTGTTCAAATTCAGAGAATTTCAATAAATAAGAAGGAATTTTGCATCATATAAAGGGAAAATACCCGTACATGTAAACACAAACGTAACAACCGTCTAGTTGCTCAAAATGTTGACATGATTGAGCAAAACCTATGTGATTTTTGGATTCAGCACGTCCAAACTGTCCAAGATCAGATAAAAAAATTAGACAGAATTTGGTGTTGGCCAGTGTAATAATGGGATAGGATTAAATGGGAATATAACATGTTTCGATACATAATTTCTAGGTCAGATTGCCGTTCCATCAAACAAAAAGTGAATCGTCTAGCTGCTGCTTTTTTTGCAGACAGTTTCTCCGGTGTTTTAGCATGCAATTACCCGTACCTTAACAGATAACCCTTATGAACAACAGAGGAGACGTAGATGAAAAGGGCACAAAATTTTATTTACAAAACAGATGTTTGACATATGTATGCACATGAATACTAAGGAAATTAAATTTCTAGTTATTGCTACACAAGTGCTGCATCACAGCATCTCGTATATCTCCACCCTGCTCCTCTACACCCTGTGCCGCTGCCACCACTGGTTCATCTGCTGCATCATCCAATGTAGTGTCAAAGGCCTCTCCATGACTCTCACACAGATTATGCAGAGCACAACAAGTCAGCACCATAGATTTCACCAGTTCGACGTCAGTCATTCCGTTTTAGAAGGCAGCGCCACCTTCCCTTCAGCCTGCCGAAAGCATTCTCCACAACCACCCGTACTCGACTGATGTTTTGGTTGAACATGTGCTGTTCTTCAGTCAGTCGTCCGGTGTCATGGAATGCTTTCAACAACCAGTTTTGCAATGGATAAGCAGAGTCTCCGAGAATGTAGTAGCCCGCACGTACCGCACCAATGTTCCTGATGTGAGGTGGGAAGAGGTTTCCCTGACTGGCTAAATCCTACAGTGTGGACAGTCTCAGCACCCTAGCATCGTGCATGCTCCCTGGCAGCCCAGCAAACACATTCCAGAACAACCCCTTTCCATCAACAACACCTTGAAGGATTATGGAGTGCCAGCCTTTACGATTAAAGTAGTCTGTGTGAAATTGTTGTAGTGCTATGATGTGTATGTGGGAGCCATCGATAGCACCAACACACAATGGTAGCCCCCACCTATTCTCGATGTAGGTCGACATTTCCGTGAACCTCCCTTCATCAGGAAAACGGAGTTGTTCTGGAACCAGCAATGAACTCTGCTGCTGCACAAAAGTCCTGCACACCATTGTGATGCTGACCCCAAACAGATGTCCAGTAGTGCGGTACTCTGAACAGGTAGCAAGCCGGTAGTAAGCTTCCACAGTGCAATAGCCACTCTCTTCCTCAGAGGCACACATTGGCGGAATGTTGTATGTTGACACTCTATGGATGGACGCAATTTGTGGCACAGGTAGGTAAAAGTGTCCTCGGACATCCGGAAGTTCTGCAACCACTCCGTGTTTGAGAAGCCGGGAACAATATCCCACCACTGAGAGACACGGTTTAATGTCCAGACCAACGGTCTGCAGCCATTATTTCGCAACAAAGCAGCCATCTGAAACACACACACACAGCATACATATTTTAATGCCTTAAATACTGATAACCTGGCGCCATCAAAATGCTGTACACAAGATTGGCATGACTATAAAATGACTATCACAAGCATTAGCATTTGTTAGCTTACCGACATCCGCGTCCTCATCCGTTGAGTTGTGAACCTCACAGCTGCGGCTTCATATTCCGCTATGGCAACAGAGAGTCTCCTGTACCGTTCCACCCGTGTTATGTCCTCAACGCACGTCGTCTTCTCTGGCTATACTGTCTGGCCTTTATGTGCTAAAAGCCACAGAGCGAGCAAACGTGTAAATCCTCCCCTCGTAATCCTCCATTTTTTTTGTGGGGGATTTGTCGCATGCTTTACGTCACGGGAGTGTGGCACCGCCTTGCTGTAAAAGAAATCCACCCACCTCAGGCGTACCCAGCTGCAATGGAAACACAAAACAAGCCGAACCGAGTACAGCCGAGTAGTGTAGAGAAAGGCCGACTGGGTACTAGTGGGAAAAGGAGATTTTGTGAAGGAAGTCTGCCGTTTCATCGTTGGTGAAAATCCTGGTGCGTCAGCACCTCGGCACTACCTATTGGGCGGGAGTGAAACTACAAATGATGGTTGTGTGCATGCATCAACTGCTTGGCCTGGGTAGATGAAAAAAGTGAGCATGTACAGCGCCGCGTGCATGCCAGGCTCGTCCAAAGCATACACGGACCAAGGCGGTCTAGAGAGGAAATGCAGCATAATAAGGCTTGACTGTCCAACAGAAACATGAGTTTATTAAAGTACTTTAAATGCGGAAAAAAAAAAAAAAAATCAGAAGAGGTATGTAAGCACTGGAGGCATTTATCATGGTTTTAACCCACTGGAAACAGGAGCAATAACGGAAAAGTCGCTTAGCAAAGGGATGTGGTTAGAATTCATATGCAGCCGGCTTCATATGAAGGGAAAGGCAAGGGGGACTGATGAATTGCTGAGTATATATTTCACTAGCCATTACAATATTATGTCATGTTCCCAATTATGTAACTGGCAAGTTAAGATGACCGAAATTCACGAAGTCAATGACTTTAATCCATCAGCAGCCTTCAGACAAGCTAAACGTGCCAGCATTTGGATTTCAAAATAAGGGAGGTTTTTCTTGGGGGTGGAGATTTCTAAAAAAAACTATAAATATATAGAAATATTATAACCGAAATAATGGCATCCTTGGTCATTTAAGTTAATTTATTTCATTAAATACAATTTTATTAATATTTTTTCTTTGTAATGACAGTTAAATTATTGTTCTGTTCTGACTGCAAAGTTATGGTCAAAAATATAAATGTTATAAGGAAAAAGTGAAAAAAAAATTACAGTCTGTTTCAAATTTTTTTTTTTTTAAAAAAAAGGTAATTTTATTTTAAAAAACAGACAAAAATAAGCCAGAAAATAATCCACAAATTTATAATAAAGTTTCAAATGTACAAGAAAAGTCAATTTTACAAGAGGAAATTACAAATTTGAGGAAAATGGTTTCCAAATTTAGATAAATTTCAGAGAAAAGTAGAAAACTATACGAAAATTGTTGTAAATTTTGGAGAAAAACCTCAAACCTTCAAGACTGAAGTCATTACTCAAGTTTTAAGTGGGTGCTCTTTGTACCCTTAACTAGAACTTTTTGGTTGTTTCCTTTAATTTACATGGCACTTGATATTTTCAAACCTGTTTGTATACCACAACAGACCGAGAGAGAACCTGAATTAGAGCTCAGAGAGGGCAAGATGAGACAGAAGAGAGGAGCCAAGGAGAGGAAAGTGTTCAGGCAGAGGGTCCAGGAGAGGTGGGAACAGAGGAAGGAGAGAAGGATGGCATCAGTAAAAAGTCCAAATACATGACGTCTGAGTGGGACCCCAAATGGCCCAATATTCCAACATTCAAGCCTTGGTTGTACAATAGTTCAAATTTTAAGTTCCATATGCACGGCAGTGGCTCAGGAGGAAGAGCGGGTCATCCAATAACCGGATGGTTGGCGGTATGAATCCCACTCTCCCCAGATATCCTGCCGTTGTGTCCCTGGGCAAGACACTTTACCACTTTGCCTCCAGTGTCCATAACACTGGTTACAAATGTTCAGTGGTGGCCGGAGAGGCTGTTGGCCCAGATTGGCAATCACGTTTCCATCAGTCTGCCCCAGGGCAGCTGTGGCTACAGTAGTAGCTTGCCACTACCACTGTCTGTCTGGAGTGAATAAATAATGTATCTGTAAAAAGTGTCTTGAGTGTCTATGATAAAGCGCTATATAAATCTGATGTATTTATATGCAAAGTTACTGTGCAACATTTAAAAAAAAAAAATAGTATAAAATTAACATGTTCATATATGGACTTCCGGTTATGGCTGCCACGTAGGACGGACGTGTCTCGCTCTGCTCTGCTCCTGGAGAAAAAAAATCGGCAAATAACTCTCTCATTTGGGACAGAACGTATCCCAGCATTTGGGCGAGGATATGTCGGCGAAGCCTAAGGCTGGAAAACCAGGAAAAGGAAAAACAGCGAGCCGCCGAAACAGTCCAAATTAACGGACTTTCAGGTCTGTGACGCAGCAAACAAAACTCCATATATGGCGGAGGAAGCTGGCGGCGGTGCGATGTTTGCGGGGAATGGCGCAGATGCGCTGATGGCTGCCATGAGTTCAATGAGAGCGGACTTTTCCTCTAGATTTGATGGGATTATGACAGCGTTGGAAGGAATAAGAAAGGAATTGGGTGACTGTGTAGAACGAACGGCGCAGATGGAGCTCCGTCTCGCTAGTGCTGAAGATGACGTCACCCGTCTTCAATTAAAGGTGCGCACTTTGGAAAAAAAAAATAAATCTCTGGAAGATAATATTTTGGATTTGGAATCTCGGTCGAGACAGAATAATTTGAGGCTGGTGGGTCTTCCAGAGGAATCAGAAGGTCGGGACGTATGTTCCTTTCTGGAAAAGTGGATTCCGGAGGTGCTGGGCAGCGAGGAGTTGCAATCAGCAGTGGTTCTGGAAAAAGCACATCGTATTGGCCCACGGAGAGATAAGGGACCGCCGAGGACCTTAATTATGAAGTTTCTTAGCAACAGAGACAGGATGAAGATCTTCAACGCTGCACGTGCTAAAGGAGAGATTAAACACCAGGACCAGCAGGTGCGGTTCTACCCAGATTTGGCCACAGGAATCCAGCAATTGAGGAAGCAGTTTGATCCCGTACGTAAGGAGCTGCGCAACCTTGGGATTCGTCATGGTGTGATCTATCCTGCGAGACTGCTGACCACGTATGAGGGCAGAACCCACATTTTCAAGACCCCAGAGGAGGCGCAGGAGTTCATCAAGAAGATCAAAGAAGAAGAAGAGACTGGTGGGAGCTAAGCATGAACAAAATATAAGGTAGAATAATTAAGCATTTGCACAGGCATCTGACTGACTTGAAGTAAATAGTAAGTTTACAAAATATAGATTGTATTATATATTAAAAAAACAAAACAAAAACAAAACAAACAAAAAAAAAAAAAACTATGATGTACAAAGTTGTTAAAAATTTTGGAGTTAAGTTGGAAAACTACAGAGGAGAGTTAATGTTACGTCATTAAAAGCAGTAGAGTTGGGGTGATTGGGAGGATGAAGAAGGAGTGGCTTAGGCTGTTCCCCGTGGGTGTGGAGCGGTCGATGGCTATATCGGGAGACAGAATTTTTCTTTTGATTTTGGGGGGTTTGCCACAAGTGTGGGAAGGGGAAATTTGTTTGTGTGTAGTTTGTAGGATGAATGTTCAACCACTCATGTTTTTGCTTCTCTGTATGAGCATGTTTACACTGCAAGGTAATCCCAAACTCTCTATTGATCATGGACCAAAGTGTTAATCTTAATTTAACTTCATGGAATTGCAGAGGTCTACAAAATTTAAAAAAACTTAAACAAGTTATGAATAAAATAAAGGACATGGGTTCAAGAATTGTGTTTTTACAAGAAACTCATCTGATAGAGGAGGATGTTAAAAGAATTAGGAGTAGATGGCAGGGAAGTGTATCACCTCTTCATTTTATCCCGAGCCAGGGGAGTTATGACTCTCATACATAAATCAGTTCCTTTTCACGGCTGAAAAAATGTAATTGGAGACAAATTTGGAAGATATGTAATCATTCACGGTTTCTTTGCTATTAGAAAATATAAATCTTGTGAACTTATATGGTCCCATATAGATGATCAGAAGTTCTTTGCTAATTTATTTCATCTTCTCATCACTTACAGGGCAACATATAATAGCAGGGGATTTTAATTGTACATTGAATCCCAGGTGTGGATAGATCAACAGGACTGGATTGTACGCACATTGGAATGTAGGATGACTATTAATCATGTTATGAAAGAATTGAGATTGTTAGATATATGGAGAGAAATGAAACCACAAGTTTAAAGCTATTCTTGTTACTTCCAGTACCTACAAGACATTCTCACGTATTGATTATTTTTTGATTTCCACAGAATAAGGTCCAAGATTCAAAACTGCTTTTATGATAACATCGTGATTTCTGATCAGCACCCTGTTGTCTAATATATGTAGATAAAAACTTGATAAAGGAATCAGGTAGATGGCAATTTCAGCATAAATGGCCTTCAGGATGAGGAATTTTGTCAAGTATATAGAAAAACAGATAGACGAGTTCTTTGGCACATTACTACACAAACATCAGCAGGTGTAAAGTGGGAGGCTTTTCAAAGCTTTTTATTAGGGGACATATTATTAGTTATACAGGATCAAAATCTAAGAGACTCGAGAGGAGAGAGCTAACTTGGAACATAAAAATAAAAAGTCTTCAGGAAAAAGTGTATGCAGGAAGTGACCCAAGGTTGGAGAATGAATTATGATTTTGAGAGCTGAATACGACAATAAATCAGCGAATAGAGCTGCCTCGAGTCTTCTAAGATTGAAACAATCTTTTTATGAACAAGGTGAAAAATCAGGAAAAATTTTTAGCATGGCAGATTAAAACAATTGGAAACTTTAAAACACAATTACCAGTATTATAAGTAACGGACAGGTAGTTATAGATCCTTTAGAAATTAATAGAGCCTTTAGAGATTACTATGAAAAATTATATGATACCAAAAATGAACCTGATTTAACAAAACTAAATGGGTTTTTGAACGAACTATCTATACCGTGTATACCAAATGAAAACAGGGAGATATTGGAGTCTAAAATTAGTCAAGAAGAAGTTGGGCTAGCCATTGATAATATGAAATCAGGAAAAAGTGCAGGACCAGATGGTCTTCCAGTTGACCTTTATAAAAAATTTAAGAATAAATTAATAAAACCTTTTTTGGAAATGGTTTTAGAAGCATTTCAAAATAATAATTTACCATCATACATAAATAATGCCTTAATTATACTGTTGCCAAAACCAGGTAAGCCCTCTAATAAATGTGAAAATATGAGACCAATAAGCCTATTAAACGCCGACCTTAAGATAATCTGTAAAATTTTAGCAAGACGAATACAAGAAATTTTACCAAATCTTATTAATCGAGATCAGAATGGCTTTATAAGGGTAGACAGGCTTCATAATGTAAGAAGACTATTTAATATTATTTATTTTAATAAAGAAGCACCGGATACAGCCCTCCTCATATCATTGGACGCGGAAAAGGCCCTTTGATAGAGTTGAATGGCCCTTTCTTTTTGAAGTCCTACAAAGGTTTAGGACTTGGAAATAATTTCATAAAATGGGTTCAAATAAATATACAATAATGCTACAGCAGAAATTCCTAACAAATAACAATATTTCAAAACCAATAAAAATCAATAGAGGATGTCGACAAGGCCTGGTCACCTTTCACCTTTACTGTTTACTATGGCAATTGAAACCTTTAGCGATAGCGATACGTTTACATTCACAAATATATGGAATTAAAGTTGGACCAACAGAACATAAATCTCCCTGTACGCTGATGATATAATTTTGTTTATGTCGAATCTAAAAAAATCAATTCCCAACCTTGATTGAATTTAATAAAGATTTTGGGGAATATCAGGATATAAAATAAAATAAAACTAAATCTTCAATATTAATGCTAATGAGACCCAGAAGAAATTACCCAGCCCCTGAGGTTAAATCAATTCAATGTTGTAAATCAGTTTAAATATTTAGGAATCCAAATTATGCCTAAGTAGAATCAGTCGCCAGTGTCAACTATGAAGCCTCTAATGTCAGATATCAATGAGTTAACTCAGAGATGGATTGTCACTACCAATGTCGATGATCGGGAGACTCAATATACTTAAAAGTAATTATTTTTACCTAAAATACTTTATTTATTTCAATACATTCCCTTATCACCACCCTTTAGATCTATTCTCAAGAATAAAAAAAAAGTTAGTGGAATTTATATGGAACAACTGGAGGGCCTAGAATTACGTTTGTCTTTATTATATTTACCATTTGATCGTGGAGGTCTGAAATGTCCCAAATTTTATGTTGTATTATTGGTCGGCACAACTGAGGTCCTATGACATATTATTTTTCATCAAATGATCTCCCTCACTGGACTGAAATGGATAATCATACAATTTACCTTTACCTCTTCCCATATTTCATATACTCAGATTCGGCAAAAAATTTACAAAAACCAAGTTAAAATCCATAGTAATGCATATGATCAAAAATATGGTTGTTGAAGCTAAAAACTATTTAAAAGAACCACAGTTATTGTCACAATTTAGTCATATGGGGTAATCAATATTTTTAAAACCAGGGAGAGCGGACGCAGTCTTTAAAGTATGGAATTTAAAGGGATACAAAAAGATTCAGGATTATATTTGCCATGTGCAGACAACATAATGTCCTTTTGAAGAGGCTGAGGAATCAAATTTAATCTCAATAGAACACATTTTTTTAAATATCTTCAATTAGAAACTTTATTCGATCAAATCAAAATAAAGCTCTCACTCGACCTATTTATTCATCCTTGGAAAAAATGATGATGAAAGATAGTAAAAGAAAGGGTATTATTTCAGAGTTTCTAACTCATTGACACTATCTTCAAGTGAAAATTCACTGAAAAGATTAAACTACTGGAAAGAAGATCTGCAAATTGAAATTTCAGAGGAACAATGGGAATTGGCTTGTACAGAAGCTCAAACCAAATCAATAAATGCACGCCTTAAATTGATACATTTCAAATGGTTAATGCGGATGTATGTTACACCGGAGGAGTTAAATAGATATAACAAAAATATACCAGATACATGCACAAAATGCATGGAAAGTAAAGGAACCCTATTTCATTGTTTATGGGAATGTAGATTAATAAGAATGTTTTGGGAGGAGGTGAGGGTAACAATTGAAAAAATAATCTCAAAACAAATCATATTGAATCCTAAACTGTTTTTGTTGGGTCTGTACCCAGAAAAGCATAATTTCAATAAAAGTGAAAGAACATTCATAGACCTCAGTTTGCTTAATGCCAAAAAATGTATTGCACTATTATGGAAAAAGACTCATAGACCAGATGTGACTCAGTGGTTAAGACAGATGGTCAAACAACCTTCCATTAGAAAGAATAACATATACTGAAATCAAAGAAATTGTGTTTGAGAATATATGGAGAACCTTTTATTGATTATGTAAAAAAATTTAAACATAAACTCTTGAAGAAGAAAGGTGAATGATGTGTGTGGACCTTGTAACTTCAAACTGGTGAAACATAATATGTATACTAATGTATTGGATTGTCTAGACTAAACAGAGGAGCATTGGTTTGAAGACTTGATTCTGTTGGTTGCTGTGGTGCTTTTTTAGGGTATTTTTTTTTTTTGTAGAACTTTAGTGTTAGTGCTTTGCTTGTTTGTCTCATGTTTGTTAAAAAAAAAAAAAAAAAAGGTTGAATAAAGATATTGTGGAAAAAAACATTTCATTATATGTGCCCCCCCCCCCCCCCGGAAAAATATGCTGCCACCACAGCCAAGGTCCTTTAAGCCAGAGGAAACAATGGTGTATGTAACTAATAATATAAGTCTTATCTTTCTACATGAATCCTGGCATTTTTGTGTGTGAGAGAAACAGGCAGAGTAGTTAGCATCACCCAAACTACATTGAATTTGACATTATTCTGGTATTTTGGTAATATTGTTGCACAATTTGATTTTAAAGAAATGCTTCCCTGAAGCATTATCATGAGTTGCTCGTCACTATACTCCTTGGCTGTCCCTTGACTCATTTCATGTCTAGAATTGGAGCCGTTAGTCACCTGTTGCTTGAGGAAAGTTCAACCATTTGTCTTGACAACTAACACCAAATCAAATTGTCAGTTTACTGGAATGGAAAATACAAAGAGACTTTGCTGGGCCAGGAACGAATCCTTATTTTTAACCATTCTAGTTATAATGTTTGTGATCTACTGGTGTTATTATGTAAAATGTGTTCATTTTGTCTTATGGACTGTCCTGTTAGTTGTGAGACATCTGCAAACATGTCTTATGAATTATGTTGTGTGTATGTGTGTCACCTGCCTTAGGACTACGGATGAAATTTAGCTTTTGTGCCAATTCCATAATATTCACATTGAAGTGTAATGTTGATTTGTGGCAGTGCCTTACATCACAGCGGCCCCTCTGATTCTAGATGTGATCAACATTGTAGATAGGAGAAACGTAGTTTTGTTCTGCTGCGCATGATTGGATGTATGGATTGAATGACAAAGTTGGCTTCTTCTTCATTAATGTGCACTGTCCTTACTCAATAAATTAAATAAATAGAATCCAGAAGATATAATATTTAGTGGCATCCTGAAGAGTTGGTCGAACCTCGGATTCAGGAGGAGCAATGTGGTTTTCGTCCTGGCCGTGGCACATCGGACCAGCTCTTTACCCTCTTGAGAATTCTTGAGGGTTCGTGGGAGTTTGCCCAACCAGTTTACATGCGTTTTGTGGACTTGGAGAAGGCATTTGACCGCGTCCCTCGTGGATTTTTGTGGGGGGGTGCTTCGGGAGTATGGGGTATCGGGCTTGTTGTTACGAGCTATTCGGTCTCTGTACGACCGTTGTGAGAGTTTGGTTTGTATTGCCAACACTCGGTCGGAGTCATTCCCAGTGAGAGTTGGACTCCGCCAGGGCTGCCCTTTGTCACCGATCCTGTTCATAATTTTTATGGACAGGATTTCTAGGCGCAGCCAGGGAATGGAGGGTGTCATGCTTGGTGACCACAGGATCTCATCTCTGTTGTTTGCAGATGATGTTGTCCCAGCCTCATGACTAAATTTAATTACCAGCAAATCATCAAAGGACCCCACCAGGATAACCAAACAATCCAGAACACTTATTGACATGGTATTTACTAATAAACCAGAACGAATAACCAGAACCTATAATCTTGTAACTGGTCTCTCAGATCATAACATGGTTCTTGCTGTCAGGAAACTTACTAAAAAGCGACTACAGTATTTGGGGGAGTCGATATTGACAAATCAAATTTTATTATCCCCAAATCAAAAAATGAGGAGTTTGAACATTACTTAGAGAATCAAAATTGGGAGCAGCTCATGTCAACATGTGAAGTAGATGATTGTTGTAATTTTATAACTGCAACAATCACAAAGTCTATAGAAAAATTTTCAAAGCAAATTAAAAGTAGACAACAGAAGATTAGCCTACCATGGTTAAATAATGAAATAAGAAAACTTATGAAGAGGCGAGACTATGCACTGAAACATCACTAACCTCCCAAACTACAAAATGATCACCCTAGTGTACAAAAGTTTAAGAAATAAAGTGGTACATGAGCTGCGGAAAATCAAAAATATCTTATTACAATAAATGATAGATCATGCAAAGGTAACAACAGTTCCCTATGGAGGCATTTAAATAACTTAAATAATAAAAAAAATGATCAGAAGGGGGGTAACGGACTCTAGAATCAATGGCAAAGACCGTCAGTGACAAGGCTCTTTGGCAAATGAATTTTAATTCACACTTTGTAGGCTCTGTGGAAGACTTAACAAAATTTTTGTGCCTGCCAAATGTGCTCAACAACACAAATTCCATACTTCCAACAGATACTGTTCACATCAATGAGGTAAATGAGAAGTTAATTGCTGGTATTGTTAAAACACTGTCAAACTCAAAAACTAATGATATCTACAATATGAGCACCTCCTTTCTCAAAATGCACAGCAAAATATTAATCAAACCACTGACTCATCTCATTAATCTCTCCATTAGGTCTAGTACATTTCCATCTGGCTGGAAAAAAGCTGTCGTCATACCAGTTCATAAATCAGGCAGTAAAGACGATATATGCAATTACCGCCCAATCTCTATCTTACCAGTCCTATCTAAGGTTCTTGAAAAAGTTGTAGCTACACAGCTGATAGACTACTTACAAGACAGTCAACTTCTTCATCCACATCAATTTGGTTTTAGACCAGGATACTCAACAGAAACAGCAAATTGTTGCCTTATTGAAAACGTCAAACAGTCCTTGGACAGGGGTAATGTGGTAGGAGCTGTTTTTCTAGATCTCAAAAAGGCTTTCGATACTGTAAACCACAGTTTGCTTTTATCCAAAATGCGTATCTTTTAACTTTCCCAAAATACATTAGAATGGTTTGCATCTTATCTCCAGAATAGAGAACAGTGTGTAAAAGTTCACCAGGATAATCCTCATTTTTAACAACCGCATGGGTATCCCACAAGGGTCCATTCTTGGTCCTTTACTTTTCAGCATTTTTATTAATTGACTTGCCGTTACACTGCTCAGCTGCAACATGCCACTTTATGCAGATGATGCAGTTATTTACACAGCTGCCAAGACTCCAGCACAGGTGCAGATGTACTGTCTACAAGTCTGGTTGACTGTCCAAAGAGTGGCTCCTCAAGAACATCTATTGCTGAACCTTCAGAAAACAGTCTCAATGTGCTTTTCAATCAAAAAATGTAACCTGTAACATTTTAAGTTAATATACATGATCATGACATCAGTTTAGCTACAGAATCAAATACCCTTGGCATTGTACTAGATCCTCAACTCAAATTTAATCTTCATATAAAGAAAATTTCAAAACCAGTAAAAAAAAATCTGAACTGCTTTAAATTAATTAGATATTTCATACCTTATGAAGCAGCTGAATGTATATGCATTCTATGGTTTTTTCTCATATATCACTACTGTTTGACAGTCTGGGCTCAAGCAGCCCTTCCACAATAAGACATATAGCTTCATTATATAATCAAACCCTAAAAATCTAGGACAAAAAGCCCATTAGTGGATCACTGTAAATGTTTTAAAAAAATACAACCTATTGAGTTTTGAGAGCTTCATTGACCTCTGTCTTCTGAAATATGAACGTTTCAAATGTTTCCATAAATCAGCACCGAGCCACTTGCTGGTTTCGTCCAAAGACAGACAGCAGCAGAGCCCACCAGGAGTTCTGTTAACAATAACTGATAAATATTCCCACCGCAGAAACCCACAATTTGGACAAACAGCTTTCTCTATAAAGGGCAGTCACACTCTGGAACACAATGCCAAATGAAATTTAAAAATAATAACGGACTTTAAAACATTCACTAAAAATGTTAAAAACAGGCCTGAAAAATAAACAAGAATGTACTCATGTATGAATTAATTGTCTGCAAAGTGAGGTGAATGAAGGGAAGGAATAAATGTGTTTGTTTATAGTGAGTGGACGGAGGGAGGAAGGCTGAAATAGGCAAATGTGAGTTATGATATATGTGTTAAATGTGAGTCTGGCTGTTATTCTTTGAGTATTTATAATATTTATAATTGTGTATTTATAATTTTTCTGCATTGATGTTTGTGGTTATTGTGTATATTTTTTATCTTGATTCTTTTTTCTATAAGCCCATCCCAGGGACAAGAGTTGCAAATTAGCTAATAGCTATACACTCTATGTGCAACACCACTCAGATTGATGTCTTTGATTAACTGTCTATGTTTATTGCACTGTCCCTGTCAAATGAACTAATCTACTACTACTGTTGGCTTCTCCAGATCAATGACCCTACAGCTCTTGCTGGGGACAGTTTGCCGCTGAGTGTGAAGCGGCTGGGATGAGAATCAGCACCTCCAAGTCCGAGTCCATGGTCCTCAGCCGGAAAAAGGTGGATTGTCCTCTCCGGGTTGGGGACAGGCTCCTGCTCCAAGTGGAGGAGTTTAAGTATCTTGGGGTCTTGTTCACGAGTGAGGGGAAAATGGAGCGAGAGATTGACAGACGGATTGGAGCAGCATCTGCAGTGATGCGGACATTGTACCGGTCTGTTGTGGTGAAGAGGGAGCTTAGTTCTAAGGCAAAGCTGTCGATTTACCAGTCAATCTACGTTCCTACTCTCACCTATGGTCACGAGCTTTGGGTAATGACCGAAAGAACGAGATCGCGGATACAAGCGGCTGAAATGAGCTTTCTCCGTAGGATTGCTGGACTCACCCTCAGAGATAGGGTGAGGGGCTCAGTCATCCGGGAGAGGCTCAGAGTAGAACCGCTGCTCCTCCACATTGAAAGGAGTCAGTTGAGGTGGTATGGGCATCTGATTAGGATGCCTCCTGGACGCCTGCCCCAATTGAGGGTGTTTCGGGCACGATCCCACTGGGAGGAGACCCGGGGCAGACCCAGGACTCGGTGGAGAGACTATGTCTCCCAGCTGAGTCTGGGACGCCTTGGTATCCCCCTCTGAAGAGCTGGAGCAGGTGGCTGGGGAGAGGGAAATCTGGGCTTCTCTGCTTGAACTGCTGCCTCCCGTGACCCGGACCTCCGGAAAAGCGGTAGAAGATGGATGGATGGATGGATCCTGAAGACTATCATTATCATGAAAATTCTCAGAAAATATCTGTCATTGTCTGGCCATATCACCCCACTCCTAGTGCAAGTAGAGAAATATACAACTATCTCACAAACAAACAGAATAACAAATACTGGCAGCAAGTTAAAAACCTAATACCTTAACAGGGGGTGGTTTTACCCAAAAGATTTTCCAAGGTTCCACAACCTGGCTGCATTAAATGAAAAGGAAATAGAAGATTTTAAAAACGCCGTAACAGTTATGTGGTAAGAAGCAGGTCTGTCGTGAGCAGTGTCACACAGGAGGCTGTGTCGCCGTTCCACCAGTTCTGATAGGCTGCTGCCGGTCAGCCTCCGCTCACACCCACCTTAACGGGCTAAATACAGACCAGATCAAATCAGAGGACGACTGTTATGTAATGGTGCAAGACGCCCGACATCCCCCAAAGTTTCGTTGTACTTTACACGGTGTTTGGAACCTTATTTATTTTGAAATTACAAAGTAAAACGGCGACTGTGATTAAATAAGACACTTCACACCTCCTATGAATAATTAACCGATTAACAAGATGCTACGCAGAACGGTGCGTCGTCTCCTCTAATAATACCGGATAGTAAGCGGACATTAGCATCCTGGCGATGGCGTTTTCTCGCTCCTGTTGCTATATTTTAAAGCACAAAATAGTCGAAGAGCTAAACAAGACAGATAAATGTTAGTTATACATTACCAGAGAAGAGCTACGGAGCGCAATCAATCCTTCACGTTGTCTGATATTTAATGACCGACTCCAACCAGCCCACAGCATGGTGGGAAAAACGAGGTCTTTACGTTATTAGTCACAAGGCAAGCTTTGCTGATGCAACGCTTACCTATCCTTTACCGTAGCCGTATAATATGATAGTTGCGACCACTCGATAGACTTCTATAGAAACCGTGAATGCACAAGTGGGTCATGGAGCAGCAATAGTTCCCAAACAATGAATTTTTTCCCCATTTGTCATACAGCCGAGCAGTCAAGGCGCGTGTCACAGAGGAGCTAGGCTTCAACAAGTTGCAACAAGCATTTTTCCATTTATTTTCAGACACTGTAGGCAACAACTCCAGTCTAAAACATCCGACACCCAGCCACAACCAAATGAAAAGCACCTGCTGATATACCCAGTGAGATAATTAGCCTGATTAGAACATACCAATGTCCACAGGTAAGGCAATAAATATCCACATTTTACATATACTCAACAATACCTTAAAATATTCATTAAACATATAAATGTTTGTGGGAAAGACTGTTCTCTTTCCTCATCCACTTCAGTCGCACAAATGAGGAACTGCTGCTGCTGATGGACAGGCTGATGAAACTCCTTCAACAAGCTGACATGAAAAACATTTGTATGTCTTGTGGTTAATAATAGAAAGGACAGCGAGTGTATCTTAACACTTTTATTCAACAATTAACCAGCTCAGTGTACAGCAAGGTTCACGGCTCCTCTCATGCCATGTGGAGAGTTCCCCAGAGGTGGTACAAGTGCGCCCCCTTCAGGACTGGCTGATACTGAGTCAATCATGTGACTGATTACATGCAATATACCACATCGCATCCCCCTGCTCAAGATGTAGGTTCCCATAAACTCACTTACATTACATCATACAGTATGTTCAGCATTTTTCCACACTTGTACACAAGCTTGTTTTTTTTTTCTTTTAAGCTTGTTTTTTTTCTTTCATCCTTGCTGTATAACAACTAGCAACAATTCAAGTACATTTTAGAATCAATAACTTCACTATTATTCAGAACTATGTGAAGTTTAATAAACATCATTTCTGACAAACTCAAGTGGTTCTTTACATTAACACCCTTGATTTTTTACATTTCTCTATTAACCTTTGTGGCAGTTTGATAGCTCTGTTAGACCTTCTGATTACTGTTCCTTGTGGATTATCTTGAGCACTTACAAGCTGCTCATCATTCTGACAAGGAGTAGAATCTGAGTTGTCTTTGTCCTGACCTGTTTGTTTTCTCAGGTTCAGGTACATGGAGTAAGTGTCTCCTGTTTCTGCGATAAGTCACTCCCTCAGATGTCTGTACCTCATAAGATCTTGGCGCTACAGTTTTCAGGACTCTTGCCTCTATGTTCCAATATTTCCCATCATGAATCTTTACTCTTATCATGGCATTAAATGTAGATAGCTGTCTTGAGCCTCTGTCATAGTACCTTTTCTGCACCTGTTTCGCCCTTCCTTTGTCTGAGTGAGTCTGCTGTTCTTTTCCATTTCTAACAGTGATGGTAGTCTCGTTCTGAGTTTTCTTTAAACAGAACTCTGAAGGTGATAGCCCATTTTTCAAAGGTGTGGCTCTGTAGTTCAGCAATGCCAAATAGGGATCAGTTTGTGAGTCAATTGCTTTTTTTAACAAGACGCTTGACAATTTTTACACCATTTTCACCAGTCCATTACTTATGGATACACAGGCTTGAGGTGATGTGTCTGAACCCATAGTGTTTTGAGAATCCACTGAATTCAGCACTACTGAATTGTGGACCATTATCAGATCTTACCCCATCAGGTATGCCATGTCGTGCAAAAAACTGAACTGATGTGAGTGTCACAGTTTCTGCTGTAGTGTCCTTCAGTAAAGCCATTTCAGTATAGTGTGAATAATAATCCACTATGAGAAGATAGTTCTTGCCCCCCAATGTGAATAGATCAATGCCAACTTTCTGCCATGGATTTGCCTGCATCTGTTCATCCACCCAACTTGGCTCTTTAATCTGTCTCGTCTGGTATTTTTGACATGTTTCACAGGCCCTGACCTTTCTTTCATGTTGGGATTCATGATAGGCCAATAAAGGACTGCTTTTGCCTCCTTTTACATTTTCTCATGCCTAAATGGACCTTCATGTATCTTGATCAGCATGTTTTCCCGTAATATTTGAGGTACTTCCGATTGTTGAGCCCTTAACAGTACTTCATCAACCAACTGATAGCTCATCTCTAACGTGTCCATAAGGAGAAGGAATAGACGTGAGTCATATCCTTTGGAGATGGCTATGATTACTTCAGTCAGTGTTTCGTCTTTAGCATCGCCCTTCCTATGACGGTCCACATTTCATCTGACATTGGGCATGATTTTCTGATAGGTTCACATGAATCATATCACTGTGGTCACGCTCTTGCGAGTTCTCAGTGCTGTCTACAGCTCTGGAAGTGTATCTGCAACAAGAAGTTCTTTACCAGGTCTATATTCAAGGTGCAAATCATATTTCTGTAGTTTGAGAAAAATTCTCTGCACTCTTGGTAGAGTGCTGGCTAAGCCCTTTTTTGCAATAGTCACCAAAGGTTTGTGGTTAGTCTCTGCCCACAATGTTCTGCCAAAATCAGATAGTGAAACTTTTCACAAGCATAGGATAGTGCTAATGCTTCCTTTTCGATCTGAGCATAATTACACTCTGATGTTGTTAGTGCCCGTGATGCATAAGCAATTGGTCTCCACCTGCTGCCATATTGCTGCAACAATACTGCTCCTATGCCTGCTTTAGAAGCATCTGCTGAAATTTTTGTTTTTCTCTTGTCATCATAGAATCTCAAGACTGAAGCTTGCATGATCAGTGTTTTGAGATCATCAAATTCCTTTTGATGGTTAGCATCCCAGCTCCATTCAGTTGTGTCACAAAGTAAGCTCCTAAGCTGAGTAGTGTGTGTCGCCAGGTTAGGTACAAACTTGCTTACATAGTTAACCATGCCAAGAAATCTTTCAACTCCCTTTTTATCAGTTGGTGGTGACATGTTATTGATAGCAGCTACTTTGCTCTGATCAATCTCTACACCAGTGCAGGACAGTTTCTCTCCTAGAAAAGTTATTTCTGTTTTTCTGAATTCACATTTGTCTGCATTTAGCTTCAGTCCATTCACTCTGGCTGCCTCAAGAGCTTGTTTTAACCTAGTGTTGTGCTCTTCAACAGTTTTGCCCCAAACTAATATGTCGTCAATGTACACTTTTGTGCCTGGCACTTTGTCAAAAATCTGCTGTACCATTCGATGAAATATTTCTGGTGCTGATGTTAACCCAAAAGGTAGCTTTTTAAAGGAGTACCTGCCAAAAGGTGTGTTAAAAGTGCAAAGTGCAGTACTCTCTTTGTCTAGGGGTATCTGCCAAAATCCGCTGATGCATCAAGTTTGGAGAAATACTTGGCTCCTGCTATGTCACTGAGTAGCTCATTTCTGGTTGGTAGCTGAAAATGTTCTCTTTTCACATACTTGTTCAGCTGCTTTGGGTCAATGCATAGTCCAAGAGACCCATTCTTTTTTTCCACTATGACTAGTGAATGCACCCATTTAGTAGGTTTCTTCTACTTTACAGATTATGTCTAGAGCTTCTAGTCTCTGTAGCTCTGCTTTTAATTTGTCTCTGAGTGCCAATGGTACAGGTCTTGGAGCATGAATAACTGGATGATTTGGCTCCTCCAATATTATTTTGTGTTTTACATTTAGCTTACCAATACCTTGAAACACATCTGGATACTCTTTCAATCTGAGGCTCTGTCTTCTTTTCACAGACAACCTGCACTCTTTTAACTAGTCCTAACATATTACATGTCTTCAGACCCAAAATCGGTATTTTGTTACCTTTTACAATCACAAATGGTATCTCATGTGATTCATCATTAACATGCACTGACAATGTACATGTGCCAGCAGTGGGAATCTGTTCTCCACTGTATGATTTCAGTCTTATAATTTGTTTCTCATTCACCACAGGTTTTACCTTAAGGTGCTGTAAGTCAGTCTCTGGAATAATGTTCACTTGTGCTCCCGTGTCAAGCTTGAACTGGATCTGTGTACCATTTACCTTGTAGCTTGCTGTCCAGTCTTCATCACATGTCTCAGCTCCCACAGTACCTATAAAGAGATCTCCTGTTTCGGTGCTGCCACAACTGTCATCCTCTATGCTGTGGATCGCCCCTCTCTGCTTGGCTTGCTTGCATGCCCGTGCAAAGTGGTTCCTTCGTCCACAGGCGCGACACTCTTTCCCATAAGCTGGACACTGGCGTGGTGGGTGCTGTCCTCCACAGCTGTCACATCTGCGTGGCTCCCTGTTGCTGGTGCGTGACTCTCTGCTACCTTTGCTTTGCCTTGGCCTTCCTCTGTTTTAGCAGCACTGGGGTTCACGTTTCCCCTCACGACTGCCTCCACACTGTTGTCTTTGTTGTTTGCTTTGTCGCTGTTCATCGTTTTAATTCGACTCTGAGTAGCCTCTTTAGCTTGACATATCTGGATTGCTCTCTCCAGTGTTAAGTCACCTTCACCCAGAAGTCGCTCTCGAAGGCTCTTGTCTCTAACTCCAATAATTATGCGGTCTCTGATTAACCAATCTGTCAACTGTCCGAAGTTGCACGATTGACTTTTGAGTTTAAGGTCCATTATAAACTCTTCTATTGTCTCTGATTCTGCCTGGCATCTACTGTGAAAGATATATCATTCATAGGTTTCATTTCTCTTTGGCGTGCAGAATTTCTCAAACTCCTCCAGTACTTTATTATAGTCAGCTTGTTGGTCTACTGTTAGCTGAAGGCTATTGAAAACCTCGATAGCATCTGAGACAGCTACTGTCAGGAACAGTGCAACTTTCTGCTCACCGCTCTTGTCAGCTGCTCCAATTGCTGTAATGTACAGGCTGAAACATTGTTTAAACCGCTTCCATTGCTCTTCCACATTACCCGTCAGCTTGAGTGGAGAAGGAGGCCTTAATTGATCCATCTTATAGTTGTGCTAGCAGTTAGCTATACTTAGCTTTACTCCGAGGTCGGCTCCTTTTACCGTCACACTCGTTCATAAACTTGAACTGCTGACTGGAAGGCGAGTTCTGTCACTCCTGGTACCATGTCATGTCTTGTGGTTAATAATAGAAAGGACAGCAAGTGTATCTTAACACTTTTATTCAACAATTAACCAGCTCAGTGTACAGCAAAGGTTCATGGCTCCTCTCATGCCATGTGGAGAATTCCCCAGAGGTGGTACAAGTGCGCCCCCTTCAGGACTGGCTGATACTGAGTCAATCATGTAACTGATTACATGCAATATACCACAACATTGATGTTTCTTCTTTCTGTCAGGCATATGCAGTTCATAGGTCACTGCACTTAAAGGGCTGATGACACGATTTTGACATTTTTTAGCATGTTGTGTAAACCCAAAAGTCATTGTCGATGATCAATATAATATTTACAACCTCGCCTGCATAAACTAGTTATCAAAAAACCCCAGCCGCTGACTGGACTGTGGTGCCACCCACCAAATTAAGGGCGGCACCCCCATGACGTCAGCGACAGAACAGACTCCAGTGTTGTTGACTGGAATGACAGCAGCTTTGTAGCTCACAGTTTCTCTGGTTTCTTGTTTTAGTCTTACGGCTATGCCTTCGCGTTGTGTCTGAGGCTTAGAGAAACAGCAGGCCGTGAAAGACTACATCACACACTTCAGCTCCAACTGTCATAAGCCTCCTCCTGCGCTCCTCGTGTGCTTTTACACAGGATGAGGGCACGAGGAGGGGAAGGATTAATGGATTTACACGCAGCTTGACCTACTTTCTGTGATCACATGCTGACTCTCACCAGTCCAGCCACGTCTCCTCTCTCATTATCACCAGCTGATTACCCTCCTGCTGATCATTTTCCCGGTCCTTGCCCAGGTGCTTCTCATCACACCATCATCAGCAGTGCATGTACTTCGCGGCCGTTTGCCAGTAATGCACTGCTGGTCCATAGTATTGTCATCTTTGCTGTTAGTCTGCCAGTATTTTCAGCACTCTCACGACGTGTCAGTCACTCCATGTTTGCCATGGTTCTCGTGCGTCCTTGAAGTGATGTCAGCTCTGGGGCGCACCTGTGGCTAACACGTCTCCTCCCATTCGTTCTCTGGGCGATGTCGGCCCCCGAACGCCGTCAGTAAGTATGTTTGTGTTTTTTGTACGTCTTCACCTTTTTGGGAATTGTCTGTCATTCTGTATTAAATGTGCTGTGGCAAACCCTGCACGTAAATCCTCGTTATTTCATCCTTCCTCTCCGTGCCCTGTGTAAGAGCACACGGAGGGTTATGATGAATGGATTTACGCGCAGGATTTACCACAGCATGTGTATTGAATATAAAGACTGATCCCAAAAGGTGAAGACTTACAACAAATACACAGAAACACAAACAGTAGGCGTTCGGGGCTGACATCGCCCTGCGAACATGGAGAGGAAACATTTTAACCACAGTTGTGTCCCAGAGCCGACATCGCTACAAGGGCGCAACAGAATGATGGCTGTGTGGAGTGGCTAACACGTTGTGATAGTGTTGGCAATATTGGCTGGCTGACAACACGGCAGATGATGCACACAAAACATGAACAGCTGACTGTCACTGAGTCTGTCTCGCTAGGCACGATGCCCACTTGGCATGGCTAAAACCTATACGGTCTGATGCCTCCACATTCTTCATTGCCATCCCATTCTTCGAAACTGTAATCGTCTGAAGATTGGACAACACAAACCAATTCCAGACTACATGTGCTGGAACCATCGCCGATGTTTTCTACCGCTTCCATCCCGTGTGTACAATGGGCAGCCAAGCGCTGTGTTCTGTTTATGACATTACAACATGGCCGTGGTGTTTTCCAGCCACTGACGCAATTGGTGACGTGGCGCTCATGAAAATGTCAGATATTCGGGTGAAAAAAAGCCTGTTTGATTTGGAACTGCACAGACCAACCTATTTCGTCATATTGTATTATGTGTTGAAAAATTAAATGAAGTCAAAAACGTGTCATCAGCACTTTAATTTCTTAGTGATCTGATAAGGACCCTGCCATCAAGCCAACAGCTTACTGTCACTAGTAGGAAGAAGTAGCAACACCTGCTGGCCTGGATGAAAAACTCTTTCTGGCCTTCTTGTCATACCAAGTCTTCTGATTAGGCTGTGCCATCCTCATGTGCTCCTGAGCCAAAGCAGTCATCTGGTCCAGCCTCGCTCTTATTTTTATCACATAAGACACCACATTGTCCTGATCACTAGGTGGACTCTCCCAGTGCTCCTTCAACAAGTCCAGTGGACCCCTTACCTGACGACCATAAAGTAGCTCAAAGGGTGAGAATCCCGTTAAAGCCTGGGGAACCTCCCGATAAGCAAACAACAAATATGGCACCCATTGATGCCAACCAGAGCCTGTACTGGAAACAAATTTCCGCAGCATGTTCTTTAGAGTTTGGTTAAATCTCTCAACCAGTCTGTCTGTCTGAGGGTGATATGGGGTGGTCTTAATGCCCTTTATACCCAACAGCTTATATACTTGCTGCAACAGCTTAGACAGGAAATTTGTTCCACAGTCTGTAAGGACCTCTCTAGGTATGCCTACCCTTGAAAATAATTGTATGAGACAGTTGGCAACCTGCCTAGCCTTAATAGATCTCAATGGGAAGGCTTCTGGGTAACGAGTGGCATAGTCACAAATGAATAAAATGTACCTACTACCAGAGGAGCTTCTCTCTAGAGGGCCAACTATATCCATCCCTATTCCATCCCTAAAAAAGAGATCCAAGATGGCGCCGCGGATGGCAGCCACTGGCTTCTGCTCTCTGATGTTTTTGATAATTTTGTGTGTTTTTTTGGACTTCTGCTCTTCCATCCGAGTCACCTATTCAAGGGAGGAACTACTTTCACTCAGACTATCTCCCAGTGCAACTTCTCTGCCAGTTTCTGCTGCTGTTCTGAAGTTTTTTCAGTCAATCTTAGCTGTGGGAGCAGCGGCTATTGGCACTGGCCGGAAACGAAGGCGGTGTGGTAAACGTGCCGGTGCGCTAGTCAGGCTGAAGAAACTAGGATATCGCATGCCGCGCCCATCGATCCATCTGAGCAATGTCCGCTCTTTGGCGAGCAAAATGGATGAACTGCTGCTCCTGACACACAAAAAAAACTGGATTTTAGCAGATCTGGCGCCCTGTGTTTCACGGAGTCCTGGCTGAGTGAACACATCCCGGACAGCGCGGTCCGCCTGGACGGATTCCAACTGTTTTGCACTGATCGCAGCCGAGAATTCTCTGGAAAGACTAAAGGTGGTGGAATCTGCTTCTACATAAACGAAGGTTGGTGTACTGATGTCACAGTGTTGAAGAAGTCTTGCAGCCCTAACCTAGAGTCGCTGTTCATAAACTGTAAACCCTTTTATTCACCGTGAGAGTTCTCCTCGTTTATTCTGGTCGGAATTTATATCCCGCCTGCTGCTTGTACAATGGAGGCCCTGCAGCACCTCACTGACCAGATAGCAGACGTGGAGGAAAAACATCCAGACTTCTTGCTCTACCATTCCTGGGTGATTTTCAATAGAGCTAATCTCACAAATGAGCTTCCTAAATACAGACAGCATATTAAATGTCCCACCAGGGACACAAATACACTCGACCACTGTTACACAGTTTTAAGAAACGCTTATCATGCCGTCCCCCGTGCAGCTCTGGGTTTTTCTGACCACTGTCTGCTCCATCCTATTCCAACATACTGTAACGTGCTGCTCGACATGGCGACGTCCCACCGGGAGATTCGAACTCACGCCTCCCGCTCCGGGAGTCCGCACCCTACCTGTGTCGCCAATAGGGTCAACCCACTTGGCAAGCCAAGTAGGGTGCTCATATTGAGTTCGCTACACTACTCCCCTCTGGTTCTCGACATCGTCCCGATGTCAGCGCCCCATTACTGCTTTGGACAGGAGATCCCACTTCTGACACCAGTGTAACGTGCTGCTCGACATGGCGACGTCCCACCGGGAGATTCGAACTCACGCCTCCCGCTCCGGAGTCCCGCACCCTACCTGTGTCGCCAATAGGGTCAACCCACTTGGCAAGCCAAGTAGGGTGCTCATATTGAGTTCGCTACAATACAGACAGAAACTAAAAACTTCCAAGTCTGTTATAAGGACTGTGAAGAAATGGACTGAGGAATCAAAGCTGGAGTTACAAGCCTGCTTTGACTGCACAGACTGGAGTGTTTTTGAAGATGCAGCCATTAACCTATATGAACTCACTGACACTGTGACATCATACATCAAGTTTTTGTGAGGACATGTGTGTGCAGACCAAGACCTTCTGCACATAACAACAACAATAAACCCTGGTTCACTCCTAAACTGAAGCAGCTACGTCAGACCAAGGAGGAGGCCTACAGGACTGGTGACTGGACTCTGTACAAGCGGGCCAGAAACATGCTGACGAAGGAGATCAGGCTTGCTAAGAGGAGCTACAGTGAGAAGTTACAAAAAAACTTCTCAGCCAGCAACTCTGCTTCTGTATGGAGAGGCCTGCAGAATATCACCAACTACAGGAGACCATCCCCCCCCCCCTGTGGAAAACCTCCAGCTGGCGAACGACCTAAACAGCTTTTACTGTAGGTTTGAAAAGAACCTACAAGTTCTCACCTCCCACCCACACAAAAAGGATTATCTGCAGCCCCAGGAACTCCATCCCTCCTCCACTCTGACCCTCCCACCAGCACTAACGATCTGTGAAGAGGAGGTGCGTCGGGTCTTTCAGAGACAAAAGATCAAGAAGGCTGCAGGACCTGATGGTGTGTCTCCGTTCCCTGCCTGAGAGTCTGCTCCAACGAGTTGGCCCCCATCTTCCCCCCGGATCTTTAATAGATCACTGGAGCTGTGTGATGTGCCTTCCTGCTTCAAACGCTCCATCATCATTCCAGTTCCCAAGAAACCCTCTGTTACAGGATTAAACGACTACAGACCCTGTTGCCCTTGACCTCTGTGTCATGAAATCCTTGGAGAGATTGGTGCTGAATCACCTGAAGGTCGGTCACAGGCCCCCTGATGGGACCCCACTGCAGTTTGCCTACCGGTCTAAACAGGTCAGTGGATGATGCAGTGAATATGGGACTACACTACATCCTGCAACACCTCGACTCCCAGGGACGTACGGCCAGGATCCTGTTTGTCGAATTCAGCTCAGCGTTCAACATCATCATCCCAGGCATTCTTCACAGAAACTCCTCCAGCTCAAGGTTGCCCTCCTCCACTGCCAGTGGATCTCCAGCTTTCTGACTGACAGGTCGGCAACAGGTGAAGCTAGGGAGATTTACCATCCAGCTCCCAAAAATTAGTACTGGCGCCCCCAAGGATCTGTGTCTCTTTTCCCACTGCTCTTCTCCCTCTACTCCAACGACTGCACCTCAGAGGGACCCTTCGGTGAAGCTCCTGAAGTTTGCGACGACACACAGTCATCGGTTTGATCCCGGGATGGTGATGAGTCTGCATACAGGCGGGAGGTGGAGCAGCTGATCCTCTGGTGCGGCCAGAACCATCTTGAACTTAACCCAGGCAAAATGGTGGAGATGACTGTGGATTTCAGGCGACACCCTCCTTCATTCCCCCCACTCACCATCCTCAACAGCACAGTGTCCACTGTGGACTCATTCAAGTTTCTGGGTACCACAATCTCCCGGAACCTGAAGTGGTCCTCCCATATAGACACTGTCCGGAAAAGGCCCAGCAGAGGTTGTTTTTTCTGCATCAGCTCAAGAAGTTTGATTTGCCTCAGGAGCTGCTGGTTGTCTTCTACACCGCCATCATCCAATCTGTCCTCTGCTTTTCCATCACTGTCTGGTTTGGATCTGCCACCTAAACAGGACAAGGACCAGACTGCAGCGGATCATTAAGTCTGCGGACGAGTATCATTGTACCGACCTACCCTCCATTGAGAACTTATATCAGTCCATAACCAGGAAACGGGCGGGAAACATCTGTGCTGACCCGTCACACCCGGCACAAACTGTTTGAACTTCTATCTTCTGGTCGTCGTTACAGATCACTGAAGGTCAAAAACCACCGTCACAGGAACAGTTTCGTTCCTCAAGCCATCACTCTGATGAACTCCTAACATTCACCTCAGTCCTACCTGTTGCTGTACTCATGAGTTTTCATCCCATTCTTACACTGCACATAACTCTCACACTGCTTTTTACTTCATTCACATTATATCACTGAATCTGAGTTCACATTGAAATACTGTATGACTGTATATTTTTTTCATATATTTCTGCAAAGTGTGGATAGTCATATTACCTCCGCCAGGCCGAAAAGGCCAGGAGGAGGTTATGTTTTTGCCGGGGTTTGTCGGTGTGTTTGTTTGTCTGTCTGTCTGTCTGTTTGTCTGTTGGTTAGCAAGATAACTCAAAAAATCTTGGACAGATTTCCATGAAACTTTCAGGCGTTGTTGGAAATGGTACAAGGAAGAACTGATTAAATTTTGGGGGTGATCCGGTTCACCGTCTGGATACAGGAATTTTTTAAAGCATTTTTCATTCAACACTGTGACATACAGCCATTTTCAACATGTGCGCAGGCGCAATGGAGGGCGCTGGTCGTCGTGTCTGCAACACAAACTCTGCGTTCTTCAATGTTTTAGGCACAAAAGGACGCGGAAAACACTGCTGGCCTGGGCCCGCCAGCGTGCCTGTGTTTGCGCGCAACTGCAAAACCTCACACGGGCAGCTGTCCGCCGACGGATTCTTTGGCAGAAATTCCCCGGCCAGCCATAGGAGCTGCGCATTTGGCAGAAATTCACCGGCCAGCCATAGGCGCTGCGCAAAAACAAGCTCTCTGCCGGCGAAGCTTCTAAATTCTCATTTGCCGCGGAGCGCAACCCCCAAAAAAATAATATTGTAGCGAACTCAATATGAGCACCCTACTTGGCTTGCCAAGTGGGTTGACCCTATTGGTGACACAGGTAGAGTGCGGGACTCCGGAGCGGGAGGTGTGAGTTCGAACCTCCCGGTGGGACGTTGCCATGTCGAGTAGTACGTTACAATATAATATAAAACCCACGGCAACCTGTCTACCCAATTTGCATCCGTCAGTGGAGGAGATGGACACAACAGCAACACTTTAGTTTATTACCTCCGCCAAGGAGGCAATGCTTTTACTACTGAACCACTAATCCTATCACTATCAGATTGATTGTCATTGATTAATTGTGTGTTTATTGCACTGTCCCTGTCAAATAAACAAATAATCATTGTGAATCCAATTGCTAGTCATATGTTTACATGCTCAAGGAATCTGAAAACGTACACACAAACACTGTATGGGGGGAATTGTGGCGCTTGGCGGAGGTCTGCGCTCTCCGAGTGCTTTTCTAGTCCTGTATATATTTGCATCCTTTTATAGAAACGTGGACAGACTGTAATTTACTGTACATACTCTGTTGTCATTGAATCCTTATTTAAATCTTATTTAAATCCTCCACCTGAACAACAAGAGCAAGTTTTTAGCCAAAGTCAAATTTCTTGTATGTGTTGTGCATACTTGGCCAATAAAGCTGATTCTGATTCTGATTCTGATTCTGATTCTGTCAAAAGGTGTTCCAATGACCGGTAATGGCTGAAGTTGGGCACAGGCTACTCCCCTAGGTGATGTAAATTGACATGTTTCACATGAAGCATAGAACTCCTTAACCTGAGTGTACATTCCCAGCTACACAAACCTTCTAGCAATTCTTTGAAGTGTTTATTGGAATGCTAGATGAGCTGCCCAAGGAATAGCATGTCCTAGCTCCATAACCTTCTGTATGAGGCCTTGTGGCAAAGCTATAGCCATAACTTCCCTTTAATGCTGATACAAAATGTCATTTTTGATCATATAAGAGGCCTCAGCCAAGTAGTCTACTCTGCCCTGTTTCACACCCTCAGTTTCAGAGACTTTATCAAACCATGGTTTTAGCAATGGGTCAGCTTTCTGCAACACAGCTATGTCAGTAGGAATGTCAAGTCTACTGACTGGCTTAGCTGTGTTACTTCCTCACCCAGGTTCTTAGCTGCAACTAAAACCTTGTCCCTCTTCTTGGGGCGTTGGATTTTGGCTGCTTAATTGGGCCCACTCTAACCCCAGAGTCATAAAAAGGTAGCTGTTGGAGAACATTTCCAGCCCTCTGGGCTCTAGTATATGACCATATTACATTCCCCTCTCAACAGGTACATTTAGCCTCTGTTCATTAGCGCCATCTACCTGTCCCTCCTCAGTTTGTTGTTTGTCCCTCACCTGTTGTATGATATCCAACAAAGTTGGAACATCATTGCCAAGATAACTGAATATGGGCAAAATCAGGCAACAAGAGCTACAGAAAGGAGATAAGTTTGGCCACCCACCGTTAAATAGACCTCAGCGGTTGTGTACAGCTTCTTATCCCCATGTACACAACTAATATTCACTGTAGTTCTCACTCCACAGATCTCTAGGGACCAAACTGGGCAGAGCAACAGTCTGAAAATAACACAAATCCAAAAAGGGCCTCCTCACACTGGCCATTAAGCAAACTGATGTTTTCTATACCTCTCTCTGAACTGGGGCTGAGAGGGTAGGTCTTGGGACTGAACGTATAAGGAAAGGCTTACTTTGCATCATAGCTGGATTCCATAGCTATACTGAGTGTGACCGATTTCATTGCACTGGTAGCAGCGTATATCTTGCCTAGAGAAAAAAAAGTGACTTTTTACGAATATTGTGTTTCCTATTTGTGAACTGACTGGAACTGGAATGAGGTCTAACTTGAGCTTGACCACCCCTTTCACCCCCATTAGACTTACTCCAAGTGGTGAAGTAGCCGTCACGGCTGAAAGTAGGGTCTTCTGCTCCAGACCTGGCTGAGAGGAAAACTTCTGTAAGCCGAGCAGCACCCTCTGCAGTCTTTGGGTCCTCCCGCTCTCCTCTCCAGACTTCCATTTCCACCATCTGCAGAAACTGCTCCAGAATCATCAGTTCAGAAATGTCTCTTATCGTTGAGGTCTCTGGTTTAACCCATTTATTAAACAAATCTTTCAAACGAACAAAGTTCACGAGGGGTTTCGTCCTGATGAACGTCCAGGGAATGAAACCTTCTTCTATAGGTGTCGACTGTTATCTCCATCCATCCATCCATCCATCCATCCATCTTCTACCACTTTTCCAGAGGTCCGGGTCGCGGAGGCAGCAGTTCAAGCAGAGAAGCACAGACTTCCCTCTCCCCAGCCACCTGCCTCCAGCTCTTCAGAGGGGATACCAAGGCGTTCCCAGACAGCTGGGAGACATAGTCTCTCCACCGAGTCCTGGGTCTTCCCCGGGGTCTCCTCCCAGTGGGACGTGCCTGAAACACCTCAAGTGGAGGCGTCCAGGAGGCATCCTAATCAGATGCCCATACCACCTCAACTGACTCCTTTCAATGTGGGAGAGAGCAGCGGTTCTACTCTGAGCCTCTCCCGGATGACTGAGCTCCTCACCCTATCTTTGAGGGTGAAGTCCAGCAATCCTACGGAGAAAGCTCATTTCAGCCGCTTGTATCCGCGATCTCGTTCTTTCGGTCATTACCCAAAGCTCGTGACCATAGGTGAGAGTAGGAACGTAGATTGACTGGTAAATTGACAGCTTTGCCTTAGAACTAAGCTCCCTCTTCACCACAACAGACCGGTACAACGTCCGCATCACTGCAGATGCTGCTCCAATCCGTCTGTCGATCTCTCGCTCCATTTTTCCCTCACTCGTGAACAAGATCCCAAGATACTTAAACTTGGGGGCAGGAGCCTGTCCCCAACCCGGAGAGGACAATCCACCTTTTTCCGGCTGAGGACCATGGACTCGGACTTGGAGGTGCTGATTCTCATCCCCAGCCGCTTCACACTCAGCGGCAAACCGTCCCAGCAAGAGCTGTAGGTCATTGCTGGATGAAGCCAAACAGGACAACATCATCTGCAAACAACAGAGATGAGATCCTGTGGTCACCAAGCATGACACCCTCCATTCCCTGGCTGCGCCTAGAAATCCTGTCCATAAAAATTATGAACAGGATCGGTGACAAAGGGCAGCCCTGGCGGAGTCCAACTCTCACTGGGAATGACTCCGACCGAGTGTTGGCAATAAGAACCAAACTCTCACAATGGTCGTACAGAGACCGAATAGCTCATAACAACAAGCCCGATACCATACTCCTGAAGCACCCCCCACAAAAATCCACGAGGGACGCGGTCGAATGCCTTCTCAAGTCCACAAAACACATGTAAACTGGTTGGGCAAACTCCCACGAACCCTCAAGAATTCTCAAGAGGGTAAAGAACTGGTCCGATGTGCCACGGCCAGGACGAAAACCACATTGCTCCTCCTGAATCCGAGGTTCAACCAACGGTCGGACTCTCCTCTCCAGTACCTTGGCATAGACCTTCCCAGGGAGGCTGAGGAGTGTGATCCCTCTAAAGTTGGAGCACACCCTCCGGTCCCCTTTTTTGAAGAGAGGAACCACCACCCCGGTTTGCCATGCCAAAGGCACTGCCCCCAACCTCCACGCAATGTTGCAGAGGCGTGTCAACCATGACAACCCAACAACATCCAGGGCCTTGAGGTACTCAGGGCGAATCTCGTCCACCCCCGGGGCCCGGCCACCAAGGAGATTTTTAACCACCTTGGTGACCTCAGCCCCTGTGATAGGCGAGTCATCCCCCTTGTCCCCAAACCCTGCTTCCTCTGTGGAAGGCGTATCAGTGGGATTGAGGAGATCCTTGAAGTATTCCTTCCACCGCCCAACGATATCCCCAGTCGAAGTCAACAGTGTCCCATCCGCACCATACACAGTGTGGATGGGGAGCTGCTTTCCCCTCCTGAGCCGTCGGACAGTTTGCCAGAATCTCTTTGAGGCCGACCGAAAGTCTTGTTCCATGGCCTCACCGAACTCCTCCCATACCCGGGTTTTTGCTTCAGCAACCACCCGAGCTGCACTCCGCTTGGCCTGCCGGTACACCTCAGTCTCAGAAGCAGCTGAGACTGTTATCTCATATTTCATTAAAACTGCTTCTTTCACTTTTTCATAATCTTCCGTGTCTGACATGTCCATAAGCACTGCATACTTTGCCTGTGAGCAGAGGAACCAGTTGAATAGCCCTCTCCTCCTTTCGCCAGTGGCAGACCATAGCTATTCTTTCAAATGTTGCCAGATAATGTTCAATATCATCCTTGGGAGAGAGCGGGTTCAGCCTGGGCTCGCGGTGCATGTGTGTTGTCCTCGGTTGTACCTGCAGCAGTAGCTCCTCCTGCGGGCCGACCCAACTAGCTGTCACCTTGGAGTCTTCACCCAAAGCGTCATTCTCACCATTGAGTTCAGCCCGGCTCACATACCCCTCTCTCAACTCTGCTTGCATCTGGTGAAACTGGTGCTGCATACTCTGCCATCTTTGCTCCTGGAGAGAGGCTTCTTCCTCTTGTTGGTAAAATGACATGATTGCTCTGTTTTTCTCACACTTCTTTATCTGCTTGCTTCACACACTACACTGCAGAGTTTAGTTTACACCCTATAATTCATTCGCTGAAACCAGTCAGAATCAGTTCTGCACACAGCCGAACTGACACATAAGATGAAATGTACTGATACAATGAGGGAAAAACCCCTCCCTCTTGCACGAGGGAGTGGTTAAGCTTTATAAAAACTATAGGGCTCACTTTATGGATAGCACTCTCTTGGGGAATTGCCTAAAGAGTTGTGTTCCAGCGCTGCTTGTATTCATATCTCACTTTCAGTAAAATAAGTGAAAGTATACTTCATCTCTCAGTCTGGTTATTTGGCCTTCGTATAAAAGAACTGGGGGTTTATGCATTTTAGACGTAACAATTTGGTGTTTCCGCCCAGTTACGAGGCTAAATTTTAGTTTTAGTTTTGTAAACGGCGTGAGGATTTTTTCTCTACAGACTGGCGGCCGCAACATTATTGAGGTGAGCAGAATTTGTTTTTCAACAAATTTCTGCCTGTCCCTTCGGGGACAGACCTTTCTGTAGAGATTAAATATTCATGCACATGTGATTTTATTTGTGGAATGAAACTGAGATATGGTCTTGAATTCATGATATGTTGTTTTAAGAAATATATTTATGGAGTTTGATGAGGAAATCTCCAAACGGTTTTAACCCCGTGGAATTAGTTATACGCGTTAATACTGTTCCAGAAAGTAGAGTCGGAGAGAGCTTGGGTAATCAGTTTAAACTCCGCAGCGGAAAGTATTTATTTGGGTCCACTGAAAAGTAGAGGTACCCCCGTTGCGTATAGTATAGTTTGTAGCTTGGGTAATCAGTCTAAACCCCGCAGTGGAAAGTATTTATTTGGGTCCACTGAAAAATAGAGTTACCCCGTTGTGCATTGTACAGTCCAGATAAAAGGTTCAAACTCCGGGGTGACTGATATAGGGTTACCGAAAAAGAGGTGTTATTCGGCTGGTACATAGCTTTGCCAAAAGGTTTAAATCCCTTTGAGATCATTGCTTGATTTCAAAAAGCAGAGTTGGCACCCCTCGCGTATTTAGCTCAGACCAAAAAGTTGTAACTCCTTGAGAAAATTGCAACGGGTGCATCTCTAAAATATAAATGGTCTTACCACATTAGTTAGGGACCTACTGTGTGTGGAATAAACGCATTGTAGTGGATGCGTTCGAATGATGAGGCTGAGTTTTATTTCTCAGGTTCAGCTTTATTGATAGAACACATCCTCTAGCATTCTCAAAGCAGGAAGAAGAGAAAGAATCATCTCACATCACCCTTTTATACGTTTCCAGCATCAGAACTCAAGTCACATGGTGCTTCAGTAAACATACAATCACAAAGCATCTCTTTGAACCTTCACCATTGTCTCTCATTCATTGATGAACCGGAAATCCCTCCGGGGCATCTTCTTTGGGACAAAAAGGCAAATCTCACACCTCCTCGTTATCTTCTGCAGATTCAAGTCTTTTGTCCTTCCAGACGTGAAGCCCCCAATACACATGTAGTCATACCTCTGTGGAAATGTGAGCCCAACATATGTGTCACCACAGCATAAGTTTTAAGTAACCCGATCGGGACGATCGGTTCATAGGTGATATATAATGACATAACTAAACTAATTATAGTAAAAAACATGGTGATGTGTGAGACAATATTGTTGTGAGGAAGTGGAAATAAATAAGATCATAATAATAATAATTTCATTCTATGTTATAAGATATTGATATTAGACTATAACATTTAAAGATGGTTGGGTTAAAATGGCAACAAAACTGGATAACGATAAAGACAATGATAAAATGGATAATGATAAATGCAGCTCTGAATATCCTTTGGGTAGTCTGGGTTATGCTATAAGTGAAATGGAGGAAGTGTTAAAAACCACTGTGAGTCGAGAAAAACTAAATGAAGAGCGAAAACAGCTTAAAACATGGGTAAAATGGTTACAAAGAGATGGCTTGTTTGGCAATATGGGGGGCCCCCTACCAAATAAATCAGACAAAGCCATTTATGTGTGGGTTGTTTTGTCTTTGTGCAGAAAAAATGGAAGGACCTTCATGCTGCTTTGACCTTGTGGAGATAAGAGAGAGCAGCAATTCTGTGTGTGTGTGTGTGTGTGTGGTTGTTTGAGAAAAAAAGGAGAATGAAAAAACACAGGCTTTGTGGGTGCTGATCTGTGACAGCGGGGTGAAAGAGAAGTAATCTAAATATGGGTATTTTTACAAAGTTTTGGGGTTCTACTTTTTCAATCTAACTTTGCGGGGTTTTAACTAATGTTGCGTACGTGATAAATTATTTACATATTTTTAAAGCAATTTTTTGACGTATCACTGACCTTTTTCTTTGACTGAAGCATAACAGTGCACTTTACAGGGAAAAAGGACACAGGACTAACGAGCTGTCCGAGCCTCCCTCGACATGACCACAGGCACATAGAACACTAAGTTAAGTACAAATGCTTACATCTTAATCAATGTTACCAGCAGGACAATAATGAAATTATTTGAATATTACAATATCATGATGACAATAATGCCTACTCACTGAAGGCTTTATGTATACCCTATATTGCATGATTTAAAGCATAGAGGTTCAAAAGAGATTGATAATTAATGTGTTTGTGCATATGATTTGTTAGAGACTACGGAAAATCAAACAGATGTCTTGGTAAATGTGTGTTAGATTGTTGCTTTATTTAAATAATACTATATTTACCTTTTAATAAATGACATATGCAGTCTTATTTATATTTCGACCTTAGGCCTGACCATGTAATAAAAAGGGGGAGAACGCGAGAGCAGGATCTGAGACAGTCCATGCTGTGATTTTTTTCCATCCTAAAGAACATAGCAAGAGGGTGATGAAGTTTTTATTATCGGGAGATGGTAAATTTATGAACAGAAAAGACAGAAATACCACAAGAATTCTGATAAAATGGAGAAAGGGAATTTAATTTCAATGGTAAACTGAGACTGATTAGTGAGTTGTGTCAGTCTGACCTAGATAAGAATAGACAGAATCAACCTTCAAAGGGAAAAAACACAGATTGTGGTCCTGTGCCATAAATTCCTGAAAACAGAGATTAGGTTTACATCTGCAGTTACTAATTTTAAATGCTGCACTGGTCTAAGGCTTTTAATATATGATATTGTTTTGTTAGAATATAATCCTAAACTAAGTGATTACTCATGTCAATTGGTAAAACCTTAATTCATTCACAGAATATTTAGCGGATACTTGTTGTGAGTAGCGAACTCACATTCAAATTGTGGAAGCTTTAGGTGCGATTTAAAGGTTTTTCTGCTATTCTTTATTCTTTGTTTTCCAAAAGGAAAGGGAAAAGCATTCACAAAAAAAAAATTCTTTATTTTAGCTTTCACCAGGAATTAGATTTGCCAAATTAACAAGGAATCATAACATCATCATTACCTTTCAATTTAATAAATCTTTGGTGACATATGCAATATGTAATAAAATAATAAAAAAACAATAAATCACTTGTGTTTCTTAATATTAATAAACAACTGGGATAAACATTTAAGGGATACAAAACTAATGATGATGCTGGAACATAAGTAAAATCAATTTATGAGGTGATAAAACTTGCACTCCTGTTAATGTGAACACTGATGTGCAGACTGGGAAGCCGTAAGTTTTCCCCCAAATTTTTCTTTGCAGGATAGCACCGAGATTTGATCTTTGTGGGAGACAGAGAGAGGCCGGACAGGGTGTATATGTGTGAGGCGACCTTGACTGACCACAGAAGAAAGGACCCCTAAATTGATAAGCATTTTTTGAAGCTAAGTATGACTTTGCATGACATTGTAAATGACATAAAGTATAACGATTTAAATGACTCTGACTTTACAAATGTAATGTTTATAGGATTTTACACTGCAGGGTACATTTGATGTTACTCACCACATAATGGCGTGACATCATCATATTTCAGAAATGTGACAGTAATAAGGAATGTATTTTCCTGATGCTCAGCCATGGCCAAGCTGGGCCTCGGGACTACATTCCACCCCATAATTTACCAAGGAATGTATAAAATGAGGCATTCCTTGTACAAAATTAAACCAAATTCTAATTAGGCAATATGCCCACCTTTCCTTTGACTGAAAGAGTGTGACGCAATCTTTATTCATTTATACAAATTCAACCTATCTGTGTTCAGCTGGACAAACTGACCTTACTTATCAATGCTAAATTATATCAAATCTGCACAGACAGCTATTTTGTTTTTCTTAAATGGAATTTGTAAATTAGTTCAAGAGACGTCACAAAAGAAGCCATGATTATTGAAATTTCATTTTGAAGGAGCTGTACTACCCACAACTTTTCATCTAAATTAACTGTGTATAACACATAAAAGTGGTAACACGCTTCCTTCCAGTAAAAGACACTACCCATCAAGCAAATACCCTGAAACTTTGTTGTATATTCAATTCAATTCAATTCAACTTTATTTATATAATGCCATTTCACAACAACAGTCATCTCATAGCACTTTCAACTGTAGGAGAACTCCATGACTGAGCTTTGAGTTGAAAGAAAACTCATTATTGACATGAACAAACTGGAACCTATCAGATAAATAAGATCTAAACCACTGCAACAAAGTTCCATTAAGTCCAATATAGTGTTTTAATCTATCAGGTAGAATATTATGATCGATAGTATCAAAAGCTGCACTAAGGTCTAAAAGAGCAAGTACAGAAACAAGTCTATTATCAGATGCAATAAGGAGGTAATTAGTGACCTTCACTAAGGCTGATTCAGTACTATGATAGATTCTAAACCCAGTTTGAAACTTTTCAAATAAACCATTTCCCTGCAAGTGGTCAAATAGTTGTGTAGCAACAACTCTTTCTAAGATTTCTGAAATGAAAGGCTGATTAGAGATTGGTCGATAGTTGGCTAAAACTCTTGGATCCAGCGTTGGCTTTTTGAGTAAGGGTTTAATTACAGCAGTTTTAAAAGCCTGCGGTACATGGCCTAAAGTTAATGAAGAATTGATTATATGAAGAATAAAGCTGCCAATAAGTGGGAAGACTTCTTTAAATAACCTGGTAGGAATAGGGCCTAAAAGACAAGTTGAAGGCTTGGATGAGGAAACTATTTTGTCTAACTCTAAAAGGTCAATTGGAGTAAACTCACCAAGACAGATCTTAATTGAAGGAGTTGTAGTAGTTACTGTATTTAAGTTAACGGTGGGAAGAATCTGATTGATTTTATCTCTGATGGATGAAATTTTATTATTGAAAAAGTTCATAAAGTCCTGATTAGTAAACTCTAAGGGAATGCTACGATTGACAGAGTCCTGACTCTGTCACCCTGGCTACAGTGCTGAAAAAAAACCTGGGATTATTCTTGTTCTCTTCTATTAATGCAGAATAATAACTTGTTCTAGCTTTTCTAAGAGATTTTTTACAAATTAAAAGATGATTTCTCCAAGCTAAATAGATTTCATCTAAATTAGTGGAGCGCCATTTTCTTTCTAATTGACAAGTCTTCTGTTTTAAGCTACGAGTTTCTGTGTCAAAGCAAGGAATTAGAAATCTCTGATTAGACTTTTTCTTTTTAAGGGGGCCACCAAGTCTAGAGTCTGATGCAGAGAAGCTGTAACACTATCTACCATGCTATCAGTTACAGAAGGACCAAGCTGTCTATAGTTTATTTCCGTTGTGTTGACACACGGATTAGAGGAAACAATCTGCATAAATTTGGTAACAATATCATCTGAGAGGCATCGACTGTAGTAATATTTTTCTTTAGGAGCCAAATAGTCAGAAATAGTAAAATCAAAGGTTAACAGACAATGGTCTGACAGTACAGGGTAATGAGGAGACACTACAAGATTTTCTGATTCTATGCCATATGTCAGAACAAGGTCCAACATATCGTGGAGATAATGGGTAGAATTTCCTACTTTTTGAGAAAACCCCATCGAGTCTAATATTGAATTAAATGCCACATTAAGGCAATCACTATCTACATCTACATGTATATTAAAGTCCCCTACTATAATTATTCTATCTGATTTCAGCACTAAATCAGCTAAGAATTCGGCAAATTCGGATAAAAATTCTGAGTAGGTTGATGGAGAACGATAAACTATGGCAAATAAAATTGGGTTTAGCCTAAAACTGCTAAAGTGCCCAATACTGAGGACCAGGCCCTCAAAGGAATTATAACATGTTTTTGCTTTACATTAATTAATAGTTTGGAATGGTAAATTGTTGCTACTCCTCCTCCACGACCAGAACTTCTGGGATTTTGTCAGTTTAAATAACCAGAGGGAGTTGATTCATTTAAACCAACAATATAACATAATCCTCTAGCCCTAACCAAGTCTCTCTAGGGGATATTAAATCAATCTGATGATCAATTAACAGATCATGGACGAGCAGAAACTTGGGAGTTAGAGACCTAATATTTAATAAACCGCATTTAATTTTAAATTAAATTAAGTGCATCTCTATGCATCAAAAAAGGGATATTAAAGAAATTAGCAAAAATAATTATCAATCCTCAGAAAAATAGATAATACATAAAAATTATCAATAGATGATCAATAATGAAGAGAAAATACAAATGAAACCGCTTGATAATGAAATCACAACATTCAATAGGAGAAGTTAAAAGTTACATTGTAGCGATGTGTAGCACCTTGGGAGAGCCGGATTGTCTAGCATCTCAGACAGGAGACAGTGGATAAGCTTGGGAGAACAAAGAGCAGGGGATTCCTGGTGAGATAGCAGGAAGGAGTCAAGGATGAGGGGGTTGAATGCAGTGTGATGCAAATGTCATGTTGTGTGTGATGTAAATGCCATGAAACTTAAGAGAGGAGTTTCTGCTTGAGAGTTCATTCTGTTCTGTGCTTGAAAGATGTGAGTGTGTAATAAATCGTCTGAAATGATTCCGCCTCTGATTTCACACACTCCACACTGGTGACCCAAGACGTATTATGGAACACAAGGCAAGAACCCCGTAGCCGGCCCGGTCAGGAAGCTACAGTGAGGCGGCAGCCATCCCACAGACAGCCCGGACTGGAACCCCCAGCCACGCGTGTTCGGTTTCAGTCAAGCTACCGGATTTCTGGCAGCACAACCCGCGCTCTTGGTTCCACCTCACCGAGGCCCAGTTCGCCCTCCGGGGAGTAACGGTAGATGATACCAGATTCTACCATGTGGTCGCAGTGCTCAACGCCCGCACAGATCAGCAGGTAGCGAGCCTGCTCAATCAGCCACCAGTCAGCAGCAAATATGAAGCACTCAAGGCTGCGCTCATCCAGCGCTACACACTCTTGGAATGTGAGAGAGCAGAGAGGCTCCTGACGCGGACCGAGTTAGGAGATGGTTCAGCCGTAGACCTGATGGAGAAGATGCTGGCTTTAATGGGCACGGACGACGGGCACTTTCTGTTTGCCCACCTCTTCCTCCGGAACCTTCCAACAGAGGCGAAAGCGGTTCTGGCCAATTCGCCGTGGCTGGCCGCGCGCGACTACCGTGCACTAGCCCAGGAGGCAGACCGGATCATCATCACCACCAGGGCGATCACAGTCAACGCGGCAGCGGCGGAGCCCAGCGAGACGACCAGAGGAGGCAAGGAGCCACCGACGGTAGTGGCAGCTGGGGCCAGGGAGCGCCAGAGAGACACGCTCTGTTTCTACCACCGCCGCTTCGGAGAGAACGCACGCAGATGTGCGCCACCGTGCCAATTCAAGCGCTCGGGAAAATGCCAAGGCCGGCGGTTGGTAGCAGCTGCGACCCTCGGTGAAGAGAACAAACTGCTCTACTTAACGGATGCACGCTCTGGGAGGCGTTTCCTCGTGGACACCGGAGCCCAGAAGAGCTTCATCTGGCCGACCTACGCTGACCGGCTGGCAGGATCTAGCGGCCCCGGGAGGTTGGCAGCAAACGGCTCGGATATTAAGACCTTTGGTGAGAGGACTCTGCTCTTATCACTACACGGCCGTACATTTGAGTGGACTTTTGTCGTAGCAGCACTGAATTACCACATACTGGGGGCTGATTTTGTGTGTGCACATGGTTTACTGGTTGATGTTGCTAACAGGCGCCTGGTTAATGCACTGTCCTTTGACTCTCTCCCCTGTATAGCTCGAGTGACCCAGCCAACAGCACAAGCCAATGTCACAGCTACAGGCGGTAAGTTCCACACACTGCTCACTCAGTTCCCAGCACTCACGGTCCCGACGTTTTCGGAGGTCATCGCTAAACACGGGGTGGAGCACTTTATTACCACCACCGGGCCGCCCATTTTTGCAAGACCTCGGCGCTTGGACGCAGCTAAACTGGCCATAGCGCGCGAGGAGTTCGCCAACCTGGAAAGGTTGGGCATCATCAGGCGCTCGAACAGCCCATGGGCTTCCCCGCTACACATGGTCCCTAAGGCTGAGGGATCGTGGTGACCGTGCGGGGATTTCCGCAGGTTGAACAACACCACAGCGCACGACTGCTACCCAATTCCCCACATACAGGATTTTTCCGTCCACCTCGCCGGAGTGCGCATTTTTTCCAAAATAGACCTGGTCCGCGGTTACCACCAAGTCCCAGTGCGCGCTGAGGACATACCCAAAACAGCGGTAATAACTCCGTTCAGTCTAGTCGAGTTCCTGCGCATGCCATTCGGGTTAAAAGGAGCAGCACAGATGTTCCAGCGCATGATGGATGCAGTGCTGCACGATCTCCTGTTTGTGTTCGTCTACCTGGACGATATCCTGGTAGCCAGTGCGTCCGAAGATGAACACGAAACCCACCTCATGACAGTTTTCCGGAGGTTGGAGGAGCACGGGTTAATAATCAACCCGGCAAAATGCCAGTTCGGCGTGACGGAGATTGATTTTTTGGGGCACCGCGTCTCTCCCGAAGGAGCGATCCCGCTGCCCGACAAAATGCACGCCGTGGCAGATTTTCCCCGGCCTCAGACGGTCAGGGCGCTGCAGGAATTTTTGGGAATGGTGAACTTTTATAACCGTTTCCTTCCCCGCGCGGCGCAGCTCATGCAACCATTATACGCCGCACTCAAGTAACAGAAACCCGCGGATAGGGTCAAATGGACCCCGGAGCGAGAGCGGGCATTTTTCGGAAGTTAAAGCAGCCCTGGCAAACGCCGCACTGCTGGCGCATCCAGACCTGACGGCCCGCATAGCGCTCACCACCGACGCTTCAGACGTAGCCATAGGGGCTGTCGTGGAGCAGCGTGTCGCCGGGGCTTGGCAACTGCTCGCTTTTTTCAGCAGAACTTTGCATGACAGCGAACATAAATACAGCACGTTCGACAGAGAGTTGCTGGCCCTTCACATGGCCATACACCACTTCCAGTTCTGGCTGGAAGGGCGCAGCTTCACTGTGTTCATGGACCACAAGCCGCTAACATTCGCGATGGCCAAGGTTTCAGAACCGTGGTCGGGCCGGCAGCAGAGACAGCTGGCCGCGATCTCAGAGTTTACTACTGATATTCAGCATGTGTCTGGTAAACTGAATGTAGTGGCGGACTGCCTCTCGCGTGCCGTAGTGGCTCCGGTCTGCGTGGGGATAGATTACGCAGCCATGGCCACGGAGCAGATTAGTGATGCAGACGTGCGCGCGCTCCAGTCTGGACCAACAGGGTTAAGGCTGGAGAGCAGGGTGCTGCAGGATGGCGACCCCCCCCCCAATCTGCGATGTCTCCACGGGTTGCCCGCGTCCGGTGGTCCCAGCCGCGTGGCGCTGCCGCGTGTTTGAGTCGGTTCACACTCTGGCGCACCCAGGAGTGCGCGCGTCGGTCAAAATGGTGGGAAAGAAATTTGTGTGGCCGAGCCTACGCAAACAAGTGAAAGAGTGGGCTGCAGCCTGCGTGGCGTGCCAACGAGCCAAGGTACACAGACACACGAAGGCTCCCTTGGAGCCGTTTCGGGTACCGGCTAAGAGGTTTGACCATGTTCACGTGGACCTCGTGGGCCCCCTCCCACCCTCACAGGGGTGCACGCACCTCCTGACAATGGTGGACCGCACCACGCGCTGGCCAGAAGCGGTCCCGCTGGCGGCAACCGCGTCCGCGGATGTAGCGGCGCTTTTTTAACAGCATGGGTGGCGCGTTTTGGAGTCCCGTCGGACATTACGTCCGACGGGGGCCCGCAATTTGCTTCCGAACTCTGGTCTGCGATGGCCCGCAGCCTGGGTGTTACAATTCACCGCACAACCCCGTACAACCCACAGGCCAATGGATTATGCGAGCGTTTTCATAGATCACTGAAAGCAGCACTCAGGGCTTCATTGACGGATGCAAATTGGGTAGACAGGCTGCCATGGGTCCTATTGGGGTTGCGCTCCGCGCCGAAAGAGGATCTGGAAGCTTCCCCGGCAGAGCTCGTTTTTGCACAGCCACTACGGCTGCCCGGGGAATTTCTGCCAGATAATCCCGCGCTGGGCAGCTCCCCATCTCAGCTTTTGCAGCATAGCGCAAACACAGGCACGCTGCTGGGCCCTGCCCACCACAGTTTTCCGCGTGTTTTCGTGCCTAAAACTTTGAAGAGCGCGGAGTTCGTGTTTGTCAGACACGACGCCCACCGAACTCCATTGTGCCCACCCTATGATGGACCGTTCAGAGTGCTGGAAACAGGGGATAAGCATTTTTTGCTAGACTTGGGGGGTAGGAGGGAAAAAATTGGCATAGACAGACTCAAACCCGCTTTCGTTGTGGCGGACGAGCAAGTGCTGTTGGCTAAGGCCCCTCGGCATGGAAGACCCCCACAGAGAGCTCCCCAGGGAAACAATTCACCAGAGCAGCCACACGGACAGACCGAAGTGCCCCCCCCCCAATAACAGCCCACCCGCAGTCAGACACACTCCCAGCAGCCCCCCACCAGCACAGCAGTGCCACAGAGGCGGTAAACCCCAGTTACAGCAGATACGGGAGGAGACGGAAGCCCAAGCAGCATGTGGACTGTTATTCTATTGTCCTATCTAAGATGCTGGGGGGGGATGATGTGTAGCGATGTGTAGCACCTTGGGAGAGCCAGATTGTCTAGCATCTCAGACAGGAGACAGTGGATAAGCTTGGGAGAACAAAGAGCAGGGGATTCCTGGTGAGATAGCAGGAAGGAGTCAAGGATGAGGGGGTTGAATGCAATGTGATGCAAATGTCATGTGTGTGATGTAAATGCCATGAAACTTAAGAGAGGAGTTTCTGCTTGAGAGTTCATTCTGTTCTGTGCTTGAAAGATGTGAGTGTGTAATAAATCGTCTGAAATGATTCCGCCTCTGATTTCACACACTCCACAACATCAATAAATTTCCAGATATTTAAGGAAATATCTGTAAATTATTGTAAAGGAAATATCATGTCTATAAGGAACAAGGTAAACTGATAAGGAAGAAAACCATGCAAATTTATGAGAAAAGTTCCAAATGTCTAAGGAAAGTCCAACTTGTGCTGAATTTATGTTTACTGTGGGACTTGATTTAGAATCCATTACAAAGACAATACAGATTTTTACATTTATTAAAATTGCTTTACAAAAAATTGAGCGGGTACTGGGACAAGTCCCACTGTATCAAGTGTCCAGTGCCTCCAGGAACTCGGACATTGGCAGAAGTCCGTGATTCATTACCTTCGTAATGCTAAAATTCTAATCAGATGCAAAAAGATGCAAAAAGACATGTGATAACATAAACATACACTTCATAAAATTTTTGAAATTTAAAAGGGCTCTCAGAAAACAGGGGAAAATACAGTCAACATGGACAAAGAACTGCAAGGTGTGGATAAAATTGCTTGGAACGCCAGAAGAAGCTAAAGTAATAATGACTAGAGAAATGGAGGAATTAGATAAATTTAAACCTTAGTTCTGATGTACGAATAATAGTGCAGTAAGATTATGAGTGGAGATTTTTGTGTTCTTTTTTTGTGTGTGTTTCTTCTCTTTTTTTTTTCCTTTTCCTCATTTAATAATGGAAGTGTATTAGGGCAAATTGAAGCTGAAACCTTTGTCAATACTGAACAGCAACCACAAGACATTTTAGGAGATATTGACCCAGACAACAACTATTTTAATCATATTAACAATAAGTGTGCTTATTATGATCAACAATTAAATGGAATTATGAATTCGGATCAGACATTGACAATAATACATATTAATAGTAGGAGTCTCTATGCAAACTTTGATAGCATTAAGGAGTTTTTAAATCAATTTAACACCCCATTTAGGATTATTGCAATAAATGAAACATGGATTAATGAAGAAAAAGATGTAAATTTTGAACTATATGGATATGAGATGTACACACAAAATAGGAAATGTAAAAGTGGTGGTGGGGTCAGATAGAATATTAAAAAGTAAAAAGTGGGCACAACTGACACATTTTTTTTTTCAAAATTTACAACCCCTGCCCCACCCAGCTGCTCCTCAGGGACAACAGTTGTTGGGCATTAGGAACAGACGGAGGAGGAGGGGAAGAGAAAATATGCAAACTCTGCCTGTGAATGCTATGAGTCTTAGACATAACAGGCCTGGAAAGAATGTAAATCAGCCCACAGAGACAGATTACCACACTGAAATGTTTGGAGTAATGAGAGAACCATATGAGGATGGAAATTTCACACAAGGACAGTGTGACCCAGTGAAGGGAAGGGTGATGCAGGTCAGATTGATTGGGGGAGTTTAGAAGAACAAGCTATATGCTATGAGAATATAGCATATTAAAACAGTTCATATATGGATAAAAGTTACAGTTATATGTTGTAACACACCCACACACACACTTATAAAACATGTGATCTCAACAGATAAATGCATAATTAGTGAATTTCTATTACAAGGTAGTGGCTCAGTTGGTAGAGCATCCGCCCCACACCCGGGAGGCAGGGGTTCAAATCCTAGCCGGGCCACGCCGAAGACCATATAAAAGGGGAACTTCCTGCCGTCCAGCTTGGTGCTCAGCAATAATGGAATGGAGGAGGGAAATCTGTGGCGGCGCCTTGCATGGCAGTGGCCCTCTGATTCTACACTTGGGGTGTGTGTGATTAACACTGTAGATAGGTAAAACACAATCTCGTTCTACTGTACAAGATTGGTTGTACAGTTGAATGACAATAAAGGGTAAATTAATTAATTAATTTAATTAATTTAGATGATAAAAGTAGTTGGAAACCACACGTCAGATAAATACAAAACAAAGTTGCAAAAATATTGCAATCATAAATAAAATTAAGCAAGTCCTAGATTACAAATCACTTCATATCTTGTATTGCTCATTGGTACTTCCATACTTGACCTATTGTATAGAGGCCTGGGGTAACAATTATAAAAGTACATTTAATTCATTGCTAATATTACAAAAAGGGCTGTCCAAGTTATACACAAAGTCGGGTATCTTGAACATACTATTTTATTGTTTACACATTTAAAGTTATTGAAATTGCAGGATCTGGTTGATTATTATATAGCACAATTAATGTTTAGAAAAAAGAAAAAGAAAAACCTTTTGCATAATCAATCAACTTACTAAAATAGTTATAAAATCCATAAGTTGCATATTTTTAATAAAATTATTAATAAAGTATAGCTTAAATTTTAGAAAAATGAAAATCTTTATAAGAGCTAAAAGCTCAATAAAACTTGATCTGGCATTGATAATCTTGTAGGTAGTTGGTTTGATAATATATTTGGCAAATGGGAAAAAATAATTCAAGGAGCCCTTACAAGTATAATTATTAGTTTATTGATCTTTGTTTTTGTTTTTTGTTTTTTGTGGATATTGTTGTATTCCCATGATTAAAAGAATAAAAGAATAATAAAAAAATAATAAAAAATAAAAGAAAGTGTGGTCTATATTAACCATATATTCCATAACTTACATATGTTGAAGCATGTGGAAATGTTTGGTGATTACATATGTAAAGAACTTCACACCTCTGAAAGGACAAAGGACTCTCACCCGCCGAGTGAAGAACAAAGACGTTCCTGGACGCGGTGGAGGAGACCGGAGGAGCCACCCTCACCCCCCAAGGCGAGGAGAGGAAATACCAGGACAAAGGGGGGATTAAGATAATGAGGGATGTCAGCCTTTGTTATGCATGTCTTTTGTTGTGTGCATGTATATAATCAGTGAGTGGGAGAGATTCTGTCTCTTTTCCCTTCTGCCACTCTCTGCACCAGATGAGACTTGTTAGAAGAGCTGAATATTAAAGCTTTGCTTATAAACCAAATCGCCTCTTCATTTCCAAGCTCTTCTACAGAAAGATCTATTTTAGCGGTCTTCTCTTCCAAGGATCTGCCTCCATATCAAGGGGTCCAGGAAATTGCCCACCTGCTCTCCTATTGCCAGGACGATGACGAGGTTGTGCCACGACTGAACCTAGATGGGGACCTAGAAGATGCCAAGGAGATAGTTTAGGGTCTGCAATAGGGTCTACAATGCACATTCACATGGTGTTAGATTTTGCTCTGCTGTGCTTCTGCCCTACAGGTTTCCTTTGTGATAAATGATTAATGAAAGAATAGATGCATGTATATATGAATGTATTCATACATGCATATATTCATATATGCATATATGTGACATAATGATTGGACCCAGGGGACAGAAGACAGACTCGAGTTGCACAATTAACCTTTTATTCACCCAAGTGGGACGTGTGAATGTGTGTATGTGTGGTAGTGTGATGTGTAGAGCTGGTGCTGGAGCTGAGCAGGTTTCGCTGCTGCCTGGCAACCCTAGAGAGACAAAGGCAGAGGGATTAGTACTGCTCCGCAGTGGGGGATGTAACAAAGGCTGCTGCTTACTTGCAGATGGTGACGCTGCGTCTCTGCTTGTCCTGTGAGCGACTGCCAGGAGGGGAGCGTGCTGCTCGGTGTCGTGAGGTGGGGGAGAGACTCCGGTGCCGGGGAGGAACTGAGCTGCCGCTGGGGAGAGATAATCCGCCGCCTGGAGGATCCACCTGTGCACAGGGGAGAATATCTTGACAAGGTAAGAGCATTGAATGCTTACGTGGCAAGGAGTGACTAGCTTGGTCAGGCGTAGAGTCAGACTGTGACTGAGAACGCGGGACGTGCCTCCGTGACGATGACAGATGGCTCCGTGCTGAGTCGCTGGCAGGTCTGTCTCTTATAGTCCGTAGGGAATTAGAGGCAGGTGCGCACGCAGCCGGGACTGATGATGACCCCGCGGCCGCCATGACAATATGCATCTTCACATATATTCATATATATGCATAGATGAAGATAGCTTAGTTTTGAATATATTTTACACATATAGGATTGTTACCTATATTGATTCATAATGTCTGCTCCACACCCGATGTCCTCTGGAGAAATGGCGACCTGATGGGGAGGCAGGTCCACGTAACTGCTGGAAAGGGGACATCACGCACGTATAGAACTTTAGAAACACTACACACAAGGGATAGAATAGGGTTATGAGATGGGTTTAGACCCATCTCAACAGGGGGAGATGCAAAAATGTAAGTTAAGGTTACTAGGTTATAGATAGATAGATAGATAGATAGATAAATAGATAGATAGATAGATAGATAGATAGATAGATAGATAGATAGATAGATAGATAGATAGATAGATAGATAGATAGATAGATAGTGAGGTGCCCTAATAGGACACCTCAACAGGGGGAATTGTCAGTAAAATGGCATGATTGCTCTGTTTTTCTCACACTTCTTTATCTGCTTGCTTCACACGTTACACTGCAGAGTTTAGTTTACACCCTATAATTCATTTGCTGAAACCAGTCAGAATCAGTTCTGCACACAGCCGAACTGACACATAAGATGAAATGTACTGATACAATGAGGGAAAAACCCCTCCCTCTTGCACAGGGGAGTGGTTAAGCTTTATAAAAACTATAGGGCTCACTTTATGGGTAGCACTCTCTTGGGGAATTGCTTAAAGAGTTGTGTTCCAGCGCTGCTTGTATCCATATCTCACTTTCAGTAAAATAAGTGAAAGTATACTTCATCTCTCAGTCTGGTTATTTGGCCTTCGTATAAAAGAACTGGGGGTTTATGGCATTTTAGACGTAACACTCTAATTGACGATCTCTGGATGTCTGTGAACAAACTAATGACTTCACCAAGCTTGTTAATTCTTCCAGTTTGTACAGTCCGCTGGCCCCCTGCTCCTCAGTTGCCATTCCTGATTCACAGTCCTCTAACTGCTCCTGTTGCTTCTTTGTATTTCTTTTAGCCATTGCTTCTTCTGCACAGTGTTGTCACTCCTCAGCTTTTAACAACACTTTCCGTTTTTTCTTCTGACACCATTTGTCATACAGCCGAGCAGTCAAGGCGCGTGTCACAAAAGAGCTAGACTTCAAGAAGTTGCAACAAGCATTTTTTCCATTTATTTCAGACACTGTGTAGGCAACAACTCCAGTCTGAAACATCCGACACTCAGCCACAACCAAATGAAAAGCACCTGCTGATATACCCAGTGAGATAATTAGCCTGATTAGAACATACCAATGTCCACAGGTAAGGCAATAAATATCCACATTTTACATATACTCAACAATACCTTAAAATATTCATTAAACATATAAATAGTATTTACACAATATATACAAAATCCCACACAATAAATAAACACCCATAAATAGTACAATAAATAGTATAAACCGTTATTTACATTTAAATCCACCACCAACTTCCCCCCTACTCATCTAATGCATACTTTTTCCTCCTGGCACCCTTTATAAGGCACTCGAGCCCCCGGGGAATCTTTTGCCCGAGACACCACCAGGGAGTATGCTGGCAAAGGTAAGTGGTTCTTTATTTATTTACCTCACACAATTTACTTAATTATTAACATTAACTCTTTATCTCACAGGCGGACTTCAACTCACCCAGGAAAAAGTACTGATGGCAGAAATGGAACATTTGAGAGATCAAATCATTTGGAACAATAAGCGACTTTCGCATCTCAGCTCGCGCAAAGCATCATGGGAACGTGGCTGCCAAACATGCTCTATCGATACATTTAATTTATTGAAAGTTCCTGATCTACGAGCATATTGTATGCATAGAGGTCTTCCCAGCTGTACCCGCAAACGCAAGGATGAACTAGTTGTGCTTGCATTCGCAGCCACAGTGCAGAAATTGGCCAAAATGGCCCCCCGTATGTACGCTGACATAGCAGATTTTTTGTTGTCAAAGGACCAAGCACCATTACTTGCGAGACTCTGAAACGACTGCAAAGAAGGTAAGCGAGTGGTTTGACAGCTCAACTTTGGTTTTGTCATTTTGAGTAAATTTCACTACAAGGCATAGCCTGCTTACTTAGATCTATAGGTCGATACTAGTATAGTTTAAGTACCACACATTTTCAATGATTTGCAATTTTATTTTATACCAGCCTACTTATCAATGGCCTTAATTATATGTGTGTGTAGATCAAGCTTCATTACCAATATACAAAGAACTATATCCTAGATCCAGGCCTGCCTGTCCGTACCTACTATTCAATTCAATTCAATTCAATTCAATTCAACTTTATTTATATAGCGCCATTTCACAACAACAGTCATCTCATAGCACTATCAACTGTAGGGGGGAACCCCCACAGTTGCAGAAAGACCCCAGCAATCAGGTGATCCCCTGTGAGCAAGCACTTGGCGACGGTGGAGAGGAAAAACTCCCTTTTAACAGGAAGAAACCTCCAGCAGAACCAGGCTCAGGGAGGGGCAGTCATCTGCTGCGACTGGCTGGGGGGTGAGGGGACAGAGAAGATGAAAAGAACAGACATGTAGAGAGCAAACAGCACGATGGGGACTCAATCTATGGGAGAGAACAAACAAATGTTAATGACCAGCAAAAAAAAATATTTCATAGAGAGTGAGGAAAGGAGTGAGGCCCAGTGCATTACTACTTCAGGGTTTAGACTTGTGTCAGTTAGGCTAGAACTTGAACAATACACAACACTATTTAATTATGTTATAATATAGACTTACTGCTTTAATCCAACAATTATGTCCGTCCGGATCCTTCAGCTCCATGGGGAATGTATATAACATGACATGTACATAACATGACATGTATATAACGTGACATGTATATAACGCGGACATGTGCACATGCTAGTCCCGAAGTTACACGCATGTATGCTACAAGTTTGCTTTTTCCACCGCTCTAGATGATACATGCCATTCCCACACTTCACTACGGCACAATGTGCACCTGGCATAACGGTGATTTAAAGCTTGAAGCAGACTTTAAACGGCAATTGTTCAGGTGTGACAGTACTGTCTCTATACAAAAGCAAGGCGGCTAGCGGAATGCTTGGTAGTCCTGACCTTTGAACCGGATGTCAGGTCGCATAGTCTGCACATGTGCACTCGTAATGCGAAAGTCGCTTATTGATTTAGAAAAAGAATCGATCTTTTGGAACATTTGAAACATCTCCTCACAGCGACATCTTGTGGCCAAATGTTATAATACTACACTCAAACAGTCGAGTATTTTCGTCTGTGTTTCTGGATGGAAAGATGTAATTGGGGTCAAGTTTATTGACAAAGTGCCTGAAACCCTCATCTTCCATTATTGAAAAAGGCTGAGTCCTTCACAATAAGGTCAGCTAGTGCCTCGTCTAATTCTTTTTGCCTTCCTGTCAAGGAACAACAAAAAGACTGATTTAGGAGGAATGCTGTCATGCAACTTGATGTATTGTATGGTAAATAATATAAATATAGGTAACTATATGTAAAATATGTAACTATGTAAATGTACAACAGTATGGCTTCTTTTAGTGATGAAATGCATAATTATGTTTATTGTAAATAATAATAAAGGTGTATAAATAATAAATGTATTCTCGTATGTGTATTAAAAAACTATGAATACATACCACAAACACTATGCTGGCCATGACTTGATTCAGCACTCGGTTGTGTTTTGCTAGGAAGTTATGCGTCAGGATGTTTTGTTCATAGGTGTCTCCACATACAGTCATGTGAAAAAATTAGGACACCCTTTATAAGCATGTGTGGTTTTGTTTTAACATATTTGGATATATGGATATTTAATATCAGTATTTAAAATAATGGGAGATTCATGTAATACGACTAAACAATTAAAAAATTAAAGACTTTTTTTAAATTTTCTGTAAAATATAGTGAGGAATAAGTGAGGATACCCCCCATGTTTTTAGGACACCTCCACATTCATTCCCACTTAAAATGGCTAAAATAAATTTTAAAAATGCAAATAAAAACAAAAACAAGGTTAGACATAGATATGTGAACATTTCTTAATAAAGAACTGAATATTTAATGGGGTATCCAAATTTTTTCACATGACTGTTGTAGCATCATCTCACTTTGGCTCAGCAACAATTATTCTTCTGCTTAAGGACATTTTTGTTTCATCCAGGAATAACGCAAATAAATGGATTTTCTTCCCCCAGGCCACAGCTGAAATCCCCTTTGTTTTGTTAAAACCAGCCTAAGGAATTTCCCCCAATGTCCGGCTTCACTTTTATTGCCCCCATAAAACATGCAACAGATCCACGACTCAGTTAATTTCCTTAAACTCTGGAAACGCTGGATTTAAACAACTTTAAAGTACATTATTACAAACTCAATTCTAAACCTTCATTCTTTTCAGAACTATGAAAATGCAGATGGACTCTGATGTTTTGATGTGGAAAATATGTGTGAAATGCATTAATCTATGATTTTATATATATGCATGCTAACGTTTTAAATGAATGTTTATTCCTGCATGTTGATTTAGAAGCACTGCTTATAAGATACACTAAGGTTAGTTTAGTTATACATAAGTGTGTAACAGTACATTCCAATGTATTTAAAACTGTGTATTCCTGTGGACTGATATCACGTGTCACCAGTCTTTATAGAACCCCAGCTTCTTCATCCTATTGGTCTCTCACAGACAAGGCCTGTTATTGGACTAAAGGTTCATCGAGCCCGCCCACGAAGGACTCTCATTGGCTGAGATCCCGGAAGCCCGCGGAACATAAATAGCAGAGAGATCCCGGCTTCAGTTTTTTTTTCGCCTGCTCTTTTTCATCCTCTCTTTTCGCCACCGCTTTTCGGCTGCTCCATTGTCTACACACAGCAAGAGAGAACAAAGGACCGTCTGACCACGCGTCGCTTTTCTGAACACAGAGCAGATAACTCGTAATTTATGTAACTTTGTATTTTCTTTTTCTCTTAAATGCCTAGGAATTCCTATTTCTTTGAGCTCAATTCTTAATTGGAGTTAAACTCCAATTTTTATTCATCACTTTTTCTTTGTTAAACCTTCTGTAAAACCACCGTTTGTTTGATTTTAATGTAAACTTAATCTTGACTTTATTTTTATAATATTTTTCTTGACCAAGTACCCACCAGAAGCTACTATTTTTATCTAAAGTCCGAAGCCTTTTTAATTTGAGATCGGATTAGATATCTTTTAATTATTATCAAAGACCTCTTGAAGACGCAGCTCCCACGTCACGTGCAGCTGAGGAATCAAGGCTGTTAATCACGCTCTGAAGAAACGTCACCATCTGGCTCCGAGCTCAGTTACAACTCTGGGTCATACAGCCCAGAATCCAGCCTCTTCGACTGCTTGAATTTAAAGGTCGAACTGTGGATGCTGAAATATCTGCGGGCAGATATTTCCCTTAACACCCACGAAATCTTGGGCTGAGGACGACGACAGAACTATCATCGACCAAGGAGCACGTGAGCTGCAAACTTTAATTCCACTGCTGAATTAACGTCTGAGGTTCGGTAATAATTTGTATATCTAATCAGATGCAAATTAAGAAGCCCTTAACATAACTCTTCTTCTCATTAAAATTCCGTTTTTATTTTCTTAAGATTAATTTAAGACTTTTTCATAATTAGCAAACTTTCTCCATAAATTTGCGTTGTTTTTAATAATCTGTTAACTCAAACTGATAGAAATTCATCTCTCAGTTTAACCCTGGTTCCGAAAATATTGACATTGTTAATCTATCATTTACAAGATTGATTTGATTAAGGAAATTACAATGTCTGTTCATCATTTCATTTAATAAATATTTAAAAATGAGAGAAGTTGTTGGGAATTTATTTCATTCTGAGTCTGTTTCAAGCCCAGGTATCGAATTCACGGAAAATTTTTGAGACTGATTGATTAATTTATTGCGTGATCAAACAGGTATAAAGTGAAATTAAAGATCAAATTGCTTCTTAAAGATAGAAGCTGGTGCCCCTTACGAGTGTTATTAACTTTTCTGATGTATATGAAATGAGATTTGAGCTCAGATTCCAATACATCAATATAAATTAAATAATTCATACCTGATCATATTTATTATTTATTAATATTCCATATTTCCATTACACTGTAGTTGTATTATTACAAAATGCAAGATGTTGCATACAATGCATACATTTAACTTTTTTTTCCCCCAAGAAGGTCGAAGTGATCCCAGACATCTGACCTGGGACGCTTTCTACCACCATCCATTTCCAAATAGCATAAATCCAAAAGCACGCTCAATACAAGACACTGAGAGAGACAAGACTTCGCAAACAAACTGCACTTTAGAGGAGCTTTTAAATGTTTCAGGCATGTGGGGTCATAAATCAGCAGCCAGTCAGGCAAGGACACGAGAAATTATTATTTTGTGGCGGTTTGGTGTAAACCCCCACAAACAGACTGGACAGACACAGCGCTCGGCTAGACCAATTAACAGAACAGTGAAATGTGTGTATTAATGTCTACAGGCAGCCCTGCTTCTTCTGGCTCTCTACTGTGATGTTAATGTCACCTTTCATGCATTGTGTTCATGCGTCCTGTCCTTACTGTGACCTAGAGACTGAGATCAATATGTAGATGTGCCTTGTAACCTCTTTGTTCTGCAGCTGGAGCAGAGTCTAGCAAATCTGCCTATTGTGATGTATGTCTCTCAAATGCAAATGTCTCATGCCTGTTCTGCAATCTCTTTAATCATACCAACTGCTGGGGAATGCTCTTTGATGTATTGTTGTAGTTGGGTATATATGCTGCAACTCTGTAACTCAAACTCTCTCTCACTCTCACTCTGCAACTGCTGCTGCCGGACACGCACATCGTGTCCCTCTTCTGAGAGCCGCTGGGCTCGCTCCCGGCGCGCATGCACGGCGCCGGGAGCGGAGCCAGTGAAGCGGATGATAAAATAAACTCTGCAGTGAAGTGGATAATAAAATAAAGGCAGCGATGTGAGTTTTAAGTAGAGTTTTATTAAATCATACCGCCGTCACGAGCTCCGCTCCCGACGCCATGCATGCGCACCGGGAGCGAGCCCAGCGGCTCTCAGAAGAGGGACACGATGTGCGTGTCCGGCAGCAGCAGTTGCAGAGTGAGAGTGAGAGAGAGTTTGAGTTACAGAGTTGCAGCATATATACCCAACTACAACAATTACAATTACTACAAAATACTACGTATTTTAATTTAAAATTAAATGCGGTTTATTAAATATTAGGTCTCTAACTCCCAAGTTTCTGCTCGTCCACGATCTGTTAATTGATCATCAGATTGATTTAATATCCCCTACAGAGACTTGGTTAGGGCTAGAGGATTATGTTATATTGTTGGTTTAAATGAATCAACTCCCTCTGGTTATTTAAACTGACAAAATCCCAGAAGTTCTGGTCGTGGAGGAGGAGTAGCAACAATTTACCATTCCAAACTATTAATTAATGTAAAGCAAAAACATGTTATAATTCCTTTGAGGGCCTGGTCCTCAGTATTGGGCACTTTAGCAGTTTTAGGCTAAACCCAATTTTATTTGCCATAGTTTATCGTTCTCCATCAACCTACTCAGAATTTTTATCCGAATTTGCCGAATTCTTAGCTGATTTAGTGCTGAAATCAGATAGAAAAATTATAGTAGGGGACTTTAATATACATGTAGATGTAGATAGTGATTGCCTTAATGTGGCATTTAATTCAATATTAGACTCGATGGGGTTTTCTCAAAAAGTAGGAAATTCTACCCATTATCTCCACGATATGTTGGACCTTGTTCTGACATATGGCATAGAATCAGAAAATCTTGTAGTGTCTCCTCATTACCCTGTACTGTCAGACCATTGTCTGTTAACCTTTGATTTTACTATTTCTGACTATTTGGCTCCTAAAGAAAAATATTACTACAGTCGATGCCTCTCAGATGATATTGTTACCAAATTTATGCAGATTGTTTCCTCTAATCCGTGTGTCAACACAACAGAAATAAACTATAGACAGCTTGGTCCTTCTGTAACTGATAGCATGGTAGATAGTGTTACAGCTTCTCTGCATCAGACTCTAGACTTGCTGGTGGGGGGTTGCTGGGAGTGTGTCCGACTGCTGGTGAGCCGTGGGGGGGGGGGGTTCGCTCTGTCCGTGTGGCTGCTCTGATGAATCGTTCCCCTGGGGAGTTCTCCGTGGGGGTCTTCCACGCCGAGGGGCCCTCGCCAACAGCACTTGCTCGTCCGCCACTACAAAGGCGGGTTTGAGTCTGTCTATGCCAATTTTCTCCTGTCTACCCCCCAAGTCTAGCACAAAATGCTTATCCCCTGTTTCCAACACTCTGAACGGTCCATCATAGGGTGGGCGCAATGGAGGGTGGTGGGCGTCATGTCTGACGAACACGAACTCCGCGTTCTTCAAAGTTTTAGGCACGAAAACACGCGGAAAACGGTGCTGGGCCGGGCCCGGCAGCGTGCCTGTGTTTGCGCTACGCTGCAAAAGCTGAGACGGGCAGCTGTCCGGCGCGGGATTATCTGGCAGCCGTAGGGGCTGCGCAAAAACCAGCTCTGCCGGGGAAGCTTCCAGATCCTCTTTTGGCACGGAGCGCAACCCCAATAAAACCCACAGCAACCTGTCCACCCAATTTGCATCCGTCAGTGAAGCCCTGAGTGCTGCTTTCAGTGATCTATGAAAACACTCGCATAACCCATTGGCCTGTGGGTTGTATGCGGTTGTGTGATGAATTGTAACACCCAGGCTGCGGGCCATCACGGACCAGAGTTCGGAAACAAATTGAGTGCCTCTGTCGGACGTAATGTCCGACGGGACTCCAAAACACGCCACCCATGCTGTTAAAAAAGCGCGTGCTACATCTGCGGACGTGGTTGTCGCCAGCTGGACTTCTTCTGACCAGCATGTGGTGTGGTCCATCACTGTCAGGAGGTGCGTGCACCCCTGTGATGGCGGGAGGGAGCCCACGAGGTCCACGTGAACATGGTCGAACCTCTTAGCCGGTACCCGAAACGGCTCCAAGGGAGCCTTCGTGTGTCTGTGTACCTTGGCTCATTGGCACGCCACGCAGGCTGCAGCCCACTCTTTTACTTGTTTGCATAGGCTCGGCCACACAAATTTCTCTCCCACCATTTTGACCGACGCGCGCACTCCTGGGTGCGCCAGAGTGTGAACCGACTCAAACACGCGGCAGCGCCACGCGACCGGGACCACCGGACGCGGGCGTCCCGTGGAAACATCGCAGATTAGGGGGGGCATGCCGTCTTGCAGCACCCTGCTCTCCAGCCTTAACCCTGTTGGTCCAGACTGGAGCGCGCACACGTCTGCATCGGTAATCTGCTCCGCGGCCATGGCTGCGTAATCTATCCCCACATAGACCGGGGCCACCACGGCGCGCGAGAGGCAGTCCGCCACCACATTCAGTTTACCCGACACATGCTGAATATCGGTAGTAAACTCTGAGATCGTGGCCAGCTGTCTCTGCTGCCGGCCCGACCACGGTTCTGAAACCTTGGCCATCGCGAACGTTAGTGGCTTGTGATCCACAAACGCGGTGAAGCTGCGCCCTTCCAGCCAGAACTGGAAGTGGCGTTTGGCCAGGTGGAGAGCCAGCAACTCCCTGTCGAACGCGCTGTATTTACGTTCGCTGTCGCGCAAAGTTCTGCTGAAAAAAGCGAGCGGCTGCCAAGCCCCAGCGACGCGCTGCTCTACGACAGCCCCTATGGCCACGTCTGAAGCGTCGGTGGTGAGCGCTATCCGGGTCGACGGGTCCGGATGCACCAGCAGTGCGGCGTTTGCCAGGGCTGCTTTAACCTCCGAGAACGCCCGCTCTCGCTCTGGGGTCCATTCGACCCTATCCACGGGTTTCCGTCTCTTGAGCGCGGCGTACAATGGTTGCATGAGCTGCGCCGCGCGGGGAAGGAAACGGTTATAAAAGTTCACCATCCCCCAAAATTCCTGCAGTGCCCTGACCGTCTGAGGCCGGGGAAAATCTGCCACGGCGCGCACTTTGTCGGGCAGCGGGATCGCTCCTTCCAGAGAGACGCGGTGCCCCAAAAAATCAATCTCCGTCACGCCGAACTGGCATTTCGCCGGGTTGATTATTATCCCGTGCTCCTCCAACCTCCGGAAAACCGTCCTGAGGTGGGTTTCGTGTTCGTCTTCGGTCGCACTGGCTACCAGGATATCGTCCAGGTAGACGGACACGAACGGGAGATCGCGCAGCACTGCATCCATCATGTGCTGGAACGTCTGTGCCGCTCCTTTTAACCCGAATGGCATGCGCAGGAACTCGAATAAACCGAACAGAGTTATTACCGCTGTTTTGGGTAGGTCCTCCGCGCGCACTGGGACTTGATGGTAACCGCGGACCAGGTCTATTTTGGAAAAATTGCGCGCTCCGGCGAGGTGGACGGAAAAATCCTGTATGTGGGGAATTGGGTAGCGGTCGTGTGCTGTGGCGTTGTTCAACCTGCGGAAATCACCGCACGGTCGCCACGATCCCTCAGCCTTAGGTACCATGTGTAGCGGGGATGCCCATGGGCTGTTTGAACGCCTGATGATGCCCAACCTTTCCAGGTTGGCGAACTCCTCGCGTGCTATGGCCAGTTTAGCTGCGTCCAAGCACCGAGGTCTTGCAAAAACAGGCGGCCCGGTGGTGATGATAAAGTGCTCCACCCCGTGTTTAGCGATGGCCGCCGAAAACGTCGGGACTGAGAGTGCTGGAAACTGAGTGAGCAGTGTGTGGAACTTACCGCCTGGAGCTGTGACGTTGGCTTGTGCTGTTGGCCGGGTCACTCGAGCTATACAGGGGAGAGAGTCAAAGGACATTGCATTAACCAGGTGTCTGTTAGCAACATCAACCAGTAAACCATGTGCACACACAAAATCAGCCCCCAGGATATGGTAATTCAGTGCTGCTACGACAAAAGTCCACTCATATGTACGGCCATGCAGAGATAAGATCAGTGTTCTCTTACCAAAGGTCTTAATTTCCGAGCCATTTGCTGCCAACATCTCGGGGCCGCTAGGTCCTGCCAGCCGGTCGGCGTAGGTCGGCAAGATGAAGCTCTTCTGGGCTCCGGTGTCCACGAGGAAACGCCTCCCCGAGCGCGCGTCCGTTAGGTAGAACATCTTGTTCTCTTCACCGAGGGTCGCAGCTGCTACCGACTGCCGGCCTCGGCATTTTCCCGAGCACTTGAATTGGCACGGTGGCTCACATCTGCGTGCGTTCTCTCCGAAGCGGCGGTGGTAGAAACAGAGCGTGTCTCTCTGGCGCTCCTTGGCCCCCGCTGATGCTACCGTCGGTGGCTCCTCGCCTCCTCTGGTCATCTCGCTGGGCTCCGCCGCTGCTGCGTTGACTGTGATCGCCCTGGTGGTGATGATGATCCGGTCTGCCTCCTGGGCTAGCACACGGTAGTCACGCGCAGCCAGCAACGGCAAATTGGCCAGAACCGCTCTTGCCACTGTTGGAAGGTTCCAGAGGAAGAGGTGGGCAAACAGAAAGTGCCCGTCGTCCGTGACCATTAACGCCAGCATCTTCTCAATCAGGTCTACGGCCGAACCATCTCCTAACTCGGCCCGCGTCAGGAGCCTCTCCGCTCTCTCACAGTCCAAGAGCGTGTAGCGCCGGGTGAGCGCAGCCTTGAGCGCCTCGTATTTGTTGCTGGCTGGAGGCTGATCGAGCAGGCTCGCTACCTGCTGAGCTGTGCGGGCGTCCAGCGCTGCAACCACATGGTAGAATCTGGTGTCATCTGCCGTTACTCCCCGGAGGGCAAACTGGGCCTCGGTGTGGTGGAACCAAGAGCGTGGGTTGTGCTGCCAGAAATCCGGTAGCTTGACTGAAACCACACACGCGTGGCTGGGGGTTCCAGTCCGGGCTGTCTGTGGGATGGCTGCCGCCTTGCTGGAGCTTCCTGACCGGGCCGGCTCCGAGGTTCTTGCCTCGTGTTCCATAATACGTCTTGGGTCACCAGTGTGGAGTGTGTGTGAAATAAGAGGCTGATTCATGGCAGACGGTTTATTACACACTTCACATCTCTCAAGCACAGAACAGACTGACACATTTCAGCAGGCACTCTTCTTTTACCCAAATCTCTCCTCACAAGTTTCATGGCATTTTCCCACACATGACATTTGCATTACACTGCATTCAACCCCCTACGTCCTTGACTCCTTCCTGCTATCTCACCAGGAACCTCCTGAGCATTGTTCTCCCATGCTTATCCACTGTCTCTTGTCTGAGATGCTAAATAATCTGACTCCCCCAAGGTGCTACAGTCTGGCCTTTTAGTACAGTGACTTTGTGCCTGGGAGTTTTCCTCCTAAAGTCAATAATCATATCTTTAGTTTACACTGCAGCTTTCATAAGTGTGAATCAGCAGTTCTTCCCTCCAAAACATACTCTCTTTTAAAAGCTGCTCTTTATATCATAATCCATTTAAATCTGTTCATTATAAGTCTAAACAATGTACCTACCGATAGGTATTCTGAATATTTACAGAATATTTGTATCTGAATATTTATTTAATATGGCTAAAAAATGCTGTTAATACGGCAGATTGTCACAGCTGCCATTCACACACCATTATAGAAAGGCCGTTGTTTGGAACTACGTATTTGGCGCTCCATGAACCACGTGACCGGGCAGCGGCGCCCTGAAAGTGTCGCAACTATCATATTATACGGCTATGGGGTGGCCTACATTCTGCGCATGCGTACTGACCATCTTGTCATGGCCGATTCAGGCTGGCCAGACTACGCAAAGAGTTTAAAAGGTGTGATTTTGGACTTGTGTGGGGTCTTATATGACAGTGGAGAAGGCGATGGAGTTGCCATACCGGGCTCGATTGAAGCTGTGAAAAAGTGAGTGAATTATTGAATTTTCTTTTCCTTCTTGAAAGTGCAGTAAATGTCCGGCTGTAAGTCTCTGGAGCAAGACGCCGTGCAGGTTTAGCGATAACACCAGCTGTTCTTATGTGTGCGTTTCAGACTGATTTGTGTAAGTTTGAGCTGTTATTATGTTGCATTAAAAGCTGTGTGCCATCAGCAAAATCTGAGTCCATAACCCACCGACAGGCTGAAGGAGTCAGACCTGCAGCTGCGCTTCTGCACCAATGAGACTCAGGCCACCAGAGAGAAGTTTGTAGCCAAGCTGCGCAGGCTGGGCTTTGGCATCTGCGTGTCTGAGGTCTTCCCCCCGGCCCCCGCAGCCATAGCCGTCCTCAAAGAGAGGGGCTTACGGCCTCATCTGCTGGTGCATGAGGGTAACGATTTTGTTCTCACCTCAAGTCATGGGTATCATAGGAAATATTGGCAACGTGTTGACCTCTTCTCCATCTGCAGGACTGCTTCCAGAGTTTGACAGCATTGACAAGTCCAAGCCAACCTGTGTGATCATTGGGGATGCAGCTGATACTTTTTCTTACCAGAACTTGAATGAGGCATTTAGGGTTCTCATCAGCTTAGAGAACCCAGTGCTGTTCTCTCTTGGCCAGGGGTAATGTAATTTTCATTTTGTTTTGGATATTTCTTATACCATAAGGCAAATTGTTATTCACATGAGTATTATTATTTACTTTAGACGATACTACAAGGAGACGGATGGTTTGAAGCTAGATGTTGGTGTTTATATGAAGGCCCTGGAGGTATAGTGCATGCGTAACTTATACTTTATTAATAACGTGATGATAACAATAGCTCTGTGCCAGCAGCTTAATATAAATGTCAACTGTTTTTTTTTCCCTTCCAGTACGCCTGCGACTTGAAGGCTGAAGTGATTGGAAAGCCGTCCGCAACATTCTTTCACAGTGTTCTCAGTGACATGGGACTTCAACCACATGAGGTATGAAACAATACATAACGCGGCACATGTGCAGGGTAAAGACTTTTAATAAACAGAACGCAAACAAGTTTAACAACAGCGTCTTTATTTGACAACCCTTATGAAAAGGGAGGGGATTATTTTAAATATAGGGCTGCAGCTATCAGTTATTTTACTGATTGAGTAATCGGCCACTCTAGTCGATCGACTGAATAATCGGATATTTTTTTTGTATTGAAGAAACTTGCATTGACCAACATGTGCAGAACTTTCTTCCCTAAAGAGCAGTTGTAATTGTACCAAACACTCAATAGCGGGTACTCGTTCATTGCTATGCTTATTGCAGTGTTTATTGCATGTAACCCCACTTGCAGTTGCTACGTTATATTTTGCCTTTAAACTGTGACAACAAAATTGTTGATGTATACCATTAGGTGCCTAGTATTAATGTAGTATTACCAGATAAAACTAGAAAAGCAATCAGAGAGTGCATACCTCCACCAAGGCTCCTTCCGTCCCTCATGGATCATCTCCAAAATGTGATGGGTTTATTTTGGAGGATTCTTGCTAAGACAGTGTGAGAAGATAAGAGCCATGGTGGAGGTATGCGTTCTCAGATCTCCAAAATGTTATGGCTTCCTCTCTAGGCCAAGGACCACCTCTGGTAAAAATTTCATCCAAATCCATCCAGTAGTTTTGGAGTACTCTTGCTAACACACTCGTGAGAAGTTAAGGGCCTTGGTGGAGGTATGCATTCTGGGATCATCACCAAAATGTTATGGATTCGTCTCTAGTCCAAAGACCACCTCTGGTAAAAAATTTCATCCAAATCTGTGCAGTAGTTTTTTTGTAATCCTGCTGCACAAATACAAACAAGGTCCTTGGTGGAGGTGTGTACTCTCAGATCATCACCAAAGTTTAATGGGTTCATCCTTGGCCCACAGACCACCTCTGGTGAAAATTTCATCAAAATCCATCCTGTAGTTTTTGTGTAATCCTACTAACAGACAGACAAAACAAACAAACGGACGGATGGACAAACAGACAGACAAACCACCCCGATTACATAACCTCCTTGGTGGAGGTAATAAAACAAACTTGTAAAGTTTTTACAAAAATTTTACAAGTGCGTAAGTAAAATAAATAAAACAAGCAAAATAAATGCATAAAATTAAAAATAAATAAAAATTCAATTTTAGAATATTTTCTGGCACAAGCCTCAGCTGTTTGGGGGGCGGCTGTGGCGCAAGTGTTGTGTGGCCGACTACTGATGGGAGGATCAGTGGTTTGATTCCTGCTCTGTCTGCAGTCTGTATGACAAAGTGTCCTTGAGCAAGACGCTGAACCCCTAGTTGCTCCTGGTGAGTCAGGCTGTGTGAGAAGAGAGGAGAGAGAAACTTCAGCTGAACAAATAAATGCTGACAGCTTACACTGCCATGACAGTTTATGCAAAATATTCACAATAAAGGCATTGTATGTGTCGTGCATGGCAGAATGTATCGATATAACAAATATAGTGGGTGTATTGCCCAGCCCTACTGGGTAGTAATCATTATTGGAACCATTTTTTTTACAGGGGCTACAGAGAACACATTAGCATTTCAAGGGCTGCGGTTCCTAATTATAATGAATTGTATATACTATGGGTCATGACAACTGCTGCACAAAAATCATATTAATGGTATTTAACTTTAATTGGCTGCTGATTTCTTAGATATTCATTCAGGGCTACGGAGAATACATTGTGCTTGAAAGAACTATTTTGCGTGATTCCACATATCATATTATTTATACCTGCTATACAATGTCACAGCAAGGTATTTATTCATCACATAGCCTACTCATACAGTAGGGAAAATAAGTATTGAACACATCAGCATTATTCTCATTAAAGTCTTTTCATGGGACAACACTGAAGATATGACACTTTGATACAATTTAAAGTAGTCAGTGTACAGCTTGTATAACAGTGTACATTTGCTGTCCCCTCAAAATAACAACACACAGTCATTAATATCTAAACCGCTGGCAACAAAAGTGAGTACACCCCTAAGTGAAAATGCCCAAATTGTGCCCATATTATTCACATGAACATATTGATTGGTAGGGCGCATGCGCACGCAGCAACCAGCAGCTGGTGAAATAGTGCGTGTGTGTGTGTGTTTTTTATACTTTTATATGTTTTTATAAAATCCTCTGTGTCGTTTCTGCCTTGGAGGGGGTGTGGAATATATGGCGAAGAGCTCCCTGGTATCTACAACATGGATTTATTCTCCTTTCTCGCACTGCTGCTTTCTGTGCTCTGGCTCTTTGTCCCTGAAGTAAACGCGTTCGGCTCCATGGCGGGCAGAATAGCAGGCAGAATACAATATTCCAAGGACGTGTTGCTGCATTTAAATACGGCTGATTCAACGGCTGTGATTGAGCCTAAGCTGCAACTGCCGGACTTTATTTTGAGAGACGGACACAGCGGTGAAAAGAGAGACGTGAGAGGCAGCAGAAGGAAGCGTGGAAGGCGTGGAGGTGTGAAATTGCGCCTTAGGAGACGTCAGTTTGGTAACATTCCTCTTCCTTCGATAATTTTTGGGAATGCACAGTCTGTGAGAAACAAGGTGGATGAAATTCAAGGGAACGTACGCTACCAGAAGGATTTTAAGAACTGCTGCGTCATGGCTTTCACTGAATCTTGGCTTACTGCGCATGATCGAGATGCAGACCTGTGGATTGACGGCTTTGGAGCCCTGCTGTTCTCGGATCGGCAGGAAGAGGTAACGGGGAAGCATCAGAGGGGCGGAGTATGTTTATACATTAATAAGCAGTACTGCACATCTGTCACGGTCAGAGAGCGCATCTATACACCCGATGTGGAGCTGCTGTCTGTGTCACTACGCCCCTTTTATTTGCCTCGCGAGTTTCCCCAACTTTTCATCACGACTGTGTACATTCATCCGAGGGCAGACGCTGACTCCGCCTCCTGAACCGTCTTTGATGTGGTACAGCGGTTGCAGTCAATTTCTCCAGAGGCGCCAAACTTCATTCTTGGGGATTTTAACCATGTTTCTTTAAAGAAGACACTTAAAAACTTTTATCAGTATGTCTCCTGCCCAACCAGGCGAAAAAAGACATTGGACCTGTGCTATGGATCCATAGAGAGGGCCTATAAATCACTCCCCCTTCCTCCTTTAGGATCCTCAGATCACAACTGTGTACATTTGCTGCCCACATATAAAACTGCTCTCAGAAGAGGCAAGGTGGAGATGAGAGACATAGATGTGTGGACAGAAAATTCAGAGCACAGCCTCCAGGAATGCTTTGACTGTACAGACTGGAAGATGTTCATAATGGCCTGCGGGGATGATTTGGACTCTCTGGCTGAGCTCACATGCTCATACATGGCTTACTGTCAAAATAAGATTGTTCCACATAAACGTGTCAAATATATCCCAACAACAAGCCATGGGTTACTAAAATCAGTTAAATCCTGCTTACAGAGAAAGCACTTGCCTTTAAACAGGGGTCTGTTTCTGAGCTACAGGTTGCCACGAAGGAGCTGATTCCGAAATTTTAAGAGCAAAACAGAATTATGAAATCAGAGATTGGAAAGCAAGATGGGCATCAAATAAACTTGGTTCGGCCTGGGCCAGTATGAAAACTATTGCAGGCCTTCAGAGCACAGAGCGCAGTAATCGAGAGTTTTTAGATGGGTTTAATTCAGACACAGAGCTGGCTAATGCTCTTAATGTTTCTATGGTCGTTTGACTCCTATTGATTTCAGTACAGAAATCCAAGATTTGAAACAGAAACTCAAAGACAATCAGCACATTAATATTGAGGTGCAGGATGTTAAAGGGAGTTCTGCGCTGTAAAAGTGAACAAAAGTCAGGCCCTGAATAATATATGGAGGGCGCTTGGTAAAGTCCCGTGCACATGAACTGAGTCCTATATTTCATTACATTTTCAATAGTCCTTACAGACACATGTGCCTAAGATCTGGAAAGATGCCAGTGTTGTTCCCGTTCCAAAATCCAGCTGTCCTAAAACGGTAAACGACTTTAGACCAGTTGCTTTGACTTCAATTTTAATGAAAATTTTTGAAAAAACTGGTCAGACATGAGGTCCTAAGGCAGACTGAACATGCATTGGATCCTCTGCAGTTTGCCTATAGGCCTCACAGAGGAGTGGAGGTGACGCCACTGTCACTATGTTTAACATGCTTTTTAACATCTGGATTTTAATGGGACACGACGCCAGGCTTTTATTTGTGGACTTTTCTTCCGCCTTTAATACAATCCAACCTCATATTTTAGTTGAAAGGCTCCTGCAACAATTTGATTTGAGCAATAATCTGGTGGGTTGGATTCTGGAGATTCTTAACCAACAGAACGCAGAGAGTAAGGGTCAAAGGCACATTGTCTGACCTAAATTGCTCTTCTACTGGCTCTCCTCAGGGGTGTGTGTTGTCACCACTACTCTTCATCCTGTACACAAACATGTGCCGGAGCAGTCATGACAACAGACACATTATAAAGTATGCTGATGACTCAGTTATTGTCAGTCTCCTCCAGGATGGTGAGAGTGGCCACGGCCCAGTAGTTGATGATTTTGTTCACTGGTGTGAGGATTCCTACCTGCAGCTGAATACAACAAAAACTAAAGATATGATTATTGACTTTAGGAGGAAAAATCCCAGGCACAAAGTCACCATACTAAAAGGCCAGACCACCGAATGTGTACAATCGTACAAATATCTTGGGACAATTATTGATAGTAATTTAAACTTTGAAGTGAACTGTGAAAGGGTATGCAAAAAGGGTCAGCAAAATTTGCATTGTTTGAGGAAACTTGCACGCTTCCAAATTGACCGAACCATAATGACAATGTTTTATCGGGCTTTTATTGAATCTGTTTTATCCTTTTCTTTAGTGTCATGGTTTGGTCAGATAAAACTGAAACAGAGGAAATCCTTGGATCAGATAGTTAGATGGTCCAGTCGTTTGCTTGGTGAGTCACAGCTGAGCCTGACATCCCTGTACACCAGACAAGTACAGAGGATGGCTGCCTCCATTTTAAATGATGACTCCCACCCTTTGCACTGCCACTTTCAGCTTCTTCCCTCCAGACGGAGGTTTGCTGTCCCAAAAAGCAAAACCCAGCGCTACAAAAACAGCTTTGTCCCTGCTGCTGTCAAAGAGTTGAACAAGCTATAAAAATATATTGTACATATTTTATATTTACTTATTTTGTATTATGTCACTTGGGTTCTAAATACTTTATTGGGTTTTAGACCTTTGAGTTTTTTAACCTCTGACTAGTTTTTAACTTTTAACTTCAATATGACCCCTCTCTCTTACCTCTGGTTTCTCCCTCATCTCTTTGTCTTTTTATACCCTGTTTGATGGAGCCTTGAGTATTTTTATCATGTTTATAGTCAGCTTCATGTGTGCCTGTGTTTGTGTCTATGTTGAATGTAATTAGTGGCTTGTAAATATGGTTGTCACCAGACTGCAAAACAAATCTACCTACGGGTACAAATAAAGTAACCTGAACCTGAACCTGAACCTGATATCTGTCTTCTAAACAGGTGTGTAACCAGTCAAAAGCAATTCCTCTGACCAACAGAACATAAAATCTCCCTGTATGCCGATGACATAATTTTGTTTATGTCGAATCTTAAAAAATCAATTCCGACCTTGTTGAATTTAATAAAGAATTTCGGGGAAATATCAGGATATAAAATAAATAAAACTAAATCTTCAATATTAATGCTAAATGAGACCCAGAGAAATTACCCAGCCCCTGAGGTAAATCAATTCAATGTTGTAAATCAGTTCAAATATTTAGGAATCCAAATTGTGCCTAAGCTAGAATCAGTCGCCAGTGTCAATTATGAAGCCTTAATGACAGATATTGATGAGTTACTTCAGAGATGGATGTCACTACCAATGTCGATGATCGGGAGAATTAATATACTTAAAAGTAATATCTTACCTAAAATACTTTATTTATTTCAATACATTCCCTTACCACCACCTTTAGATTTTTTTTTCCACAATATCTTTATTGAACCTTTTTTTTTTTTTTAACAAACATGATACAAACAATCAAACACTAACACTAAAGTACTACAAAAAAAAAAAAAAAATACACTAAAAACACCAACAACCACCAACAAAATCAAGTCTTCAACAATGCTCCTCTGTTTAGTCTAGACAATCCAATACATAAGTATACATATTATGTTCACCAGTTTGGAATTTACAAGGTCCACACACATCATTCACCTTCTTCTTCAAGAGTTATGTTTAAATTTTTTACATAATCAATAAAAGGTCTCCATATATTCTCAAACACAATTTCCTTTGATTTCAGTATATATGTTATTCTTTCTAATGGAAGGTTTGTTAACATCTGTCTTAACCACTGAGTCACATCTGGTCTATGAGTCTTTTTCCATAATAGTGCAATACATTTTTTGGCATTAAGCAAACTGAGGTCTATGAATGTTCTTTCACTTTTATTGAAATTATGCTTTTCTGGGTACAGACCCAACAAAACCAGTTTAGGATTCAATATGATTTGTTTTGAGATTATTTTTTCAATTGTTACCCTCACCTCTTCCCAAAACATTCTTATTAATCTACATTCCCATAAACAATGAAATAGGGTTCCTTTACTTTCCATGCATTTTGTGCATGTATCTGGTATATTTTTGTTATATCTATTTAACTCCTCCGGTGTAACATACATCCGCATTAACCATTTGAAATGTATCAATTTAAGGCGTGCATTTATTGATTTGGTTTGAGCTTCTGTACAAGCCAATTCCCATTGTTCCTCTGAAATTTCAATTTGCAGATCTTCTTTCCAGTAGTTTAATCTTTTCAGTGAATTTTCACTTGAAGATAGTGTCAATGAGTTATAAAACTCTGAAATAATACCCTTTCTTTTACTATCTTTCATCATCATTTTTTCCAAGGATGAATAAATAGGTCGAGTGAGAGCTTTATTTTGATTTGATCGAATAAAGTTTCTAAGTTGAAGATATTTAAAAAAATGTGTTCTATTGAGATTAAATTTGATCCTCAGCTCTTCAAAAGACATTATGTTGTCTGCACATGGCAAATATAAATCCTGAATCTTTTGTATCCCTTTTAAATTCCATACTTTAAATACAGCGTCCGCTCTCCCTGGTTTAAAATATTGATTACCCCATATTGGACTAAATTGTGACAATAACTGTGGTTCTTTTAAATAGTTTTTAGCTTCACACCATATTTTGATCATATGCTTTACAAATGGATTTTTAACTTGTTTTTGTAATTTTTTTGCCGAATCTGAGTATATGAATATGGGAAGAGGTAAAGGTAAATTGTATGATTCCATTTCAGTCCAGTGAGGGAGATCATTTGATGAAAAATAATATGTCATAGACCTCAGTTGTGCCGACCAATAATACAACATAAAATTTGGACATTTCAGACCTCCACGATCAAATGGTAAATATAATAAAGACAGACGTAATCTAGCCCTCCTGTTGTTCCATATAAATTCCACTAACTTTTTTTTTATTCTTGAGAATAGATCTAAAGGTGGTGATAAGGGAATGTATTGAAATAAATAAAGTATTTTAGGTAAAATATTACTTTTAAGTATATTGATTCTCCCGATCATCGACATTGGTAGTGACATCCATCTCTGAGTTAACTCACTGATATCTGACATTAAGGCTTCATAGTTGACACTGGCGACTGATTCTAGCTTAGGCATAATTTGGATTCCTAAATATTTAAACTGATTTACAACATTGAATTGATTTACCTCAGGGGCTGGGTAATTTCTCTGGGTCTCATTTAGCATTAATATTGAAGATTTAGTTTTATTTATTTTATATCCTGATATTTCCCCAAAATTCTTTATTAAATTCAACAAGGTTGGAATTGATTTTTTTAGATTCGACATAAACAAATTTATATCATCGGCGTACAGGGAGATTTTATGTTCTGTTGGTCCAACTTTTAATTCCATAATTTGTGAATGTAAACGTATCGCTATCGCTAAAGGTGTTCTATTGCCATAGTAAACAGTAAGGTGTAGAGTGACAGCCTTGTCGAGACATCCTCTATTGATTTTTATTGGTTTTGAAATATGGTTATTTGTTAGGATTTCTGCTGTAGCATTATTGTATATTATTTGAACCCATTTTATGAAATTATTTCCAAGTCCAAACCTTTGTAGGACTTCAAAAAGAAAGGGCCATTCAACTCTATCAAAGGCCTTTTCGGCGTCCAATGATAGGAGAGCTGTATCCGGTGCTTCTTTATTAAAATAGATAATATTAAATAGTCTTCTTACATTATGGAAGCCTTGTCTACCCTTTATAAAGCCATTCTGATCTCGATTAATAATATTTGGTAAAATTTCTTGTATTCGTCTTGCTAAAATTTTACAGATTATCTTAAGGTCGGCGTTTAATAGGCTTATTGGTCTCATATTTTCACATTTATTAGAGGGCTTACCTGGTTTTGGCAGCAGTATAATTAAGGCATTATTTATGTATGATGGTAAATTATTATTTTGAAATGCTTCTAAAACCATTTCCAAAAAAGGTTTTATTAATTTATTCTTAAATTTTTTATAAAGGTCAACTGGAAGACCATCTGGTCCTGCACTTTTTCCTGATTTCATATTATCAATGGCTAGCCCAACTTCTTCTTGACTAATTTTAGACTCCAATATCTCCCTGTTTTCATTTGGAATACACGGTATAGATAGTTCGTTCAAAAACCCATTTAGTTTTGTTAAATCAGGTTCATTTTTGGTATCATATAATTTTTCATAGTAATCTCTAAAGGCTCTATTAATTTCTAAAGGATCTATAACTACCTGTCCGTTACTTATAATACTGGTAATTGGTGTTTTAATTTCCAATTGTTTAATCTGCCATGCTAATAATTTTCCTGATTTTTCACCTTGTTCATAAAAAGATTGTTTCAATCTTAGAAGACTCGAGGCAGCTCTATTCGCTGATTTTTTGTCGTATTCAGCTCTCAAAATCAGTAATCATTCTCCAACCTGGGGCACTTCCTGCATACACTTTTTCCTGAAGATTTTTTATTTTATGTCCAATTTAGCTCTCTCCTCTCGTGTCTTCTTAGATTTTGATCCTGTATAACTATAATATGCCCCTAATAAAAGCTTTGAAAGCCTCCCACTGTACACATGCTGATGTTTGTGTGTATTGATGTCAAAGAACTCGTCTATCTGTTTTTCTATATACTTGACAAATTCTCATCCTGAAGCCATTTATGCTGAATTGCCATCTACCTGATTCTTTGTCAATTTTTTATCTACATATATTAGACAACAGGGTGCATGATCAGAGATCACGATGTTATCATAAAAGCAGTTTTGAATCTTGGACCTTAATTCTGTGGAAATCAAAAAATAATCAATACGTGAGAATGTCTTGTAGGTACTGGAATAACAAGAATAGGCTTTAACTTGTGGTTTCATTTCTCTCCATATATCTAACAATCTCAATTCTTTCATAAAATGATTAATAGTCATCCTACATCCAATGTGCGTACAATCCAGTCCTGTTGATCTATCCACACCTGGATTCAATGTACAATTAAAATCCCCTGCTATTATATGTTGCCCTGTAAGTGATGATAAGATGAGAAATAAATTAGCAAAGAACTTCTGATCATCTATATTGGGACCATATAAGTTCACAAGATTTATATTTTCTAATAGCAAAGAACCTTGAATGATTACATATCTTCCAAATTTGTCTCCAATTACATTTTTCACTTGAAAAGGAACTGATTTATGTATGAGAGTCATAACTCCCCTGGCTCGGGATGAAAATGAAGAGGTGAATACACTTCCCTGCCATCTACTCATAATTCTTTTAAATTCCTCCTCTATCAGATGAGTTTCTTGTAAAAACACTATTCTTGAACCCATGTCCTTTATTTTATTCATAACTTGTTTAAGTTTTTTTAAATTTTGTAGACCTCTGCAATTCCATGAAGTTAAATTAAGATTAACACTTTGGTCCATGATCAATAGAGAGTTTGGGATTACCTTGCAGTGTAAACATGCTCATACAGTGAAGCAAAAACATGAGTGGTTGAACATTCATCCTACAAACTACACACAAACAAATTTCCCCTTCCCCACATGTGGCAAACCCCCCAAAATCAAAAGAAAAATTCTGTCTCCCGATATAGCCATCGACCGTTCCACACCCACGGGGAACAGCCTAAGCCACTCCTTCTTCATCCTCCCAATCACCCTAACTCTACTGCTTTTAATGACGTAACATTAACTCTCCTCTGTAGTTTTCCAAACTTAACTCCAAAATTTTTAACAACTTTGTACATCATAGTTTTTTTTTTTTGTTTGTTTTGTTTTTGTTTTGTTTTTTTTTTAATATATAATACAATCTATATTTTGTAAACTTACTATTTACTTCAAGTCAGTCAGATGCCTGTGCAAATGCTTAATTATTCTACCTTATATTTTGTTCATGCTTAGCTCCCACAGTCTCTTCTTCTTCTTTGATCTTCTTGATGAACTCCTGCGCTCCTCTGGGGTCTTGAAGATGTGGGTTCTGCCCTCATACGTGGTCAGCAAGTCTCGCAGGATAGATTACACCCTTGACGAATCCAAGGTTGCGCAGCTCCTTACGTACGGGATCAAACTGCTTCCTCAATTGCAGGATTCCTGTGGCCAAATCTGGGTAGAACCCGCACCTGCTGGTCCTGGTGTTTATTCTCTCCTTTTTAGCTCGTGACAAGCGTTGAAGACTCTATCATCCTGTCTCTGTTGTTAAGAAACTTCATAATTAAGGTCTCGGCGGTCCCTTATCTCTCCGTGGGCCAATGCGATGTGCTTTTACAGAACCACTGCTGATTGCAACTCCTCGCTGCCCAGCACCTCCGGAATCCACTTTTCCAGAAGGAACATACGTCCCGACCTTCTGATTCCTTGGAAGACCCACCCAGCCTCAAATTATTCTGTCTCGACCGAGATTCCAAATCAAAATATTGTCTTCCAGAGATTAATTTTTTTTTTCCCAAAGTGCGCCACCTTTAATGAAGACGGTGACGTCATCTTCAGCACTAGCGAGACGGAGCTCATCTGCGCCGTTCGTTCTACACAGTCACCCAATTCCTTTCTTATTCCTTCCACGCTGTCATAATCCATCAAATCTAGAGGGAAAGTCCGCTCTCATTGAACTCATGGCAGCCATCAGCGCATCTGCGCCATTCCCCGCAGAAATCGCAGCGTTGCCAGCCTCCTCCGCCTATATGGAGCCCTGTTTGCTGCGTCACAGACCTGAAAGTCCGTTAATCTGGACTGTTTCGGCGGCTGCTTTTTTCCCTTTTCCTGGTTTTCCAGCCTTAGGCTTCGCCCGACATATCCTCGCCCAAACGCTGGGATACGTTCTGTCCACAATGAGAGAGTTATTTGCCGATTTTTTTTCTCCAGGAGCAGAGCAGAGCGAGAACGTCCGTCTACGTGGCAGCATAACCGGAAGTCACCACCTTTAGATTTATTCTCAAGAATTAAAAAAAAAGTTAGTGGAATTTATATGGAACAACAGGAGGGCTAGATTACGTCTGTCTTTATTTATTTACCATTTGATCGTGGAGGTCTGAAATGTCCAAATTTTATGTTGTATTATTGGTCGGCACAACTGAGGTCTATGACATATTATTTTTCATCAAATGATCTCCCTCACTGGACTGAAAAGGATCATACAATTTACCTTTACCTCTTCCCCATATTCATATACTCAGACTCGGCAAAAAAATTACAAAAACAAGGTTAAAAATCCATTTGTAACGCCTATGATCAAAATATGGTGTGAAGATAAAAACTATTTAAAAGAACCACAGTTATTGTCACAATTTAGTCCAATATGGGGTAATCAATATATTAAACCAGGGAGAGCGGACGCTGTATTTAAAGTATGGAATTTAAAAGGGATACAAAAGATTCAGGATTTATATTTGCCATGTGCAGACAACATAATGTCTTTTGAAGAGCTGAGGATCAAATTTAATCTCAATAGAACACATTTTTTTAAATATCTTCAACTTAGACAAACTTTATTCGATCAAATCAAAATTAAAGCTCTCACTCGACCTATCTATTCATCCTTGGAAAAACTGTTGATGAAAGATAGTAAAAGAAAAGGGTATTATTTCAGAGTTTTAATAACTCATTGACACTATTTTCAAGTGAAAATTCACTGAAAAGATTAAACTACTGGAAAGAAGATCTGCAACTGAAATTTCAGAGGAACAATGGGAATTGGTTGTACAGAAGCTCAAACAAATCAATAAATGTACGCCCTTAAATTGATACATTTCAAATGGTTAATGCGGATGTATGTTACACCGGATAGAGTTAAATAGATATACAAAAATATACCAGATACGTGCACAAAATGTATGAAAGTAAAGGAAACTCTATTTCATTGTGTATGGGAATGTAGATAATAAGAATGTTTTGGGAAGAGGTGAGGGTTAACAATTGAAAAAATAATCTCAAAACAAATCATATTGAATCCTAAACTGTTTTTGATGGGTCTGTACCAGAAAAGCATAATTTTAATAAAAGTGAAAGAAACATTCATAGACCCTCAGTTTGCTTAATGCCAAAAAATGTATTGCACTTATTATGGAAAAAGACTCATAGACCAGATGTGACTCAGTGGTTAAGACAGATGTTAACAAATCCCTTCCATTAGAAAGAATAACATATATACTGAAATCAAAGGAAATTGTGTTTGAGAAATATGGAGACCCTTTTATTGATTATGTAAAAAATTTAAACATAACTCTTGAAGAAGAGGTGAATGATATGTGTGGACCTTGTAATTCCAAACTGGTGAACATAATATGTATACTTATGTGTTGGATTGTCTAGACTAAACAGAGGAGCATTGTTGAAGATTTGATTTTGTTGGTGGTTGTTGGTGTTTTTTTAGTGCATTTTTTTTTTTTTGTATTACTTTATGTTTTGTGTTTGATTGTTTGTATCATTTTGTTTAAAAAAAAAAAAGGTTCAATAAAGATATTGTGGAAAAAAAAAAAAAAGCAATTCCTCTGATGCCATGCCTTATGTATTTACTTAGGAGTAATTTATGGTAGCAGCTGTATCAAATGCCATAGAAATATTCCAACTGTGTATTCTCTTCTATCTGTTGCATCTGTAATCTGTTCAAACAAAGTCCATGAGTGCCTAGTTGAGGTGATCTGGTTTCCTTCCTGATTCCATACTGTTGTTCACAGAGTATACTGTGCTTATCAATGAAATCATATAGTCTCTCTAACAAAATTTTTTTCCAGATTTTGGAGAACTGAGGTAACAAAGTGATGGGTCTGTAGTTTGACATGAGTGTTTGTCACCAGTCTTATACAGAAGTATGACTCTTGCTATTTTCATTTTCTTTGGAAATTTACCAGCAGTAAGTGACATGTTGCATATGCAAGTGAAGTGTTTAACAATAAATCAATAATACATTTAACCAAGAACATACTGAAATCATTACAATCAGTTGATTTTTTTGTCTTTGAATTGTTAACAATGTCAAGATTTCTTTTTCATCTGTTCTTTCATAAACTTGAGTAAGCGTTTATGTTAACGACATTGTCAGCGCCACTTGTATTCGCTGATGATACAGTGGAGTTGGTAATCTTTTTTCCTATATTAACAAAATATTCATTTAAATGTGTTGGAGATCAAGCTATTTTCATTGATTATTCCATTTTCTGAATTAAATAGAGATGTGGTTGGAATTTAGTTTTCCTCTCTTTGTTATATTATTTAACACCTTCCATATATTACTTGTATTAGTTTTGTTATTTTCCAATATTTACGTAATATGTTTTTTTTTCTCAGTCTTAAATACTAATGAGTTTATTTTTATAAGTCTTGTATTTCTTTTCTGCTTCCACAGTTCTTAATTTCAGAAACGTTTTGTATAACAAGTTTTTCTTTTTACAAGCATTTTGCAGGCCCTTGGTGATCCAAGGCTTATCTCTGTATTTAACTTTAGTTTCCATTTACCACTAGAGGGCAGGTGTTTATTATATTGTTGTGATAAAATAGAGACAAATTTCTCCATATGCTGTGTCAACGTTGTCAACATAAACACCGCTCCAGTCTTATATTTTTAGATCATTTCTGAGATTGTTGATTGCGGTTTCTGTTACAAGTCGTTATAAAACCTGATCTATTTCAACGTTATGTGTTACACCAGCATGTGAAGAAACAAAAACAGGCAGATGGTCTGTCATATCATTGATAATAAGACCAGCAGTTACATCCCCTCAGGGACATTTTGTGAAAATGTTATCAATAAGCGTTGCTGATGTGTTGTGATTCTGTGGGGTATGTTATTGAAGGGTAGAAACCCATACAAAACATGGAATTTATGAATTCACTTATTTGGATATGGTCATTTGGATTTAATAAGTCAATATTGAAGTCTCCACAAATAAACACCAGCTTCTTATTACCTACTGCACTGAAAAGCTCAGACAATTTTTCTTTGAAAATGTCAATATCGGTACCCGGTGCTCTATAAATGCAACTTATTATGATGTTTTTTGTAGGTGTAATTAATTCCACAGTTACACACTCCATGATGTTTTCCATTTCAAAAAACACATTATCTACAACTTGGCTTTGGTAGCAGGACCTGATATATAAAGCAACACCACCACCCCTTTTTTTGACCTGCTTGTGGTATATAAATCATAGCCTCTCATTTGCACTGTATGAAGTTGGTCATTTTTTAGCCAAGTCTCAGAAATTGCAACAGCAGAAAAAATTGTGTTATACTGCAACAAACTGACCTGGATTTTGGAAAAAATCATTTTGAGACTTCTACTATTAAAGTGTATTATTGACAATGATGGTCAGAAATTGTATTTTTTAGTTGGTCTGAGCTAAAGTATTTACACTGATGTTTTATCTGTTGAAAAAGTGATTTTTAGGATCGGTTTCATATTCAACACTGTGTGGCTTATGCTCAGTATATTTTTACCCCTTTAAAATTAGGTGTTTCTGTAAAGGTTTGCATCTTAATTATTCCAGTCAATGAAACAAATGCACAGTTTATATCTCTTAGATGATAATGAAATGGCAATCATTTCTGGTTAATTTTGGCTCCATTGATTTTGGTTGTACTGTTACAGAGATGGCGTGGGTGAATAATGAGTCTGTCATACCTTAAGTAGGCTATGTCCCCCCCGTGCTCTTGCAGCTTTCAGCTCTGGCATTAATTCTTTTCTCTTCCTTCTTACCAAATCAGTGAAGTCCTTCATTGATGAAGATTTTTGTTCCTTTGAGGGACTTGGCTCTTTGAAGAATGGTCCATCCTATCCTTGTGCTGCAGGAACTTGACCACAATGGGCCTCGGTCTTTCTCCTCCAGGTTTCCCGGTGCGGTGGGCTCTCTCCCTCTCAGTCCCTGGTGGTAACTGTAGTTTCTCCATGAGAATATTTTTAATCTTCTCCTCCATGTCGGCCCAGGTCTCTCCTGGTGCCTCCACAACACCATCAAAGACTAGATTATTTCTCCGGGATTGTCCTTCCAGGTATTCAAATTTGTCGGTGATAGTCAACAGACTGTCACACACTTTAAAAACAACTGATTGCAGCACATGGTTGTGGTCTACTTGTTTAGACAAATCAGCTTTTATGTCATCTTCGTCTTTCTGGGTGAACTGTAGACTGGTTTTAATGTCCTGCAACTCTCTTGTCATCGTGTCCACTCTTGCATTAGCTGATTCCATGATCACTTTGATAAGGCTTTTGAAAGTTTCCTGTTGTTGGTTTAACAATGCAGAAAACAATATCTTTTTGCTGTTGCAGTAAGTCATTTACCTGTGCGAGGGCCACATTATTCCTTCTCGTCTTGGCCTCTGCTTTTGGCTTAGGTGGCATTTTTGCCGCAGTTTGTGATAATTTGCAGTGGACAAGGAGACATGAGTCTAGTTTCAAGAATATTTCAGTGTGATGAAAATTCAAGCAGCAACAACAGGAATGCGTGTAAGGCTGGTGCCAAGACTGAAGCCTGATGGAGGTGGATGCAAGGCCTGGTGGTGGGAACTGCCTGTGAAGCCTAGTGGTGAGTCCTCTGCCTAATGGAGCCTGATGGTCGTGGCTGGCAGGCCTGGTGATGGTGGCAGCCTCGTGGAGCTGTGGTGGGATGGCTGCCTGTGAGGCCTAGTAGTAATTGCTGCTAGTCTGCTTCTAAGGCAGAAAGGCCCAATCTGATCACACATGAATCTTCCACCAAGCCACCAATCCACTGCCAAGTGTCAACCAAATCACCTCCAAAAGTCCAGAACTAGCCACAGGTGAGAATTTACGTCCTATTACCTCTTGAACAGGTAGTATTTTTAATCCTGCTGCTCAGTGCTGCTGCTCCTGTTGGCTGATCAGTCAGTTTGCCTTTAGTCCTGCTTATTTATTATGTGTCAGTTATCGTTTGGTATTGGGTCATTTTGTAGTTGTAGTAATGTTTACATTTTGGGGTTATGTTGTTGTCATTTCATTATGGTTTCCGGTTTGTGTTTTATTTTGTCAGTACTGTACAGCTTCTGGCTGTCAAACTGTTCAGAGCTGCACAGCTGTAATTCATTCTGTTATTTCCTCCACTCATGTATCCACACCCTGCTACCCATCTAGAGATGGTATTTAAGGCACCACAATCTTTTCCAGTTGTCGCACCCTACTGAGACGTAATCGGATAATCATATAGGAATCTGAGTGTGTGTCTGCTGTAGACATTGAGGAGATTGCGTTGGGCTCCAGACCAAGTAATTTATCCTTCCCCTATGTTCCCTCTGCGTGAGCCCGCTGTTCGTCAGGTGTGCTCTGGCTGTATGTGTCTCTCGTTTCCCCAGATGTACCCGAGCACCTCAGCGTTATTCCCCAGGCTGTTCTGTTCCCCCTGGTCACGATGCTCCCACTCCTCTGGCACGGGATGTTTCCCCCTTTTATTTATCTAGTGTTGTGTTGCTTGTTATGTACGTCTTTACTTTAATAATGTGCAAACTCACAGAGAGCGTTTGGTGTCCCTGCTTAGTCTTGTGAAAGGGCGATTTATGACACGAAGGGCACAACCAGTGTGACACCAGCCTCTGTGAGTTTGTGTGCCTTGAGTATGTCACCAGCACGCCGGGGCTCCCACTAACGAGGCAAATCGGTAAACCGGGGGTCCCACTATGGATGAACTGTGGGCGACGGACTTTGCCTAGGACTTTTGTCGATACAGCGCTCGCCTCTCGCTCGCTGAGGGAGATTCATAGGAACGTGGAGGTGGCGGCGGCCATAGTGGAGGTGCATCCGGGTTTGGGCAGCTACCCTAGGTATGCGGGCTTGCTTCACACCATCTCCATCCTCCGGACGGACCCTCACAGCCTGGTTGGAGACCTTCAATCTTCAACGCCAAGGGCCAGGTCTACGAGGAAGCGTCCCTGAGCTCCGGTGTCCTGCCTCCCTCGCCAGAAGCCCAAGCCTCTGTCTCCTTCCCAGGCGGCATCAGCAGTTGCCAGAGGAGCATCATCTGGTCCCACTTCAGCAGCAGGAACCATCATTCCCTGGGAAATAAGGCAAGCGAGTTTTCATTCCTTTTTTCAGTATAATGAGATACCTTGCCTTATTCCTGGTGATGAGGTTCAGCACAAGCAGCCAAATTTGACTGAGTCCTCATCATCTGCTGCTGTGGTCTCACCCTCGCCTCCCTCTCCTGTGTTTTCCCCTGTGGCATCTGAGTGTCTGCTGGTCCTGGGAAGGAGCCCCCAGTCAACGGAGGAACCTGCAGTCCTGGGAGTTCCTGCTCCAGCCCTGCGGCTATGTCCAGGACGGGAGGAATGCGCCACCTGTGCTCTGAATCCTGAGCCGACAGATGGGTGTCCCCAGGGTTCAGCAGCACGGGAGCCAGTGCCGCCGGTGATGCAACCTCCAGCATCAGCCACCCTGCCAGGAGATCCACCAGTGCCAGTTACCACGCCTGGAGGCCTATTGGCTGCACCCGCCATCATGCCTGCTGCCGGGGCCGCCGCAGCAGAGTCACTGGAGTCCTGGACGGTGGTGGAGCTTGAGTTCAGGCAAGTGCTCTGTTCTGTGTTATCACCTGCAGATTCAGAGAATTCTTGTCTGGCTTAGGGTGGGGAGACCCAGTTGCAGATGTCCTCTGCTCCTGAGCGCTCCTCACCGGGCTCCACTGCGGCCAGTGATTCTTCTCCGGTGTTTTTTGTTTCTCCTGAGGTGGGTGGCTGTGTCGGGAGTGGAAACCCAGATGGAGGGAGCCGAGACGTCCCAGCCTGGATCGCCGGAGTCCTGGATGGCGGTGGAGCTCAAGCTCAGGCAAGTTCTCTTTTTTGTTTTTGTTTTTTCTGTCTTAGAGAAATCTTGCCTGGCTCTTGATAGGGAGGGCCAAGTGCGGCCGTTAGCTGCACCTGAGCCTGCCTCACAGGGCTCCACTGCTGCCGGTGACCCTGACCCAGTGTCTGTGTCCTCTGTGTTTGAGCTTTTCCCCAAGGTCACTGTGGGTCCTTCTGCTCCGCCGTCACCTGACCCCACCACTGGATCGTCTGCTGTGCCTGGCCTTCTTGCAGGTCAGCCGGTTGGTTTCACCGGGGTCCCCAGAGGTCTCCATGGGTGCTGCTCCCCCTCTGTCCGAGGTCTCACTGGGTGCTACTCCCCCTCCGTCCGAGGTCTCTGTGGGTGCTGCTCCCCCTCCGCCCGAGGTCTCTGTGGGTGTTGCTCCCCCCTCCGTCCGAGGTCTCCGTGGATGCTGCTCCCCCTCCGCCTGAGGTCTTCGTGGGTGCTGGTCCCACTCCGTCCAGGGGCTCCGTGGGTGCTGGTCTCCCTCCGTCCGGGGCCTTAGTGGGTGCTGCGTCCCAGTCTGGGGCCTCCGTGGGTGCTGCGCCTCAGTCCGGGGCCTCTGTGGATGCCACACCTTCATTGGAGGTCACCATGGACTCCCCGTCCTCACCGGAGGCCCCCGCTAAGCAGCCTCTCCCTTCATCTGGCCTCCTCGCTGGTCAACCGCCATCACCGTTGGGCTCTACTGTTGGCCAGCTGTCCTTGTTGGAGGTCAACTCTTCGCAGCGCTGGTTCTGCCTCCTCCAGGTTGGAGAGCCTGCCAGTCCACTGGGGTGCGTGGGTCCCGCTGCCACCTCCTAGTGGAGGACGTTGTGCCAGCGGTCTGGTGGCTTGGGTACTCTGGGAGGCAACCTGACGGGCTACGCCATCCATGGCAGATTGCTCAAGAACTCTGGGCATCCACCGGACGTGTTTTACCGCATGCTCCAGTGGTCTGGACTCTGGCAGGCCTACACCGAATTGTCGTAAGTCTCTTCCCAGAGGTCCGCGAGCCTGGGTCACCTTAATGTTCTGGTTGAGGGTCATGAGTGGGTTTTTTTTGTGTGTGTGTGGTTTTTTTTTTTTTGGTTTCGCGGTCCACATACTTGCCTGGGTCCCCCCCCCCGCTGGGTGGGTTGTTTTCCTTATTGGGGGGGGGGTCTTCTTTTCCTTTTTGATGTTGCCCTGGGGTGTCTGGGTCCACCCCTTGGGGGGAGGGGGCACTGTTGTGATCCTGGGCACGGGTAAGGGCCGTGCCCAGTCTCCAGTTTTAGTTTTGTCCTTTTCCTGCTTGTCTATTTTTGAAGTGTTTGTATTCTTAGTTCTGCCTTTAGTCCTGCTTATTTATTGTGTGTCAGTTATGTTATTTACATCGTTTGGTATTGGGTCATTTTGTAGTTGTAGTAATGTTTGCATTTTGGGGTTGTGTTGTTGTCATTTCATTATGGTTTCCGGTTTGTGTTTTATTTTGACAGCACTGTGCAGCTTCTGGCTGTCAAACTGTTCGGAGCTGCACAGCTGTCATTCATTCTGTTATTTCCTCCACTCATGTATCCACACCTGCTACCCATCTAGAGATGGTATTTAAGGGCACCACAATCTTTTCCCGTTGTCGCACCCTACTGAGACGTCCTTGGATAATCATTAGGAATCTGAGTGTGTTGTCTGCCGTCGCCGTTGAGGAGATTGTGTTGAGCTCCAACCAGGTAATTTGTCCTTCCCCTAAATTCCCTCAGCCACGAGCCCCGCTGTTCTTCGGGTGTGCTCCGGCTGTATTTGTCTCTGTTTCCCCGGCATCCCCGAGTGCCTCAGCCGTTATTCCCTAGGCTGTTCTGTTCCCACTGTTCGCGAGCTCCGCTCTCCTCCGGCACGGGTGTTTCCCCTTTTATTTATTAGTGTTGTGCTGCTTGTTATGTGCATCTTTACATTAATAAATGTGCAAACTCACAGAGAGTGTTTGGTGTCCTGTTTAGCCTTTGGAAAGGGCGATTTATGACAAATTTCTTAAATTTGGTGAAGATTCTCAGTCTTCCAGGTGGGTAAGTATGCTGTATGAAAGCTCAGTCAAGTCAACTGGATTCAAGTATTTTTTACTTCTGAAATGTTTCACCATTCATCTAAATTCTGTGGTAATACCAAGCAGCAGATATGTGTAATTTTTTTACAGTGTAATTTTTTTTATGATGCAATGTTTTTTTAATTTTAATTTTATGATTTATTAGCTCTGCCAAGGAGGTAATGTTTTTACCAGGGTTTGTCTGTCAGTTTGTCTGTCTGTCTGTTACAAACATAACTCAAAAAGTTATGAACAGATTTTGATGAAATTTTCAGGAAAGGTGTGTAATGGCACCGGGAACAGATGATTGGATTTTGGTGATGATCTGAGAGTGCATACCTCCACCAAGGGCTTTGTTTGTATTTGTGCAGCAGGATTACACATAAACTACTGGATGGATTTAGATGAAATTTTCACCAGAGGTGGTTCTTGGGCTAGAGAGGAACCCATTATATTTTGGTGATGATCTGAGAATGCATACCTCAGCCAAGGCTCTTATCTTCTTACAGTGTGTTAGCAACAATACTCAAAAAGTTATGAACGGATTTTGATGAAATTATCAGGAAAGGTGTGTAATGGCACAGGGAACAGATGATTAGATTTTGGTGATGATCTGAGAATGCATACCTCAGCCAAGGCTCTTATCTTCTCACAGTGTGTTAGCAACAATACTTCAAAACTGATGGACAGACTTTGATGCAATTTTCACCACAAGTGGCTGTAGGCCTACACACAAACCCATTACATTTTGGAGGTGATCCATGAGAAACGGAAGGAGCCTTGGCGGAGGTATGCGCTCTATGAGTGCTTTCTAGTTTATTTATTTTATTTTTAGAGTATTATTTTACAAATTAAATAGTGCTTATTTTGTTTATTTTTCAAAATTATGCTGTTTGGTATCGCCATAGAATTTGGATGAATGGTGTAACATTTCAGAAGTAATACTTCTGCTGCCCATGATCCTGCTGAGCTCACGCTGTTCTGCACCGCAGTCAGTAGTGACTGCTTGACCTGAGGCTGCCAGTGCACAGTGAGTCTTTGGCTCTGACATCTGATAGGCTTCCATAATCATGTAACACGGCAGACCCATCTGTAAAACCGGTTTTCACACATAAATGTAATACCTAAAACTCTCAGAAGTGAAAACAAATTGCATGTTTTGTATTAACATGATGGTTTTGCGATATTTAAAAAAGTATCGACTCCAAAGTATCTGGTATCGAAGTATCGATACTTGAATATCGATACGCCCATCCCTATTCAACCTCATTGGTGCAAAACATAATGATGGCATTGGTTACAGATGCATTTCTAAACTGCTGAATGTTCCACTGAGCACTGTTGGAGCCATCATTTGGAAGTGGAAAGAATATCATTTTACCATAAACCGACCACAGCCAGGATCTCCTCTCAAGATTTCTGACAGAGGAGTCAAAAGAATTATCAGAAGAGTTATGCAAGAGCCAAAGACCACTCATGGAGAGCTCCAGAAAGACCTGGAGTTAGCAGGTACTGCTGTTCCAAAGAAAACAATAAGTAATGCACTCAGTCGACATGGGCTGTATGCCTGGAGTCTCACAAGACTCCATTTCTGAAGAAAAAGCATGTTGAAGCTCGTTTAAAGTTTGCTGCACAACATTTGAGCAAGCCAGTAAAATACTGGGAGAATATAGTCTGGTTAGATGAGACCAAACTTGAACCTTTTGGATGCCACAACACACAGCATGCTTGGAGGAGAAATGATACTGCACATCAGCCTCAAAACATCATACCAACAGTGAAGTTTGGAGGTGGGAGCATCATGGTGTGAGGGTGTTTTTCAGCACATGGTACAGGCAGACTTCATATAATTGAAGGAAAGATGAATGGACAAATGTACAGAGACATCCCTGATAAGAATGTCTCTTATCAGGGATGTCTGATGTTGAATGTAATTGAAAATCTGTGGAACAAACTGAAGATCAGCGTTCATAGAAGACACCCACAGAACCTTCAAGATTTGAAGACAGTTTGTATGGAAGAATGGGCTAAAATCACTCCTGAGCAATGTCTGCACCTAGTTTCTCCATACAGTAGGCATCTGGAAGCTGTTATTACCAACAAAGGCTTTTCTACTAAATATTAAATGAATTTCACCAAGCATGTTCAATACTTATTTCCTGTGCTATTCTACTTTATTAAATATAACGTGTTTTGTGAACACAGTTGCCTTGATTTATTTATATGTATGGATTACTTGGGTTGTTACTGATATGTGGTGAAAATCTCAGATCAATGGCTCCATCAGAAAATATGTTTAATGAGAAAAATGTTGACGTGTTCAATACTTATTTTCCCCGCTGTATGTGTGAAATTGGATTTAGAGATATGTTATATCCCTATTATGGGTGAATAGAGAGGGAAGACAATGAATGGTTAAAAAACCGTCAGGTCATTTGAAGAAGCTGATGATTTGTGAAATCTGGTCATCCTGAGATGCATCTTCATCTGAAAATATCCAGATTAAGATGTTAATTCATGAATATGTCTGGTATTTGTCAGTTGTAAATATGCATATTTATTCAGTGAGTGCACAGACAGTACAGTTGTAGTGAAGTGAAACAGAAATAACATTGATTTTTTTTGTATATATTTCCCTCCCAGTTCCACCATTCGGCCAAAAATGGACATATCATTTCATTTTGAAAAATGTTTTGTTGACTTTTTTTACATCACCAAGGCAGAAAATATTTTTATTGACTTAAAGGGCCTATATCATGCTATTTTAAGCCTTTCAGAGTAAACTATATGCATGTATGTGATAGTATACCTTTGGTACACTGGAGAATGAATTTGTTATGAAATATGAGTTATTTTCGCGAGCCCGGAAGTAAGATGCCTCGATCTCTGAGGCTCTGCCTCTCTTTCTTGTGGCTGCCGCCCATTTCATGACGTAACCCCTGAGCCGGCTGCTGCAGCGTGTCGCTGGGTTCCGCCCACGAAAACAACATCTACAGTAAACTTTAGAAAAGATGGATGAGCATGTTGAACTCTTTAGCCTCCTGTTATTATTTTAGCCTATAATATTATTCTTATGTAATGTATGGTTAATCACGTTTAATATTATGATTTTAGCCTCTGCATTCTGGTCTATTTTGACCTTTTTCTGACGAGTAGGCTCTTCTTTAGGAAGGCTGAACAAACTCCTAAATCTCTCACAGCCAAAGACACATTTACGCCACTTAGAAGACATTGTCTTACGTAAAAAAGCAAACAGTTGTTGTCACTGAGCAGATCAGGTGCGAGAGGAACTACTTCTTCACAGCATCAATGCTAAAGTGAAAGAGTTTTGCCGATCACCGCTCCGTTTGCTGCACGGAGAAAGTGGGTGTGTGCGTTAGCCTGGGGGCGGTGCTGGCAGCACAGGCACTTCCTGGAGTGGGCGGCTCACCCACGTTCATACGTTTGAACGTGGGGACCCAGTCATTATCAGGGACAGGGCGGAGCAGCAGCTCAGAGAGCAGTTTGAGGAGGAATACTCAGAGATGCGTGAATGGAGCAAAATACTACTTTGGGGGTGTTTTTGGTGAGGAATTAACATTATAACATGCTAAAAAGCTCAAAAAAGTCGATTTTGCATGATACAGGCCCTTTAAATATTCAAATGGTTCTTCTTGAATATTTGCATAACATTATAAATATGTTATTTGACACATTGAAAGAAAAATTGCCGATTGCAAGTACATTTTTTCTATATTATATAAAATAAAATATTTTCTCACACAGAATTATTCTACATGGTTATAACACTTTATTTTGCAGCAACAACACTGGAATCACTTGAACATTAATTTAATTTATGACTTGATCGCATGTGCAGCAGCAGGCAGCACACTGCACACTTTTCACTTCATCAAGCCATCTCTCAAATTTGGTGAGTAGTGAACAGGGCTGGAGTGGATGAAGTGTATGTTTTCTGCTGGCAGTGAGTTGCAGGACATCTGTGCTGTTATTTGTGCATCAATAAGTTTCACTAACTTGTTATTAGCACATATGGACCTTGATTTTTTTTAGTTTTTTGATAAGGAAAAGACTTCCAGGCATATGGAGAATTAGGGAGATGGTATGTTACATGTATTGCACAACCAGTACTTGCCAAAAATTCCTGCAGCTCCTTTGGTGTTGCCGTAGGCGTTCTGGCAGCCTCTCTAAATAGTTTTTGCCCTTCCTTTTAATCACTTTTGGAGGGAACATTCAGTTCTTGAAATGTTCAGGTCTCGGTAATGTCAATGTTATCCCATATTCACAAAATTTGGGGGATTTTTTCCCTCGAACAGATGTTTTGTTTTCAATCGAACTGTACAGGTTATACGTCATATTAAAGGTGGGAAAAGTTTGGAAATGACTTATTGTGGTCTCTTTTTTACATCATAGAAACCTGGCATTATAACAGGGATGTGTAAAATTTTGATATCCACTGTATATCATAGAGTATCTAAACATATCTGTTGTCTGGATTTTAGTGAAACTCTTTAGTGCAATCAGACACTCACGTAGAAGGTTGGTTTGAATGGATGCCCATCCATCCATCCATCTTCTTCCACTTAATCCTTTTTTCGGGTCGTGGGGGGGGGGGAGGCTGGAGCCTATCCAAGCATGGATGTTCCTTTTTTAAATCAACACCTTAGCTTTATCTGCCTTGTATTTTTACTCTGTTTGAAAGGACTCTCTCTACCTGCGGCTGTGGCGCAGGTGCCGTCTCCTGATTGGAGGGTCAGGGGTTTGATTCTCGCTCTGTCTGCAGTCTGCATATCGAAGTGTCCTTGAGCAAGACACTGAACCCCCAGTTGTTCCTGGTGGGTCAGGCCAGCGCCTGTGCATGGCGGCTCCACCACCATCAATGTATGTGTGAATGGATGGATAGCAGGATCTGTAAAGTGCTTTGGTCATCAAGAGATGAGAAAAAGCGCTATATAAGTGAACACCCTTTACCTCCTTGAAGTTATTCCACTTTCCTCTTTAGATGTCTGCTGTTTAACCTCTTGCACTCCGGTGTACTGCGGGCGGACACGTCGCTGCGTCCTAGAGCGCATGAGGGCGCTGCGTCCTAGAGCGCACTGAAAAAAAAAAGCTGCATTTCCGTTCTTCCACCACAGACACAGCCGCGAACAGAAAGCCAAAGGAGTGCTTTGATTGGTTTAGATGTGATTGACCTCTCATTCGACTAATAAGAGCCTTGAATTGGGTTTCTGAAACCTTAAAGAACCAATGACTGAAAACCTAGCAAGAAGGACCCGCCTACCAACGGCTGCGAATACAGCCAGCCAATTGAAGCACAGAAGTTCGAAAGCTGTTTTGTGTAAGGCTAGGTGACACACAGGCGTTCGCCAGTCTTTTTTTCTAACTACTGTTCTTATTTTTTTTTCCACAATATCTTTATTGAACCTTTTTTTTTTTTTAACAAACATGATACAAACAATCAAACACTAACACTAAAGTACTACAAAAAAAAAAAATGCACTAAAAACACCAACAACCACCAACAAAATCAAGTCTTCAACAATGCTCCTCTGTTTAGTCTAGACAATCCAATACATAAGTATACATATTATGTTCACCAGTTTGGAATTTACAAGGTCCACACACATCATTCACCTTCTTCTTCAAGAGTTATGTTTAAATTTTTTACATAATCAATAAAAGGTCTCCATATATTCTCAAACACAATTTCCTTTGATTTTAGTATATATGTTATTCTTTCTAATGGAAGGTTTGTTAACATCTGTCTTAACCACTGAGTCACATCTGGTCTATGAGTCTTTTTCCATAATAGTGCAATACATTTTTTGGCATTAAGCAAACTGAGGTCTATGAATGTTCTTTCACTTTTATTAAAATTATGCTTTTCTGGGTACAGACCCAACAAAAACAGTTTAGGATTCAATATGATTTGTTTTGAGATTATTTTTTCAATTGTTACCCTCACCTCTTCCCAAAACATTCTTATTAATCTACATTCCCATAAACAATGAAATAGGGTTCCTTTACTTTCCATGCATTTTGTGCATGTATCTGGTATATTTTTGTTATATCTATTTAACTCCTCCGGTGTAACATACATCCGCATTAACCATTTGAAATGTATCAATTTAAGGCGTGCATTTATTGATTTGGTTTGAGCTTCTGTACAAGCCAATTCCCATTGTTCCTCTGAAATTTCAATTTGCAGATCTTCTTTCCAGTAGTTTAATCTTTTCAGTGAATTTTCACTTGAAGATAGTGTCAATGAGTTATAAAACTCTGAAATAATACCCTTTCTTTTACTATCTTTCATCATCATTTTTTCCAAGGATGAATAAATAGGTCGAGTGAGAGCTTTATTTTGATTTGATCGAATAAAGTTTCTAAGTTGAAGATATTTAAAAAAATGTGTTCTATTGAGATTAAATTTGATCCTCAGCTCTTCAAAAGACATTATGTTGTCTGCACATGGCAAATATAAATCCTGAATCTTTTGTATCCCTTTTAAATTCCATACTTTAAATACAGCGTCCGCTCTCCCTGGTTTAAAATATTGATTACCCCATATTGGACTAAATTGTGACAATAACTGTGGTTCTTTTAAATAGTTTTTAGCTTCACACCATATTTTGATCATATGCTTTACAAATGGATTTTTAACTTGTTTTTGTAATTTTTTTGCCGAATCTGAGTATATGAATATGGGAAGAGGTAAAGGTAAATTGTATGATTCCGTTTCAGTCCAGTGAGGGAGATCATTTGATGAAAAATAATATGTCATAGACCTCAGTTGTGCCGACCAATAATACAACATAAAATTTGGACATTTCAGACCTCCACGATCAAATGGTAAATATAATAAAGACAGACGTAATCTAGCCCTCCTGTTGTTCCATATAAATTCCACTAACTTTTTTTTTATTCTTGAGAATAGATCTAAAGGTGGTGATAAGGGAATGTATTGAAATAAATAAAGTATTTTAGGTAAAATATTACTTTTAAGTATATTGATTCTCCCGATCATCGACATTGGTAGTGACATCCATCTCTGAGTTAACTCACTGATATCTGACATTAAGGCTTCATAATTGACACTGGCGACTGATTCTAGCTTAGGCATAATTTGGATTCCTAAATATTTAAACTGATTTACAACATTGAATTGATTTACCTCAGGGGCTGGGTAATTTCTCTGGGTCTCATTTAGCATTAATATTGAAGATTTAGTTTTATTTATTTTATATCCTGATATTTCCCCAAAATTCTTTATTAAATTCAACAAGGTTGGAATTGATTTTTTTAGATTCGACATAAACAAAATTATATCATCGGCGTACAGGGAGATTTTATGTTCTGTTGGTCCAACTTTAATTCCATATATTTGTGAATGTAAACGTATCGCTATCGCTAAAGGTTCAATTGCCATAGTAAACAGTAAAGGTGAAAGTGGACAGCCTTGTCGACATCCTCTATTGATTTTTATTGGTTTTGAAATATTGTTATTTGTTAGGATTTCTGCTGTAGCATTATTGTATATTATTTGAACCCATTTTATGAAATTATTTCCAAGTCCAAACCTTTGTAGGACTTCAAAAAGAAAGGGCCATTCAACTCTATCAAAGGCCTTTTCGGCGTCCAATGATAGGAGAGCTGTATCCGGTGCTTCTTTATTAAAATAAATAATATTAAATAGTCTTCTTACATTATGGAAGCCTTGTCTACCCTTTATAAAGCCATTCTGATCTCGATTAATAATATTTGGTAAAATTTCTTGTATTCGTCTTGCTAAAATTTTACAGATTATCTTAAGGTCGGCGTTTAATAGGCTTATTGGTCTCATATTTTCACATTTATTAGAGGGCTTACCTGGTTTTGGCAGCAGTATAATTAAGGCATTATTTATGTATGATGGTAAATTATTATTTTGAAATGCTTCTAAAACCATTTCCAAAAAAGGTTTTATTAATTTATTCTTAAATTTTTTATAAAGGTCAACTGGAAGACCATCTGGTCCTGCACTTTTTCCTGATTTCATATTATCAATAGCTAGCCCAACTTCTTCTTGACTAATTTTAGACTCCAATATCTCCCTGTTTTCATTTGGAATACACGGTATAGATAGTTCGTTCAAAAACCCATTTAGTTTTGTTAAATCAGGTTCATTTTTGGTATCATATAATTTTTCATAGTAATCTCTAAAGGCTCTATTAATTCTAAAGGATCTATAACTACCTGTCCGTTACTTATAATACTGGTAATTGGTGTTTTAATTTCCAATTGTTTAATCTGCCATGCTAATAATTTTCCTGATTTTTCACCTTGTTCATAAAAAGATTGTTTCAATCTTAGAAGACTCGAGGCAGCTCTATTCGCTGATTTTTTGTCGTATTCAGCTCTCAAAATCAGTAATTCATTCTCCAACCTTGGGTCACTTCCTGCATACACTTTTTCCTGAAGATTTTTTATTTTATGTTCCAATTTAGCTCTCTCCTCTCGAGTCTTCTTAGATTTTGATCCTGTATAACTAATAATATGTCCCCTAATAAAAGCTTTGAAAGCCTCCCACTTTACACATGCTGATGTTTGTGTAGTATTGATGTCAAAGAACTCGTCTATCTGTTTTTCTATATACTTGACAAATTCCTCATCCTGAAGCCATTTATGCTGAAATTGCCATCTACCTGATTCCTTTGTCAATTTTTTATCTACATATATTAGACAACAGGGTGCATGATCAGAGATCACAATGTTATCATAAAAGCAGTTTTGAATCTTGGACCTTAATTCTGTGGAAATCAAAAAATAATCAATACGTGAGAATGTCTTGTAGGTACTGGAATAACAAGAATAGGCTTTAACTTGTGGTTTCATTTCTCTCCATATATCTAACAATCTCAATTCTTTCATAAAATGATTAATAGTCATCCTACATCCAATGTGCGTACAATCCAGTCCTGTTGATCTATCCACACCTGGATTCAATGTACAATTAAAATCCCCTGCTATTATATGTTGCCCTGTAAGTGATGATAAGATGAGAAATAAATTAGCAAAGAACTTCTGATCATCTATATTGGGACCATATAAGTTCACAAGATTTATATTTTCTAATAGCAAAGAACCTTGAATGATTACATATCTTCCAAATTTGTCTCCAATTACATTTTTCACTTGAAAAGGAACTGATTTATGTATGAGAGTCATAACTCCCCTGGCTCGGGATGAAAATGAAGAGGTGAATACACTTCCCTGCCATCTACTCCTAATTCTTTTAACATCCTCCTCTATCAGATGAGTTTCTTGTAAAAACACAATTCTTGAACCCATGTCCTTTATTTTATTCATAACTTGTTTAAGTTTTTTTAAATTTTGTAGACCTCTGCAATTCCATGAAGTTAAATTAAGATTAACACTTTGGTCCATGATCAATAGAGAGTTTGGGATTACCTTGCAGTGTAAACATGCTCATACAGAGAAGCAAAAACATGAGTGGTTGAACATTCATCCTACAAACTACACACAAACAAATTTCCCCTTCCCACACTTGTGGCAAACCCCCCAAAATCAAAAGAAAAATTCTGTCTCCCGATATAGCCATCGACCGTTCCACACCCACGGGGAACAGCCTAAACCACTCCTTCTTCATCCTCCCAATCACCCTAACTCTACTGCTTTTAATGACGTAACATTAACTCTCCTCTGTAGTTTTCCAACTTAACTCCAAAATTTTTAACAACTTTGTACATCATAGTTTTTTTTTTTTTTTGTTTTGTTTTTGTTTTGTTTTTTTAATATATAATACAATCTATATTTTGTAAACTTACTATTTACTTCAAGTCAGTCAGATGCCTGTGCAAATGCTTAATTATTCTACCTTATATTTTGTTCATGCTTAGCTCCCACCAGTCTCTTCTTCTTCTTTGATCTTCTTGATGAACTCCTGCGCCTCCTCTGGGGTCTTGAAGATGTGGGTTCTGCCCTCATACATGGTCAGCAGTCTCGCAGGATAGATTACACCATGACGAATCCCAAGGTTGCGCAGCTCCTTACGTACGGGATCAAACTGCTTCCTCAATTGCTGGATTCCTGTGGCCAAATCTGGGTAGAACCGCACCTGCTGGTCCTGGTGTTTAATCTCTCCTTTAGCACGTGCAGCGTTGAAGATCTTCATCCTGTCTCTGTTGCTAAGAAACTTCATAATTAAGGTCCTCGGCGGTCCCTTATCTCTCCGTGGGCCAATACGATGTACTTTTTCCAGAACCACTGCTGATTGCAACTCCTCGCTGCCCAGCACCTCCGGAATCCACTTTTCCAGAAAGGAACATATGTCCCGACCTTCTGATTCCTCTGGAAGACCCACCAGCCTCAAATTATTCTGTCTCGACCGAGATTCCAAATCCAAAATATTATCTTCCAGAGATTTATTTTTTTTTTCCAAAGTGCGCACCTTTAATTGAAGACGGGTGACGTCATCTTCAGCACTAGCGAGACGGAGCTCCATCTGCGCCGTTCGTTCTACACAGTCACCCAATTCTTTTCTTATTCCTTCCAACGCTGTCATAATCCCATCAAATCTAGAGGAAAAGTCCGCTCTCATTGAACTCATGGCAGCCATCAGCGCATCTGCGCCATTCCCCGCAGAAATCGCACCGTTGCCAGCCTCCTCCGCCATATATGGAGTTTTGTTTGCTGCGTCACAGACCTGAAAGTCCGTTAATTTGGACTGTTTCGGCGGCTCGCTTTTTCCTTTTCCTGGTTTTCCAGCCTTAGGCTTCGCCGACATATCCTCGCCCAAATGCTGGGATACGTTCTGTCCCAAATGAGAGAGTTATTTGCCGATTTTTTTCTCCAGGAGCAGAGCAGAGCGAGACACGTCCGTCCTACGTGGCAGCCATAACCGGAAGTCCACTACTGTTCTTATTTGTTTTGAAAAATCGTTCGCCAAAACCGCAATCATGGAAGCGCAAAACCGCAATAATGGAATTATGGTTTGACCGGGTCGCGTGACCAGAACCACGAGTCCGTAACAAGCGGACCAGCGTCATGTTCGTCTGACAATGAGGAAGAGAAGTTCGCCAGCGACATTGCTGTTGTGGACAGGTAAGTGTTATAAGCTAAATTATTCTTTATCCCTGAAAATTGTAATCCAAATGACTTTTGACTGATCGGTAAATTACAACTGTGCGTTATCGCAACGTGACGGACCCGGACCGCTCCAGGTCCATCATGTTGCAAACGGCACCCCTGTCATGTTGTGAACGCCCCCCCCCCCCCCGCTACTCTTCTGTAGCGGATTGCAGATATATTGCAGATATTTTAGTGCAACTGTGCGTAGTAGACCGCAGCGCACCGTTCACCACTTTCCGTCATATAGCGATGGGCGATGTCCGTCCTCTGTAGCGGGGGGGGGGGGAGTTGTTATCTTCTACATTACAGATATTCTAGTATAATTTTTAGTGCACTGTAGGTTATTTTTTCTTGTAAAAAAAAAAAGCCACACATTTTTTACGTGGCATGCTTCTTTGTGTGTGGGGGCTTGTTTGTTCATTCATTCATTCATGAATGAATAAACAACCCCCCCCACACACACACACACAGCCCTTCATCTTTCATTAGAGCCCAAGATGAAGCTTCTATACTGAATCATTCAAAAGTTACAGATGTTTTTCCAAACTGTGCCATTTGGCACAATTTGGCACAGTTAAAAAACGCCTGGGAACAACCTAAGAAAAAAGCTGTGTAATATATTCATTTTTTGTGGTGTTGTTACAAAATTTTGACCTCAGCTGGATAACACTTGGTTCTACATTTCTGTTGCATTTTCCAGCCAGTATCTGAAGCTGTGTGTTATTTGCAAGCATTTGTATCCAAAAAAACACCCAGGCGAAATTTATTTTCTTCAAGTTCAGTATGTTTAGATGACTGTTACTCAGTGGCAGGAGCACTTAGAGAGATTATGACTGTTTTTCCAAGAAATTCAAAGTGTTTTCTTTTAAATGAGACCAACCCCATGAAGATGCTGCAAAGGGTTGAATAACAGCTTTCGATTTACTTTGGGTACGTTATTTTTTGGCGTTTTTAGGGAAATTGACCAGAGTGCAAGAGGTTAAATAGAATAAACTGTAAGATTCAGTTATGTAGTTTGCCTCACCCACTGTGTTACACAACTGTGCCTTTTTTCACTCTATTGTTACGTTCACTTATAAGTGACATGATTTACAACCCAAGAGACAGACGCTGAAACGAGTGATTACAGACAATTATCTTTTATTGTTAGAGTGTGGGTATAGTGCGTGAGTGGATGTATGTGTGCTCGTCTGGTAACTGGAGCTGAGCCCGTCTTATGGTGACCTGGCAACCCTGGAACACACAAGCACAAAGGTTACTGCTGCACAATAACAATGACGGCGTATATGCTGCAGGTGCTTACTGGCAGGTCCCACAGTGTAAGTTCGGCTGGCTCCTGGTGTCCGTGTGACGTAGTGCTCGAGGTGCCCGGCATTGCGGGGGTGAGGAGGAACTCCGAGGAGGAGGAGGCTGTGCCTCGTCAGCTGAGGAGGATTGTCCGCCGCCTGGGAGGTCCACCTGTGCACAGGGGAAAGAACTTGCAGACGATGAGTGCTGAGTTTGCTTACGTGGCCTGGCTTGACTTGACGCTCGCTTCTTGACTTGTAGTCGAGATCTCAGTGCATTGCTTGGCAAGGAAGACAGACGACTCCATGCTGAGGAGTCCGCGCGTCGGGCTTTTAAAGTCCGCTGATTGCCACCTGCTGGAGTGAGCGCGGCTGATGATGATGATGCTGATGACGGCCTAGCGGCCATCATGACAGTACTCCCCCCTCTAGAGGTGCCTCCAGGCACCTGCCCAATCCTACCTGGATGCGCCCGATGGAAATCGCGGACCAACTGCTTATCGAGAATCAACGCGGGGCGTATCCAGGAGCGATGCTCAGGACCAAACCCCTCCCAGTCTACCAAATACTGAAGGCCCCGACCCCTCCTGCGGACATCCAGGATTGCTGTCACTCCCCAGCCCGGGTGACCATTGATCATCCTCGGGGGAACAGGAGCCGCGGGAGGCGGGCACAGCAGGTTGTCGATGTAGGGCTTGACCTGGGAGACGTGAAAAGTGGGGCAGATGCGCATGTGAGGGGGGAGAACAAGACGCACAGACACAGGGTTGACAATGCAGGCAATGACATAAGGGCCGATGAAGCGCTTGGTCAGCTTACGCTTCTCGGCAGGCACACTGATGTTTTTCGTGGACAACCATACCTTCTGACCCACCTTGTAATCCGGGGCGGGCCTCCTGTGACGGTTGGCCACTTCGATATTGCGTTCTGTGGTTCTCAGGAGGGCTCTGTGGGCGATGGACCAAATCCGCCGACAACGCCTGGTGTGAGCCTGTACAGACGGAACCGCTACCTCTCCCTCCTCCTCAGGGAACACAGGTGGATCGTACCCCAATGATGCCTTAAAGGGGGACATCCCCGTGGCCAAGGACACCGTGGTGTTGTGAGCGTACTCGATCCATGAGAGATACACTACTGTTCAAAAGTTTGGGGTCACCCAGACAATTATTTTGTGTTTTCCATGAAAAGTCACACTTATTTACCACCATGAGTTGTAAAATGAATAGAAAATATAGTCAAGACATTGACAAGGTTAGAAATAATGATTTGTATTTGAAATAATAATTTTTTCCTTCAAACTTTGCTTTCGTCAAAGAATCCTCCATTTGCAGCAATTACAGCATTGCAGACCTAACATGATTGCACAAGGGTTTTCTAATCATCCATTAGCCTTCTGACGCAATGAGCAAACACATTGTACCATTAGAACACTGGAGTGATAGTTGCTGGAAATGGGCCTCTATACACCTATGTAGATATTGCACCAAAAACCAGACATTTGCAGCTATAATAGTCATTTACCACATTAGCAATGTATAGAGTGTATTTCTGATTAGTTTAAAGTTATCTTCATTGAAAAAAAGGGGCCGACGATGACGTCTTACCAGTAGCGCACTGAGCGCAGGCCCGGACATAGTTGTTAACATCCTTCCGTAGCCCTGGCCACCAAAAGGTCCTCTGGAGGAGGTCAATGGTCCGACTCACACCCGGATGGCACACCAGTTTAGACGCGTGACCCCACTCGATTACCTGGCCTCTGACAGAACGGGGAACAAATAGACGACCCGAGGGCCCCCCACCCGGATCGGGCTCCACCTCTTGTGCTCTTCTGACCTTGTCGCAGATTCCCCAGGACAACACACCCACCACACAGGCAGACGGCAGAATAGTCTCCTCCTGCTCGTCAGAGGATGGCACGTCAAACTGCCTGGAAAGGGCGTCAGGCTTACCATTCTTGCTTCCCGGCCGATAGGTGATTGTGAAATTAAAGCGACCGAAGAAGAGTGACCAGCGGGCCTGACGTGCGTTCAACCGCTTGGCCGTCCTGAGATACTCAAGGTTGCGATGGTCAGTCCAAACAACAAACGGCTGGGCAGCCCCCTCCAGCCAGTGCCTCCATTCCTCCAGAGCGAGTTTGACGGCCAGCAGCTCCCTGTCACCAATGCTGTAGTTCCTCTCAGCGGGCGTCAGGCGATGAGAGAAGTAAGCGCAGGGTCAGATCTTTCCATCCGCCGGGGAGCACTGAGAGAGAACGGCCCCAACCCCCGAATCCGATGCGTCCACCTCCACCAGACACTGTAGTTCCGGGTCCACCTGGGTCAACACACGAGCCGAGGCAAACTCCCCCTTCAGTCTCTCGAATGCCGCAGCAGCCTCCTCACTCCAGCGAAAAGGGACCTTCGGGGATGTGAGCGCAGTCAGGGGTCTGGCGATATTCCCAAAGTTAGGCACAAATCGCCGATAAAAATTGGCGAAACCCAGAAACCCCTGCAGCTGTTTCCGAGATGTAGGTGCGGGCCAGTCCACCACCGCCTTGACCTTGTCCGGATCGGGAAGCACCTGGTTATGGGCGATGATAAATCCCAGGAAGGAGGTGCGGTCCGTGTGGAATTCACATTTCTCCGCCTTGACGAACAACTGATTCTCCAGGAGGCGCTGCAGAACCCGCCGCACATGCACCTGGTGCTCCTCCAGTGTGTGCAAGAAGATGAGGATATCATCGAGATACACAAAGACGAAGGAGTTCAGAAAGTCCCGGAGGACGTCATTGATTAGGCGCTGGAACACCGCCGGAGCGTTGGTTAACCCAAACGGCATCACTAAGTATTCAAAGTGACCGCTTGGGGTCCGGAAAGCAGTCTTCCATTCGTCACCTTCTCGAATACGCACCAGGTGATAGGCGTTCCGCAGATCTAGCTTGGTGAACCATGACGCCCCCTGGAGGGAGTCGAAAGCAGTGTTCATCAAGGGGAGTGCGTATTTGTCTTTGATTGTGATGTCATTGAGGCCCCGGAAGTCGATGCAGGGGCGCAGCGAACCGTCCTTCTTCCCCACGAAGAAGAACCCTGCGCCCAAGGCCGAGGAGGATAGACGGATGATACCGGAAGCCAAAGACTCCTTAATATACGTATCCATGGCCTCACGTTCCGGGGCTGACAGGCTATACAGGCGGCTCGCCGGGAGAGGGGCCCCAGCCTTGAGGTTGATTGTGCAGTCATATGGACGATGGGGGGGAAGGGACAGCACCCGTGACTTACTAAACACCGGGCCCAGGTCATGGTAGATGTCAGGTACCCTGGACAAGTCCGGGGGAGGCGTCGAGGGAGGAAGCATGGGAACCGAGGGGGCGCACGCCGCTGACTGGAGACAGGCGCTCAGGCAGAACGGGCTCCACGCCGTGATTCTCCCAACTTGCCAGTCGAAAGTGGGGTTATGCACCCAGAGCCAGGGGTACCCCAGGATGACGGGTGAAGAGGAGATGGGCAGAATCAGGAACCGTATTTCCTCTCTGTGATTCCCTGAGACTATTACTGACACAGGGGCCGTCTGGTGGGAAACTGATGTCAGTGACGCCTTGGATAGGGTGACAAGATGAACAAGGGGGCATAAGGACTGACAGCTGAGGCCCATCAGGGTTGCCAGGTCTCTGGAGATGAAATTCTGCTCAGCTCCAGAGTCAACTAAGGCGTGTGTGGTGTGTTCCTTGTGTTTGTGGAGGAGTCTAATGGGAATGTGGCAACTAGTGAGGGGTTTTTCCTGATCTTTGTCCGCGAATCCCCCTACTGTGGTAGGTAGAGCAGGTTGTCCAATAACCACATGGTTGGCGGTTCAAATCCCGCTCTCCCCAGATATCCTGCCGTTGTGTCCCTGGGCAAGACACTTTACCCCAATTGCTCCTGGTGGGTCTGGAAGCGCCATGTTAGGCAGCATGCCACCATCAGTGTGTGAATGTGTGTGTGAATGGGTGGATTGCAGGATCTGTAAAGCGCTTTGGTCATCAAGAGATGAGAATAAAAGCGCTATATAAGTGAATGCCATTTACCATTTACCATTTTACTGTGATCCGCGGACCTCCCCTTTTAATGGGCAGACCACTATTCCATGTGACCCATTACCACAGTAGAAACACAACCCCTGCTCCCTGCGGCGCTGTCTTTCAGCCGCTGTAATCCCTGATTGCCCCACAATCATATCCTCCTGCTCCGGAAGTTCTTCAGATGCGGGCAGAGCGAGGAGGGAGGACCTAATGGGGCGAGGGCGAGATTTACTCAAACGGGAAGCTGTTTGCCGTTCGGCCACTCGCTCCCTTAGCCTGCAATCTAGGCTGATGGTGAGGGAGATTAATTCCCCTAACCTGTCTGGTTTATCCCGTGCTGCTTAGCTCATCCTTCAACTCAGGGCTAAGACTGCGGAGGAAGATTCCACAGAGCGCTGGCTCCCCCCACCCAACCTGAGCAGCTAATGCCCGGAAATCAACGGAGTAATCGGCGGCAGACCTACTGCCCTGCCGAAGACCTGGCAGCCGTTTGGTTAGCACCGCGCCCCGGTCAACATGATCAAACACCTCCATGAACTCTGCCACGAACTGCTGGTAAGTCAAAAGTGGGTAGCTTGGTTTGGCCATGATGGTATAAGCCCAATCTAAGGCTCTGCCTCCCAGCAAGTTGATAATATATCCAATTTTATTCAAATCAATGGCAAAGTCCCCTGGGACGTGGAGAAACACAGACTCGCACTGCAGCAAAAACCCTCGTGCCTCCCCGAGTTTACCATTAAAATGAGCAGGGGTTGGCACGGGAGTGAGGTGATGTGTGGATGGTGGGTTAGTTTGGCTAGTAGCAGTGGCTGCGGGTGCTGAAGGTGCCCCGCTGGCCGGGGGAAACGCCTGGTGTCCTTCCAGGCGATCCAGCCGGCTGTTAATTTGTGTCAGTTGATTTAAGATTACCGTCTGTTGATAGGAAATCATGTCAACTCGTGCGCTGAGAGTGTTAAAGCGGCGCGACAGCGCGCTGTCTGTTGGGTCATCCTGACGGAGTCGTACTTACATGATTTACGACCCAAGAGACAGACGCTGACACGAGTGATTACAGACAATTATCTTTTATTGTTAGAGTGTGGGTGTAGTGCGTGAGTGGATGTATGTGTGCTCGTCTGGTAACTGGAGCTGAGCCCGTCTTGTGGTGACCTGGCAACCCTGGAACACACAAGCACAAAGGTTACTGCTCCACAATAACAATGATGGCGTATATGCTGCAGGTGCTTACTGGCAGGTCCCACAGTGTAAGTTCGGCTGGCTCCTGGTGTCCGTGTGACGTAGTGCTCGAGGTGCCCGGCGTTGCGGGGGTGAGGAGGAACTCCGAGGAGGAGGAGGCTGTGCCTCGTCAGCTGAGGAGGATTGTCCGCCGCCTGGGAGGTCCACCTGTGCACAGGGGAAAGAACTTGCAGACGATGAGTGCTGAGTTTGCTTACGTGGCCTGGCTTGACTTGACGCTCGCTTCTTGACTTGTAGTCGAGATCTTGGTGCATTGCTTGGCAAGGAAGACAGACGACTCCGTGCTGAGGAGTCCGCGCGTCGGGCTTTTAAAGTCCGCTGATTGCCACCTGCTGGAGTGAGCGCAGCTGGTGATGATGATGCTGATGACGGCCTAGCGGCCATCATGACAATAAGTTGTTGGCCACCTTTTGTATTTCACTTTGATAAAAGATCTTTATCTATTTGAACTGCTGCCATTTATCCAAGATTATGTAAGTTGTTCAGATAAACTCCCCATTTACAGTGGTGTGAAAAAGTGTTTGCCCCCTTCCTGATTTCTCATTTTTTTTGTATGTTTGTCACACTTAAATGTTTCAGATCATCAAACAAATTTAAATATTAGACAAAGATAACACATGTAAATACAAAATGCCATTTTTAAATAAAGGGGTTTATTAAGGGAAAAAAAATTCAAACCTACTTGGCCCTGTGTGAAAAAGTGATTGCCCCCTTAACCTAATAACTGGCTGGACCACCCTTAGCAGCAACAACTGCAATCAAGCATTTGCGATAACTAGCAATGAGTCTTTTACACTGCTGTAGAGGAATTTTGGCCAAATTGTCTTTGCAGAATTGTTGTAATTCAGCCACATTGGAGGGTTTTCAAGCATGAACCACCTTTTTAAGGTTATGCCACAGCATCTCAATCGGATTCAGGTCAGGACTTTGGCTAGGCCACCCCAAAGTCTTCATTTTGTTTTTCTTAAGCCATTCAGAGGTGGACTTGCTGGTGTGTTTTGGATCATTGTCCTGCTGCAGAACCCAAGTACACTTCAGCTTGAGGTCATGAACAGATGGTCGCACATTCTCCTCTCATTTTTTGGTAGACAGCAGAATTCATGGTTCCATTTACCACAGCAAGTCTTCCAGGTCCTGAAGCAGCAAAACAGCCCCAGACCATCACACTACCACCACCATATTGTACTGTTGGTATGATGTTCAGCATTCAACACCATTATTCCCCAGAGACTGATGGAGAAATTACTCCTTCTCGGTCTGAACACCGCCACATGTCTCTGGATCCTGGATTTCCTGACTGAGAGACCTCAGTCTGTCCGGGTTGGAAACAACATCTCCAACTCTGTCACACTGTGCACCGGATCCCCTCAAGGCTGTGTACTCAGTCCACTGTTGTTTACACTTCTAACACATGACTGTGTATCCAGACACGAGGGGAACCAGATTATTAAGTTTGCAGACGACACCACGGTGGTGGGACTTATTCAGAGGGATGAGGAATCAATGTACAGGGAAGAAGTGCAAGACCTGGAGGGCTGGTGCAGGGAGAACAATCTGGTGCTCAATGTGGACAAAACGAAGGAGATGATTATCGACTTCCGGCGGTCACAGCCTGAGCACGTCCCCCTCAGCATCGGCGGCCGTTTAGTGGAGAGAGTGGAGAACATCAAGTTCCTCGGAGTGCAGATCTCGCAGGACCTGACCTGGAGCAAGAATTCCTTGGGGATCAGGAAGCGGGCTCAGCAGAGACTGCACTTCTTGAGGAAACTCAAACAGGCCTCTCTCCCCATCTGCATCCTCAGGACCTTCTACAGAGGTGTGGTGGAGAGTGTTCTGACGTACTGCATTGCTACATGGTACTCCAGCTGCAGTATGTCAGACAAAAAAGCCCTGCAGAGGATAGTCAAGGGGGCTGAGAGGGTAATTGGAGTCTCCCTCCCCTCTGTCCAAGAACTTTTTCAGAACTGTTGTAGGAGCAGGGCACTGAACATTGTCAAGGACCGTTCTCACCCTCTGCATAAACACTTTGAACTTCTTCCATCTGGTAAACGATTCCGGAGCATCAGAGGCAGAACCATCAGACTGATCAACAGCTTCCTTCCACAAGCTGTCAGGATGCTGAACAGTTGACCCGGAATCTCTCATACACACTACTGCACCTACGGACATTTTGTATATTATTTGTATATTATAGTTAGTTGTTTGTTTGTTTTTTCCAAGTATGTCTCAGGGATGTGTGAATGGATGGGGGGGTGGGGGTGGGGGGTGAAGCTATGTGGGAGTGTGTCTTAAATCATGCTGCTTCTATTTGTATGGATGCCGAGAGAAACGCAATTTCATCTTGCCTGCACTACAGTTGTATGTACAGCAATATGACAATAAAGTTTGATTTGATTTGATGCTCCTTTTCTGAAATGCTGTTACTTTTATGCCAGATGTAATGGGAAACAGACCTTCCAAAAAGTTCATCTTTTGTCTCGTCAGTCCACAGAGTATTTTCCCAAAAGTCTTGGGGATCATCAAGATGTTTTCTGGCAAAACTGAGACGAGCCTTTATGTTCTTTTTGCTCAGCAGTAGTTTTCGTCCTGGAATGCTGCCATGCAGGCCATTTTTGCCCAGTCTCTTTCTTATGGTGGCGTCATGAACACTGACCTTAACTGAGGCAAATGAGGCCTGCAGTTCTTTGGATATCGTTGTGGGGTCTTTTGTGGCCACTTGGATGAGTCGTCGCTGCGCTCTTGATTTTTTTGTTTGATTTTGTATACTTTTATTGATCCCCAGAGGGGAAATTGAGGGCATCCACCTGGATGGATGAAGCAGCCACGGTACGGCGCTATCCCTTAACCATTCACACCTAGGGCCATTTTAGAGTCTCCAATTAACCCCTTGCACTCCGGTCAATTTTCCTAAAAACGCCAAAAAATAATGTGCCCAAAGTAAATCGAAAGCTGTTCTTCAACCCTTTGCAGCATCTTCATGGGGTTGGTCTCATTTAAAAGAAAACGCTTTGAATTTTTTGGCAAAAAAAACCATGATCTCTCTAAGTGCTCCGGCCACTGAGTTACAGTCATCTAAACATAGTGAACTTGAAGAAAATAAATTTCGCCTGGGTGTTTTTTTGGATACAAATGCTTGCAAATAACACACAGCTTCAGATCCTGGCTGGAAAATGCAACAGAAATGTAGAACCAAGTGTTATCCAGCTGAGGTCCAAATTTTGTAACAATACCACAAAAAATGAATATTTTACACAGCTTTGTTCTCAGGTAGTTCCCAGGCGTTTTGGAACTGTGCCAAATTGTGCCAAATGGCACAGTTTGGAAAAACGTCAGTAACTTTTGAATGATTCAACATAGAAGCTTCATCTTGGGCTCAAATGAAAGGTCACACTCAGGGCTGTGTCTGTGTGTGTGTGTGGGGGGTGGGGGGTTGTCCCCCCACCCCCCCGCTACAGAGGACGGAGATCGGCCCTCGCTACATGACGGATTACACTTGGATGTGCCATGTTTCCACAGCAACGCTGTCACCGCGGCTCCCCCCACCCCCCCGCTACAGAATCGTAGCGGCGGGGGAGGCGTTCATGGTTCGGAGGCGGCGAAGAACCGTGTAACACGGCGCACGCACTTTGTACTTCGTGTGCCGTACAGTTGTAATTTACCGATCGGTCAATCAAAAAGTCATTTTTTGATTACAATTTTCAGGGATAAATAAACGTTTAAACGTTAAACGTTATAACACCTTACCTCTTCACAGCCACATTGTCCTGGCGAACTTCTCTTCCCCATTGTCAGACGAATGCGACGCTGGTCCGCTCGTGGATCCCGGTCAAAACATAATTCCATTATTGCGGTTTTGGCGAATGATTTACGACCTTTGTCGTCGGCCTCCGTCGGTCTATGATGACAGAAGAGAATCCTAAATGTCTATTCTGCTGGAATGAGTGCAGGTCGCACTTGTGGGTGGCCTCTGTGCTGCGGGGTCTGCAGCAGGTTCTTCCTGCACCCTTTTTTTTCACCTGTGGGAGCAGTAAGTCTCTCTTCACCCAGCCCGAACTTCTGTGTTTCAATTGGCTCCTGCATTCACAGTAGGCGGGTCCTCCTTCATAAGTTTTCATTCATTGGTTCTTCAAGGTTTCAGAAACCCAATTCAATGCTCTTATTAGTCGAATGAGAGGTCAATCAGATGAACTAATCTGTTCGCGGCTGTGTCTGCAGCTTTTATTTTCAGTGCGCGCTTGGACGCCATCACCACCTACAGTGGGGTAAGAAAGTATTTAGTCAGCCACCAATTGTGCAAGTTCTCCCACTTAAAAGATGAGAGAGGTCTCCAGTTTTCATCATAGGTATACCTCAACTATGAGAGACAAAATAAGAAAAAAAAAATCCAGAAAATCACACTGAAGGATTTTTAATGAATTAATTGGTAAATTCCTCGGTAAAATAAGTATTTGGTCAATAACAAAAGTTCATCTCAATACTTTGTTATATACCCTTTGTTGGCAATGACAGAGGTCAAACGTTTTCTGTAAGTTTTCACAAGGTTTTCACACACTGTTGCTGGTATTTTGGCCCATTCCTCCATGCAGATCTCCTCTAGAGCAGTGATGTTTTGGGGCTGTCGCTGGGCAACACGGACTTTCAACTCCCTCCAAAGATTTTCTATGGGGTTGAGATCTGGAGACTGGCTAGGCCACTCCAGGACCTTGAAATGCTTCTTACGAAGCCACTCCTTCGTTGCCCGTGTAACGGATGCCAACTAGCACTGTTCGGCGTAGAACGTTAGTAAACCTCCCTCCCGAAAAAGCCTCATACAGTATCGGTAGCGCTGAGCTATCGGTCGGACCTTTAGCTCAGCGCGATCGTGCTGTGTCTCCCATGCTCGAACTGTGTAGTTGACTGGTAGGTCGCGGGTTCGTGTCCCCGAGTGGGCGAACTGCGCAGGATGACCTCAGTCACACCCGGGCGGTGTGTTTGGGATCATTGCCATGCTGAAAGACCCAGCCACGTTTCATCTTCAATGCCCTTGCTGGTGGAAGGAGGTTTTCACTCAAAATCTCACGATACATGGCCCCATTCATTCTTTCCTTTACACAGATCAGTCGTCCTGGTCCCTTTGCAGAAAAACAGCCCCAAAGTATGATGTTTCCACCCCCATGCTTCACAGTAGGTATGGTGTTCTTTCTCCTCCAAACACGACAAGTTGAGTTTTTACCAAAAAGTTCTATTTTGGTTTCATCTGACCATATGACATTCTCCCAATCCTCTTCTGGATCATCCAAATGCTCTCGAGCAAACTTCAGACGGGCCTGGACATGTACTGGCTTAAGCAGGGGGACACGTCTGGCACTGCAGGATTTGAGTCCCTGGCGGCGTAGTGTGTTTCTGATGTAGCCTTTGTTACTTTGGTCCCAGCTCTCTGCAGGTCATTCACTAGGTCCCCCCATGTGGTTCTGGGATTTTTGCTCACCGTTCTCGTGATAATTTTGACCCCATGGGGTGAGATCTTGCGTGGAGCCCCAGATCGAGGGAGATTATCAGTGGTCTTGTATATCTTCCATTTTCTAATTATTGCTCCCACAGTTGATTTCTTCACACCAAGCTGCTTACCTATTGCAGATTCAGTCTTCCCAGCCTGGTGCAGGTCTACAATTTTGTTTCTGGTATCTTTTGACAGCTCTTTGGTCTTGGCCATAGTGGAGTTTGGAGTCTGACTGTTAGGTTGTGGACAGGTGTCTTTTATACTGATAACGAGTTCAAACAGGTGCCATTAATACAGGTAACGAGTGGAGGACAGAGGAGCCTCTTAAAGAAGAAGTTACAGGTCTGTGAGAGCCAGAAATCTTTCTTGTTTGTAGGTGACCAAATATTTATTTTACTGAGGAATTTACCAATTAATTCATTAAAAATCCTTCAATGTGATTTTCTGGATATTTTTTTTTCTCATTTTGTCTCTCATAGTTGAGGTATACCTATGATGAAAATTGGAGATTTCTCTCATCTTTTAAGTGGGAGAACTTGCACAATTGGTGGCTGACTAAATACTTTTTTGCCCCACTGTACATCACCACCATCAGGATCATGCGTCCTAGTGCGCACGAGGGCGCTCTCGTGCGCCCTCGTGCGCACTAGGACGCAGAGACTTGCCCGTCCGCGGTACAACGGAGCGCAAGAGGTTAACCTAACCTGCATGTTTTTGGCCTGTGGGAGAAAACTGGAGAAATCCCAGTTGGGGTAATTTTGGTCGGCTGACCACTCCTGGGAAAGTTCACTACTGTTCCATGTTTTCGCCATTTGTGGATAATGGCTCTCACTGTGGTTTGCTGGAGTCCCAAAGCTTTAGAAATGGCTTTATAACCTTTTCCAGAGTGATAGATCTCAATTACTTTGTTTCTTATTTATTCCTGAATTTCTTTGGATCGCAGCATGTCTAGCTTTTAAGGATCTTTTGGTCTACTTCACTTTGTCAGGCAGGTCCTATTTAAGTGATTTCTCAATTGAGAACAGGTGTAGCAGTAATCAGGCCTGGGTGTGGCTAGAGAAATTGAACACAGCTTTCCAAAGATGTGATAAACCACAGTTAGTTTCTGTTTTCACGGGGGCGGGGGGGGGGGGGGGAGGAATCACTTTTTCACACAGGGCTATGTAGGCTTGGATTTTTTTTTTTCACCCTTAATAATAAATACCTTCATTCAAAAACTGCATTTTGTGTTTACTTGTGTTACCTTTGTCTAATATTTAAATTTGTTTGATGATCTGAAACATTTAAGTGTGACAAACATATAAAAAATGAGAAATCAGGAAGGGGGCAAATGCTTTTTCATACTACTATATTTTTGCTGTTACATATCATTATACTATGTGTCTAGTGTTGTCTATATGCCCAGCAGTGTGGAGTCTAGCACCTGAGTCAGTGGATAGGCTAGCAAAGCAGTTTTATCCCCCGCCTGTCGAAGCCCAAAGGGCTCTTTGACCCCTTTAGGCGATGACCGAAGGGGGATTATAGTATGGGCCAGTCTGTCCATCTGTCGTCTGTCTGTCCCACTTTTGTGAAATCAACTCCTCCTACAGTTTTGGTCCGATTGTTTTGAAACTTGGTATTGTGGTTTGATATACTGTACACTGAGGATGCGCATATTGCAATTTGGTTCTGATGGGATGATTTTTGTGGGAATTGTAGGCCCTGACCTATGACCTCCTGTTTCACCTCACTTCATAGACAGTAAAGCCCCTTGTCCACTAGTACCTACCGTATTTTTGGGACTATAAGGCGCACCGGATTATAAGGCGCAATATCAATGAACGGTCTATTTGATGGTCTATTTTCATACATAAGGCGCACCGGATTATAAGGCGCATTAAAGCGAGGTAGTCGGATCCGGGAAAAATAATTTTTTTGCGTGCATGGAAAGAAAATCCTATCTATAGTCATTATAGACACATATAGCGCGATTGTTTGTGAGTGTGAATGACCTGTTCCACGAGCAGGTGGAACGTTTTTGGTCGGTGGCTGTTTACATCGCCATATTGGCCAGGATACTCGCTCGGTACTCGATACTGCTCGCTGTCTGGCGGTGGCCCCGATAAGTAAACATATGCCGGGACGCTTGAATTCTTTCATCCCAAAAATATCATTTTTAAATATTAATTACAGCTAAACGGGAGCAGTTTCGATGCCGAAATTTCACATACAAATCCTAATATACATGTTCTATACACCATCGGCTTTTGGGTATCGACTACCTTGAGAGGTAGTCGGATCCGGAAATTTTTTTTTTTTTTTTTTTTTTTTTTGCGTGCATGGAAAGAAAATCCTATCTATAGTCATTATAGACACATATAGCGTGATTGTCTGCAAGTGTGAATGACCTGTTCCACGAGCAAATGTACGTTTTTTGGTCTGTGGCTGTTTACATCGCAAACGGGAGCAGTTTCGATCCACGATCCATTGGCAGATAGTGGTGTAACTCGCTAGCAATTTAACTTTGAACGACATGTTGACACCAATATCTAGCGGTTGGAGTTCTTTGGTTAATCCACCCGGAATGATGATGGCAAGCTCCGAATTAGTTTGTTTCACTTTGGTTTTGACAGTATCGGTGAGATGGCCGCACATGGAGTCGCAGATCAATAGGGACAGAGATTTGTGGCAAAAGCCATCCGGCCATTATGTTGAAGCACATATTACTCCGCGAGGCTCCTGACTACCGTAATGCTCCATCAAACCAAATCCATCAAACGGTTCGGCTTCGTAGCTTAACAAAGTCGTACTAAAACATTTTTGACAGATTTTTGAGCGCCGTGTACCACATAAAACCGGTTCAAGGTCAGTAAGCACAACCAGAATTAATACATAAGGCACACCGGATTATAAAGCGCGCTGTCGATTTTTGAGAAAATTAAAGGATTTTAAGTGCGTCTTATAGTCCAAAAAATATGGTACTTAGCCAGACTTGCCTTGACCCGACTTTACTCAACTCAGCTCGCTTTTGTTTGCATTACAGCTGAGTACTGTCTGAAGTGGGTGGAATTTTTTTTTTTTTTTTTTTTTTTTTTTACAGCAAGGCGGACCAACACTCCTGTGACGTAAAAACACATGACACAAGCAAAACATAAGATGGCGGATTACGAGGGAACTTCTCGGTCTCTGGCTTTTTGTCAGAGTAAAGGCAACAAAGGAGAGCCAGAAAAGGCTACAGGCGGTGAGCTGAAACTTGCTGGAAAAGTACTGGAGCATTTAAGAAGCCATGGAGCAGAAGCCTAAGACGTGAGGATGCAAACTAGATCACACATGAGGGTAAGCTAATGATCGCTGATGCTAATTTGCTTTAAGTCCGCCGTACTACATTGTAATGTCAGCAAGTTACACTATTAGGTACTAAAATATATATGCTGTGTGTGTGTTTCAGATGGCTCTCTTGTGGCAAAATTATTGCTTCAAACCGTGGGTCTGGGCGTTCAACCGAGCCTGCCAGTGATGTCACCCCAGCGTCACAAAAACGCTCAGTGGTTACAGAACTTCAGAATGTCTGTAGAAACGTTTAGCTTCCTGTGCAACAAATTGCTCTGATCTGTGTGAAAATCACGGAGAGACTGTTGAGACATCATGGGATGTACCTGCTCCAGCAGCACTGAGTCTGTGGTGGTGTCATGACAAAAAGTGATCAGCTGTCAAAAACTGATTGCCAGGTGCCATATTATAGTTATGGGGTTATATTAGCTGTAAAATATATACAGTATTTCAATAGGTAAACAGTACTGAGTTAGGTATAATAAAATATATTTAACAATCATGATACATTTTTGAGCCAAAACAAACTTAATCTAGGATTGAAAGCAATTAAAATAATAGTCACAAGGTTACATGGAGAAATACATGGATTTACTGGATATATACATGTAGATACTGTATAAATATATATTCTCTGTATCAACAATGTGCTATACATGTATTCCTTTAGTATTGCCCTAGTAATTTTGACAATAAACCTTTGTACTTTTTGCAGATCTGTCTCCACTTTTGTTTTGTGTGAAGGTTACAACCAAGTGACAAATTAAATACTAAACGATTGGAAAAGCTGTCTAAGAACAATCCAGCAGTTTGAGAAATCACTTTTGGTTTGGTGTAAGTCTGTCAACAGAATTATGAACCATAAAGCAGTTTGTGTTAAAATGTTAAATCCCTTACTATGAAAAATTATATGATACCAAAAATGAATCTGACTTAACAAAACTACATGGGTTTTTGAATGAACTATTTATACCGTGTATTCCAAATGAAAATAGGGAGATACTGGAGTCTAAAATTAGTCAAGAAGAAGTTGGACTAGCCATTGATAATATGAAATCAGGAAAAAGTGCAGGACCAGATGGTCTTCCAGTTGACCTTTATAAAAAATTTAAGAATAAATTAACAAAACCTTTTTTGGAAATGGTTTTAGAAGCATTTCAAAATAGTAATTTACCATCATATATGAATAATGCCTTAATTATACTGTTGCCAAAACCAGGTAAGCCCTCTAATAAATGTGAAAATATGAGACCAATAAGCCTATTAAATGCCGACCTTAAGATAATTTGTAAAATTTTAGCAAGACGAATACAAGAAATTTTACCAAATATTATTAATCGAGATCAGAATGGCTTTATAAAGGGAAGACAAGGCTTCCATAATGTAGGAAGACTATTTAATATTATTTATTCTAATAAAGAAGCACCGGATACAGCTCTCTTATCACTGGATGCCGAAAAAGCCTTTGATAGAGTTGAATGGCCCTTTCTTTTTGAAGTCTTACAAAGGTTTGGACTTGGAAATAATTTTATAAAATGGGTTCAGATAATATATAATAATGCTACTGCAGAAATTCTAACAAATAACAATATTTCAAAATCAATAAAAATCAATAGAGGATGTCGACAAGGCTGTCCACTTTCACCTTTACTGTTTACTATGGCAATTGAACCTTTAGCGATGGCGATACGTCTACAGTCACAAATATATGGAATTAAAGTTGGACCAACAGAACATAAAATCTCCCTGTATGCCGATGACATAATTTTGTTTATGTCGAATCTTAAAAAATCAATTCCGACCTTGTTTTTTTTTTTCCACAATATCTTTATTGAACCTTTTTTTTTTAAACAAACATGATACAAACAATCAAACACTAACACTAAAGTACTACAAAAAAAAAAAAAAAAAAAATGCACTAAAAAACACCAACAACCACCAACAAAATCAAATCTTCAACAATGCTCCTCTGTTTAGTCTAGACAATCCAACACATAAGTATACATATTATATTCACCAGTTTGGAATTTACAAGGTCCGCACATATCATTCACCTTCTTCTTCAAGAGTTATGTTTAAATTTTTTACATAATCAATAAAGGGTCTCCATATATTCTCAAACACAATTTCCTTTGATTTCAGTATATATGTTATTCTTTCTAATGGAAGGTTTGTTAACATCTGTCTTAACCACTGAGTCACATCTGGTCTATAAGTCTTTTTCCATAATAGTGCAATACATTTTTTGGCATTAAGCAAACTGAGGTCTATGAATGTTCTTTCACTTTTATTAAAATTATGCTTTTCTGGGTACAGACCCAACAAAAACAGTTTAGGATTCAATATGATTTGTTTTGAGATTATTTTTTCAATTGTTACCCTCACCTCTTCCCAAAACATTCTTATTAATCTACATTCCCATACACAATGAAATAGAGTTCCTTTACTTTCCATACATTTTGTGCACGTATCTGGTATATTTTTGTTATATCTATTTAACTCCTCCGGTGTAACATACATCCGCATTAACCATTTGAAGTGTATCAATTTAAGGCGTACATTTATTGATTTGGTTTGAGCTTCTGTACAAGCCAATTCCCATTGTTCCTCTGGAATTTCAGTTTGCAGATCTTCTTTCCAGTAGTTTAATCTTTTCAGTGAGTTTTCACTTGAAAATAGTGTCAATGAGTTATAAAACTCTGAAATAATACCCTTTCTTTTACTATCTTTCATCAACATTTTTTCCAAGGATGAATAAATAGGTCGAGTGAGAGCTTTATTTTGATTTGATCGAATAAAGTTTCTAAGTTGAAGATATTTAAAAAAATGTGTTCTACTGAGATTAAATTTGATCCTCAACTCTTCAAAAGACATTATGTTTTCTGCACATGGCAAATATAAATCCTGAATCTTTTGTATCCCTTTTAAATTCCATACTTTAAATACAGCGTCCGCTCTCCCTGGTTTAAAATATTGATTACCCCATATTGGACTAAATTGTGACAATAACTGTGGTTCTTTTAAATAGTTTTTAGCTTCACACCATATTTTGATCATATGCTTTACAAATGGATTTTTAACTTGTTTTTGTAATTTTTTTGCCGAATCTGAGTATATGAATATGGGAAGAGGTAAAGGTAAATTGTATGATTCCATTTCAGTCCAGTGAGGGAGATCATTTGATGAAAAATAATATGTCATAGACCTCAGTTGTGCCGACCAATAATACAACATAAAATTTGGACATTTCAGACCTCCACGATCAAATGGTAAATATAATAAAGACAGACGTAATCTAGCCCTCCTGTTGTTCCATATAAATTCCACTAACTTTTTTTTGATTCTTGAGAATAAATCTAAAGGTGGTGGTAAGGGAATGTATTGAAATAAATAAAGTATTTTAGGTAAAATATTACTTTTAAGTATATTAATTCTCCCGATCATCGACATTGGTAGTGACATCCATCTCTGAAGTAACTCATCAATATCTGTCATTAAGGCTTCATAATTGACACTGGCGACTGATTCTAGCTTAGGCACAATTTGGATTCCTAAATATTTGAACTGATTTACAACATTGAATTGATTTACCTCAGGGGCTGGGTAATTTCTCTGGGTCTCATTTAGCATTAATATTGAAGATTTAGTTTTATTTATTTTATATCCTGATATTTCCCCGAAATTCTTTATTAAATTCAACAAGGTCGGAATTGATTTTTTAAGATTCGACATAAACAAAATTATGTCATCGGCATACAGGGAGATTTTATGTTCTGTTGGTCCAACTTTAATTCCATATATTTGTGACTGTAGACGTATCGCCATCGCTAAAGGTTCAATTGCCATAGTAAACAGTAAAGGTGAAAGTGGACAGCCTTGTCGACATCCTCTATTGATTTTTATTGATTTTGAAATATTGTTATTTGTTAGAATTTCTGCAGTAGCATTATTATATATTATCTGAACCCATTTTATAAAATTATTTCCAAGTCCAAACCTTTGTAAGACTTCAAAAAGAAAGGGCCATTCAACTCTATCAAAGGCTTTTTCGGCATCCAGTGATAAGAGAGCTGTATCCGGTGCTTCTTTATTAGAATAAATAATATTAAATAGTCTTCTTACATTATGGAAGCCTTGTCTTCCCTTTATAAAGCCATTCTGATCTCGATTAATAATATTTGGTAAAATTTCTTGTATTCGTCTTGCTAAAATTTTACAAATTATCTTAAGGTCAGCATTTAATAGGCTTATTGGTCTCATATTTTCACATTTATTAGAGGGCTTACCTGGTTTTGGCAACAGTATAATTAAGGCATTATTCATATATGATGGTAAATTACTATTTTGAAATGCTTCTAAAACCATTTCCAAAAAAGGTTTTGTTAATTTATTCTTAAATTTTTTATAAAGGTCAACTGGAAGACCATCTGGTCCTGCACTTTTTCCTGATTTCATATTATCAATGGCTAGTCCAACTTCTTCTTGACTAATTTTAGACTCCAGTATCTCCCTATTTTCATTTGGAATACACGGTATAAATAGTTCATTCAAAAACCCATGTAGTTTTGTTAAGTCAGATTCATTTTTGGTATCATATAATTTTTCATAGTAATCTCTAAAGGCTCTATTAATTTCTGAAGGATCTATAACTACCTGTCCATTACTTATAATACTGGTAATTGGTGTTTTAGATTCTAATTGTTTAATCTGCCATGCCAATAACTTTCCTGATTTTTCACCTTGTTCATAAAAAGATTGTTTCAATCTTAGAAGACTCGAGGCAGCTCTATTCGCTGATTTTTTGTCATATTCAGCTCTCAAAATCAGTAATTCGTTCTCCAACCTTGGATCTCTTCCTGCAAATACTCTTTCTTGAAGAATTTTTATTTTATGTTCCAATTGGACTCTCTCCTCTCGAGTCTTCTTAGATTTTGAACCTGTATAACTAATAATATGTCCCCTAATAAAAGCTTTGAAAGCCTCCCACTTTACACATGCTGATGTTTGTGTAGTATTGATATCAAAGAACTCATCTATCTGTTTTTCTATATACTTAACAAATTCCTCATCCTGAAGCCATTTATGCTGAAATTGCCATCTACCTGGTTCCTTTGTCAATTTCTTATCTACATACATTAGACAGCAGGGTGCATGATCAGAGATCACGATGTTATCATAAAAACAGTTTTGAATCTTGGACCTTAATTCTGTGGAGATCAAAAAATAATCTATACGTGAGAATGTCTTGTAGGTATTGGAATAACAAGAGTATGCTTTAACTTGTGGTTTCATTTCTCTCCATATATCTATCAATTTCAATTCTTTCATAAAATGATTAATGGTCATCCTACATCCATTGTGCGTACAGTCCAGTCCTGTTGATCTATCTATACTGGGATTCAATGTACAATTAAAATCCCCTGCTATTATATGTTGCCCTGTAAGTGATGATAAGATAAGAAATAAATTGGCAAAGAACTTTTGATCATCTATATTGGGACCATATAGGTTCACCAAATTTATGTTTTCTAATAGCAAAGATCCTTGAATAATTACATATCTTCCAAATTTGTCTCCAATTACATTTTTCACTTGAAATGGGACTGATTTATGTATGAGAGTCATAACTCCCCTGGCTCGGGATGAAAATGAAGAGGTGAATACACTTCCTTGCCATCTACTCCTAATTCTTTTTACATCTTGCTCTATTAGATGAGTTTCTTGTAAAAACACAATTTTTGAACCCATGTCTTTTATTTTATTCATAACTTGTTTAAGTTTTTTTAAATTTTGTAGACCTCTGCAATTCCATGAAGTTAAATTAAGATTAACGCTTTGATTTATAATCAATAGGGAGTTTGGGATTACCTTGCAGTGTAAACATGTTCAAACAGAAAAGCAAAAAAATGAGTGGTTGAACATTCACCCTACAAACTACACACAAACAAATTCCCCCTTCCCACATTTGTGGCAATCCCCCCAAAAGCAAAAGAAAAATTCTGTCTCCCGATATAGCCATCGACCGTTCCACACCCACGAGGAACAGCCAAAGCCACTCCTTCTTCATCCTCCCAATCACCCTAACTCTACTGCTTTTAATAACGTAACATTAACTCTCTTCTGTAATTTTCCAATTTAACTCCAAATTTTTTTTAGCAATTTTGTACTTTTTTTTTTTTTTTTTTTTAATATGTAATACATTCTATATTTTGTAATCTTGTTATATGCTTCTAATCAGTTAAATGCTCAAATATTCTACCCTATATTCTGTTCATGCTTAGCTCCCACCAGTCTCTTCCTGGATCTTCTTGATGAGCTCCTGCGCCTCCTCGGGGGTCTTGAAGATGCGTGTTCTGCCCTCATATGTGACCAGAAGTCTTGCAGGGTGAATCACTCCATGACGAATCTCAAGGTTGCGCAGTTCTTTGCGGATGGGGTCAAACTGCTTCCTTAATTGTTGGATTCCTGAGGCCAGATCTGGGTAGAACCGCACCTGCTGATCTTGGTATTTAATTTCTCCTTTGGCCCGCACCGCGTTGGAGATCGTCATCCTGTCTCTGTAGCTGAGAAACTTCATAATTAGCGTCCTCGGTGCTGCCTTGTTACCTCTCGGTGGGCCAATTCGGTGGGAGCTTTCCAAGACGACTGATGATTTTAGCTCCGCGTTGTTCAGCGCCTCCGGGATCCACCCCTCCAAAAAGGAGCATGAATCACGACCTTCAGCTCCCTCCGGTAAACCCACCAGCCTCAGGTTGTTCCTTCTGGACCGAGATTCCAAGTCCAGAACACTATTTTCCAGATCTTTATTTTTTTTTTCCAAAGTGCGCACCTTTATTTGAAGTCCGCTAATTTCATCCTCCGCACTTGAGACACGAAGCTCCGCCTGCGTCACTCGCTCCACGCAGTCACCCAACTCCTTTCTCATTGCATCCAACGCTGCCATAATCCCATCAAGTTTAGCGGAAAAGTCTGCTCTCATTGAGCTAATAGCAGCCAGCACTGCACCTGTGCCGTCGTCGTCAGCAGCAGCAGTTACCGCACCACCGCTAGTTTCATCCGCCATATCCGCAGCTTTTTCTACTGCGCCACAAACTTTAAAGTCCGTTAATTTGGACTGCTTCGGCGATTCAATTTTTCCCCCTCCTGATTTCCCAGCCTTAGTCTTCACCGGCATATCCTCACCCAAACGCTGGGAAAAGTTCTGTTCCAAATGAGAGAGTTATTTGCCGAATTTTTATTTCCAAGGGCAGAGCAGAGTGATACGTGTCCTTCTAGGCGGCCGCCATAACCGGAAGTCCAATTCCGACCTTGTTGAATTTAATAAAGAATTTCGGGGAAATATCAGGATATAAAATAAATAAAACTAAATCTTCAATATTAATGCTAAATGAGACCCAGAGAAATTACCCAGCCCCTGAGGTAAATCAATTCAATGTTGTAAATCAGTTCAAATATTTAGGAATCCAAATTGTGCCTAAGCTAGAATCAGTCGCCAGTGTCAATTATGAAGCCTTAATGACAGATATTGATGAGTTACTTCAGAGATGGATGTCACTACCAATGTCGATGATCGGGAGAATTAATATACTTAAAAGTAATATCTTACCTAAAATACTTTATTTATTTCAATACATTCCCTTACCACCACCTTTAGATTTATTCTCAAGAATTAAAAAAAAGTTAGTGGAATTTATATGGAACAACAGGAGGGCTAGATTACGTCTGTCTTTATTATATTTACCATTTGATCGTGGAGGTCTGAAATGTCCAAATTTTATGTTGTATTATTGGTCGGCACAACTGAGGTCTATGACATATTATTTTTCATCAAATGATCTCCCTCACTGGACTGAAATGGAATCATACAATTTACCTTTACCTCTTCCCATATTCATATACTCAGATTCGGCAAAAAAAATTACAAAAACAAGTTAAAAATCCATTTGTAAAGCATATGATCAAAATATGGTGTGAAGCTAAAAACTATTTAAAAGAACCACAGTTATTGTCACAATTTAGTCCAATATGGGGTAATCAATATTTTAAACCAGGGAGAGCGGACGCTGTATTTAAAGTATGGAATTTAAAAGGGATACAAAAGATTCAGGATTTATATTTGCCATGTGCAGAAAACATAATGTCTTTTGAAGAGTTGAGGATCAAATTTAATCTCAATAGAACACATTTTTTTAAATATCTTCAACTTAGAAACTTTATTCGATCAAATCAAAATAAAGCTCTCACTCGACCTATCTATTCATCCTTGGAAAAAATGTTGATGAAAGATAGTAAAAGAAAGGGTATTATTTCAGAGTTTTATAACTCATTGACACTATTTTCAAGTGAAAATTCACTGAAAAGATTAAACTACTGGAAAGAAGATCTGCAAACTGAAATTCCAGAGGAACAATGGGAATTGGCTTGTACAGAAGCTCAAACCAAATCAATAAATGTACGCCTTAAATTGATACATTTCAAATGGTTAATGCGGATGTATGTTACACCGGAGGAGTTAAATAGATATAACAAAAATATACCAGATACGTGCACAAAATGTATGGAAAGTAAAGGAACTCTATTTCATTGTGTATGGGAATGTAGATTAATAAGAATGTTTTGGGAAGAGGTGAGGGTAACAATTGAAAAAATAATCTCAAAACAAATCATATTGAATCCTAAACTGTTTTTGTTGGGTCTGTACCCAGAAAAGCATAATTTTAATAAAAGTGAAAGAACATTCATAGACCTCAGTTTGCTTAATGCCAAAAAATGTATTGCACTATTATGGAAAAAGACTTATAGACCAGATGTGACTCAGTGGTTAAGACAGATGTTAACAAACCTTCCATTAGAAAGAATAACATATATACTGAAATCAAAGGAAATTGTGTTTGAGAATATATGGAGACCTTTTATTGATTATGTAAAAAATTTAAACATAACTCTTGAAGAAGAAGGTGAATGATATGTGCGGACCTTGTAAATTCCAAACTGGTGAACATAATATGTATACTTATGTGTTGGATTGTCTAGACTAAACAGAGGAGCATTGTTGAAGATTTGATTTTGTTGGTGGTTGTTGGTGTTTTTTAGTGCATTTTTTTTTTTTGTAGTACTTTAGTGTTAGTGTTTGATTGTTTGTATCATGTTTGTTTAAAAAAAAAAAAAGGTTCAATAAAGATATTGTGGGAAAAAAAAAAAGTTAAATCCCATTATACCCTAACCCAGGGGTGTCCAGTCATGTGCCATGGAGGGCCAAGACCCTGCAGGCTCTCTCTTCTACCCAGTCTCTTCAGCAGGTGTTTTCACTGATCAGCAGTCAGTGGAAGAAATTTGGTAGAATCTGCTGATGAAGACACTGGTTGGAGGTAAAGCCTGCAGGGTCTTGGCCCTTCATGGCACATGATTGGACACCCCTGCCCTCACCCATCGTTAGGAAATACAGATGCTAATATGGCCCAGAATTCCTCCATATACTGGTACTATTACTAAAGTGTGCAGTGTCTTCTGCATTGGCACATCCAACAATACAGTCTTGAGTAAATAAAATAATTGTTTTTGGTTACTTTTTCTTAAAAATGAGGCATTATTTTCAGTGTCACTGATAAATGGTTTGTACTGTTGACTCTTTTCCCACCGGTGTCTTAACAGACAAAATAGAAAATCATGATGCAAACACATAAGTCACTAAATTGTTTATTACAATCAGCAGCAAAATCCAGATTTAGACTGTGCAAAATTCAAACTCTAAACTGTAAAAAAAAAAAAAAAAAAAAATTTAGAATGGGTCACACACACCGGCCACGCTGCCTTACTGAGAAGCAACTGGATGTGCTGCTCACACTGGTCGTGGTTCAGCAGATCTTCAGCCTGCATCTCTCTAAATAGTGATGCAAGGTCTAGTTTGGGGTGGATTGTTTTCCTCTTGCCTTGATGAAAGAGAGAAATGGGTGGTGGTTAATTAAAGCAAGTTCAAAACATATTTGGGAAATACACTTGTTGCTTAACCTATTGGTCAATTTCCCTAAAAACGCCTAAAAATAACATGCCCAAAGTAAATCAAAAGCTATTCTTCAACCCTTTGCAGCATCTTCATGGGGTTGGTCTCATTTAAAAGAAAACAATCTGAATTTTTTGGCAAAACAGTCATAATCTCTCTAAGTGCTCCTGCCACTGAGTAACAATCATCTAAACATACTGAATTTGAAGAAAATAAAGTTTGCCTGGGTGTTTTTTTAGATACAAATGCTTGCAATAACATACAGCTGTGTGAAACTTGCTGGAAAACAACAGAAATGTAGAACCAAGTGTTTTCAAGCTCAGGTCAAAATTTTGTAACAATACCACAAAAAATGAATATATTACACAGCTTTTTTCTCAGGTTTTAACAAGGCGTTCTTGAACTGTGCCAAACTGTGACAAATGGCACAGTTTGGAAAGCTATGTTCCAGAGTTCACTATCTCAGCAGTTTGCACAGTAAAACCAAGGGGTAACAACTCCCAGCACAGTTCCTGTTTTTTTTTACAGGCAAAAATAGCCTACAGTATAAGAAAAATTATGCGAAAAATTAATACATTTCACTAAAGTATACACAAAAACAACCCTCTCCCCCCTCCAATTTTTCCAGAGTTCACTATCTCACCAGTTTACACAGATACAGGTTAACTGGGCCCCTGACCAAGTGGGCACCCCAAGTGGACCACGGAATCCAATCTGTATATGTACAGGTGCATTCTCCATCCAGTGATTTATAAATGCTGCCCCAGATGAAAACCAGCCTGTGAGACTATAATGTTCTGAATGAGGCTTTAGAAAATTATGAATCACTTTGTAAATCACTGGGTTGAAAATGTACAGATTGAATACCGGTGTCTACCTGGGGTGCTCACAATAGTGTGCTCACATGGTCACAGCTCCATTTCACCAGATCACGTTTACACAGTAAAACAAAGGCATAATAACCCAGACATACACAGCACAGGTCCTTTTTTTTTACAGGAAAAAATAGCCTACAGTGAAATAAAAATTATACTAAAAAATTATTAAATTTTTCTGCAATATACACAGTAACAAATAACACCCCCCCCCCCCACGGCGCACACAAAAACGTCGCCATGCGGGACCCTTGTAATTACCGCGATTGGTCAAAAGTTTTTATTACTATTTTTATTGATAAAGAATAATTTAGATTATAAGACTTACCTGTCCACAACCGCACTGTCGCTGGTATTTTCCACTGGCATGTGACGATCGTCAGCTATTCCATTGATCAATGGAAACCTCCGTTATTTACGTCGTCCAGGTCACCCGACCTGGTCAAGCCATCGACGTTTTCATGCACGCCCTTTCGGTTTATTTTGTGAACCATTTTTCAAAACAAGTAAAATAATGGCTAATCTTACCCTGACCCTTCTGCACAGTATCACAAAGGACTGCACGTCACACAGTGGCGGAGTCAAAAAAGATTTTACGCACGAGAACGCATGGTATTTTACCAGAAATATAAACACTGAACTAGGCATGTAGGATGTCATTGAAGTCAGAAATTGATTGGCTAAACGACACGTCCATCGTCAGATTACTCGGCTTCAATTGGCTCGTTGTATTCGCGGTCGTTGATGGGCAGATACTTCTTGCTAAGTTTACGATCATTGGTTATTCAAGGTTTAAAAACCCAAATCAAGGCTCTTGTTGGTCGAATGAGATGTCAGTCTCATTCTAAACCAATCAAACACTCTTTGGCTTTCTGTTTACATCTGTGTCTGTACTGGAAGACCGGAAATACAGCTTTTTTTTTTAGTGCACACTGAGACGCACTAAGACGCACAGACGTGACTGCCCGCGGAATCTCCCGAGTTCAACCGGTTAAAGCCAGTGGTGGAATGTGACAAAAAAGTGCTTTGTTGTGTATTTAACCACAGTTTCCATGTGGCTGTGTTTCAGTAAAGTAGATTTTACAAGGACTGGGTTACATTTAAAATCATTTTTTTACTGTGGCCTCAGCAATCAGAATGAGTTAATACATTCAGTTGAATGGAATCTAGTACTTTAACTATCTACTAGTGCATTGCCCGAAGAATGCAAGTATTCCTTTCTGAACTGTTCATCAGACTGACCTAAGGTTTTATGTGCTTTGCTGAGGTCATGAGGGTGTGCATCCCCGAGTATGGAGTTGCTCAGTCAAAATATGTAATTTTTATCAATAAAAGTTTAGCCACTGCTCTGTCACCGCTGTGTCTCTTCTTGCCCTGGCTTCAAGAAGTGTGGGGGGTGTTTTGTACTTGTATTGCTAAAATATAAAAGGATGCACTACAGTGGGTCTCAAATATTTATAATGTGTCCTGTTATAGTACTGCATGAGTTTATTGACAATAGACTATAAACTACACATATAAACTAAATTATAAGGGTGATTGAACAACTCCCATTCCCTAAAGTTCAAGATACACTATTATGAATATAACTCATAAAAGATCACACAAATAAGTGACCTGACAAAAAAATGAACAGGTGGTTCTTAAACAGTGGCTAATATTGGATGTCCCATTTATTTTCAATTATTCTGTAATTAATATCCACACAGTCAAATAAGTCTCAGTTCAGTCCCTTTCATATTAAGTGGAAGTTGTGCTACTTTTGTTTTGGCACTTTATCTATACTTTAACATAACAAGCAAAGGATTTGAGTACTTTGTCCACCACTACTAAAAAACAGCGGGGTGTGCAACTTACCAGTCATAACACATTGCTGTAAAAAAACCACCTTTTTAACCAGGATTAACACTAGCTTATTTTGTCAGATGTTTTTGACACAAGCGCAAAATACAAGCAGAACACGGAGTTAGCGCTGATGGCTAACTAGCTAGCTCATTGTCTGCATACAGGAGACAACAGTGTTGTTTGTTCAAAGTGAGCTTTTCAACAGCTGGGATAAATAACGTAAAAGATGCATAATATCACATCATATCACAGCCCTCACTATCCTCTATATCCTCTATATCACGGTTTTTCAACTGCCGTGGTCGGGTCCTCCCATTATTTGCCAGTCGGTGGCCGTAAATTCATTTCGGGTGGCTCCTCATCAGCCAAAAGGCACAGAAAAGTCTGTTGGACGACGGTGTTGATTTCTGTGAAGCCATTTTATCGTTGTTGTTTATACTGACGCTTGCTTACTCGCTCATGGACGAATCTTTGCAAATGGGGGCTGGAGATTCTGTAGAAGACGTTGCTCTCATGACGTTAACGCCCTGACCAGTCAGTGGCCTGCAGTCTGTTGACGTCACATTTTCGGCTTAACTCGGCACACTTAGAATCTGACTGGAGCAGATAATGGTACCTGGTACGAGGTACTAATGGAAACGCCTACAAAGTGCGTCGAGGCGAGTAGGGCTAAGTAGGTACTAGTGGAAAAGGGGCTTAACTGTCTTGTGAAATCAACTCCCTACAGTTTTGTTCCAGTTGTTTTGAAACTTGGTACCATGGTTTGATATACTCTGATGATGTGCATATTGCAATTTCACTCTCATCGAATGACCTTGAGGTCAAAGGCCAGGTCAGATTTTTCCGTAAATCTTCTAAACACAGTAACTACTGAAAGAAATGATGTAGGCTTTTCAAATCAATACAGTGGTTGTATCTAGTACACATCTTGGATGACTTGCACCCTCACCTAACTATGGGTTTGGGGTCAAGGGGTCAAAGGTTCAAAGTTTAACATTGCATTTGCACTGTGGTAAATGCTACATTTACTAATACTGTAAAACGAGTAAAGGTAGGGCCACCAAACCTGATATACAGGCTCACCTTGGGATCCTGAACTTTAACGATGGGGTTGGGGTCAAATGGTCAAAGGTCAAGGTTAAGATTTTTTACGCCTTAATCGTCGGCCTCCGTCGGTCTATGATGACCATGGAAGAGAATCCTAAACGTCTACTCTGCTGGAACAGCACCGCCTGTGGCTGAACAGGCCGATGCACGAATGGCAGTCCCTGTCACACAGGTCGCACTTGTGGGTGGTCTCCGTGCTGCTGGGTCTGTGGCGGTTCTTCCTGCGGGTCCTTTTTTCATCTGCTGCAGCAGTCAGTCTCTCTTCACCCACCTTGAGCTGTCTGGTCAGGGTGCCTCTCCATTTGGAGCAGTCCACTGCAAGGTCCTCCCAGCGCTCTGTGTCAATCTCCAGGGCCTTCATGTCTCTCTTGCAGACGTCTCTAAAGCGCAGCTGTGGGCGGCCAGCGTCTCTCCTGCCAGTCGCCAGTTCTCCGTAGAGGACGTCTTTGGTGATTCTGCCATCCTCCATACGGTGAACGTGGCCTAGCCAGCGGAGCCTGCGCTGCCTGAGTAGAGGGAACATGGAGGGAAGGCCGGCGCGGGCAGAACTTCTGCGTTGGGCACTTTGTCCTGCCAGGATATGTCCAGGATGTGGCGAATGCAGCGCAAGTGGAAGGAGTTCAGTCTCTTTTCCTGCCGGGCGTATGTTGTCCACGTCTCACTCCCATAGAGCAGTGTGCTGATGACGCAGGCGTTGTACACTGCCATCTTCGTCTTGACAGAGAGTTTGGGATTCTCCCACACTCATGTGGTGAGGCGAGCGAGTGTGAAGGCTGATTTTCCAATCCTCTTGTCGATCTCTGTATCAAGGGAGAGGTTGTTGCTGATCGTGGACCCCAGGTACGTGAACTGATTCACGACCTCCAGCTCGTAGTCGTCGATGGTGATGGTTGGTGGTGCTTCCGTGCCTTGCGCCAAGACGTTAGTCTTCTTCAGGCTGATGGTAAGCCCGAAGTCCTTGCATGCTTGGGAGAAGCGGTCCATCAGGGTCTGAAGCTCCTGCTGTGTGTGGGTTGCGACTGCAGCGTCGTCTGCGAACAGCATGTCTCTGATTAGAGCCTCGCGTACTTTGGTTCTGGCTTTCAGGCGGGTGAGGTTGAAAAGCCTGCCGTCAGATCTTGTGTGTAGGTAGATTCCCTCTGTTGCTGTGCTGAAGGCATGCCTCAGGAGCATAGCAAAGAAAATCCCAAAGAGGGTTGGCGCAAGTACACAGCCCTGTTTCACTCCACTCCGTATGTTGAATGGTTCTGAGACGTTGCCGTCGTGCTGCACTATCCCCTACATGTTGGTGTGAAACGATTCGATGAGGCTTTGCAACTTTGGTGGGCATCCTATCTTTGGCAGGATCTTGAAAAGGCCCTCTCTGCTGACCAGCTCAAACGCTTTGGTGAGGTCGATGAAGGCGACATACAGGGGCATGTTCTGTTCTCTGCATTTCTGCTGGAGTTGGCGGATGGAGAATATCATGTCTACCGTCGATCGCTCAGCGCGGAAGCCACACTGAGACTCGGGGTAGACACGTTCGGCAAGCTTCTGTAGATGAACGAGAACAACTCGTGCGTAGACTTTGCCAACACTAAGGAGGGAGATGCCCCTGTAGTTGTTGCAGTCACTTCTCTCCCCTTTGTTTTTGTAGAGGGTGATGATCTTGGCGTCCCTCATGTCCTGTGGTACGGCACCTTCCTTCCAGCACTGGCAGAGGACGTCATGCAATGGCAGCAGTAGGGCGGTCTTGCAGTGCTTGATCAGGTCGGGGGGTATGCCATTGTTGCCGGGTGCCTTGCCAGCGGCCAAGCTATCAATGGCCTTGCTGAGTTTGTCGATGGTTGGCTCAGCGTCAAGTTCGTCCATGGCTGGCAGGCAGTCGATGGCATCAAGGGCTGACGGTGTCACAGTGTTCTGTCTGGAGTAGAGATCGGAGTAGTGTTCCACCTATCTCTCCATCTGCATGTTCTTTTCTGTGATCATCTCCCCAGTGGAGGATTTGAGGGGGGCCGTCTTGCTCTGAGCCGGACCAAGTGCTTTCTTGATGCCATCGTACATACCACGGATGTTCCCTGTTATGGCAGCGGTTTGAATGTCTTGTCTGAGCTGAGTCCAGTACTCGTTGGCACAGCGCCGAGCAGTCTGCTGAACTTTGCTTCTCGCAGCCCTGAGAATCTGGAGATTCTTCTCGTTTGGGTACTCCTTGTACTCAGCAAGTGCTGAGCGCTTGGCTTCAATGACGGGGGTCATCTCGATCAACTTGGCATCAAACCAGTCCTGTGACTTCGAGGTCTTCCTCCCAAAGGTAGCCAAGGCTGTGCGGTGGATGGTGTTTCGCAGCTCTTCCCACTTCTGCTTTGCAGATTCTCCTTCTTGTGGTACACCAAGTTCCTTCTCAAAGGTGGAGGCAAACTGCTCAACAAGTTCTGGTTGGGCCATCTTGCTGGTGTCAATCCGTGCCTTTCCAGGCTGTCTAGCATGATGGAATTTCTTCAGCTGCAGCTTGACCTTGCAACACACCAATGAATGGTCTGTGTCGCAATCTGCACTCTGGAACGAACAGGTGATTAGCACGTTCTTCAGTGTCAGCGCCTGGTCAGGATCAAGTCCAGCTGGTGCCAGTGCTTTGAGCGCGGATGTCGCCAGGAAACCTTGTGTTGGGGCTTGGTCTTGAAGAACGAGTTTGTGATGCACAGATCGTGATATGTGCAGAACTCGAGCAGCCGCTGTCCGTTGTCGTTCATTCTGCCCACGCCAAATGGTCCAAGACAGGAGGGCCAGGAGTCGTGGTCAGCACCCACTCTGGCATTGAAGTCTCCAAGGAGAATGAGTTGTTCAGAGTTGGAGATGATCCTGACAGTTGTTGCAAGATTCTCGTAGAACTCGTCTTTTGCCTCTGGTGTGGCTGTCAGTGTTGGGGCATACACACTGACGAGGGTGACTGGGCCTTGAGTGGTGTTGAGGCGGAGGGTGAGGAGTCGTGTAGAGCCATTGCTGCCCGGTTCCACTGTCTTCAGCAAGGTGTTCTTCACTGCGAAGCCCACTCCGTGTTCCCTGTGTTCATCACTGCCCTTTCCCTGCCAGTAGAACGTGTAGTCCTTCTCTCTCAGTGTGCCTGTGTCAGCCAACCGTGTTTCCTGGAGAGTGGCGATATCCACTCCCAGTCTCTTCAGCTCATTATTGATGATGGCAGTCTTCCTGGTGTCATTGATGTCCTTGAGGTTAGCAGCGAGTCCTGTCATCATAGTGCGGACGTTCCAAGTTCCCAGTTTTAGAGTTGGTCTCTTTTGTTTTTTTGTCTTGCCTGGTGCGAAGGTTCTCAGCCTGCTGTTCGGACTTCTCCTCATCCCCATGCACCCAATGAGGAAAGCAAGCTGTGGCGGGACAACACCTTATTGGCTGGGGGCTGCCCAGCTTGAGGCGGGCGGTAGCTGTCCAGTGAGATCCGATGATCCCTCCCACCGTCGGGAACAACCCCTGGCGCCGCGCTCTACGCCAATTGAGCGGTGGCTTATAACCGGTAACTGTCATTCCCCGTGTTTTGTCTACGCCAAAGGCGAAGCTGGAGTGTCCTCTCCAGTGATCCGGTGTTCTACCTTCCAGCGTTGGGCGTTGGTAGGATTCAAGCCTGGGCAGGAAGATATGGAGGACAAGATGTTGCCCATGCAGCATGTCCCCCCTCTCCACGTCACTGATGAATCCAAAGGAACAGCAGGGCTGCTACAGTTTGGCACCAGTGCCGTCGCAGGAGCTGCCAGAACGATGTTGAGCACAACAGAGAACTGCCTTAGGGGCTCCGACTCCGGATTTTTCCTCAGGGTTGACTCCCGAAGCCTTTCCCGTGACCGGGTGTGCCGCAAGGCAGCGGAGGTTTGAAATCAGGGTTTACCTTCCCCTAGATGGGCTACCTTCCCAGATTGACGAGCCACCATCTACCCGAAGCATCTGGTTTTAAGGCGCCAGAGATCCGCCCTCGCCCCTTCTCCTATAAGTAAAAGCAGTTCCGCCGGGCTTAGAGATTAAACCACACAGGCAGGCTATGAGTTGGACTTAGTTGTCAGAGGCTTTTCGAGACGCACGCCGTAAGGAGCATTTTATGAGCGCTGGGAGCTTAACCCCAGTGCCGCTCCTGGCTATGACAACCTTGGAAACAAGGTTAATATGCCTTAATACTGTACAACATATAAAGCTAAGGCCACCAAACCTGGTACACAGGCTCACCTTGGAATCCTGACCTCTGACTATGGGTTTGGGGTCAAAAGTCAAGGTTAACATTCCCTATGCCTTATTATTGTACAACGAGTAAAGTTAGGGTCACCCGACTATGTACACAGATTCACCCTGTGACCCTGAAGTGTGACTATGGTTTTGGGATCACAAGGTCAAAGGTCAACATCAAAATGGCTTATAAACTATATCCCAACAACAAAGAAAACTAGGGTCACCAAACCTAGTACACAGGTTCACTCTGAGACCATAACCTCTGACTACAGGTTTGGGGTCAAAGGTCAAAGGTCAAGGCTGGCACTCGCTATCATCTCTTACTATAGAATGTGTAAAGCTCTGTAGGGTCACCATACTTGCTACACAGGTTCACCTTGGGATCCTCAAATCAAATCAAATCAAATCAACCTTTATTGTCATATCGCTGTACATACAACTGTAGTGCAGGCAAGATGAAATTGCGTTTCTCTCGGCATCCATATAAGCAAAAAAAAAAAAAAGAACATAATTTAAGACACACTCACACACACCCTCACCCCCCCCATCCCAACACAGCCATTCACACTTCCCTGAGACATACTTGAAAACTAACCACAACTATAATATACAAATAATATACATAATGTCCATAGGTACAGTAGTATGTATGAGAGATTCCGGATCGACTGTTCAACATCCTAACAGCTTGTGGAAGGAAGCTGTTAATCAGTCTGGTGGTTCTGCCTCTGATGCTCCGGAATCGTCTGCCAGATGGCAGTCCAAAGTGTTTATGCAGAGGGTGAGAATGGTCCTTGACACTGTTCAGTGCCCTGCTCCTACAACGGTTCTGAAAAAGTTCTTGGACTGAGGGTAGGGAAACTCCAATTACTCTCTCAGCTCCCTTAACTATCCTCTGCAGGGCTTTTTTTTTTTTTTTTTTTTTTTTTGATTTAGTATACTTTATTGATCCCCAGAGGGGAAATTGAGGGTCATCCACCACCTGGATGGATGAAGCAGCCACGATACGGCGCTATCCCTTAACTATTCACACACACATTCACACCCAGGGCCACTTTAGAGTCTCCAATTAACCTAACCTGCATGTTTTTGGCATGTGGGAGGAAACCGGAGAAACCCCGGAGTAAACCCACGCAAACACGGGGAGAACATGCAAACTCCACACAGATCACTGTTGGTCAGGGGCTGGGATCGAACCCACGATCCCACGATCCCCACAATCCCCCGGCCAAGGGTAAACTGTGCTGCCGCAGTGCTAACCACTGCGCCACCATGCAGTTTTGTCTGACATACTGCAGCTGGAGTACCATGTTGCAATGCAGTACGTCAGAACACTCTCCACCACACCTCTGTAGAAGGTCCTGAGGATGTAGATGGGGAGAGAGGCCTGTTTGAGTTTCCTCAAGAAGTGCAGTCTCTGCTGGGCCCGCTTCCTGATCCCCAAGGAATTCTTGCTCCAGGTCAGGTCCTGCGAGATCTGCACTCCGAGGAACTTGATGTTCTCCACTCTCTCCACTAAACGGCCACCGATGCTGAGAGGGACATGTTCAGGCTGTGACCGCCGGAAGTCGATAATCATCTCCTTCATTTTGTCCACGTTGAGCACCAGATTGTTCTCCCTGCACCAGCCCTCCAGGTCTCTCACTTCTTCCCTGTACATTGATTCCTCATCCCTCTGAATAAGTCCCACCACTGTGGTGTCGTCTGCAAACTTAATAATCTGGTTCCCCTCGTGTCTGGATACACAGTCATGGGTTAGAAGTGTAAACAACAGTGGACTGAGTACGCAGCCTTGAGTGGATGCGGTGCTCAGCGTGATAGAGTTGGAGATGTTATTTCCAACCGGGACAACTGAGGTCTCTCAGTCAGGAAATCCAGGATCCAGAGACATGTGGCGGTGTTCAGACCAAGAAGGAGTAATTTCTCCATCAGTCTCTGGGGAATAATGGTGTTGAAAGCTGAACTGAAATCAATGTACAGGAGTCTGGCATAGGTGTCTTTCTGATCCAGGTGGGTGATGACAGAGTGTAGGGTGGTGACTATAGCATCCTCCATGGAGCGGTTTTTTTTTTTTTTTTTTGTTTTTTTTTTTGTTACTTATTTGTACCCGTAGGTAGACTTGGTTTGCAGTCTGGTGACAAGCCACTGGCTGCTGGTCGCTGCGTGCGCGAGCGCCCTAAACCTACATGTTTTTGGTGTGCGGGAGGAAACCGGAGAAATCCCGGAGTAAACCCGCGCAACACGGGGAGAACATGCAAACTCCACACAGCTCACTGTTGGTCGGGGGCTGGGATCGAACCCACGATCTCATGATCCCCGCGATCCCCCGGCCGAGGGTAAAACTGTGCTGCCACAGTGCTAAACCACTGCGCCACCGTGCAGCCCAACGTTTGAACGATTTGCAAACTGGAGCGGGTCATGTGATGCAGGGAGACAGGCTGTGATGTGTGGTTTGACAAGCCGTTCAAAACACTTCATCACAATTGGTGTCAGTGCAACAGGATGATAGTCATTCAGACAGGACACAAATGGTTTCTTTGCCACCGGTACTATGGTAGAGGTCTTAAAGCATCTGGGAACGATGGCCTGACTCAGGGAGATGTTACAAATGTCAGTCAGGACATCCGCCAACTCGCTCACGCAGTCTCGGAGCACACGTCCCGGGATGTTGTCCGGACCTGCAGCTTTACGGGGGTTGACCCTGGTTAGGGTCCTCCGTGTGTCTGCTGTGTTGATGGTGATAGCTGGCTCAACCGATGGTGGAGATGGGCCAGCCCTCCCTCTGATTGTTGGGTTTGATGCTTCAAAACGTGCAAAGAAGTTGTTGAGCCTGTCTGGAAGCGAAGCGTCGTCATCATCGACCCCCTGCTTAGACTTATAGTCCGTCAGCGCCCGAACTCCCTGCCACATCCGCTTGGTGTTCCTAGTGTCACAGAGGTGTCCCTGGATTTTCTCCGCATAGGCGTGCTTCGCCATCTTAATTCCCTTTGAGAGCGCAGACCTGGCTGAGCGGAGGGCGATCCTGTCCTTCGCTCTGAAGGCTGCATCTCTGGCTGTGAGCAGCGAGCGCACCTCTGCAGTCATCCAGGGCTTATGGTTGCCCCATGCAGTGATAGTTTTCACTATAGTGACATCCTCTGTGCACTTCGCGATGTAGCTGGTGACCATTTCAGCATACTCCTCCACATCTGTCTTGTCTTCCTGGGAGGCTGCTATTTTGAAGACCTCCCAGTCTGTGTGCAGAAAACAGTCTTTAAGTGCTGAGGTTGCACTATCTGGCCAAATCCTGATTTGTTTCACTACTGGCCTGCTTCGCTTCAGTAAAGGATTGTAGGCAGGTACCAGCATCACGGATAGTTGGTCAGAAAGGCCAAGGTGGGGGCGAGGTGTTACCTTATAAGCATCTGTGTTTGTGTACACAAAGTCCAACATATTCTCTCCTCTGGTCTTAAAGTCTACACATTGTTTAAACTTGGGGAGCACAGTCTTTAAACTGGTGTAGTTAAAATCCCCCTCAACCATCACAAAACTGTCCGGGTATGAAGTTTGAATTTCACTAATAGCATCGTGCAGCTCTCCGAGTGCCTCTTTAGCATTAGCTTTAGCATTAGCGCTCGGCGCTATGTAAACAGCAGCTACAAACACGTTGGTGAATTCCCTCGGCAGATAAAATGGCCAACAATTTACAATAAGGAACTTCGCCAATGGAGAGCAGTGTTTAGATACTAACGTGGCATTAACGCACCAGTTCTTGTTAACATAGATGCATAGGTCCCCCCCACGGTTCTTACCGGAGCTCGCAGTTTCTCTGTCTGCCCGGAACGATGTCGTACCTTCCAGCTGAATGGCCGTGTCAGGGATGTTGTCGTGGAGCCATGTCTCCGTGAACGCAAGCACACAGCAGTCCCTCCACTCTCTCCGGGTTTCTCTCAGCAGACGCAGCTCGTCCAGCTTGTTGTCGAGGGAGTGGACATTAGAGAGAAGGAGCAACGGTACTGCTGGTCTGGAGGGGTTAGCCTTTAGCCTAGCATGAATCCCGGCCCTTTTTCCTCGCTTTTGCTTGTGTTCGCTCCGCTTACGCCTTCTCCTTTCCTGGGTAGCTTCCAGCGGAATCTCCGACAGAATTCCATGCTGGCGTAGAATGTCCAAGTCACAACCGAGCGCTGCGATTCTTGCAGCGTGTAGTACCTTGATGTTTAATAAGGTCTCACGGTTGTAAGGTTTACAGAATCTACGTCTGGGATGATCAAAACACTCAAAACTCTCACACTCGCTGATGCCAAGAGGGGCCGCTGCATCCATGCGCGCCGCCATCTTTTTCATCCTGCCATACAACTATGGGTTGTTTACTTTGTTGTATATTCGTGGATGATGGGCTTGTCATAATTTGGTTCTGCCACAGTAACTGTATTGAAAAGTTGAAAACTGCTCTCCGTCAGTAAATATTGGGATCTTCAAAGAAAACAGAGGTGGGGGATATTGCACTCGCCTCAGAGTGCTCTTATTAAATTTTTAATAAGAGCTTTTATTGAATCTGTTTTATCCTTTTCTTTAATGTCATGGTTTGGTCAGATAAAACTGAAACAGAGGAAATCCTTGGATCAGGTAGTTAGATGGTCCAGTCGTTTGCTTGGTGAGTCACAGCTGAGCCTGACATCCCTGTACACCAGACAAGTACAGAGGATGGCCGACTCGATTTTAAATGATGACTCCCACCCTTTGCACTGCAACTTTCAGCTTCTTCCCTCCAGACGGAGGTTTGCTGTCCCAAAAAGTAGAACCCAGCGCTACAAAAACAGCTTTGTCCCTGCTGCTGTCAAAGAGTTGAACAAGCTATAAAAATTATATTGTACATATTTTATATTTACCTATTTTGTAAGATGTGTGCCTGTGTTTGTGTCTATGTTGAATGTAATTAGTGGCTTGTAAATATGGATGTCACCAGACTGCAAAACAAATCTACCTACGGGTACAAATAAAGTAACCTGAACCTGAACCTTAATAAGAAACATGAGCAGACTGAAGGTCAGGTTGAAACTGAACTGATCAGGGCTGATGCTGCTTAAAACAGAACCCAAAAGAGGGCATCACTACTATGACTTCTGATGAAATGAATACATGTAGTTTTATACAAATGTTTGAAGCTAATTGTCAAGTATTTGTCTGGTTAATGACCTTGTGTAATTACTATAATTTCCCTTTCTCTTCCCTTCACACCTACAGGTACTGATGATTGGTGACGATCTTTTAAATGATGTTGGTGGGGCCCAAAATTGTGGAATGAAAGGCGTGCAGGTCAGGACTGGCAAATATCGGTGAGTCTGGAAACACCCTTTAAATTATCTGAACAAGACAGTGTACTGTACTTGTGCTAAGGGTGAAATTTCCTTTTGGTAGTGAATTTAACTTCTGGAGCAAAAAAGAAAGAAAAAGAAACTGCATCCAGATTTTCTTGTTTCTTTTGTTGAGAACATCAAGTTCAAGCTGTTGTCTGCCAGTTTTGCATCATTTAGGTTATTACATACATTTCTGATTTCATTTTTGTGATCCTGTTTTGAGCTTTCGGAATCCTTAAAAATTCTCATGAAGTTTCAAGTTCATTGGGCCAAGCTTTGTTACAATTTATGTATTAATGCTGATAAACAAACTAAACCAGTCAAATATTTTACCTACTTGTTCTTATATAACACTGGTCAACACCAGATTTATTGTGTTAAGGTTTTTTTAGCTGATTTAGGACAATTTTGATGTGCTGAATCCAAAAATCACATTGGTTTTGCTCAATCTGGTCAACTTTTTGAATTATGGCCACACGTTGTTTTATACGTTTTTGCTTACATGTACGGGTATTTTCGCTTTATATGATGCAAAATTCTTTTTTATTACTTGAAATTCTCTGAATTTTGAACAATGATGATGTAAAAATTCAATTTACATGTACTTACCTTTATATACAGTACATGCACAGTACTAAGTACTAAATAAGTACAGGTTTTTACTTAGCACCTGATCGAGAGAAACGGATGTCATTTTCGTATTCAGCGGTGCAAAATTGTCTTAAATTAGTTGACAAAACACAGACAACTTACAAAAAAATTTTTTTTTGTAACCCTGTGTAATTCTTTATTGGTCACTGTTAGGGGTGGGAATCACTAGAGGCCCCACGATACCATATTTTCATGATACTTGGACCGTGATGCGAGATCATCATGATTTTGTTAGACGCTAAGTATTGAGATATCGTCTGTTGTAGTTTCCCTTCCTAGTGTTTGTCTTGTTTACTCCCAGCCAGACCTGAGCAGTCTCTACTTTGCTGTGGTGACCTAACCAAACATTGAGCATTCAGCACCATCTAGTGGACTGAAAAGTCAGCTGCTTTTTATTACCTTGGTACTGAAATAGGAAAGTTTGTATTTGCAACATTTCTTAATGATTTTTAATAAAGTATCACAATACTAGTGTCTTTGAATTGGTACAGTATCGCCACCACAAATTATTGCAATATTACGATGTATAGATTTTTCCCCCCACCTCTACTTTTCATAAACTGTTGTCCCTATTAATCGGTCATAGGCTTTCTTACACCATGTATGTACCATGCCAAAACATCCACTTCCATGTAGAAGTGTTTCAATTCTGATACCAGCATCAGAAATGCCTTTGATACTACAGACTGTCTGACTCACCAGTAGAGCTGCTATCTGTACCGGCATCTAGGCTAGTTTTAGCAATGATTCAATATCACATAATTTATTTATACCCTACGCAATGAAGGTGCATATATGTTTTTGACTCATCCATCCATTCATTCATTCATGTGATGACATGTTGTTACCACTCTAGTTTCTACAATTCTCATCGGATTAACTTCACATTTACAGTGCTGTGAAAAAGTATTTGCCCCCTTCCTGAGTTCTTATATTTTTGCATATTTGTCACACCTAAATGTTTCAGATCATCAAACAAATTTTAATATCAGACATATTTTTTGGAAAGCTGACATAAGTTTCAGTAGCTACACCAAAGCCTGATTACTACCAGACTTGTTGAATCAAGAAAACATTTAAACAGAACCTGTCTGACAACCTGAAGTAGGCTAAAAGATCTCAAAAAGCAACACATCTGACTGTGATCTAAAGAAATTCAAGATCAGATGAGAAGCAAAAACCCAGAACAACATCTAAAGAACTGTAGGCCTCACTTGCCTCAATTTGGACACTGGTCCATGATGGAACAATAAGAAAGAGACTGGGCAAAAATGGCATCCATGGGAGAATTCCAAAACAAAAACCGCTGTTGAACGAAAAGAACACAAAGACTTGTCTCACATTTGCTAGAAAACATCTAGATGATCCTCAAGACTTTTGGGAAAATATTCTGGGGACGGATGAGACAAAAGTTGAACTTTTTGAAAGGCGTGTCCTGTTTTATCTGGCATAAAACTAACACAGAATTTCAGAAAAAGAACATTGTATCAGCAGTCAGACATGATGGTGGTAGTGCCATGGTCTGAGGCTGCTTTGCTGCTTCAGGAGCTGGACAACTTGCCCTAATTGACAGAACCATGAATTCTGCTCTCTACCAAAGAATCCTGAAGGAGAATGTCCGGCCATCAGTTCATGAAGCCCTCCAATGTGACTGAATTTAAACAATTCTGCACAGAAGAGTGGGTTAAAATTCCTCAACAGCGATTTATAAGACTCATTGCCAGTATTTGGCACCAATGGTGGCACAACCAGTTATTAGGTTTAGGGGGCAGTTAGGGGGCAGTTACTTTTTCACATAGGGCCAGGTAGGTTTGGATAGCTTTTTTCCCTTAATAAATGAAATCATCGTCTAAAAACTGCATTTTGTATTTACTCAGGTTATCTTTGTCTAATATTAACATTTGTTTGATGATCTGAAACATTTAGGTGTAACAAATATGCAAAAATACAAAAAATCAGGAAGGGGCAAATACTTTTTTCACAGTACTGTATACAGAAGCTTTAACTTAGCAATACCTGGGACTCCTTTGATTTTCAGACACATCTAATGAGAGCTTCCATGTATTTTGGTGAGGGGTGTTTTTTGTTGTCACCACTCTAACGTCTACATTTCTACATTGATTTTAAATTTACACTGAAGCTTTAACTCATCAGAAACTTTGACTGAAATGAGGGATTACATTTTTGGGGAGGGGGTACTTATTTTTTTCTAGTCCACTCTATGTTGATCTCAGTTCTCTTTAGGGCTACTGATATGCAGATGCGTGGGGTATGTGAGCTGGCTCACCAAGGTTTTTTGATTAGTTTTGAAATGGTACCAAGCTACCTATCAGTTGCCTCTGCCTAACAATATATACTGGAAGTCATTTCTTCTTCTCCAGTCTACAGATTTATAGAGAATATTGTGCTGTACTGCCAAGGGGAACTGCTGTATGTGGCAATATACAATGTGTCCTCTGGCTTAAAGGCCTTGGCGCGGTAGCAACATATTTTTCCCCGAGAGGGGGAGTAAACATACCGGAATATTTTAATTTTATACTCTTCATTTCTTTTTAAAATTTTACACAGCAATGTTGCATATGGAACTTACCATTTGAAGTATTGTACAACCGAGGCTTGAATATTGGGCCAGTTGGGGTCCCACCCAGACATCCTGTGTTTACTTTTTAGTGGTGTTATCCTTCTCTCCTTCCTCTGCCTGAACACTTCCCTCTCCTTGGCTCCTCTCTTCTGTCTCATCTTGCCCTCTCTGAGCTCTGTCTAATTCAGGTTCTCTCTGTCTATGGTGGTATACAGACAGGTTAGAAAATATCAAGTATCATGTTTTGTCCTGCAGGATTTTTTTTTTGTCATGGTTTACATAAATGACAAAAATATGTGTATTTTTTGTATTTTTACCTCCGCCAGGCCGAAAAGGCCAGGAGGAGGTTATGTTTTTGCCAGGGTTTGTCTGTTTGTCTGTCTGTTTGTCTGTCTGTCTGTTTGTCTGTTGGTTAGCAAGATAACTCAACAAGTCTTGGACGGATTTGCATGAAACTTTCAGGCGTTGTTGGAAATAGTACAAGGAAGAACTGATTAAATTTTGGGGATGATCCGGATCACCGTCTGGATACAGGAATTTTTTAAAGCATTCTTTAACACTGTGACATACGGCTATTTTCAACATGTGCGCAGGCGCAATGGAGGGCGCTGGTCATCGTGTCTGACCAACATAAACTCCGCCTTCTTCAACGTTTTAGGCACAAAAGCACGCGGAAAACTGTGTTTGCGCGACGCTGCAAAAGCTGAGACGGGCAGCTGTCCGCCGCCGGATTATTTGGCAGAAATTCCCCGGCCAGCCATAGGCGCTGCGCAAAAACGAGCTGCTCGGCAGCGTGCTGTGTGCCTGTGTTTGCGCAACGCTGCAAAAGCTCAGACGGCCAGCTGTCCGCCGCTGGATTATTTGGCAGAAATTCCCCGGTCAGCCATAGTAGCTCCGCAAAAAGAAGCTCTCTGGCCTGCACGGTGGCGCAGTGGTTTAGCATTGTGGCAGCACAGTTTTACCCTCGGCCGGGGGATCGCGGGGATCATGAGATCGTGGGTTCGATCCCAGCCCCCGACCAACAGTGAGCTGTGTGGAGTTTGCATGTTCTCCCCGTGTTGCGCGGGTTTACTCCGGGATTTCTCCGGTTTCCTCCCGCATACCAAAAACATGTAGGTTTAGGGCGCTCGCGCACGCAGCGACCAGCAGCCGGTGGCTTGTCACCAGACTGCAAACCAAGTGTACCTACGGGTACAAATAAGTAACAAAAAAAAAAAAAAGAAGCTCTCTGCCGGGCAAGTTTCCAAATCATCTTTGGCCGCGGAGCGCAACCCCAATAAAGATAAAGATTAGATGTACCACGAAGGTCGAGTGCAAGCAAGATGTTTGTGTCTGTGAACATTCCGTCTTTTGGCGAGTTGATACGTAACGATGTTTACAGTTTGATGAGAAGGTTGCTGCCATGTAACAATCATCTTATATCACCAATTGTCAACTCGTCACTCACACTTCAGCATTTGGAAGTGGTGGCGTTCCATTTTATACTGAGTCCAATATTGTATGTTATTGTTGTTACAAGACCGCCGACTGTCTGCTGATCTGTATATACTTTTATTACCTCCGCCAGGCCAAAAAGGCCAGGAGGAGGTTATGTTTTTGCCAGGGTTTGTGTGTTTGTCTGTTTGTCTGTCTGTCTGTCTGTTTGTCTGTTGGTTAGCAAGATAACTCAAAAAGTCTTGGACGGATTTGCATGAAACTTTCAGGCGTTGTTGGAAATAGTACAAGGAAGAACTGATTAAATTTTGGGGATGATCCGGTTCACCGTCTGGATACAGGAATTTTTTTAAAGCATTTTTCAACACTGTGACATAGGGCCATTTTCAACATGTGCGCAGGCGCAATGGAGGCCGCTGGGCGTCGTGTCTGACCAACACAAACTCCGCCTTCTTCAACGTTTTTGCCACAAAAGCATGCGGAAAACACTGCTGGCCTCGGACCCCCAGCGTGCCTGTGCCAGCCATAGGCGCTGCGCACATTGCGCTGGTCGTCGTGTCTGACCAACACAAACTCCGCGTTCTTCAACGTTTTAGGCACAAAAGCACGCGGAAAACACTGCTGCCCTGGGCCCGCCAGCGTGACTGCTTTTCCGCCACGCTGCAAAACCTGACACGGACACCTGTCCGCCGCCCCATTATTTGCCACAAATTCCCCGCCCAGCTATAGGCGCTGCGTAAAAACGACCTCTCTGCCGAGGAAGACTCTAAATTCTGTTTTGCCGCGGACCGCAACCCCAATATAATATAAAATATAATATACCTGAACCCGCCAAGTCTGCGGGTATGGGTGGGCAATATAAGCTGCGGCTTCAGCCATCACCCATTTCGGATAACTCACGTGCAATTGTATAGAAGAAGGAGTCTTTGTCTAATTTGACCTTGTTGTTATATTATACAGTTTCTTTTAACCTGTACTGTATTATCCGAAATAAATTCATTCATTCATTCAAAACCCACGGCAACCTGTCTAACCAATCTGCATCCGTCAGTGGAGGAGATGGACACACCAACACTTCAGTTTATTACCTCCGCCAAGGAGGCAATGCTTTTACAACCGTAAAACGGGGCTATAAGGGACGGCGGGGTAATATGGGACACTTTTCTAAATGTAATTCTGCTTTTTTAATTTTGCTTCCGCCTAGATTTGATGAAGGATTCAGGGATATTTGACAATAACAACACAACTCAGCGTCCTGCTCAAAATAAAAAAAGCAGAATTACATTTAAAACATTTCCCACAAAACTGTCCCTTATTAACCCGCCGTCCCTTATAGCCCCATTTTACACTACTGAACCACTAATCCTATCACTATCACATTGATTGTCATTCATTAATTGTCTGTTTATTGCACTGTCCATGTCAAATAAACAAATAATCATTGTGAATCCAATTGCTACTCATATCTTTTCATGCTCAGGGAATCTGAAAACGTACACACAAACACTCTATGGGGGGAACTGTGCCGCTTGGCGGAGGTCTGCGCTCTCCGAGTGCTTTTCTAGTTTATTTATTTATTTATTTTCTACTCCTTTTAGTTCTGCATTTAATATGAACCCTGAGTTTGAAATTACCGTTTGAATTTTGAATAAAACCCACGCCAACCCGTCTACCTAATTGGCATCCGTCAGTGAAGCCCTCAGTGCTGCTTTCAGTGATCTAAAACGCTCACATAACCCATTGGCCTGTGGGTTGTACGCAGTTGTGTCATGACTTCTTTTGTTTTTTCTTTTGAATTCTTGCATGGAACATGGGTGGGCAATATAAGCTGCGGATTCAGCCATCACATATTTCGGATAACTTATGTTGAACTGTATAATCAGAGGAGCTATTGTCTAATTTGACCTTGTTGGATTTTATTACCCCCTTTGTTATATTATTCACTTTCTTTTAACCTGTACTCTTAATCTATTCGAAATAAAGACTAATTCATTCATTCATTCAACTGCAACGCCCCCAGCCTGGGAGTTTGCAGATGCAGGACATGGACACAACACCAACACTTCAGTTTATTACCTCCGCCAAGGAGGTAATGCTTTTACTACTGAACCACTAATCCTATCATTGTGAATCCAATTGCTACTCAGATGTTTTCATGGTCAAGGAATCTGACAACGTACACACAAACACTGTATGGGGGGAACTGTGGCGCTTGGCGGAGGTCTGCGCTCTCCGAGTGCTTTTCTAGTTATTCTAATGTTTCTTTTTTCCATTGAGAGAGTAGAGAAGGGAAAGAAATATTCATAGTAGTAATGTACTCATGCATACTTAGATTATATGATCAGGTGGGTATAGTAACCAGAAATTCTACTCATGTAAAAGCAGTGCTTTGAGATTAATAATTAAAAGTAGACAACCAAGATATGTAATCATTCAAGGTTCTTTGCTATTAGAAAATATAAATCTTGTGAACTTATATGGTCCCAATATAGATGATCAGAAGTTCTTTGCTAATTTATTTCTCATCTTATCATCACTTACAGGGCAACATATAATAGCAGGGGATTTTAATTGTACATTGAATCCAGGTGTGGATAGATCAACAGGACTGGATTGTACGCACATTGGATGTAGGATGACTATTAATCATTTTATGAAAGAATTGAGATTGTTAGATATATGGAGAGAAATGAAACCACAAGTTAAAGCCTATTCTTGTTATTCCAGTACCTACAAGACATTCTCACGTATTGATTATTTTTTGATTTCCACAGAATTAAGGTCCAAGATTCAAAACTGCTTTTATGATAACATCGTGATCTCTGATCATGCACCCTGTTGTCTAATATATGTAGATAAAAAATTGACAAAGGAATCAGGTAGATGGCAATTTCAGCATAAATGGCTTCAGGATGAGGAATTTGTCAAGTATATAGAAAAACAGATAGACGAGTTCTTTGACATCAATACTACACAAACATCAGCATGTGTAAAGTGGGAGGCTTTCAAAGCTTTTATTAGGGGGCATATTATTAGTTATACAGGATCAAAATCTAAGAAGACTCGAGAGGAGAGAGCTAAATTGGAACATAAAATAAAAAATCTTCAGGAAAAAGTGTATGCAGGAAGTGACCCAAGGTTGGAGAATGAATTACTGATTTTGAGAGCTGAATACGACAAAAAATCAGCGAATAGAGCTGCCTCGAGTCTTCTAAGATTGAAACAATCTTTTTATGAACAAGGTGAAAAATCAGGAAAATTATTAGCATGGCAGATTAAACAATTGGAAATTAAAACACCAATTACCAGTATTATAAGTAAAGGACAGGTAGTTATAGATCCTTTAGAAATTAATAGAGCCTTTAGAGATTACTATGAAAAATTATATGATACCAAAAATGAACCTGATTTAACAAAACTAAATGGGTTTTTGAACGAACTATCTATACCGTGTATTCCAAATGAAAACAGGGAGATATTGGAGTCTAAAATTAGTCAAGAAGAAGTTGGGCTAGCCATTGATAATATGAAATCAGGAAAAAGTGCAGGACCAGATGGTCTTCCAGTTGACCTTTATAAAAAATTTAAGAATAAATTAATAAAACCTTTTTTGGAAATGGTTTTAGAAGCATTTCAAAATAATAACTTACCATCATACATAAATAATGCCTTAATTATACTGCTGCCAAAACCAGGTAAGCCCTCTAATAAATGTGAAAATATGAGACCAATAAGCCTATTAAACGCCGACCTTAAGATAATCTGTAAAATTTTAGCAAGACGAATACAAGAAATTTTACCAAATATTATTAATCGAGATCAGAATGGCTTTATAAAGGGTAGACAAGGCTTCCATAATGTAAGAAGACTATTTAATATTATCTATTTTAATAAAGAAGCACCGGATACAGCTCTCCTATCATTGGACGCCGAAAAGGCCTTTGATAGAGTTGAATGGCCCTTTCTTTTTGAAGTCCTACAAAGGTTTGGACTTGGAAATAATTTCATAAAATGGGTTCAAATAATATACAATAATGCTACAGCAGAAATCCTAACAAATAACAATATTTCAAAACCAATAAAAATCAATAGAGGATGTCGACAAGGCTGTCCACTCTCACCTTTACTGTTTACTATGGCAATTGAACCTTTAGCGATAGCGATACGTTTACATTCACAAATATATGGAATTAAAGTTGGACCAACAGAACATAAAATCTCCCTGTACGCCGATGATATAATTTTGTTTATGTCGAATCTAAAAAAATCAATTCCAACCTTGTTGAATTTAATAAAGAATTTTGGGGAAATATCAGGATATAAAATAAATAAAACTAAATCTTCAATATTAATGCTAAATGAGACCCAGAGAAATTACCCAGCCCCTGAGGTAAATCAATTCATTGTTGTAAATCAGTTTAAATATTTAGGAATCCAAATTATGCCTAAGCTAGAATCAGTCGCCAGTGTCAACTATGAAGCCTTAATGTCAGATATCAGTGAGTTAACTCAGAGATGGATGTCACTACCAATGTCGATGATCGGGAGAATCAATATACTTAAAAGTAATATTTTACCTAAAATACTTTATTTATTTCAATACATTCCCTTATCACCACCTTTAGATCTATTCTCAAGAATAAAAAAAAGTTAGTGGAATTTATATGGAACAACAGGAGGGCTAGATTACGTCTGTCTTTATTATATTTACCATTTGATCGTGGAGGTCTGAAATGTCCAAATTTTATGTTGTATTATTGGTCGGCACAACTGAGGTCTATGACATATTATTTTTCATCAAATGATCTCCCTCACTGGACTGAAATGGAATCATACAATTTACCTTTACCTCTTCCCATATTCATATACTCAGATTCGGCAAAAAAATTACAAAAACAAGTTAAAAATCCATTTGTAAAGCATATGATCAAAATATGGTGTGAAGCTAAAAACTATTTAAAAGAACCACAGTTATTGTCACAATTTAGTCCAATATGGGGTAATCAATATTTTAAACCAGGGAGAGCGGACGCTGTATTTAAAGTATGGAATTTAAAAGGGATACAAAAGATTCAGGATTTATATTTGCCATGTGCAGACAACATAATGTCTTTTGAAGAGCTGAGGATCAAATTTAATCTCAATAGAACACATTTTTTTAAATATCTTCAACTTAGAAACTTTATTCGATCAAATCAAAATAAAGCTCTCACTCGACCTATTTATTCATCCTTGGAAAAAATGATGATGAAAGATAGTAAAAGAAAGGGTATTATTTCAGAGTTTTATAACTCATTGACACTATCTTCAAGTGAAAATTCACTGAAAAGATTAAACTACTGGAAAGAAGATCTGCAAATTGAAATTTCAGAGGAACAATGGGAATTGGCTTGTACAGAAGCTCAAACCAAATCAATAAATGCACGCCTTAAATTGATACATTTCAAATGGTTAATGCGGATGTATGTTACACCGGAGGAGTTAAATAGATATAACAAAAATATACCAGATACATGCACAAAATGCATGGAAAGTAAAGGAACCCTATTTCATTGTTTATGGGAATGTAGATTAATAAGAATGTTTTGGGAAGAGGTGAGGGTAACAATTGAAAAAATAATCTCAAAACAAATCATATTGAATCCTAAACTGGTTTTGTTGGGTCTGTACCCAGAAAAGCATAATTTCAATAAAAGTGAAAGAACATTCATAGACCTCAGTTTGCTTAATGCCAAAAAATGTATTGCACTATTATGGAAAAAGACTCATAGACCAGATGTGACTCAGTGGTTAAGACAGATGTTAACAAACCTTCCATTAGAAAGAATAACATATATACTGAAATCAAAGGAAATTGTGTTTGAGAATATATGGAGACCTTTTATTGATTATGTAAAAAATTTAAACATAACTCTTGAAGAAGAAGGTGAATGATGTGTGTGGACCTTGTAAATTCCAAACTGGTGAACATAATATGTATACTTATGTATTGGATTGTCTAGACTAAACAGAGGAGCATTGTTGAAGACTTGATTTTGTTGGTGGTTGTTGGTGTTTTTAGTGCATTTTTTTTTTTTTGTAGTACTTTAGTGTTAGTGTTTGATTGTTTGTATCATGTTTGTTAAAAAAAAAAAAAAGGTTCAATAAAGATATTGTGGAAAAAAAAAGTAGACAACCAAAAATTTCTCGTAGAGTTAAGGGTACAAAGAGCACCGACTTAAAAACTTGAGTAATGACTTCAGTCTTGAAGGCTTGAGGTTTTTTCTCAAATATTTATAACAGTTTTCTTATAGTTTTCTACTTTTCTCTGTAAATCTATGTAAAGTTGAAACCATGTTCCTCAAATTTGTAATTTTCCCTTGTAAAATTGACTTTAATTGTACATTTGAAACTTTATTATACATTTGTGGATTATTTTATGTCTAATTTTTGTCTGTTTTTTTATTTTTTTTTTAGATAAATTTGAAACCGACTGTGGTAATTTTTTTTTTTTACTTTTTCCTTATAACAATTTACATTTTTGACCATAATTTTGCAGTCGGAACAGAACAATAATTTAACTCTCATTACAAAGAAAAAATATTACTAAAATTGTATTTAATGAAATAAATTAACTTAAATGACCAAGGATACCGCTATTTCTGTTATAATATTTCTATATATTTATAGTTTTGTTCTTTTTTTTAGAAATCTCCTCACCACTCAGACAGCAGGAAAAACCTCCCTTATTTTGAAATCAAATGTTGACATGTTTAGTTTGTCTGAAGGCTGTTGACAGATTAAAGCCATTGACCTCGTGAATTTCAGTCATCTTAACCTGCCAGGTACATAATAGGGAACTGAAGCGGACTCTAAAGACATAATTCACCACAGTATGTTCATCATGTATAGAATGATGTATTTAGGCAGTTATAGTTGTGCGCTCAGGCTTTCTCATCAGGCACCTCTCTAGGCAGCCGCTGAAGGACCTCAGTTTAGAGCTAGCGTTTTCAGCTGTTGCTTTTTGTCACTGCCGCTGGAGAATAAAAACGGCACGCCTGCTCGTGCGAGAAAAGAGAAATTGCCAGTCTCTTCATTCCTGCAGTTCCTACAGAACATAACTTAATATTGTAGTGGCTGGTGAAATATATCCTCAGCAATTCATCAGTCCCCCTTGCCTTTCCCTTCACATGAAGCCAGCTGCATATGAATTCTAACCACATCTCTTAGCTAAGTGACTCTTCTATTATTGCTCCCATTTCCAGTGGGTTAAAACCATGATAAACGCCAGTGCTTACATACCTCTTGTGATTTTTTTCCACGTTTAAAGTACTTTAATAAACTCATGTTTCTGTAGGACAGTCACATTTAGCGAGACACTGTTATCTGTCCAGGGTGTACCCTGCCTCTTGCCCAAAGATGCTGGGATAGGCTCCTGCCCCTCCCCGACCCGAAAAGGATTAAGCAGAAGAAGATGGATGGATGTTTGCTGACTGACAGGAAAACTCGCGTGAGTGGGGCGCTTCTGGACTCCACGCGGATGACAGCCACGCATGTTGTTCATGTGCGCGCTTATGGAAAATCAGTGCTTCATGTATTTTTCTTAATAAATTCATATAGCCTTGGGGTGGCGGTAGAATTTCTGCCGCAGCAGGCTGACACCGAGAAATGTTACCAGAGGAAACCCTGAATATACCATTTGTTTTATTTTACTGAGTAATACTACATGTACAACTAGAGAGCAAGCAATCATTGAGGGCATACCTCCCCCAAGGCTCCCTTCCACCCTCTCTCCGTCCGACCATACGTCCATCCTTCTGTCCAGCCGTATATTGCAAGATAGGGCCTTGGTGAAGGTATGCACTGGATAACCTCCAAAATCTAATGGGTTCTCTGTAGCCCAAGGACCACCTGTGGTGAAAATTTCTGTCCATTTGTTTTTGCGTATCCGGCTAACAGACGGATAAAACCACCCTGATCACATTGCCTCCATGGCAGAGGTAACTGTTACGTTTTACCTTAAAAAGTTTGTTTTTGCACTTCAAATTCAGAACAGAACGTAATGCAGCATATGCAAAAAATGGTATTACGCATTTAAAATTGCATCTATTTATAAAATTGAGACATCTCTGTCTGTGTGTCTGTATGTGTGTGTGTTTTCCTCAAATATCTCTCAAACCGTTTGTCACACTGACCTAAGATTTTAAACGTGCTTTGCTGAAGCTATGAGGTTGTGCATCCCCGAATATGGAGACACTTGGTTAAAATATGTAATTTTTATCAATTAAAGTTTCGCTACCACTGTGTGACCGCTCGATGTCTTCACCCCCCTGGCTTCAGGAAGTGGGGGGGGGGGGTTTGGATTGACTCCGTGCTCATTGGAGAATACGCCGCATCACGGCCATGCTGATTGGACAATAGTGGCGTCACGACCATGCTCATTGGATAACACAGCATCACGACCTGTCAGTCACCATAACGCTTATTTTAGAAGTGCTTTGCTGCTGAGGTGCGCATCCACGAGTATGGAGCCGCTCAAGTCAAAATATGTACCATAAATCTATTCGCCATAAAGAGCACGAGGTGCAGGGGCGGGGGTGGGGGGATGCTGCCGGGAAAAGCAGCAGCCGAGACTCCTGTGTTACTCGGCCAATACCAGTGTCCCACCATGCACTCCACGATCGTTCGGGGGAAGGCACGCTCAGCCTGCCCGGTCAGTGGTACACAAAAGTCCCGACTGCTGCTTCATTATGGAGCAGAATGACCAGATCAACTGCATATTACATGCGGACACATGCTTCGACTAAACAACAACAAGACGCAAAAATGTCCAAATAATGAAAAATCATTTTTATTTAAATATTTACAGAAAAATAGGCAACAGTGATGCAAAACTTGCAGCCAAACGTGTGTGTGTGTGTGTGTGTGTGTGTGTGTGTGTGTGTGTGTGTGTGTGTGTGTGTGTGTGTGTGTGTGTGAATGAGTGAGTGAGTGAGTGAGTGAGACAGACTGGTGAAGGGATTGGCGCTGTACGTAGATGCCCTGAATTTCCCTGGTGATCAATAAAGTATACAAGATACAAAGACAAAAAAATAATAATAATAATGTTTGGTGTTTTGTACTTATAATATTGATAAAATGTAAAATGATGCACTATAATAGGTCACAAATATTTGTAAATGTGTCCTGTTATAGTACTGCATGACTTTATTGATGATCCACTATAAACTACACATATAAACTGAATTACTGAGCAACTCCCATTCCCCAAAGTGCAACATACAACATTTATGAGTATAACTTATAAAAGATGACACAAATAAGTGATCTGACAAAAACATAAACAAGCAGTTCTTAAACAGTGGCTAATCTTGGATGTCTCATTCATTTTCAATTATTCTGTAGTTAAAATTGACGCTGTCAAATAAATCTCAGTTCAGTTCCTTTCATATTTGTCAAAGTCTAAGATGTGTGATTGCCTACATATAGACTACACCTCTGTATTCCACTTTCAAACACAGCCTACGTTTGGGCCTGTAAAACCTGATTGGGCTACCTGTTTCACACAGGAATACTTGCTTTCTATGGGCATGCACTAGTTCAATTAAAAAAAAAGTTGTCTCAGCTTTAAAAAGTTGGTGTTGCCTTGAAATTTTAGGTTGACTGAACTTGAGAAGGTAAGTGCTAAAGTTTAAAACAAATAAACGCAAGTTCAGTCAACTTAAAATGTTAAGGCAGCCTAGACACTTAATTTTTTAAGCAGAAATACCTAGTTATTTTTTACAGTGTTGCAATAGATATGTGCCTGTCTTATATTCTGTAATTTCCCAGTTTGGGATCAATAAAGTCTATCTATCTGTCTGTCTACAGTGGTGTGAGAAAGTGTTTGCCCCCTTCCTGATTTCTCATTTTTTTGTATGTTGTCACACTTAAATGTTTCAGATCATCAAACAAATGTAAATATTAGCTAAAAATAACACAAGTAAACACAAAATGTAGTTTTTAAATGAAGATGTTTATTATTAAGGGAAAAAAAAATCCAAACCTGCATGGCCCTGCATGAAAAAGTGATTGCCCCCTCAACCTAATAACTGGTTGGGCCACCCTTAGCAGCAACAACTGCAATCAAACATTTGCGATAACTAGCAATGAGTCTTTTACAGCACTGTAAAGGAATTTTGGCCCACTCATCTTTTTAGAATTGTTGTAATTCAGCCACATTGGAGGGTTTTCGAGCCTGAACTGCCTTTTTAAGGTCATGCCTCAGCATCTCAATCGGATTCAGGTCAGGACTTTGACTAGGCAACTCCAAAGTCTTCATTTTGTTTTTCTTAAGCCATTCAGAGGTGGACTTGCTGGTGTGTTTTAGATCATTGTCCTGCTGCAGAACCCAAGTCCACTTCATCTTGAGGTCACGAATAGATGGCCAGACATTCTCCTTCAGGATTTTTTGGTAGGGAGCAGAATTCATGGTTCCATTTACCACAGCAAGGCTTCCAGGTCCTGAAACAGCAAAACAGCCCCAGACCATCACACTAAAACCACCATATTTTACTGTTGGTATGATGTTGTTTTTCTGAAATGCCGTGTTACTTTTACACTGGATGTAATGAGACACACACCTTCCAAAAAGTTCATCTTTTGTCTCGTCAGTCCACAGAGTATTTTCCTAAAAGTCTTGGGGATCATCAAAATGTATTCTGGCAAAACTGAGACAAAAATGTTCTTTTTGCTCAGCAGTGGTTTTTGTCTTAGAACTCTGTCATGCAGGCCATTTTTGCCCAGTCTGTTTCTTATGGTGGAGTCATGAACACTGACCTTAACTGAGGCAAGTGAGGCCTGCAGTTCTTTGGATGTTGTTGTGGGGTCTTTTGTGACATCTTGGATGAGTCGTTGCTGTGGTCTTGGGGTAATTTTGGTCGCCCAGCCACTCCTGGGAAAGTTCCTCACTGTTCCATGTTTTTGCCATTTGTGAATAATGGCTGTCACTGTGGTTTGCTGGAGTCCCAAAGCTTTAGAAATGGCTTTATTGTAGATGTCCAGATCAGAAGGTTGCGTTGCACAAAGCGTGTGCTTTCATTCGGGGTCACCAGTGTGGCGGCATGAAATAATAAGCAGCGAACTGAGGTTTAAAAGTGGGTTTTATTTCATTCCGCCATCACAGAACTCACTCCAGCGCCATGCAGGCGCGCCGGAGCGAGCTCTCGGGCTCTCGTCAGCAGCAGTGGTCAGAGAGAGAGAACATGTGAATTTCAGTCAGCTTATATACCCCGTTACAGACAATACATGAAAGGCACATTTACATCACAGTAAATGCAGGAAGGCATGGGACATTTGCATCACAGTACAGAGCAGGAAGTCATGAACACCTGCATTTGAGTCAACATAACAGCAGGATACTGGCAGGAAAGAGCTAGACAAAGAGAAGCTGCCTATTGATCTCAATACACACATCTCATTGTTCTGCTAATTGCTCCAGCTGAGCACTCTGCTTGTCCGTAGGCTGTGGGGGTGACCCACATTATAACCTTTTCCAGAGTGATAGATCTCAATTACTTTGTTTCTCATTTGTTCCTGAATTTCTTTGGATCGCAGTATGATGTCTAGCTTTTGAGGATCTTTTGGTCTACTTCACTTTGTCAGGCAGGTCCTATTTAAGTGATTTCTCTATTGAGAACAGGTGTGGCAGTAATCAGGCCTGGGTGGGGCTAGAGAAATTGAACTCAGCTTTCCAAAGATGGAAGAAACCACATTTTATTTATGTTTTAATGGGGGGTGGCACTTTTTCACACAGGTTTCAGGGGCAATCACTTTTTGACACAGAGCCATGTAGGTTTGGATTTTTTTCCCCTTAATAATAAACACCTTAATTTAAAAACATGCATTTTGTGTTTACTTGTGTTATCTTTGTCCAAATACTTTTTCCACACCTATCTATCTATCTATCTATCTATCTATCTATCTTTCTTTTTGGGGCTGCTGTGGCACAGGTGTAGTGTGGCCAACTACTGATCAGAGGGTCAGGGGTTTGATTCCCGCTTTGTCAGCATGTCGAAGTGTCCTTGAGCAAGACACTGAATGCCCAATTGCTCCTGGTGGGTCAGGCCAATGCTGGTGTATGGCAGCACTGCCGCCGTAAGTGTGTGAATGGGTAGATAGCAGGATCTGTAAAGCGCTTTGGTCATCTAGAGAGGAGAAAAAGCACAATCTAAGTGAATGCCATTTACTATCTATCTTATATACCCTTTTGTGCAATTACTGCACACTTAAGTGTTTGGTTTAATGCACAAGTACCAACTTTTTGGTGAAGTTCCCCATCAGGTCATTGAAATTGAAATTGTTAAATCGTTCAAAAGTAAAACATCTACTGACTGTGATGGTATTGACATGCTACTAGTCAAAACTGTTATCGAATGCATAGTAAAACCACTGACGTATATCTGTAACCTGTCTCTCCAATCAGGCATATTTCCCAATGCAATGAAAATAGCTAAAGTAATTCCGATTTACAAGACAGGCGACAGAGGGGAACTCTCAAACTATAGACCAATTTCACTATTACCGCAATTTTCCAAGATACTTGAAAAAATATTCTATGAGAGAATTGACAACTTCATACTGAAGAATGATTTATTGTGTGAGCAGCAATATGGGTTCAGACACAAAAGGACAACAGCATATGCCTTAATGGAATTTACAGAAAAAATATCAACAGCCATTGAAAATAAAGAGTATTCAGTTGGAATATTCCTGGATCTTAAAAAAGCATTTGATACAGTAGATCACAATCTATTATTAAAGAAATTACAAAACTGTGGTATAAGAGGGGTAGCACTGTCCTGGTTAAGTAGTTACTTAAAGAATAGATATCAGTATGTATGTGTTAGCAACAAAAACTCAGAGTTACTGAAGGTCACCTGTGGAGTCCCACAGGGTTCAGTTTTGGGACCATTATTATTCAATATGTATATAAACGATATATGTAAAGTTTCAGAAAAAATGGACTTAATATTGTTTGCTGATGACACTAATCTGCTATGCAGTGGAAACAATTTGGAACAACTTCTGGATACACTCGGGAAAGAATTAGGAAAGTTTAAACTGTGGTTTGATTCAAACAAATTAACGCTCAATTTAAGCAAGACAAAATTTATAGTCTTTAACAACCATCACAACAACCCAGTACCCAAACTCAGTGTAAATGGTGTAGAGATTGAAAGGGTATCCGAAACTAAATTCCTTGGAGTAATAATTGATAACAAACTGTGTTGGAAGCCACATATTAATTATATTAAAGGTAAAGTATCCAAATCAATTGCAATATTACACAGAGTGAAAAATTTGCTGAATCAACCCACACTATACACCTTGTATCATTCATTAATACTCCCATACATGACATATTGTAATGAAGTATGGGGAAATACATATAAAACAAACATATATCCACTCTTCATGCTTCAAAAGAGAGCTATTAGAATAATCAACAAAGCAGCTTACAGGGAACCAACAAACCCACTTTTTCTTAAACAAAAAACTCTCAAGGTGAAAGATCTGATTGACTTTAAAACTGCAATAATAATGTTCAAAGTGAAGAATCTATCAATGCCCGCAAATATCCAAAAGTTGTTCCAAACAAGGGAGAAACGATATCACCTCAGAGGAACATGTATATTTCAAAAGCCTACAGTGAGAACAACCACCAAGCAACACTGTGTTTCAGTGCAAGGAGTCAGATTATGGAACGATTTTGGACCTGAATTAAAATCATGTACAACGCTTGGACAATTTAAACAAAAACTAAAGGAAGAAATACTCCAAACATATTTACAAGACGACATGTAAACTCACATAAGGATTGACATTTCCAGCCTGTGTTGTGTTGTAGCTTAGTTTTTCTTTTTTTCTTTTTTTCTCTGTGACATTATGTCTTAGATTTGTTTTTGAATAGTAACCGCTTAACTTAGACTAGCTCAGTTTTCTTTTTTCTCTCAGTCACATTTTGTCTTAGCCTTGTTTTAAATTGTAATCGCTCTTGTCTTGTTTTTCTCTTTTTCTCCTTTGAATTCTTGGATGGAATATGGGTGGGCAATATAAGCTGCGGCTTCAGCCATCACCCATTTCGGATAACTCACGTGGAATTGTATAGTAGAAGGAGTCTTTGTCTAATATGACATTGTTGTTATATTATACAGTTTCTTTTAACCTGTAATGTACTATCCAAAATAAATAAATAAATTCAATTCAATTCAATTCAATTCAGGTAATGATATAACTGAGTCTGCTAAATTAGCAGATTACTTGTTAACTAAAATAATCCATAGCTGCGGCCACAGTAATGTACAACAAAATAAAAATATTTTTTTCATGTACTGGTATTAAAGTGATACCAGGTATCAACCAGTACACAAGTTCACAAATTGAAATTTCTGTTAAGAAGGAAAAAAATGGCATCAGAACACCTACCTCCTTGTAGGATGGTGTTCCTTCACATGGTGCCAAGCCATGTCTCTTTTATTTTTATGTGTGTGAGAAGTAGGGAGTGGTGCATTTGTGTGTGTGGGTATGTATTTAAATTTGTCTACTGCTTTTATCTTTGTAAAGCACTTTGCACAGCATCCAATGTTTGAAAAGTGCTATACAAATAAAGTTTGATTGTTATCTTGATTAATCTGTAGTTTTATGCCTAAATATACAAAACAAATGTTTACTTACAACATAACTAAATATCATTTACATCACAGTTTTATATTTTATAATGATTTGTATAAGAAGCTGAAACTATTTTTAAAAAGTTAATTTATATATATATATATACTGTATGTATATAGTGTGTGTATGTATATATATATATATATATATATATATATATATATACTGTATATATATATTAGCAGGGAAAGTGACTATTGAACACATCAACATTTTTCAGCATTTTTCTCATTCAGCATATTTCTGATGGAGCCACTGACCTGAGATTTTCACCAGATATCAGTAACAGCCCAAGTGATCCATACATACAAAGAAATCAAGGCAACTGTTTTCACAAAACAAGTTATATTTAATAAAGTGGAATGGCAAAGGGAAAAAGTATTAACACACTTGGTGAATTTCATTTAATTTTAGTAGAGAGCTTTGTTGGCAATGACAACTTCCAGATGCCCCCTGTATGGAGAAACTTGGCACATGCATTGTTCAGCGGTGATTTTAGCCTTTCTTCCATACAAACCGTCTTCAAATCTTGAAGGTTCCGTGGGTGTCTCCTATGAACTCTGATCTTGAGTTTGTTCCATAGATTTTCAATTGTATTCAGATCAGGTGGCTGACTGGGCCATTCTAGCAGCTTGATTTTCCTTTTCTGGAGCCAGTTGACAGTTTCCTTGGCTGTGTGTTTGGGATCATTGTCTTGCTGAAATGTCCACCTTCGTTTTGTCTTCAGCATTCTTGGCAGATTGCAACAGGTTCTTATCAGGGATGTCTCTGTACATTTGTCCATTCATTTTTCCTTCAGTTATATGAAGTCTGCCTGTTCCATATGCTGAAAAACACCCCAACACCAACACCAGTACTGCTGTTTCAAAGAAAACAGCAGTACCTGCTAACTCCAGGTCTTTTTGGAGCTCTCTACGAGTGGTCTTTGGTGCTTGGATAACTCTTCTGATAATTCTTTTTACTTCTCTGTCAGAAATTTTGCGAGGAGCTCCTGGTCATATCCAGTTTATTGTAAAATGATGTGCTTAACACTTCTGAATGATGGCTCCAACAGTGCTCACATTTAACATTCAGCAGTTTAGAAATGCGCCTTTAAACAGTGCCATCATTATGTTTTGCAACAATAAGGTTGCAAAGGTTTAGAGATAGCTTTTTGCTTCTACCCTATTTTATTATCATTTTATAAGCATTTCTTTCAAGTATTTATGTTCATGAGCCTTATTCATATTTCATATTGCTCTTGCAATAAAGTTGTTAAAGCAGACGGACAGACGAAAATTCAATATCGCTAATTCATATCTCAAATTGTTGTCTGAGACGAGCTAAGTCGAACCGCACATGTTTTGGTGTCAACAAATGTCACATAAGGTGACAATGCGCTCTTGAAGTACGCTGTTGTGGAGAGCTGTCTGACCCAGCCAAGCGATCAGCGGCTAAGATGGCCACTGACTGTGTGACGTCAGCTCAGCCAAACACACGCACACGGTCGGCGGCCAGTGCTGTGTTTTGCTTCATGCAACACTTGTTTACGTCTTAAAATCGGCGATTACGGATATTTCTCGGAATACTTGTGGATTACAAATAGATTATTTATGAAGATTAGGATTTCAGGAATCGAATTAATATGGTTTGGCGTTGTGTTGTCTATGGGTGCGATGGTCCTGCTGTGTTTTGTTTCATGCAACACTTGATGTTTACGTTTTAAAATCGGCGATTACGGATATTTCTCGGAATTACCAAATATTTTCATGATCATAAGAACGGTTAGGGGGAAAAAACAGGCTGAAGAAAGACAGTTTAACTCACCAGTTACTTATATTGGAAGTCCATCCTCCTGTGTTTTTTAGAAGCAAAGTTCTCAATTACAGAGGCATACAGTGTTCCCTATTGCTTCAGCTTCTGTATTAAAGCAGACTGCAGTGAAATAGTACCCAGGTTTGTCAGTCTTTCTGGTCCACATATATTTTGCAGGTGTCACGGCTCGCAGCTCTCAGGCATCTGCCTCAGCTGCGCGCACACCTGCACCTCGGTAGCGCCCTGCATGTGCAGTGGACATTTCGTTGACAGCGATTTAGAGAATAAGATGCAATTTGCAAAAAGATTGGTGATAAAGAAAACGGCTATTCCAACTATATATCCCGCGATTCCCCAGTCTGACTCTGAGACAAGTGTCAGTGACAGTGGCGTGAAAAGCCACGGTGATCTACCGATGCGATCAGCTGTCAGAAAACGAGAAGTAAAGAGGGTAAGTTTTGTATTTTTAATATTCACTGTAAATGTTTACTAAACATTTTAAATGAATTCCAAGCAATGGATGATTTTCAAAATCAAATTATTTCTGGGAAATAATGCGGCGGCAGACAGGTGCCCGTGTCAGGTTTTGCAGCGTTGTGCAAACAGAGGCGCGCTGGCGGGCCCAGGCCACCAGTGTTTTGCACGTGCTTTTGTGCCTAAAACGTTGAAGAACACGGAGTTGACAAACAGACAAACAAACCCCGGCAAAAACATAACCTCCTCCTGGCCTTTTCGGCCTGGCGGAGGTAATTACCAATGACAGTTCAGCTTTCAATTTTTAGGGAAGCAACATATTTGCTAAGAAAAATAAATATAAGCCTAAGATTGTAAGAGAAATGTGCTTTTAAAAATGGAACCCCAATTTTCTACCATAAGATGGTGCTCATTATAACTGTGAAATGTTATTTATTGGAATATAATAATTGCTATATCTGGAAACTAGTTATTTTCTTAATCTGTAGTGATACTCCATTGATTTTTGTATTTCTTTGTATATTTCTGCTGTGTTTTCAAACATTCATACAAAGGTGGTATAGTATGTAATATTTCTTTTCAAACTGAGAAGAATTTAGTGTGTTCAAATTATTCAAATGTATATGACATGCGACTTTGATGAATGCTGAACTATGAGAATTATAACATTGACATGAACATTAATAAACTCAATATATGATTTTACAAAACTTTATTTACATATCATTGTTCACAAATCTAATCTTGGTAGGCAAAATCCCTTGTAGTGATCAGATGGGAATGTTTCTCTGATGAGGCTCACCGCAGAGGCAGGCAACATAACCCTCACTTCTTTCCCACAAATAAGGCTGAATACCCCCTCAGCACCACCCAAAACTACTTCATCATCCGATTCTTCATTTTCAATGTCATCATTTATATTGAGGTCGTCAAACTCGAGAAAATAATCGCTGTCTGAATCACTTTGCTCTCGTTCTGCCATTTACTATGTATTGCTGTTGTGACGTCACCAATGCCCGCACCTATCGAGAGATGGCGGTACTGCAGCCTCACTAACTGAAGGCTGAGCTATGAGCAAATAAGGTCATTTATGGAAGCTGGTGACACATATTAAATCGCAGGAATAGACAGAATAGAATATTTTCATACAATCTGTTGGTTGGTTCAATAAAAAAATGTCACTGTCCGTCTGCTTTAATGAAGCTCCAATCATGTGATTTTCCTTTAAGGGGCAAAAAGTATCGGTATCGAAGAAAAAAATCCCATAAATTAATGGAATCATATCGAAAGGAAAAATGCTGGTATTGCCCATCCCTAGTTGTGAAAGTCTAGAGAGAGCTCTTTGCTTCTACCCATCATGAATTCTTTGTGGTTTGACAATCTGATAGTCACAGACCTTTTCAAAGGCTATCAGTCAGGACTTAACCAGCTGAAATTTATTTCCACTGATGGGGGATGGGATGGCTTGTTAAATTCTGATGGATTTCAGTTGGTTTCCTGGCTTTTTATGCCTTTTTGCACTTCTTTTTCTTCATGAGTTCAATACGTATTCCCTGTGTCATTCCACTTTATTAAATGTAACTTGTTTTGTGAACACAGTTGCCTGTATTTCTTTGTATGCATGGATTATTGGGCTGTTACTGATATCTGGTGAAACTCTCAGGTCAATAATAAGAAAAACGTTGACGTATTCTTGATTATTTTCCCTGCTATATACATTTGTGTGTGTGTATATATACTGTATATATATATACAGTGGGGCAAAAAAGTATTTAGTCAGCCACAAATTGTGCAAGTTCTCCCACTTAAAAGATGAGAGAGCTCTCCAATTTTCATCATAGGTATACCTCAACTATGAGAAACAAAATGAGAAAAAAAAAATCCAGAAAATCACATTGAAGGATTTTTAATGAATTAATTGGTAAATTCCTCAGTAAAATAAGTATTTGGTCACCTACAAACAAGCAAGATTTCTGGCTCTCACAGACCTGTAACTTCTTCTTTAAGAGGCTCCTCTGTCCTCCACTCATTACCTGTATTAATGGCACCTGTTTGAACTCGTTATCAGTATAAAAGACACCTGTCCACAACCTCAAACAGTCAGACTCCAAACTCCACTATGGCCAAGACCAAAGAGCTGTCAAAGGACACCAGAAACAAAATTGTAGACCTGCACCAGGCTGGGAAGACTGAATCTGCAATAGGTAAGCAGCTTGGTGTGAAGAAATCAACTGTGGGAGCAATTATTAGAAAATGGAAGACATACAAGACCACTGATAATCTCCCTCGATCTGGGGATCCACACAAGATCTCACCCCGTGGGGTCAAAATGATCACGAGAACGGTGAGCAAAAATCCCAGAACCACACGGGGGTACCTAGTGAATGACCTGCAGAGAGCTGGGACCAAAGTAACAAAGGCTACCTTCAGAAACACACTACGCCGCCATGGACTCAAATCCTGCAGTGCCAGACGTATCCCCCTGCTTAAGCCAGTACATGTCCAGGTCCGTCTGAAGTTTGATAGAGAGCATTTGGATGATCCAGAAGAGGATTGGGAGAATGTCATATGGTCAGATGAAACCAAAATAGAACTTTTTGGTAAAAACTCAACTTGTCGTGTTTGGAGGAGAAAGAACACCATACCTACTATGAAGCATGGGGATGGAAACATCATGCTTTGGGGCTGTTTTTCTGCAAAGGGACCAGGACGGCTGATCCGTGTAAAGGAAAGAATGAATGGGGCCATGTATCGTGAGATTTTGAGTGAAAACCTCCTTCCACCAGCAAGGGCATTGAAGATGAAACGTGGCTGGGTCTTTCAGCATGACAATGATCCCAAACACACCGCCCGGGCAACGAAGGAGTGGCTTCGTAAGAAGCATTTCAAGGTCCTGGAGTGGCCTAGCCAGTCTCCAGCTCTCAACCCCATAGAAAATCTTTGAAGGGAGTTGTTGCCCAGAGACAGCCCCAAAACATCACTGCTCTAGAGGAGATCTGCATGGAGGAATGGGCCAAAATACCAGCAACAGTGTGTGAAAACCTTGTGAAGACTTACAGAAAACGTTTGACCTCTGTCATTGCCAACAAAGGGTATATAACAAAGTATTGAGATGAACTTTTGTTATTGACCAAATACTTATTTTACCGAGGAATTTACCAATTAATTCATTAAAAATCCTTCAATGTGATTTTCTGCATTTTTTTTTCTCATTTTGTCTCTCATAGTTGAAGTATACCTATGATGAAAATTGGAGACCTCTCTCATCTTTTAAGTGGGAGAACTTGCACAATTGGTGGCTGACTAAATACTTTTTTGCCCCACTGTATATACACTACCGTTCAAAAGTTTGGGGTCACCCAGACAATTATTTTGTGTTTTCCATGAAAAGTCACACTTATTTACCACCATGAGTTGTAAAATGATTAGAAAATATAGTCAAGACATTGACAAGGTTAGAAATAATGATTTGTATTTGAAATAATAATTTTTTACAGATACTCAACCTGCTCAAAGGAAGGTCAGTTTTATAGCTTCTCTAACCAGCTAAACTGTTTTCAGCTGTGCTAACATGATTGCACAAGGGTTTTCTAATCATCCATTAGCCTTCTGACGCAATGAGCAAACACATTGTACCATTAGAACGCTGGAGTGATAGTTGCTGGAAATGGGCCTCTATACACCTATGTAGATATTGCACCAAAAACCAGACATTTGCAGCTAGAATAGTCATTTACCACATTAGCAATGTATATTAGATATTAGATTGTATTTCTGATTAATTTAAAGTTATCTTCATTGAAAAAAACAGTGATTTTCTTTCAAAAATAAGGAAATTTCTAAGTGACCCCAAACTTTTGAACGGTAGTGTATATATGTATATACAGTATATATATATATATATATATATATATAACTGTTCAATGTTTTAGTACTTTTTGCATAACTTGCTGTTCTCTAACAAGATCCTTAATAGCAAAATTCACAACAGATGTTTGATCCATGAATCGACCAATAAATTTTCTGGTTCAGTTAGAATTGGCATTTAAACAGTCCTCTTCATCATGCTGTTCACATTTTGACATTATGAGACCAAGATGACACCTAGCAATTGATCAACAGTACCTCGCCATTGCGAGGCTTCAAACAGGATGTTCTCAGAGGGAAGTGGCCACTGAGTTTACAGTGCCACAGAGTGTCATCAGCAGGTTGCAACAGAGACACAGAGGGACTTGGAGAGTCACAGAAAGGCACAGAAATGGACGTCCTTTGGCCACATTCCAGACTGATCACTGCTTCATTGTGAACAGTGCCCTGCAGAATCAGACAATGAATGCTACTCAACTCCAGGCACATTTAAGGGAGGTGAGAGGCACCCAGGTGTCACGTCAGACCCTTCGAAACCATTTACATCACCGTGGTCTGCGTGCTAGACGACCTGCAAGGGTACCTGACCACACCACCACACACAGGCATCATCGTCTTGCATGGGCCAGGGAACATTTACACTGGACAAGGGACCAGTGGGCTTCAGTGCTGTTCTCTAATGAAAGTCGATTCACGTTGAGCAGAAATGATGGCCACCAACTATGTTGGAGATGTCAAGGAGAGCACTCTGCATCAACCACTGCTATGGTGGCATTACACTCTGTGCATGTGTGTCTATTCAATACAGAACTGCCCTACACCTTGTGAATGGTACAGTGACAAGCCGATACTACCTGAATAACATCATTAATTCAGTCATTGTGCCCATGCATGAACAACACAGGCCTAATTTCATCTTCATGGACGACAATGCTCCAGCTCATCAAGGTTGCATCATTAGGGAACGGCTGCTGGAGGCTGGGGTACCTCAAATGGAGTGGCCTGCACTTTCTCCAGACCTGCATCCCATAGAAAACCTTTGGGATCAGCTGAGTCACCATGTAGAGACTCGTAGCTTTCCATCCCACAACTTCAGTGACCTGAGGGCCGCCCTTCAAGAAGAGTAGAATGCCATGCCTCAGCAGACAGTAAGTCAGGGATGTGATTTTTCCGCTAATTTGCGGAATTCCGCTTTTTTTATCTTCCAAAATAAAAAAAAATATTATGTGAGTATAATACCGGATTCCGACTTTTAGTAATTCCCTAACCGTAATGAAACGACGTGCCTGATTGGCTGATCGTCCTTGCAGTGACCAATGAACGCGGCTGTTGCAGTGATGTCGGTGATTGAACATAAAGATGCTCCGAGAATTAAAGAAATTGACAAGATCGTGAAAAACAAATTTCGTTGGGATTGGCTTGAAAAGGAGATTGCAACGGATGTTGGTAAGAAAACTGTGACAAATTTGTTTAGCGATTTTATATGGAAAATCGACCGTGCCGGGAAGGCGCGGAAAACATGTACAAGAAGTAGCAAAAAACATGTACAAGGGGTCAAATCGAGGTCTGCTAATTATTCAATTGCTGGAACTTTTGGTGTTCAGAAAAAACCATCGAAACCATACGGCCTCCACCCTTTGTTAACGACATGATCGGACAGGGAAATCGAGAGGAATGATCCACCCCAACAACCAGTGCCAGTTGCGGATAGAGTAGTGAATTTTGAGGTATGTGAAGATATATTTTTGTACACATGTCATCTAGTTGATATTTTCTTCATCTTGCCTGCTGAAGATGTTTTGGACTTTATTTAAAAAATATTTTTAACACAGTGCACAGTGGACATTGACTCATAACTTTTGAATATTTCTAAGACTTAGCTACATCAGTGATTGTGCAAAATGAACTGCTCAAGACTCAATGGAGATTGAAACTGGTGATCTGAAATGAATGCTGAAATTATAAAAAGTAATGGTATGTTGGAATTTTATTTCTATTGTAGAATAGATAAAATTAACTGATTTTGATTTGATCAAGTGTTAAAGCATGTGATGGATAATGCTTGTTGGAATATTTTAGGAATGCTATCTTCTTGGAACATAAGTCAATATTATACAGTAATAAGTGGCATTCAGCTGTTTGTTTTATGTCATTTAAGCACAGTTCTGGTACTTAGAAATCATAAAAACCCAGGAGCTTCGGAACCCCCCTCAACTGGGGCTCTGCCCTGGACCCCGCTGGGGGACTTGGTCCCCCAGACCGCCTGCAAAATTTTCAGATAATTTCACCAACCCCAAATTACATCCCTGGTAAGTCGACTTGTGAACAGCATGAGATGTTGTTGTCAAGCTGTAATTGATGCTCAAGGGCTGTTAACAGGTTATTGAGACATTGACATTTTTGTTGTGGTATCTCCACCACTGTTGTTGGCTTTTGTTTCAATAAATTGTTTGAGATGAGGAAATCACCATTGCATGCTTCTACTTAAATGTCCTACTTTCATGGTATAATATCACTGTAGCATGAAATTTTTGCATTTTCCATAAATTGCACCCAAAAGCCAAATATCCCTAACTTTTTGTGAGGTGTGTGTGTGTGTGTGTGTGTGTGTGTGTGTGTGTGTGTGTGTGTGTGTGTGTGTGTGTGTGAAAATCCTAGGGATCTCTATCTGTTTGTGTGTCTGTCTGTGTGTGTGTTCTTCAGAAATCTCTCAAACCATTCGTCACACTGACCTAAGATTTTAAACATGCTTTGCTGAAGCTATGAGGGTGTGCATCTGTAATTTTTATCAATAAAAGTTTAGCCACTGCTGTGTGGCCGCTCTATGTCTTCACCCCCCTGGCTTCAAGAAGTGTGGGTGGGCTTTTGGATTGACTCTGTGCGCATTGGAGAATACACCGCATCACGACCATGCTCATTGGATAACACAGCATCATGATCTGTCAGTCACCACAACGCTTCGCAAACAAAGATTTTAGAAGTGCTTTGCTGCTAAGGTGTGCATCCATGAGTATGGAGCTGCACAGTCAAAATATATACTGTACCATAAAGTTGCTGTGATTGCATAGGTCTAATGGATATATTCACCATAGAGAACACGGGGGCGGAGTGAGAAAGGCTGCCAGGGACCCATGGTGCCACAAACATGTCAGTCACCAGTGTTCCCTGCACAAAACAAGGAAGTGAAAAATGACAAGTTTGACTAGAAAAAGATAATACTGAAGTGGCCGTGATTGCGTAGGTCTAAAGGATAATTTGGCATATGTGGAGAACATGAGGTGCGCAAGCAGACTTTGCAGAGCGTCAGTGGGGACCGGGGTCTGACAAAGAATACCGGTGTATCAACACAGAACATGCCAGGAGAAGCAGCAGCCTAACCGGGTGGACTACAATCCTTCGCGGGGTGGCACACCCAGCCTGCCCAGTCAGTAGTAGACAGGAGTACCGCTTCTGCTTCACCTGTGTGGTACCACTGTACTTTGCAGGACTGCGAGTCCCCCCTCCCGCAGGAGTATCTAAAAATGAAAAACTTAATACTGCCATGATTGTGGAGCGGAATGGCCGGAATGACTTAACGGCCAAACGCGGGACACAAAAGCACCCAAATAATGAAATAAATCATTTTTTATTTAATATTTACCGACAATTGGGCAACACTGATGGAACGGTTGCAGTCAAACGGGTCCTTCTGCTGTGAATAATAATAGATAGAGTTACTTTATTGATGTTGGGTGTTTTGTAGTTAATTCGGTTGATTACAGTTTAAAAAAAAAAAACTTTTAATAACAAAATATTGCTAAAATATAAAATGATGCACTACAGTGGGTCTCAAATATTTGTAAATGTGTCCTGTTATAGCACTGCATGGATTTATTGATGATACACAGAAGAAATTCAATATTCCACTGAACTCCGTCACTGAAGAGTGATATAAACTAAAATAATTATAATGGTGACTGAACAACTCACATTCCCCAAAGTGCAAGATACACTATTATGGATATGAGTGATAAAGGATCAGACAAATAAGTGATCTGACAAACAAATAAACGAGGGATCTGAAATAGTCGCTAATACTGGATGTCCCATTCAATTTCAATAATTAAGTATTCTGTAATTAATATTCACACAGTCAAATAAATCTTAGTGCCATTTAGTCCCTTTTATATTTGTCAAAGTCTAACATGTGATTGCCTACATATAGGCTACACCTCTGTATTCCACTTTCAAACACAGCCTACATTTGGGCCTGTAAAGTCTGATTGGGATACTAACTAACTAACTAACTAACCTGCACTTATATAGCGCTTTTCTAGTCTCAAAGACCACTCTCAGACAGAAATACTTGGTTCTACGGGCAATGCACTAGTATATTACAAAGAAAAGTTTGGAATAATGAACTTAAAGAATATATTGAATGAATGTCAGAATATTACAGTGGTGTGAAAAAGTGTTTGCCCCTTCCTGATTTCTCATTTTTTTGTATGTTTGTCACACTTAAATGTTTCAGATCATCAAACAAATTCAAATATTAGACAAAGATAACACAAGTAAACACAAAATGGTTTTTAAATGAAGGTGTTTATTATTAAGAATAAAAAAAATGCAAACCTAAAAAAAAACCTACATGGCCCTGTGTGAAAAAGTGACCCCCCTCCCCATTAAAACATAAATTAGCTGTGGTTTATCACATCTTTGGAAAGCTGAGTTCAATTTCTCTGGCCACACTCAGGCCTGATTACTGCCACACCTGTTCTCAATCAAGAAATCACTTGAATAGGACCTGCCTGACAAAGTGAAGTAGACCAAAAGATCCTTAAAAGTTCGACATCATGCTGCGATCCAAAGAAATTCAGGAACAAATGAGAAACAAAGTAATTGAGAGCTATCAGTCTGGAAAAGGTTATAAAGCCATTTCTAAAGCTTTGGGACTCAGCGAACCACAGTGAGAGCCATTATCCACAAATAGCAAAAACATGGAACAGTGGTGAAACTTCCCAGGAGTGGCTGGTCGACCAAAATTACCCCAAGAGTGCAGTACTGATTCATCCAAGAGGTAACAAAAGACCCCACAACATCCAAAGAACTGCAGGCCTTACTCTAGACTCCGCCATAAGAAAGAGACTGGGCAAAAATGGCCTGCATGGCAGAGTTCCAAGACGAAAACCACTGCTGAGCAAAAAGAACACAAAGGCTTGTCTCAGTTTTGCCAGAAAACATCTTGATGATCCCCAAGACTTTTGGAAAAATACTCTGTGGACTGACGAGACAAAAATTGAACTTTTTGGAAGGTATGTGTCCCATTACATCCGGCGTAAAAGTAACACGGCATTTGAAAAAAGGAACATCATACCAACAATAAAATATGGTGGTGGTAGTGTGGTGGTCTGGGGCTGTTTTGCTGCTTCAGGACCTGGAAAACTTGCTGTGGTAAATGGAACCATGAATTCTGCTGTCTACCAAAAAATCCTGAAGGAGAATATCCAGCCATCTGTTTGTGACCTCAAGCTGAAGCGCGCTTAGGTTCTGCAGCAAGACAATGATCCAAAACACACCAGCAAGTCCACCTCTGAATGGCTTAAGAAAAACAAAATGAAGACTTTGGAGTGGCCTAGTCAAAGTCCTGACCTGAATCCGATTGAGATGCTGTGGCATGACCTTAAAAAGGCAGTCCATGCTTGAAACCCCTCCAATGTGGCTGAATTACAACAATTCTGCAAAGATGAGTGGGCCAAAATTCCTCCACAGCACTGTAAAAGACTCATTGCCAGTTAGTGCTGCTGCTAAGGGTGGCCCAACCAGTTATTAGGTTTCAGGGGCAATCACTTTTTGACACAGAGCCATGTAGGTTTGGATTTTTGTTTCCCTTAATAATAAACACCTTCATTTAAAAACTGCATTTTGTATTTATTTGTGTTATCTTTGTCTAATATTTAAATTTGTTTGATCAGGAAAGGGGGCAAACACTTTTTCACCACTGTGTGTGTGTGTGTGTGTGTGTGTGTGTGTGTGTGTGTGTGTGTGTGTGTGTGTGTGTGTGTGTGTGTGTGCGTGCGTGCGTGCGCTTCCCTCTGGCTTTGGGAAATGCCCCCACCTTTTGTGCACACCAAGACGTTTGTCGTGTAAAATACTCCCTGATTCTGCCACTAGATGACATCACCACACCAGGGTTTTGGCTCTAAGCTTCCTCTGTAATGCAGAGGCTTCCTGTGAGTCAGCCACCTCATTCTTAAATCTTTCAGATGTGTTTATTTGAATTAGAAAAGCACCAAAAATAGCTTTATTCTCTCCACATGTTGAATGCTCTTTGCCCACAAGGTTGTAGTCAACGAAGGATTTATGGTCTGAAATCTGGGAATCACTGGGGTGTCTTCCCTATGCTGTAATTACACAAACATATGGCTGATTATTTTAGAAGCTTAAGAAAAACAGAAAAGTGGCTTAGAGGAAGAGAGGAAGCAGCTCCAGAACTGCACCTTACTGTATATAAAGTGTTGTATGCTTTAGGTCATTTGGTGGAAAATGTCTATGATGTTTTTAACTGTATTCCTTTGTTATAGACTTAATATTTACACTTCGGAATATTTATGGATATGGAAGGGAAATCCTAAACTTTCTAACTTAACTCATAGGACAGATTAATGCAATGCTGCGGAGAAAGAAGAATTTTAATTTCTCACTTCAACAAAAGAAGCTATATTACAGCGAGTAATAAGATTTGAAATACATTTGAAATTTTATATTAAGCCCAAACAATTTTAGTAAAATACTGTAGACCCAAAAATGAGCGAAACTGCCATCTAAAAAGTCTAAAAATGATTGTTATAAACTAGTGGCAAAGGAGTTAATGTGTTAATTGCATGTTAAATCAACATCCGGTTTAATTCCAACAAATTTTTTGATCATTATTAATCACGCACGCAGGTTTTTGACCTTTCTAGCTTTCCATATGGAACACGCATGTCTGCTGTTTGGGAAATGGTGGCACACACCCACACAGACACCCTCCGCTTCCGAGCTCAGTGCCCAGCACAGTTACCTGTGTCACAGGTGCATACTGCACAGGTCCCCAGTGACTCTCCGGCCGGGCCGGACTGGCCCACAGAGCAAGGAATGCACCACAGCCGAGCCCCTCCACTGCACAACACTCTGCAAGAGACTGCCAGGATCCTGGGCTGCCTGCAGGCCAGCCCGCTTGTGAGCAGGAGACGGGAGCGGGCATGGAGAGAAAGGAAAAGCTGGGCCACAGAGCCGGAAGATTGGAGCTTTCTCTTAGAGATGATAAAATAAGCCATAAGTGTTCATTTAAACTTTCTCTATAAGGTTTTAAAATGGTAGCAGTCTTCCTCTAAAATCAAGCCGACTTAATGTCAAACTGCAGCGACTGTATGGATTTTTGTCCAGTGAGGCCTTCATATGCTCAGGCTGTAGTTCCGTACTCAGGCGGGCCACACTAACCGTGGCATCACTAGCAGAACATGCCAGTTAATGTCTCTGTAAAAACTATTAATTTGTTCAAAATAAAGGCCTTAGTTATGCTTAAAATGGCAATCCTTAATTCTGACTTTCCAAGGTCTTAATACCACTATATATTATCACACATACTATATATACCACAATATTATCTTCAAGATTAAACACTGGGGAAGCTAAAATAAGCAGAACAAACAGCATTCTTTAAAATAGTAAATCTATGACTTTTTCCAGGCAAATTTGGAGCCCCCTTCCCCCATACATTTGTCACCAAGATTTGGGAATATTTTCAAATAATTTAGCAATTTTTTCTTGTAATTTTGCAACTTTTTTGTGAATTTGCTATTTTTTCCCTCAAATTATAAACCATTTTTTACTGATAATTATGTGATTTTTCCCCCTGTAAATCTGACTTTACATAAATTTGCTGCTTTTCATATAAATTTGTAGCCTTTTCCCTCATACATCTGGAACTTTTTTCCACATAAATTGCTCATCTGTTTTGCACAAGCAGTACTTGTGAGGTGTTCGTGAGAATATTCTGGGTAGTATTTGTCATTATGTTAACATGCTGAAATAATAATAAACCTGACGCTGTGAAAAGCAAGCACATTTGTCCGCTCCCATGTTAATAAGAGTATGAAAAACTTTAAAAAATAACCAATATAAGGTACAATATATGAGAAAAAAAACTGATTAATCAGCATATTTTGGAGATTAATCATGATTTTTAAAAATGTAATCAACTTTCACCACAATTGCAAACCTATACATTGCAATGTAATACTCTTCAGTAGGTTGCAACTACAGCACTTTGTTAAGGGCAAATTCACTGAAGTATGACAAGTCTGTATTTAAGCGTTTTAATCAAGCAGTAAAATAAACACGTTATCACTTTTCATCAGCTTTTTCATCAGCTGTATAGGACACTAAACCTCTTAATATCGCTACCATTTTATTTGGCAGTGGACCACAGATTAGAGTACTGAGCTTCGTGACCTTCCCCACTCCTGCAGACTGGCATGCAGGTTGAGGTCATGCGATCCGAGTACGCTGAGTAATCTGCTTGAGCATCAGTCAACTTTAATCCTGCACTAAGAGCGCGGCCACTCGCTGTGAAAACCTGCCCTCTGCGTACATGTGTGATTAACCATTTACGCTCTGGTACGTATGCAAGTTCAAAAAACCAAGCGGGGCTGAACTTTTATCTAATGCAAATTCCCAGTGGAGCGAGCTGATGATTCAATCTGGTTTATATAACCCTACAATCTTCCCCGTGCATTTCTATCAAGCGTCACTCCGCTGATACTTTGGACGGCATCAACCAAACGCATGATAAAGCAGATAAAATTATATCTCTGCTATCATTTTTTTCTTCTTTTGACGGGAGAGCGGTTTCACACATGAACTCCGGTCAGTGTTTGGAGAGTGAGGGCAGGAATTTCTTACATGTAGCGCACAAAAAAAGGAGACTGTCAGATGTGGGTTCTTGCTGGTAGAGAATGTATGAGGACAATTACCTGCTCTATTCCCACATGTGTGCAATTAGACATCACGCAGACTTTGTAGCAGGGAGGGGCCAGTTAAAGTTTCAGTTGGGCCTTTGTATTTCATATATTTGTCCTTGGACTCTAGAGAAGCATCCTCGACTGCTGTGACCACAGACGGTGTTTTGTTTTTTTCTCTGGCACATCTATTTTCTTTACAAATCTAATGAAGAGTAACGTTGACAGTGCTCAAACGTCCACAGCCTTCAGCACCCTGCCTTCTTCTCCAGTATGTTCTCAGTGCTCTCAGGGGAAAGTAGTTTAACCTTTGGGGCAGTGTGTAGCTCGTCATTGCCATTTTAGTGAATTTAGTGGCTGGATAGGTCACCCAGAAAATTGATAGACTTGCATTATTAACTGTTCATAATGGCAGAGAACAAATCCTTCACATCTCTTATGTTACAATTGAACACTTAAGGTGTTTTTTTGTAATGTGGTGCTTTGAAAATGAGACAATGATCATTTCAACTTCAAAAAGCACTGCAGACATTTACTCTAGCGTACCTTATCCAGGGGCTTGGTGCAGTCTTTGGCACATCTCAATTTAAAGGGCCCATATTGTACAAAATAATGTTTTCTTGGGTTTTAGCTTCATATATCGTTAAACTCTTAGAAAGGTTTGTTTCACAGAGAAATACACACTGCTTTTATTACCTCCCACAAGAAGGTTATGTGTTCATTGTAGTTTGCTTGTTTGTTTTATCTGTTAGTCTGTTAGCAGGTTTAGACAAAACTACTAGATGGATTTTGATGAAATTTTATTCAGAGATGGCAATTGGGCCAAGCATGAACCCATTAGCTTTTAAAGCAGATCCGATCAGTATGTACAGTATATTCTGGATCACTTCACTTTAACACTGTGAGATAGTGGTTCTTTTATGTCATTTCAGTTCTCCTGTATGTCCTGTACATCATAGTATTGACAAATAAAATCTTTGAATCTTGAATCTTTAGAGCTTGTTGTCTATATGCTGAAAAAGTCTGATCAACTTGAAAACACACAGGCACAGACAACTTATGATGCTCTCTCAACTAGCACAGTTTAGTCACATTTTAATCAGTGGACAAACAGCCTTGGTGGATGTATGCACTCTTTGGGTGCTCTCTAGTTTAGTAACTTTCACGTTACTTTTAAATGCATACTTAAATCATCTTGCACACATAGCAAGATCAAGGGCCCCTTGTTCTCATCAGAAAAAAAGAAGAATAAAGAAAACTGATGAGAAAAAGTCTCATCTTACAGAGAAAAAATGTCTCAGATTTACACAAACTATTGTAGTCAGTAGAAAGTCAGAAATTTACTAGAAATAAAGCTGTGAATTCACAGAGAAAATGTTGGACCCCCTGGTGGGCTGTTTTTGTCCCACGAGCTATATGTTTGACACCCCTGGACCAGCCCATTAAAAATGCATATTTAGAGGATTTACTTCCATGAAATAGCTGCATATCACAACGGCATGAAAATGAATAAGATAAAATAAAACAGAAATCACAGATAAATGAAAGTTCACCGCTTAGAAGAAGCTTTACTGCCACAAATCACAGTCACTTTTTCTCTGTGCGTAAGAAAACTTTAAATGCATTTAATGCGGACATTAAATGTGAGCTTCTTGCTGAAAAAATACTCATGTTTAACCACAGCGGTAGGAGCTACTTACCGCTTGGACAACAGGCGATCAGGGCTCGATATGAGAAGCCGCCACCGCCACGGCATTTCTTCCTACAGGGTTGTGATGTGAACTGGGACAGGAAACGGACCCGTGGAGGAGACTGACAGCTGTGGCAGTTACAGTAGGGTCAGTTTATATTTATTTGCTTATTTGTTTGCTTGCCTTTGCCTTTGCATGACAACCTCCAGTGGCTTGAGGCCGCTGGGGATGGCAGGACAATGCCAATAGCCACCGAAACTGTGTATTCATCCCCAGTTGGCAGCTGATGAGGAGGGTGTCTGGCAACTGCAAGTTGTTTGATCGTCTGTTTGCGCTAAAATATCTATCCATATTAATAAAACGAGTAATGCATCTGATCAAATTTCAGTAACTGCAACGCATTACTGAATTTTTAAACAGTAATCTCGTGACACAGCACATTACTGCAAAAGTAGTGGCGTTACAGTAGCATGTTACTCCCAACACTGGATGTGAGGGTGACTGGAATTTAAAGAAAATAACAATATATACCACGCTTGGTAAGCTAACTCCCTAGTACCATTGTTAGCACTGAAGCTAACACCTTGGGCTCAAGAACTCATGGGGGGGGGGGGGGGAGTGAATCATCATAGGTAATAGCACAGTGATAGGTTGTGACTGAAGACCAGATTATTTATCAGTGATGTAGGGGAAAGGAACACCGAAGAGAACGGCTTTTGCCCGTTCTGGTAAAATGTTACAATATGCTTATTTCTAAATTAAGAGAGTTTAATAATTTTACTCTAGTTTTACGACCCAAGAAAGCATTTTAATTAATTAAATTAAATCACCCTTTATTGTCATTCAACCAATCATGTACAGTAGAACGAAATTGTGCTTTATCCTATCTACAGTGTCAATCACACACATCCCATATGTAGAATCAGAAGGGCCACTGCCATGCAAGGCGCCGCCACAGATTTCCCTCCTCCATTCCATTTATTGCTGAGCACCAAGCTGGACGGCAGGAAGTTCTGCTTTTATATGGTCTTCGGCATGACCCGGCCGGGATTTGAACCCCTGCCTCCCGGGTGTGGGGCGGATGCTCTACCAACTGAGCCACCACTCTGGGTTTTAGAAGGTTAAAACCCATAAAATTAAAATGTTTTAGTCAAGGGCACCTTTAAAGACACAAGCAGATTGCGTATCCTGGGTTTTATGACATCACAAACCGCCAGGCCCCACCTTCAGTTCTCTAAATTAGCAAAGGAAAAAAGTGTTGAGTTACATACAGTGTTGTTACATACAGGGGATATAAAAAGTCTACACACCCCTGTTCAAATGCCAGGTTTTTGTGATGTAAAAAAATGAGACCAAGATAAATCGTTTCAAAACTTTTTCCATCATTAAAGTGACCTATAACCTGTACAACCCAATTGAAAAACAAACTGAAATGTTTTAAGGGGAAAAATAAAAAGCTTACAATAACCTGTTTGCATAAATATGCACACCCTTAAACTAATACTTTGTTGCAGCACCTTTGGCTTTTATTACAGCACTCAATCATTTTGGGTAGGAGTCTATCAGCGTGGCACATCTTGATGTGGCAATATTTGCCCACTGTTATTTGCAAAAACCCTCCAAATCTGTCATATTGTGAGGGCATTTCCTGTGCACAGCCCTCTTCAGATCACCCCACAGATGGTTGATCGGATTCAGGTCTGGACTTAGGCTGGGTCATTCCAAAACCTTAATATTTTTCTGGTGAAGCCATTCTTTTGTTGATTTGGATGTGTGTTTTGGGTCATTGTTGTGCTGAAAGATGAAGTTCCTCTTCATCTTCAGCTTTCTAGCAGAAGCCTGAGGGTTTTGTGCCAACACTGACTGGTATTTGGAACTGCTCATAGTTCCCTCCACCTTGACTAAGGCCCCAATTCCAGCTGAAGAAAAACAGCCCCAAAGCATGATGCTGCCACCACCATGCTTCACTGTAGGTATGATGTTCTTTTGGTGATGAGCAGTGTTGTGTTTGCGCCAAATGTACCTTTTGGAATTATGGTCAAAAAGTTCAACCTTGGTTTCATCGGACCATACCACATTTCCCCACATGCATTTGGGATACTTTAAATGTGTTTTTGCAAAATATAGCCAGGCTTGGATGTTTTTCGTCATAAGATAAGGCTTCCGTCTTGCCACCCTAGACAGGAGATCGTTGTCATATGTACTAAACAGCCAGTACTTGCCAGAAATTCCTGCAGCTCCTTCAATTTGCTGTCGGCCTGTTGGCAGCCTCCCTGACCAGTTTTCTTTCCGTCTTTTCATCAATTTTGGAGGGATGTCCAGTTCTTGATAATGTCACTGTTGTGCCATATTTTCTCCAGTTGATGACGACTGTCTTCACTGTGTTCCATGGTATATTTAATGCCTTGGAAATTCTTTTGTACCGTTCTCCTGACTGATATCTTTAAACAATGAGATCCCTCTGACGCTTTGGAAGCTCTCTGTGAACTATGGCTTGTGCTGTAAGATATGACTACAAAAATGTCAGGAAAAGCCTACTAGAACAGCTGAACTTTATTTGGGGTTAATCAGAGGCGCTTTAAATGGTGACCGGTGTGTGCTGACTCCTATTAACATGAGTTTGAATGGGATTGGTTAAAATCTGTTGAACTCCGGGATTCCGCGGGCGGTCACGTCTCTGCGTCGTAGTGCGTCTCAGTGCGCACTGAAAAAAAAAAAGCTGCATTTCCATTCTTCTAGTACAGACACAGCTGTGAACAGAAAGCCAAAGGAGTGTTTGATTGGTTTAGATTTGATTGACCTCTCATTCGACTAATAAGAGCCTTGAATTGGGTTTCTGAAACCTTGAAGAACCAATGACTGAAAACCTAGCAAGAAGGACCTGCCTACCAACGACCGCGAATACAACGAGCCAATTGATGCAGAGAACTTCGACCACGAGAACCACGAGTCCCTAACAGCCAGACCAGCTTCATGTTCGTCTGACAATGAGGAACAGATGTTCGCCAACGACACTGCTGTTGTGGACAGGTAAGTGTTATAAGCTAAATTATTCTTTATCAATGAAAATAGTAATAAAAATGACTTTTGACCAATCGGTAATTACAACGGTCCGTCATGGCCACATGTTTTTTTGTGTGCCGTGTTCCTCTGTAGCGGGGGGGGGGGGGTTGTTATCCTCTATATTGCAGATATTTTAGTATAATTTTTATTGCACTGTAGGTTATTTTTTCTTGTAAAAAAAGGCCACTCATTTTTTACGTGGCATGTTTCTTTGTGTGTGGGGGGCTTGTTTGTTCATTCATTCATTCATGAATAAACAAACAACTCCCCCACACACACACAGCTCTGAGTGTCACCTTTCATTAGAGCCCAAGATGAAGCTTCTATGTTGAAGCATTCAAAAGTTATAGACGTTTTTCCAAACTGTGCCATTTGGCAGTTTAGCACAGTTCAAAAACGCCTGGGAACAACCTGAGAAAAAAGCTGTGTAGTATATTCATTTTTTGTGGTATTGTTACAAAATTTTGACCTCAGCTTGATAACACTTGGTTCTACATTTCTGTTGCATTTTCCAGCCAGTATCTGACAGCTGTGTGTTATTTGCAAGCATTTGTATCTAAAAAAACACCCAGGCGAACTTTATTTTCTTCAAATTCAGTATGTTTAGATGACCTGTTACTCAGTGGCAGGAGCACTTGACTGTTTTGCCAAAAAATTCAGTGTTTTCTTTTAAATGAGGCCAACCCCATGAAGATGCTGCAAAGGGTTGAAGAACAGCTTTTGATTTACTTTGGGTATGTTATTTTTAGGCGTTTTTAGGGAAATTGGCCAGAGTTCAGCAAGTTAATTCTGAACACAACCACATCCCCAGTTATAACAAGGTGTGCATATTTATGCAACCAGCAAGGTTTTTTTTTTTCCCCCTTAAAAGATTTCAGGTTTTTTTTCAATTGGGTTGTACAGGTTATAGGTCACATTAATGGTGGAAAACGTTTTGAAAGGATTTTTCTTGGTCTCATTTTTTTACATCACAAAAACCTGGCATTTGAACAGGGGTGTGTAGACTTTTTATATCCACTGTAATTTTTTTTAGCTGTGGTGAAATGACCTTTGAATGAGGTTTAAATTTTCTCAGGGTTTTTTTCCTGATTTTTGACTGCCATTATGTTACTCCATAGAAAGTTCAGTGTTCTGGCTGCTTTGAATTACTGATGCACAACATTTGCATGTGGTTGAAACAAAAAAGACTACTATTTGGTTTAATATGCCACTGAATACAACCAGGAACATATTATAAAAGTTGTTCATCAACTAAGAATATACGTGTCCCTAAAGCAAACTGCCATTCGTTTAGTAAAACACACACACATCTCTTTAATAATGCACCTCTTCATCTGTCCAGACTCACTGACAGTACACACTTCCTGAGAAAAAGAGGACTAACTGTGACATTAACCACGTTTCTATGGGAATGTGATTGGTGGGGGTGGGGGGGGATGTGTGATTTAATATTGTTTAGCTCAACAGTCCCAGTGAACCTGAGCTCGCTTGAGCAGCTATAAACCCTCAGTCAGAACTGTGAAAACACAGCTGTTTCCAAGTCAACCAGATGCTGTGCAGGCCATTCAGTTCCCATTGGGCTTGGGGAAAAGACTGCTTCAAATAGCCCAGACCCGGTGGCAGGGCAGGAAGGGAAAAAGATACAAATCACAGGCAAATCAAATCATATCAGTGTGTATTTAAAGGCTTTTTACTTCATAAGCCCTGATATGCTCTAAGCTACTTTTGTACAGGCTTTACATTCCTCAACTCAGAATATTAATTGTAAATCAAACTCTGAGCCCTGTTCTGTCTTTGTGTGGGTTGATACCGGAAGGAAGATGCCAAATTATTTCATGTTTGACTGCTTTCTTTAATGTCAAGAGAGCAATTGATGTTTCAACATAAGGTCAAATATAACAGGCAGTTGTGCTGGCAACTTACCCTTGTCTTGAATAATAAGTGAACGTTGACACACTTCAAACCATACTGGTTTAGCCCTTTGCTCTTTAGTGTAGAACAGGTTTAAAGGAGTGGGGTAGAAATGAGGCTGGAGAATGTAGCTCTGGCTGCTGTTGCGTGGGAAGAATCTGCAAATGGGTAGCAGTTGCACATCTTTCTTGTTTAGTTATTACTTGGTTGTTTGAAAATGAAAAAACAAAACATTGCATTAAAAATAGTTTCAGATAACATCCAAACACATAGGGTATCAACAACTGTTTCATCTGTATTAGCAGGGACGTGCACAGATATTTTGAGGTGCTGTTATGCTAACCTAAAAAAGGACAAAATTGCAAGGGGAAAAAAGTGAAATTATAAGACAAAAAACAAACATTCATGAGAAAACTTGTGAAATTAAGAGGAAAATAGTCACGTGTACAATAACAATCATTGAAAATGTATAAGAAAACAGTAAAGGTATTAAAAAGATGTACTTAATTTGTGAGGGGGAAAAAATGTGACACTTTTACAAGAAAAAAATGTCATCTTTTAAAGAAAAAGATGAGACATAAGGGGGAAAATACTCAAAATTCACTTATACAAGGGGAAAAAGTTTTGTGAAAAAGTCTCATAATAACAAAAATGGTAAATGGTGTTCACTTATATAGCGCTTTTTACTCATCTCTGGATGACCAAAGCGCTTTACAGATCCTGCTATCTACCCATTCACACACACATTCACACAATGATAGCAGTGGAGCTGCCATACACAGGCGCTGGCCTGACCAACCAGGAGCAACTGGGGGTTTGGTGTCTTGCTCAAGGGCACTTTGACATGCAGACGGCAGACAGAGCAGGAATCAAACCCCTGACCTCTCCGATCAGTAGTCAGCCACACTACACCTGCGCCACAGCCGTCTCCAAAAATCACAAGAAAAGTAGCCAGTTCATTACAATGTTCCAAAATTACAGATTTAAAAATTCCACATTTACAAGAAAAATATAATAAAAAATAATTTACTAAAGCATGTACATTTTAGAGAAAAAGGTCACATTTATGGCTAAAAAGTTTCAGATTTACTATAATAAAGTGCAGATAACAATAAGTCCCAGTAACATACAGTGGATATAAAAAGTCTACACACCCCTGTTCAAATACCAGGTTTTTGTGATGTAAAAAAATGCGACCGAGATAAATCATTTCAAAACTTTTTCCACCATTAATGTGACTTATAACCTGTACAACCCAGTTGAAAAACAAACTGAAATCTTTTAAAGGGAAAAATAAAAAATAAAAAACTTGCAATAACCTGGTTGCATAAATATGCACACCCTTAAATTAATACTTTGTTGCAACACCTTTGGCTTTTATTACAGCACTCATCAGTGTGGCACATCTTGATGTGGCAATATTTGCCCACTCTAAATCTGTCATATTGCGAAGGCATCTCCTGTGCACAGCCCTCTTCAGATTACCCCACAGATGTTTGATCGGATTCAGGTCTGAACTCTGGTTCTCCACTTGATGATGACTGTCTTCACTGTGTTCGATGGTATATTTAATGCCTTGGAAGTTCTTTTGTACCCTTCTCCTGACTGATACCTTTGAACAATAAGATCCCTCTGATGCTATGGAAGCTCTCTGCGGACCATGGCTTATGCTGTAAGATGTGATTACAAAAATGTCAGGAAAAGCCTACTAGAACTGCTGAAATTTATTTGGGGTTAATCAGAGGCACTTTAAATAGTGGCAGGTGTGTGCTGGCTCCCATTTATGAATTTGAATGTGATTGGTTCATTCTGAACACAGCCACGTTGTCATGAACCTGGGTTTGGGTGTCCAAACCCTCTTCTTCCGGCTATCAGAGAGAGCAGACGCATTTCTTCTCCTCTCCCTTCTCCTCCTCCCCTTACTGATCCCAGCTTGCTGTGTCCTGTCTGTGTCTCGCTCTTCTTCTGCTGCATCTCGACCCGAACAGAAAATTATGGAATCGGTGAGCTGGGCTTTAAACGCAATTGACACCACTTTTAAACAGAAAATTGGGCCAGGGGGAGCCCAAGTGGAGAGACTCCTGGGACAATTGGAACTCATGTGTCTGTGTGATTCGATTGAAGATGTGGAAGACATCTACCTGTTTGGCTACATAATCACAGGATTTCTGCTGTTTGGCCTTGGAGTTTTCCTGGTGTATCGGAAATTAAAGAAGTTGGAAGAGCTAATCAAAATGCGGACCCGGCGAAGCTCCTTCAACAATTCGACCAGCTGGAGAGAGCACCGATAGCGGCAAATGGCGAACTGAATCGGAAGATGGGAAACATCTCGGAGTCGCTGGGTGCTCTCCAGGGAATGATTTTAAAGCCTGTGAATGTTGATGTAAATTGTGATGCACAGAATCGCATGAGAGAGAAAATTTCTATGCTCTAAGTGAACTGTGCTCATCAGGCCTTGATTCGGCGTCCTTGGGAGAACTCATTCCTCCAGGAGAAGAGATAAAGCAGAAGGGAGTCTTGGCTTCTCTCTAACCCAAACAATTGCTGATGTGCAGCAATCTGAACTCTCCAAGGACAGCGCCATCATGTGACTAACATGGAATTTTACCATCTGGCATGCACTGAAGAGAGATGGACTCTGTGGACATGTTTATCTATGTTTAGAATACATGGACATAACATCTAGCCGTTGCCTAGGAGAGGATTTTTTTTTTTTGTTGTGCACCAGTAACTGATACATTCACACTGATATCACATGACTGACATACACACACTGGTCTCTCTCTTGCTTTGTTAATGTGTGGATCTGTATTTTGTCTGCTAATTGTGCAGTAGAGGGTTTTTTTCTTATGTGATCACAATCTTGCTCACACGAGCTCTATTTTGATAACTTTGTTTTTTCTCTCTGCCCAATGTGTCACCCCCTCCCCCTCCTCCTCTTTACCCCCCACTGTATGAGGTGCCTTGTATGGCTGCCGCGTCATTAGGGAGCGCTTAGAAACGAGTGCACCTTAGTGATAAGTAAAATTCCTTGTATGTGTAAGCATACTTGGCAATAAAGTTGATTCTGATTCTGACCTGTGGTTTTTGGCCCGCTTTCCTATTTATTTTCCATCAGGCGCTTCAGGGAGTCCTTTGGGTCCTCACTTCCTGACAGCTCGGGCACACCCCCTCCTCCTGTCAGTATCGCCAGCTGATCTGCATCATTGGTGTTCACACATACACTCACCTCATTTACGCTCATTCACACGCTCAGACACTCATTCATGCACACATGATTTCAATTATGTCCAGCCCACACATCCTCACACCGACGGTCTCTTCCCTTGTTAGTATTGTGATTACTTAAACGCTGTGTTAGTAGGAAGAGACTGCCGGAGCATTGAGATTCATTCACGGCAGCATGTACCTCCGTGTATGCTATTACCTTTGTTACGCTGTCAGCCTGCCTCACCTTCATCTACCGGACTGCCCCGGATCACTTCTGCACCGTAAGTCCATGTTTGCCTTTCACCCCGTGCTAACTGCAGCTCAGCGGCACTAGGCATTCCCTTTGCCGGGCAGTAGAGCGTCCAGGTGGTGTCCCTGTTTGTCAGGTGGCCTTAAATCATTCTATCCAACGTTCTGTGCATATCACGACTGTTTGCTGGACTTGTTATTTTGGGGTTGTTAATAAATTGCACAAATCTACTCCTGCGGTTGGGTTTTTCATTTCTGTCCTCCGTACGCCACGTAATGACGCACAACACTTTATAACAGAATGCTCTGGCCAGTAAGAAAAAACCCAGTGGAGTAGATGCGCGTTTTTTCTTTTCTTTTTCATCCTTTTTCCCTTTTCTCCCGAGCAACATTATGGTGGTCTGGACGGACGAGGAGCAAAGGGCGCAGGACCTGCTGGAAGAGGTGCTCTTCTCCACTCAGTGGCCGCAGTTCCCCAAAGACGTTCAGTGGGCGCGGCTCGTTGCAGAGGACATCGAGCGGCGCCATCCCAGTCTCCGGGTAATCCTGAGAGTGAATGACATCCTCTCCTTCCTCCTTCCCCTGCCAGCTGTGGAGCCGGAGTGGACCTGTCTGACATCGGAGCCTTCCTCCCGTCGGAAGAAGTGCTCCCAGCGGAAGAAGACATCCTCCTCCCATGGCTTGCCCACTCCTGCATCATCCCTAGAGCCTGGGCACGTTTTGTCTCCTGATGCAATGATGGAAGAGGAGACGTGGGGGTGATTGCCCTAATCAACCACCTGATCGAGGAGGAGCGCCGTGAGAGGGAGAGACAAGAATGTGCTTCACGGGCAGTGACTAGTCCGTCCTCCGGGCTGGCACCCACCCAACCCACGGACGTGATGACGGAGGAAGAGAGACTGGGCCTGCTCGCTCTCGTCAACCGTTTGATTGAGGAGGAATGCGCAGTGAGGAGAGGAGACGCCTCGGAGGCTGCTGGGAACATCCAGGGCCAGGAGAACAGGCAAGTTTTTCCTCATTTCACCCTCACTGTTGATGAACCATTTTGCCTGCCTTCTGGCCAGGAGACTTGGGGTTTGCAGTCCCCTGAGTGCTCCTCACCAGCGGCATATAGTAGCCCTTCGACTGATCTCTCCAAACCCTCTCTCTGTGCTCCTACGAGTTCATCAGCGCTGGAATCTGGTCACTCGAGGGGAGAGGAACCGGAGGTCCTGGAGGGCTCGGTGCTAGGACCAGCGGTAAGGCCATCCCCGGCTGCCACACAAGAGGAGCCGGTGGCATGGAAGACAGCGCACGGGGGCACCGAGACTGCAACAACCAGCGTGCCTGTTGAGGGGGCCGCCACAGCAGAGTCATCCCTCGGACCATACCTTCAGCCAACGGGACCCCGAACAGCATTGTCGGAGTCCTGGACGGTGGTAGAGCTCGAGCACAGGCAAGTAACCTCTCCTGTAGTTCACTTGTCAATTTTTGAGAGCTCTTGTCCGGCTCTTGGGGAGGACAGTCAGGTGCAGCCCCCAGCTGCATCTGGCCTCCCCTCGCCGGGCGACCCTAACCGTTTCTTCTCTCCCGCCTCCTTCGAGCTCCTTCCTAGGGTTGCTGGAGAGAAGCTGCCGCAACCTGGGTTGCCCACGGATGACGACGCAGGGCTAGCTTTCCCAGAGGAGGTTGACGGGGGTACAGCACCTGGCGGACCGACAGTACCCACGCACCCCAAGTCGTCGGAGTCCTGGACATTGGTGGAGCACGAGTGCAGGCAAGTGTGCTCCGTAATGGCTGTTATGTCTATGTCAATGTCACACTGCCTGACTCATGGTGAGGAGGACCCGGAGCAGCTCGCAGTAGCCCTCGGGGCCACCTCATCGGGCTCTGCCGCTGCTGGCGACCCTGACTCGGTCTCTTTTTCTCTCCCTCTGGGTTCGGAGCCCCCTGCCAGGGTCACCAGAGAGCAGCTGATCCCGCCAGAGGCCGCCGAGGATCTGGGTTCAGTGCCAGGGGTCGTGGAGAGCCCTACCTCCCTCGCTGGGGAGGCGACCACGGGAGCAATGAGGCCCCTGATGGGAACCACCGCAGGTGCAACGGTGCTCTAGTCGGAGCTCACCGCCGGTGTAGCAGAGCTCCAGCCGGAGTCCACCGCCGGTGCAGCAGAGCTCCAGCCGGAGTCCACCGCCAATGCAGCCACGTTCCAGACCGGGACCATCGCAGGTGCTACGGTTCCCCTGCTCCAAGCTTCGGAGGGCAGGGGGGCTCCTGTCTCTCGGTTTTGCCACCGAGGTTCCCCGGTGGGTAGGCTGTCTGTCTGCCTTCCCCTCCAGTCCTGGTGGCTCCACCATGCTGGTCAGCCATCCGAAAGACTTGGCTTTCGGGTCGGGTGGTCCATCGGCCCAGGCAGGCTGCCGGACGCTGTTCTACAAGCCGCCTGCTGGACGTGGGACTCGGGCAGGCCACCCGATCAGTCACCCCTTGCCATGCCGGGGGCCTGGGACTCTGGTCGACCCCCTGAACTTTGGACTCCTGGGGAGGGGGGTTAGTGTCCTAGGTAGGAGCTGTTAGGAGGGTCACTGTTCTATATTGGCATATTATTTTTTGTATTATTCGCCGGTTGCTTCCTTCCTAACCTGTTTTCCCCCACCTCCCACCCTAGGTGATTGTTTGTCTCTGGGGGGGGGGGGGGGGGGGTCCCTGTGTTTTGGGTTTCAGCTGGTGGTACAGGGGTGTCTAGTATCCACCCCTGGGGTGGGGGGGTTGTCATGAACCTGGGTTTGGGTGTCCAAACCTGTTCTGACCCATGGTTTTTGGCCCGCTTTCCTATTTATTTTATATCAGGTGTTTCAGGAAGTCTTTTGGGTCCTCGCTTCCTGACAGCTCGGGCACGCCCCCTCCTCCTGTCAGTATCGCCAGCTGATCCGCATCATTGGTGTTCACACACTCACATACACTCACCTCATTCACTCTCATTCACACGTTCACATGCTCAGACACTCATTCATGCACACATGATTTCAATTATGTCCAGCCCACACATCCTCACACCGGCGGTCTCTTCCCTCGTTAGTATTATGATTACTTAAATGCTGTGTTAGTAGGAAGAGACCTATGGAGCATTGAGATTCATACACGGACCTCCGTGTATGCTATTACCTTCGTTACGCTGTCAGCCTGCCTCACCTTCATCCACCGGACTGCCCTGGATCGCTCCTGCACCATGAGTCCATGTTTGCCTTTCACCTCGTGCCGACGGCAGCTCAGCGGCACTAGGCATTCCCTTTGCCGGGCAGTAGAGCGTCCAGGTGGTGTCCCTGTATGTCAGGTGGACTTAAATCATTTTATCCAACGTTCTGTGCATATCACAACTGTTTGCTGGACGTGTTATTTTGGGGTTGTTAATAAATTGCACAAATCTACTCCTTTGGTTGGGTTTTTCATTTCTGTCCTCCGTGCGCCACATAATGGTGCACGAGGACTTATAACACACATCTTCAGTTATAACAGGGTGTGCATATTTATGCAACCAGGTCATGGTAAGTTTTTCATTTTTAATTTTTCCCCTTAAAAGATTTCAGTTTGTTTTTCAATTGGGTTGTACAGGTTATAGGTCAAACTAATGGTGGAAAAAGTTTTGAAATGATTTATCTTGGTCTCATTTTTTACATCACAAAAACCTGGCATTTGAACAGGGGTGTGTAGGCTTTTTATATCCACTGTAATATAACAAAAATTCAACTCTACACATGACACCTCCGAGGCCAACAACTAGCATGGCCCTAGACTCATCAAGCAAGAGAATTAGCCCCTAATCTAATTATAAAGCCTCAGAGTTACATGAAAAAATGAGAGAAAAAAACAACATGAAAAGTCAAGATGGTTGTACCCATGTGCCACAAATCAACAATAGTGGGGAAAACAATACTATTTAATATTTATGCACTTCTGTTTTATATGTCTTGTATAGTTGATCCTACGCACAGTAGTGCCCATCTTCTATCTCTGAACATGTCACTATGGTGTTTTTATTCACGAATTACCACATACTGCATTGTTTTCAGTAGGCTTGCTAGCAGTGACAATTGACGGTAACTGGCTAGAGCAGATTGATTTCCCCACCCCATACAGGGAACTAAAAGGAGAACTAAATTTGAAGTGAAAAGTAGCATAGCTGTTCCCTCCATAGGGCAGTGTCAGCAAATGAGTGAGCAGGGCCCCACAGCAAATGGATCTAACATATGTTACCAATACTGGAACTGGGAGGGTGGGGGTGGGGGGTGCTGGAAAAAATGGGAAGCCTGTTTTCATTTTGTGTACCCAAACTGATGCACTTGGCGGTGGGGGGGCAAATCCAGGAGGTGGCCCTGCAAATTAGAATTTAAAAGTGAAGCAGTTAAATTCCTGTTTTACACTGGGTTAGATCAGTAAAATGGTGATGTATGTAGGTTAGCTTTGCCTTCAACTTCAGACTGAAAAGGAGCGCACCATATCACCATATCATGATATTTAATACTGCATCACAGAGTTACTGGTAAATGTTCTTATATGATTAATAAGATGTGATGATTTGGCAACAGTTGAAAGCTCATAGTTAGACTTTATCTATGGGGAAGCTACAAACATATGACTCATCACTTTGATAAGTTGCATTAACAAATGTTTTTTTCTGCTGATATGGAGCAACATTAGCGGCCATTTGAAGTCACGTTTATGGCCAGTTGATAAATGCAGATTTGCACGTACAATACAGTGCCTCTTGTGGGACTTTTGCTAAATGGGTGTTTCTAGATTGTTTTATCTGTAGTGGGTGTAAAATGAGAGTGGCACAAATTGCAAGAGTGTGCTGAAATAATCAAACCATAACAGTTACCACCTCAACAGCAGAACTTATTAAACAGATAAATAAGGGTAGCTTAGAATGGTTGATTTTGTGCAGCAAATAAGGAAAATCCCATAAAGGTGTCAAGTTGGCACCATTTTCATCCAAAGTAATATGTTAGCAGTTTATAACAGCTTCTATAATTCCTCCAGGTACCGACAGACACAAGTGGTTTCCTCAACAGGTGAATTTATTCATTCCATCTTGGTATAGACTTATAAACACACCGTGAAAACTAAAAAACAGACAAGACAATAATTAGCTTAAAGAAAAATAACAATAATTGGATAAATCAAAGACAATAAAACTGCTTCAACAAAATAAAACAGACAAAAAATGTCTCATTGGCTGAGTACCGAGAGAGGAATTAGCCTTGGTTTTCTTCATATTTCCTTTAATCTTCTTAACTTCTTAAACTTTTAGCATAGTGTCCATGCTTTTAATCATGCTTCTTTTTTCTCACTAGAGATCACTTCTTCTGATGCAGTTAACCTCAACTCTGCATACAAAGGCCTACTCTTGCGCCATAGCCCCCTCTGGTGGCGCTCAGCCATAATAACAACAAAATACACAGAAAATAGATGGAAATGAAAATGTAGCAGTTACACTCCCACCAAATCTCACAACTCTTACTGTGGGATTTCTGTGACTTAAACGCAAACTGACACATAGTGTGAACGTGAAAATATAACTGTAAAACCTTAGTCTGCTTCCAGCAAAACAATAACCTTGTGTATAGGTCGTACTAGTGAAACTGTTTTAGTCGTAAGCTTACCATGTTTGTCATATGTCGTTTCACTAACCAAAAGTCGAACCTTTCTCACTTTATCTGTTCCAGGATAAACATCTGTGACTTTGGCTAGCTTCCATTCATTGCGTGGTGCAAGATCTTCTTGTAGAAGCACTGCATCATTTATCTTCAGATCTCTTCTGTGTGCATTCCATTTCTGTCTTGGTTGCAAGTTGAGCAAATATTCTTTCCTCCAATGGATCCAAAACTCGTTGGAAAAATATTGTACTCTTCATCTCTTTCGTAGGGTCTTCTTTCATGAACTCTCCTGGTGGAGGTGGAACAATGGTTGACTTCATAGTTAGGACATGGTTAGGTGTTAACGGTTCAGGACCTGTTGGATTGTTCAAATGTTCTACTGAGAATGCCCTGCTGTAGATAATCACCATTACTTCATATAGCAAGGTTCTCAAAGATATACTGTCGAGTCTCTTTGCTGACTGGTCAAGGATAGCTGAAAGAACACTACGGATGGTCCTTATCTGCCTTTCACACACTCCACCCATGTGGCTTGCTGATGGAGGATTCATGAGAAATTCACATCCAAGTACTTTAACTTTCTGTTGATCCATATCTTTCCTGAGATTTGCGAACTCTCTCTGGGCACCAACGAAATTGGTTCCTTTGTCACATCTTAGTTGACGAACATTCCCTCTGATTACAATTAATGCTCGGAAAGCATTGAGGAATGCATCTGTACTTAGGTCGTCTACTACTTCGATATGTATGGCTCGTGAACATAGACAGGTTAGTATGAGTCCATATCTCTTGAGCTCCTTTCGTACGTCTTTAACATAAATCAGTCCAAAACAATCCATTCCAACATAAGTGAAGGCTGGAGTTGGTTCTGTCCGGTCTACTGGTAAATCTCCCATACTTTGGTTCTCTGTTTTCCTTATGTACTTGCGACACTTGACACATTTGAAGATGTATGATGAAACTGCATGGCTGCTTCCAAGGATCTATCAACTGCTGGCTCGCAGTTCATTCATTGTCATTCCACGACCTTGGTGCTGAACTTTCGAATGAAAATGTCTGATTAGCAAAGTTGAAATAAGACTGTCCTTGGGGAGTATTGCTGGATGCTTCACATGTGGGTGTAGCACCGCTTGACTCAAACGTCCATCAACTCTGAGGATTCCTTCTTCATCCAGAAACGGACTTGGTTTGTACAGTTTACAGTCTTTGGTCTTGGAAACTGTTTTCTTTGATTTCAGACTCTTTATCTCTTCTGCGAAAGCTTTCTCTTGAACAAGTTTAATGACAACCAGCTCTGTTTCTTTTCTCTCTTCCAAACTCATACTTTCTTTGGTCTTTTGTAGTTCACGCTTGTGTTCTTTGACCTTTCTTCTCAAGATTGCAAGTGCTCTTATCAATCTGGGCCATTCTGAGAACTTCTCAAATCTGTTGAGAATAGTTCGCTCTTTTTTTTACATTGGTAATACACACAAAGGCTTTGTGAAATTGTGGATCATTTTCCTTGATCTCTCCCACCTTGACATCTCTATCAGGGAGGTACCTTTCCCAAAGAAATGCTGGTCCTTTAAACCAATTGGAGTACTTGAGGTTTTCTGCAGTTAAGCCTCGAGAAGCGTAGTCCGCAGGGTTCTGCTCTGACGCGACATATGCCCATTGTTCTGATCTTGTGCTTGACTTGATTCTTTGCATGCGATTAGCTACAAACACTTGAAACCTTTTGGCGTCATTATTTATGTAGCCAAGAACGACAGTGGAGTCTGTCCAGGAAAAACTCTTGTATGTTTGGGATTTCAAGCTCTGTTTTGAGTAGATCACTGACTCTAACTGCAATAACTGCTGCTGAGAGCTCGAGTCGAGGGATAGTCGTGACACTAGTGGGTGTGACTCTTGACTTGGCCATTACTAAGCAACAGTGGACTTGATCTGATTGGTTAATGACTTGCACGTAAGTACATGCGCCATATCCACTGACACTGGCATCTGCGAAGTGATGAAGCTTGTAGCTTTTGACTTGTCCAAAATCTGTAGGAACGAAGCATCTTTGTATCTGTACATCAGCTAAACTTGGAAGATCTTTGATCCAGGACTACCACTGGGGTTTTAAGTGCTCTGGAAGCTCTTGATTCCAATCAACTTTATCTCTGCACATTTGCTGGAGAATCTGCTTACCTAGGAGGACAAACGGTGCAATAAAGCCTAGGGGATCGTAAATAGAGGCTACGGTGGAAAGTACACTTCTTCTTGTCAGTGGGTTTGACTTGACTTGAACTTTGAACTTGAAAGTGTCTGATGTGATGCATCATTCTACTCCAAGAGCTCTTTCGATGTGTGGTTAACTTCGAGACATGACCAGGTCTTTCACTGTAGCATGCTCTTCTTCTGGAATAGTGGACATAACACTTTCACTATTGGACACAAACTTGTGGAGTCTTAACTTTCCTGTGGAGCAAAGCTCTCTTGAGTCTTTGATAAGTTGAATGGCTTCAGCTTCAGTTTGAACGCTTGCCAAACAGTCATCGACATAAAAGTTTCTTTGTATGAAGCGTATGGCATTCTCTTGGAATTGACCTTGTCCTTGAGCTGCGAGGCTAAAATTGGCGCAGCCTGGAGAAGACGCTGCTCCAAAAAGATGGACTTTCATTCGGTAGACTGATGGCATTGCTTCCAAATCTCCCTTCTCCCACCAAAGATACCTTAAATAATCCTGATTTTCCTTCGTGACCTGGAATTGGTGAAACATTCACTCTATATCACACATGAATGCGACAAAACTTTTGTGAAAACGACAAAGCATGCCCACCAATGTGTTCGTCAGGTCAGGACCAGTTAACAGATGGTCGTTGAGAGAGGTATCTTGGTACTTGGCAGAGGCGTCGAATATGACTCTGATCTTTCCTGGTTTGTGCAGGTGATAGACCCCATGGTGTGGGATATACCAGGCAGGACTGTTGGCTTACTCTTCATCAGGGACCTTTTCTGCATCACCTCTGTGGAGATTATGTCGTCCATGAAGTTTGTGTAATCATTGTAGTATGTTTTGTCTTTCTTAAGTCTCCTTTCCAGACACTTCAGGCGATGCATTGCACATATTTTATTGTGTGGTAACTTGGATCTTTCGTCACAAAATGGTAATAGCATCTCATAGTGTCCGCTTTCGTTTTGTTTGATGTTCTCTCTGAGTTTCATGAGAAACTTCAAATCTTCTTGAGACACAGGATTGTCATCAATGACCTTTTCAGAGAAGTCTGCTTCAAGAGCTTTGACAATGTCTGAAGGAGTGACGTCTCTTACTTTCGTTCTGTTTACATAGTGGACCTTGTTCTGAAGCTTTACAGAGGGCTTGAGCTCCGGAATGACTTTCTTGACAATAATGCGATGACTGATCCCAGTCGCAACTCCATAATTTAGACAGGGATTACTTTGTCCAGCGATGCTCCAACCAAGATCTGTGCGCTGAGCATATGGTTCATCTTCTTTGCCTGATACAATTTCTCTTGGGAGGAGAGCTTGTGAGCAGTTGTATCCGATCAACAATCGTACTTCACAGTCTTGCATAGGTGCAATTTCTGATTGAAGGTGTTCCAAATGTGGCCAAGCTTTAGCTGTCTCATTAGTTGGAATGTGAGCTTTATTGGCTGGAATAAACTCTTGTGTGTATGTAGGAGGTGGAGTGATTCACTTGCTTGAGTTAAAGCCCCGAACTTGAAAATCTTGAAGTCTGTGAGACTGAACAACTGTAGTCTGGGAAGACATAGTAGACAGCTCTAGTTTGACAGGTTCTTGGTTTGTCTCTAGCGAGTCTGCAACTTCACTGAGAACAAAGGTAGTATCGCTTTGCGAGTCCAGTAAGGCATATACGAGGACTCCTTTGAGTTTAGCAGAAGATGAAAGCCACACAGGAATGATTGCAGCTGTTTGTGTGTGATTTTCTTGACGTACAACTCTGTTTGTTGTAGCTGTAGTTGTAACTTGTTCTTGAGCATGTTGTTTTGACTTGGTCTTTCATTGCTTGGGTTTGGCTTGTCTGGTGGTTGTCTTTGTTCTTCTTTGTCTTTAACTCTATCTTCATGATAGAGTGCTAGTCGAATCTTCCATGCAGCAGCATATGCGGATTCAGTTCCAAGTAGGAAGTATCCTTCAAGTGCACTCTTAGCTTGTCCACTCACATATCTCTGAAGGTAGAATATTTTCTCATTTTGCGGGATGTTCTTTTGGTCAATCAGTGTTTGAAATGAAAGTTTCCACTCACTGTACCTTAAGGGATCCCCACTAAACATTGCAGGTTCAGGAATGGGGATATGACTAGCACTTAGTACACTTACTAGCACTTTAACAAGGTCTGGTGTACCATCACTTGGAGAGATGGCTGCAGCTTGGGGTAAAACTTATTCCAACAGAGATGGGAAACTTACATGTTGATCATCTTTAATTTCTGTGTTGATCTTTGTTACATCAACTTTGGGCTCCTCTGTTACACTCATCTGGCCATACACCCGCATCCTTGCTTGTGCTGCCTTGAGATCTTTGACCTTTTCCAGGTGCTGTACCTTTCTTTTCTTTTCATCAAGAGTTCTTTGCAGAGCTGCATACTCTTCTTCTTGTTGAGCTTTTAACTTGGCTTCATCCACTTCTCTTTGCATTCTTAGTCTGATTTCCTCTGCTTCTCTTTCTAAGCGCATTTGTTTGACTAATGCTTCTCACTCTGCAACCTTCTTTCTGACTTCAGCTTCAAGTATAGCAATTTCTTGCTGTTCCTTTTCTTGTTCTTGTAATACTATCAGAACAGCTTGACTTGCAGCTGCTTCTGCTGCAGCTTCTTGATGCTTTACAGAGGATCTATTTGAATGCTCAGATGTGTTCTTAGTTGTGTTAAAGGAGCTTGACTTACTGCCTGTTGTCTGAAAGAGGGAGCCTGATTCTGGCCAATCTTGTTCCTCTTCCTCTTTTCCATCCAGTTGATTGGTTACTCTTTTCACAATGAACCCTAAGATCTCTGTACATAGATGTACTCTGTGACATGTCTCCTTATCTGGTGGGGTGAGCTTGCGTAACTCATAAACTTTTGTGACATCTGCACAAAGACCTGTAACATCACCAATAATATCTTTAAGTAGGTCTTTACTTAAGGGGTCTGACTGAGAGAGGGGTTGCTTGGATGATTTGGCACGTGTGCTCCACTTTTCATAGTTAGTTAAATCTTTGCTGGAGTTCTTTAATCCTTTCATCCTGCATTTCTTTTCCTTTCTCTCTGAGTGTTTTCACTCTTTGACTTCTTCTCGGTTGTACTTGCTGCTCACTAGACTCAGGAACTTATTCTTTAGACTGCATCTGGGGGTCTGCACTAACTTCAGTTCCAACTGTTAACTCACTTGGCTCAGTCATGTTACCATCTTGTCACTTAACTTGTCACTAAGAAGTGAAAAATGTCTTATGTAAACAAAAAGTCTCCTTTAAACTGTACTTGAAAATACACACTTCTTATATAGTCTTGTAATCAAAGGCAGAATAAAATTAAAATGTAACTTGTCACCTTAATAAAGTAATACGGATGTAACTTAAATTGCTCTTAAATCAACTTTCCCAAAATGTATTCAATACATTATTTATATTTCAAACTGTTTAAATAAAATACAGCATTCACTTGACTGTTGCAGATGTCTCAATATAAAATAAAATATACTGGTTCTTAAGCTTGTGTGCCTTTAAGTTATAAACTTGGGGTAGCTGTCACTTTATAAACAGAAAAACCTGGGATGGCCAAAGACTTTACCTTCATTCACAGTTTGATTAGTCAACCTTTGAACTTTTCTTTTTTACTTGGACAAACTCTTGACTTGTGAGTGTCCAAGCTTCTTATGGTCTTATCTTGAAGTGTTGACGCAGTTTGAAGTAGTGCTTTTGGTCCTGTGCATGCTCCCGGCTCAACTGTCCCTTTACAGCTCCGCTTCACAGCTCTTCACAGCTCCGCTCCGTGCACACGCTGATCACGCTCCGACAAGACCGCTGCCCCTTTGATCATGCCGCCTCGCCATGTGCTCTCCACTTGTGCAGATCAGTCCGAGTTTTCACTATAATTCCTCCAGGTACCGACAGACACAAGTGGTTTCCTCAACAGATGAATTTATTCAGTCCATCATGGTATAGACTTATAAACACATCGTGAAAACTAAAAAACAGACAAGACAATAATTAGCTTAAAGAAAAATAACAATAATTGGATAAATCAATAAAGACAATAAAACTACTTCAACAAAATAAAACAGACAAAAAATACCTCGTTGGCTGAGTACTGAGAGAGGAATTAGCCTTAGTTTTCTTCTTATTTCCTTTAATCTTCTTTATCTTCTTAAACTTTTAGCTTAGTGTCCATGCTTTTAATAAGCGACTTTAGCATTATGAGTGCGCATGTGCGAACTATGTGAGTTCAAAGTTCACGACTACCAAACATTCCGGTAGCCACCTTGCTTTTGTATAGCGACAGTTCTGTCACACCTGAACAACTGCTGTTTAAAGTCTGCTTCAAGCTTTAACTCACCGTTATGCCAGGTGCACATTGTGCCGTAGTGAAGTGGGGAACGGCATGTATCATCTAGAGCGGTGGAAAAAGCAAACTTGTAGCATACATGTGTGTAACTTCAGGACCAGCATGTTCACATGTCCACCGCCATTCACATTATATATACATTATATATACATATATACATCACTGTTTTCTTCCTGCATTACCGACTGCACTATATAGTTCTCCACAGTATCTGCTGCTGGCTAATATATATTTTAACTGTTGACCAGTATCACTTAATCTTATCCTACACTTTATTACATGTATAGTTTATTTCTCTTATCTTATCATGTTTAATGTTGCAGCATTGTACCGAGACAAATTCCTAGTTTGTGTACTACATGAACAATGGCAATAAACCTGATTCTGATTCTGATTCTGATTCCCCATGGAGCTGAAGGATCCCGACGGACGTAATTGTTGGATTAAAGCAGTAAGCCTATATTATAACATAATTAAATAGTGTTGTGTATTGTTCAAGTTCTAGCCTAATTGACACGAGTCTAAACCTTGAAGTAGTAGGTACGGACAGGCAGGCCTGGATCTAGGATATAGTTCTTTGTATATTGGTAATGAAGCTTGATCTACGCACACATGTAATTAGGGCCATTGATAAGTAGGCTGGTATAAAATAAAATTGCAAATCATTGAAAACATGTGGTACTTAAACTATAGTAGTATCAACCTATAGATCTAAGTAAGCAGGCTATGCCTTGTAGTGAAATTTACTCAGAATGACAAAACCAAAGTTGAGCTGTCAAACCACTCGCTTACCTTCTTTGTAGTTGTTTCGGAGTCTCGCAAGTAAGGGTGCTTGGTCCTTTGACAACAAAAAATCTGCTATGTCAGCGTACATACGGGGGGCCATTTTGGCCAATTTCTGCAACATGGCCACGAATGCAAGCGCAGCTACTTAATCTTTGCATTTGCGGGTGCAACCGGGAAGACCCCTATGCATACAATATGCTCATAGATCAGGAACTTTCCATAAATTAAATGTATCGATAGAGCATGTTTGGTAGCCATGTTCCCATGATGCTTTGCGTGAGCCGAGATGCGAAAGTCACTTATCATGCTTCCTTTTTCTCACTAGAGATTGCTTCTTCTGATGCAATTAACCTCAACTCTGCATACAAAGGCCTACTCTTGTGCCACAGCACCCTCTGGTGGCACTCAGCCATAATAACAACAAAATACACAGAAAATAGATGGAAATGAAAATGTGTCAGTTACAGCTTCTATACATGAACTCCAAATAATGATGGTGCCATTTTGCTGGAACATTGTCCAGTGCTGCTATGGATTTCTCAAAAGTAGCACTGGGCAGGAAATACAGTAGATTGAGGTGCATTACCATTGTTATAAATAATCTCTTTGATTAGCTGCTTACATTGGAAACCACACAAATGTCATCTGTTTTCTAGTGATGAACATCTGGTCACACATGGCAGAGTCTGGCTTTTAAAACTAATATAGTTATACTCTGGAGCTGGTTGGTTAAAGCAACACAGATTTTCACCTTAAATAATAGATAGACAGACAGACAGAGAGATGGATGGATGGCTGGCTGTCTGGCTGGCTGGCTGTCTGGCTGGCTGGCTGTCTGGCTGGCTGGCTGGCTTTATTGATCCCAAACTGGGAAATTACAGTGTAACAGCAGCATGATGATAAACAACCAAACGACAGAAACACACGCATGACAAAGGGATTACCCATGGAAAGTAAAACTAACACCACTATAAAACCTATATACATAATAGCTTAATATATGATGACCTGTATAAACACATGAATCATCCCGTTGCACAATGAAGAATTATCAGGAGCAGAGTGAAATGTGAGGTACCAGTTAGACCAGGGGTGGGCAGTGAGGGCCATTCTACTGCAGGTTTTCTGTTCCACCCAGTCTCTTCAGCAGGTGTGTGCTCTGACCAGCTTCAAGGATTGCTAATCATTGAAAACACCTGCTGAAGAGACTGGGTGGAACAGAAAACCTGCAGTAGAATGGCCCTCCATGGCACATGATTGCCCACCCCTGAGTTAGACTGTAAGATGCAGTGTGGCAGCATTGTTATGACCAGAATACAGCATCATAGTGAGTTATTGTACAGTGGAATGGCATGCGGCAGGAAAGATTTCCTGTACCTGGCCGTTTGATAGTGAAGCTGTAGTAGTCTACTGGAGAAAGTGCTCCACTGTCTGTCCAATGTGTGGTGGAGGGGGTGATCAGGATTGTCCATGATGGATCGCAGTTTATTTAGTGTTCTCCTCTCCACCACAGTGTCAAAGGGCTCCACGCTGAGAGCAATTACAGAGCCAGCCCTCTTGACAATCTTGTCAAGTCTTTTGGTGTCTCTGGCCCTGATACTGGTACCCCAACAGACAGCAGCAAAGAAGATGGCACTGGCGACAACGGTCTGGTAGTAAAGCTCCAGCATCCTGCTACACACGTTGAAGAATCTCAGCTTCCTCAGGAAGCAGAGTCTGCTCATCCCCTTCTTGTGCACAGCATTGGTGTTGGATCTCCAGTCCAGCCCGTTGCTGATCCTGACACCCAGATATTTGTAGTCCTCAACCACTCCCACATCCTCCCCCCTAGTCTGCAATGGCTGAGAAGGCGTCTTCCTCTTCCTGAAGTCAATCACCATCTCTCTGGTCTTGCTGACATTCAACCTCAGGTGATTCTGCTCTGTCCACTCAACAAATTTGTCTACCAGTGCCCTGTACTCCCCCTCCTCTCCTCCTCTTATACACCCCACAACAGCTGAGTCGTCAGAGAATTTCTGCAGGTGGCATGACTCTGTTGTACTGAAAGTCAGTGGTGTATAAGGTAAAGAGAAAAGGAGAGAGCACAGTCCCCTGTGGAGCTCCCGTATCACTAGCCACCACTCCAGACAAGACACTACCCAGCCGGACAAACTGTGGCCTGCCTGTCAGGTAGTCAGTAATCCAGGAGATCACAGAGCTGTCAACCCCCATCACCTGCAGCTTCTCACCCAGCAGCAGTGGCTGGATGGTGTTAAAGGCACTGGAGAAATCAAAAAAGTGATTCTCACAGTATCTCCTCCGCTATCCAGGTGCAGATGGGCTTGTTGCAGCAGGTAGATGACAGCATCTTCGACTCCTAAATGGGGCTGATATGCAAACTGCAGAGGGTCCAGCCACGTCTTCACCTGCGGCCTCAGGTGGGCTAAGACCAGTCTCTCCAGGACCTTCATCACATGAGATGTGAGGGCAACTGGCCAATAGTTGTTCAGGTCCAATGGAGATGACTTCTTGGGGACAGGAACCAGGCAGGATGTCTTCCACAGCACCGGTACTCTCTCCAGACTCAGGCTCAGGTTGTACAGGTGTTTCAGTCCCGGAGCTAGCTGGTTGGCACAGGTCCTCAGGATCCTGGCGGAGATGCCATCGGGGCCCGCCGCCTTCCGATGACGGAGTCTCTTCAGTTGTTTCTTAACCTGGTCTGTAGTCACCGTGAAGTGAGGGAGGGTCCTGGTGTCCCCCGAGAAGGAGGAGGGGGGAGATGGAGAGAGGTTCTGCACAGGAGGGGGGGGGGGGGTCTGGTTGTGTTGTTGGGGTGACAGACTGTGAGTTGAACCTATTAAAAAACAGATTCAGGGGGACTTCCGGTCTGGACACCATGGTGCTAGCAGCTTAACGCTGAAGCTCCCAGACCCAATCCAGGAAAATACCTTGAAAATCAGATTTAACGGATTTTTGGAAGAGTGAAAATCAAAAGACAAAGTCATCATGCCTAAAGGAAAACAGAAGAAATCGACATTTACCAGGCCAGGACACGCATCGGCCGGAGAATCTGATCCGGAGGATTTCCATTCAGAAGGTGAGGAGCTGAATGAAGCTAGCAAAAATGTTAGCTTAAAAATGGTATTTAAAGAATTAAGACGATTTCGCCGAGAGTGTTGGGCCGAATTTCGTGAAATCAAAGAAGAAATAAAAAGGATGAACAACAGAGTGGACCAGGCCGAGGACCGAATCTTGGAAGCAGAGGAAAGAATAAGAGGGCTGGAAGATACCGTGCTTGATCTACACAATAGACAGTCAAGACTGGAGGCTAAGCTAACCGACCAAGAAGGCAGACTAAGAAGAGACAACATAAGAATTCATGGTCTGAAAGAAGGAGTCGAGGATGGTTTCACCACAATGGCGGCATGCGTGGAATCCTTATTGAGAGAGAAGTTGGATATTCCCCAATCCACCGACTTGAAGATAGAAAAGGCGCACCATACATTAGCCCCTAGGCTGGCGGCGGAAGCGCCTCCACGATCGGTGGTGGTGAGGTTTTCCAACTCCAAAATAAAAGAAGAGGTTGTAAGACTGGCTTGGCAGAAAAAAGGATTTATGCACCAAGAGAGAAAAGTTTTCGTGGAACACGATTACGCCCCGGAGGTCCTTAAAAAGCGTCGGGAATACAACGACGCTAAAAAGGTACTACGAGAGAAAAAACTGCGCTTTCAGACACCGTTTCCGGCGAAGCTGCGGGTTTTCTACGGGGAAGAGACATGTCTCTATAACTCGGCGGAAGAAGCAACCTCAGATATGGCGAGAAGAGGGCTCCCGGTAACGGTGTTTAAACCCGCAGCAGACCCGATCGAAAGAATCAAGGCTCAAACGTGGTCCACACAGAGACCCTCAAAATCCTCGGGCCAACAGCGGGAAACCCAGCGCCAGAGCTATAAGGAAAAACTGGCCGTTTACAGGAGGGAATAACGATTTTTTTAGTCAATCTGCACATCCAACCCCCCTCCTACAAGGTAACAAACATTAAAGGAGATGCAGAATCAGCATGTGGTAAAACATTTCCTGGAACAGTCATAATACTAGAAACAAGTCTTTTTTTTTTTTTTTTTTAAAACAAAAAAAAAAAAACTTGTTAAAATAGAAATGTGACAATGATCCACATGTTCTCTCCACACTAACAAATACTGTATTAACGTGAATGTTTGCTGTGATGGTGGTGGGAGGGTGCACACAATTTCATAGGGTATAGGCATAAGAAAAAAAAAATCATTACAAGTTCGGATTGGGATCTGAAATTCACGTTAAAAACATGGGACAACTTACAGGGGTAAGAGAGGACCCTCAGCACGTAACGGAATCTGAGGAATTTCCCTCAGGGCCAACACGCCATCATGGCTCTTCTAGGGTCACTAAAAAGACCTCAGCTCAGGAAGATCTTTTGTCAGTTTTTTGTTTTAAAGTTTTATACACTATGTTCTTAATGTTTTTTATGTTCTTAATGTTCTTTCAGTTTCTGAGTAGCATAAAAGAGGGCCACCACACTGTTATACTAAATAAGACAACACAATGGAGAAACAGGGTGTAACCAAAATAATCTCATATAATGTAAAAGGGATCCTGAATCCAGTTAAAAGATCCAAGATTCTAGGCAAAATGAAAAAAGACAAAGCAGGAATAATATTTTTACAAGAAACCCACCTAACAGACGTGGAGCACACTAAACTCAATAGACAAGGGTTTAAAATGATCTCTTCATCTTCATATAAGTCAGGGAGGAGGAGGGGAGTAGCGACATTGATCTCAACCAAAATTATATTTGAAAAAAAATCAGAACACAAAGATAAAGAAGGGAGATACAGTTTGGTACTTGGGCGGCTAGAGGGAGAGGATATCACCCTGCTGAATGTATATGCACCTCCAGGGGCTAACTGGAAATTTTATAAAAATGTATTTGACCTAATGATAACTAAAGCCCAAGGTTTAGTGATATGTGGTGGAGACTTCAATCTAAGACTGAATCCATACTGGGATGCATCAGGTAATTCGCCACATCAAAATAACACTCAAAGTAGGAAAACTCGGATGCTACTAAAAGAAATGGGAATCTGTGATGTGTGGAGGGAATTCAACCCCAGTGTAAAAGATTATACATTTTACTCAGCACCACATTCATCATACTCAAGGATTGACTATTTTTTTTTATGTTTAATAGAGACATTGGAAGAGTAAAAACATGTAAAATAGGACTGATGGATCTCTCTGACCACAGTCCGATCTATATGGACTTAAGTATCCAAAAATACACAAATAATACATTTTCTTGGAGGTTAAATTCAAATGTGCTGAAAGGACCACTGAAAGATGAATTGGAATCAGATATTCTCAGATATTTGGAAGAAAATAATAATGGAGAAGTATCCCCTTTAATACTGTGGGATGCATGCAAAGCTGTAATAAGGGGAAAGATTAATGCAAAACTGGCAATCCAAAAGAAACTGAGACAAGAAAAACTAACCACATTAGAGTCAGAACTTAAGAACCTAGAAAAAGAACACAAAGACAACACTCATTCTAATGACTCACTCAAAATTAAGGAAATTAAAAAACAAATAAATGAGATCTACACAATAGAAATCCAGAAGAAACTTACATTTCTGAAACAAAAATACTATGAAGCAGGCAGCAAATCGGCAAACTTACTAGCCTATAAATTGAGAAAACAACAAACGGAGAGAGCAATCTACAAAATCAGAGACCCAGTATCAAAGGAAATAAAGTTCAGAATTCAGGATATTCTTAAAAGCTTCGAGAACTACTATAAGAACTTGTACTCCCTCAAAAAACATAAAAACACATCCGAAGCATTCCTAAACACATTAACCCCTTGCACCCCGGTCAATTTTCCTAAAAACGCCAAAAAATAATGTTCCCAAAGTAAATCGAAAGCTGTTATTCAACCCTTTGCAGCATCTTCATGGGGTTGGTCTCATTTAAAAGAAAACGCTTTGAATTTTTTGGCAAAAAAAACATGATCTCTCTAAGTGCTCCGGCCACTGAGTTACAGTCATCTAAACATAGTGAACTTGAAGAAAATAAATTTGGCCTGGGTGTTTTTTTGGATACAAATGCTTGCAAATAACACACAGCTTCAGATCCGGGCTGGAAAATGCAACAGAAATGTAGAACCAAGTGTTATCCAGCTGAGGTCCAAATTTTGTAACAATACCACAAAAAAATGAATATATTACACAGCTTTGTTCTCAGGCTGTTCCCAGGCGTTTTGGAACTGTGCCAAATTGTGCCAAATGGCACAGTTTGGAAAAACGTCAGTAACTTTTGAATGATTCAACATAGAAGCTTCATCTTGGGCTCAAATGAAAGGTCACATTCAGGGCTGTGTCTGTGTGTGTGTGGGGGGGGGGGGGGGTTGTACCCCCACCCCCCTGCTACAGAGGACGGAGATCGGCCCTCGCTACATGACGGATTACACTCGGATGTGGCATGTTTCCACAGCAACGCTGTCACCGCGGCTCCCCCCACCCCCCCGCTACAGAATCGTAGCAGCGGGGGGGGCGTTCACGGTTCGGAGGCGGCGAAGAACTGTGTAACGCGGCGCACGCACTTCGTACTTCGTGCGCCGTACAGTTGTAATTTACCGATCGGTCAAAAGTCATTTTTTGATTACAATTTTCAGGGATAAATAATAATTTAGCTTATAACACCTTACCTCTTCAGAGCCACATTGTCCTGGTGAACTTTTCTTCCCCATTGTCAGATGAACGCGACGCTGGTCCGCTCGTGGATCCCGGTCAAAACATAATTCCATTATTGCAGTTTTGGCGAATGATTTACGACCTTTGTCGTCGGCCTCCGTCGGTCTATGATGACGGAAGAGAATCCTAAACGTCTATTCTGCTGGAATGAGTGCAGGTCGCACTTGTGGGTGGTCTCTGCTGGGTCTGTAGCAGGTTCTTCCAGCGTCCTTATTTTCATCTGTTGCAGCAGTAAGTCTCTCTTCACCCAGCCCGAACTTCTGTGCTTCAATTGGCTCCTGCATTCACAGTAGGCGGGTCCTCCTTCCTAGGTTTTCATTCATTGGTTCTTCAAGGTTTCAGAAACCCAATTCAAGGCTCTTATTAGTCGAATGAGAGGTCAATCAGATGAACTAATCTGTTCGCGGCTGTGTCTGCAGCTTTTATTTTCAGTGCGCGCTTGGATGCCACTACATCACCATCACCACCTACATCACCATCTACACCATGCGTCCTAGAGCGCTCTCGTGCACACTATCTATCTATCTATCTAGCATCACTATCTATCTAGCAAGATGGAATATGATACCATTCTTGGATACTGCACAAAGAATTGAAGCAGTCAAAATGAATATACTTCCACGTCTTCTATACCTTTTCCAAACAATACCGGTAGAACCTCCAAAAAAAACATGGCAAGAACTGGACAGAAGGATCTGAAGATTCATATGGCAGGGCAAGAGACCTAGAATCAGATATAGAACCCTACAGCTAAACAAAGACAAAGGTGGGCTCGCGCTGCCAAATATCAGGGACTATTTTAAAGCCGCACAAATTAAAACTTTAGTAGAGATATGTAACCCAGTCTACACTGCACAATGGAAGGAGATGGAATGCCAAATAACAAGTGACATCCCCCTACAGGCGATAATAGGGAATAATGCCTTACCTAAACTTTTGAATAATACTAACCTGTGGATAGAGACCCCGCTAAAAATTTGGTTTAAGATAGTCAGAGGGAATCAAACTAAAGAACCCTATCGATTTCTGCAATGGATTGCCTATGATCAAGACTTTACTCCGAATAAAACAGACACTAGATTTAAAAAGTGGAAAGAGAACGGACTGATAAAATATTACGAATTTTTTAAAGGGCAAATTTTAAGAAGTTTTGAAGATTTGAAAAAACAAGGTCTAATAAATCAAGACCTTTACAGGTTCTTTCAGCTTAGACACCACATAAACAATATACTTAAAAAGGAGGATTTGGAAAGGGCCCAGTCAGGTGTTCTGAAGGTCTTCTTAATGGCATATAAAGGGATCCCAGGGATCAGATACATCTCTAAAATATACCAAGGTCTTCAAGACTTAAAAGGAGACAACACATCATATATAAAAGAGAGATGGGAAAAAGAGGGGAATTTCACTTTACAACTGGAAATATGGGAAAAGTTAAAAAAACAACAATGGAAAAGTACCTCATCCCTGCAGTGGAGAGAATTTGGATGGAAAAATTTGGTAAGATTTTTCAGAACACCTGCACAAAACAAATTTACTCATAAGGGGTTGAATTGTTGGCGCTTGTGTGGTGAAGAGACTGCAAATCATTTTCATGTGTTTTGGTCATGCCCAGTTATCCACCAATATTGGACCAATGTACAGACAATATTGGGGAAAATATTCAAAATAACAGTCCCCTTTTCTTTTGTAACTTTGTATTTGGGTTTACTACCGGATTCACTGGAAAGACGAGGAGAAAAATATTTATTCACTGTTTTAATATTGGCAAGTAAAAAAGCCCTAACTAAAAAATGGATGTTGAAGGACTGTCCTACACCTGAAGATTGGATTAACGTGATCCAAGACATTTACTCGATGGAAAAGTTGACATTCGCACTGAGACAGGACATGGATGGGTTCATGAACTTTTGGCAACCCTGGATCGCATATGTGTCTTCCATTAGATCTAATCTTTGACAAATACCATTTCAATAATGGCACCGCTCTTTGTTCCAATGCTACTCAGATGCTCTTTTATTTTTATTTCTTTATTTTTATTTTTTTTATTATTTTTTTTTTGTTGTTTTTTGCTCTTTTGTTTTGTTTTTTGTTTTTTTGTTCTTTCTTTAATTTCACTTTTTCTTTCACTTAAAAAAAAGGGGTGTTGTAATAAATATTCTTCCAATGTTATCAAAAAACAAAAAAAAGGGAACGTGATGAAAATGTAAACAATGCAATGCTGTAATGACGTGTATACCCTTTACAAAAACTTAAATAAAAAAAAAAAACATAAAAAACAGATTCAGTTCATCAGCTGTCTCTTGGCTCCCAGATGGCTGCCTGACTCGCCCCTTGCACCCAGTTATTTGTTCCATTCCCACCCACACATCTTTAGCGTTGTTTTGCCTGAGTTTGTCTTCCAACTTCCTCCTATAATTGTCCTTGTACCTTCTCAGCATCTCTCTCAGCTCATGCTGCACTCCCCTCAGCTTCTCCTTGTCTCCATCCCTTAAAGCTCTCTTCTTTTTGTTCAGAAGTGCTTTCAGGTCACTCGTGACCCATGGTCTGTTGTTGGAGAAGCAGTGTACGGTCTAAGCTGGCATGGTCATGTCTTCACCATGACATGACCATGCCACCATGCCACCATGACCATTAGATTCACAGAATCTAATGTATTCTGTGATGCAGTCGGTCATATTGTCTATGTCCACCCCATGTGGTTCACAGAGTACGCCCCAGTCTGTCGTTGCGAAGCAGTCCTGTAGTGCATCTGCAGCCTCCTGTGTCCACCTCCTCACAGTCCGTGTATAAGCAGGTTGCCTTTGCTCAAGGGGGACGTACTTGGGTGTTAACATGACCATGCAATGATCTGATTTGCCAATGGGGGGTAGAGCTGTGGCACTATATGCATCACTGACATTGGCATCCAGTAGATCCAGTGTTTTGTTTTCTCTGGTGGGACAGTCAACAAACTGGTGAAAGTTTGGTAATGTTTTTCCCACTGAGACATGATTAAAATCACCCGTGATAGCCATAAATGCGTCTGGGTGCTTCTCCAGTAATGTGGCCGTAGTGGAGCTGATGACGTCACAGGCCACTGCTGCGTCAGCTGACAGAGGGACGTAGACAATAATAATTAAGGCACACTTCATTTCTCGCGGCATATAATAAGGTCGCATACTCACAGCCAGCAGTTCAGTGTCCAGGCTGCAGCACTTTTCCTTCACATAAGTGTGTCCAGGATTACACCACCTTTCATTAACAAGAAGCGCCACCCCTCCTCCCCTCTTTTTCCTGCTGCTTATCACGTCTTTGTCCCCCTGTGTAGTCTTGAAGCCAGGTATCGCTACGTTAACATCGGGGTTCTGTGAGTGTAACCACATCTCTGTAAAACACATGATACTACACTCACGATACTCCTTTTGCATCCTGACCAGCGCTGTAAGCTCATCTGTTTTATTTCCGAGTGATTGCACGTTCCCGGTGATGACCATCGGTACAGTCAGTTTATGCTTCCTCCTCCTCACCTTCGCTCCAGCCCTTCGCCCTTGGCGTCTCCTCTTTAGCTCACCCGAGATGAGGGGCTTTGCTCAGGGCAGCAGCACTGGCCTCCTCATCGCAATCAGCTGTTTGCGTGTGTAAACAATGCGTCCGCCCCCACCTCTGTTGATCTCCATTGCCCTAGGAAGAGAAAAAAAAAAACTAGAGAAAGACCAGGCTAAAATCGATAAAAAGTTGGTCCAGTCTTATTCCGAGTCTTCCTACCGAGCCCTGGTTAATAAGAGGCCCACTATATACAGGAATAAGCAGATAAAAACACAAAGACATGAGAGAGTTGCTGCTGGTATGGCCGCCCTGCTTTTGGCGCCATAAATAATGTATCCAAAATCACTCTGGCAGTTCATAGATTTTTGACTGAGTGAATGTCACTTCAACCATAGTCTCAGTGCTGTTGCATCTCCTGCAACAGCACTATAAAGCTTTGCTTTTCCTGGTAAGAATGCTGAAAAGAGAACTGAGTCCCATTAGCAAATCATAGGGTAGGACTTTAGCCACCAACTAACAAAGCACCGCGTGGTTATCTATTGAGACTCAAGCCATAAAACATTTCAGTTATTGTCTTTTTGATGTTCCTAACAGGAACTGGAAAGTTACACAGTGTGGCTTTAAATACCACTTTTATTTGGGAACAAATGCAACAGTCATGTTCTGACATGCACTGTTTTGGTTATTGTTGAGAAAACTTGAGTTCTGCATTACCTCTAAAACAGTTTCTTACATTAAAGAGGACTTCTTTCTTTCCCTGTCCTTGTGTGCCATCTCTTTGAAAAGTGATCACTCACCATCTGTGGTCACTACTGACTCTGTGTCCTCCATTTCTGTTGTCTTACTTTCAAGAAATTGCATCAGCTTTAAAGCAGCATAAAAACAAACTCACCGAATGCAGTTTTGGTAAAACATTTTAATTGCAACTGCTGTTTCTCTGTGCGCTACATCTGTGTACACCCGCAGAACTGATGTGTGCAGTTCTGCCAAGGAGAAACTTGGGTAGTGATGAGTCAGTGGCCACCAGTGCAGTATTGATAGATATTCTGAAAGGGGGCCAGTGAGTTAGAGGAAGTCCATACTGGATTCCAGTTGGAATCTGGCAGCGAGCTCACACGGCAAACATTTTCACACAGCAGCCACCGTCGTCAGAATGGTTTACAGTGTAAACCTCTCCCTGTGGCCCAACGCTTGACTGCTAATGGGAATGTGTGGAAACAAGCAGCCTGAGCCAGATTAAACCTCTCAAGAGAGAGCTAGTCCCCGATGATAACAAACTATGAACCAGTTTACTGAAACCGCGCCCATGGTTCATGCCCTCTCTGTCTGTGTCTGTCACCGAGGGACGCGACAGGAAACAAGCATTGCTGGGGGGCGGAGATCACTGGCCGTGTGATTACTGTACAGTTTAGTTTTCCTTGAGTCATCTTTATGGGTTACACGCTCACTTCTTCTACTTCAAGCTCATACACTGCAGTATTTTGAAAAACAAAATGATGACATTTCATTTATTTGTTGCTGGTGTATGAAGATTAGGAAAACCTCTTGATGTAACAACTTTTGATTATTACAGCAATAGCTCCATACCTAGCAGTTTCCATAAATATTTGGACACAGCCACTATTATGGAATTAAAAATTAAAATGTCTGTTTTAAATTTGTGACTTTACCCTTTTTACTCATAAATTTACAAATCTTTCAACATAAATTGGCAACTTTTTGTAACAAATTTGATGCTTTTTAAATCATGAATGATACTTTTCTCATGAAGTTGCATTTTTTTTCTCATGTACAGTATTTGCAGTTTTTTTAAGCAATTTTGTGATTTAAATTGTCAACTTTTTCATGCATTTTTGTTCTCATAAATTTCCCAATTTTTATGCCTCAGTGAAAACGAGGCATACAGTAATCACTCAGTGCGTCTGTGTTTGGATCTGTCCACCTGTCTGTTTCAGCATGCCCGGTCAAAATTAAGTGGAATTAAAGGCTTGTATCATTGTATCGCCATATTTTCTCGACTTTTAATTTGCCAGAATTGTGAGATAAGGCTTTATTTTAAAAATAAATATAAATTTAACTAACCATTGCTGTGTAATGTCGCTGGAAGTTCTCGAGCTCACCACGGTTGCCCCGCCCCCTGCATGCTCACAGAGAGGAAGATAACAGAATAAACGTAGGCCCACCTTAAGCACAGGAAATGGGGGGAATAAACATTTCAAACAAACAAACTTTCAAAATAAGAGGTCCTATCCGGTCTTGCAACCCTTCAAAATAAGAGCAAGTAGCTCACCAAATAAACAACTGTTGGAATGTAGACACTTTAAAAAAAAATAATAAGTGATAAATTATACTTCTGTCACTTATTAGACCACCAAGTATTTAACTATGTGTGGTAAACTAAAACATTTCTGCCCATGTGGATAAACTTGATTACTTGATACCTAGTGCATTGCCCGTAGAAAGCAAGTATTCCTGTCTGAAAAAGGTAGCCCAATCAGGCTTTACAGGCCCAAATGTAGGCTGTGTTTGAAAGTGGAATACAGAGGTGTAGCCTACATTGGTGTGAAAGTGTCCCCCCCCTTCCTGATTTCTCTTTTTTTTGTATGTCACACTTAAATGTTTCAGATCATCAAACAAATTTAAATATTAAACAAAGATAACACAAGTAAACACAAAATGTAGTTTTTAAATGAAGGTGTTTATTATTAAGGGTAAAAAAAAAAATTAAAATCCAAACCTACTTGGCCCTGTGTGAAAAGGTGATCCCCCCCATCACCATTAAAATGTAAATTAACTGTGGTTTTTCCCATCTTTGGAAAGCTGAGTTCAGTTTCTCTAGCCACACCCAGGCCTGATTACTGCCACACCTGTTCTCAATCAAGAAATCACTTAAATAGGACCTGCTTGACAAAGCCCAAAGGATCCTCAAAAGCTAGACATCATGCTGTGATCCAAAGAAATTCAGGAACAGATGAGAAACAAAGTAATTGAGATCTATCAGTCTGGAAAAGGTTATAAAGCCATTTCTAAAGCATTGGGACTCCAGCGGACCACAGTGGGAGCCATTGTCCACAAATGGCGAAAACATGGAACAGTGGTGAACCTTCCCAGGAGTGGTCGGTCAACTAAAATTACCCCAAGAGCACAGCGACGACTCATCCAAGAGGTCACAAAAGACCCCACAACAACATCCAAAGAACTGCAGGCCTCACTTGCCTCAGTTAAGGTCAGTGTTCATGACTCCACCATAAGAAAGAGACTGGGCAAAAATGGCCTGCATGGCAGAGTTCCAAGACGAAAACCACTGCTGAGCAAAAAGAACATAAAGGCTCATCTCAGTTTTGCCAAAAAACATCCTGATGATCCCCAAGACGTTTGGGAAAAAACTCTGTGGACTGACAAGACAAAAGTTGAACTTTTTGGAAGGTGTGTGTCCCATTACATCTGGCGTAAAAGTAACACAGTATTTCAGAAAAGGAACATCATACCAACAGTAAAATGTGATGGTCTGGGGCTGTTCTGTTGCTTCAGGACCTGGAAGACCTGCTGTGGTAAATGGAACCATGAATTCTGCTGTCTCCCAAAAAATCCTGAAGGAGAATGTCCAGTCTAATGTTCGTGACCTCAAGCTGAAGCACATTTGGGCTCTGCAGCAGGACAATGATCCAAAAGACACCAGCAAGTCCACCTCTGAATGGCTTAAGAAAAACAAAATGAAGACTTTGGAGTGGCCTAGTCAAAGTCCTGACTTGAATCTGATTAAGATGTTGTGGCATAACCTTAAAAAGGCGGTTCATGCTTGAAAACCCTCCATTGTGGCCAAATTACAACAATTCTGCAAAAATGAGTGTGCCAAAATTCCTCCACAGCACTGTAAAAGACTCACTGCCAGTTATTGCAAATGCTTGATTGCAGTTGTTGCTGCTAAGGGTGGCCCAACCAGTTATTAGGTTTAGGGGGCAATCACTTTTTCACACAGGGCCATGTAGGTTTGGATTTTTTTCCCTTAATAATAAACACCTTCATTTAAAAACTGCATTTTGTGTTTACTTGTGTTATCTTTGTCTAATATTTAAATATGTTTGATCATCTGAAACATTTAAGTGTGACGAACATGCAAAAAAATGAGAAATCAGGAAGGGGGCAAACACTTTTTCACACCACTGTATATGTAGGCAATCACACATGTTAAACTTTGACAAATATGAAAGGGACTAAACTGAGATTTATTTGATTGTGTGAATATTAATTACAGAATGATTGGAAATGAATGGGACAATCAATATTAGCCACTGTTTAAGAACCGCTTATTTATTTTTTTGTCAGATCACTTATTTGTGTGATCTTTTATGACTTATATTCATAAATGTTATATTTTGCACTTTGGGAAATGGGAGTTGTTCAGTCATTATAATTTAGTTTATATGTGTAGTTTATAGTCTATCGTCAATAAACTCATGCAGTACTAAACAGGACACGTTTACAAATATTTGAGACCCACTGTATATTTTAGAAATATTATAAGTACAAAACACTGAACTTTATTTGTTTTTTTGTATTTGTGTCTTGTATACTTTATTGATCCCCAGAGGGAAATTCAGGGCATCCACGGTACGGTGCCGATCCCTTCACCATTCACACACACACGCACGCACGCACGCACGCACGCACGCGCACACACACACAGCAGAATGACCCATTTGGCTGCTACTGTTGCTTGGGCATTTTAGGGTCTTGTTGTCATTTAGTCAAAGCGTGCATATGTGTCCGCATTTGATATGCAGTTGATCTGGCCATTCCGTGCCACGGTCTTGGCGGTATTAAGTTCTTAATTTTTAGATACTCGTGCGGGAGGGGTGACTTATGGTCCTGGAAAGTACAGTGGTAACACACGGGTGAAGCAGAAGCAGGTACTCCCATCTACTACTGACTGGGCAGGCTGGGCGTGCCTCCCTGTGAAGAACCGTGGTCCGCCCAGTCGGGCTGCTGCTTTTCCCAGCATGTTGTGTTGATTCACTGGTATTCTTTGTCAGACCCGGTCCCCACTGACGCTCCGCCCAGTCTGCTCACGTACCTCATGTTCTCCACATACAGTGAATTATCCCTTAGACCTACACAATCACAGCAAATTTATGGTATAATTTTTTTAAGCATTAAATCTTCAGTATTATCGTTTTCTAGTCAAATTTGTCATTTTTCACTTCCTTGTTTTGTCCAGGGAACACTGTGGTGACTGACAGGTCATGATGCCGCGTATTATCCAATCAGCATGGTCATAATGCTGCGTATTATCCAGTCAGCATGGAGTCAATCTGAAACCCCGTCCACACTTCTAGAAGCCAAGCAAGAAAGAGACACAGAGCGGTGACAGAGCAGTGGCTAAACTTTTATTGATAAAAGTTACGTATTTTGACTGAGCGACTCCATACTTGGGGAAGCACACCCTCGTAACCTCAGCAAAACACATATAAAATCTTTGGTCAGTCTGAGGAACGGTTCAAGAGATATGCGTGGAACAGACAGACAGACACTCACACACAAATACACACACAGACAGACATTTCGTGCATTTACAGATATAGATAGATGTGAGTTCTGTTAAGCAAAGGAAAAAAGACACTTTGCTCAGTTACACACTGTTCTGGAGAATTTTCTCTGCCATAAGTTTTCATTTTATTATTCAGCTTTTTCATAAATGAAATGAATATATACATACATTTCTAATAAGAATGTAAGTAATACTAAATTTTAAAGGACATTTAGTACACAAAATACACATCGTGATATGTATCGTGTGTCCCACTAGAAGTGGCATTGTGACTTTTTTACAGCCCCCTATGCTACTGCGCCACAGGCACCGAGGCATCGGCACCTTGGTGCTTTCATTTCATTAGAAATTTGAAACTTTTTTTTACAGATTTGGAACACTTTAATCATAATTTTTCTGCTTGTCTTTTTGTTAATTTATTTTCATAAATTTGCAGCTTTTTCTTGCAGGGTTGAGACTTCATTCTTTTCATGCTTTTTTTAAATGATAAATTTACGGATCTGTTTTGTTGTAAATTTGGAACATTTTGATCACAAATTCTCAATCTTTATTATAAAAATATGTACACTATGTGTGACTTTATATTTTTTTCTCTACATTTCCAAAAGCTAAATTTGCTACTTTTCTCACACATTTGCAACTGTTTTAATCAAAATTTGTGATTTTATTCCTATAAATTTATAGCTTTTTCTTGCAGTTTTTTTCATAGTAGTCCAAATCTTTTATCATAAACTTGTAACTTTTTTAATCATAAATTTTCCTTTCTTTTCACAAATTTGCAACTTTTTTCAAGCAAATTTGTGACTTTATTCTTTTAAATTTATGACTTTTTTCTAGCGTTTTCCTCATGAATTTCCAATTCTTTTATTGAGAATTTGTGACTTCTGAATCACACAATTTAAATTTTTTCACAATGGATGCCCCGTCTTTGCTACAGAACAAATATCCCTACGGGTAAAATAAAGTGACCGCGACCTTTGAACAGATTTTACTGGGAGTTAGTTTGATGATCCATTGTCTGTCCGTCTGCATTTAACAGGCATCACTCCTCCTCCTTGGCATTTGCGTCAGTGCTCATCAAATTCACTCACAATGATCCTCAGGAATATCAGCATCCAAGTTGTGCTCAAAGTCAAGGTCAAAGGTCAGGAGATCTGGGCATTTATGTGATTTCAGAAAAAAATCAATACTCCTCCTAGGCAAGTGTCCTAATACTCACCAAATTAATGTGAAAAGATCATCAGGTGGGTCTGCATGATGGTTGTGCTCCACGTCAGGCATCAAAGGTGAGGAGATCTCAGCGCTTATGAGTTTATTAAAATTATTACTCCTCCTAGGCAATTGCCCTTATTCTTAACAAACTCACACGCAGTCATCCTCAGGTTTGTTTGCATCCAGGTTGAGCTCAAGGTCAAGGTCATTGTCAAAGGTCAAGAGATCTGGGCATTTGTGATTTCACAAAAATTGTTACTCCTCCTATGCAGTTGCCTTAGTGTTCAGCGAACTGATGCAAAATGATCCACAAGTGGGTCTGCATCTAGGCTGTGCTCAAAGTCAAGGTCAGTGGTCAAGGTCAAGGAGATCTGAGTACTCTCTGGATGATTTCATCAGGCCAGAATGAGCTACTCCGGTCTGTTGTTTTGGTTTTTTTTGTTGTTGTTGTTGGTTTGTTTTTTTTTTGGGGGGGGGGGGTAGTACACTTTGTTCACTGGAAATCACTAATTATCTCTGACACTAAAGCAGGAGTTTGATACAGTTGGCTTTTAGGAAAGCTGAGACTCATGAGAGCCGAGTGAAAGCTGATAATGCAGAGCAGAGCTGGCTTCAGATGGATAACAATGTGGCCTTTCTACTGGGGCAGCTTTTTGTGCTTTTGCTCTGTTATTGACAGAATGTATAAAAATATTACTTTATGACTTTATAGTGGCACTATGGTAACAAAGGAAGTATGGTACACTTTTTGTTTGCTCTCACAAATGCTGTAAGTGGTCTGAGAAGAACAGCAGTTAATGCACACCTTATCAGTGAATCTGGTGTACTCATGCAAACACACAGACGCACACCTGCTGAACTGTAGATTGAACCTCGGTTCTCAGGTGCATATGCAAATATATCCAAAGCTGGCACAGTAAGTGCGCCTATAATCAGACTCCTCAGAGCCAGCAGGACTGAAATGGATTTAAGATACACTATGTGCTTGCTTTAGTAATGTTATTGTTGGGCTGGACTTCCAGTGAAATATACAATGGCCCTTATCAGCATGTCCAGCATAAACTGATTTGCAGCCCGAACTGAGCGAGTTGTCTGTGTGGCACGCAACCCATGATTAGTGTAGTTATCCACAGCAGTTTGGAGTGACCCCTGAAATGATGTCATACAAATAAAGCCATTATGAGTGCAGTGAATGGAAGAAAAGGACACTTATTATGAAAGCAAATGGCTCATCAGCCTTAGCAGACAGATGGCTCTCAAAGTCAAAAGATATTTACGATCCTATTCATAAAATAAAGGGAGCAGGATTATAGTAATAAGCACAAGACTGTGAGAATTTTTCTGGGCAATTTTATTGCATTACCATTTCTGACCTGGCCACAAGCTACAAATTAGAACTCCACTTAAACTGTTGCATCAACATCTGTCCTGCTGTCATTCACCTCAAACTGTCTCATAAGATACAAGCCAAAAGACCCAAAAACAATCACAGATGCATGAAGATTAGTCTATGTCATAAATTGAGAGGGCAGTAAAACACACCTGGGAGGAAATTATATCCCACAAGAGCAGATATCGACTCTATAATGACCACAAGTGTGAAACAAGACACTCAAGGGTGGAGAAACATACAGTGGGGTAAAAAAGTATTTAGTCAGCCACCAATTGTGCAAGTTCTCCCACTTAAAAGATGAGAGAGGTCTCCAATTTTCATCATAGGTATACCTCAACTATGAGAGACAAAATGAGAAAAAAAAATCCAGAAAATCACAATGAAGGATTTTTAATGAATTAATTGGTAAATTCCTCAGTAAAATAAGTATTTGGTCAATAACAAAAGTTCATCTCAATACTTTGTTATATACCCTTTGTTGGCAATGACAGAGGTCAAACATTTTCTGTAAGTCTTCACAAGGTTTTCACACACTGTTGCTGGTATTTTGGCCCATTCCTCCATGCAGATCTCCTCTAGAGCAGTGATGTTTTGGAGTTGTCGCTGGGCAACACAGACTTTCAACTCCCTCCAAAGATTTTCTATGGGGTTGAGATCTGGAGACTGGCTAGGCCACTCCAGGACCTTGAAATGCTTCTTACGAAGCCACTCCTTCATTGCCCGGGCGGTGTGTTTGGGATCATTGTCATGCTGAAAGACCCAGCCACGTTACATCTTCAATGCCCTTGCTGGTGGAAGGAGGTTTTCACTCAAAATCTCACGATACATGACCCCATTCATTCTTTCCTTTACATGGATCAGTCGTCCTGGTCCCTCTGCAGAAAAACAGCCCCAAAGTATGATGTTTCCACCCCCATGCTTCACAGTAGGTATGGTGTTCTTTCTCCTCCAAACACAAGTTCAGTTTTTACCAAAAAGTTCTATTTTGGTTCCATCTGACCATATGACATTCTCCCAATCCTCTTCTGGATCATCCAAATGCTCTCTAGCAAACTTCAGACGGGCCTGGACATGTACTGGCTTAAGCAGGGGGACACGTCTGGCACTGCAGGATTTGAGTCCCTGGCGGCGTAGTGTTTTTCTGAAGTAGCCTTTGTTACTTTGGTCTCAGCTCTCTGCAGGTCATTCACTAGGTCCCCCCATGTGGTTCTGGGATTTTTGCTCACCGTTCTCGTGATAATTTTGACCCCACAGGGTGAGATCTTGCGTGAAGCCCCAGATCGAGGGAGATTATCTGTTGTCTTGTATGCCTTCCATTTTCTAATAATTGCTCCCACAGTTGATTTCTTCACACCAAGCTGCTTACCTATTGCAGATTCAGTCTTCCCAGCCTGGTGCAGGTCTACAATTTTGTTTCTGGTGTCCTTTGACAGCTCTTTGGTCTTGGCCATAGTGGAGTTTGGAGTCTGACTGTTTGAGGTTGTGGATGGGTGTCTTTTATACTGATAATGAGTTCAAACAGGTGCCATTAATACAGGTAACAAGTGGAGGACAGAGGAGCCTCTTAAAGAAGAAGTTACAGGTCTGTGAGAGCCAGAAATCTTGCTTGTTTGTAGGTGACCAAATACTTATTTTACTGAGGAATTTACCAATTAATTCATTAAAAATCCTTCAATGTGATTTTCTGGATTTTTTTTTTCTCATTTTGTCTCTCATAGTTGAGGTATACCGATGATGAAAATTGGAGACCTCTCTCATCTTTTAAATGGGAGAACTTACACAATTGGTGGTTGACTAAATACTTTTTTGCCCCACTGTACATACATATCGCTGTAGTGGTGCACCTATTTCACCCATGCAATTCGTCTGTGCATTAGTTCATCCTTTATATATCATTCCAGTACATACTTTAAACATACAATAGATTAGACTCCATTATTTGAAAGTATCAACTCCTGTGTTAAGTCACCCCCTCTTGCCTGTGCAGCACAAAGCATTTTGCGATATGAGGGAGCACAATAACATTTTATTTTTAAAAAATGGGAATACCATTTATATTGCCATTTTTACCATCAAAAGGCAGGATTGGACCATTAAATGTGGTTCAAAAACTATCAAGTGCGCCATCTGAGGTTATCAAAACACCATGCACCTGAGAAAATAAGATAAACTAGAGGAGAGTCAGAGAGTGTTTTCCTCTGCCAAGGCTTCTTGTCCACTGATTGACCCCCCAGGGATCCTGGGATCTAATTGGGTCCTCTTAGCCACTTTTTAATTTTGATTAGTCAATATTTTTGTCTTGATACTAATTGCATGATATTTTCCATGAGTCAATAGTCTGGATCAAAGTTTAAAATTGCATCCTCAGTTCTCATCACACCTTCACCAGTTTAAAAGTTACACGTACACTACACACATAGGACCCTTGGCCCAAACAAATTCCCATTGACGGCCATTCAAACCACAGTTTCTAGATATATTCTAATTTAGCATTCACATAAGGTGATACCTGTGACTGCCTTTTCAATCTGAGCCTCTAGGTTAAAAAAAATATTTTCAAACATTTTTCATGAAATTACATATTTAACCACTAGTTGGCAGCAGAGCTAATGTAGGAGTCTAAAGCCACTGTTCCACTAGCACCTACTCAGCTCAACTCGGCCTGACATGGTTTAGGTCATTTTCTATTACAACTGAGTACCACCTCAAGGTGGGTGGATTCATTACAGGAAGGCGGCCGTGTGTCGTTGACATGCTGACGTTTTGCTGTCAGAAGTGAATACTTATGACAGAAAGTGCAAAATACAAGCAAAGCATGGAGTTAGTGTTGATGGCTAGCTAGCTAGCTAACTAGCTAGCTCATTGTCTGCATACAGGAGACAGTGGCGATATCCTTGTTTGTTCAAAGTGAGCTTGCCACCAATGAGATAATAGCATAAAAGATGCTTAAAACCACAAATCACTCAGTATCTTCCCAGTGAGCAGCCATCAGCTCAGAGACCTCTTGGTATACTTTTTCATTTCAGGTCCCTCCATCGATGGGGCTGAAAAGTTCATAGGCTGAAAAGTTCATAGTGGTCAAATTTGACCAAATGTGGTTTATTTTTCAACCGCAGAGATCCAAGCGCTGCAATACCAATGGAAGAAGTGTGTGGACTGAAAGGGAGACTGTTGAAAAATGAATCACATTTGGTCAAATTTGATCACTATGAACTTTTCAGCCTACGAACCTTTCAGCCACATAGCTCCCTCTGGATTCTCTCATCAGCCACCAGGCACAGAAGAATCTGCGCCTCGACATTGGACCACGGTGTTGATTTGTGTGCGGCCATTTATCTCATTGATTATCACAGAAATGATAAAATCTCACGGCCGAATTTACAGATGGCAGTTTTGAATTTTGTGAAGACATTGCTCTCATCCAGTGACGTTACACCCTGGCCAATCAGTGCCCTGCATTCTGTTGACATCACATTTTCAGCTCGACTCAGCATGCTTGGAACCCGACTGGAGCAGATACAAAAATAGTACCTAGTACCAGGTATTAGGTACTAATGGAAAACCCTACAAATCGAGTAGAGTCAAGGTGAGTTGGGCTGAGTAGGCGCTAGTGGAAAAGGGCCATAAATGAAGCCCCTCTATTGCCCCCTCCACATACATACACAGACATACACAATCATAAAACTGTCCAGAGACGGACACAAAACAAAACATCCATCGGTTGTCAGAAAGTGGTATCATCTGTTTAATCTGCACAACTATAAATAAACCCAGGTAGTTTGCCTGGCTGGTCATTTTTCAGCAGCCATCTTAGAATCAGAATCAGAATCAGAATCAGATTTATTGCCATTGTTCATGTAGTACACAAACTAGGAATTTGTCTCGGTGCAATGCTGCAACATTAAACATGATAAAAGAAATAAACTATACATGCAATAAAGTGTAGAATAAGAGTGAGTAATACTAGTCAGCAGTTTAAATATATTAGCGAGCAGCAGATAATGTGGAGAACCATATAGTGCAGTCGGTAATGCAAGAAGAAAACAGTGATGATTGACATGAGTCTGGTTGAGCTGCTGTACATAGTGCACGAAAGTCAGTAAGTCACTTAGTGTTCAGCAGTCTGATGGCAGAGGGGAAGAAGCTGTTCATGTGACGGGAGGTTTTAGTCTGAATGGACCGAAGTCTTCTACCTGAGGGGAGAGGGGCAAACAGTACGTGACCAGGGTGTGAAGGATCGGCTATGATCCGGCCAGCACGCCTCCGGGTCCTGGAGATGTACAGATCCTGGAGAGATGGGAGCTTGCAGCCGATCACCTTCTCAGCAGTGCGCACGACGTGCTGCAGCCTTAGTCTGTCCCTGGCAGTGGCTCCTGCGTACCACACGGTTATGGAGGTGGTGAGGATGGACTCGATGATGGCTGTGTAGAACTGCACTAACATCTTGGTGGATAGCTTGAGCTTCCTCAGCTGCCGTAGGAAGAACATCCTCTGCTGGGCCTTTTTGATGAGGGAGCTGATGGTCGGCTCCCACTTGAGGTCCCTGGTGATGATGGTGCCTAGGAAGCGGAAGGAATCAGCAGTGGTGATGGGAGAGCCTGTGAGGGTGAGGGGGGGCAGAGGGGTAGTGACTTTCCTGAAGTCCACAGTCATCTCCACTGTCTTCAGAGCGTTCAGCTGCAGGTTGTTGTTGTTGCACCAGGACGCCAGCTGGGCCACCTCTCTCCTGTAGGCGGACTCATCGCCATTGGAGATGAGCCCGATGAGGGTGGTGTCGTCCGCAAACTTGATCAGCTTGACAGACTGGTGGCTGGAGGTGCAGGAGTTGGTATAAAGGGAGAAGAGTAGGGGGGAAAGTACACATCCCTGGGGTGATCCGGTGCTGATGCTAACAGAGTCTGAGACAGTCTTTCCCAGCCGCACATGCTGCCTCCGGTCCGTCAGGAAGTCGGTGATCCACCTGCAGAGGGAGTCAGGCACGTTGAGCAGGGACAGCTTGTCCCGGAGCAGAGCGGGGCGGATGGTGTTGAATGCGGAACTGAAGTCCACAAACAGGATCCTGGCGTAGGTTCTCGGGGAGTCCAGGTGCTGCAGGATGGAGTGGAGGGCCAGGTTGACTGCGTCGTCTACAGACCTTTTGGCTCGGTAGGCAAACTGCAGCGGGTCCAGGAGGGGAGTGGTGATGGACTTGAGGTGGGGCAGGACCAGGCGCTCAAAGGACTTCATGACTACAGAGGTGAGCGCTACAGGTCTGTAGTCGTTAAGTCCAGTAATCCGTGGCTTCTTGGGGACAGGGATGATGGTGGAGGATTTGAGGCAGGTCGGCACGTGGCATAGCTTAAGGGAGGTGTTAAAAATGTCTGTGAAGACAGGAGCCAGCTCTTTCGCACAGTGTCTCAGGGTGGAGGGAGACACGCCGTCCGGACCGGGGGCCTTGCGCGGGTTCAGTCTGGAGAACTGTTTGAGCACGTCCTGCTCACTGATGACAAGGGCAGGGGGGGGGGGGGCGCCTTTGATGAAGTAGGGGCCATGGAGGCAGTGGAGCTGGAGGGAGGGGGGGAGTTGGACACAGCTGACGAGGTGTCAAAACGGGCATAGTGTTGGGACAGTCTTTGACAAAGGGCTTTGTCATCCTGACCTTTAGGAGCCTGAGGCCGATAATTGGTGATTTGCCTCAGTCCTCTCCACACAGAAGCCGAGTCGTTAGCAGGGAACTGCTGCTGGAGTCTCTCAGAATACACAGATTTAGCTCTCCTCAGCTCTCTGTTAAACCGATATTTCACCTCCCTGTAGCAGTCCCTGTCTCCACTTTTCAGCGCTGCTTCCTTCTCCTTCCTGATCTGTCTGAGCTTAGCTGTGAACCAGGGTTTGTCGTTGGAGTATCTCACCCTGGTGCGCGATGGAAGAATGCTGTCCTCACAAAAGTGGATATATGAGTTCACAGTGTCCATCTATTCATCCAGATCATGCGTGGCTCCTTTAAACATGCCCCAGTCAGTTATTTCCATGCACGTTTCCAGCTTCTCCTCAGCTTCACTGGTCCATTTCTTTGTAGTGCTCTTAGATCTTAGATGCTATTATGACAAAAATGGTTAAAAAAATGTAAAAAAAAAAAAAAAAATTCAAAAATGAATAAAAACTTCATAGTTCTGACAAGGGCTGAAGCTGTCACAAAGGGGTTGAGCCCCTGCAGGGTGGAATTCAGGACCCAAATGCTGGATTCTAAGTTTAGAAGATTTATTTTTTGAGTTGGTAACTCAGACGCAGCTTGAGGGCTCAAAAATAATTGAACACAAAAAATGGCAAAAACAGGTAAGGCTTAAGCCTTATTCATGCTGCATTTCCTGCAAAGAAATATAAGACAGAATAATAAAGAGCGATGGCAAGAACCAAGCAGACCGCCCGTAAAATCTAGTGGAGGAAGAAGCCCCCCAGGAGACAGCTAGCCACCAGGGCTGCTCGGAGAGGCGCTCCGGCCACCGGCAGAGTGAAGAGGCCTCGCCGTCACAGGTCCGTGGCTCTGAGAGAGATCCGTCGCTACCAGAAATCCACGGAGCTGCTCATCCGTAAGCTGCCCGTCCAGCGCCTGGTGAGGGAGATCGCTCAGGACTTCAAGACCGTCCTGCGTTTCCTGAGTTTCGCCGTCATGGCTCTGCAGGAGACCAGCGAGACCCACCTGGTGGTCTCTTCTTCGCTAAGGGGGTCACCATCATGCCCAAAGACTTCCAGCTGGCCCGCTGCATCCGCGGAGAGAGAGCTTAGACTTTCTGCTGCACATTCACCAGCCATAATGCTCTGCACTGTGTGTCTACAGTATATATATACATTTATAGTAATATGGACATATGTTTACTAGATGTTGTTTTTTCTTGCCTTCTGATTGTTGCTCTGAGTGTTGCTATCCCTATGCTGTTGCAATCCTGGAATTTCCCCATTGTGGGACTAATAAAGGCTTATCTTATCTTATCTTATCTTATTTCCCCTCTGGTCCACTTTGGTCCACGTGCGCTTTGGACAAGCCTGGCACTCATGCAGCACTGCACATGCTCACTTTTTTTCATCAGCCAGGCCAAGCAGTTGACACATGCACACAACTGTTACTTGTAGTTTCGCCCCAGCCCTATGAGTAGCACAAATGCGCTAACACGCCAGTTTGTTCACCGCTATGAACACGAGAGCGACTCACATTTTTTTTATAGCAACAACAATGGCCTCGTTTTAAGGAAAAGGAGGAATTACCGTTTTCCAGTGCTCTTCTCCGTTCAAGCTGGTGCTGCTGCAAAAGGATTCATGTATGTTTATTCTCGTCTTCCGTGTCCTCGTTGTCTTCCTCGTCTACTTTGTCTTTGTATGCTTTGTTGGTAGCACCACCTCGTGAATGGGACATTCAGTCTTGCGCATGCACAGTCAACGCATTCAGGTCGTGGACAGGCCGCGCAGTCATAAAATTTGGGCTGCACGTGGTCGTCTGCAGAAGAGTCCTGCAGACACTAGCGGACTGGAGACGACAAAAATTTTGTCACACGAGGTTTCCGGTTGCACGTACACGGACAGTGGAGGTGCAGCATGAATCCAGCTTTAGACAAAAGCAAAAACAACTAAACTGTCAAGGCAGGAACAAACCTGGCAGGAACCGAAGCGTGGCATCGTGCCGGATGACTTAAGGACATTGCCCCGAACTATGGGGCGCCATCCCTTAAATAAGGCAAAAACAATTAACAAAATCATAAACAGCCATGAATAATCAAGAACTTAACAAGACACAGAACAAGCTAGGAGAAAACAGAACAAAAGGTGCTGTCAAAATAAAAGCCCAAACCAAAACTACCAAAGATCATGACAGGAATAATCATAATAATAATAATAATAATAATAATAATAAAATGAAACCAGAGACTCAGGCAAGGATACATAAACAAGAACATGATAATATATCTCCTCTAGAAGAACAAAATTTTTTTAAGGCGCCGTATGGAGAGGTGGCCGTATCAGCAGCAACTCTCTCGTGTCTTTGTGTTTTTCTCTGCTTATTCTTTTTTTTTCTCCTTTGTCCTGTCAGGCAGTTAGGTAAGCAGAACAGAGATCTGTTACCCTTATTGTCATGTGTCTGAGGTCCAATGTCATCCCAGACCTCAGACAGTTTATTGTTGTATTTTGTATCTCTGTTTTTGTCTGCTTATTTGTCTAGGTTTGTCTGTGTTCCCGTTTTGCCCCTCTCTCTCTCCAGACACTCCCCACTGGCTGCTCACTTGCCACTGCAGTGAGCAGCTCATAATCAGCACACCTGCTGCAGCTCTCACCTGTATTCACTCTGTGTCATTAGTTCACTGTGTATTTATTCTCTATCAGTTCACTCACTTGTTGTCATGGTGTCATGGTGGTAGTCTGTATCCTGCACCTTCATTATTCTGTGACTGGTAGTCTACTCCCTGTGACTCGTCACTTCCCTCAAGACCTTATTTGGTGCCATTTTCCCGGAGCCCAGCCTTGCTCTCTGACTCACTAAGTAAGTCTTCTGTCCTCTCCAGTTCACGTTTCTGTGTTTCCCTTCGGAGGCCCAATCTGGCCCGAAGGCGTGACGTGGACTTCCTCTCCTTATACTACAGCGTTGCTTATTTAGACTGCTGTTGGACACTTTTGTACAAATATATTATTGTTCAATAAAAACACGTTTCACCTACACGTGGGCTTGTCTCCTTTCATCCGTGCGCTGTGTAAAAGCGCACCTACATGACGAAGAAAAGGGAGGGGAAGAAAAGGGAGGGGAACAGACAAAAAGACAAACCAACAACTAAAACAAACAGAAGACAAAGTGCTTCTTCCACCAAAGATGTCTCAACACGAGTCTGGTATCCACACCTGTTAAAGGAGAGACTTTTGTGTGTGTGCGTATATATGAGAGCACGCGCAAAATAAGTGTGTGCATGTGAGTGAGTTGTCAGGAAACATATGAAGAGGACGGCCGGTCGCAGCAGCTCTCCTCCCGGAAATCCCGAGCAGGCAAGGCAGCACCGCCAACCCCCACGGGGCACAAATGCCCGAGGTCAGCAAGCCCCAGGAAAGCCAGGCATCTGTCTCCGGAGGGACAATCAAGGGAGGCCAGTCCGCCAGGTGGCCGGCGCAGTGGGCCCACACCCCCGGGCCCACCCCCTCAGTAGGGCCAACCAGTCCCCGGGCCCCAGGCGCCAGGAGGCCAGTGACCCCACCCCCGGCGCGAGCCCCCACCAGGCACCCCCACAACAGGTCTGCCCAGCACCACCGCCGCACACCCTGGGAACCCCCATGCCCAAAGAAGTCCCCCCCCCCGCCCAGGGGAGCCCACATTGCGAAGAGGCACTACCCCCCTCAATCCAGCACCTCCTGACTCACAGACACTCCTATCCCCACACCTTCACACCCTCATGCTCTCATACACACCCACATGCACCTCCTCACTCTCACTCACCCACTCTCACACTCCCGGACCCACCCATTCTCTCTCACTTCTGTACCCATTCAATCTCACTCCCACTCGCCCTCAGGGTCACCCACACCCACTCATGTTCACCCACGCACACTCCGACCTACTCACATCCATTCATGCTCTCCCCCTCACAATCACCCACCCTCATTCACCCTTATTTCTTAGGGCGACCGCGATGCAGATGCAGTGAACCTGAATGTACACCAGCGCTTGGCAGCAGCCGGGAACACCGCCAGCACAGGCCGGTGGCCACCCCCTCACCGACCCACCCTAAGGCTGCCACAGCTACAGGAGCAAACCCCCACCCCCAGCGCCCACCCAAGTGACTGATCAGCAGATCACCGCAGGTGCCCCGAGATGCCACTCGACACGCAAAGTGCTACACAAAACCATCCCACCATCACCACCTCCATTCATCACTTCCTCACTCTCGCTTTCTCTCTTATTCAGTCCCTCTCTCACTCCCTTGGTTGTATCTACACATTCAGCAGCACCCAGGGATTTTGACAACATGACCGATCCCAGGCCCCCCGCCGGGCCCCCCAGCTTCCAGCAGGAGGAGGGCAACAGGGATGGGGGAAGACCCCCACCCCTCTTCCCCCTTGTACAAAATATGGTAGGTGTATGTCGGTTGTATGATGTGATTGTGTGTAAATGTGTGGACTACCATAGTGCAGTTAAAATTGGGGGGATGGTGGTTGGAGCACCACTAGCCACTACGATAGGCAGTGGGGCCCCCATCCCCCCCCAGCCCTCAGTGTCTAAAATGCAATTAAAATTGAGGTGAGGGCAGCTCCACCGCGCAGCAAAGGTATCTCCTTCGCCGACACAGTGCAGCACACCCCCACCCCAAAGCCCCTAAATGTATCCAAGAAGATGTATATTCCACCCAGAATCTGGGGGAGAGGGGGGCGGGAAATAAGACTGGGAGGGAGGCGGTCCAAAAGCGAGCCCCCACCACCACCACCACCACCGAAGCCAGCTCGCAAACTGGTTCATGAGGCCACCCACTGCCCCCAAATCCCAACCCAGGGCGAGGGCCTACAGGCCGAGCAGCCAAGGACCCACCAGCGTCACACCCTGGTGCTCCCAACACCACAGGCATGATGGAGCAGCCACACCCATTCCCACTCATCTTGCACATACAAACATGCACAACAACAATAGTCACAATAGTGAACAATGGGCCGGACCCACACGGCACCCCACATGCCAAGCGACAGCCCCGAGCGCCCACGCAAGCCCACCGACCACCCATCCCAGACACACACCGACAGCAGTAGGCCGCTCCACAGCCATAGCCACCCCATAGCAGCCCGACGGCAACACAGCAACCAACCCGCGCCAACGGCCCCCCCCAACCAACCCTGAGCACCCACACACACTTGCCGCTAATGACACCAGGGGCAGTGCGACAAAGTGTCCCACCTCGCGACACAACAGCAGGGCGACTGGGACAAGCAGGCCCCGAATCACCAACCCCCATGCCACTAGATAGACTGCTCTACCTCCGCCACCCTACAAAGTTCTCCTACCTATACACACATCCTCCACCCGCAGGTAACTGCACCCGTACACACACACACACACCTGCCCACCCTCATGTGCACACATACACACACAATCACATCACACATGCCCACCTACACCCACACACAGCCCCACATGCCAACACACACACACCCACGCACCCACTTCTGCCTTATCTGCTTATTCTTATATATAGTGTGTCTTTTTTTTTCACCAGGGCTTGGTAGAAAGACTCAGATTAACAACTGGACCAAGTTTTTTCTATTTTAGCCCCGGTCTTTCTCTTATTTTTTTTTTCTCTTCCTTGGGGCAGTGGAGAACAACAGAGGTGGGGGCGGACGCATTGTTTACACACGCGACCAGCTGATTGCGATGAGGAGGCCGGCATCGCTGCCGGGAGTGAAGCCCCTCATCCCGCATGAGTTCAGGAGGAAACGCTGCGGAAGAAGGGCTGGAACTAAAGTAAGGATGAGGAGAATGAAGCATAAACCAGCTGTTCCAATGTTCATCACCGGGAACGTTAGGTCGCTGGGAAACAAAGCAGATGAGCTCACAGTGCTGGTCAGGATGCAAAAGGAAAATCGTGAGTGTAGTATCATGTGTTTCACAGAGACGTGGTTACACTCACAGATCCAAGATATTAACGTAGCCATACCTGGCTTTAAGACTATCCGGTGGGACAGGCACGTTATAAGTAACGGGAAGAAGAGGGGAGGAGGATTGGCACTTCTTGTGAATGAAAGGTGGTGTAATCCTGGACACATTTATGTGAAGGAAAAGCGCTGCAGCCCAGACATTGAACTGCTGGATGTGAGTATGAGACTCTGTTATATGCCGCGAGAATATACGTGTGCTCTGGTAATTATCGTCTACGTCCTTCCGTCAGCTGACGCAGCGGTGACCTGTGATGTCATCAGCTCCACTACTGCCACATTACTGGAGACGCACCCTGATGCATTTATGGCCATCACAGGTGATTTTAATTATGTTTCACTGGGGAAAAACACGATCAAACTTTCACCAGTTTATTGACTTCCCCACCAGAGAAAATAAAACACTGGATTTACTGTATGCCAATGTCAGAGATGCATATAGTGCCACAGCTCTACCCCCCATTGGCAAATTGGATCACTGCATGATCATGTTGTCACCCAAGTACGTTCCCCTTGTGCAAAGGCAGCCTGCTTATACATGGACTGTGATGAGGTGGACACAGGAGGCTGCTGATGCACTACAGGACTGCTTCGAGATGACGGATTGGAGCGTACTCTGTGGACCACATGGGGTGGGCATAGACAATATGACCGACTGTATCACAGATAACATCAGATTCTGTGAAGACACAACCATGCCAGCTCAGACCGTACACTATTTCCCCAACAACAAACCATGGGTCCAGTGACCTGAAAGCACTTCTGAACAAAAAGAAGAGAGCTTTTGGGTCCAGAGACAAGGGGAAACTGAGGAGAGTGCCTCATGAACTGAGAGAGATGCTGAGGATGTGCAAAGACAATTACAGGAGGAAGTTGAAGGATAAACGTGAGGCTGAACGTCAGCAAGACCAGAGAGATGGTGATTGACTTTAGGAAGAAGAGGATGCCTTCTCAGCCGTTGCAGATTAGAGGGAGGGATGTGGAGGTGGTTGAGGACTACAAATACCTGGGTGTCATGATCAGCAATGGGCTGGAGATCCAACACTGATGCTGTGTGTAACCCTTGCCTTATGTTAATTAGGTAAGGGGAATAATTAAGTGTAGACCAGTTGCTAGGTTCGTAAGGGTTACAATAGGGAATTAAAGTGAGTGTGGAATGAAATAGCTGGAGGCAAGAAATGAGCAATAATGGTTGTTATTTATACGGAAAAAAGTGAGCAATATATACAGACAATTTACCACTATACAAATATACAACGGCCGGTATGAAATAAAACCCCAAAGATGTCCTACTGAGCTCAGTGTTTGTTTGTCCTTTCGGGTTAGTCGTTTGACCAGTCAAGATGTCTTGTAACTCCAGACTCAGGTTTGTTTTCCTCTTTTAAAGCGGCGACTTGGGTTGTTACCACTTTAAATCCTGGGCACTGGAGAGAGGAGGGATGTCCTTCAATCGAGATCTTGGTTAAATCTCAGATCAATCTCGGTTCAGTCTCGGGTCAGGCTCGCCATCTCCATTCGGAGAGAATCCAGGATCCAGAAGGTTTTTGGTCGGCAACCAAAAAAACCTAGCCTGCACGACAATAATGGTATTATTGTTTACAGCTAGAGTAATTCGTCTTCCAATCCCTTCTTATATAACACCATAGCTTAGTGTTTAAATTCTTCTCTCATATTACTATTATCACAATCCAGCAATAGAGTAATATCTTACGTTTCACATCTTACATCTTACATGCATGTGTTCTTTTTTCTCACAATCTCTCTGGTAGCACATGAAATACCCTTTTTTTCATGTAACCAATTAAATGAATTCCTCTGTTCATCTCTATATCATTTAACCATGAAATTATGATTAATCCTCTCTAACCTTGTCTCTGTAAATCATGAAATGAAATACAATTTATTTATCACATAACCAGAGAATATACTGTCCCATCACTTCCAATATTCCCTTTTAAAATCAGTAAACCCTGTCTGAGCTACTGGGTTTAGCATAACGTATGGATTTACATAGTAGACCAACACCATGTGCTTTTAGCATCAAACTACACATTGCATTCGACAGAAATAGTGCATAAGAGCTAAAAGTACTTCAGCATACTGTTGGGAACTGAAATCACATTTAGGAAAACCATACAGACACAAAGACAGCCTTTTCCATTGCTTTTAAACAGGAAACAATCCACTCACGACTAGCATTAGCATAGCGCTAACATTAGCATAACATTAGCATGTATCTGACTCGCCAAGATGAGGTTTCAGTGTGAATACAGCAAAGGACACAGCCACAATGCCCCTCACGCTCGTGCTCCCGTCAACTTAGGATAATAAAGGTTGCAAATTAGCGTTTGGAGAGTGTTTAGATCCATTTATAGCATCTTTCTGAATGAAACTCACCAAGAAGAGGTATCTGTGTGAATCGCTTCACGACCTCCCTCGTCCGCGCTCGTATCGTGAAAGACTAAATTGAGTGCGCGCTGGCTGCCTCTACTCGGAAGACGGGGCTAATATCACTCTTAACGAATGGAAAGACCCAGATCACCCAACGTGACCATGAACCGGAAATTCAAAAGTTGGATGACGAGGATCGCACTTCCTCTTCCCCAAGATAGTCGGTTTTCAAAATAAAATCACACACTTTCATTAATACAAATGAAATCTGAGAAAAAGGGTCATTTTCTCAGCTGGTTTACATGTGCACAAGAAGGAAATGAGCAGACTATTTCCTGAGGAAGCTGAGATCCTTCAACATGTGCAACAGGATGCTGGAGATTTTCTACCAGACCGTTGTCGCCAACGCCATCTTCTTTGATGCTGTCTGTTGGGGTAGCAGTATCAGAGCCAGCGACACCAACAAACTTGACAAGATTATCAGGAGGGCTGGCTCTGTAATTGGTCTCAGTCCGGAGACCTTTGAGACTGTGGTGGAGAGGAGGACACTAAATAAACTGCGATCCATCATGGACAATCCGGATCACCCCCTCCACCACACACTGGACAGACAGCAGAGCACTTTCTCCAGCAGACTGCTACAGCTTCGCTGTCGAACAGTTAGGTACAGGAAGTCTTTCCTGCCACATGCCATTTCACTGTACAATAACACTCTGATGTTTTATTCTGGTCATAACAATACTGCCATACTGCGCCTTAGGTTACAGTCTAATTGGTACTTCACATCTCACTCTGCTCAGTGCATCTGGAAGGTATTCACAGCGCTTCACTTTTTCCACATTTTGTTACGTTACAGCCTTATTCCAAAAGGGATTAAATTCATTTTTTTCCTCAAAATTCTACAGACAATACCCTATAATGACAATGTGAAAAAAGTTTTTTGTAATTTTTGTAAATTTATTAAAAATAAACTAAGAAATCACATGTATATAAATATTCACAGCCTTTGCTCAATACTTTGTGTGATGATCGGCCGAGCACGCTCCCCCTCCCTTTCTGTGGGAGGTTCATCTGTTTCCCGGCTCCGTAGGTCATCAACGCACCTGCGTGAGTGGATGCACCTGCTGCCTCTTCACTGCCAGCGCTTAAAAGGATCTGCTTGTGAACACTTCGGCACTGGCTTGTTGGGTACTGCTGCCTTAGTATTAGGTTAACCCTTATTGTGGCACGATTTCATGGACAGATAGCACCCCCACTGTCAAAGGCGCAGCACTGCGCCTGTCATGTGATGTTATATGACGTGGCCAAAAACTCCGCAGTTGATTTAAGTTGTACAAAGGATTCCACCTCACAAGGTGGCAGACACGTATAATTTACTGCTCTTGCCTTGGAGGACTTATGGCAGACATAGAACCATCCTGAAACCTCACCAGAGAAGAAGAGTTTGTAAACAAATCTAGATCTTACTCGATTGCAAGACTGAGGAAGCATTTGCTCCTGAATTTGCCAACTATGATTCTAAAAAGAGATTTAGCTTATGAAGGTAAATATCTACATTTTGTTATAACAGAGGGTGGGCGAAGCTGGTTGATGTTCATCGGCTGTCGACGCCGTCACCATGTGACTGCGTAGAACAATCGCACCGGTTCCATGTCGTCATATACGATAATAGCGGCGGAATAAAAGTGAAATTGAGGTGGAATAGTCATAACAGTTTCTGGACGTGGGAGAGAAAGCGCAAATGACCAACAGAAGGCAAAACAACGACCAGGATGGACAAAAATGGACAAAGCAAGAGCCGCCTGGCCAGCGGTAAGTGACGAATTTGTTTGTTTGTTTACATTGTAACTGATTTTCTGGTTCATATACGTTGAAGGTAAGATAACAAAATGCCCAGAACAAAAAACTATGACAAAAACCAAAACCATTCTTTGTGTAAATATGTCCAAAGTCCACTTTTGACTGAAAGTTATGTAATTCGATATGGCTGCTGTGGCATTATGCAAACTAGATGCATAAATTTACTCCCATCTCAAACTTTGAATCATATTCTACGTCTTTCTAATTGACAGTCAGCCATTATCTCGTACCACTTTCAAGTTATCGCCTTGGAAATCTCTGACATCTGAACTGAATATTTTCTTGAAAAAAATCTTGACCACTAGGGGCTTATGGCGCAACGGAGCGCCTGTGGCAGTCATTGGGTTAAGAATTGTGCCGCTTGGAACTCAGCATAATTTTTCCTTTTCCTCCTCTCTCCCCAGGTTGCTGCCATCTCAGCGGTGCATCTCCGGGATTGTGGTGCACTCGGCTGTCTCCTCATCTTCATCTCCCTGGACTGTTATCTCCACCTGGTTAGATTTCCCCCAGCGTCTCTCCTCTCTACGTTCCCTGCCAGCTCTGCCCTGCTGGCTCCCTCTCCTCATCTCTGGGGTCCTCTGCCGGGCTCTCCGCTCATCTGTTGTAAGATAACTCCTGCCTTCATTCATTATCCCCAAATTGATTCCTCATTCTTAACCAGCTCTCATTTCCCCTTCTTCCACAGGCTGTGTATTCCCTCTGCGTGCACCGCTTTTCTTTCCTGTTGTGTTTATTTTCCAATAAAGTTGTGTTTAACGTTTTTTACTTCGTGTCTGAGTGACTTCTCTGGTGTTTGCTGCTCTGCACGTGAGCTTATCACTTACAGTCATGACAGAACGAACCAGCCATGACCTAAGCTCAGCAGGCGCTGCATCAGTGGAGCACTCCGCCCTTTACTGGACACCACAGAGCATCAGGTGGATGTGCTCACTGAGCAGCTGCAAGCAATTATTCAGCAGCTGACCACAGTTATTGATCATCTCTGCCAGATGTCTCACTTGGGTTCTCCCTCTCATCCTGTTCTCCCGGCAGTCGCTACCGCCCACCGAACCACTTCTGTCCCTATACCTGCCCCGTACACGGGGGGGGGGGGGGGGGGGTGCAAGGGGTTTTTGCTTCACGTACACCTATATCTGCGGCAGATGGGCAGGGAGTACCCAGAAGACACATCCAAAATCCATTTTTTGACACTCCTGCTTCGAAACCGGGCTCTCAGTTGGCCTCAGTCCATTCTCGATAGCACGGAGGGCCCCAATTATACTTGTCAGTGATTTGTTCGAGAATTCTCCCAGGCCTTTGACCATTTGGAGAGTGAGGGGAGTATCATGAGCCGTCTAATGTCGCTCTAACAGGGGAATCGGTCTGCGGCCGATTTCTCTATGGAGTTCCGGGTCGCCGCGGCGGACTCTGGGTGGAATGATGTTGCACTACACAGTGCCTTCCTCCTGGGTCTGAATTCCAACCTCCGCGACAACCTAGCGGCTCATGCGAACGTCTTCTCTCTGGATGAGCTCATTGATCAGGCTGTCAGTTTGGACAACAGTTACCGCGAGCGGCTAGTATGGGAGTTGGGCATGCCCACTACCAAATTGTCTGCCTCACTAAACGTAGCGGCATTATCCAGTTGTAGCCTGGCTTCTGTAACCGAGTGCACAGAGCCAGTCTCTGTCCTTCTTTCCAGGAACCACCGGGAGTTCCTTTCATTCTTTATTCTCCCTAGTTCATCCTCCCCAGTGATTCTGGGTTACCCTTGGCTCCAGGTGCACAATCCTAGAATCAGTTGGGCCCAAAATTCAATTTCTTCCTGGAGTCCCTTTTGTTTAGCCTCCTGCCTCAGTTCAGCGACGTGATCTCCATCCCTTCCCATCTCCTCCCCTCCAGTGGAGCCGCTGGACCTCAATCTTGTACCTGAGGTCTATCATGACCTTGGGGAGATCTTTAGCAAGTCAAGAGCTCTTTTGTTGCCATCACACTGCTCTTATGACTGTGCTATCTACCTCCTCCCAGGTGCGCGGTTGCCGTCCAGCCGGCTCTATAGTCTTTCTGGGCCGGAAAGGGAGGCAATGGAAAGCTACATCAAGGACTCCCTGAGTGCCGGCCTCATTCGGGCTTTTTCGGCTAATCTTGGGGCGGGGTTTTTCTTTGTCGGGAAGAAGGACGGATCCCTGCGTCCGTGTATCGATTACCGCGAGCTCAACGTGCTAACCGTCAAGGATAAATATCCTCTGCCCCTGATTAACTCTGCATTCGAGCTCCTTCAGCGTGCGCAGGTGTTTTCCAAACTCAGACCTGCGTAACACATACCATTTAGTCTGCATACGCAAAGAGGATGAATGGAAGACGGCCTTCAAAACACATCTGGGGCACTTTGAGTACCTAGTGATGCCGTTTGGGCTCACTGATGCCCCGGCCGTCTTCCAACGCATGATCAACGACATCCTCCACAATATCGTCAGTCAATTCGTTTTTGTTTATCTCAACGATATTTTGATTTTTTCCGGCACACCAGAGGAACATGCAGTCCATGTCCGGGCCGTGTTACAGTGGCTTCTGGAGAACCAGCTGTTTGTGAAGGCCAAGAAGTGTGAGTTCACCACCTGCTGCACTTCCTTCCTGGGCTTTATTGTTGCCAAAGGGGAGTTGAGGGCCAGCCCGGCCAAGGTGAAGGATGTGCTCGATTGGCCTACCCCACACTCTCGCAAACAGCTCCAACGCTTCTTGGACTTTGCTAATTTCTGTCAGAGGTTCATTAGAAATTACAGCAGGGTTGCACAGCCTCTCACTCAGCTGACCTCGACCAAAGTGTCTTTTGAGTGGCCTGAGGCAGCTGAGTTGGCTTTCAGTGAATTGAAAGCCCTATTCTCCAACATACCCATCTTGGCCCAGGTCGACCCCAGCTCCAGTTCATAGTTGAGGTGGATGCTTCCAATTCGGGGGTGGACACTGTTCTCTCACAGTCTTCAGCCTCCGATCAGAAGCTCCACCCATGCACATATTTCTCTTGGCGGTTAATGCCGGCCGAGAGGAATTATGACGTAAGGGACCGAGAGCTGCTCGCCATTAAATTGGCCCTTGAAGAGTGGAGGCACTGGCTGGGGGGAGCCACTCATCCCATCATTGTGTGGACCAACAACAAAAATCTAGAGTATCTTAGGTCAGCCCACAGATTGAACCCCAAGCAAGCCCGCTGGGCCTTATTTTTCCTAAGGTTTAATCTCACGATCACTTATCGACCGGGGTCCCAGAACGTCAAGCCTGACGCTCTCTCCCACCAGTTGGCTCCCGACCCGTCATCCTCCTCTTCTTCCCCGGAGCTCATAGTGCCTTCCTGTTGTATTCTTGGTGCCCTCTCATGGGAGATTGAGCAGAGGGTCCAGCAGGCCCAATCCACTGAGCCCGAACCCCAGGGGTCCCAGCCAATCGCCTGTTTGTCCCGTCCAGTCTGCGCAGTGACGTCATTCGGTGGGGGCACACCAGCCACTTTGCCTGTCACCCCGGGATCTCCCGAACTATTGATCTGGTACAGCGAGTGTTCTGGTGGCCAACATTGTGGACGGACATCTGGGACTATGTCAAGGCCTGCCAAGTCTGTGTCACGAACAAATCGGACTCTTCCCCTCCTGCCGGCCTCCTGCATCCCCTTCCGGTTCCCAGTCACCCTCAGTCACATATTTTTTTTTTTTTAATTTTGATTTTGCGTACTTTATTGATCCCCAGAGGGGAAATTCAGGGCATCCACCTGGATGGATGAAGCAGCCACGGTACGGCACTATCCCTTCACCATTCTCACACACATTCACACCTAGGGCCACGTTAGAGTCTCCAGTTAACCTAACCTGCATGTTTTTTTGTTTTTTGTTTGCCTGTGGGAGGAAACCAGAGAAATTACGGAGTAAACCGATGTAGACACGGGGAGAACATGCAAACTCCACACAGATCACTGTTGGTCAGGGGCTGGGATCGAACCCGGGATCCCATGGCCAAGGGTGAGTTGCTGTGCTGCCACAGTGCTAACCACTGCGCCACCTCACTGCCCAATATTGCCATGGATTTCATCACAGGCCTTCCACACTCGCAGGGCAATATGGCCATCCTCACCATCATTGACCACTTTTGTAAAGCCATCCATTTAGTGCCCCTCCCCAAATTACCCTCCGCATCTGAAACCGCCAACCTTCTGACCTCCCATGTCATCCGCCTGCATGGCATCCCTTTGGATATTGTGTCTGACCGGGGTCTGCAATTCACCTCTCAAGTTTGGAAGTCCTTCTGCCGTTCTCTGGGCACTACGGTTAGTCTCACCTCAGGTTACCACCCTCAGAGCAACGGGCAGGCTGAGTGTGCTAACCAATCCTTGGACGCCACCCTGAGATGTGTGGCTTCCTGCAACCTGACTACCTGGAGCTCCCATCTGACCTAGGTGGAGTACACCCATAACTCAGTCGTCTCCTCAGCCACCGGAGTAACACCCTTCGAGGCATCTATGGACTATACTCCCCCTCCCCCCTGCTGCCCATGGCTGAGATGGACGTTGCCGTTCCATCTTTGGGGGCCCACACTTGCCGCTGCCACCGGGTATGGAGGTCCACCCAGGCTGCCCTTCTCCGCTCAGCTGAGTAGAACCGCCAGTACATAGACCGCAGACGAGCTCCGGCCACCAAGTATGCAGTTGGTCAGAGCGCGTGGCTGTCGGCGGACCAGATTCCATTGAAAATGGAGTCTAGAAAACTGTCATCTCGCTTCCTGAGTCCCTGTCCCATCACGAGGATCATCAGCGACATGATGGTCCGTTTAAAACTGCCGCCAACACTCCGCATCCACCCCACATTCCATGTGTCCAAGATTAAGCCCCTCACCGCCAGCTCACTCTGCTCCCCTTCCCCCCCGAAGCCACCGGATCCTCGACAGCCAGACCACCTACACCGTTTAGAGGATCTTGGACTCCCGCTGTCACCCTGGCCCTGACAGGCAAACCTGGTCCACTTCAAACCTGGTCCACTGAAAAGGCTACGGACCGGAAGAAAGATCATGGATCCCTGGCTCTTTCTTCTTTGACAAGGGGATGGTCCGAGCCATTCACCGGGCTCATCGTAACAAGTCCGGTGGGTCACCAGGAGGTGCCCCTTGGGGTGGGGGTGGGGGACCTTGATGACGGGGCGAGGACGCTCTCCCTGCCTTTCTGTGGGAGGTTCTTCATCTGTTTCCCGGCTCCGCAGGACATCAGCGCACCTGCGTGAGTGGACACACCTGCTGTCTCTTCAGAATCAGAATCAGAATCAGGTTTATTGCCATTGTTCATGTGATACACAAACTAGGAATTTGTCTCGGTGCCATGCTGCAACATTAAAAACATAATGAGAAAAAGGGATAAACTAAAAAACTAAAGGACTAGAAACGTGCAATAAGTGTAGAAAAATAAGTAATAATAAGTAATAATAATAATAATACTAGTAATAATGAGTAGTACTAGTCAAGGCAGTTTTAAAAAATTAGCATGTAGCAGATAATGTGAAGTACCACATAGTGCAGTCAATAATGCAACTGAAAAACAGTGATGAATGACATGAGTCTGGTTGAGCTGCTGTACTTAGTGCACGAGAGTCAAAAGTCACTTAGTGTTCAGCAGTCTGATGGCAGAGGGGAAAAAGCTGTTCATGTGCCGGGAGGTTTTAGTCCGAATGGACCGAAGCCTTCTACCTGAGGGGAGGGGGGCAAACAGCACGTGACCAGGATGTGAAGGATCGGCTATGATCCGGCCAGCACGCCTCCGGGTCCTGGAGATGTACAGGTCCTGGAGAGATGGGAGCTTGCAGCCTATCACCTTCTCAGCAGTGCGCACGACGCGCTGCAGCCTTAGTCTGTCCCTGGCAGTGGCTCCTGCGTACCACACAGTTATGGAGGAGGTGAGGATGGACGCGATGATGGCCGTGTAGAACTGCACTAACATCTTGGTGGGTAGCTTGAGCTTCCTCAGCTGCCGCAGAAAGAACATCCTCTGCTGGGCCTTTTTGATGAGGGAGCTGATGGTTGGCTCCCATTTGAGGTCTCGGGTGATGGTGGTGCCCAAGAAGCGGAAGGAATCTGCAAAGGTGATGGGAGAGCCTGTGATGGTGAGGGGGGGCAGGGGGGATGTGACTTTCCTGAAGTCCACAATCATCTCCGCTGTCTTCAGAGCATTCAGCTGCAGGTTGTTGTGGCTGCACCAGGACACCAGCTGGGCCACCTCTTCCCTGTAGGCGGACTCGTCACCGTTGGAGATGAGCCCGATGAGGCTGGTGTCGTCCGCAAACTTAATCAGCTTAACAGACTGGTGGGAGGAGGTGCAGGAGTTGGTATAAAGGGAGAAGAGTAGGGGGGAAAGTACACAGCCCTGGGGTGATCCAATGCTGATGCTAACAGAGTCCAAGACAGACTTCCCCAGCCGCACATGCTGTCTCCGGTCCGTCAGGAAGTCGGTGATCCACCTGCAGAGGGAGTCAGGCACGTTGAGCAGGGACAGCTTGTCCTGGAGCAGATCGGGGCGGATGGTGTTGAATGCGGAGCTGAAGTCCACAAACAGAATCCTGGCGTAGGTTCCCGGGGAGTCCAGGTGCTGCAGGATGGAGTGGAGGGCCAGGTTGACTGCGTCGTCCACAGACCTGTTAGCACGGTAGGCAAACTGCAGCGGGTCTAGGAGGGGTGTGGTGATGGACTTGAGGTGAGACAGGACCAGGCGCTCAAAGGACTTCATGACTACAGAGGTGAGCGCTACAGGTCTGTAGTCGTTAAGTCCAGTAATCCGTGGCTTCTTGGGGACAGGGATGATGGTGGAGGATTTGAGGCAGGTCGGCACGTGACATTGCTTAAGGGAGGTGTTAAAAATGTCTGTGAAGACAGGAGCCAGCTCTTTCGCACAGTGTCTCAGGGTGGAGGGAGACACACCGTCCGGCCCGGGGGCCTTGCGCGGGTTCAGTCTGGAGAACTGTCTGTGCACGTCCTGCTCACTGATGACAAGGGGAGGGGGGGAAGAGTAGGAGGAGGAGGGGGGGACCGCTCTTGATGAATTAGGGGCTGAGGAGGCAGAGGAGCTGGGTGGAGTGGGTGAGTTGGACACAGCTGACGAGGTGTCAAAACGGGCATAGTGTTGGGACAGTCTTTGACAAAGGGCTTTGTCATCCTGACCTTTAGAAGCCTGAGGCCAATAGTTGGTGATTTGCCTCAGTCCTCTCCACACAGAAGCCGAGTCATTAGCAGTGAACTGCTGCTGGAGTTTCTCAGAATACAGTGGTACCTCTACTTACGAATTTAATTCGTTCCGGAAGAATTCTCGTAACGTGAAAAATTCGTAAGTAGAGGCGCGTTTTACATGTAAATGCCGTAATCCGTTCCAAGCCCCCAAAATTCGGGCATAAATTTTTTATAAATCGTAAAAACGCATCAAAACATGTAACAAATACATGTTACAATTAGATTACTGCACAATAAACATAAAATGAGAGTTTAAAATCAGAGAAAGAATAATAAAAGCGAAAGAATAATAAAAATTATGTTCATTTACCTTTTAACTGCGATCGTCGGCGTCACCTTTTGCCTTCTTTGGTTCATGTTCTGTCTCATCAGTGGTTTTTGCCTGACGTTTTGTGATGAAACGATCCAAGGACGTTTGCTTTTATCGGCTTGTAAAGGCTTCCTTTTGTTTTAATACCGTGCTGATCGTTGATGTTGTTGTTTTTTTTCCCAAAACTTTATTAAGAACAAGGTGAAAGTACAGAGTTATAACGTAGATGGTGATAAACATGGCAGTTAACAATTTTTTTTCCTCTAAATTGTATAGTTCAGTCAACAGTCTTACAAGAGGTAAGAAGGATAAAATAAAGTAGTAAGAATAGTAAATAATAAGAAGATAAAGCGAGATCAACCAAACGCATCCATTCATGGCCAGGGGGATACCAGGAAGATGCTAGGCGATAGCCAATGGCAGAGCAGCTACAGGTATGTTTACGTTCGGTAAAATACGGGAGCTGCGAGGAGCGCGTACTTTTTTTGCCTTTCGTATCCTGAAATTTTGTTCGTAACTAGAGGCAATATTTTCCCGTTGAGGCGTCTCGTAACCTGAAAATTTCGTATGTAGAGACGTTCGTAAGTAGAGGTACCACTGTACACAGATTTAGCTTTCCTCAGCTCTCTGTTAAACCAATATTTGACCTCCCTGTAGCAGTCCCTGTCTCCACTTTTCAACGCTGCTTCCTTCTCCTTCCTGATCCGTCTGAGCTTAGCTGTGAACCAAGGCTTGTCATTAGAATATCTTATCCTGGTGCGCGATGGGAGAATGTGCTCTTCACAGAAGTTGATATATGAGTTCACAGTGTATGTGTACTCATTAAGATCATGTGTGGCTCTTTTAAACATGCCCCAGTCAGTTATTTCCATGCATGTGTTCAGATTATCTCCAGCTTCACTGGTCAATTTCTTTGTGGTGGTCACCACAGGTTTAGTGAGTTTCAGTCTTTGTTTGTATGTGGGGATGAGGTGAACCATCACGTGATCAGATAGTCCCAGCGCTGCGCGGGGAACAGCGCGATATGCGTCCTTTACTGAAGTATAACAGTGATCTAGCGTGTTATTTCCTCTGGTTGGACATTTAATACACTGTTTGTAGCGGGGGAGCTCGTGACTCAGATTGCTCTGGTTAAAATCGCCCACCACAATAACCAAGGAGTCTGGAAAGTTCCGCTCCGTAAGTCGGATGTGATCTGCGAGCATGCGCTGAGCTTCGCGCGTGTCCGTGTCAGGAGGGGCGTACACAGCGACGAGAATGAATGAGGCAAACTCCCGCGGGGAATAAAATGGCTTGCAGTTAATGAAAAGAAATTCCAGGGCGGGAGAACAGTGTTTGGAAATCACCGTTACATCAGAGCACCAGCTGTTGTTAATATAGAAGCACACTCCTCCTCCGATAGACTTACCGGACAGCTCTGTGACGCGGTCAGCACAAATCAGCTGGAAACCCTCGAGGCTGATCGCGCTATCTGGAATGTTCTCATTAAGCCAGGTCTCAGAGAAGCAGATGACAGACGAGGAAGCGAGGTCCTTGAAACGCATCAGCAGTCTTAATTCTTCTACCTTGTTCAGGAGAGAATTGGCATTGGATAGAAATATGCCAGGCAAGGCTGTTCGCGAGCCTCTTTTTCGTAGCCGAGCGAGAATCCCTCCTCTCTTCCCTCTTTTCCGCCGTCTTGCTTTTTTGGCCAAACAATGGATCAGATCAACGGCAGGAGCTAAAAAAACTGGAAGAAGGTCCATGGGGGTGAGAGTCCTGATATTTAGTAGTTCTTCACGGGTGTATGAACCGGCAGATGCACAATCAGTGAACAAAAACAGACAAATTATAAAAATTAAAGGGCAGCGATACACCATGGCGGCCGCTGTGGGCGCCATCTTGTTTTTTTTCCTCTTCACTGCCAGCGCTTAAAAGGATCTGCTTGTGAAAACTTTGGTGCTGGCTCGTTGGGTACTGCTGCCTTAGTATTAGGTTAAGAATTGTGCCACTTGGAACTCAGCCTAATTTTCCTTTTCCTCCTCTCTCCCCAGGTTGCTGCCATCTCAGTGGTGCATCTGCGGGATTGTGGTGCGCTCGGCTGTCTCCTCATCTTCATCTCCCTGGACTGTTCTCTCCACCCGGTCAGACTTTCCCCAGCTACTCTCCTCTCTACATTCCCTGCCAGCTCTGCCCTGCTGGCTTCCTCTCCTCATCGCTGGATTCCTCTGCCGGGCTCTCCGCTCATCTGTTGTAAGATAAGTCCTGCCCTCATTCATTATCCACAAATTGATTCCTCATTCTTAACCAGCTCTCATTTCCCCTTCTTCCACAGGCTGTGTATTCCCTCTGCGTGCACCGCTTTTCTTTCCTGTTGTGTTTATTTTCCAATAAAGTTGTGTTTAACATTTTTTACTCCGTGTCTGAGTGACTTCTCTGGTGTTAGCTGCCCTGCATGTGAGCTTATCATTTACAGTCATGACATTTTGTTGATGCACCTTTGGCAGCAATTGCAGCCTCAAATCTTTTTGAATATGGTGCCACAAGCTTGGCACACCTATCTTTGGGCAGTTTCACCCATTCCTCTTTGCAGCATCTCTCAAGCTCCATCAGGTTGGATTGGAAGCGTCGGCGCACAGCCATTTTCAGATCTCTCCAGAGATGTTTAATTGGATTCAAGTCTGGGCTCTGGCTGGGCCACTCAAGGACATTCACAGAGTTGTCCTGAAGCCACTCCTTTAATATCTTGGCTGTGTGCTTAGGGGCGCTGTCCTGCTGAAAGATAAACCGTCACCCCAGTCTGAGGTCAAGAGCGCTCTGGAGCAGGTCTTCATCCAGGATGAAGACCTGGAATTCTTTATTATCAGGCTGTCCTAAAACATCTTTAAAAAGTCTTCAGCTGATCCAAAATGCTGCAGCAAGAGTTTTAACAGGTACTAGAAAGAGAGATCATATCTCTCCGGTTCTGACCTCCCTTCATTGGCTTCCCATAGAGTTTAGAATTAAGTTTAAAATCCTTCTTCTTACTTACAAAGCTCTAAACAATCAGGCTCCTTTTTATTTAAAAGATCTGATACTACCGTATTATCCCAACAGAGCACTACGCTCCCAAAATGCAGGATTACTTGTAATACCTAGAATCTCCAAAAGTACAATGGGAGGCAGAGCCTTCAGTTATCAAGCTCCTCTCCTGTGGAATCAGCTGCCAATCTGGATTTGGGAGTCAGACTCGATCTCTGTTTTTAAGAATAGGGCTAAAACCTACCTTTTTTATATAGCCTACAATTAGGGAGGGATCATGTGTTTCTGAACCCTCCCTTAGTTATGCTGCTAATAGGTTTAGTCAGCCGGGGGACCTCCAGTAATGCACTGGGCCTCACTCCTTTCCTCACTCTCTATGAAATATTTTTTTTTGCTGGTCATTAACATTTGTTTGTTCTCTCCCATAGATTGAGTCCCCATCGTGCTGCTTGCTCTCTACATGTCTGTTCTTTTCTTCTTCTCTATCCCCTCACCCCCCAGCCAGTCACAGCAGATGACTGCCCCTCCCTGAGCCTGGTTCTGCTGGAGGTTTCTTCCTGTTAAAAGGGAGTTTTTCCTCTCCACCGTCGCCAAATGCTTGCTCACAGGGGATCGCCTGATTGCTGGGGTCTTTCTGCAACTGTGGGGGTTCCCCCTACAGTTGATAGTGCTATGAGATGACTGTTGTTGTGAAATGGCGCTATATAAATAAAGTTGAATTGAATTGAATTGATGTCTCTGTACATTGCTGCATTCATCTTTCCCTCTATCCTAACTAGTCTCCTAGTTCCTGCCGCTGAAAAACATCCCCACAGCATGATGCTGCCACCAACATTGGCATGGTTATGAATGGTGCCTGGTTTCCTCCAAACATGACACCTGGCATTCACGCCAAAGAGTTCAATCTTTGTCTCATCCGACCAGAGAATTTTGTTTCTCATGGTCTGAGAGTTCTTTGGGTGCCTTTTGGCAAACTCCAGGTGGGTTGCCATGTGCCTTTTACTAAGGAGTGGCTTCCATCTGGCCACTGCCATACAGGCCTGATTGGTGGATTGCTGCAGAGATGGTCGTCCTTCTGGAAGGTTCTCCTCTCTTCACAGAAGAACGCTGGAGCTCTGACAGAGTAACCATCGGGTTCTTGGTCACCTCCCTGACTAAGGCCCTTCTCCCCCGATCGCTCGGTTTAGACGGCCGGCCAGCTCTAGGAACATTCCTGGTGGTTCCAAACTTCTTCCATTTATGGATGATGGAGGCCACTGTGCTCATTGGGACCTTCAAAGCAGCAGAAATTTTTCTCTACCCTTCCCCAGATTTGTGCCTCAAGACAACCATGTCTCGGAGGTCTACAGACATTTCCTTTGACTTCAAGCTGCTTTGTGTTCTGACATGCACTGTCAACTGTGGGACCTTATATAGACAGATGTGTGCCTTTCCAAATCATGTCCAATCAACTGAATTTACCACAGGTGGACTCCATTTAAGCTGTAGAAACATCTCAAGGATGATCAGTGGAAACAGGATGCACCTGAGCTGAATTTTGAGCTTCATGGCAAAGGCTGTGAATATTTATGTACATGTGATTTCTTAGTTTTTTTTATTTTTAATAAATTTGCAAAAATCTAAAAAAAAAAAAAAAAAATTCACATTGTCATCATGGGGTATTGTGTGTAGAATTTTGAGTTAAAAAAAATGAATTTAATCCATTTAGGAATAAGGCTGTACCATAATAAAATGTGGAAAAAGTGAAGCACTGTGAATACTTTCTGGATGCACTGTATCTATATGGGTCACCATCTATTCATCTATGATGTACGTAGATAAGCTTTTTTAGCAGTTTTACTTTCCATGGGTGATTCCTTTGTCTATTATGCTTTGTGTGTTTCTGTCATTTGGTTGTCTACTGTCATGCTGCTGTTAAACTGCAATTTCCCAGTTTGGGATCAATAAAGTACATCTATCTACTTATCTATCATACTAATAATAATAATAAATACAGAAAATCCCCAAATACAGAACTTAAAGTGAGATTATTGAAGCTGCAAGCTGTTGAATGTTGAAGGCCCAAGCACCTCAGTGCTGCTGTGGCCCTTGCTGTGCTCAAAGGCTGTGATGGCCACCACATTGATGCATTTTGGCCCGGGCTCATTTCTGATGTGATGAAGGATGAACAGCAAGCTTCCTCATAATGTGGCACCACTCAACACAGAGTAACAATATGTCATGTTCCTTTTGATCATGTGTACAGCACACTGTGGGAATTTTGTAGAAATCAGATAGTATTTGTGACATCAGATTAACTTCCTATAGCCATTAAGTGGCCCTGTCAATACTGACATGTAAATGTGAATTAGGACACAACTGTTATCAAGCTTGTCACTTCCTGTTGTCAGTGGGCGGGGCTATAGCGATGAGACAATATTGACATGCGGATGTGTTCAGAAGAGCTCTGTCATCAAACAGGTCAATTCTGGTGCACACTCTATCTTCTATTTGTGAGTTATAACAACTTTGTGTTCTATGGCGAGGGACTGAAATTTTACAGGAAGCCATTGGAATTAACCTGACAATGTGTACAATGAGGATCATCCATATGTTAAGTATTTTCTGACTCAAGTATGGTAAACAAGCTCAGAGGACTAAGTACAAGACCAAAAAAAAATCCCTTCCTGTTGTCAGTGGTGCCGGGCTATGGCGACGACAGAATATTGACATGTAGATGTGACCAGGAGGGAACTGTCATGAATCATGTGAAGTTTTGTGTAGACTGGATCTTATATGTGTGGATTAGTAGCAAAAATTTATTTGAAAAAAAACTGCAACAAAAAAAAGAAAAAAGTAATCCACAATGTACATACTGATCCAGATCTGGCTGTCATGCAGATCACCATAAGACGCCGAGAGTCCACCGATGAGTTTTGCAATGATGGTGTTTATTAACAAGACAGACGTAACACAAGACTGTGAGCCGCTAAGGGCAAAAACACACACTATGAGATACAGGGGCTCGTAGGGCTAACCCCAGCCACTACGAGCTAAACTATGACATGACAAGGATAAAAACGAACCTGACGTGAAGGTCTGACGAACGTACGACGACCAAACTCGACAAAGACTTGACAAGGGTTGACGATACTCCCGCAATTGGACTGCCGTTAGCGCCCGCCTTATAAAGCCGAACGCTAACGAGCAGTAATGACAGCCAGCTGACCGCCCTTGACAGGCGGAAGCCCCACTGAGCGCTTTCACAATAAGAGCCCGGTGAAACCAGAATATAACCCACAGCTGTCAAGGCTGGCAGCGAGCTAAGCGTGGGCCGAGCGCGGACAGGACCGGCACTCGGGTCATAACACTGGCCCCAGATCTTATGGTTTCGTCCTTGGGAAATGACCCACATGTGATGAAAATTTCACCAAAATCTCTTTGGTATTTTTTGAATACACTCCCTTCTAAAAGTATTGGAACAGTAAAGCAAGTTTTGTTATTTTAGCTGTTTACCAAAACGTATTCCAGGCTATTGCCTTTGATAAGAATATATTCTTTGCTAACTTGCCTTGTTAAATAAAGGTTGATGATGATGATGATTCAAGATACAGTTATGTAATTAGCATGGGCTTAAAATGTGGACTCACAGCTTTAATTTGAGGGTATTCACATCCAAATTGCAATTATGGTTTAGGAATTTCAACCATTTTTATACGGTCTCTTTATTTCAGGTGCCCAAAAGTAATTGGACAATTGACTCAAATTCTATTTCATGGGCTGCATGGGCTATTTCTTCCTTAATCCATCATCAGTCAAGGAGGTAAAAGGTCTGGAGTTTATTCCGGGTGTGGCATTTGCATTTGGAAGCTGTTACTGTGAACCTACAACATGCGGTCAAAGGAGCTCTTGATTGAAGTGAAACAGACCATCCTTAGTGCTATTAATGTCAACAGAAATGTCCAAACAGAGGTCATCAAAAAATGGTACATCAGTGAAAATACCAGTGAAATGTTCATCCGCGCGTCTGTGGAAAATTTCAATGGTAAAGTTATAAATATTGATGCCATCGCTCCCACCAAGGTGAACGTGGAGAAATGCCACACTGGTAAGAGCTGAAAGAATTGCAGGTTCACTATGAAATTTATGAGCGATTGAGCATTTATAATTTGGAGCTGAGAAATGCAAGGCAATCATTTTTTTGACATCATTGCTAAAAACAACAATGCACACACCTTATTCACTACTGTTGACAGGGCTAACAAATCCTCCTGTGTCAGTAGCTCCTGAACTTCTGTCCAACCGTGCCTGTAATGACTTTGCTTTTTCTTTACTGACAAAATTCAGAAAATTAGACTGTCAGTCATTGCTCCTATGCCAGGTGCTGGACATGTGCCTCTGTGTCCACTTAGAGAAGACTTAAACACCATGGCAGAAATTTTTTTCAATCAGTCATAAAAGCTTGGATGACATAATACACCCCCACAACCTGAAAAGGATTAAGTGGTAGAAGATGGATGGATGGATGGATGGATGGACATATATGACACCTGAAATCCACTACCTCTGCCTTGATATTCTCCCAGCAGGGTTTTTAAAAAATGTTTCACATTGTATGGCCTCAGATCTACTACAGATCATAAATATGTCTCTGCATTCAGGTGTCTTCCCTTGGTGCTTAAAAACAGCTGTTATCAAGCCACTTCTAAAAAAGAGCAACCTGGACACCTCACTCATGAACAGCTATAGGCCACTATCAAACCTTTCCTTTCTTAGTTGTTGTTCGTCCGTCATTCTCGACGATGACCAAGGACATCACAGGGAAGAGGACTGGGTGCGGTGTGTCCGGCTGTGGCTGATCAGTCCGATGCGGGCACGGAAGGTTCTGCCGCAGGTTGGGCACAGGTGGTCTGCGCGGACAGAAGATACAGGGGTAGCTCTGGACTTGCGAAGCTCACGTTATCTGTGGGCCTTGGCAGTCCTGTTCAGCTCAAAGGAGGCAGCACCTTTGCTGGTACGGCTACGCCAGTCTGGTTGGTCTAGCGCTAGGGTCTCCCAGGTGTCAGGACTGATGTCAAAGCTCTTCAGAGAGGCCTTAAGAGTGTCTTTGTAGCGCTTCATCTGACCACCTTGTGAGCGCTTGCCCTCTGCTAGTTTGTTGTAGAACAGTCTCTTTGGTAGGCGTGAGTCAGGCATACGAACAAGGTGGCCAGCCCACCTAATCTGGGTTCTCTTGAGCAGGGTGTGGATGCTAGACAGCTCAGCTTGGGAGAGGACCTCTGTGTCTGGGATTTTGTCCTGCCAGGTGATCTTCAGGAGCTTTCTGAGGCAGTTCAGGTGGAAGCGGTTTAGCTTTCTGGTATGGCGCTTGTAGACTATCCAGGTCTCGCAGGCATACAGTAGGGAAGGCAGGACAACTACCTTGTACACCTTCAGTTTTGTGGTCAGCCTGATGCCTCTCCTTTCCCACACTGTTGCACGTAGCCGTCCGAATGCTGAGCTTGCCTTGGCAATGCGCGAATCAGAATCAGAATCAGATTTATTGCCATTGTTCATGTAGTACACAAACTAGGAATTTGTCTCGGTGCCATACTGCAACATTAAAAACATGATGAGATAAAGAGATAAACTAAAAAATTAAAGGACTAAAAACATGCAATAAGTGTAGAAAAATAAGTAATAATAATAATAATAGTAATAATGAGTAATACTAGTCAAGGCAGTTTTAAATAAATTAGCAAGTAGCAGATGAACGAATGAATGAATGAATGAATTTTATTTATGAATGAATGAATTTTATTTATTTCGGATAGTACATTACAGGTTAAAAGAAACTGTATAATATAACAACAAGGTCAAATTAGACAAAGACTCCTTCTACTATACAATTCCACGTGAGTTATCCGAAATGGGTGATGGCTGAAGCCGCAGCATATATTGCCCACCCATATTCCATCCAAGAATTCAAAGGAGAAAAAAGAGAAAACAAGACAAGAGTGATTACAATTTAAAGCAAGGCTAAGACAAAATGTGACTGAGAGAAAAAGAAAACTGAGCTAGTCTAAGTTAAGCGGTTACTATTCAAAAACAAATCTAAGACATAGTGTCACAGAGAAAAAAAGAAAAAAGAAAAACTAAGCTACAACACAACACAGGCTGGATATGTCAGTCCTTATGTGAGTTTACATGTCGTCTTGTAAATATGTTTGGAGTATTTCTTCCTTTAGTTTTTGTTTAAATTGTCCAAGCGTTGTACATGATTTTAATTCAGGTCCAAAATCGTTCCATAATCTGACTCCTTGCACTGAAATACAGTGTTGCTTGGTGGTTGTTCTCACTGTAGGCTTTTGAAATATACATGTTCCTCTGAAGTGATATCGTTTCTCCCTTGTTTGGAACAACTTTTGGATATTTGCGGGCAGTGATAGATTCTTCACTTTGAACATTATTATTGCGGTTTTAAAGTCAATCAGATCTTTCAACTTGAGAGTTTTTTGTTTAAGAAAAAGTGGGTTTGTTGGTTCCCTGTAAGCTGCTTTGATGATTATTCTAATAGCTCTCTTTTGAAGCATAAAGAGTGGATATATGTTTGTTTTATATGTATTTCCCCATACTTCATTACAATATGTCATGTATGGGAGTATTAATGAATGGTACAAGGTGTCTAGTGTGGGTTGATTCAGCAAATTTTTCACTCTGTGTAATATTGCAATTGATTTGGATACTTTACCTTTTATATAATTAATATGTGGCTTCCAACACAGTTTGTTATCAATTATTACTCCAAGGAATTTAGTTTCGGATACCCTTTCAATCTCTACACCATTTACACTGAGTTTGGGTACTGGGTAGTTGTGATGGTTGTTAAAGACTATAAATTTTGTCTTGCTTAAATTGAGCGTTAATTTGTTTGAATCAAACCACAGTTTCAGCTTTCCTAATTCCTTTCCGAGTGTATCCAGAAGTTGTTCCAAATTGTTTCCACTGCATAGCAGATTAGTGTCATCAGCAAACAATATTAAGTCCATTTTTTCTGAAACTTTACATATATCATTTATATACATATTGAATAATAATGGTCCCAAAACTGGACCCTGTGGGACTCCACAGGTGACCTTCAGTAACTCTGAGTTTTTGCTGTTAGCACATGCAAACTGATATCTATTCTTTAAGTAACTACTTAACCAGGACAGTGCTACCCCTCTAATACCACAATTTTGTAGTTTCTTTAATAATAGATTGTGATCTACTGTATCAAATGCTTTTTTAAGATCCAGGAATACTCCAACTGAATACTCTTTATTTTCAATGGCTGTTGATATTTTTTCTGTAAATTCCATTAAGGCATATGCTGTTGTCCTTTTGTGTCTGAACCCATATTGCTGCTCACACAATAAATCATTCTTCAGTATGAAGTTGTCAATTCTCTCATAGAATATTTTTTCAAGTATCTTGGAAAATTGCGGTAATAGTGAAATTGGTCTGTAGTTGGAGAGTTCCCCTCTGTCGCCTGTCTTGTAAATCGGAATTACTTTAGCTATTTTCATTGCATTGGGAAATATACCTGATTGGAGAGACAGGTTACAGATATACGTCAGTGGTTTCACTATGCATTCGATAACAGTTTTGACTAGTAGCATGTCAATACCATCGCAGTCAGTAGATGTTTTACTTTTGAACGATTTAACAATTTCAATGACTTCTCTTTCGTCTGTGTTCTTTATGAAGATGGAGTCTTTTACAGCAGTGTTATTGCATATTGTATCACCTGTAGGCGCCGTAGTGGGTATTTCTCGGGCCAGTTTAGGTCCAATGTTAACAAAAAAATTATTAAATTCATCTGCAGGTGAAGCTATATTCACATTCGGAGTCGATTTATTATTTTTTGGAATATTAGTTGGGTAGCTAGTATTTCTGCTTTTATTTCCAAGGATACTGTTGATTATTGTCCATGTATTTTTAATATTGTCTTTATTTTTTTCCAGTTCTTTACTGTAATAGTCTCTTTTACTGCATCTTATTATATATGTTAACTTATTTTTGTATGTTTTATACCGTTGCTCTGCTTCTTTTGTCCTTTTCTTTATGAAAGCTTTATATAATAAATTTTTCTTTTTACACGCCTTTTGTAGTCCTTTGGTTAACCATGGTTTGTCAGCAAATTTGTGTTTAAGCTTTTTTTTAACTAATGGGCAGTTTTTTTCATAAAGAGTGGTTACAATGTTTATAAATGTGTCATAGGCTTCATTTACATCTGATACATAGACTTCTGTCCAGTCTTGCTTCAGCAAGTCCTCTTTAAGAGAACTGATTGCGTTTGGTGATTTGTGTCTGAACGATTTTGAGATTTTTTCTGCGTTGGGCCCCGTGTGGCCATGGATAAGTGCAAAGATTGGCAAGTGGTCGCTTATATCATTTATCAATAATCCACTTTCTATTTTCTTATCGAGAACATTGACAAACAGGTTGTCAATAAGTGTAGCAGAGTGAACTGTGATTCTACTGGGATGTGTTATTGTGGGATATAGACTCATGCTGTACATAGAGTTCATGAACTCTGTAACTACATTTTGTTGATGTGGATTAAGTAGGTCAATATTGAAATCTCCACAAATTGCTACCATTTTCTTACTAGTAATATTATTGTACAGCTCGACTAATTTATCTCTGAATGTCTCAATGCAAGTTCCCGACGTTCTGTATATGCAGCTTATGATTAGATTTTTTGTTTTGTCTAGGTCAATCTCAACAGTAACACATTCCAAAATCCCTGGTAGTGATGAGGACATTTCATTTACAAGCTTACATCTATATAGGTCATCAATATACAGTGCAACACCACCACCCTTTTTTTGAGATCTGTTAATGTTAAACATCTGATATCCCTCTATTGCCATCAGGGGAGCCTGGTCTTCATTAAGCCAGGTTTCCGAGACTGCAATAGCTGTGAATTTTCTGTTTAGCTGATAATATGGGGTACCACAGTGCAGTTGATAATGCAACAGAAGAACAGTGATGAATGACATGAGTCTGGTTGAGCTGCTGTACATAGTGCACGAGAGTCAATAAGTCACTTAATGTTCAGCAGTCTGATGGCAGAGGGGAAAAAGCTATTCATGTGCCAGGAGGTTTTAGTCTGAATGGACCAAAGTCTTCTACCTGAGGGGAGAGGGGCAAACAGTACGTGACCAGGGTGTGAAGGATCGGCTATGATCCGGCCAGCACGCCTCCGGGTCCTGGAGATGTACAGGTCCTGGTGAAATGGGAGCTTGCAGCCGATCACCTTCTCAGCAGTGCGCACGACGCGCTGCAGCCTTAGTCTGTCCCTGGCAGCGGCTCCTGCGTACCACACGGTTATGGAGGAGGTGAGGATGGACTCGGTGATGGCCGTGTAGAACTGCACTAACATCTTGGTGGGTAGCTTGAGCTTCCTCAGCTGCCGCAGAAAGAACATCCTCTGCTGGGCCTTTTTGATGAGGGAGCTGATGGTTGGCTCCCATTTGAGGTCCCGGGTGATGGTGGTGCCCAAGAAGCGGAAGGAATCTGCAATGGTGATGGGAGAGCCTGTGATGGTGAGGGGGGGCAGGGGGGTTGTGACTTTCCTGAAGTCCACAATCATCTCCGCTGTCTTCAGAGCGTTCAGCTGCAGGTTGTTGTGGCTGCACCAGGACACCAGCTGGGCCACCTCTTTCCTGTAGACGGACTCGTCGCCGTTGGAGATGAGCCCGATGAGGCTGGTGTCGTCCGCAAACTTAATCAGCTTAACAGACTGGTGGGAGGAGGTGCAGGAGTTGGTATAAAGGGAGAAGAGTAGGGGGGAAAGTACACAGCCCTGGGGTGATCCGATGCTGATGCTAACAGAGTCCAAGACAGACTTCCCCAGCCGCACATGCTGCCTCCGGTCCGTCAGGAAGTCGGTGATCCACCTGCAGAGGGAGTCAGGCACATCAAGCAGGGACAGCTTGTCCTGGAGCAGAGCGGGGCGGATGGTGTTGAATGCAGAGCTGAAGTCCACAAACAGAATCCTGGCGTAGGTTCCCGGGGAGTCCAGGTGCTGCAGGATGGAGTGGAGGGCCAGGTTGACTGCGTCGTCCACAGACCTGTTGGCACGGTAGGCAAACTGCAGCGGGTCCAGGAGGGGAGTGGTGATGGACTTGAGGTGAGACAGGACCAGGCGCTCAAAGGACTTCATGACTACAGAGGTGAGCGCTACAGGTCTGTAGTCGTTAAGTCCAGTAATCCGTGGCTTCTTGGGGACAGGGATGATGGTGGAGGATTTGAGGCAGGTCGGCACGTGACATTGCTTAAGGGAGATGTTAAAAATGTCTGTGAAGACAGGAGCCAGCTCTTTCGCACAGTGTCTCAGGGTGGAGGGAGACACACCGTCCGGCCCGGGGGCCTTGCGCGGGTTCAGTCTGGAGAACTGTCTGTGCACGTCCTGCTCACTGATGACAAGGGCAGGGGGGAGGAGGAGGAGGAGGGGGGGACCGCTTTTGATGAATTAGGGGCCGAGGAGGCAGTGGAGCTGGGTGGAGTGGGGGAGTTGGACACAGCTGACGAGGTGTCAAAACGGGCGTAATGTTGGGACAGTTTTTGACAAAGGGCTTTGTCATCCTGACCTTTAGAAGCCTGAGGCCGATAGTTGGTGATTTGCCTCAGTCCTCTCCACACAGAAGCAGAGTCATTAGCAGTGAACTGCTGCTGGAGTCTCTCAGAATACACAGATTTAGCTCTCCTCAGCTCTCTGTTAAACCGATATTTGACCTCTCTGTAGCAGTCCCTGTCTCCACTTTTCAACGCTGCTTCCTTCTCCTTCCTGATCTGTCTGAGCTTGGCAGTGAACCAGGGCTTATCATTAGAGTACCTCACCCTGGTGCGCGATGGGAGAATGCTCTCCTCACAGAAGTTGATATATGAGTTCACAGTGTCTGTGTACTCATTAAGATCATGTGTGGCTCCTTTAAACATGTCCCAGGCAGTTATTTCCATGCATGTGTTCAGATTCTCTCCAGCTTCACTGGTCAATTTCTTCGTGGTGGTCACAACAGGTTTAGTGAGTTTCAGACCATCACGTGATCAGATAGTCTAATCGACCTCGTCGTTGATGTTGACAGACCTGAAGAGTGTGCTGCCGAGGTACGTGAACTTGTCAACAGCCTTGAGGGTCTCCCCGTTGACAGTGATGGCTGGTTCCACGCAAGTCTTCTGCAGTCCGGGTTTCTTAGTAAAATATCAGGAAAAGCTGTCTTTTCAGCAACTGTACAACTTCCTGACACTAAATAATTGTTTTGATGTCTTCCAGTCAGGTTTTCAGCCACACCACAGCACTGAGACAGTTCTAGTTAAGGTCCTTAATGACATCCGCTCCTATATAGATACAACAATTCCGTCTTGGTCCTACTGGACTTCAGTGCTTCATTCTACACGGTCGACCATAACATCTTACTAAACTGGCTGAAAAACTGGGTGGGACTTTCTGCCACAGCACTGAGCTGGTTTGAATCCTATTTAAAAGACAGGGACCAGGGTTTGACATTAACTTTTTTGCTCACCTCCACTGTGGCTAGTGATTTTCCAAAGTTACTAGCTACTCAGCCTTTTCACTAGCCAAAATTTTGTGGTTGGAATATTATGTTTAATATGATCAAATTTGACTATCACATTCTAAAATTTACTTGAACTAAATTTACAACCTTTTTAAATATAAATGACCCTTATACATACATAAAAATAGCAAGAGAAGTACATCCCAATTCTCATTTGTACCCCCTTTCTCTTCACCTACCTTTACCCCTTGGCCCTTGAAATTAAGGGCCAAGGGGTAGGGGTTGAAAATTACCCCATGAATTGGGATACCCCTTCAGGGCTGCTTCATTAGTAGTTGCTGATGGATTTAATCTAAATAGACACTCCCTGTTTTCACCAGAAAAAAGAAGAGAAAGTAAAAGAAAATGATGAGAAAAAAGTCTCATCTTAAGGAGAAAAATCTTTCAGATTTATATGAACAATTCTAATAAGTAGAAAAAGTAAGAAATTTACTAGAAAGAAAGCTGTACATTCAGAGAGAAAAATTTGCTTTTCAGCATCTACTATATGCTCTCACTCGCTCAAATTATTAAAAAATGTATATATATTACCATAATTATGCAGATGACACACAAATCTGCATAGTCATCTCACCAGGAGACTATGGTCCAATTCAAACTCTGATCCCCGTATTGATCAAATTAAAGAGTATATGTGCCAGAATTTTCTTCAGTTAAATGAAGACAAAACTGAATAAGTTTTTGAAGCCAAGGAGGAAAGACTCAAAGTTAGCACTCAGCTTCAGTCAGTGATGCTGAAAACCAACAGCCAAGTCAGGGGAAAAAAAAAAGAGTGGATTGGTGAGCTTGGGAACTCAAAAAGGCCTGGACGTCCACGGAAGAAAACAGTGGTGGATGATCACAGGATTCTTTCCATGGTGAAGAAAACTCCCTTCACAACGTCCACCTAAGTGAAGAACACTCTCCAGGAAGTAGGTGTATCAGTATCTAAGTCTACTATAAAGAGAAGAATTCATACGAACAAATACAGAGGGTTCACCACAAGCTGCAAACCATTAATCGGCCTCAAAAATAGGACAGATTAGGCTTTACCTTAAAACATCTAAAGAAGCCAGCCCAGTCAACCTGTACCAGAATGATGGGAAGAGCAAAGTACGGTGAAGTCTTGGAACGGCTCATGATCCAAACCACACATCTTCTGTGAAACATGGTGGAGGCAGTGTGATGCATGGGCATGTTTATCTTCCAATTTCACTGGGTCACTAGTGTTTATTGATGATGTGACAGAAGTAGCTGGATGGATTCTGAAGTGTATAGGGATATACTGTCTGCTCAGATTCAGCTAAATGCAGCAAAGTTGATTATACAGTCCTTCACAGTACAAATGGACAATGACCCAAAACATACTGCAAAAGTAACCCAAGAGTTTTTTTTTAAGCCAACGAAGTGGAATATTCTGCAATTGCTGAGTCAATCACCAGATCTCAACCCCATCGAGCATGCATTTCACTTGCTTAAGACAAAACTTAAGGCAGAAAAATCCACAAACAACAACTGAAGACAGCTGTAGTAAAGGCCTGGCAAAGCATCACAATGGAGGAAACCCAGCATTTGGTGATGTCTGTGGGTTCCAGACTTCGGGCAGTCATTGTTTAAAAAAGATTCTCAACAAAGTATTAAAAATTAACATTTTATTTATGGTAAAGTTAATTTTTTCCATTACTTTTGAGTGTCCAAAATAAGGAGACTTTCCATAAAAATGGTTGAAATTCCTAAACCGTAACTCCAGTCTGGATGTGAATACGCTCAAATTAAAGCTGAGGGTCTGCACTTTAAGGCCACATTAATTATATAACTGTATCTTGAATATGTTTTGGTAAACAGCTGAAGTAACAAAACTCATGTCACTGTTCCAATACTTCTAGAGAGGAGTGTAATCCTGCTACCTAACAAACAGACTTACGCGTGCCTCAGTGCACCATGCACGTCCGCCTATAGTGTTTGTTTCGTGTTAATTTGTCCTTGTTTATACCTGTCTCAGGCGTCATTGGCTCCAGACTGCAAGGGACGCCTATAAAAGGAGGCTGAGCGGACGCTGAGGCAGACACTTTACTTCCTCAATCGCCAGCATCCACTACCAGCCTGCTCACTCTCCGGTCTCTTAGTTTTTTTTTTTATAGTTTTGTATATTAATCTGAGTTGGGAGTTGCTGGCAAACTTGTTTTCGGGCTTGCTTTTGGTTAGGCAAGTTTCTTTCGTTTAGGTTTGGGGTGAAGGCGGAATCTGACAGCCCATTGCTGGGTTGGTTCTGAGCCTTCTCCCTCTTTTGTTTGTTTTAGCTGGGGCTCCCATCTCTGTTTGCTTGGTTTTCTTCTATTTTTTCAGTAAACATGTTAATTGCAAAGCCGAGTGATTCTCATATGTCTGGTCCCTCTGAGCCATTAAAGGGGGCCGTAACATATTTGGGGGCTCGTCCAGGTTTTGACACCTGCAGTATTTCCTTAAAGGAGGAGGTGTGACAGCCCCCTCCATGAGTAACTGGTCAGTGGTGCAGGTCCTGACACCACAGAGTACACCTCCGTTACTGGCCAGGAGCTAGTGAGGAATTCCTCTTTGGCTAAGTAGTAGAGCGGAGGAGGTGTTCAGATCATGGTGCCGTGGGTTTTAGTCTTAGCCTGGGATATTAAAAGAAGGGGGTGAAAATGACCAGGTTTGTCGGGCTTGCCAAGATGATCCCAAGAAAACCCCCAAGTCTGTCAGGCTTGCCAAGATGGACTTGAAATAAGGAAATCCCAGGAATAATATAGGCAATTCTAACCTTGGCCCAGAAAGGGACCATAACACAAACATAATTGAAAACCATGGCGGAGCTAATTATGGCCTGGTTTGCTGTCCATACAAGTTAGGCTGACTCATGCAAGCGGAATTGGACTTCGCAACTGGAGTCAGCCGAGGAGGCATGAAGAAAAGTCATGCAGGTTGAGAAATGTTTCTCGTGCTGTGCGTGATCTGGCGCTCCAGTACAGGAGTTGTCATGGTGTGTAGCAGCTTCACCACTCTTGGGTGCCTTGTTTGCACTTACAACCTTTATAGTTTTACAGACAGACATAATGCTGCATGGATGAGAAGTGAATATATGCTCTTGTGTGATTATATAGGTTACTAATCGGTATGTTTTATTGTCCTCTTGATTTATGACATAAAATAATCCTCATGCAGATGCTTCACATTTGCACATGATCTTGAAATTGATCACTGCTGATGGTTGCTGCAGCTTTAATACATGTTTCATATTTTATCTCCTTTTTTACTGGGGTGGCTCACAGTTACATACTGAATTTCAGCCTAGCTGATATTTCAGCCCTACACTGGTATCCTATAATGTCAGTGGATATAATAATAAGCATGGTTTCAAGTGTTAGGGCCCTATTTGTGCATGTAACCTAGAAGATTATGAAATGCCTTTCACCTGCAGTAATACCTCTAATGCCCTTTTCGCTATAGTACAGGATTCAGTGTGCAGTCGTGCCTGTGCAGGTTGTGCTTGAGTTACCCTTGCCTTTGCTTTGTCTTGATCTTTGTGAAGCTCTTTGTAGGCAGGAGTTTAGGCATTTTCAGTGTCTTGTACAATAACAGTCCCACACCCTGTCCTCTAAACCACTGTTAGCACATTAGTTTTGTCTGTGTGGGAAAGAAGTGAAGTGATCTAAGTGCACTCCTCTTAACTGAGGTTGTGTGTGGTAAAGTTGTCAAATGCTTGACAGCTCTGATATTTGTAAATGTGTCATTTAGGTCTGTTTGTTTCAGCACATTAGCTGTGACTCAGGGAACTGAACTGGGCTCTACTTTAGACCTAGATTTGGTTCTAATTTTGCCCGATCAAAAAGACAGAACGATAAATTCAACAATTCTAATAACAGGGTACTTTATTATAAATATGCCGATGAGTAAATTGATGTCTGACCAGACTCACAGATCTTTGCATCTCCTCTGTCAGTCCGCAGCAGGGCCTTGGCAGGATGCATAGTAACAATATCGAAAATACATGTTGCATAATGTTTCTGTTTCCACTGCTGCATTTACCTCCTTCTAACAAATAACACATGAAAGCTGGGGTTTGTTGGTTGGATTTCAGTCTTGCCAGTGTGCCTCCACCTTATCAGTGTGTTTCCAGAAGAGGGTGTATTACAGCAATTAAAATGTTTCCAAATCTGCAAATATTTTAAGTGGATATAGATATTAAAGATCGGGAAACTTTTTTTTTTTTTTTTTGACATTCGGTTGTTCCCAAGCCTTGATTTTTGTTATGTAGTGGCATCCTTTTTTTTTTTTTTCAGAAATTATCCTATTTTTCCAGCAGTGGGAGTGCTTCATTATTACCGCCGCCAAGGAGGTAATGTAATCGGGGTCGTTTGTCCGTCCATCTGTTTGTCTGTCTGTCAGCAGGATTACACAACAACTACTGGATGGATTTTGATGAAATTTTCACCAGAGGTGGTCCTTGGGCTAGAGAGGAACCCATAACATTTTGGTGATGATCCCAGAATGCATACCTCCACCAAGGCTCTTATGTTTTCACAGTGTGTTCACAAGAATCCTCCAAAGCTAGTGGATAGACTTTGATTAAATTTTCACCAGAACTGGCATATGGCCTACACGCAAACCCGTTACATTTTGTAGGTGATCTGTGAGGGATGGAAGGAGCCTTGGCAGAGGTATGCGCTCTCTGCGTGCTTTCTAGTTAGTAAAATAGATCAGTAAATGCATCCATTATATATTCCACTGAGACAGATGCTTGATAAGTATTGCTAGGATACACACAAAGGAAATATTTTCTGACCTGGAACACAGGGTTATTGGACAGGCATTAAACTGCAGAAGTAGGTTTTACTTTGGAGATAATTGCACTAAAATGCGGCAAAGGTGCCACCTGTAAGCAGGAGACATTCACCTGTCAGTTAAAACAGTCCTAGTGATCTAGACTTTATGTATTTTTTTTAACTTTAACAAGACCAATTTAAAAAAAAGTCCCACCAACGCAAAGTGGATCATAAAGACAAATCTGCTCTTGTACCAATCTGTAAGCATTGTATTTAATTTCATTTCATATTTAATTAATTGCATAAGTGGGAATTTACTCCTGGAAAGCTTCATTTTTCAGCCTCAGTTGTTGTAATGTACTGTACTGCTGGTTCAAAATGTTTTTCAAAGATTTAAAGCAACACTATATAATATTTTCACCTCACTATAATGATTCAAAAGTCATTTAATTCATTAATTTCCTCAGTGTGATGCTGTGTTTAAAAGAGACATCCTGAACAACCCGGAAATTGTGTGGTTGTGTTCCGGGGGTTATGCTCATTGTTAGTATGGTTACCTGTACAATTTTACTTTTAAAATTGATTACCCCAAAGCTCAGATTAAACCCTCACAGTCTACAGTTTCTACTGAAGCCTCATACTATAATGCGAGGATTGCCAAATGGCAGCCTGTGGGCCAATTATGGCCCACTGGGCCAAAATTTGTGGCCTCTTCCGTCACTCTGGCACCTTTCAACATGTAAGATAAAGTGTGTTGCTCCACAATTTTGAACTGCAGTGCACACCATACAGGGCACAGGGCAGACAGGGAGGCCTGAAAGGTGACACAGTTATCTTTGTTTCAGAATAATCTTTTTACATTTACTTCAGTACTGTTTTCACTTACATTACTAAGTTTCACTTATATTACTATATTTCACTTATATTACACTTATATTTCACTTACATTATTCCGAATGAAAGGGGTCTATAAATTAAGACTCCTAAAATATATGTACCTATATTTAGCTCTGGAAAAAATTAAGAGACCACTACAAAATCTTTCCTAAATTAGCATCTCTACATGTATGGCAGCCATTTAATTTGAGTATCTGTTGAATTCCAACACAAGGACACATCAGTCTACTAAAGGAAGTACTGATTAGGTGATCAACTAAGCATGCTAAAACACATGAAATCTGTGAATAAAAATCAGAGTTATTCCACAAATACAGATTTCTGAGTTCTTCCTGAATTAAAACCTTAAGTATTGTAGTGTTTAAGAATTAACTTTTTTTTTGGGGGGGGGGCATTCTTTGATCAAAAAGCACATCAAAAAGAAAAATCTTTTTTGTTGTTTTGCCCAGTTGTCAGTTTCTGTAAATGCTCTAAATGATGATATTTTGACTTGGAATTTGGGTGGGTTGAGCACCTCCAAGCAATTCCCCGTATTGCTTTAAAGTTTGCTGTATTGCTTGTTAATGGCACATACCCAAAAACTTGACTGACTTATTCTCAAATAATTTACACATCTGGAGTTCCACCATGTTTTATACAAAAAACACAAATTTTAAATGCACTCTACACAGTGGTCCCCAATCATGTGCCATGATGGCCTGCAGGTTATACCTCCAACCAACGCCTTCAACAGGTAAGTTTCCTGAATTTCTTCCCACTGATTGCTGATCAGTGAAAGCACCTGCTGAAGAGACTGGGTGGAAGAGAAAGCCTGCAGGGCACATGGTTGGGGACAACTATGCTAAGGAAAGGTTGGTCATTAAGGGAACTATTCGCTCCAATTCTGAGCTCTACCAGTTGGACTCCCTGCTAAAGCAAATGGGTGGAGCTGCAGTTCACTTAACAATCACAAGGTGCCACCAAAGCTCAAGTTTCTAGAAGTTCTATATAGTACCTTTAACTTAACTTTAGAATTTAATCATGTGACATCTTAGTCAAAGGTTCAGTGTTTTTGTCCAGCCTTTTAACATTCATTATATTTTGATGTCTGTATTATCGGTTACCGATATGGGTGAGACAAAAGATCGATTCAGTGATGGATCTCGATACTTGACACTAACAACAGTGCACCGATCCCTAACCACATGGATCGATCTTTTATTAATTATCATGTAAACGTTGCATACTCTCTTGGGTGTTCAACCAATTGTCCTTTCAGTCCACTAGATGGTGCCAAGTAAGCACCCAGCCCAGTGAAGTCATAGCTTGTCTTGGTGAGATTTGCAGCCAGCTTTGAAAGTTAGGAAGGAGTTAGCTCAAAGTTAACTCAAATGTTGGGCCTTTTGGGAAGGAAAGACCTTGACATGACACACAACCCGCAAGAAACACTGCACACACACAAAAAAAAAAAGCACTTGGCGCATGCGGGCCAACACATGTCTCGGGGCATTTATAAAGGGCTTTTCACAGACATATAGTCAAGTGCCGTATAATAAAATAGAATAAAAGGAAGTTGATAAATAAAAATAATTTTAAAAATACAAAAACAAGTTAAAACAAGATTAAAATAATTTTAAAATATCAGACTTACCATTAAAAAACAGTTGAATTGAAACTTAACGGAACTCCTGGTTAAACAAAAAAGTTTTCAGCTGCTTTTTAAAAGAGTCCACAGAGTCAGCTAAGCGTAGCTGGAGTGGGAGTCTTTTCCAAAGCCATCCACCACCCTCCCTGTGTGCAGAGACGTGTCTCCGGGGAAAATGAAGCCCTGAGAATACTTTATTATATGAAAGAGATATCAACAGTTTTACTTTAAGACATGATTTGAGGTTGAGTAAGTTGAAAAAATTTGAAGTATATGGGATCATGATACTTGATACCACGATATCATGATTATCGTTGAATTGTGATAGGATCATATCGTAACCCAAGTATGTCCCACACAATTCCCACCCCTAGTTACCAAGTCATACAAAATCCTACTTCTGTTTCCATTTTGTGTGTTTGAGTATAGAAAAACATAAAACCAGAACATGATAGCCTGCCAGAGCCTAACAGGGTGTAGCAGGAGATGCACAAAGATTTTAAGGGCCCTGATAGGACTCTGTGGGCGTGCATGATTGGCCAACCGTCCCTCACCACCCTAGGGTGACAGCTTCCCCTGCCTGCAGGCTCCTCTAAAGCCTGCCATGCATTATAAGTCAATGGGATATTAATAATTAACCTGAGCCTTTTTTCACAGCGAGACTAGACTCCCACGACAAGACAAAGTAGCCGACCGGGCCTCGGTTACTGAGCCCCTCCGCAGTAGTTTTCCACCCGTGAGAAAGAAAGCGAAAGTGAGCAAGAGTGGAGAGAATCAGAGAGCTAAAGCCCACAGATGGCAGGCTGAAACATGGCACTGCCTCTTAAATACATGAACACAGACCCTTAGCCGTTTCAATGGGGAACAATCCCTCTTGCAATTACCAATTGACAAGCTGCTTGGCTGGAGGGATTTGGGCCTTTGCCTGGTTTCTGGCTGTGGCCATTTTTTTTTTCTTCTAATGGTTTGTGTCTGCGTGCGTGAGCGCTCACATATGCATTCGTAATTTCTGTATCACAAACAGGTGACTCAGCATTCCCCTTACTGCTATTATAACGTATGTGCACGTTGAAGTAGACGCCTAAAAATGAAGAGTCAGCGAGTCATCACCGGCGTTGCTAATAATAACACGCCGATGAAAAGAGTGTGGCTCAACTGGGTCACATGAAGTTCTGCATGTTGAGCACAACATTGACAGACTGCTGTGAAACTTGGAAGAGAGTTTTTAAGCATATGCTAAGAAAAAGAGAGACACTAGTCAAGTTTAAACTCCACTTTAAAACTTATAATGACTTTTTTATTATTTTTAATTGTTACCTAAATTCAGAGAGGATTTATAATGGCACACATCAACTTCAGCACTGCAGTTCCGTCATGTTTTTGTGTGGTCTGTGTATAGTCTTATGGAGTTTCAGGTCATCAAAGTGAGGAAGCTTGCAAAAAGTTAAAAGTGTTTTCAGTTTGTCATGTTTGTTCACACCTTTTCAAATTCTTATTTAAAGGGCAGAGTCAGAGATAGGTTTGAACCAAAGCAAGTTTTTCACGCGTGGTTAGACTTTTGGGTAAAGGGTTTTTGAAAGTATCAGCTTTCTCAGCAGTGCTCACTTAAGGACCAAATCAACGTACCTTTGTGTCTGCTTTTTTTTCCTGTATACACTGAGTGTTAGCATTGAAGAGTTCTAAACAAAAGTGTCATGATGCTGAGCACGGTGTGAGTACTGTGCTCACATTTTCAGTTATTTCTAGTTACCTCCACCAAGGAGGTTATGTTTTCATCGGCGTTGGTTTGTTTGTTTGTTAGCAAGATAACTCAAAAAGTTATGGACGGATTTTCATGAAATTTTCACACATTGTCAGAAATGGGGTATCCTACAGATGATTACATTTTGGTGGTGATCCAGATCACCATCTGGATCCAGGAATTTTTTAAAGGATTCTTTAACATTGCGAGATAGGGGACCTTTGCAATTTTCCTCATAGGAAGAGAACAAATGAAGCTAAAATCACTCAACAAACACCATTATGTAACCAAGACACTGTGGAATCTGTAGTGTGTCAACGGATTTGTTGTATCTTTAAAAGCTATGGAACTACATCCAGAAGAAAACCGCCATTATGCGAAATGCGATTTTCCTGAATAACTACTGAACCACTAATCCTATCCATGTGAATCCAATTGCTACTCATATGTTTTCATGGTCAAGGAATCTGAAAACGTACACACAATAAATGTAGGATTAATATTTATGATGTAAAACACTGTATGGGGGGAACTGTGGCGCTTGGCGGAGGTCTGCGCTCTCCGAGTGCTTTTCTAGTTATTTTCCGTACTTTTCCCACTTTAGTTTTATTATTGTATTTGAGTTGGTTTTGCCTGTATTATGTTAATTGAGGTTGCCATGCCATTTGTTCCTGTTTGTTTATGAAAGTTCCTGTGTTTGAATTTGAGCCTTTTCCACCTTTGTCTTTAGTTCTCTCTATGAAGTATTGATATTTATTATTATTGCTATTCTAGCATTGTTAGAATCTCTGGGGTTTTGTGTTCCTTCTTGTCCTTGCCTGGTGGTTTCTTATTTTCTTCTTGTGTATTATTTGGGTTGAATCTAGCTTGTATCATTCATTTCATGTTGTAGTCATTTTGGTTGTCTTGTCTCATGTGCTTTTACTTTGACAGCGTGCTTTATTTACTTCCTCTCCTAGCCAGTTTCACGGTTCATCACAGCTGTCATTATTTTGGTCAATTATTCTTATTCTTGACCCTTGTTACCCACACTTGTTTATCATTGGTCTGATCATTCTTTGTCCTATTTAAGGGACGCTGCTCCACAGCTCAGTGTAACATCATTGTTCATTGTATTCCTAGTGTGTGTCCCACGCTTTACCTTCCTTGTCTCCGACGTGCGTTCCACGTCAAGCCTTCTGTGCTATTCTCGTTGTCCTGCCTAGTCAATCCAGCTTTGTAAATTTATGTTCCCTTGGATTTGTGTTTTTCATTAAACGTTTGCAACTCACAGCCAGCGTCTGGGTCTCCATTCCTGCCCCGTCTGGGCAATTCATGACACACAACTGTTAATTTTCTCTTAAATTTGTGACATTTTTCTTGTAAACTTTTTTTCTAATGAATTTATTGCTTATTTATTTATATATATATATATATATATATATATATATATATATATATATATATATATATATACTGTATATATATACTGTATATATATATATATATATATATATATATATACACACAGTGGTGTGAAAAAGTGTTTGCCCCCTTCCTGATTTCTCATTTTTTTGTATGTTTGTCACACTTAAATGTTTCAGATCAAACAAATTTAAATATTAGACAAAAATAACACAAATAAACACAAAATGCAGTTTTTAAATGAAGGTGTTTATTATTAAGGGAAACAAAAATCCAAACCTACAGGGCCCTGTGTGAAAAAGTGATTGCCCCCTAAACCTAATAACTGGTTGGGCCACCCTTAGCAGCAACATCTGCAATCAAGCATTTGCAATAGCTGGCAATGAATCTTTTACAGTGCTGTGAAGGAATTTTGGCCCACTTATCTTTGCAGAATTGTTGTAATTCAGCCACATTGGAGGGTTTTTGAGCATGAACCGTCTTTTTAAGGTCATGCCACAGCATCTCAATCAGATTCAGGTCAGGACTTTGACTATCCATCCATCCATCCATCCATCCATCGTCTACCGCTTTTCCGGAGGTCCGGGTCGCGGAGGCAGCAGTTCAAGCAGAGAAGCCCAGACTTCCCTCTCCCCAGCCACCTGCTCCAGCTCTTCAGAGGGGATACCAAGGCGTTCCCAGACTAGCTGGGAGACATAGTCTCTCCACCGAGTCCTGGGTCTGCCCCGGGGTCTCCTCCCAGTGGGACGTGCCTGAAACACCTCAAGTGGGAGGCGTCCAGGAGGCATCCTAATCAGATGCCCATACCACCTCAACTGACTCCTTTCAATGTGGAGGAGCAGCGGTTCTACTCTGAGCCTCTCCCGGATGACTGAGCTCCTCACCCTATCTCTGAGGGTGAGTCCAGCAATCCTACGGAGAAAGCTCATTTCAGCCGCTTGTATCCGCGATCTCGTTCTTTCGGTCATTACCCAAAGCTCGTGACCATAGGTGAGAGTAGGAACGTAGATTGACTGGTAAATCGACAGCTTTGCCTTAGAACTAAGCTCCCTCTTCACCACAACAGACCGGTACAACGTCCGCATCACTGCAGATGCTGCTCCAATCCGTCTGTCGATCTCTCGCTCCATTTTCCCCTCACTCGTGAACAAGACCCCAAGATACTTAAACTCCTCCACTTGGGGCAGGAGCCTGTCCCCAACCCGGAGAGGACAATGCACCTTTTTCCGGCTGAGGACCATGGACTCGGACTTGGAGGTGCTGATTCTCATCCCAGCCGCTTCACACTCAGCGGCAAACCGTCCCAGCAAGAGCTGTAGGTCATTGCTGGATGAAGCCAACAGGACAACATCATCTGCAAACAACAGAGATGAGATCCTGTGGTCACCAAGCATGACACCCTCCATTCCCTGGCTGCGCCTAGAAATCCTGTCCATAAAAATTATGAACAGGACCGGTGACAAAGGGCAGCCCTGGCGGAGTCCAACTCTCACTGGGAATGACTCCGACCGAGTGTTGGCAATGCGAACTAAACTCTCACAACGGTCGTACAGAGACCGAATAGCTCGTAACAACAAGCCCGATACCCCATACTCCCGAAGCACCCCCCACAAAAATCCACGAGGGACGCGGTCAAATGCCTTCTCCAAGTCCACAAAACACATGTAAACTGGTTGGGCAAACTCCCACGAACCCTCAAGAATTCTCGAGAGGGTAAAGAGCTGGTCCGATGTGCCACGGCCAGGACGAAAACCACATTGCTCCTCCTGAATCCGAGGTTCGACCAACGGCCGGACTCTCCTCTCCAATACCTTGGCATAGACCTTCCCAGGGAGGCTGAGGAGTGTGATCCCTCTAAAGTTGGAGCACACCCTCCGGTCCCCTTTTTTGAAGAGAGGAACCACCACCCCGGTTTGCCATGCCAAAGGCACTGCCCCCGACCTCCACGCAATGTTGCAGAGGCGTGTCAACCATGACAACCCAACAACATCCAGGGCCTTGAGGTACTCGGGGCGAATCTCGTCCACCCCCGGGGCCCGGCCACCAAGGAGATTTTTAACCACCTTGGCGACCTCAGCCCCTGTGATAGGCGAGTCATCCCCCTCGTCCCCAAACCCTGCTTCCTCTGTGGAAGGCGTATCAGTGGGATTGAGGAGATCCTCGAAGTATTCCTTCCACCGCCCGACGATATCCCCAGTTGAAGTCAACAGTGTCCCATCCGCACCATACACAGTGTGGACGGGGAGCTGCTTTCCCCTCCTGAGCCGCCGAACAGTTTGCCAGAATCTCTTTGAAGCCGACCGAAAGTCTTGTTCCATGGCCTCACCGAACTCCTCCCATACCCGGGTTTTTGCTTCAGCAACCACCCGAGCTGCACTCCGCTTGGCCTGCCGGTACACCTCAGCTGCTTCGGGAGTCCCACAAGCCAACCAAGCTTGATAGGACTCCTTCTTCAGCTTAATGGCCCCCCTCACCACTGGTGTCCACCACTTGGTTCGGGGGTTGCCACCACGAGATGCACCGACCACCTTGCGGCCGCAGCTCTGGGCTGCCGCTTCAACAACAGAGGTGGAGAACATGGCCCATTCAGACTCCATGTCTCCAGACTCCCTCGGAATGTGGTTGAAGTTCTTCCGGAGGTGGGAGTTGAAGACCTCCCGGACAGGGGCCTCAGCCAGACGCTCCCAGCACACCCTCACTATACGTTTGGGTCTACCAGGTCTGAATGGCTTCCTCCCCTGCCATCGGATCCAACTCACCACCAGGTGGTGATCAGTTGACAGCTCTGCACCTCTCTTTACTCGGGTGTCCAAGACATACGGTCGCAGGTCTGATGATACGATAACAAAATCGATCATCGACCTGCGGCCTAGGGTGTCCTGGTGCCAGGTGCACATATGGACACCCTTATGCTTGAACATGGTGTTCGTTATAGACAGACTGTGGTTAGCACAGAAGTCCAATAACTGAACACCACTCGGGTTCAGATCGGGCAGGCCGTTCCTCCCAATCACCCCCCTCCAGGTTTCACTGTCGTTGCCCACGTGCGCATTGAAGTCCCCCAGTAGGACAATGGAGTCTCCAGGAGGAGCACCCTCCAGCACCCCAGTCACAGACTCCAAAAAGGGTGGGTACTCTGAAACATCATTTGGTGCATAGGCACAAATGATGGTCAGGACCCGTTTCCCAACCCGAAGGCGCAGGGAAGCAACCCTTTCGTCCACCGGGGAAAACTCCAATATAGAGGCAGCAAGGTGGGGCGATACAAGAATACCTACCCCTGCTCGTCGCCTCTCGCCCGGGGCAACTCCAGAAAAGGCCAAGCTCCAGCCCCTCTCCAGGAGACTGGTTCCGGAACCGGAGCTGTGTGTTGAGGTGAGGCCAACTATATCTAGCCGGTATCGCTCAATCTCGTACACCAGCTCAGGCTCCTTCCCCACCAGAGAGGTGACATTCCACGTACCAAAAGCCAGTTTAGAAAGCTTGGGATCAGTCCGCCAAGGTCTCCGCCTTTGACTGCCACCTAATCCACATAGCACCGGACTTCCATGATCCCTCCTGCAGGTGGTGAACCTACTGGAGGGCGGACCCATGTAACTCCTTCGGGCTGAGCCCGGCCGGGTCCCATGGGTGGAAACCCGGCCACCAGACGCTAGCCTTCGAGCCCCTCCCCCAGGCCTGGCTCCAGGGTGGGGCCCCGGTAACCCCATACCGGGCGGGGTACACTGAATCCTTGATATACAATTTATCATGAGAGTCTGTTGGATTGTTGCTAGGCTACTCCAAAGTCTTCATTTTGTTTTTCTTAAGCCATTCAGAGGTGGACTTGCCAGTGTGTTTTGGATCATTGTCCTGCTGCAGAACCCAAGTGCGCTTCAGTTTGAGGTCACAAACAGATGGCCGGACATTCTCCTTCAGGATTTTTTGGTAGACAGCAGAATTCATGGTTCCATTTACCACAACAAGTCTTCCAGGTCCTGAAGCAGCAAAACATCCCCAGACCATCACACTACCACCACCACATTTTACTGTTGGTATGCTGTCCCTTTTCTGAAACGCTGTGTTACTTTTACGCCGGATGTAATGGCACACACACCTTCCAAAAAGTTCAACTTTTGTCTCGTCAGTCCACAGAGTATTTTCCCAAAAGTCTTGGGGATCATCAGGATGTTTTCTGGCAAAACTGAGATGAGCCTTTATGTTCTTTTTGCTCAGCAGTGGTTTTCGTCTTGGAACTGTGCCTTGCAGGCCATTTTTGCCCAGTCTCTTTCTTATGGTAGAGTCATGAATACTGACCTTAACTGAGGCAAGTGAGGCCTGCAGTTCTTTGGATGTTGTTGTGGGGTCTTTTGTGACCTCTTGGATGAGTCATTGCTGCGCTCTTGGGGTAATTTTGGTCGGCTGGCCACTCCTGGGAAGGTTCACCACTGTTCCATGTTTTTGCTATTTGTGGATAATGGCTCTCACTGTGGTTCGCTGGAGTCCCAAAGCTTTAGAAATAGCTTTATAACCTTTTCCAGACTGATAAGATCTCAATTACTTTGTCATTTGTTCCTGAATTTCTTTGGATCACAGCATGATGTCTAGCTTTTGAGGATCTTTTGGTCTACTTCACTTTATCAGGCAAGTCCTCTTTAAGTGATTTCTTGATTGAGAACAGGTGTGGCAGTAGTCAGGCCTGGGTGGGGCTAGAGAAATTAAACTCAGCTTTCCAAAGATGTGATAAACCACAGTTAATTTATGTTTTAATGTGGGGTGGTCACTTTTTCACACAGGGCCATGTAGGTTTGGATTGTTTTTACCCTTAACAGTAAACACCTTCATTTAAAAACTGCATTTTGTGTTTACTTGTGTTATCTTTGTCTATATGGCGGATGATAAAATATAGGCAGCAATGAGAAGGTTTTAAGCAGGTTTATTAAATCACACCGCCATCATAGGAACTCCGCTCCAGCCCTAAGTGTGAGCAGACTGGAGCGGGGTCCTCAGGCTCTCCAGCAAAGAGACACAGGCTGTGTGTGTCAGCAGCAGCAGTCAAAGAGAGAATGAGTTACAGAACATGTGCAGTATTTATACCCAGTTACAGACAATACATGAAAGGCATGGGACATTTGCATCACAGTAAGAGCAGGAAGCCTGAATGTTTGCATTTGATTCACACAAAACAGCATGATACCAGCGGAAGGAGCTAGACACAGGAAGGCTGCCTATTGTTCTGTTAATCGCTCCAGATGCGTGCTCTGCATGTCCCAGTCTGTTGTTGGGGTTACGCCACACGCTTCCCCCCAGAGGGCTCGGCAGGGGGCCAAGGCCTCGATAGTGCAGCTTTGGCAGCGAGCAGGGAAAGCTCTGTGCAGGCGGAGGTGGAGGGGGGTGGGGGGTAGTAAGTGCCGGCGGGAGACGGTGAAATCGTCTGAGCCATGCAAAAATTGCTTGTGGGTCCGCGATGTCGAAGGGCTGTCCTGTTGAACGTGCAGAGGTCCACAAGAAGAAAAATTAGTCACTGACTCCTCCCACGATTAAGTCCTGCAAGGATTAATAGCGGCCGTGATGAAAAAACAGGAGCGACGAGGCTGCGTGGCGGCTGTAAGAAAAAAAAAAAACAAAAGCAAGGGGACTTGGCGTGTTGACTTTAGGTGCGGGCACTACCGTAAAGCCTTCGGGGACCGCAGACTGCTGAATTCCCGTTGTGTGCCGTGGCTGAGACCATTAGCAAATCCTTCGTGCATGCTGCGTGCGTGCCTCAGGTGTACGAGCAACCCTGAAGGGCCTGTGTGCAGCGGCGAAGGAGGATGGGGGTCTGTAGAGCCGTATGCGTCCCTTGCGTGGTGCGCCGTCCTCGCAACTCCCCGGTGCGTGTGCCGGGGCTCCGTGCGTGGGTGGGCCAGCTGGAAAGGAAGAGCCAGGGTCAGGGAGCTTAATCATCCCTGTTCAATGTGTTGGAGTGGTGAGAGGAAGTAGACGATCTTTGTCCCTCGAGCTCGTGCAGATGCGTTGGAGTGGTGAGAGGGAGGAGACGATCTTTGTCACTCGCTCGGACATGGTGCGTTCAGGTCCACGTGCTGCATTCTCCGTCGGCCATGGAGGTCGCCGTCGTGGAGAGGGGACGAGGTGCATGCGCTCTCGTGTGGAGGAGCTGTGAGCGCGGCCGGTCCAGCGTGGATGTGCCGATCTAGGCGTGCAGATCCCACCATGAAGTTTGCTGCGGCTTTCCCGGTCGTGGGTGATGTCCGGAGAGTTCCCTGAAGCAGAAGTGAGCTGCTGCGTTTGCTTGTTGTCGGAGCATCACCGCCGGGTGCTGTGTTCGCCGGCAGCGTGGCTGTCCAAGCCAGAAGGTTGTGATGCACAAAGCGTGTGCATTGTCGGGGTCACCAGTGAAGGCGAATGATCAAAATAAAGGCAGCAATGAGAAGGTTTTAAGCAGGTTTATTAAATCACACCGCCATCATAGGAACTCCGCTCCAGCCTTAAGTGTGAGCAGACTGGAGTGGGGTCCTCAGGCTCTCCAGCAAAGAGACACAGGCTGTGTGTGTCAGCAGCAGCAGTCAAAGAGAGAATGAGTTACAGAACATGTGCAGTATTTATACCCAGTTACAGACAATACATGAAAGGCATGGGACATTTGCATCACAGTAAGAGCAGGAAGCCTGAATGTTTGCATTTGATTCACACAAAACAGCATGATACCAGCGGAAGGAGCTAGACACAGGAAGGCTGCCTATTGTTCTGTTAATCGCTCCAGATGCGCGCTCTGCATGTCCCAGTCTGTTGTGGGGGTTACGCCACAGTCTAATATTTAAATTTGTTTGATGATCAAACATTTAAGTATGACAAACATAAAAAATTGAGATATCAGGAAGTGGGTAAATACTTTTTCACACCACTGTAAGTTACATCATTATTTAACTGTGATTCACCACTTTTTTTTAAACTGAGCTCAATGTCACTAGCCACACCCAGGCCTGATTGCTGCCAGACCTGCTGAATCAAGAAATCACTTAAACAGAACCTGTCTAACAAAGTGAAGTAGGCTAAGAGATCTCAACACATCATGCTGTGATCCAAAGAAATTCAAGAACAGATGAGAAACAAAAATCCAGAACAACATCTAAAGAACTGCAGGCCTCACTGGCCTCAGTTTGGACACTGGTCCATGATTCAACAATAAGAAAGAGAGTGGGCAAAAATGGCATCCATGGGAGAGTTCCAAGGCGAAAACCACTGCTGACCAAAAAAAGCCACAAAGGCTTATTTCACATTTGCCAAAAAACATCTTAATGATCCCCAAGACTTTTTGGAAAATACACCACATTCCAAATTATTATGCAAATTATATTTGTCTCTGATTTTTCTAAATAGTCGATGTAAATGACAGTCAGTATAATTTTCAAGTTATCAACTGTTAGAGCATAATTCAAATTTTATTGAACAAACCTTCCAGTGATAACTATTTTTTTTGCAAAAATAAAACTCAAAATGCACTATTCCAAATTATTATGCACAACAGAGTTTCAAAACATTTTATTGGTTGTAAAGAACTGAAAATGGTCAGTTGTTGAATTTGCAGCATTAGAAGGTCATATTTACTGAAATCAAAAGCTATTTCAATCAAAAACATCTTAACAGGCCATGTTATATGTTAACATAGGACCCCTTCTTTGATATAACCTTCACAATTCTTGCATCCATTGAACTTGTAAGTTTGGGATATGGTGGCCATTCACCAACCATCCACAACTCCATCCATCTGAACCATCCAGGGTTGCACAGCACTCATCAGTAAACAAAAGTATTTGAAAATTAGTCTTCATGTATTTCTGGGCCTACTGCAACTGTTTCTGCTTGTGAGCATTGGTTAGGGGTGGCCGAATAGTAGGTTTATTCACAACTGTGAGCCTCTAGAGGATCCTAGACCTTAAGGTTTGTGGGACTCCAGAGGCACCGGCAGCTTCAAATACCTGTTTGCGGCTTTGTAGTGGCATTTTAGCAGCTGCTCTCTTAATCTGATGAATTTGTCCGACAGAAGCCTTCCTCATTATGTCTTTATCTGCGCAAACCCATCTGTGCTCTGAATCAGCCATTCACTCTCACAATCATACCTAAGGACAATTTAGAATCCCCAGTTTTTTTGTTTTTTTTTTATTTAAGTTTTTGTAAAGGGTATACAGGTCGTTACAGCAATGCAGTGTTTACATTTTCATCACATGTTCCCTTATTTTCTGATATCTGACAACATTGGAAGATTAATTCTTACAACACCCCTTTTTTTTTTTTTAAAGTGAAAGAAAAAGTGAAATTAAAGAGAAAAAAAACAAAAAACAAATAAAAAAAAACAAACAAACCAGTAAAAAACAAACAAAAAGAAAAAGTAAGTAAATAAAGATAAAAGAGCATCTGAGTAGCATTGGAACAAAGAGCGGAACCATTATTGAAATGGTATTTGTCAAAGATTAGATCTAATGGAAGACACATATGCGGTCCAGGGTTGCCAAAAGTTCATGAACACATCCATGTCCTGTCTCAGTGCGAATGTCAACTTTTCCATCGAGTAAATGTCTTGGATCACGTTAGTCCAATCTTCAGGTGTAGGACAGTCCTTCAACATCCATTTTTTAGTTAGAGCTTTTTTGCTTGCCAATATTAAAACATTGAATAAGTATTTTTCTCCTCGTCTTTCCAGTGAGTCCGGTAGTAAACCCAAATACAAAGTTACAAAAGAAAAGGGAACTGTAATTTTGAATATTTTCCCCAATATTGTCTGTACCTTGGTCCAATATTGGTGGATAACTGGGCATGACCAAAACACATGAAAATGATTTGCAGTCTTTTCACCACACAAGCGCCAACAGTTCAATCCCTTATGGGTAAATTTGTTTTGTGCAGGTGTTCTGAAAAATCTTGCCAAGTTTTTCCATCCAAATTCTCTCCACTGCAGGGATGAGGTACTTTTCCATTGCTGTTTATTTAGCTTTTCCCATATTTCCAGTTGTAAAGTGAAATTCCCCTCTTTTTCCCATCTCTCTTTTATATAAGATGTGTTGTCTCCTTTTAAGTCTTGAAGACCTTGGTATATTTTAGAAATGTATCTGATCCCTGGGATCCCTTTATATGCCATTAAGAAGACCTTCAGAACACCTGACTGGGCCCTTTCCAAAACCTCCTTTTTAAGTATATTGTTTATGTGGTGTCTAAGCTGGAAGAACCTGTAAAGGTCTTGATTTATTAGGCCTTGTTTTTTCAAATCTTCAAAACTTCTTAAGATTTTCCCCTTTAAAAAAATCGTAATATTTTATCAGCCCTTTCTCCTTCCACTTTTTAAATCTGGTGTCTGTTTTATTAGGAGTAAAGTCCTGATCATAGGCGATCCATTGCAGAAGTCGATAGGGCTCTTTAGTTTGATTCTCTCTGACTATCTTAAACCAAATTTTTAGCGGGGTCTCTATCCACGGGTTAGTGTTATTCAAAAGCTTAGGTAAGACATTGTTCCCTATTATCGCCTGTAGGGGGATGTCACTTGTTATTTGGCATTCGATCTCCTTCCATTGTGCAGTGTAGACTGGGTTACATATCTCTACTAAAGTTTTGATTTGTGCGGCTTTAAAGTAGTCCCTGATATTTGGCAGCGCGAGCCCACCTTTGTCTTTGTTTAGCTGTAGGGTTCTATATCTGATTCTAGGTCTCTTGCCCTGCCATATGAATCTTGAGATCCTTCTGTCCAGCTCCTGCCATGTTTTTTTGGGAGGTTCTACCGGTATTGTTTGGAAAAGGTATAGAAGACGTGGAAGTATATTCATTTTGACTGCTTCAATTCTTTGTGCAGTACCCAAGAATGGTATCATATTCCATCTTGCTAGGTCAGATTTTATTTTTGTCACCAGTGGATCATAGTTTAGTGATATAATTTTGTTGAGTTGTTTCGGGATATTGACCCCCAGATATTTCATAGATTCCGACTCCCAGTTAGTTTTGAGTTTGCTTAGTGAATAATGATTTGGGTCATAGTTGAATGTTAAAACTTGGGTTTTATGCATATTTAATTTGTACCCCGATAAATCTCCATACTCTGAAAAAACTGAGGTTAGTTCTGGTAAAGAAGTGTCTGGCTGCCCTAGGTATATTAAAATGTCATCAGCAAAGAGTGCTATTTTATGTTCCTTCTGACCAAGTGTAATACCTTGAATTTTTTGGTTTTGTCTTATCCATTGGCTCAGAGGTTCTATGAAGATTGCAAAGAGCAGTGGAGACAGGGGGCAGCCCTGACGACATCCTCTTTCCAGTTCAAAAGATGATGATAAATTACCGTTAATCCTTCAAGTCGGTGGTTTGTGGAATATCCAATTTCTCTCTTAGTAAGGATTCCACGCATTCTGCCATTGAGTTAAAACCATTTTCGGTTCCTTCTATCAGACCATGAATTCTTATGTTGTCTCTTCTTTGTTTTCCTTCTTGGTCTGTTAGCTTAGCCTCTATAGCTGCTTGTCTTTTGCGTAGGTCTAGCACAGAATCTTCGAGCACTTTTATTCGATCCTCTGTTTCCAAGATTCGGTTCTCGGCCTGGTCCACTCTGCTGTTTGTCCTTTTCAATTCTTCTCTGAATTCCCGAAATTCGGCCGTAACATCTCGGCGAAATCGTCGTAGCTCCTCAAATAGTGATTTGAGGCTAACCCTTTTGTTAGCTATCACCAGTTCCTCGTCTTCTGAACGGAGATCTTCCAGTTCGGATTCTCCGGCCGATACGTGTCCTGGCCTGGAGAATTTCAGTTTCTTCTGTTTTCCTTTAGACATGATGATTTTGTCTTTTGATTTTCACTCCTCCAAAAATCCGTTAAGTTTGATTTTCAAGGTGTTATCCTGGATTGGGTCTGAGAACTTCAGTGTTAAGCTGCAGTCGCCATGGCGTCCAGACCGGAAGTCCAGAATCCCCAGTTTTTGATGCCAATTAACCTAACCTGCATGTTTTTGGCGTGTGGGAGGAAACCGGAGAAATCCCGGGGTAAACCCACGCAGACACTTGTTGTTTATTGCATTAAAATACTATTTGCATAATAATTTGAAATGCGGTGTATTCTGTGGACTGATAAGACAAAAATTGAACTTTTTGGAAGGCATGCGCCCCGTTACATCTGGCGTAAAACTAGCACAGCATTTCATAAAAAGAACATCATACCAACAGTCAAACATGGTGGTGGTAGTGTGATGGTCTGGTGCTGCTTTGCTGCTTCAGGACCTAAATGACTTGCTGTAATTGATGGAACCATGAATTCTGCTCTTTGCCAGAAAATCCTGAAGGAGAATGTCTGGCCATCAGTTCATGACCTCAAGCTCAAGCTCTCCAATGTGGCTGAATTAAAACAATTGAATCGGTGAATTCAAAAAGGGCCCAAGTCCACACTTTTTCAATGGGGGCTTGGGCCCTTTTTGAATTCACCGATTCAATTGTGGGCCTAAATTCCTGAACAACGATGTAGAAGACTCATTGCCAGTTATCACAAACACTTGATTACAGTTGTTGCCATCAAGGGGGGCACAACTAATTATTAGGTTTAGGGGGCAATGACTTTTTCCACATAGGACCAGGTAGGTTTGGATAGCTTTTTTCCTTAATAAATGAAATCATCATTTAAAAACTGCATTTTGTATTTACGTGGGTTATCTTTGTCTAATGTTAAAATTTGTTTGATCTGAAACACTGAAGTGTTACAAAATATTCATAAATGTGCTGGAGTAACAGTAAAAATGATATCAAAGTAAAACTACTTGGTAAGGTACACCTTTGTGAAAGTTACTTGGGTACATACACTTGAATTTGTTCTCTGCATTGCATGTTAGGTTTATTTTAAGGTTATTAACAATAAAACAAACAAAAAAACCACTAAGAAAAACTATAGGGAGAGCATATTCTTCAATTACCCAGGATGCATTTATGAACAACAGAAATTGTCCACATATCAGTAATGACCTTGACACACACAATAGCTTGAACAGCACTCAGGAGATGTTTTTATAGAGCCACAAGATGGAAAAAGTCAAGTGCTACTTGTTGCTTCAACCAGGGAATCCCCTTTTGTGTCCAGCTCAGTTGGAAAGAACCGTTAATCAGCGTGGAGTGTGTAAAAACCATACCGCAGCTGTTTGCTGATCATGATTCAACATTACACAGCCTTTGCACAACCAAGTGAGAACGGTTGTTGTGGAGCCACAAGCTCAGCAGAGGATGTGACGGCTCCAGGTTCACAGCACCTGCCGTCTCTGTTGCCATAACTTGATCATAACGTGGTGGTTTTCCCCGTACGGTTGGGCTGCTTTTCATAAGAAGCTGCAGCTGCATTGTTTCATGGGTGTTATCTCGTGTTGTGTAAATAGCAAGTAAAAGAGAAAATGGGGGATAGGAAAAGTGAACCTCAAGTGAATTCTGATAAGGCCAGCATAACGCCTCTCAGTGAGAGTCGGAGAGTATTAATGTCTCCTGTGGCGTTTTTTTGTTTGTTTGTTTTGTTGTTTGATTTAGTAGCCACTCAGCCCTTTCACTAGCCAAAGAATTAATAACCTCCACTACTAGTGCAGAAAAATTGAATGAAATGATTTAGTAATTTAAAGAACTAAGTCATAATCATAAAAATTTAAATAAAGACTTGAAATAGCTCACTCTGTGTCTGATAATATAGAAAATATGAAATTTTAGCTTGTTTATTGAAAAACTTGAATGAAAAGAATAGTGAAGAATAGCATAAAATGCACTGGTACGGAAAGTCATTTTGAGCCATTTTGTTCTATACAAGGTCAATAATAATATTCACAGTATACCAATAAACTGGCATTTGTAATAAGCAAGGTTTTTCTCTCTTAAATTTGCAGCTTTTTTCTTGTAAATTTCCAAATTTTTTCTCATGAATTTGCAATATTTTTCATGCAAATTTGTGATGCTATTCTTGTAAAATTTATATTTGAAGACTTTTGTCTTAATGTTCCAAATCTTTTGTCATCTGTTTGGGACTTTTAATCCCAAATTTGATTTTTTTTTTTTAACAATACATTTGCTGTTTTTTTCTTACATATTTGCATCTTTTTCCCCATGTATTTGCAACCTTTTTCAACCAAAATTACACCTTTAGTCTTTTAGAATTTTTTATTGAATTTTTTTTCTCATAAAGTTATAGCTTTTATAATTGACTTTTTATCACAACTTTGAAACTTTTCTAATCATAAACTTATTTTTCTCTCAGATTTGTTAAATTTTTCCTCATGAATTTGCAACTATTTTCTAGCATAGATGTGAGTTCATACTTGTAAATTCATGAGTTTTTCCTGTTTTTGTTCATAAATTTTTAAATCTTTTATTGTAAATTTGCAGCTTTTTAATCACAGATTTGCTCTTTCTTTCAATAATAAATTTATTACTTTTCTCACAAATTTGCATCTTCATGCTTGTAAGTTTTTTCCTCATAAATTTCCAGAACTCTTTATTGGAAATTTGTGACTTTTTTAATCACACATTTGAGACTTTTATTAATCATAAACTTGTTGCTTTTCCCACAAATTAGCAATCTTTTTTCAAGGAAATATATAACTTTATCTTCTATCTATAAATGCACGAAATCTCTGTGTGTCTGTCTATTTGCCTGTCTGTTCCACGCATATCTCTTGAACCATTCGTCAGACTGGCCTCAGATTTTATAAGTGCTTTGCTGAGGTTACGAGGGTGTGCATCCCCAAGTATGGAGTTGTTCAGTCAAAATATGCAATTTTTTGTCATGACCCGAGCGTCGGTTCTGATCGCGCTCGGGTTAAAGTTATGTCTCGCTGCCGGCCTTGACAGCTGCGGGCGGTATTTTGGCCTCTCCGGGCTCTTATTGTGAAAGTGCTCGGAGGGGTTTCCGCCTGTCAACGGTCGGTCAGCTGTGTGTCATCTGTCATCAGTCCCCTTGGTTATTAAGCTGTGTGCTGCCGTCACTAAGACGCAGCAGTGTCTGATCGCTAATGGTCACATTACTGATCATTGTTCTGTTCACCCATCGTCACGGATGCCTGGACTATCTTCACCTCGGCTGCCTAAGGGCTTGACCGTCTTTTCACCGGCATAGTAAGTGAGCTGTATAGCCTTATTCCTTCCGGTGTAATTGGTGCTGTAAGTCCCTGCTTTAGCAGTCCAGGTGCAATTATTACCTAGCTCGTCTGTGTGTGACTGTTTCCTGCCCTGGACCCGTAGTGTGCTGTATTGCCTATGGTTCCTGTTCTGCAAGGACTCCGTCATCTACTCAGCAGCTTGTGTAAACACCCCTTCACCGTAATAAAACTCACTAAAACTCACTGGTGGACTTGTGTGTGTCTTATTGGTAGCCCGCGAGGGCTACCGTGACAGTACACTGCTGCCCAAACAGCGTTTTACGGTGACGCCATTTTGAGACGCTTTTTCACCAGTGAGTTGAGTTTTGGACGTTGTTTTCCCTGTCTGGGACCTGTGTATGCGAGGAATGCCGTCACCGAGGAGTCACGTGCTGACGTGTGTCTTGGAAGCGGTAGATGAGTTACTTATCTCCGCTTCCATGTTGGACTACGGCCCCGGCATACATTGGTACCTGGACGCCGCCGAAGATGTGCTCTGTAACCTCTCTCCCTGCTTCGCCAACCACCCGGAAGTCGACGTTAGGAGGGAGGACATCGCTGCCCAACGTGAACTGTTCCTGATAATGGAGGAGGAACGCGGCATGGAGCAGGTGAAGAGGCACACCTGTTTTTCGCCTAGGGATCCTTTTCGGGAGTTCGCACCATCTGGGGGCCGGCGAAGGCGTCGGCGTCATGGCCGAGCGCATCTTCGGCAAGCTCCAGCTCCAGATCCAGTTCCGGGCCGCCGGGATGACCCCCTCAACCAGCCAGCTGCTGAGTGTGAGCCGAGTCCTGCGCCGGTGGGCTCCGTTCTTGGGTCTTTCAGCATTCAGCGAGCGAGGGAAGGAGCAACATTCGCTACAGCTGATAACATCCTCCCCCCGGGAGACAGGCAAGTCCAAGTTCACTTTCCTTGTAGTAATAGTGATCTGTCTTGTCTGACTCCTGGGGGTGAAGCTCAGGGTCCGCAGCTCCCTGAGTTTCCTTCCCCAGCTGTAGCTATTTATATTAAACCTGCTGCCTCTGTGTCTCCTCCTGCGGAGCGGTCCTCGGCGTCAGTCCCACGCCGGCGAACGAGGGGGAGGCCTGCAGCTCTGGGAGACATTCCGGTCTTGCAGCCTTGTTTTGGACAGAGGTGGAGAACGGACTGCAGTGAAGAGCCAGAGCCGACGAGAGAGCGTCCCTAAGGTTCTTCAGGGATGCAGCCCGAGTCAGCAGGTTCAAGGTCCTCTGCCTCCACGCCATACGGGTTATTGGCATGGACGTCTTCGCATGAGGATCCAGCTGCAGAGACCATCAGGCCGGTTGTGGAACCCGACACAGCCGAGTGGGAGCCCGACGACGAGCATCTTCATGAACCTGGATCGGCGAAGTCCTGGACGGCTCCAGAGCCCGAGTGCAGGCAAGTGCTCTTTCTTGTTTTCCTGTATGGTGTGTTAGAGCATTTTTGCCTGCCTCATGGGGAGGCGAGTGAGGGGCAGCCGGCCGCTGCACCCGAGCTCGTCTCGCTGGGCTCTGGCGCTGCCGGTGGAACTGATCCCGGTTCTTCCTTGTGTTCTGAGCACCTCCACAGCGTTGCCGGTCCGGAGCCAGTCAAGGTCACGGGACCGGGGGTTCCAGGTTCGGAGATGGAGGTCGTCGCTGGAGCAGTCCTGACCCAGTCGGGGTCCGACGTGTGGGCCGAGGTGACACGGTCGGGGTCCAACGTGTGGGCCGTGGTGACCCGGTCGGGGTCCGACATGTGGGCTGTGGTGACCCGGTCGGGGTCCGTCGTTTGGGCCGTGGTGACCCGGTCGGGGTCCGACGCGTGGTCCAAGGAGACCCAGTCGGGGTCCAACGTGGGTGCAGCGGTGACCCAATCTGGGCCCATCCTGACCCAGTCGGGGTCCGACGTATGGGCCGAGGTGACCCAGTCGGGGTCCAACGTGGGTGCAGCGGTGACCCAATCGGGGCTCGTCCTGACCCAGTCGGGGTCCGACGTATGGGCCGAGGTGACCCAGTCAGGGTCCAACGTGGGTGCAGCGGTGACCCAATCTGGGTCCGTCCTGACCCAATCGGGGTCCAACGAGGTCCAGTGGGGGTCCAGCGCAGGTGCAGCTGCGACCCAATCAGGATTCGAGGGGGCCCGGGGTTTGGGTTGTCCCCCTCTCAGGAGCCACCAGCTGGGGGCCATTGGTGGATTTTGTTTGACAGATCGGCGCTCTCCTGTTTTGTTTTCAGGTGAGCGGCTGCACGCAATCCCTCCACGGTCCTGCTGGTTGTGGTATGCGGGTCGGCCACCCGAGGAACTGCTTGGAGCGTTCGGCATCTTGGGTTGGCCACCCAATATACTGTGTGGGTTACGGGGTGACCTGGTTCAGCCACCAGAGGACGTATTCCTGGGGGCATGGGACTGGGGCAGGCCACCTGACCGTTTCAAGTACTGTGGGATTTTCTGTGGGCCCTTATGGTGCCAATTCTTGTCTTGTACATCTTGTAATTTTTTGTTGTGTTTCTAAGTCATAGTCTTAGTCAGGTCAAGTTCGAGCAATTTTTGTTAATTGTCTCGTGTTTCTTTGTTTGTCATTGTCTTGTCAGGTCTGAGCAATGTTAGATTGCCTCTTGTTTTTTTTTCTTGTTTCCAAAGTCTTAGTCAGGTCTGAGCAATTTTAGATTGCCTCTTGTTTTTTTTTCTTGTTTCCAAAGTCTTAGTCAGGTCTGAGCAATTTTAGATTGCCTCTTGTTTTTTGTTGTTCTTAGTCAGGTCAAGTTCCAGCAATTTTTTTTAATTGTCTCGTGTTTCTTTGTTTGCCTTAGTCTTAGTCAGGTCTGTGCAATTTTAGATTGCCTCTTGTTTTTTGTTTTGTTTCCTAGTCATAGTCTTAGTCTGGTCTGAGCAATTTTAGATTGCCTCTTGTTTTCAAAGTCATAGTCTTAGTCAGGTCAAGTTCGAGCAATTTTTTTTAATTGTCTCGTGTTTCTTTGTTTGTCATAGTCTTAGTCTGGTCTGAGCAATTTTAGATTGCCTCTTGTTTTTTTTTTCTTTTTTCTAAGTCATGGTCTTAGTCAGGTCTGTGCTATTTTGATTGCCTCTTTTTTTTTTCTTGTTTCCAAGTCATGGTCTTAGTCAGGTCTGTGCAATTTTAGATTGCCTCTTGTTTTTTTTTCTTTGTTTGTCATAGTCTTAGTCAGGTCTGTGCAATTTTAGATTGCCCCTTGTTTTTTGTTGTAGCCAAAGTCACAGTCTTGATCACGGTTAAGTCCGAGCAATTTTTGTTTACCCCTTGTTTCTTGGTATGTCATAGTCTTAGTTTAGTCCGAGCTATTTTTGTTTACCCCTTGTTTTCTTGTCAGTCATTGTCTTAGTCAAGTTCGAGCATTTTTTTTGGTTACCTTGTAAATCATTGTCTTTGTCTAGTCTGAGCAATTTGTGTTTATCTCCTGTTACCTTGTGAGTCTTTGCCTTAGTCATGTTAGAGCATTTTTGTCTCTTGTTTTTTTTCCCAGAGTTATGTATTTCCTGTATGGTTTTTTTTTTGTCTGGTCTTAGTCTTGTTTTTTTTCCCAGAGTTATGTATTTCCTGTGTTTTTTTGTCTGGTCTTAGTCTTGTTTTTTTTCCCTGAGTCATGTGTTGGTATGTATTTCTTGTTTTGGTCTTGTCTTGTTTTTGTTGGTTGGTTTCTCTCCCTCCGTACCTGTCCCCCTACCTCCCACCCTGGGGGGGCGGGGGGGGCAGGGTGGTCCCTTGGGGCGTCCGGAGTCCGCCCGTGGAGGGAGGGTACTGTCATGACCCGAGCGTCGGTTTTGATCGCGCTCGGGTTAAAGTTATGTCTTGCTGCCGGCCTTGACAGCTGCGGGCGGTATTTTGGCCTCTCCGGGCTCTTACTGTGAAAGTGCTCGGAGGGGTTTCCGCCTGTCAACGGTCGGTCAGCTGTGTGTCATCTGTCATCAGTCCCTTGGTTATTTAAGCTGTGTGCTGCCGTCACTAAGACGCAGCAGTGTCTGATCGCTAATGGTCACATTACTGATTGTTGTTCTGTTCTGGTGACTATCTTCACCTCGGCTGCCTAAGGGCTTGACCGTCTTTTCACCGGCATAGTAAGTGAGCTGTATAGCCTTATTCCCTCCGGTGTAATTGGTGCTGTAAGTCCCTGCTTTAGCAGTCCAGGTGCAATTATTACCTAGCTCGTCTGTGTGTGACTGTTTCCTGCCCTGGACCCGTAGTGTGCTGTATTGCCTATGCTTCCTGTTCTGCAAGGACTCTGTCATCTACTCAGCAGCTTGTGTAAACACCCTTTCACTGTAATAAAACTCACTAAAACTCACTGGTGGACTTGTGTGCGTCTTATTGGTAGCCCGCGAGGGCTACCGTGACATTTTTATCAATAAAAGTTTAACCACCACTCTGTCTCTTCATGCCCTTCAGTGTGTGGGGGGTTTCGGATTGACTCAGTGCTAACTGGATAATACACGGCATCATGACCAGTCACCACAACGTTTAGTTTAATTTAGTTTAGTGTATTGGTTTATTTGTCAGGGACCATGTACAGAAAAAAACAGCACATATAGAAAGCAGTTCAGGTGAGGTTTCAGAAACTGTTGACCCTGAAATAAGCAGGGAGTAAGTTTAAAAGGTAGAAAGATAAGAGAAACAGCACACATACATAAAAACAATTTAAGAGGACAATTTCAAATCCCATTTAAGGGTGAGCGTCAGTGCTTCTCAAACAAAAAAAAAGGAATTGAAAAGCGACAGATTTGACAAGAAAGAGAGAACAGTGAAGATGTAATGCTTAAACAATTATACTATAATGTTGCCGTGATTGTGTACGTCTAAAGGATAATTTGGGGAATGCCAGCGGGGATCCAGGGTCTGCCTAAAGAACCCCGGTGTTGGAGAAGCAGCGGGCAGAACGCGGTCCTTCGTAGGGAAGCAAGGCCAGCCCACACAGTCAGCGGTAGACGGGAGTCCCTTTGCAGGACCACAACTTGCCATCGCCGATAGCGTTCCTTTCGGTGTGCTCGCACGGCTATCTAAAAATTAAAAGTTCATAATAATACCACCATGATTGTGGAGTAGAATGCCCAGATCAACTGCATATCATATGCGGCCACATGCACGATTTGACTAAACGATGACTGTTACCAAACTGGACACAAAAACGCTCAAATAACAAAATAAATAATTTTTATTTAAATATTTACTGACAATGGGCAACACTGATGCAACAGTTGCAGCCAAACAGGTCATTCTGCTGTGTATAATATAGGTGTTTTGTATTTATAATATTCCTAAAATATAAAAGGATCCATTATAGTGGGTCTCAAATATTTATAAGCATGTCCTGTTATAGTACTGCATGAGTTTATTGATGATAGACTATAAGCTGCACATGTATAAACTAAAACAATTATGATGATGACTGAACAACTCCCATTCCCCAAAGTGCAAGATACAACACCTCTGAGTATAAGTCATGAAAGATCACACAAATAAGTGATCTGACAAAAAATAAACAAGGGTTCCGAAACAGTCGCTAATATTGGATGTCCCATTCATTTTCAATAATTCTGTAGTTAATATTGTCATGATCCCGAGTTCACTTCCACACCATGCTCGGGTCTCCTGTTTATTTTCCTTTTCTCCTATGTATGTATTTAGTTACATTTTGTTATTATGACCGTGCTTTTATTTTGATAGTGCCGTGGCAGGACTTCCTGCTGTCAAACCTGCTCACGACCTGTCACAGCTGTTTTCACTTTGTAATTATGTGTACTCCACACCTGTTTGTTGTTTAAGGTTCTCCCTGTTTAAGATCACCAGCTAAACTGTGTCTTTGCTGCAATCTTGTTGACTTTAGACTGGAGTCCCTACGTCCGGCTCCAGTCTCTCTACAGTGTCAGGTTTCGTCCTCGCTACAGTCATATGTAAGTGTTTATTCTACAGCGTCAGGTTTCAACCTCGCTATTCTCATATGTAGGTGTTTGTATTCTTTCTTTTGTGCTTCACGTTTAGTGTATGTGTTTTGCCCCTCGTGGCTCTTTACCTTGTTACTTTCTGTTAACAAATAAGCAAACTCACTGTTGGCATTTGGCGTCTCATTCATGCCCTGAAAAGGGCATATTTGACAGTAGATCGCAGCCAAGTGAGGTGCCAGCCACAGTGAGTTTTGTTTTTGGCTCTGTTTTTTTCCCTTTACCAGGTGCCTGTGTTTCTTTTTCGGGAGGAGGTTATGGCGTCATTTAATACTTGGTATCCTATGAGCCTGGGCTTTGAGCTCATCCAGGCTCTGATGGAAATAGATGACCTCCTAGCCATAGCTCGTCAACGCTCCCCCAAAGACGCTTTGTGGTACCTGGGCCTTACGGAGGCGGCTGTCAAATGCCATCCTCGCTGACCATGCTGAGGGCAGGGAGAGGATGGCTGAAGTATCGGCGCTTCTACGGAAGAACCGGGGGTTGGACCAGAATCCCTCCAGGAAGCCCAAGAGGGGGCCGACGGGAAAGCACTCTTGTCCCTCGGCTCTCTACGAGGTTCCAGCCATTGTTCCAGCTCCAGTTTCTGCTCCGCTGACAGACCATCTTCCTGCACAGCAGAGAAGGAGGGCAGCCAGGGGTCCCAGCGAAGAGGAACAGTGGGTGGCTGAACTCATCAGGGGCCATGTGGCTGAAGCACGCCCTTCCTTTTACCCCGGTAAAATTCTTAAGAGCGTGGTGGCAGCTGTTAGACTGATGGAGGCTAATCCTGGGCTAAACAATTTTCCTGAGTTCGCCAAGCTGCTGGCTTCAGTTTCAGCGCAGCAGCAGCATTTTCCCAATTTAAATTTAGCCTCGCCTCCAGCTAGAAGACATTGCCACTCTGCTCATAATCCATCTCCTCCCCGGGACACGGTTGTTCCGAAGGGGAGGGAGTTTCCTGATCGGGTCAGTCCTCCTCAGGGCTCCCGTCTGGATCCTGCCATGGGCCGCCAGAAGAATTCCCTTGCCTCCCAGCCAGCTGTTTTTTCCTCACCATGGCAGAGTGTGAAGTCAGCAGCCTCAGCCGCCGAGTTGCTTTTTTCTGCTGTTTCGCCAGCTCCCCTACCCCGAACTGCCTCGGTTGCTCCTCCCTCCTCTTCGGCACTTTCTTCAGCTGCTGCGAGTCCTGTGGTTCCTTCTCTGGCTCCACCCATCACTGATCCTGTTGGGGCGGCTCCTCCTTGTCTTCCCGAGGGGCCCACCATCACCATTTCCACGGGATAGGGAAGAACCAAGCCTGCTACAGCAGGAACCATCAAACCCCAGGAAGGTAGGCAAGTGTTTTTTCATTCTTTTTCGCAATTTGATGAATTACCTTGTCTCCAGTGAGCAGAAGTCAGTCCCAGTGAGTGTCAGACCTCCTGCCACCGCACCAGGGGGGCCATCGGTGTGGATTACTGTGCCAGGGGGGTTCCAGGACTGCTGAGACCATCATGCTGACTGCAGTGGCCCCTGCAGCCAAGTGGGAACCTGCAATTGACCTTGTGATGACCGAGCCCGTTTTTCCTTTGTTGCCTGGATCACCGGAGTCCTGGACAGAGGTAGAGCTTGAGATCAGGCAAGTGCTCTATTTTGTCCCTCTTTTCTATTTTGGAGCAATCTTGCCTGTCTCTTGGGGAGGACAGCCGGGTGCAGTCACTCGCTGCATTCGAGCTCGCCTTGCCGGGCTCTGCCGCTGCCGGTGACCCTGACCCCTTGTCTCTCTCTACTGTGTTCGAGCCTTCTTCCAGGGTCACCGGAGATGATCCAGCTTTGTCTGACGTCCCCAAGGGTCCGGGTTCGTCTCTGGAGGTTGTTCAGGGTGCTGCTTCACCCCTGCCCAAGGCCGTCGTTTGGGTCCCTCCTTGGGTTGGGTCCACCATGGGTGCAGCATTGGCCTGGGTTGGGTCCAGCGTGGGTGCAGTGTTGGCCCGGGTTGGGTCCACCATGGGTACGGCGTTGGCCCAGTCAGGGTCCTTTGTGGGTGCAGCGTTGGCCTGATCGGGGTCCGCCGCGGATGCATCTGAGCTCCAGCCTGGAGCCGCTGTAGGTGATACGTTGGCCCAGTCGGGGTCCACTGCAGGTGCTGCTAAGCCCTGGCCTAACACTGTCGTGGTCCCCCTCCTCTTTCCACCACCAGACGCCGTTGGGGTTCTTCCGCCCCAGCCCGGCTTCCTGTCAGTGAGCCTTCCGATGGGTAAGCCACCTCCCGGTTCCCCCTTCCGGTCCTGGTGGCTGAAGAATGTTGGCTGGCCGCCTGAAAGACTGAGCTGTTGGGTCAGGTGGTCTCGATTCCCAGGCAGACCACCCGACTCATTCCATCAGGCTGATTGGCATTCCTGGGATTTCGGTCCCCCCCCCCCCCCGAACTCTTTTTTGGTAGTCGGGGTCTCTGGGGTGTTGGTTGGCCACCCGGTCTTTTCCACTTGTCCGTCAGGTGGAGCCAGGACACTGGGAGGCCACGGGAACTGTTTCTTTGTTTATTATTTATGACACAGTTTCCTTTTATATTGTTATTGATGATGGTTATGGGGTTTTGAGTTGTTTTGTGCCTCTCCCTCCAGGCCTGGATTCCTCCACCATCCCCCCGGGGTTACTTTTTGTAGTTGTTGCCGTTTGGGGGGGGGGGGGTTCTCTTCTCTTTTTGATGTTACCATGGGGTGTCTGGGAATCCACCCCTTGAGGGAGAGGTACTGTCATGATCCCAAGTTCGGTTTTACACCGTGCTCTGGTCTCCTGTTTATTTTCCTTTTTTCCTATGTATGTATTTAGTTACGTTTTGTTATTATGACTGTGCTTGTATTTTGACAGCACCGTGGCAGGACTTCCTGCTGTCAAACCTGCTCATGACCTGTCACAGCTGTTTGCACTTTGTAGTTACATGTACTCCACACCTGTTTGTGGTTTAAGGTTCTCCTTATATAAGATCGCCAGCTAGACTCTGTCATTGCTGCGGTCTCGTCGACTTTAGACTGGAGTCCCTACATCCAGCTCCAGTCTCTCTACAGTGTCAGGTTTCGTCCTCGCTACAGTCATATGTGTTTATTCTACAGCGTCAGGTTTCACCCTCGCTATTCTCATATGTAGGTGTTTGTATTCTTTCTTTTGTGCTTCATGTTTAGTCTATGTGTTTTGCCTCTCGTAGCTCTTTACTTTGTTACTTTCTGTTAATAAATAAGCAAACTCACTGTTGGCATTTGGCGTCTCATTCATGCCCTGAAAAGTAAAAGAAACAAATATTCACACAATTAAATAAATCTTAGTGCCATTTACTCCCTTTTATATTTGTCAAAGTCTAACGTGTGATTGTCTTCATATAGGCTACACCTCTTTGTATTCTACTTTCAAACACAGCCTACATTTGGGCCTGTAAAGCCTAATTGGGATACCTGTTTCACACAAGAATACTTGCTTTCTACGGGTATGCACTAGTTAAAAGAGTAAAAAGTATCCTGCAACAAAACTACTCATAAAAGTAGAATTTTGTGAAAAAGTTATTTGCATACATGTGTAAGTAAATGTAACTAGTTCTTTCAAATGTATAACTTTTTCATACAATTTTTACCTCAAATAAAAAAAACATTATGAATTAGGTTCATTTCTCACAAATTTGCAAAGATTTTTTTTGCAGTTTTCCTCACAGCTGTAATGTTCAGATTGTATATTTGCATATTTCCTCCCACACTTACAGTATCTCACAAAAGTAAGTACACCCCTCACATTTTTGTAAATATTTTATTATATCTTTTCATGGGACAACACTGAACACATGACACTTTGATACAATGTAAAGTAGTCAGTGTACATCTTGTATAACAGTATAAATTTGCTGTCCCCTCAAAATAACTCAACACACAGCCAATAATGTCTAAACCACTGGCAACAAAAGTGAGTACACCCCTAAGTGAAAATATCCAAATTGTGCCCAAAGTGTCAGTATTTTGTGTGGCCACCATTATTTTCCAGCACTGCCTTAACTCTCTTGGGCATGGAGTTCACTAGAGCTTCACAGGTTACCACTGGAATCCTCTTCCACTCCTCCATGACAACATTCTGGAGCTGGTGGATGTTAAAGACCTTGCATTCCTCCACCTTCCATTTGAGGATGTCCCACAGATGCTCAATAGGATTTAGGTGTGGAGACATGCTTGGCCAGTCCATCACCTTTACCCTCAGTTTCTTTAGCAAGGCAGTGGTTGTCTTGGAGGTGTGTTTGGGGTGGTTATCACGTTGAAATACTGCCCTGCGGCCCAGTTTCTGAAGGGAGGGGATCATGCTCTACTTCAGTATGTCACTGTACATGCTGGCATTCATGGTTCCCTCAATGAACTGTAGCTCCCCAGTGCTGGCAGCACTCATGCAGCCCCAAACCATGACACTCCCACCACCATGATTGACTGTAGGCATGACACACTTGTCTTTGTACTCCTCACCTGGTTGCAGCCACACATGCTTGACACCATCTGAACCAAATAAGTTTATCTTGGTCTCATCAGACCACAGGACATGGTTTCAGTAATCCATGCAGACCCAATTTGATGCAGTGTGTGGCATATCGTCGGAGCACTGACAGGCTGACTCCCCACCCCTTCAACCTCTGCAGCAATGCTGGTAGCACTCATATGTCTATTTTCAAAAGACAACCTCTGGATATGATGCTGAGCATGTGCACTCAACTTCTTTGGTCGACCATGGCAAGGCCCGTTCTGAGTGGAACCTGTCCTGTTAAACCGCTGTATGGTCTTTGCCACGTGCTGCAGCTCAGTTTCAGGGTGTTGGCAATCTTATAGCCTAGGCCATCTTTATGTAGAGCAACAATTCTTTTTTTTTCAGATTCTCAGAGAGTTCTTTGCCATGAGGTGCCATGTTGAACTTTCAGTGACCACCAGTATGAGAGAGTGTGAGAGCGATAACACCAAATTTAACACACCTGCTCCCCATTCACACCTGAGACCTTGTAACACTAACGAGTCACATGACACCGGGGAGGGAAAATGGCTAACTGGGCACAATTTGGACATTTTCACTTAGGGGTGTACTCACTTTTGTTGCCAGCAGTTTAGACATTAATGCTTGTGTGTTGAGTTATTTTGAGAGGACAGCAAATTTACACTGTTATACAAGCTGTACACTAACTACTTTACATTATATCAAAGTGTCATATCTTCAGTGTTGTCCCATGAAAAGATAATATTTACAAAAATGTGAGGGGTGTACTCATTTTTGTGAGATACTGTATATGCTTTTATTCTTGATAATTTTGAGAGTTTTTTCGTCTTAAGTTTGTGACATCCTAGTAAATCATTGACCATTTCTTATAAGTTAGTGACTTTCTCATAAATGCACTGGGTTTATGGATTCTGATGCCTTTTGTAGAGACTATATAGCAGAATATCCCACATGCTGAAGGTGCTAGTGAGACTGACTGAGCTACAGGCCACTGCTGAATTCTGTGTGGCTAATATCAAGCCCTGATCACAGATTTGCCCTCAAGGCTGAGACTGTTGCAGCATCACTGAGTGGCAGAAAGGAAATGTAACTTCCTACCTTCCCTCCTCACCTTCAGGGTAGCGGGGGAAAGCGTTGTCTAGCATTAGCATCCTGTGTCACCCACAAGGCTTGGCTGAACATAAAGGCTATGCATGTTGTAAAGCTGTGATCTCCCTCAGGTTATAGTTTAGATCGTTGTGTATTGCTGCTCTTTGAGGAAAAAGAAGTGCTGCATGGTCGTGCCTTCACTAGTCGGATATTAAAAACAACACAGTGAACTTGGCTAAGGTGGCAGCTTTTTATTACAAAATACATACATTTGAGTAGATGAACATCAAATAAAAAATCCTAGCATTGCTATTTTATTTTAGTCTGTTAAATTCCTACTTGTGTTTATCAGTGTCATTGGTTTAGGAGTAATCCTTCACTTGTTTTTCCTGTTCGTCTTTCTGATGCTGCATCTACAAAATGTGCTTCACCATGTGAAATTGCTGGTTACTGGTGACTTTTAGATATTTATTTGAGATAATCAAGAAAATGCTGTCGGTATTATACAAAAAGGCATAGCACAGGGAAAGAGACGTGTTTGGTAGAGGGTAAGAAAGGATTTAGGAGTTAAGTCGAGAATATGTACCTGTGATAAGGGGACGAGGTAATGTTTCTGAGTTTGTTTATTTGTGTCTCAGCGCAAATACAGCATGTTGTTTTAAAGGGGTCATTTTGTAGGTTATAACCTTCTGAAATGCAGCCATTGGTCAAGTATTGAAAAAAATATCAAAACACTCACTTCTTTTAAAAAACACAGCCTTTATCTCATTTTTCTCTCTAGGAAGCCGTTTTAATTCTTCCAGGTATTTTCCTGTACGTTATGAAATGGGGAAACAACACTAAAAGGTTAAGGTCACCAGCCTTGATACCTGCCTGCTGCTCTATTATTGGCCAGACTAACCATCTGTCATGTAGATGGGCAAGGACCCCAAGGCGTTAGCTTAAGAGCTAACAGTGGTACGAGGAAGCTCATGTTTATATTGTGATTTTCTTTAGATTTTAGTCACCCTAATAGACGTCACTGTTTCCACCTATTTCACTAATCCAGTTGATAATATATCTCACATCATTCACTTTTGCCGTGATGCTCTATTGAACTGTTAGCACCACCAAGGCGGCTAGCTGAAGCTAGCAGTTTCGCCACAAGTCTTTGCTCATTCACAAATGTTTTTGGGTTTATTGTACTCCAGGAACCGATCATATCACTCCTATCCATCAGTGATGCATTATTTCATACGTTTTTTAAGAAAAATTTATGTTAGTTGGCCTGAGCTAGGAGCTAGGATCTAGCCAGCTAAGATTAGCAATAGTGACATAAGAGGGAGGTTGGAGTTAAATGCGATCTTCGAGATTTAAAGAGACATGCACTGAAACCAGCTGTTCTAAAAAAAAATTACAAAAGATGATAAACAATTATGTAGCAATAATTAAAGAAAATTTGACCAAAATATGTCACAAACATTTCATTAAGACATGTGTGAGCTCTTAAAATATAGAAAACGTGCCGCAAATGACCCGTTTAAATGACTCTTAAAAATTTAACGATCAGTTTTGATGAAAATTTCAGGAAAGGTTGAAACTGGACCACAGAACAATTGATTAGATGTAAATGGTGATCAGAGTCACTGTCAGGCTCCAAATTTTTTTTTAAATATTCCCAGGGCCTAGTTCAGACAAACATGATTACAACCACAACTCAGAGAGACTAGCCTAATATGTTGCTGAACAGTTGCACGCACATGTCAAAATAATAATAATAAACTTACAGTATTCTTAGAAGTGTCAGTTCATCTTCTGTTTACAAACAGGGAACCCATGGTACTTTTCTTTCCCTCAGAACAACACTGAAATAGGCTGTGGCCGACAAGTACATTTGCACTGTTGTTTTTTTGCTGCTGAGGTCAGCCAATCCCCGTCAAAGTTGGCATTCAAATGCAGTATTCCTAAAATCGGAATAAACAAGTGCACTCTGAGTCTCTGCAATATCTCCTGCCTCCGTTTTCTTTGAAGATCCCAATACTTACTGACAGAGAGCAATATACAGTAATTACTGTGGCAAAACCAAATTATTAGGGGTGTTGGAAGAAATCGATTCACATAAGAATCTAGATCGGGGTCACCAACCAAAACTGGAAGAGGTTCGATAAGTTGGTCCTCATCCCCAGCCAAGGTCCCATCACATGACACGTATTGCTGCTTCGTGATACGCAATTAAACACATTGATGCTGCTGACGCAGGAGAACCACGCAGAGTAACTTACTAGCTAGCAGCCGGATGAAACAGTCAGAATAAAGAAAAAAATGGAGCAGCAAGAAATTCAGCCAGTCCCATCTTCAATGAAGGCAAGTATGTGGGTGCATTTTTATTTCTACAACATTCCGGGAAAGAAAACGCTAGACATGACACATATAACATGTAAAGTTTGCAAAAAGAGTCAAGTACTTTAGTAACACCGCAAACACCAGGGCTCACATTAACCACCATCACCCAGAGTTGAAAGAAGTGGAAAAAGTTGCAAGTCCTCCCGCTGAACAACGCACACTGCACCACTTTAGTAAATTCCCAGCATATTCTGAATAGGGGGAAAAAATTAAAAAAGAAAAATCACAAAATCTTGTAACAGCACTTTATTTTGTTTTATCACTTTAATTTGTTTTTTTTAAGTCTCTGAAGAATTTAGATACTTAAGTTTATATTTGTGCAGGTTTAAAATTAATGTTACTTATTTTATGCATCAATTGCATTCAGTTCTTATTGAATTTGTTCATTGCATTAAGTTACTGTATTGGTAACTATACATTGCATACAGTCAGGTAGCACTATTTAAATGGATGTTCAGAGTATTTGTGATAGAATTTACTTTTGTTTTTTTAATGAACAGCCTGTGGTCTATATTACTCATATATTCTATACCTACATATGTCTGAACATGTGAAATGCTTAGTGACTGCATATGTAAGGAACTTCACACCTCCGAAAGGACAAAGGAATCTCACCCTGGGACGTCTTTGTGAAGAACAAAGACGTCCCAGGACGCGATGGCGGACACTGGAGTCACCCTCACCCCCCAAGGCAAGGAGGGGAATTTCCATCACCTCCCAAGAAGAGGAGAGGAGATAACAGGACAATGGGGGGATTAAGATAACGAGGGGTATCAGCCTTTGTAATGCCTGTCTTTTGATGTGTGCCTGTATTTAACCAGCGAGCTGGCAGAACTCTGCCTCTTTTTACCTTCTGCCACGCTCTGCACCAGATGAGACAAGTTAGGAGAGCTGAATATTAAAACGCTGCTTTTAAACAAAATCGCCTCATTATTTCCAGCTCCTCTACAAGCTAACTAACTAACTAACTACTAACTAACCTGCACTTATATAGCGCTTTTCTAGTCACAAAGACCACTCAAAGCGCTTTCATTAATACTAACCCTCTATTCTAAGGGCCTATAGGAAACAGATATCTAGGGACAATTTTAGAACAGCCAGTTAACCTAACATGCATGTCTTTGGCATGTGGGAGGAAACCGGAGAAATCCCGGAGTAAACCCACGCAACACGGGGAGAACATGCAAACTCCACACAGATCACTGTTGGTCGGGGGCTGGGATTGAACCCACGATCCCACGATCCCCACAATCCCCCGGCCAAGGGTAAACTGTGCTGCCGCAGTGCTAACCACTGCGCCACCGTGCAGCAAGCCTATATTTCTAGAATGCTGGAGGGCGACCAAATCAACACACTGTGTAAAAGTTGTTGGGAATTGTGATATGCTGAAAAGGAAAAATTTCAAAATTTATTTCACTTGTGTACAATTTCATTTTTGAGACTCACAGGTTTTCAAGAAATAAAAAAGCAGTTATTAACCTAAGCCTACTTTTTTCATATAACAGTGTTTTATTGCAAATCAGTTGATGTAATTTTTAAAAAAATATAACCCCCCCAAAATATCAACACACTGTACTCTGCTTTCAAGCTTACCTCAGCATTTTTTGCAGTGCAGTGGACTTTTTTTTCTGAGATTAGTGGTTTTTTGTACTAAACTGAGAGCCAAATGTGAAGCGAAAATCGTTCTGAATCAAAAATCGATTCTGAATCGAATTGTGACCCCAAAAATCGGAATAGAATTGAATCGTGTGACTTCTAAAGATTCACAGCCCTACAAATTATGATAAACCCATCATCCACAAATATAAAACAAAGTATACAACCCATAGTTGTAGGTCAGGATCCCAAGGTGAACCTGTGTAGCAAGAATGGTGACCCTAGAGAGCTTTACACATTCTATTGTAAGAGATCATACGGAGTGCCAACCTTGACCTTTGACCTTTTGACCCCAAAAGTGTAGTCAGAGTTTATGGTCTCAGAGTGAACCTGTGTACCAGGTTTGATGATCCTAGCTTTCTTTGTTGTTGAGATATACTAAATAAGGCATTTTGATGTTGACCTTTGACCTTGCAATCCCAAAGCCACAGTCATACCTCAGGGTCACAGGGTGAACCTGTGTACCAAGTTTGGTGGCCCTAGCTTTACTCGTTGCACAGTAAAAAGGCATAAGGAATGTTAACCTTGACCTTTGACCTTTTGAACCCAAACCCATAGTCAGAGGTCAGGATCCCAAGGGGAACCTGTTTACCAGATTTGGTGACTCTACTTTTACTCGTTTTATACTAATAGTAAATGTAGCATTTATCATAGTGCAACTACAATTTTAACTTTGACCCCTTGACCCCAACCCCATAGTTAGGTGAGGATGTAAGTCGTCCAAGATCTGTATTCGATACAACCACTGTATCGATTTGAAAAGCCTACATCATTTCTTTCAGTAGTTACTGTGTTTAGAAGATTTATGGAAAATCTGACCTTTGAACTTTGACCTCAAGGTCATCCAATGAAAGTGAAATTGCAATATGCGCATCATCAGAGTATATCAAAGTATGATACCAAGTTTTAAAACAATCAGAACAAAACTGTAGGAGAAGTTGATTTCACAAGACAGTTACTGTCTATGAAGTGAGGTGAAACAGGAGGTCATAGGTCAGGGGCTACAATTCCTGCAAAAATATCCGATCAGAACCAAATTGTAATATGCACATCCTTAGTATCTTATCAAACCATGGTACCAAGTTTCAAAACAATCAGATCAAAACTGTAGAAGGAGTTGATTTCACAAGATAGTTACTGTCTATGAAGTGAGGTCAAACAAGGGGTCACAGGTCAGGGGCTACAATTCCCGCAAAAATCATCTAATCAGAACTGAATTACAATATGCACATCCTCAGTGTATATCAAACCATGGCACCAAGTTTCAAAACAGTCGGGCCAAAACTGTTGGAGGAGTGGATTTCACAAAAGTGGGACAGATGGATGGACGGACCCATAACATAATCCCCCTTCGGTCTTTGCTCAAAGGGCTCTTTGGCCCCTTTGGGTTTTGATCAGCGGGGGATAAAAATGGCTAACACCCTCAAAACATTATATTGACAAATAAATGTACTCTTGTGGTGACCCACCACAATTTACATGGACATTCAATCTTCACACTCGGCTAGGGCAGGAAGCAGAACAATTTGCATACGGACAGAGAGCCCCTAGGGGGACAACCAGAACAATGACTATTGTTATACATCCCCGGACTAAGGAGAGGAAGTCTGGCGCCAGTTAATCACGCGATTGATATGTATTGACTGTTATGTATATCAATATGCAAATGTGCCATGCATTCTCTCTTGTCTGTATAAAAGAGCTTGCTTCACAGAGCACACACACACACGCACAAACACACACAGCACACCGCTACAGTGTGTCTCGTGATGATGGAGGAATAAAACTGAAACCTTCAGCTCGTCGCATCGCACCTGAACTTATTTTTACCTCCACACTCTTTTTTTGAATATACATTCATCATATTAGCTGTTTATTTGTATTCTGCAAGAACTAACATGAGAGTAGCTTTAATGGGGTCATCCATCTTGGTTTCTGGGTTGCTTTTTTGACACAAATGTAGCTCAGATGGAACATCTGTGATGTCAGCTGGTGACAGAGCACTGACAGAAAAGGAATGCACCACCAGTAATGTTAGCTAGAGCTACATGTAGAATGTATACAAGGCAACTGTCTTGGCATCTTTTCTAAAGTTCTCTTTGAAGAATTGAAAGCCCCCACTGTCCTCTTTGAGAAAGCCACAAATATGATCACAGTCATTTTTACTAATTTTCCCTGAGTTTCTTTTTTTTTTTTATTGTCATGGTCAGTGACAATTTAACTTGTCAAACAGGACTTTAATTTGTAAAGTCAAGGGTCCCGAAACACAGAGAGGCCAATGTTCCCGCAGCTCAGTGGGGCAGTAAAGATACTGGAAAATAAAAAAGTAAAAATTTCCTCTTACCTTCATGCTTCCGTATCAGCCCATAAATTATCCACAGAGCCCTTAGTTTATCCTGCTTCTTTCTTTAATTATCTCCAATTCAGTTTACTCCTGGATGCTGAGAGTGAATTCAAACTGTGCACTGTATCACCTAAAGTTCCCCACATCTTATTTACATATTTTCAGAGTGAAACAAGGACCTGTACTTACATAGCACTTTTCTAGTCTCAAAGACCACTCAAAGCGCTTCACTAGCACTAACCCTCTATTCTAAGGGCCTATAGGAGACAGATATCTAGGGACAATTTAGAACAACCAATTAACCTAACATGCATGTCTTTGGATTGTGGGAGGAACCTGGAGCCCCCGGAGTGAACCCATGCAGCACAGGGAGAACATGCAAACTCCACACAGAAAGGTTCCTACCCCTGCCAGCCTGGGGATTCAAACCTGGAACCTTCTAGCTGTAAGGCAACAGTGCTAACCACTGCACCACCGTGCTGCCCGGTGGGGGTCCCACTAAAAAGGTTTTGGTCCCGATGTGTGAGGTGCCGGATCTTGCTCTGGCACAAATTTAAGCCCTGGTCATGGTTTACTTCTGTAAACTATGATATAACTGTGATTACAGTAGTAAATTGTGACTGACAACCCAGTTGAGTTAACCTCTTAAAATTCTGGTGTTCCACCCATGGGATGTTTCATATTTTCTACTGCCGCTCAGTGAAGAAAGAATTTGATTTTACTTTGCATCTGCTATCTTTAGGCATTTTTATGGAAACTGGCAGGAATGCTAAGGGGTTGAAGTGGGTCATACTGTATATTAATCAAATCCCAGTGTGGTAGCCTCATGGTATAGCATCTGTCCCACAGCTGGGAGGTTGTGGGTTCACGCCCCAGCAGGGCCCCATACCAAAGACCATATAACAATGGCACTTTCTGACTTCTAGCTTATACCTTATAATAGAATGGGAAACAAAAGCTGGTTACCCCATCCATGAGGAGAGCACAAGCCCTAGTGCTGGTTTCAAGCCCAGGTAAGTGGGGATGGTTGTGTCAGGAAGGGCATTGGGCATACAATCCTTGTCCAATCAAATGCACAGACTGTGAATAGCCCTAATAAGGGAGCAGCCGAAAGAAAAAAAAAGATATACAGTCATGTGAAAAAATTATGACACCCTATTAAATATTCAGTTCTTTATTAGGAAATCTTCACATATCTATCTCTAACCTTGTTTTTATTTTTATTTGCATTTTTACCTCCACCAAGGAGGTTATGTTTTCATCGGCGTTGGTTTGTCTGTCTGTCTGTTTGTTTGTCTGTCTGTCTGTTTGTTTGTTAGCAAGATAACTCAAAAAGTTATGGACGGATTTTTATGTAATTTTCACAGATTGTCAGAAATGGGGTATCCTACAGATGATTACATTTTGGTGGTGATCCGGATCACCGTCCACAAGAAAACCGCCATTACGCAAAATGCCATTTTCGTGAATAACTACTGAACCACTAATCCTATCATTGTCAATCCAATTGCTAGTCATATGTTTTCATGGTCAAGGAATCTGAAAACGTACACACAAACACTGTATGGGGGGAACTGTGGCACTTGGCGGAGGTCTGCGCTCTCCGAGTGCTTTTCTAGTTTAACATTTATTTTAGCCACTTTAAGTGGGAATGAATGTGGGGGTGTCCTAAAAAAGATGGGGGTGTCCTAATTTATTCCTCACCATTTGTTTAGAATTACTGTACATTTTACAGAAAATTTGAATAAAGTCTTTAATTCATTTTTAATTGTTGTGTTACATGACTCTCCCAGTATTTTTAACATTGATATTAAATATCCATATGTCCAAATATGTTTAAAAAACACACACACAGGCTTATACAGGGTGTCCTAATTTTTTCACATGATTGTATTTATCAAGCTTCTTCCAAAAATAGTCTCATCCACATTTGATAATTAGAAAAAAATAAAACTGCACGGTGTTAGTACATCTATCTCTTGCTTCCTGTTTGGTAGCTGCCAGTAGAAAGGAATGCTGTCTAGAGAGGATAGGTTTTATACACATATAAAAATTTAGTTGCTGCTCTCAAACAAACTGTTAGAATAAATTAAAATATGTGGGAGAAAATTAGCTGCCTCGGAGAAAGTTGCTTTCAAGTTTATAAAAACTTGGGAATGGCTTTAAATATGTTGCTTAGCTAACAATCAAAACAATAAAACAATCACTCTAACTTGAAAACATAAGCAGGTTTGAATAATTTCCCAACTGTAGGAAATTTAGGATCATGTTGACAAAGTCTGCACTGATTGCCTAAAACAATCAGTCTAATAGGAGCCATCTTTGCTGCTATGAATTTAGTTTGTTTTTATCTGGCACTTGACTGCTCTTACCCTACACTACATATTCACTTAAAGTTAGATCAAAGCTTTCTGAAAGCAAGCCGTTTCCATTTCCTGCAATCACACTGTAGCAAAGCAAAATGACTCATCTTATTGTGGCAAAAATCTCCCAAATGAAGAATTAATTCATGCTACGAAGTCATTGCAGTTGGGCAAATGCCCTGGACCAGATGGATTCCCAATGGAATACTACAAAAAAATTCATTTCTAAACTACAGTGGTGTGAAAAAGTGTTTGCTCCCTTCCTGATTTCTCATTTTTTTTTGTATGTTTGTCACACTTAAATGTTTCAGATCATCAAACAAATTTAAATATTAGACAAAAATAACACAAGATGCAGTTTTTAAATGAAGGTGTTTATTATTAAGGGGAAAAAATCCAAACCTACATGGCCCTGTGTGAAAAAGTGATTGCCCCCGAAACCTAATAACTAATTCAGCCACATTGGAGGGTCTTCAAGCATGAACCACCTTTTTAAGGTCATGCCACAACATCTCAATCAGACTCAGGTCAGCACCTTGACTAGGCCACTCCAAAGTCTTCGTTTTGTTTTTCTTAAGCCATTCAGAGGTGGATTTGCTGGTGTCTTTTGGATCATTGTCCTGCTGCAGATCCCAAGTGCGCTTCAGCCTGAGGTCACAAACAGATGGCCGGATATTATCCTTCAGGATTTTTTGGTAGACAGCAGACTTCATGGCTCCATTTACCACAACAAGTCTTCCAAGTCCTGAAACAGCAAAACAGCCCCAGACCATCACACTACCACCACCATATTTTAGTGTTGGTATGATGTTTCTTTTCTGAAATACTGTGTTACTTTTATGCCAGATGTAATGGGACACACACCTTCCAAAAAGTTCAACTTTTGTCTCGTCAATCCACAGAGTATTTTTCCAAAAGTCTTGGGGATCATCAATATGTTTTCTGGCAAAACTGAGACGAGCCTTTATGTTCTTTTTGCCCGGCAGTGGTTTTCATCTTGGAACTCTGCCATGCAGGCCATTTTTGCCCAGTGTCTTTCTTATGGTGGGAGTCATGAACACTGACCTTAACTGAGGCAAGTAAGGCCTGCAGTTCTTTGGATGTTGTTGTGAGGTCTTTTGTGACCTCTTGGATGAGTCAGTGCTGCATTCTTGGGGTAATTTTGGTCTGTTGGCCACTCTGGGAAGGTTCACCACTGTTTCATGTTTTTGCTATTTGTGGATTGTGGCTCTCACTGTGGTTCGCTGGAGTCCCAAAGCTTTAGAAATGGCTTTATAACCTTTTCCAGAGTGATAGATCTCATTTACTTTGTTTCTCATTTGTCCCTGAATTTCTTTGGCTCACAGCATGATGTCTAGCTTTTGAGGATCTTTTGGTCGCCTTCATTTTGTCAGGCAGGTCCTATTTAAGTGATTTCTTGATTGAGAACAGTTGTGGCAGTAATCAGGCTTGGATGTGGTGAGAGAAATTGAACTGTTTTCCAAAGATGTGATAAACCACAGTTAATTTATGTTTTAATGGGGGGGGCAGTAACTTTTTCACACAGGGCCTAATATTTAAATTTGTTTGATGATCTGAAACATTTAAGTATGACAAACATACAAAAAAATGAGAAATCAGGAAGGGGGCAAACACTTTTTTCACACCAATGTAGCTCCCCTAATGATTGAGGTGTCTGAAGATTCGCCTAAGAATCTGAATCTGCCTCCTACACTAATGCAGGCCTTGATATCTGTGCTGCTAAAAAAAGACAAAGACCGACTACAGTGTAGTTCAGACCGTCCTCTCTCTTTACTTAATATGGACTATAAATTACTTGCAAAGACTTTGGCTTTACGTATAGAATCGATATTACCCTCTATAATTTCTCATGATCAGACAGGGCTCATTAAAGGCAGACATGTCTTTTCTCACATCAGGTGACTGCTAAGCATTACATTTAATGCTACCACATCCAAAACTTCAGAGGTGGTTATATCAATGGACACTGAAAAAGCTTTCGACCACATTGAATGGGACCATCTGTTTCATGCATTGGAAAAATTTGGAAAATTGTGGCCTGGATTAAAGGTCTGATGACATGATTTTGACATTTTTTAGCATGTTGTGTAAACCCAAAAAATCATTGTCGATGATCAATATAATATTTACAACCACGCCTGCATAAATTACTGTAGTTATCATCAAAAAACTGCAGCCCTTGAGTGGACTGTGGTGTCGCCCATCGAATGAAGGGTGGTACCACCATGGCGTAAGCAACAGAATGGATGCCGGTGTTGTTGAGTGGAATGACAGCAGCTTTGCAGCTCACAGTTTCTTTGGTTTCTTGTTTTAATTTTACAGCTATGCCTTTGCGTTGTGTGGCAGGCTTAGATAAACAGCAGGCCATGAAAGACCACATCACATGCTTCAGCTCCAACTGTCATAAGCCTCCTCGTGCGCTTTTACGCAGGAGGAGCGCACAAGGAGGGGAAGGATTAATGGATTTACGCGCAGCTTTGACCTACTTTCTGTGATCACATGCTGACACTCGCTGGTCTGGCTACGTTCCCTCTATCATTATCACCAGCTGATTAAAAATCCTGCTGATCATCTTCCCTGGTCCTCGCCCAGGTGCTTCTCATCAAACCATCACCAGCAGTGCATGTACTTAGCAGCCGTTTGCCAGTCACGCACTGCTGGTCCATAGTACTGTCATCTGTGCTGCTAGTCTAGCATTATTTTCAGCACTCTCACGACATGTTAGTCACTCCATGTTCGCCGTGGTTCTCGTGCGTCCTTGAAGCGTGTCAGCTCTGGGGCGCACCTGTTGCTAACACGTCTCCTCTCATTCGTTCTCTGGGTGATGCCGGCCCCTGAAAGCCATCAGTAAGTGTGTGTGTTTTTTGTACGTCTTCACCTGGGCTGCATGGTGGCGCAGTGGTTAGCACTGTGGCAGCACAGTTTACCCTTGGCCGGGGGATCGTGGGGATCGTGGGATCGTGGGTTCGATCCCAGCCCCCGACCAACAGTGATCTGTGTGGAGTTTGCATGTTCTCCCCGTGTCTGCGTGGGTTTACCCCGGGATTTCTCCGGTTTCCTCCCACATGCCAAAAACATGCAGGTTAGGTTAATTGGAGACTCTAAAGTGGCCCTAGGTGTGAATGTGTGTGTGAATGGTTAAGGGATAGCGCCATATCGTGGCTGCTTCATCCATCCAGGCGGTGGATGACCCTCAATTTCCCCTCTGGGGATCAATAAAGTATACTAAATCTAAAAAAAAAAAAAAAAAAAAATTATCTGTCTTTCTGTATTAAATGTGCTGTGGTGAACCCTGCATGTAAATTCTCGTTATTTCATCCTCCCTCTCCGTGCCCTACATAAGAGCGCACGGAGGATCATGATGAATGGATTTATGTGCAAGATTCACCAGAAAATACATAATACATAAAGATGATACACAGAGAATATGCTGCTATGATTTTATTGAAAAATCGGGTTTAAATAAATTATATTGATGAACAAATAATTTGTTGCAATATCTGTAACAAAAGCATAACTCTTTAGTGTTCCCTGCCGTGTTTGTCGCTGCTGCTGCGCCGGCCATGTGTGCCTCTCCACTGTCACTCTCTGAGTCTGACTCGCTTGGCACAATGCCCGCTTGGCATGGCTCAAACCTATACGGTCTGATGCCCCCAGATTCTTCATTGTCATCCCATTCTTCTGAACTATAATCGTCTGAAGATTGGACAACACAAACCAATTACAGACTACATGTGCTGGAACCATCGTTGATGTTTTCTACCACTTCCATCCTGTGTGTATAATGGGCAGCCAAGCGCTGTGTTCTGTCAATGACGTTACAACATGGCCCGGGGATTTTCCAGCCACTGACGCAATTGGTGACGTGGTGCTCATGAAAACGTCGGATATACACGTGAAAAAAAGCCTGTTTGACTTAGAACTGCACAGACCAACCTATTTTGTCATATTGTATTATGTGTTGAAAAATTAGATGAAGTCAAAAACGTGTCATCAGACCTTTAAGCTTCTTTATTCTGCACCTCAAGCGTAAATTAGAATAACTAATATGAACTGAATGTTTCCCTCGTCAGCGATCTACCAGACAAGGCTGTCCAATTAGCCCTATGCACTTTGCACTTGCCATAGAGCCTCTTGCAGTAGCATCTAATTCTAGAATCCATGGTATCGTTAGAAACAGTAGGGAGCAAAGAGTGTCACTTTATGTGGACGATTTATTGATATATATTTCTGATATAGATATATATTTCTGATATACAGTAGCTAAGTCCATCCCCCCATGCAGTGCATTCTTAAAGTGACTGCCAAAAATAGTTTTTTCTTAACTTGCCTGTAACATATTTTTTATGACTTACAAGACATATCAAGAGTGAAATCTCTCAAATGTCTCATGTCTGGGGGGGTTTTGCTCTTAAGTTTCACTTAAGCCCTGCCCCCTGCAAAAAAGGTGAGTTGAGATGGAACGTTGATGGTGACATAACTGTTCGTGGTGCTGAGCCAGTCAGAACTCTCTGGCCTAACTGACATTATCCTCCAGGCTAATTAGCATTTTTTGACAAACTATTTTGAAAACTTGACCCAAATTAAAATGGGTTTTACCATTAAACTGCTTTTAAGGACCGATGCAGTTTCAGTCAATATCCTGGGCCACCAGGCATACAAGTGGGCATGTCCTTCAATCAGTAAGACATTATCACGGGATTTATTCTGATAATGTAGTGCTATCCACTATTAGCCTTGTGGTGTGTGGTTGGGCCTAGTAATCACTGGTTCTGGCGTTTGGGGGGGGGGGGGGGGTCAGATTTTGGCAAGAAACTGTAAGGCAATGAAAGTTTTTTTGTAGAAAAAAGGGTATAAGATACCATTTTAGACAATGTAGATTTGTTTTTATAGGGGATTTATATCCACCAGAGTGTGTTTTTAAAGCATTTGGGTTCGTGGGAGTTTGCCCAACCAATTTACATGTGTTTTGTGGACTTGGAGAAGGCATTTGACCGCGTCCCTTGTGGTTTTTTGTGGGGGGTGCTTCAGGAGTATGAGGTGTTGGGCTTGTTGTTACAAGCTATTCTGTCTCTGTACAACCGTTGTGAAAGTTTGGTTCGTATTGCAAACACTTGGTCGGACTCATTCCCAGTGAGAGTTGGACTCCGCCAGGGCTGCCCTTTGTCACCGATGCTGTTCATAATTTTTATGGACAGGATTTCTGGGCACAGCCAGGGAACGGAGGGTGTCATGCTTGGTGACCACAAGATCTCATCTCTGTTGTTTGCAGATGATGTTGTCCTTCTGGCTTCATCCAGCAATGACCTACAGGTCTTACTGGGATGGTTTGCCGCTGAGTGTGAAGCAGCTGAGATGAGAATCAGTACCTCCAAGTCTGAGTCCATGGTCCTCAGCCGGAAAAAGGTGGATTGTCCTCTCCGGGTTGGGGACAAGCTCCTGCCCCAAGTGGAGGAGTTGTTAAGTGTCTTGGGGTCTTATTCATGAGTGAGGGGAGAATGGAGCGAGAGCTTGACAGACGGATTGGAGCAGCAGCTGTAGTGATGCGGATGTTGTACCGGTCTGTTGTGGTGAACAGGGAGCTGAGCTCTAAGGCAAAGCTGTCGATTTACCAGTCAATCTATGTTCCTACCCTCACCTATGGTCATGAGCTTTGGGTAATGACCAAAAGAATGAGATCGCGGCTACAAGCAACTGAAATGAGCTTTCCCTGTAGGACTGCTGGACTCACCCTCAGAGATAGGGTGAGGAGCTCAGTCATCCGGGAGAGGCTCAGAGTAGAACTGCTGCTCCTCCACTTTGAAAGGAGCCAGTTGAGGTAGTATGGGCATCTGACCAGGTGCCTCCAGGATGCTTCCCACTTGAGGTGTTTTGGGCACATCTCACAGGGAGGAGACCCCGGGGGAGACCCAGGACTCGCTGGAGAGACTATGTCTCCCAGCTGGTCTGGGAATGCCTTGGTATCCTCTCTGAAGAGCTGGAGCAGGTGGCTGGGAAGAGGGAAGTCCGGGCTTCTCTGCTTGAACTGCTGCCTCCGCAACCCGGACCTCCGGAAAAGCAGTAGAAGATGGATGGATGAAAATTAAACTTTTCAAAGAGTGAACTTTTTCCTCTAAACCAAGCTGTGCACCAATATCCTTTGCATACTCTCCCTTTTAAAATTGCAAATAAACAGTTTAAGTATCTTGGGATATACTGTATATCGTCTTATTGCACAGCCCTAGGCACAGGCATTGCGCAGGGGCAATTTTAGCCCATGCTTCCACACAAACTGTCTTCAAATCTTGAAGGTTCCGTGGGTGTCTTCTATGAACTCTGATCTTGAGTTCGTCCAATAGGTTTTCAATTGGATTCAGGTCAGGTGACTGACCGGGCCATTCTAGCGGCTTTATTTTCCTTCTCTGGAGCCATTTGAGAGTTTTCTTGGCTGTGTGTTTGGAATCATTGTCTTGCAGAAATGTCCACCTTCATTTCATCTTCAGCATCTTGGCAGATGGCAACAGGTTCTTGTCAAGGATGTCTTTGTACATTTGTCCATTCATCTTTCCTTCAATTATATGAAGTCTCCCACCTCCAAATGTCACTGCTGGTATAGTGTTTTGGGGCTGATGTGCAGTGTCATATCTCCTCCAAAGATGCTGTGTGTTGTGGCATCCAAAAAGTTCAATTTTGGTCTTATCTGACCAGACTGTATTTTCCCAGTATTTTACTGGCTTGCCCAAATGTTGTGCAGCAAACTTTAAACAAGCTTCAACAAGCTTTTTCTTTAGCAATGGAGTCTTGCGAGGTGAGCGGGCATAGAGCCCATGTCTGTTGAGTGCATTACTTATTTTCTTTGAAACAGCAGTACCTCCTAACTCCAGGTTTCTCTGGACCTCTCCACAAGGGGTCTTTGGCTCTTGAATAACTCTTCTGATAATTCTTTTGACTCCTCTGTCAGAAATCTTGCAAGGAGCTCCTGGTCGTGGCCAGTTTATGGTAAAATGATATTTTTTCCACTTCCAAATGATGGCTCCAACAGTGCTGACTGGAACATTCAGCAGTTTCGAAATGCGTCTGTACCCAATGCCATCAATATGTTTTGCAACAATAAGGTTGTGAAGGTCTTTGCTTCTACCCATCATGAGTTCTTTGTGGTGTGACAATAATAAAATAACAGCCCTTAAATAAGCATAGAAACAAATGAAACAAGTGATAGCGGGTGTGGGTCATCTGAGCGGGCAGGAGAAAACAAAGATACAGTTTAGACCAGTTGGGAGTAATGAGAGCAGGCTGACAGCTGACAGGGACCCCACCTACACGGACCAACAACCCGGAAACATCACTGACAGCTGTCAACCCAGAGGGAGAACACAATAGAATAAAAATATAAAGAGATGGCAAAATAAAGACAAGTAACCTCAAAAATGTGAATAACAAACTATAATGAACGTAAACAGGAAAATAAATCATACTAAGAAACAATACAGAATATGTGACAAATCAGCCAAGGATAAAATAACAGGAACTGCAACTCAAAACGACAACACTGTACAAATTTGAAAAAAGGCAAAGAGACTGATCCCGGTGGAATCCCCCCACGCTCAGATTGTGACACTGTGACCAAGCTCATCCACCCATTATATCACATGTTAGTTGTAACAAGTGATATAATCATTACTAATGATATTTAATTATTATTGCTTTCTGCTAATTCATCTTAATTTCATTTAATGTCTGACCTTGGAGGGATTTTTCTTTTATAATTTTCTTCTTTTTCTTGTATGATTTATCTAATAGGGGCCCATTGTTTATTTTGTGTTTGTATGTTTTTATTCTCTGTGGAAAAAAACAATAAAAAGAGATTGCGGGGGGGGGGGGGGTCTCTCCGTTTCTGTCCCTTAAGAGAAAAAAAAAACATCACAGCCACGCACTGTTAGCTCATGTTGAACTTTTTATCTTTACCCTCATGAGTTGCTTATCTGCTTTATCTGTGCTGTGTCAAAAAAGCCCTACGTAGCAAAAGTGAAGAGGTTGACAAAGAAGAATAAGGCAACAACTGACTGGACGGTCTTCATGCCTGTCACCTTGCGGTCAGCTACCTTGGCAATAAACTTAATGTATCAATAAAGCAAAGCCCTCGTATTCTGAAACACCCGCCTTTCATTCTCACACAAGGGAGCTCACTGTATGACTTATTGGTATCACTTTCCTTTCATGGAGGCTCAGTCTGTCCTTACAAAAATGTGCCTCATGTGTTTTATAGACTGTCATGTTGTTCACTATATCCATCCATATGACACTCTTAACCAGTATACACTTTATATTACTGTACAGAATATAATTGATAGGCATGTTGTCTCCAGCTTTCACAGCTATCATGCAATAGTTAGAGAAGGAGGTTAGAGGTGAGTGTGCCTGTTTAACAATGATTTAGATTAACTGCTAAATGATATGAAAGGGGATTTTTAAAAGATGCACCAAGAGGGAAATGATCGTACTGTACTGATCTTCCACTGGGCTGTGGCATTAGTAACTAACCGTTTCACCATTTCAGAGGTGCCACTGTTGAGTTGTAATGCAAACCTAATCAGTGACTGAAAATGTTAATGAAACTACCATAAAGAGAAAAATAAGTGGTAACAGCTTGGGGCACAAACTCAGTCTCGCTCGAGGCTTTGTGGCTTTTTTAAAAATGTTACCTCTTGGAGACTTACTGTTGCTGCTTGGTGCTCTCAGCTTCACATATGTACACAATGCTTTTGCAAAAGAAGCACAACTACTGTGATTAGCAAATTGTGTCAAGTCCTGGACGGGTCATACCAAAGGCCATATAAAAATGGTACTTCCCGCCTTCTACCTTGGTGCTCAGCAGGAGAAGTTGTTTGTGGCGGCACCTTGCATGGCAGCGGCCCCTCTGATTCTACATGTTATTAACATTGTAGATCGGAGAAATGCATTTTTGTTCTACTGTACATGATTGGCTGTATGGACTGAATGACAGCAGAGATGGCTTCTTCTTCTTAACTGGAGGTGTAGATACCTGTCAGTTAATGTGAGGTAACAAGCAGCAATCACCGGGTTCCAAGTAGATGTAGACTTCAATGTATTGTATGGTTTAGCAACAGCATTTAAAACCTAAGGTATGCTACACAGTTTTTAAAACGGAACTTCTTGTTCCTGGTGACTATGGCCTCAGTGTCAACAGCCAGTCACAGGGCACTTTGTTGGTAGTGGCTAAAGCTGTGCCTTATGATTCACTGCTTGGGCTTAGGTCATAGTTAACATGATTGTAGTCTTTTTATTCAGTGAGTCTCCCAAAAAAGATCTGTTGCAAGCAGTGTGGGCCTACTCTGGCTATAGGGGAAGTGACATTCACTTGGTCAAAGGTTGGTATACCATCAAAATAATTTTGTAAACATTATTTTAAGGTGAAAATCTTACATGGTGTTAGTTTAAAATGCACAGGACAGGCGTGCTGTATTTCAGTTGTTGTTCAGAAGAATAAGACTTCCCTAGCTTGTCTCAGACCTGGCACCGCCAGCATACCGAGCTGTCGCCTTAACACTACACCACACACCTGCTTCAACTCACGCTCTAACTTTCTCAAATGATAAATGTTCCACTGAAAGGGATTCCAAGCAGCAGTAGAACAGCATTAAAAGCTTTAGGTATGCTACACATTAGGTTTTCAGATGCACAGCAAAAGCATGTTGTACTTCAGAAGAATGAGACTTTGCTGTGAGGATTTGAACCCATCTCCAGCATGACCAGACAATTGTCTTGACTACTACACCACACAACTGCTTTAGGTCATATACTAACTTTCTCACACACTAACAAAATCTTTGAAACATGAACAGAACTGCATGAAATTTGGTGTTTTGCTGAAGAATACTGTTGTGATTGTGAGTGTGAAGTTTCATCAAGTTTGGATCACTACATCAGACATCAGCACATACATGCCAAAGAGAAACTGTACAGTTTGATTAGCATGCAAAATCAAAACGGATTGACATTTTTGGATCATTTTAACAGCTTTTTATTATCAGTATCTGTATATGATCTTTGCTTAATTTCAAACAATGTGGATGAATGGCCTAGGAAGAGTTCATTTTGACTTGCGCATTTTTTTTTAAAAAACATGGTGGAAAACTTAGAGCATAAGGATTTTGATAGAGAATCTAACTTGCACTGATTCACATGAGTGAATGGAGAATATGGGCTGCAGTTCACTTGCTGAGCACAGGAGTTATAAAAACAAGGAAAATCCCTCAAATTTGAGATTTAATGGGATTATTCAACTGTATTATGCCCCAAAAATTTGATACTGCCCTTTCAAGAGCCCAAGGTTACATCTAAAACATACTCATGGACTTCCGGTCTGGACGCCATGGCGACTGCAGCTTAACACTGAAGCTCTCAGACTCAATCCAGGATAACACCTTGAAAATCAAACTTAACGGATTTTTGGAGGAGTGAAAATCAAAAGACAAAATCATCATGTCTAAAGGAAAACAGAAGAAACTGAAATTCTCCAGGCTAGGACACGTATCGGCCGGAGAATCTGAACTGGAAGATCCCCGTTCAGAAGACGAGGAGCTGGTGATAGCTAACAAAAGGGTTAGCCTGAAATCACTATTTGAGGAACTACGACGATTTCGCCGAGATGTTACGGCCGAATTTCGGGAATTCAGAGAAGAATTGAAAAGGACAAACAGCAGAGTGGACCAGGCCGAGAACCGAATCTTGGAAACAGAGGATCGAATAAAAGTGCTCGAAGATTCTGTGCTGGACCTACGCAAAAGACAAGCAGCTATAGAGGCTAAGCTAACCGACCAAGAAGGAAAACAAAGAAGAGACAACATAAGAATTCATGGTCTGATAGAAGGAACCGAAAATGGTTTTAACTCAATGGCAGAATGCGTGGAATCCTTACTAAGAGAGAAATTGGATATTCCACAAACCACCGACTTGAAGATAGAAAAGGCACATCGTTCATTAGCCGCTAGGCCGGCGGCGGAAGCGCCCCCACGTTCGGTGTTGGTAAGATTTTCCAATTTCAAAATAAAACAAGAGGTTGTAAGACTGGCCTGGCAGAAAAAAGGATTTATGCACCAGGAGAGAAAAGTCTACGTGGAACACGATTACGCCCCGGAGGTCCTTAAAAAGCGCAGGGAATACAATGACGCGAAAAAGGTGTTAAGAGAGAAGAAATTGCGCTTTCAGACACCATTTCCTGCGAAGTTAAGGGTCTTCTACGGCGATGAAACGTGTCTCTATAATTCGGCGGAAGAAGCAACAGCTGACATGGCGAGAAGAGGGCTCCCAGTAACGGTGTTTAAACCCGCAGCAGACCCGAGTGAGAAGATCAAAGCGCAAACATGGACAACACAAAGACCCTCAAAATCCACGGACCAGCAGCGGGAAACCCAGCACCAGAGCGTCGCGGATAAACTATCCGTTTTCAGGTTGGAATAGCGACCTTTTTTTTTTTTTTTCCCTTCCTCTTGAATCAATCCGCACATCCAACCCCCCTCATACAAGGTAACAAACATTAAAGGAGATGCATATTCAGCATGTGGTAAAACATTTCATGGAACAATCATATTATTTGAAACAAATAAGTCTTTGTAATAAAAAAAAAAAAAAAACTTGTTAAAATAGAAATGTGACAATAATCCACATGTTCTGCTCATACTAACAAATACTGTTTTTGCGTGAGTGTTTGATGTGATGGGGGTGGGAGGGTGCACACAATTTCACAGGGTTTAGGCATAAAAGGAAAAAAAAAAAAAAAAATCATTACAAGTTTGTATTGGGTTCTGAAACTCACGTTAAAAGCATGGGACTACTTTCAGTGGTACGAGAGGGCCCTCAACACGTAACAGAGTTTGAGGAATTTCCCTCAGAGCCTTCACTCCATCAAGGCTCTTACAGGGTCTTTAAAAAGACCTCAGCTCAGGAAGTTCTTTTGACAGTTTTTTGTTTTAAAGTTTTTTACACTATGTTCTTAATGTTTTTCTTGTTTTTAATGTTCTTTCAGTTTCTGAGTAGCACAAAAGAGGGCCACCACACAGTTATACTAAACAAAACAACACAATGGAGAAACAGGGTGTAACCAAAATAATTTCATATAATGTAAAAGGGATCCTGAATCCAGTTAAAAGATCCAAGATTCTAGGCAAAATGAAAAAAGACAAAGCAGGAATAATACTTTTACAAGAAACCCACCTAACAGACGTGGAACACAATAAACTCAGTAGACAAGGGTTTAAAATGATCTCTTCATCTTCATATAAATCAGGGAGGAGGAGGGGAGTAGCGACATTGATATCAACCAAAATTACATTTGAAAAAAAATCAGAACACAAAGATAAAGAAGGGAGATACAGTTTGGTAACTGGGCGGCTAGAGGGAGAAGATATCACCCTGCTGAATGTGTATGCTCCACCAGGGGCTAACTGGAAATTTTATAAAAATGTATTCGACCTAATGATAACTAAAGCTCAAGGTTTAGTGATATGTGGTGGGGACTTCAATCTTAGACTGAATCCATACTGGGATGCTTCTGGTAATTCCCCACATCAAAATAACACCCAAAACAGGAAGACTCGGATGCTACTAAAAGAAATGGGAATCTGTGATGTGTGGAGGGAACTCAACCCCAGTGTAAAAGACTATACATTTTACTCAACTCCACATTCATCTTACTCAAGGATTGACTATTTTTTTATGTTTAATAGAGACATTGGTAGAGTAAAAACATGTAAAATAGGACTGATGGATCTCTCCGACCACAGTCCGATCTACATGGACTTAAATATCCAAAAATACACAAATAATACATTTTCTTGGAGGTTAAATTCAAATGTCCTGAAAGGACCATTGAAAGATGAATTGGAGTCAGATATTCTCAGATATTTGGAAGATAACGATAATGGAGAAGTATCCCCTTTAATACTGTGGGATGCATGTAAAGCTGTAATAAGAGGAAAGATTATTGCAAAACTGGCAACCCAAAAGAAACTAAGACAAGAAAAACTATCCACATTAGAGTCAGAACTTAGGAACCTAGAAAAAGAACACAAAGGCAACACTCATTCTACTGACTCGCTCAAGATTAAGGAAATTAAAAACCAAATAAATGAGATCTACACAATAGAAATCCAGAAGAAACTTACATTTCTGAAACAAAAATACTATGAAGCAGGCAGTAAATCGGCAAAATTGCTAGCCTATAAATTGAGGAAACATCAAACAGAAAGAGCAATCTACAAAATCAGAGACCCAGTATCAAAGGAAATAAAATTCAGAATTCAGGATATTCTTAAAAACTTCGAGAATTACTATAAGAACTTATACTCCCACAAAAAACATAAAAACGCATCCGAGGCATTCCTAAACACATTAAACCTTCCCCAACTTACGGAGTCACAAAATAAAACACTACTGTCAGAAATACATTCTAAAGAATTGGAAAAAGCAATTATGAAACTTAAAGCTAACAAATCCCCAGGAGCTGATGGCTATACAGCAGAGTGGTACAAAACCTTTAAACAGCAACTATCTCCTCTCCTCCTGAAAACATTTAATTATGTCCTCCACACAGGGGAAATCCCCCCCTCCTGGAGAGAAGGGGTCATTGCAGTTATACCTAAACCTGAAAAGGATAAACTAGAGTGCTCCAACTACAGACCAATCAGTGTACTAAATCAGGACTATAAGCTTTTTACCATTATCCTTGCCAAAAGGTTAGAGAATATACTGACAGACCTAATTCATTTAGACCAAACAGGTTTTATAAGACAAAGACAGACACAAGACAACATTCGACGCACTTTACACATAATTCATCATATAAAAAAATATAACTTAAATGCAGTCATATTAGGATTAGATGCTGAAAAAGCATTCGATTCGGTTGACTGGTCTTTTCTATACAGAATCTTATCCAGTTTCAATTTTCATAACAACTTCATTAGAACTATACAGGCATTATATAAAAAACCAACAGCTAAAATAAGGATTAACGGTAATTTATCATCATCTTTTGAACTGGAAAGAGGATGTCGTCAGGGCTGCCCCCTGTCTCCACTGCTCTTTGCAATCTTCATAGAACCTCTGAGCCAATGGATAAGACAAAACCAAAAAATTCAAGGTATTACACTTGGTCAGAAGGAACATAAAATAGCACTCTTTGCTGATGACATTTTAATATACCTAGGGCAGCCGGACACTTCTTTACCAGAACTAACCTCAGTTTTTTCAGAGTATGGAGATTTATCGGGGTACAAATTAAATATGCATAAAACCCAAGTTTTAACATTCAACTATGACCCAAATCATTATTCACTAAGCAAACTCAAAACTAACTGGGAGTCGGAATCTATGAAATATCTGGGGGTCAATATCCCGAAACAACTCAACAAAATTATATCACTAAACTATGATCCACTGGTGACAAAAATAAAATCTGACCTAGCAAGATGGAATATGATACCATTCTTGGGTATTGCACAAAGAATTGAAGCAGTCAAAATGAATATACTTCCACGTCTTCTATACCTTTTCCAAACAATACCGGTAGAACCTCCCAAAAAAACATGGCAGGAGCTGGACAGAAGGATCTCAAGATTCATATGGCAGGGCAAGAGACCTAGAATCAGATATAGAACCCTACAGCTAAACAAAGACAAAGGTGGGCTCGCGCTGCCAAATATCAGGGACTACTTTAAAGCCGCACAAATTAAAACTTTAGTAGAGATATGTAACCCAGTCTACTCTGCACAATGGAAGGAGATCGAATGCCAAATAACAAGTGACATCCCCCTACAGGCGATAATAGGGAACAATGTCTTACCTAAGCTTTTGAATAACACTAACCCGTGGATAGAGACCCCGCTAAAAATTTGGTTTAAGATAGTCAGAGAGAATCAAACTAAAGAGCCCTATCGACTTCTGCAATGGATCGCCTATGATCAGGACTTTACTCCTAATAAAACAGACACCAGATTTAAAAAGTGGAAGGAGAAGGGGCTGATAAAATATTACGATTTTTTTAAAGGGCAAATCTTAAGAAGTTTTGAAGATTTGAAAAAACAAGGCCTAATAAATCAAGACCTTTACAGGTTCTTCCAGCTTAGACACCACATAAACAATATACTTAAAAAGGAGGTTTTGGAAAGGGCCCAGTCAGGTGTTCTGAAGGTCTTCTTAATGGCATATAAAGGGATCCCAGGGATCAGATACATTTCTAAAATATACCAAGGTCTTCAAGACTTAAAAGGAGACAACACATCTTATATAAAAGAGAGATGGGAAAAAGAGGGGAATTTCACTTTACATCTGGAAATATGGGAAAAGCTAAATAAACAGCAATGGAAAAGTACCTCATCCCTGCAGTGGAGAGAATTTGGATGGAAAAACTTGGCAAGATTTTTCAGAACACCTGCACAAATCAAATTTACCCATAAGGGATTGAACTGTTGGCGCTTGTGTGGTGAAAAGACTGCAAATCATTTTCATGTGTTTTGGTCATGCCCAGTTATCCACCAATATTGGACCAATGTACAGACAATATTGGGGAAAATATTCAAAATTACAGTTCCCTTTTCTTTTGTAACTTTGTATTTGGGTTTACTACCGGACTCACTGGAAAGACGAGGAGAAAAATACTTATTCAATGTTTTAATATTGGCAAGCAAAAAAGCTCTAACTAAAAAATGGATGTTGAAGGACTGTCCTACACCTGAAGATTGGACTAACGTGATCCAAGACATTTACTCGATGGAAAAGTTGACATTCGCACTGAGACAGGACATGGATGGGTTCATGAACTTTTGGCAACCCTGGACCTCATATGTGTCTTCCATTAGATCTAATCTTTGACAAATACCATTTCAATAATGGTTCTGCTCTTTGTTCCAATGCTACTCAGATGCTCTTTTATCTTTATTTACTTACTTTTTCTTTTTGTTTGTTTTTTACTGGTTTGTTTGGTTTTTTTTTGTTTTTTGTTTTGTTTTTTTTTTTTCTCTTTAATTTCACTTTTTCTTTCACTTTAAAAAAAAAAAAAAAATAAGGGGTGTTGTAAGAATTAATCTTCCAATGTTGTCAGATATCAGAAAATAAGGGAACATGTGATGAAAATGTAAACACTGCACTGCTGTAACGACCTGTATACCCTTTACAAAAACTTAAATAAAAAAAAAAAAAAAAACATACTCATACTTTTAGTGTTTTTAATGTGTTAAAAGAGAATTCATTAATGGTCCCATATTGTGTAAAATGGTGCTTAAGAAGGTTTTATCCACATAAAATACAGCAAGTGTTCATTGCTGTATTTTATGTGCATTGTTAAAATAGTAAAATACTCATTTCACAAGGAAATGCACTCTGCCTTTGTGTATTTATTCTTTATTAAAGAAACCAGATTGCATTCCCCTGACTTTTTGATGTTACAAACTAGCAAGCCTTGTCTTCAGTTGTTGTAACTTAGCAAAACAAACACACCCTGGCTCCCTCATTACTTGTGATTGGCCCACTCAGAATTAGGTTGGGGGCTCATTAATATTAATCAAGAAGGCGGAAAATATTAGAACTTTACAGGCAACTTTTTTTTTTGATGAACTATAAAACAGAAATTATTTTTGGTCTTTAAAACTATATACTGTATATACAGTTGAAACCAGAAGTTTACATACACTGTATTAAAAAGACACATAACCTTTTTTTTTTCCACTGTCTAACATCAAATCAGGTTAACTTTTCCGGTTTTAGGTCAGTTAGGATTACCAAAATTAGTTTCGTTTGCTAAATTTTTTTGAGAATTTTTTATTACTTTCTTTAAAATCAGAAGTTCACATACACTAATATCAAAAAGAGAATTGTGGACCTCCACAAGTCTGGTTCATCCTTGGGTACAATTTCTAGATCCCTGAAGCTGCCATGATCATCTGTTCAAACAATTATACGCAAGTATTGTCATATTTGCCCCTTGGGGGCAGAGAGACAAACCCACGTGCTGAATGGTGTTTGTGACATTTATTAACAAAAAATAAAGTACAAAAATGGTGCCAACTGGTGATGTTACGCTCAACATCGCCTACTTGAGACTGACTTGAGCAATATAACATGTAAGTATCACGAGCAGAGTGTTGAGCGCTGTGTCAATATGCCCGATAAAGTTTCATATGAAACGGTAGACGTTTTTTATCGTGTCACCAATATATATCGTCATATTACACAGCCCTAATAAACACCATGGGAATGTCCAGCCATCATTCCACTCAGGAAGGAGATAGGTTCTGTGTCCCAGAGATGAACATGTTTTGGTGTCAAATGTGCATATCAACCCCAGAACAAGAGCAAAAGACCTTATGAAGATGCTGGCTGAAGCTGGTAAAAGAGTGTCATTATCCACAGTGAAAAAAGTCCTGTACCAACGTGGGCTGAACGGCCACTCAGCAAGGAAGAAGACATTACTCCAAAAGCAACATAAAAAAGCCAGATTACAGTTTGCAAATGCACACAGCGACAAAGACCTTATATTTTGGAGACATGTCCTGTGGTCTGATGAAACTAAAATTGAACTGTAAGACCATAATGCCCATCATTACATTTGGTGGAAAACGGGAGAAGTGTGCAAGCCTGAGAACGCCATCCCAACTGTGAAGTATAGTGGTAGCAGCACCATGTTGTGGAGGTGTTTTGCTGCAACAGAGACTGGTGCACTTCACAAAATAGATGACATCATGAAGAAAGAACATTATGTGAAAATATTGACGCTACAGCTCAAGATATCAGCTAGGAAGTTAACCTCTTGCACTCCGAGATACCGCGGGCGGACACGTCTCTGTGTCCTAGCGCGCCCTCGTGCGCGCTAGGACGCATACTGTGCGTCTCAGAGCGCACTGAAAAAAAAAAAGCTGCATTTCCGTTCTTTCACTACAGACACAGCCGCGAACAGAAAGCCAAAGGAGTGCTTTGATTGGTTTAGATTTGATTGACCTCTCATTTGACTAATAAGAGCCTTGAATTGGGTTTCTGAAACCTTGAAGAACCAATAACTGAAAACCTAGCAAGAAGGACCCGCCTACCAACGGCTGCGAATACAGCGAGCCAATTGAAGCAGAGAAGTTCGGCTATTGAAAGAGTGCGTCAAATCTGTTTTGTGTAAGCCACTGGGTGACACACACGCGTTCGCCAGTCTTTTTTTCTTACTACTGTTCTTATTTGTTTTGAAAAATCATTCGCCAAAACCGCAATCATGGAAGCGCAAAACCGCAATAATGGAATCATGGTTTGACCGGGTCGTGTGACCAGAACCACGAGTCGTAACAAGCGGACCAGCGTCATGTTCGTCTGACAATGAGGAAGAGAAGTTTGCCAGCGACACTGCTGTTGTGGACAGGTAAGTGTTATAAGCTAAATTATTCTTTATCCCTGAAAATTGTAATCCAAATGACTTTTGACCGATCGGTAAATTACAACTGTGCGTCATCGCCACATGACAGACCGGTCCGTGCGCCACGTCCGGACCGTGAACGCACCCCCCTCCCCCCCGCTACTCTTCTGTAGCGGATTGCAGATATATTGCAGATATTTTAGTACAACTGTGCGTAGCAGATCACGGGGACGGTGCGCCGTGTCCATCATGTGGCGATGGACGATGTCCGTCCTCTGTAGCGGGGGTGGGGGGGTGGAAGTTGTTATCCTCTACATTACAGATATTCTAGTATAATTTTTAGTGCACTGTAGGTTATTCTTTCTTGTAAAAAAAAAAAAAGCCACACATTTTTTACGTGGCATGCTTCTTTGTTTGTGGGGGCTTGTTTGTTCATTCATTCATTCATTCATGAATGAATAAACAACCCCCCCCCACACACACACACACAGCCCTGAGTGTCACCTTTCATTAGAGCCCAAGATCAAGCTTCTATATTGAATCATTCAAAAGTTACAGACGTTTTTCCAAACTGTGCCATTTGGCACAATTTGGCACAGTTCAAAAACGTCTGGGAACAACCTGACAAAAAAGCTGTGTAATATATTCATTTTTTGTGGTATTGTTACAAAATTTTGACCTCAGCTGGATAACACTTGGTTCTACATTTCTGTTGCATTTTCCAGCCCGGATCTGACAGCTGTGTGTTATTTGCAAGCATTTGTATCCAAAAAAACACCCAGGCGAACTTTATTTTCTTCAAGTTCAGTATGTTTAGATGACTGTTACTCAGTGGCAGGAGCACTTAGAGAGATTATGACTGTTTTGCCAAAAAATTTAAAGTGTTTTCTTTTAAATGAGACCAACCCCATGAAGATGCTGCAAAGGGTTGAAGAACAGCTTTTGATTTACTTTGGGTATGTTATTTTTAGGCGTTTTTAGAGAAATTGACCAGAGTGCAAGGGGTTAAAGCTTGGGCACAAATGGGTCTTCCAAATGGACAATGACACCCAAGCATACCGCCAAATTAGTTATAAGTTATAAATTGGCTTCAGGAGAACAAAGTCAGTGTTTGGCGTGGCCATGACAAAGCCCTGATCACAATCCCATCAAAAATTTGTGGGCAGAGCTGAAAAGACGTGTGTGAACAAGGTGGCCTACAAACCTGACTCAGTTCCATCAATTCTAAAACTGATCTGAAACACAAAGTTTAGTCTGATTTAATGTCAGGCAGTGAGAAAAAAAGGGTTACAGTATGTGTCTTTTTATACAGTATATGTAACGTCTGATTTCAACTGTATGTCATTGAGGAAGTGAAAACGTAAAATGAACCTCTGGAAATGCACAGTATGGGACCTTGAAAAATGGCAGTTGTTGATCAGCTTTTATTTAAATCAGCTACTGCCCTGATTTACTATAAACTGACTTTATCCAAACTTACTGTTCCTGACTGATGTACAACCCAAAGTCTGTGATCATTAACTAACTTTTTGATGAAGCAGTTTACTCTTTCAACATGATGGCAGCTGTGTTAAACTACTAAATTCTTGACAGTTTTCAACCTAGTGCCTCATATTTGGCCTTGCCCCTACAGGATTCGTGTGCAGTGTCAGTCACGCTGGGGAACCAAACCGATCCCTGCATTGATATTGCATTGACCTGAAGGACGCACGGCAAGCTGCAGATTACCTCAGCTGTAACACTAGCTGTATTGTGCTGAATTTTGCATGGTCACATTGACCTGGTAACTCCTTCATTATTCATTGCAATGGGAGGAAAGCAGCAAAATGAATACAGTACGCACACGTGTATGCATGCATATCTATCAGATGGAGGCAAGGGTAGATTTAAAGGTGCATCAGGCTGGAGAGACAGTGAGGGTGATACCTTTGTCTTCATTGTTTGAAACACTGGAGCCATGTGACTGAGTTGCCTGTGTGTTCATGTCTACATGTGCGTGTGTGAACTCCATCAGTCCTCGGGCAGAAAAGGGTGCGGGAGTAATCTAGCACAGGAGACATAACACCCCGACCATTAGTGGACCAGCTCACATAACCCAAGCACTGGCAGCTGACAGACATGCGTAAACACATGGCACTGCTTCCCTGCATTCAGCATGGCTTCAGTGTTCAACACCTCTCTCCACACCCCACACCCCACCGGCCTTCTCTTTCTGTCGCTACACTTGGGCAGCTCACAAATATTTGCAGTGGTGCTCTGCAAGCTCTCAGAAGTCAGGATTAATGGTGGTGTGTGCCGCGCACACAGGGCCTGAAAAGAGTCCCCATCTGGATCTCCGACCCGTGACTGGAGAACAGAAGTGACACACAGAGCCAGGGATTTAGGGGTGGGGGGGGGGAGGTCTGTAGGCACCACTTCATAAGTGAGCAGGACTCCAGAGCAGTTGGGCACATGAATGAAGGGACGTCTCTGTCTTTTGATGTATTGAGGAGGGAAAGAATCCTGCTTGTCAGCCTGGGCCTGATGCCACACCAAATGGATTACATTTTCCCCACCAGCTGATTAAATAGCTCTAATCTGCATCCATCGCTGGGCCCAGATCCAACAATGGCAGCAGCCAGTAGGGGCATGGGCAAGGCTGCCCCATGGCTACCTACAAGTTTCCCACAATTCAGGGGACCAGATAGAATCAAGATTAAAATTACACCTAAGTTCAGAGGGACTGGGCCAAGAAGTTTGTTTGATATTGTATACTTGAAAAATTGGAGTACAGTATAATTACTGTATGACTTAAAGTTTTGATAAACCACAACAATTAAGAGAATAGAGCAATCGAGCAAATTGCTAACATGCTCTTAATGGCATGTTTGTTAAAATAAGATAAGATAAGATAAGCCTTTATTAGTTCCACAATGGGGAAATTCCAGGATTGCAACAGCACAGGGATAGCAACACTCAGAGCAATAATTTAGAAGATAAGAAAATAAGAGCAGTGAATATACATACTGTATGTACACATAAATATACTGTATATATATACAGTGCGGAGCATTTTAGCTAGATGGAATAATATATATTCCTGCTATAACTAACTAACTAACCTGCTATATAAGTGCAGGTTAGTTAGTTAGTTAGTAATAAACAGCATAACAGTCTATTTAGTTACCCCACATTGTATGAATATGTACCCATACATATTGTCACCCTCCGTAGCGATTTGTATTGTCCTAGTTGTATACTGGAGGGGACCATTTTGTGTAAGTCTGTTCCGTCTTTTGCATTCAGTACTATTAGGTCATCATGTTTTTTTGCTATCTCTGCGAGTAGCCCTGCTTAGGTTATAAAGTCAGACAGCCATAGGTAGGAAGGACCTGTAAAACCTCTCGGTCGCGCACCTAGGATGATGTAGCCTACTGCTAAATGAGCTCCTCAGTGCATTCAGTATGTCCTGCATAGGGTGGGACTCGGACTCCAGCAAAAATGAACACCCAGGTACTTGTAGGATGTCACCATCTCAATGTCTGTTCCCTGGATGTTTACTGGTGCTGTGAGGGGTTGTCCTTGCCTGCGGCAGTCCACCGCCAGCTCCTTAGTTTTTCTCTCGTTGATCTGGAGGCAGTTCTGAAGGCACCAGTCCACCAAGTCCTGGATAAGTCCTCTGTATTCAGCTTCATCTCCGTTGGAGATGAGGCCGACGATCGCAGAGTCGTCAGAGAACTTCTGTAGATGGCAGTGTGTTGTGTGAGAAGTCCGCAATATAAAGGGTGAACAGGAAGGAAGCCAAAACCGTTCCCTGGGGGGGCCCCGTGCTGCCGATGACCGTGTTCGACACACAATCCCGGGTTCTCACAAACTGTGGCCGGTTTGTGAGGTAGTCCAGGATCCACAATGACAGGTGCTGGTCCACCCCTGCGCACAGCAGCTTGTCCTTCAGGATCATCGGTTGGATGGTGTTGAAAGCACTGGAGAAGGCAAAGAACATGATCCTCACCACATTCCCAGGCTTCTCCAGGTGGAACAGGGAACTGTGAAGGAGGAAGATCACTGCATCCTCCACCCCGATGCCATGCTGGTAGGCAAACTGGAGTGGATCCATTGCTGGTCCCACCAGGGGGCGGAGGTGAGCAAGGAGCAGTCTCTCCAGGGTCTTCATCAGGTGAGACGTCAGGGCCACCGGTCTGTAGCTGTTCAGGTCACTGGGGTGGGAAGTCTTTGGTGCGGGTACCACACAAGATGTTTTCCACAAATGTGGTACCCACCCCAGCTTCAGACTCAGGTTGAAGATGTGCTCCACAATCCCACACAGCTGGTCTGCGTAGGACTTGAGGAGCTTCGAGCTGATGCAGTCCGGACCCGAGGCCTTCCTCGCCTTGATCTTCCTCAGCTCTGCCCTCACCTGGGTCTTAGTGAGGGTCAGGTTGAGGGGGCTGTGCGCTGGGAGTGGGGGGGTGTTGGTGGAGGGGGGTGGAGGGGGGTGGACAGCAAGTCTCGATGACAGTAGAGGCAGCAGTGGTTGTTGTGCAGACGGAGGGGAGGGCGGTTGGTCAAACCTATTAAAAAACAGGTTCACATTGTTCACCCACTCCCTGCCCCCCGTGACCTGGGACGAGGTATTCTGGAGCCCAGAGATGGTTTTGAGGTTTCTCCAGACCCCGCTGATGTCGCTCTGTTGCAGCTTGTCCTCCATCTTCTTCCTGAAGCTGTTCTTGCCTTCTCTGATCTTCCTCCTTAGCTCCCTCTGTACGGACTTCAGCATCTCCCTGTTCCCCAACCTGAAGATCCTCTTATTCTCTCTCAGTAGTGATTTTATCTCAGGGTTGATCCAGGGTTTGTTGTTTGAGCAGCACCGTATGATCTTGTTGGGTACGGTGTTGTTCACACAGAAGTTGATGTAGTCCGTGATGGTGTGAGTGAGGCCGTCGATGTCCTCACCATGTGGATCGCAGAGCTGCTCCCAGACAGTGATTTCAAAACAGTCCTTTAGAGCATCCATTGCCTCCTCAGACCATATCTTCACTGTGCGCATAACCGGAGGTTGTCTGTGTACTAGGGTTTTGTACACCGGCAGGAGATGAAACAAGTTGTGATCCGATCTCCCAAGTGGGGGGAGTGGTGATGAGGTGTATGCCTCCTTAGTGTTTGCATAGAATAAGTCCAGTGTTTTATTGTCTCTGGTGTGGCATGTGACATACTGGGTGGATATGGGCAGGATGGGGAACAGTGAGATATTGTTAAAATCACCGGAGATGAGGAGAAGAACATCTGGGTGTTCTGTCAGAAGCCTGCCAGTTACTGAGTGGATGATGTCGCTCGCTGCCCCACTGTTCGCTGTTGGATTTGCATAAATAACAATGCAGATCACGTATGAGTATTCCCTCGGGAGGTAAATAGGCCGCATGCTAACAGTTAGCAACTCCATGTCTTTGCTGCAGTGTTGCTCTTTAACCGTGATATGTCCCGGTTTACACCAGCTGTTATTGACATAAATTATCACTCCTCCGCCCCTTGCCTTCCCACTGTCTGGTGTCCGGTCTGCCCGTATTGCGTGGAAAACCTCCAGTTCGATGTTAGCATCTGTTGCTAGTTCTGTTAGCCACGTCTCAGTAAATAACATCATGCTAATCTCTCTGAAGACGCTTTTCATAGCAGGACATGGCCACCAGTTCATCTGTCTTATTGAGTAGCAATCGAACGTTCCCCATAATAACGGATGGGAGGACGGGCCTGTACCTTATATTCCTCGCCTGCCGTCTTACTCCAGCTCGACATCCACGCCGTTTCCGTCTTATTTCTCCCGGTATGTCGAGTTTTTGCGTTAGCACCGTGGGCCGGTTAAGTGCTAACAGCTGGTCCCTGTTGTACTGTCTCCTGCTATAAACAGTGACTCCGTCCGCCAGCTCAGGAGACATTTGGGGCGATCTGTGTGTCTGTGATGGATAAGGTGTCGCCAGATGAGAAAATTTAGCGAGAGAAGCCAGATAGTAAATAAGAAATAGGAAGAAAAACTCAGAATTGAGCTGCTGTTGCAAAAAGGCAGCCGACCCGTGTGGTGCCGGAAGATAAACAGTTTGTTACAGTTTGATGTAACTGTAGGAAGGCTGATTATGTTTTATAAATGTCAACACTGATGCCACCCAGCTGGACACCTAGATGTCAACAGCCATACTGATTCCCTTTCACTATTTTTTTTTTTTTTTTTGGGGGGGGGTCCAGATATAATCACATCATATTTCAAAAAGCTGGCTGTATCTACCCTGTTTCTGAAAGTTGTGTGGATGATGTCTGTTAATTATTAGTACCATGAAACTGGGGAAATTAAATAAAGTACGCACATAATTGTTCTTACTGGAACACTGTCTCGTTCCTACAAGATGGGGGGGGGGATAATCCAAGAGCAACAAACAAAACTAGCCAAGAAAAGGTCCAGTTCAGTCACTTGTATTAGTGGAATTGTGGCTGCAGTTGACCATTTTAACATACACTATATTGCCAAAAGTATTGGGACACCCTTCCAAGTGAATGGGCACCAATGGATAAAGTAAGGTCCATAAAGACATGGATGAGTGAGTTTGGTGTGGAGGAATTTGACTGGCCTGCACAGAGCCCTGACCTCAATCCAATACACCACCTTTGGGATGAATTAGAACAGAGATTGCAAGCCAGGCCTTCTCGGCCAACATCAGTGCCTCACCTTACAAATGCGCTTCTGGAAGAATGGTCAAAAATTCAAATAAACACACTCCTAAACCTTGTGGAAAGCCTTCCTAGAAGAGTTGAAGCTGTTATAGCTGCAAAGGATGGCCAGTCATTTGGAAGGGTGTCCCAATACTTTTGGCAATATATTGTATGTGGCCATTAACTTGCTTCTGGAGCCAGTGTAATGTGATCATTGGTGGGAATGCAATTTAGTCACTTCTGTAATGGTGTCATTTGTTTTTGAAAATTGATAAATTCTAATTTCAGCCTCCTAACGCACTCAGAAGGGCTACTAATGCTTTCCTGTTTCACTTACTAGTCTACTTCTTGTCACAAGGCTGAGCACGGTGTGTCACTGTGCTCAGGCTCTTAATTTATTTCTGATTATTTCCTGTATTTTCCCAGTGTTGTGTGTTTATTTTACTGTATGTTGGTTTAGGACGTGTTCCTAGCTGTCAGTTGTTCTATCATGCATTCATGTCCTTATTGTGATTATTATTATCCTGGCGTTTAGTTCTAGCATTTATATTTTGTTTCTTTGTGCCAGGAGCTCTCCACCCTTGTTTCCAGACACTCCCCCCTTGTTATCACTCTGTATGTGTTGCTCAGTAATTAGGTCACCTGCCCGCTCATGAGATCCACACTTGATGGCACTTTGTATGTTTGATTGCCTGCATTATTTAAGACTGCCTGTTCCGTTTGCTTATTGTCAGTGCCTCAAAGTGTCAAGATTATTTTTCCACTCCGTCAGAACCCCTACCCTGTTCCAACGTGCATTCCTGCTTGCTTCCTCGCTGTTTACCTGCATTCCTCTGTTGTTGTAAGTTTATTTTGCTCACTGTTTGGACTTTGTGTTTCTCCATTAAATTGCGCAACTAGCAGTCCAGCACTTGGGTCTCCCTTTCTGCCTGCAGGGACCAGATCATGACAGTATGCACTGACCTGATGAGACCCAGCTGCTGCTAGTTTGTGTTTTTTATGTTCACTCACCTGTAGTTTCGGAACGGTTATCATATCCCCAGCACGTCAGCCTTCAACAAATAAAGGAAGATTGGCAGCTGGGTCTTCGAGCCTGGAGGAGGAATGGGCCACCATGTTCATCCAGAGTTCTGTGGATGAAGCTCTTGCCTCCCGTGGACCTAAGAAGACCTGGGCAAGCGTAAATGTAGCGATGGAGATAGTGAAGGCACATCCCAGCTTGAGGAAGTATCCCCAGTTTGCAGAACTGTTGTCCACGGTCTCCTCGTTTCAGCAGCTGTTTCCTGGGCTGACGATGGGCCCGCTTCCACTGGGCCTGAAGCCGATGAGGAAACACGCTCTGCGGCAGACGTCCTGCTCCACCTCCAGCTCAACCATTCCTGCTCATGCTCTGCTGGCTCCAGGATGCTGCCATCCTGCGCCGAACCGCCGGAGGAACGCCTCCACCTCCCTATCAGCAGCCCTTCCTTCACCGAGGTCGAAGACTCCCGCAGCAGTCTCCGTTTCTTGTTTCTCTTCTCCGGCTGTCCCGTCAGCCTCCTCCTCCGCTGCTGCTGCTTCCCCCTTCTCCTCGGTGATTCCTCCTGCTGCTGAAGGGCTGGCTGCTTCTCCCCTGGCTCCGCCCGTCTCTGTGCCTGCAGGGGTGGCTCCTCCACAATCCACTGAGGGGCCCACAACTACCGTAGCCACGGAGAGGGGTGACTGTAGACCCGCTGCAGCAGGAAACATTGTGCCCCAGGAACACGGGCAAGTGTTTTTCATTCTCTATGTCCAACATATGAACTTTCTTCCCCGATTCCGGATGGTGAGGCTCAGCCTTTGCAGTCCACTGAGTCCTAACTGCCTGCTGCAGCCATTAATTTTTCCACCTGCCCTCTCTGTGTCTCCTCCTGTTTTCCCTGAGTGCTTGCCAACTACTGGGTTGAGCCACAGGATGATGGAGGAGCCTGTGGCTCTGGAGAACCTGTTTCCAGCCCCACAGCCATGGTCTGGATGGAGGGAGAGCGCTGCCTGTGATCCGGAGCCTGTGATCTGGAGCCTGCACCGACGATTGAGTGTCCCGGGGCTTCAGCTGTGCAGGATCCAGCGCCAGCAGGGAACCAGCCTCCTGTTGTCACGCCAGGCGAGTCACCTGCGTGGGTCACTTCGCTGGGTGGTCCTGGGACTGCATCGACCACCATCCCTGCTGCTGGGGCCACCGCAGAAGAGTCAGAGCTGAACCTCCAGAGGGCCAGGCCCGAGACATCGTCGTCTGGATCGACGGAGTCCTGGACGGTGGTGTTGCTTGAGCTCGGGCAAGTGCTCGCCTTTGTTTTTATTGCTTCCATTTTGGAGAGATGTTGTCTGGCTCTTGGTGGGGAGAGCCAAGGGCAGCCGTCAGCTGCACCTGAGCTCACCTTGCCGGGCTCCACTGCCGCCGGTGACCCTGACCCTGTGTCTCTGTTCCCCTTGTCTGAGCCTTTCCCCAGGGTCACAGAGGTTTGTCCAGCATCACCAGAGGTCTCCGTGGGTTCAGTCTCACCACCGGAGATCTTCATGGGTCCAGCTCCTTCTGCTGAGGTCATCGCGGGTGCTCCGTTCCAGCCCTGGACCTCCGTGGGTGCAGCTCCTCTTCAGTCCAGGTCTCCGTGGGTGTGGTGTCCCAGTTGGGGACCATCGTGGGTGCTGCGCCCCAGCCTGAAACCAACGTGGGTGCTGCGCTCCAGTGTGGGTACACCATGGGCGTTACTGCTCCAGCCTAGGGGCCACCGTGGGTGCAGCTCTGGCCCAGTCCGGGTCCACTGCGGGTGCAGCTATGCCCCCTTCTGGAGCTACCGTGGGTGCTGATACGCTCCAGCCCGGAGCCCCCATGGATGCAGCTTTGGTCCAGCCTGGAGCCACCGTGGGTGCAGCTTTGCTCCGGCCTGGAGCCACCGCGGGTGCAGCTTTGCTCCAGCCCGGAGCCACTGCGGGTGCTGCCATGTCCCAGTCCGGGACCACCGAGGATGCAGCAGAGCAGTCCAAAGGCGTTGGGGTTCCCTCTTCTCTGCCTGACGCCGTCAGGGTTCCCTCTCCTCTGCCCGAGGCTGTCGGTGTTCCCCCTCCTCTGCCCGAGGCCGTCTTGGTTCCCTCTCCTCTGCCCAAGGCTGTTGGGGTCCCCTCTCCTCTGCCAAGGCCGTTGGGGTCCCCTCTCCTCTGCTGGAGGCCGTCGGGGTCCCCTCTCCTCTGCCCGAGGCCGTCGTGGTTCCCCCTCCTCTGCCCAAGGCTGTCGTGATTCCCTCTCCTCTGCCTGACGTCGTCGTGGGTCCCCATATTCCTCTGTCCGCCACACCACTGGTTCTCCTTGTTGGGTGACCGCCTCCTGGACTACCCCTTCTGTTCGGGTGGTTAAAGGACTCTGGAAAACCGCCCGATAGACTGTGCCGCTGGGGTAGGTGGTCCATGCTCTCTGGGAGGGCGCCCGACTCCTTGCATCATGCCGTCCGCCAGTCCTGGGACTCTGGCCACCCGCCTGAACTGTCCAGCTCTCTGGTCCTGAGGGCTTAGGCGGTTTGGGTTTTTGCCTGGTTTGGGTCCTGAGTGGAGTTTTGCTTTTGTTCCCTCCTAGCCTGGTCCCCCCACCGTTGGTTCTTTGTTCCTCTCCTGTTAGAGGGGTGGGGGGGTGGCTTTCTTTTTCTTTGATGTTGCCCTGGGGTGTCTGGATACACCCCTTTGGGAGGGGGGCTGTCACAAGGCTGAGCGCGGTGTGTCACTGTGCTCAGGCTCTTAATTTATTTCTGATTATTTCCTGTATTTTCCCAGTGTTGTGTGTTTATTTTACTGTATGTTGGTTTAGGACATGTTCCTAGCTGTCAGTTGTTCTGTTCTGCAGTCATGTCTTTATTGTGATTATTATTATCCTGGCATTTAGTTCTAGCGTTTATACTTTGTTTCTTTGTGCCAGGAGCTCTCCACCCTTGTTTCCAGACACTCCCACCTTGTTATCACTCTGTATGTGTTGCTCAGTAATTAGGTCACCTACCCGCTCATGAGATCCACACCTGATGGCACTGTTTATGTTTGATTGCCTGCATTATTTAAGACTGCCTGTTCCATTTGCTTATTGTCAGTGCCTCAAAGTGTCAAGGCTATTTCTCTACTCCATCTTCCGACCCTGTTCCGACGTGCATTCCTCCTTGCTTCCTCACCGTTTACCTGCATTCCTCTGTTGTTGTAGGTTTATTTTGCTCACTGCGTGAACTTTGTGTTTCTCCATTAAATTGCACAATTAGCAGTCCAGCGCCTGGGTCTCCCTTTCTGCCCCGCATGGGCCAAATCATGACACTTCTATCAGTTACTTTCTCCTAAACTGTAAAATTTAAGGGCAATTAGAACTGCTGGCATGCATAGAGAGTAAGTTACAATAATTACAAGTGGTGAAAATTATGGAGGTTTGGAATGTGGCTTTTTTTTTTTGTCTTTCGGTTGCTACCTTTCGGCGTCACTACAGCGTATCATCACCTTATATCACAATGATCCGCATGTTGATTTGGCAAGGATTTTTACACCAGATGCCCTTCCTGACACAACCCTGCCCATTTATCCAGGCTTGGGACCGGCACAGGGAGTACACTGGCTTGTGCACCCTGTGGCTGGGTAACCAACTTTCCTTCCTCGATTGTGTTTTTTGCTGAGCACCAAGCTAGAAGGCAGGAAGTACCATTTTTATATTGTCTTTGGTATGTCCCAGCTGGGACTTGAACCCACGACCTCCCGGTTGTGGGGTGGATGCTCTACCTCTAGGCCACCATTCCAGTTTAAATGTGGCATTTTTAAATCTTCAAACTAAAATCCACTTTTGTCCACATTTTTACATTATGCAGGCATAAAGTAAAACTCTGGAACACTGTGACAGTGTTTGGTAGAAAAGACAGCTACAGTGTATTACCCTGTGGGGGTTTTGGCACGCAGCTGCACAGATATAAATGGGTGCCTAGCTGAATTTACTGCAAAACCTTGTTTTTTTTATGAGAAGAGAATAATTTTAATAGTTCATCATATCTTCCCCCTTGTTCTGCATTGTATGAATTTTCTCAGTTCATTCATTCAGCATTGTTAATTTTGCTGATAGTATCAGACTGCTATCCCTTCATGTTTACTGACTCCTCTGTGTGCCAGTTTATTTGTTTCCATTTCTTCCTGTTCTTTGTGTCCTTGAGCTTTTGTGCTTTTTCCCCCTTTCCTTCTCCAGGCCCAGCGACGAGAGGCACCCAACAGTGACAGCTGATGGCACCGTGGACAACCTGGCCCAAGCCGTGGACTTGATCCTCAATCAGAGGCAACACTGAGTACAAGGCAGTGGACAGTGAACGGTGACAGCTGTAACCCTGAGTAAGACAGGCCAAATAGTGCTAGTAAGTTTGACAAAAACTGGGATAGGATGCTGAGAACTGAAATGAACAAAAACACTGTAGAACACTGTCAGACGTGTGTAGGACTGAGCCATCTGCTGCTCTACATAGTGTAAAACTAGAACGAAGCTAGATGCATAGTATACTCTGAAATTGCACTATGCATTTGTCAGTAAATGATTGGCATAGATAAGATACCTCAGGTTGATACGAATCTGCCTGTAACCAGCTGCTGACTGAAGTATTTCTGTGCACTCAGACTTGCTAGTATTGTACACTCAGATGTTATAAAATAGTAATAATTGTTCACAAAACTTGCACACAGCTTTTATTATTATAAATAAAGCTATTTTGCAATCCTGGGAAGTGTGTCCGAGTCATTGTCACAGAAGAGCTCAAGGTCTTAGAGCACTGAGGAAAATTTAGCCTTGGTTCTGGTTTAAACTGGATCCCATATCGGCACTGCTCTTGTTATACAATAACAAATCTCTGGAAATGGGAAGTGAGCTGGTCTGAGAGATGATGAATGCAGTCCCCAGCCAAATGTGATGAATTATGCCGGGGCCTGAGCTCATGTTTCTTCCTGTGTAAACAAAACCGAAACAGACGCTCCATCATCACACTGAAGAATCGCAGATCTAAATTTGCTTATCTTTATATACTCGACTGCCTCTTCTGGGAAGCATCCTGTCATGGATGCAGTGTCAGAAGCCACTCATTAGACCCAGTCTTAACTGTGAGGTTAAATCAAATGAGGGGCCAAATTATTGGTTATTGGGCTCACATCATTGAGGCCTTTGGAAGTGGGGCATAAAAAATAAATGATTCCCAGTCGCTGCCCTCAAGGTTTCAGTGCACCAAATAACTTCAACATAAAAAAAAACCAGCTTCCAAGTCAATCACTGAGGTCTGTTGGGTTCATTATCACACAAGCTTGAATTGTTTTGGGGTAATTAGAGGTGATGAAATGTTATGAAGTATTATGAAAGGCTCTCAGAGCTGGTAGCACCACGCCTATTTCTGATTCAGGAATAAATATTAATGTAGTGAGCAAAGTACAACCAGCTGGTACCTAGTTTCCTAACAGCCTGCACATTGTTCCTTTACATGACTGCCTGTCGGCGAAGTATTCAGCTGTTATCCAGGTTATAGAAGAGCAGAGTCCAAGTTTTGTTTTCAGCACCTCCTCTTGGCAGATTCATCATTACTATGTCTTAATAAACACAACCAGACTCCTGACCCAGAGCTGCCTGGTTGTTAACCACACACCTCTCACACCAGCCTCAGGTCCACAGTTGCAAATTAGCAACATTTTACTGGCTGCCACGAGAGGTAAACTGTATTCCTCACAGAATGCAGCAGCACATTGATTCTTCTACAGTCCGAACACACTAGAAAGCAAGATTACCTTTCAGATAACAGAGATTACCTCATTTCAGGAGGCATGTCTGGGCATGTACTGCATGATCTCAGTAACAGGACATATTGACAAACTGCCAAGCTCTTGAAAGGCTGTGTAGTGATTAACCTGTTCGAGTTGATTGCAATGCCAGTTTATTAGCATCATTTTTTTTAATTCAGCTGTTGCTAACATGCTCACATTATGTAAGGAGTACACCAAATCCAGGTTTCTTGCTGAGAAAATTAAAGGTTTTTTTGCCCCCACTGCGTGGGTTTACTCCGGGATTTCTCCGGTTTCCTCCCACGTGCCAAAAACATGCAAGTTAGGTTAATTGGCATCAAACTGGGGATTCTAAATTGTCCTTAGGTATGACTGTGAGAGTGAACGGTTGTCTGTCTCTGTGTTGGCCCTGCGATGGACTGGCGATCTGTCCAGGGTGTACCCTGCCTCTCGCCCAAAGATGCTGGGATAGGCTCTAGGCCCCCCCACGACCCAAAAAGGATTAAGCGGAAGAAGATGGATGGAAGATGGATGGTGGAAAAGCAAAGGGGGATTACGTTATGGTGATGTCCGTCCATCTGTCCCATAAAAGGCACCTGTTTTGTGAAATCAACTCCTACAGTTTTGTTCCAAATGTTTTAAAACTTGGTGCCAGGGTTTGACATGCACTGATGATGTGCATCTTGCAATTAGGCTCCAGTGCTGATGAGTTTTGCAGGACTCATAGCCCCTGATGAGCTATTTCACCTCAGTTAATAGACAGCAACTCAAAAAAAAAAAAAAAATAGACAGCAACTCTCTTGAGAAATCAACTCCTTCTGCATTTTTGTTCCAAATGTTTTTAAACTTGTTACCAGGGTTTGATATACACTGATGATGCACATTGAAAAGCTGAAAACTGCTCTCCTTCAGTAAGATATTGGGATATTGGGATCTTCATAGAAAACAGAGGCGGGGGATATTGCACTCGCCTCACAGTGCTCTTGTGACATATAAGCTATAGTGCACCAAAGGCATGAAACTCTTCAATTACTGCCTTCAGCTAAGAGTCATATCTGTGCAATCCTGTTTTTGATTCATTAAATCTTAAAAATGTCAGATTTAACAGTTACATTGAGCTTATCCAGAAAACTGGATTCAGCAGTACGTATGTCCACCACCACCAAATGGTACTCACTTATATAGTGCTTTTTTTCATCTCTTGATGACCAAAGCGCTTTACAGATCCTGCTATCCACCCATTCACACACACATTCACACACTGATGGTGGCATACTGTCTAACATGGCGCTTCCAGACCCACCAGGGGCAATTGGGGTGAAGTGTCTTGCCCAGGGACACAACGGCAGGATATCTGGGGAGAGAGCGGGATTCGAACTGCCGACCATGTGGTTATTGGACGACCTGCTCCACCTCTTGAGCCACTGCTGTCCCCAACAATAACATAATGCTTTCTATTATCTCTTTGTGCACTCTTGAATCACTCTGACAATAACAAGATAAGATTTTGGTCGTCAAAATTCAAGGCCACTCTTACCTGCCATTTTTTAATAATCCAGTGTTTCTGGAACACCTTATTACCTATTATTATTAGTCCCCATCCACTAGGCTGCTGACTGGTACAAGTCCATAGACCATTTGGGCCGCACAGAAAAAAAAAATTATTGTGTTCCTCTGTATTGGCTCTTGAAGTCTGTCAGGTCTTTTATTTTGAAAAATTACTGGATATTCTCTCTCTTCTGGTGAGTGACTTCCTGCATGTCATGTCTGTCTGCATCTTGACAAATACCTGTCTCCATAATGATGCTCGAAAATTAAACCTGCGAGCTAGCTAGCCAGAAGGCAAAGCAAGTTTATTTGTATAGCACATTTCATGTACAAGACAATTCATGTACAAGACATTCATTTGTAAAGGGGAAAAGGCCCATTGATGAGGCAGAACAAGCGCCTGTGACTGCCAAGGAAAAAAAAGGTGCGTTTAATAGGAAATACCAGGAGTCCTATTGAAAATATGCCTTTATTGGCACAGGTGATGCCCATGCTCCAAACCCATGCTACATAACATGTGGCGCCAAGCTATAAAACAAAGCCATGAAGCTCTCAAAACTGCTTCGGCATGTGGGGACCAAGCACCCAGGCTGCCATTGAAGGTGAGTTTTTTTAATCACACACTTTGTTTTTATGCTGATGTACAGTATATTGTTCATTTTAAATAAATGTCTGAAGGGAAGACTGTGTTGAAAAATAAACCACATTTGGTCAAATTTGACCACTATGAACTTTTCAGCCTATGAAACTTTCAGCCCTCCTCATACATTTACAGCAGTATAAGAGTGACCACATAAGTATCCTACCCTTGTCTCTCTCTTGTCCTTCTACAACCTCTGCTCATTAAGCTGATCTCATTTTCATCTTATGTTGATTGGCACTTGAGGGATGTAAACAACTGTGGCATGTGTCAGCTGGGATCAAAAAGAGAACACATCCCTAAGCAGAAAATGTATCCTGCATCCATCGCTGGGGGTTTTATTTTCATAAAGTTTGCTTTTGTAATAAATTCCAAAATAAATATTTAATTCCTAATTTTTAAAAGATAAATAACCTCTGTTGACTTGTACTTTACAGACATACACTACCGTTCAAAAGTCGGGGGTCACCCAGACAATTATTTTGTGTTTTCCATGAAAAGTCACACTTATTTACCACCATGAGTTGTAAAATGAATAGAAAATATAGTCAAGACATTGACAAGGTTAGAAATAAGGATTTGTATTTGAAATAATAATTTCTTCCTTCAAACTTTGCTTTCGTCAAAGAATCCTCCATTTGCAGCAATTACAGCATTGCAGACCTAACATGATTGCACAAGGGTTTTCTAATCATCCATTAGCCTTCTGACGCAATGAGCAAACACATTGTACCATTAGAACACTGGAGTGATAGTTGCTGGAAATGGGCCTCTATACACCTATGTAGATATTGCACCAAAAACCAGACATTTGCAGCTAGAATAGTCATTTACCACATTAGCAATGTATAGAGTGTATTTCTGATTAGTTTAAAGTTATCTTCATTGAAAAAAAGTGCTTTTCTTTCAAAAATAAGGAAATTTCTAAGTGACCCCAAACTTTTGAACGGTAGTGTAAAGGGGACATATATTCTTTTTTCCACATATTCACATAATCCCCAGATGTGTCAATGAAATGTCTGTGAAATGCTTGGGTGAAATACTACAAGGATTATATGTTGCACACCATTTTCCACATAGTTGAAGCATCCTTTTTTAAGTTTACTCCACCTTCCCTATTCTGTCATTTTTGAGAGCTGTGGTTGAGGCTAAAGGATCAGTTATAGAGAACCTAAGTCACACCCCCTCTACTTCCACACATGGGACCTTAAATCAGAAAAATTCTACTCTGAAATGAATTGCAAGGGCAAAATTATCTTTTGATCCCGATCGAATTTTGCCAGGAGTTACACATATAATGTTTGTCAATTTAAAAATAATTTTCCACATAAATAATGATGTAGGTTGTTGTCTAACCATTAAGGTATAGGCTTATGAAAATATGTAAATGAAAAGACTACAAACACAAAGGCATGTACCTGATGTCACATGTTCAAAGCACACCCAGGGTGAAGTAATTAACAGTCGTCTGAATAAGTTACAGCTCTCAAAATACAAAACAATACATTTATGTTGTTTTTCTCCTCTTTGGATCCTTCTTTCAGTGGTCAAGAAACAGGAGGGGAGGTTTTACTAATCTCCCGCCATGATCGTGTTTGGTGATGTGGGATGATGGGAGATGTTGTCCGCTAATCATTTTCACAAAAACTAAATATTATTCTGTTATTATATGACATCTGACAACTTTAATTACATGGAAACTTATCTTTTAAATTGACAAACATCATATGTGTAACTCGTGGCAAAATTTGATCGGGATCAAAAGATAATTTTGCTCTTGCCATTCTTTTCAATGGAGAATTTTTCCAGTTTAAGGTCTCATGCACAGAAGTAGAGGGAGTGTCACGTGACTTAGGCTTTCTCTTGTTGCCGTACTGGTTGTTGCTCGTGCAAACAGTGACATCAAAATTATGTCAGGAAGCACCAGAGTCGTTTATAGGTGTGCTTGAGGTGCTTTGGATTTGCTGCAGTTTTCACTGGTAAGTAACAGTACTTTTTATCACCCGCCAATCGAAGCCCAAAGGTGTCAGAGAGCCCTGTTGAGGAAGACTGCAGATGCCAGTTGGAACATGTAAAGGTAAAAACATCTTTTTATCCTTGTCTGAAATAAGAAAAGCAAAAAACTAAGTGTCGAAGAGCCCTTTGGGCAAAGACCGAAAAGGGATTATGTTATGGGTCTGTCCGTCCGTCTGCCTGTCCATTCGTCTGTTCCACTTTTGTGAAATCAACTCCTCCTACAGTTTTGGTCCGATTGTTTTGAAATTTGATACCATGGTTTGATATATGTACTGAGGATGCGCATATTGCAATTTGGTTCTGATCGGTTGATTTTTGCAGGAGTTGTAGCCCCTGACCTATGACCTCCTGTTTCATTTCACTTCATAGACAGTCACTGTCTTGTGAAATCGACTCCACGTACAGTTTTGCTCCAGTTGTTTTGAAACTAGGTGCTATGGTTTGATATACACTGATGTGCATATCGTAATTTCACGCTTATTGGATGACCATCAGGTCAAAGGTCAGATTTTCCCCTAAATCTTCTAAACACAGTAACTACTGAAAGAAATGATGTAGGCTTTTCAAATTGATACAGTAGTTGTATCTAATACACATCTTGGATGACTAAGACCCCCACCTAACTATGGGTTTGGGGTCAAGGGGTCAAAGGTCAGAGATAACATTCCATTTGCATAATGGGAAATGGGAAATGCTATATTTACTATTACTTAGGGCTAGATGATATATCGAATATATTTGTTATATCGACGCATTTGGCCACCCACGATACATAAATCATAATCTCATGGATACTCAAATATTTATCACGTTAAAATGAGCTGCTGCTGCAAGGTAAGTTTATCTGCAGCTTCAGGCTACTTTATTCAGCTTGGCTGCTGAAGTCTGAAAGCAGAAGCTCACTAGCTCAGCGCAGCTGCCCCGCCCCCCTGCATGCTCACAGAGAAATCTAAACTGCAGCAAGCAGAGATGAAAAGGAAGATAACAGAATAAACATAGGCTCACCTTAAGCACAGGAAATGGATGGGGGGGCAGGAGAAGATAAACATTTCAAGTCTGAACTCTGCACGTTCGTTCGCTAAGTGAACGAACTTAGTAAATGAACTTTCAAAATAAGAGCTCCTATCCGATCTTGCAACCCTTCAAAATAAGAGCAAATGGCTCCCAAATAAACAACTGATGGAATGTAGACACATTAAAAAGTGATAAATTATACTTCTGTCACTTATTAGACCGCCAAGTATTAACTATGTGTTGTAAACTGAAACATTTCTGCCCATGTGGATAAACTTTGATTACTTGATGTGAGTTCTGTTAAGCAAAGGAAAAAGACACTTTGCTCAGTTACATATTGTTGTGAAGAATTTTCTCTGACATACATTTTCATTTTATTATTCAGCTTTTTCATGAGTGAAATGAATATATTTTATTTTATTATTCCACTTTTTCATAAGTGAAATGGATATATATATAAATTTCTAATAAAACTGTAAGTAAAACAAAATTTTAAAGGACATTCAGTACACAAAATACATATCGCGATATGTACAGTGTATCACGATATAGAGAAATTATATCACAATACTTTTTTTTGCTATATTGCCCAGCCCTACTATTACTATAAAACGAGTAAAGCTAGATAAGATAAGATAAGACCAATTCCAGGGTTGCAGCAGCAAAGGGATAGCAGCACTCAGAGCCACCAAACCTGGTACACAGGTTCACCTTGGGATCCTGACCTCTGACTATGGGTTTGGGATCAAAAGGTAAAAGGTCAAGGTTAACATTCCTTATATCTTTTTACTGTACACGAGTAAAGCTAGGACCACCAAACTTGGTACACAGGTTCACACTGTGACCCTGAAGTGTGATTGTGGTTTTGGGATCACAAGGTCAAAGGTCAACATCACAATGCCTTTTAAAGTATATCTCAACAACAAAGAAAGCTAGGGTCACCAAACCTGGTACACAGGTGCACTCTGAGACCATGACCTCTGACTACATGTTTGGGCACAAAAGGTCAAAGACCAAGGTTGGTACTCCCTATGATCCCTTACTATAGGCCATGTAAAGCTCTCTAGGGTCACCATATTTGCTATATGGGTTCACCTTGGGATCCTGACCTACAACTATGGGTGGCATTAGGCATTTTTTAAGGGTGCTGTAGCACCCCTAAATTGAAACTCAGCACTCCTAAAAATTGTAGTGAGAAAAGTTGATTATAAAATTTTAGTTTGTGTTTGACAAGCTGAAATAACATCCAAAACATATTCAGTAGTTTGTGGTTTATCCATCCATCCATCCATCCATCTTCTACCACTTTTCCGGAGGTCCGGGTCACGGAGGCAGCAGTTCAAGCAGAGAAGCCCAGACTTCCCTCTCCCCAGCCACCTGTTCCAGCTCTTCAGAGAGGATACCGAGGCGTTCCCAGACCAGCTGGGAGACATAGTCTCTCCAGCGAGTCCTGGGTCTGCCCCGGGGTCTCCTCCCAGTGGGACGTGCCCGAAACACCTCAAGTGGGAGGCATCCAGGAGGCATCCTGATCAGATGCCCATACCACCTCAACTGGCTCCTTTCAATGTGGAGGAGCAGCGGTTCTACTCTGAGCCTCTCCCGGATGACTGAGCTCTTCACCCTGTCTCTAAGTGTGAGTCCAGCAATCCTATGGAGAAAGCTAATTTCAGCTGCTTGTATCCGCGATCTCGTTCTTTTGGTCATTACCCAAAGTTCATGACCATAGGTGAGGGTAGGAACATAGATTGACCAGTAAATCGACAGCTTTGCCTTAGAGCTCAGCTCCCTCTTCACCATGACAGACCAGTACAACATCCGCATCACTGCAGCTGCTGCTCCAATCCATCTGTCAATCCCTCACTCCATTCCCCTTCACTCGTGAATAAGATCCCGAGATACTTTAACTCCTCCACTTGGGGCAGGAGGTTGTCCCCAACCCGGAATGGACAAGCCACCCTTTTTCCGGCTGAGGACCATAGACTCGGACTTGGAGGTGCTGATTCTCATCCCAGCCACTTCACATTCAGCAGCAAACCATCCCAGTAAGACCTGTAGGTCATTGCTCGATGATGCCAATAGGACAGCATCATCTGCAAACAGAAGAGATGAGATTCTGTGGTCACTGAACATGACACCCTCCGTTCCCTGGCTGCACCTTGAAATCCTGTCCATAAAAATTAAGAACAGGATCAGTGACAAAGGGCAGCCTTGACAGAGTCCAACTCTTACTTGGAATGAGTCTGACCAAGAGTTGGCAATATGAACCAAACTGTCACAATGGTCGTATAGAGACCGGATAGCTCGTAACAACAAGCCCAATACCCCATAACCACAAAGCACCCCCCCACAAAAAACCATGAGGGACATGGTTGAATGCCTTCTCCAAGTCCACAAAACACATGTAAATTGGTTGGGGAAACTCTCACAAACCCTTGAGGATTCTCAAGAGGGTAAAGAGTTGGTCGTACTTGTCACAGCCAGGCCGAAAACCACAAGGCTCCTCCTGAATCCAAGGTTCAACCATCAGCTGAACTCTCCTCTCCAGTACCTTGGCATAGACTTTCTCAGGGAGGCTGAGGAGTGTGATACCTATAAAGTTGGAAAACATCCTCCAGTCCCCCTCCTTGAAGAGAGGAACCACCACTCCCGTTTGCCATGGCAAAGGCACTGTCCCTGACCTCCACACAATGTTGCAGAGGCGTGTCAACCATGACAGCCTTACAACATCCAGGGCCTTGAGATACCCAGGATGAGTCTTGTCCACCCCCGGGGCCCAGCCGCCAAAGAGTTTTTTAACCACCTTGGTGACCTCAGCCCCTGTGATGGGCGAGTCAACCCCCTCGTCCACAAGCCCTGCTTCCTCTGTGGAAGGCGTGTCAGTGGGACTGGGGAGCTCCGTATTAAGTAGAAAGTAAGTTTGTGGTTTAAACTTTTTAAAAATGAAAATGACCGGAGTCACATGGAGGCACTGGATGTAATGGTGGCTCTCTAGCTGATCTCCGACAAGCCCACAAACTCAACGCATTAAATGGGATAATTTTATGGTTTCTACTTCAATAATTTTAAGCTCCAGCGCTGCAGTAAGATGCATTTTTCTTCTCGGAGCGGTGAAAAGGATAATTTAAAGTTAATGGCCACATCAAAATACTTAAGGACTACAGGCCGCACGGCTAGCAGAAAAACCCCTGCACAGGAGGAGGATGATGCAATGAACGACGGACCCCCTTCAAACCCACCAACACAGACGGCCAGCCTCAATAAATTATTTGAAGAAATTACTAAAATGAATGTCACTTTACGAGGTGTAGCGACGGATGTGTTGACCATTAAAGAAATGGTCTCGGAGTTGAAGACAGCAGTAGCGGCCTCGCAGGCGAGATTGGACAAAGCTGAGGCACGCATTGCCCACTTGGAGGAAACCTCTGACAGGCTGGTGAGTGATGGGAGTAACCAGGCCAAACTGATGGAGGCCATGCAGAGCCGAATACAAGCCCTGGAAAGTTGCAGCAAGAGGAATAACATACTCTCAATGGGACTTAAAGAAATACATGGTAAGAATGGGACATTGTTGAGCTGTGTGCAAAAAATCATATTGGAATGTCTTGGTATTGAAAATGGTGAGGAACTGGAGATTGAACAGGTTTATCGGACCCTGGTACTGGTACCTGTGCCTAATGCAGACAGGCCACCCAGAGCAGTGTTGATCTGTTTCCTGAGGCAGTCGGCAAGAAATAAAGTAATAAACGCTGCTAAGGCAAAATGTGGCATTGAATGGGAGGGATGCCGACTCTCCCTGTTTCCAGATATAACCAAAGAGCTAGCGGAGAAGAGGAAAACATTTACATCTGTGAAAAGAAAACTTATGGAGCTCAACGTGAGGTACACGCTGGCTTTTCTGGCAACATTGCACCTCAGATGGGATGGGAAGAATGAGAGCTTCACCACAGCAGAAGCCGCAGAGAAGTTTGTCAACAAGAGATGTCGGGTTGGAGGTGAAGCATAATTCAATAAGGAGCAAGGTGAGCTTTGTGAACATTAAATGCAGAAACCATAAATGTATCGAGAACTGTGAACTTGCGGGTTTGGAGCTGGGCTATGGAACCAGAGGGAAGAAGGACAGTAGTGGGCAGACTGTCTGCGTAATCCACGGACGGAGCAATTTTTATTTTATTTTTCTATTCTTTTTTGTTTAAGCTGTTACAATGGAAACAAAATTTCTTCGTTTAAGTTTGTTTTTCTTTTGTTCGGGGTGTTCATTAGGATGTGTTTGTGTTAAGAGTTCTGTGTTTTATTAGGAAGGCGTCTGTACTGGTTGTTAAAGGTGGTTGGGGATATCCCTAAAATAACTATAATTAGGATTTACTGGACAGGGGATCAGAGTGTAACATGAATATTGTAAATATTTAACAAGTTAAATATGGTGAAAAAATGTGTTAAATTCATGACATGGAATATTAATGGATGTGGAAACCCAGTTAAGAGGAGGAGAATACTTTCCTATTTAAAACATAATCAGGCAGATATAATTTTTATTCAGGAAACACATTTGGAGGGGGAGGAAGTTTTAAAATTTAAAAAAGGATGGGTGGGCCATATTTTCTATAGTTCATTCAACAGTAAACGTAATGAAGTTATATTAGTTAAAACATATAAATTTTCTCTTACAAAAATAGACAAAAGATAAAGAGGGAAAGATAATTTGTATCCAGGCACTGATAGAAGGCTCCCAGATGGTGTTATGTAATGTTTATGCCCCTAATATGCCAAACCCTCAGTTTTTTTATCAGGTAAATAGTATACTAGGGGATATGGAAAGTCAAATTATTTTGGTGGGGGATTTTAACAAAGTGATGGACCCAGTGGTAGATAAAAGTAAACTTAGTGGTCCTATAATGACCCCAGATAGAGAGGCAATCCACGTGTTAATCAAAGATATGGGCTTTATAGATATATGGAGGCTGACCATGTCATGTGTCTGAGCCGGTGCTCAGACTCCCTTTGTAGTTTTGAGTATTATTCTGTCTGTTATCATTATGTTGGCTGTTCTGTGTACAGTGGGGCATAAAAGTATTTAGTCAGTCACCAATTGTGCAAGTTCTCCCACTTAAAAGATGAGAGAGATCTCCAATTTTCATCATTGGTATACTTCAACTATGAGAGACAAAATGAGAAAAAAAAAAATCCAGAAAATCACATTGTCTGATTTTTTTTTTTTTTTTTTTATTTAAGTTTTTGTAAAGGGTATACAGGTCGTTACAGCAATGCAGTGTTTACATTTTCATCACATGTTCCCTTATTTTCTGATATCTGACAACATTGGAAGATTAATTCTTACAACACCCCTTATTTTTTTTTTTTTTTTAAAGTGAAAGAAAAAGTGAAATTAAAGAGAAAAAAAAAAACAAAACAAAAAACAAAAAAAAACCAAACAAACCAGTAAAAAACAAACAAAAAGAAAAAGTAAGTAAATAAAGATAAAAGAGCATCTGAGTAGCATTGGAACAAAGAGCAGAACCATTATTGAAATGGTATTTGTCAAAGATTAGATCTAATGGAAGACACATATGAGGTCCAGGGTTGCCAAAAGTTCATGAACCCATCCATGTCCTGTCTCAGTGCGAATGTCAACTTTTCCATCGAGTAAATGTCTTGGATCACGTTAGTCCAATCTTCAGGTGTAGGACAGTCCTTCAACATCCATTTTTTAGTTAGAGCTTTTTTGCTTGCCAATATTAAAACATTGAATAAGTATTTTTCTCCTCGTCTTTCCAGTGAGTCCGGTAGTAAACCCAAATACAAAGTTACAAAAGAAAAGGGAACTGTAATTTTGAATATTTTCCCCAATATTGTCTGTACATTGGTCCAATATTGGTGGATAACTGGGCATGACCAAAACACATGAAAATGATTTGCAGTCTTTTCACCACACAAGCGCCAACAGTTCAATCCCTTATGGGTAAATTTGATTTGTGCAGGTGTTCTGAAAAATCTTGCCAAGTTTTTCCATCCAAATTCTCTCCACTGCAGGGATGAGGTACTTTTCCATTGCTGTTTATTTAGCTTTTCCCATATTTCCAGATGTAAAGTGAAATTCCCCTCTTTTTCCCATCTCTCTTTTATATAAGATGTGTTGTCTCCTTTTAAGTCTTGAAGACCTTGGTATATTTTAGAAATGTATCTGATCCCTGGGATCCCTTTATATGCCATTAAGAAGACCTTCAGAACACCTGACTGGGCCCTTTCCAAAACCTCCTTTTTAAGTATATTGTTTATGTGGTGTCTAAGCTGGAAGAACCTGTAAAGGTCTTGATTTATTAGGCCTTGTTTTTTCAAATCTTCAAAACTTCTTAAGATTTGCCCTTTAAAAAAATCGTAATATTTTATCAGCCCCTTCTCCTTCCACTTTTTAAATCTGGTGTCTGTTTTATTAGGAGTAAAGTCCTGATCATAGGCGATCCATTGCAGAAGTCGATAGGGCTCTTTAGTTTGATTCTCTCTGACTATCTTAAACCAAATTTTTAGCGGGGTCTCTATCCACGGGTTAGTGTTATTCAAAAGCTTAGGTAAGACATTGTTCCCTATTATCGCCTGTAGGGGGATGTCACTTGTTATTTGGCATTCGATCTCCTTCCATTGTGCAGAGTAGACTGGGTTACATATCTCTACTAAAGTTTTAATTTGTGCGGCTTTAAAGTAGTCCCTGATATTTGGCAGCGCGAGCCCACCTTTGTCTTTGTTTAGCTGTAGGGTTCTATATCTGATTCTAGGTCTCTTGCCCTGCCATATGAATCTTGAGATCCTTCTGTCCAGCTCCTGCCATGTTTTTTTGGGAGGTTCTACCGGTATTGTTTGGAAAAGGTATAGAAGACGTGGAAGTATATTCATTTTGACTGCTTCAATTCTTTGTGCAATACCCAAGAATGGTATCATATTCCATCTTGCTAGGTCAGATTTTATTTTTGTCACCAGTGGATCATAGTTTAGTGATATAATTTTGTTGAGTTGTTTCGGGATATTGACCCCCAGATATTTCATAGATTCCGACTCCCAGTTAGTTTTGAGTTTGCTTAGTGAATAATGATTTGGGTCATAGTTGAATGTTAAAACTTGGGTTTTATGCATATTTAATTTGTACCCCGATAAATCTCCATACTCTGAAAGAACTGAGGTTAGTTCTGGTAAAGAAGTGTCCGGCTGCCCTAGGTATATTAAAATGTCATCAGCAAAGAGTGCTATTTTATGTTCCTTCTGACCAAGTGTAATACCTTGAATTTTTTGGTTTTGTCTTATCCATTGGCTCAGAGGTTCTATGAAGATTGCAAAGAGCAGTGGAGACAGGGGGCAGCCCTGACGACATCCTCTTTCCAGTTCAAAAGATGATGATAAATTACCGTTAATCCTTATTTTAGCTGTTGGTTTTTTATATAATGCCTGTATAGTTCTAATGAAGTTGTTATGAAAATTGAAACTGGATAAGATTCTGTATAGAAAAGACCAGTCAACCGAATCGAATGCTTTTTCAGCATCTAATCCTAATATGACTGCATTTAAGTTATATTTTTTTATATGATGAATTATGTGTAAAGTGCGTCGAATGTTGTCTTGTGTCTGTCTTTGTCTTATAAAACCTGTTTGGTCTAAATGAATTAGGTCTGTCAGTATATTCTCTAACCTTTTGGCAAGGATAATGGTAAAAAGCTTATAGTCCTGATTTAGTACACTGATTGGTCTGTAGTTGGAGCACTCTAGTTTATCCTTTTCAGGTTTAGGTATAACTGCAATGACCCCTTCTCTCCAGGAGGGGGGGATTTCCCCTGTGTGGAGGACATAATTAAATGTTTTCAGGAGGAGAGGAGATAGTTGCTGTTTAAAGGTTTTGTACCACTCTGCTGTATAGCCATCAGCTCCTGGGGATTTGTTAGCTTTAAGTTTCATAATTGCTTTTTCCAATTCTTTAGAATGTATTTCTGACAGTAGTGTTTTATTTTGTGACTCCGTAGTTGGGGAAGGTTTAATGTGTTTAGGAATGCCTCGGATGCGTTTTTATGTTTTTTGTGGGAGTATAAGTTCTTATAGTAATTCTCGAAGTTTTTAAGAATATCCTGAATTCTGAATTTTATTTCCTTTGATACTGGGTCTCTGATTTTGTAGATTGCTCTTTCTGTTTGATGTTTCCTCAATTTATAGGCTAGCAATTTTGCCGATTTACTGCCTGCTTCATAGTATTTTTGTTTCAGAAATGTAAGTTTCTTCTGGATTTCTATTGTGTAGATCTCATTTATTTGGTTTTTAATTTCCTTAATCTTGAGCGAGTCAGTAGAATGAGTGTTGCCTTTGTGTTCTTTTTCTAGGTTCCTAAGTTCTGACTCTAATGTGGATAGTTTTTCTTGTCTTAGTTTCTTTTGGGTTGCCAGTTTTGCAATAATCTTTCCTCTTATTACAGCTTTACATGCATCCCACAGTATTAAAGGGGATACTTCTCCATTATCGTTATCTTCCAAATATCTGAGAATATCTGACTCCAATTCATCTTTCAATGGTCCTTTCAGGACATTTGAATTTAACCTCCAAGAAAATGTATTATTTGTGTATTTTTGGATATTTAAGTCCATGTAGATCGGACTGTGGTCGGAGAGATCCATCAGTCCTATTTTACATGTTTTTACTCTACCAATGTCTCTATTAAACATAAAAAAATAGTCAATCCTTGAGTAAGATGAATGTGGAGTTGAGTAAAATGTATAGTCTTTTACACTGGGGTTGAGTTCCCTCCACACATCACAGATTCCCATTTCTTTTAGTAGCATCCGAGTCTTCCTGTTTTGGGTGTTATTTTGATGTGGGGAATTACCAGAAGCATCCCAGTATGGATTCAGTCTAAGATTGAAGTCCCCACCACATATCACTAAACCTTGAGCTTTAGTTATCATTAGGTCGAATACATTTTTATAAAATTTCCAGTTAGCCCCTGGGGGAGCATACACATTCAGCAGGGTGATATCTTCTCCCTCTAGCCGCCCAGTTACCAAACTGTATCTCCCTTCTTTATCTTTGTGTTCTGATTTTTTTTCAAATGTAATTTTGGTTGATATCAATGTCGCTACTCCCCTCCTCCTCCCTGATTTATATGAAGATGAAGAGATCATTTTAAACCCTTGTCTACTGAGTTTATTGTGTTCCACGTCTGTTAGGTGGGTTTCTTGTAAAAGTATTATTCCTGCTTTGTCTTTTTTCATTTTGCCTAGAATCTTGGATCTTTTAACTGGATTCAGGATCCCTTTTACATTATATGAAATTATTTTGGTTACACCCTGTTTCTCCATTGTGTTGTTTTGTTTAGTATAACTGTGTGGTGGCCCTCTTTTGTGCTACTCAGAAACTGAAAGAACATTAAAAACAAGAAAAACATTAAGAACATAGTGTAAAAAACTTTAAAACAAAAAACTGTCAAAAGAACTTCCTGAGCTGAGGTCTTTTTAAAGACCCTGTAAGAGCCTTGATGGAGTGAAGGCTCTGAGGGAAATTCCTCAAACTCTGTTACGTGTTGAGGGCCCTCTCGTACCACTGAAAGTAGTCCCATGCTTTTAACGTGAGTTTCAGAACCCAATCCAAACTTGTAATGATTTTTTTTTTTTTTCCTTTTATGCCTAAACCCTGTGAAATTGTGTGCACCCTCCCACCCCCATCACATCAAACATTCACGCAAAAACAGTATTTGTTAGTATGAGCAGAACATGTGGATTATTGTCACATTTCTATTTTAACAAGTTTTTTTTTTTTTTTTATTACAAAGACTTATTTGTTTCAAATAATATGATTGTTCCATGAAATGTTTTACCACATGCTGAATATGCATCTCCTTTAATGTTTGTTACCTTGTATGAGGGGGGTTGGATGTGCGGATTGATTCAAGAGAAAGGAAAAAAAAAAAAAAAGGTCGCTATTCCAACCTGAAAACGGATAGTTTATCCGCGACGCTCTGGTGCTGGGTTTCCCGCTGCTGGTCCGTGGATTTTGAGGGTCTTTGTGTTGTCCATGTTTGCGCTTTGATCTTCTCACTCGGGTCTGCTGCGGGTTTAAACACCGTTACCGGGAGCCCTCTTCTCGCCATGTCAGCTGTTGCTTCTTCCGCCGAATTATAGAGACACGTTTCATCGCCGTAGAAGACCCTTAACTTCGCAGGAAATGGTGTCTGAAAGCGCAATTTCTTCTCTCTTAACACCTTTTTCGCGTCATTGTATTCCCTGCGCTTTTTAAGGACCTCCGGGGCGTAATCGTGTTCCACGTAGACTTTTCTCTCCTGGTGCATAAATCCTTTTTTCTGCCAGGCCAGTCTTACAACCTCTTGTTTTATTTTGAAATTGGAAAATCTTACCAACACCGAACGTGGGGGCGCTTCCGCCGCCGGCCTAGCGGCTAATGAACGATGTGCCTTTTCTATCTTCAAGTCGGTGGTTTGTGGAATATCCAATTTCTCTCTTAGTAAGGATTCCACGCATTCTGCCATTGAGTTAAAACCATTTTCGGTTCCTTCTATCAGACCATGAATTCTTATGTTGTCTCTTCTTTGTTTTCCTTCTTGGTCGGTTAGCTTAGCCTCTATAGCTGCTTGTCTTTTGCGTAGGTCCAGCACAGAATCTTCGAGCACTTTTATTCGATCCTCTGTTTCCAAGATTCGGTTCTCGGCCTGGTCCACTCTGCTGTTTGTCCTTTTCAATTCTTCTCTGAATTCCCGAAATTCGGCCGTAACATCTCGGCGAAATCGTCGTAGTTCCTCAAATAGTGATTTCAGGCTAACCCTTTTGTTAGCTATCACCAGCTCCTCGTCTTCTGAACGGGGATCTTCCAGTTCAGATTCTCCGGCCGATACGTGTCCTAGCCTGGAGAATTTCAGTTTCTTCTGTTTTCCTTTAGACATGATGATTTTGTCTTTTGATTTTCACTCCTCCAAAAATCCGTTAAGTTTGATTTTCAAGGTGTTATCCTGGATTGAGTCTGAGAGCTTCAGTGTTAAGCTGCAGTCGCCATGGCGTCCAGACCGGAAGTCCACATTGTCTGATTTTTAAAGAATTTATTTGCAAATTATGGTGGAAAATAAGTATTTGGTCACCTACAAACAAGCAAGATTTCTGGCTCTCACAGACCTGTAACAACTTCTTTAAGAGGCTTCTCTGTCCTCCACTCGTTACCTGTATTAATGGCACCTGTTTGAACTCGTTATCAGTATAAAAGACACCTGTCCACAACCTCAAACAGTCAGACTCCAAACTCCACTTTGGCCAAGACCAAAGAGCTGTCAAATGACACCAGAAACAAAATTGTAGACCTGCACCAGGCTGGGAAGACTGAATCTGCAATTGGTAAGCAGCTTGGTGTGAAGAAATCAACTGTGTGAGCCAATATTAGAAAATGGAAAACATGCAAGACCACTGATAATCTCCCTCGATCTGGGGCTCCACGCAAGATCTCACCCCGTGGGGTCAAAATGATCATGAGAACGGTGAGCAAAAATCCCAGAACCTCAAAGGGGCACCTAGTGAATGACCTGCAGAGAGCTGGGACCAAAGTAGCAAAGGCTACCATCAGTAACACACTACGCCGCCAGGGACTCAAATCCTGCAGTGCCAGATGTGTCACCATGCTTAAGCCAGTACATGTCCAGGCCCATCTGAAGTTTGCTAGAGAGCATTTGGATGATCCAGAAGAGGATTGGGAGAATGTCATATGGTCAGATGAAACCAAAATAGAACTTTTTGGTAAAAACTCAACTTGTTGTGTTTGGAGGAGAAAGAATGCTGAGTTGCATCCAAAGAACACCATACCTACTGTGAAGCATGGGGGTGGAAACATCATACTTTGGGGCTGTTTTTCTGCAAAGGGACCAGGATGACTGATCCGTGTAAAGGAAAGAATGAATGGGGTCATGTATCGTGAGATTTTGAGTGAAAACCTCCTTCCATCAGCAAGGGCATTGAAGCTGAAATGTGGCTGGGTCTTTCAGCATGACAATAATCCCAAGCACACCGCCCGGGCAACGAAGGAGTGGCTTTGTAAGAAGCATTTCAAGGTCCTGGAGTGGCCTAGCCAGTCTCCAGATCTCAACCCCATAGAAAATCTTTGGAGGGAGTTGAAAGTCCGTGTTGGCCAGTGACAGCCCCAAAACATCACTGCTCTAGAGGAGATCTGCATGGAGGAATGGGCCAAAATACCAGCAACAGTGTGTGAAAACTTTGTGAAGACTTACAGAAAACGTTTGACCTCTGTCATTGCCAACAAAGGGTATATAACAAAGTACTGAGATGAACTTTTGTTATTGACCAAATACTTATTTTACATCATAATATGCAAATAAATTCTTTAAAAATCAGACAATGTGATTTTGTGGATTTTTTTTCTCATTTTGTCTCTCATAGTTGAGGTATACCTATGATGAAAATTGGAGACCTCTCTCATCTTTTATGTGGGAGAACTTGCACAATTGGTGGCTGACTAAATACTTTTTTACCCCACTGTATATATTTTGGTTTGTTTACTTTCTGAGCCCTTCCCTCTTGCCAGTCACTCCCACCAACTACCCATACTGTCTCCCTGCCAGCTCAGCTGCGTGTAATTGATTAATCAGGTCACTTGTTTACTCTGCTCGCCGCACCTGTGCCTCATTTGTCTGTCTGTTATTTAAGCACTGCCTGCTCATTGTTTCATTGCAGCAGTCTTATATGAATGTAAACTGGACTATTCCTCTGTTTCCTCCAACTTGCACTCACGGGGCAATTTCGGCCCCGGAGTGTTTGCCTGTAAGTTTTCCTCATTTGCCTTTTTGTTTGTCATGCACTGTTTGTCTTTTTGTTATTAAATATCACACTACAGTCCTGTGCATGAGCCTGTCTTTTTGCCCCGAGGGGCACATTCATGACAGTAGACTGCTGCCACATGAACGCTCAGCGGCTGTAGTTGTGCTTTTTGTCTTTTTCATGCTTTTTCTTTTCTCTCACCTGTCATTGGAGCTGTCATGTTCCCTGCAGGTGGAGCAGACCGGAGGAGGAGGAAGTGGAGCCGGGATGAGCTGGAGTTTGTCTCCATGATCAAGGACATGGCGATCGGTGCTCGGAACTGCTTATCCCGCGAGGAAGAGATGCTGTGCTGGGGTGGAGTCACCAACTTGTTGGAAGTCAAACCCAGCGTGCGCCTTCACACTGTCAACAATGGCCCTCATGAGCCATCAATAACACGCCGAAAATCAGCCGATGAGTTTGCATATTTTATTAACAAAAAGACAAATGACAAAATAAACAGCCATGTGGGGCAAAAACACGAACATACACTTAGACTCCAAATCTCAGGCTACGAGGAAATACACACTACGAAACTACAACACAGACTATGAGCAAGAACACTTACTGAGAGATGAGGAATATGAACGTATCATGAAATCTTGGACGATAGTTTGATGGAGGTTTGACCGAAGGGAAGCGAGGAGAGGCAGGTACAGAGCGGAGAGAAGCTGACGATTCAGCTGGGGAAAAAGGACCGAAGGCTGTACCGCTGTGGGAGGCTTCTGCTTCGGTGCCAGGAGAAGGGCTGCTGAAGAGGTACGAGTATTCCTCCAACGATCTGGAACGGGATGACGTCGCCGCCGTGGAGCTGACTGAGCAGGCGAGGAGGAAGCCGATGACATTGGTGGAAGTGGAGGACGGGAGAATCAGATTATCCGGGGGGGTGTCATGGTCTGAGCGCTGATATTGTCCGTGCTCGGATCATCCAGTATTTTCCCCGTTCGTCTGTGTTTTGTATATGGCCGTTTCAGGGCTTTTATTCTGACAGCGTCACAACGGGGCTTCCGGCTGTCAAAGCCGAGTCACGTTGCGACAGCTGTTCAGTGTTTTCCCTGAATTCCAGGCGTAACATAATCCAAGCCCCCCCCCCCCCCCCCCCCCAACCAGAAGGCAACCAGGGCCGACCCAGGGAGGGCGGAGGGTGAACAGGCCAGGAGGGCGAGAACCAAAAAAAAACAAGGCAGGACATGCCACAACAATCCTAAAGCAAAGTTGAAAACACAAACAATATCACAGTCTGACAAACAAAAATACAGGTACATACAAAAATATACCGTACCCTATAACACCAGGGGAAAAAGAAAAACCCCGAAAGGCTACTGAGCAGCAAATATTGACCATTATAATAAACAGGTAAAAACAACAAAGGAGCATCTCTCAACCTACCAGGAAACAAGAAAACACAAATACAAATACAGGGCAACACTCCAAACCCTAAAAACAAAATACATTTATCCAATTGCAATTATTCATTCATTCATTCATTCATCTTCTTCCGCTTAATCCTTGTTGGGTCGCAGGGGGGCTGGAGCCTATCCCAGCATCTTTGGGCGAGAGGCAGGGTACACCCTGGACAGATCGCCAGTCCATCGCAGGGCCAACACAGAGAGACAGACAACCATTCACTCTCACAGTCATACCTAAGAGCAATTTAGAATCCCCAGTGTGATGCCAATTAACCTAACTTGCATGTTTTTGGCATGTGGGAGGAAACCGGAGAAATCCCGGAGTAAACCCACGCAGACACGGGGAGAACATGCAAACTCCGCACAGATCACTGTTGGTCAGGGGCTGGGATTGAACCCAGGATCCCCCGGCCAAGGGTGAGTTACTGTGCTGACGCAGTGCTAACCACTCCACCACTGTGCCGCCCCCCAATTGCAATTAAATAATATGAAATATGCTAGGAGAAAAGGAGAAAAAAAATAGAATAAAATGTACTGAAAATCCATAATTAACAAACATTAAAATAAAAAAATTAGAAAGTATGTTTATCTAGCAAGGGCAGTTTGATAACAAATTTGGTTTTCACAAGTTCTAGCTACAAGACAGGTTGTTACAAGAAAAGCAGAAGTGCAGCATGTGACAGAGTTTGCACAATATTGTTCATGTTTACTCGCTTAAAGCTAAACAAAATGCAAAATAATTTCCAGAGACCTGCCAGATAATCAAAAAGGAAAATACACTTCCCAAAGTACGTATATAAAAAAAAATCTATGAAAAAATAGAAAAATAAATGCTGCCAAGCAAACAGATCCCTCCACTCAAAAATATTGAAATGGAGGCCTAATGCACAAAAACACTGATTTTAAGTATGTCGTTACTGAAAGTCTTAAAAAAAAAACAAAAAAAAAAAACAACAATCATCTCCTCCTCTCTGCAACAGCAACGAGATTACCAAAGCAATTATACCCAGAACATATAGCTCATACTACCAAAATAAGAAGCTGGGCTGAACAGACAGAGAGCACATCGGAACCGAAATACTAATGATAATAAAAAACACAGAAAGCATGGCAAAAATCAAGATTACTGAACATTACAGACAAGATGATGAAAATAACAGCTACACTGAGGCTAAGGCAGCAAAACACCATGAGCTGAGGGCGAAGACATGGCTGAACTTATGTCCCGAAGGTCACAGAAAACAAATAACAAAGCGAGGACATCCAGACCCTAACAACAAGTAGTAAATTGATAAGAAAAGAAAAAGTTAAGGGAGAGAAAAAAAAAAAACACTTCAGGGACGCCGGCAGGTAGAGAACGGAGGAGAAAAAAAAAACAATTCAGGCGGTCTACCCGCATTCCGATTCCACCTGACTGTGGGGGAAAAAAGCAGTTTGGGCGGCCTACCCAAGTCCAGATTCCACCTGACAGGGAGAAAAACAAACAGTTCGGGCGGCCTACCCAAGTCCCAGACCTGGGAAAATAGTACCTCAGGCGGCCAGACCAGCTCGCCAAACCAACAAGGCAGTTCTTCAGGTGAACGACCCAGAACACAACCCAAGAAGCAGTTCTTCAGGTGGCCGAACCAGGTCGCTGATCCAACAAGACGGCTCTTCAGGCGGTCGTCCCACGTCCTTAGACCACCAGGACCAGGGGGGGGAGTTCAGATACGGCTTCCCTATCGAGAGGGACAGCGGGGGAGAGCCGACCCGAATGAGGGGAACCCCAACGGCACCCGGTGGGAAAAAATAGGAGGAAAGAGAAGGAACCAGCCCGGCGTCTGGCCAAAGGGAATCCACTGCTCCCTCACCGGCCTCAAACCGAACTGGCGCTGCACCCTCGATGGGCCCCGATTGGACCGGCACTGCATCCTCGACGGGCCCCGATTGGGCCAGCGAAGCATCAGGGATGACCTCCGAGCACGAACCTGGCACCTCCACGACGATGACCAGAGCTGATTCGTCTCCGGTGACCCTGGGGGAAGGCTCAGAGAGAAAGACAAAAACTGGGATCAGGATCACCGGCAGCGGCAGAGCCCGGCGAGACAAGCTCGGATGCAGCAGTCGGCTGCACCCGGCTCGTTTCCCCGAGAGACAGGCAAAAATGCTCAAGAACAGAGAAGAGAATGACAAAATAGAGCACTTGCCTGATCTCAGGCTCTACCGCTGTCCAGGACTCCGACAATCCAGGTTCAATGAGCTGAAGGTCCACTCCTGGTTCCCACTTGACTGCGGCGGGCTCCACAGCCGGCATGATGGTCCTTACAGTCTGGGGAGTCCCTGGTGCAGAAGTCCACGCCGAAGGCCCGCACAGCATGGTGGCCAGGGATCCGTGGCCTGCTGGGTCGAACTGTTCCTCCGTGAAGACCCGGGGACGCTTGATCGTCAGCACAGGCTCCAATCTGCAGTCCACCCTCCTCCTCTGCCCGTGACGTGGCTGCGGGACTGGAAACAGGCTCTCCAGGCTCCTTCTTCGTCCGGTGGTGTACTCCTAGCACCGGGGGACGCTCAGGGGAAAGAGACACAAAGGATGCAGGTTCACAGTTAATAGTTACAGCAGGTGGAGAGAACTCAGGAGGCTGTGAACCCCGAACTCCACCCCCAGGAGTCAGACAAGGCACTTCATAGCACAGAGGAAGAGAATTGAATTGAATTTATTTTATTCGGTAATAATAATAATAATAATAATAAACATATACAATACAATAAGAACACACAAAAGAACAACCGAAAGGGTGTAGGCTGAAGCTAGTGCTTATACATGTATAGTGCCTACCCCATTACAATTTTAAAATCAATAACATAAAAATTTAAGTCTTACCCAAAATCAACAAAGAAAATCAAATAGAACAAGTAGACAAAAAAAAAAACCAAACCTTTAAGTTATTACAAATTTATCTCCCAGCATTTACAGTGAGATACTGGGAGATTTTCTCATCTTTGTACAATTTTTTGAATTGCTTCAGAGTTGAACATGTTTTAATACTTTCAGAGCAACAGTTCCACAGTTTAACTCCAGTGACAGACATGCAATAATACTTTGAATTTGTTCTAACCTTTGGTTTATTAAAAACAGAGTTACTGCTCATATTTGCTTTCCCTTTTTCTGAACAATCTCTGAATATTTACAGGTAATTGGTTATTATTTGCTTTGCACATGAGTTGAATGACATTATAATCTACCAGATCTCTAAATTTAAGAGCATGTAATTGAATGAATATTGGATTTGTTGGTTCACAGTAAGGTTTCTTTGATACAATGTGTACGGCATTTTTCTGTAGTAAAAAAGATTAAGTTTGTGTTTGTTTTATATGTGTTTCCCCAGATCTCCACACAGTATGTCATAAAAGGAACTATTAGTGAATTATATAAAATGCAATGAGATTTCTGACACAGGAGATCCTTAACTTTATACAGTACGGCAATGGATTTAGACATTTTAGTTTTGACATAATTTATGTGTGATTTCCAGTTTAGTTTGTTATCAACAATGACCCCTAGGAACTTGGTTTCGAAAACTGTGTCAATTTCAGCATTGTTTATTTTAATTTTTCTGTGATTATATAATTTGCGGTTTCCAAATATTATACATTTTGTTTTTCCAAGGTGAATAGATAATTTATTGGCAGTGAACCATTGATTGATTTGTTTAAGTTCATTTTCTACTGAATCCAGAAGCTGCTTAAGATTTTCTCCACTACAAAAAAAAGTTGTGTCATCTGCAAATAAAATACATTTGAGCAATTTAGACACAGAACATAAATCATTAATATACAAAATAAACAGCAATGGACCAAGCACAGAACCCTGTGGTACCCCACAAGTCATCTTCAGCAACTCAGAGTCTGTATTATTCACATGAACATATTGATACCTGTCTTCTAACTAGCTGTGTAACCAGTCAAAAGCAATTCCTCTGATGCCATACTTATGTAATTTACTGAGGAGTAATTTATGGTCAACTGTATCAAATGCCTTTTGTAAGTCCAGAAATATTCCAACTGTGTATTCTTTTCTATCTGTTGCATCCGTAATCTGTTCAACAAAGTCCATGAGTGCCAGTGAGGTGGTCCGGTTCTTCCTGAATCCATACTGTTGTTCACAGAGTATATTGCACTTATCAATGAAATCATTTAGTCTCTTAACAAATATTTTTTCTAGTATTTTGGAGAACTGAGGTAACAAGGAGATGGGTCTGTAGTTTGACAATGAGTGTTTGTCACCAGTCTTATACAGAAGGATGACTCTTGCTATTTTCATTTTCTTTGGAAATTTACCAGCAGTAAGTGACATGTTGCATATGCAAGTGAAGTGTTTAACAATAAATCAATAATACATTTAACCAAGAACATACTGAAATCATTACAATCAGTTGATTTTTTTGTCTTTGAATTTGTTAACAATGTCAAGAATTTCTTTTTCATCTGTTTCTTTCATAAACATTGAGTAAGCGTTTATGTTGATGACATTGTCAGCGCCACTTGTATTCGCTGATGATACAGTGGAGTTGGTAATCTTTTTTTCCTATATTAACAAAATATTCATTAAATGTGTTGGAGATCAAGCTATTTTCATTGATTATTCCATTATCTGAATTTAAATAAGAGATGTGGTTGGAATTTATTTTTCCTCTCTTTGTTATATTATGAAACACCTTCCATATATTACATGTATTAGTTTTGTTATTTTCCAATAATTTACTGTAATATGTTTTTTTACTCGATCTTAAAATACTAATGAGTTTATTTTTATAAGTCTTGTATTTCTTTTCTGCTTTCACAGTTCTTAATTTCAGAAACATTTTGTATAAAAAGTTTTTCTTTTTAAAAGCATTTTGCAGGCCCTTGGTGATCCAAGGCTCATCTTTGTATTTAACTTTAGTTTCCTGTACCACTAGAGGGCAGTGTTTATTATATAGTTGTGATAAAATAGAGACAAATTCTTCATACGCTGTATCAATGTCGTCAACATAAACACCGCTCCAGTCTTGTATTTTTAGATCATTTCTAAGATTGTTGATTGCAGTTTCTGTTACAAGTCGTTTAAAAACCTGATCTATTTCAACGTTATGTGTTACACCAGCATGTGAAGAAACAAAAACAGGCAGATGGTCTGTCATATCATTGATAATAAGACCAGCAGTTACATTCCCCTCAGTGACATTTGTGAAAATGTTATCAATAAGCGTTGCTGAATGTGTTGTTATTCTAGTGGGGTATGTTATTGAAGGGTAGAAACCCATACAAAACATGGAATTTATGAATTCACTTATTTGGATATGGTCATTTGGATTTAATAAGTCAATATTGAAGTCTCCACAAATAAATACCAGCTTCTTATTACCTACTGCACTGAAAAGCTCAGAAAATTTTTCTTTGAAAATGTCAATATCGGTACCCAGTGCTCTATAAATGCAACTTATTATGATGATTTTTTGTAGTTGTAATTAATTCCACAGCTACACACTCCATGATGTTTTCCATTTCAAAAGACATATTATCTACAACTTGACTTTGGTAGCAGGACCTGATATATAAACCAACACCACCACCCCTTTTTTTTGACCTGTTTGCGGTATATAAGTCATAGTCTCTCATTTGCACTGTATGAAGTTGGTCATTTTTTAGCCAAGTCTCAGAATTTGCAACAGCAGAAAAAATTGTATTATATTGCAACAAACTGTCCTGGATTTTGGAAAAATTCATGTTGAGACTTCTACTATTAAAGTGTATTATTGACAATGATTGGCCAGAAATTGTATTTTTTAGTTGGTCTGAGCTAAAGTATTTACACTGATGTTTTATACTGTTGAAAAAGTGATTTTCAGGATCGGTTTCATATTCAACACTGTGTGGCTTATGCTCAGTATATTCATACCCTTTAAAAATGAGGTTGTTTCCTATAAAAGTTTGCATCTTAATTATTCCAGTCAATGGAAACAAATGCACAGTTTATATCTCTAAGTTGATAATGAAATGTCAATCATTTCTGGTTGATTCTGGCTCCATTGATTTTGGTGTACTGTTACGGGGATGGCGTGGGTGAATAATGAGTCTGTCATACCTTAACTAGGCTTTGTCCCCCCATGCTCTTGCAGCTTTCAGCTCTGGCATTAATTCATTTCTCTTCCTTCTTACTAAATCGGTGAAGTCCTCATTGATGAAGATTTTTGTTCCTTTGAGGGACTTGGCTCTTTGAAGAATGGTCATCCTGTCCTTGTGCCGCAGGAACTTGACCACAATGGGCCTCGGTCTTTCTCCTCCAGGTTTCCCGGTGTGGTGGGCTCTTCTTCACTTGCCTTTTCTCCAGGGGGCCGATGGTGCCTGCTGTAATGGGCTTGGTTCCTCCCTTTCCCCTGTGGATGGTGATGGAGGGCCCACCGGGAAGACGAAGAGGAGCCGCTTGCAAAGGATCGATGATGGGCACAGCCGGAGCAGGACTCGTGTAGCTCACAGCAGCTGGAGAAAACGTCGAGGAGGAGGGAAGAGCAGCCGAGTTAGTCCGGGGACGAGGAACTGGCGGTACAGCGGGAACAGAAGACCTGGAGGTGGAGGCTGCTGTCTCTCCCTTCTGTCGTGACGCAGGGGCAACAGCTGGCTGGGAAGCAGAGTTCTTTCGGCGGCCTGGCACTGGATCCGGACGGGGATCTCGCTGAGGCTGGGCGTGAGCAGGGTGATGGCGTTTACTGGCAGAGGGCGAGGCAAAGGTAAGGTCTGGACACTGCCACTGCTGCGCGGAAACAGAAGCTAACAGTTCAGCGTACTCGGGATAGTCATAGAGTTCGGGACTGATCTCCACTAGTCTGACTGCCGCCGTCACATGCCTTATAACTTGGGTAGGATGGCAGGCAGAACAAGCCGCAGCCACCCAGTCCTGGATGATCACAGCTGTCCACTGAGTCTCCTCCGGGGGAATCCCGGCTGACGTCCTCCTCCGCTGGGAACAGCACTTGGGTGATGTAGACTCCTGGGCTGGACGGGTAACAGGAACTGGATCCTGAGGCGAGGAGTGGGGATGCCTCACCTTCGGCTTCCTGCCGGAGTTTCCCTCCAGCCCACGGATCTTCTCCCGGAGTGCCGAGATCTCCACCATCCTCGTCGTGATTTCGGCGTGGTCAGTGTAGCGAGGACGGCGGTTAATTGCTGCCTCTGCGAGATCTAAGTACCAGCGTAAGCCGCTGGGAGTGACGCTATTGTGAGCGCGGGAGAGGATACCATCTATCTCGATGAGGGCCATAACTAGATCGTAGCCCAAGCTCATGGCATAGCCCTTCCCTGGCAACATCATCTCCCAACACGCTGGTACACAGGCAACAGGGGGAAAAACTGCAAGCCCAAAAAACACAAACTCACAGCGACTGGCGTCTCATTTTGGCTGCACCTACTGTCAACAATGGCCCTCACGAGCCATCAATAAGACGCCAAAAACCAACCAATGAGTTTTCTTGTTTTATTAACAAAAAGACAAATGACAAAATAAACAGCCACATGGGGCAAAAACACGAACATTCACTTAGACTCCAAATCTCAGGCTACAAGGAAATACACACTACGAAACTAGAACCTAGACTATGAGGAAGAACACTTACTGAGAGATGAGGAATACGAACGTATCACGAAATCTTGGACGATAATTTGACGGAGGTTTGACGAGGTCGCAGTGAGGAGTAACCCTCAGCTGCTTCCTTAAATACTAATGACAATCCAATCATTAAAGGAGAAACGTATTCAGGGAAAACACTGAACAGCTGTCACAACGTGACTCGGCTTTGACAGCCGGAAGCCCCGTTGTGACGCTCTCAGAATAAAAGCCCTGAAACGACCATATGCAAAACACAGATGAACGGGGAAAATACTGGATGATCCGAGCACAGACAATATCAGCGCTCAGACCATGACACACTCCCGGATAATCTGATTCTCCCTTCCTCCACTTCCACCAGTGCCATCACCTTCCTCCTCGCCTGCTCAGTCACCTCCACGCCGGCGACGTCATCCCGTTCCAGATCGTTGGAGGAATACTCTTACCTCTTCAGCCGCCCTTCTCCTGGCACCGAAGCAGAAGCCTCCCACAGCGGTACAGCCTTCGGTCCTTTTTTCCCCGGCTGAATCGTCAGCTTCTCTACGCTCTGTACCTGCCTCTCCTCGCTTCTCTTTGGTGCGCTCTCCCACTGCTGAGAGGTCTCCCGTACATTCCCCGACGACGCCCACTTCCATGTTTACAGGGGGGGCTCCTCCACCATCTTCAGAGGGGCGCAGGCTCACCATTGATGCAGGGAGGGATGACTGTCTGTCTTCTGCTGTAGAGAACATCGCACACCGGGATGACAGGCAAATTTCATTTCATTTAATGCCAATTTATAATGATATGCCTTGCCTGATTCCTGGTGATGAGAGTCAGAGTTTGCAGTCCTCTGAGCTCTCACCACCAGCTGCAACAAATAACTCTTCACCTATCCTCTCCGTGTCTCCTCCACCTATCCCTGAGGGTTCGCCGGACCCAGAACTGAACCAAAGGATGATGGAGGAGCCTGTGGCCCTGGAAGTCCTGATCCCAGCGCCAACACGGAGCCGAACTCCAGCTTCCACACCGAAGGAGCCACCAGCGTGGGTTATGGCGCCTGGGGTGACTAAGACTGCTACCGCCATCATGCCTGCTGCAGAGGCCACCACAGCAGAGTGGGAACCTGAGTTGGACCTCCAAGAGGCCGGGCCCGAGACATCGCCATCACCAAGATCGTCGGAGTCCTGGACAGTGGTGGAGCTTGAGCTCAGGCAAGTGCTCTCCCTTGTTTTCTTATTGTCAGTTTTAGAGCAATCTTGCCTGGCTCTTGGTGAGGCGGGCCAGGTGCATCCACCTGCTGCACCTGAGCTCACCTCGCCGGACTCTGTCGCTGCTGGTGACCCTGAACCCGCTTGTCTATGTGTGTCTGAGCTTTCTCCCAGGGTCACCGGAGACAAAGCAACACTGCCAGAGGTCTCCGCGGGTGCAGGCTCACCACTGGAGGTCATCCTGGGTCTATCTCCCCAAGCAGAGGTCGTCGCGAGTGCTTCATCCCAGCCCGGGACCTCCGTGGGTGCAGCTCCTCCTCTGCCTGAAGCTGTTGTCTGAGTTCCTACTTGGTCCAAGTTCCCGTGGGTGCTGCGTTCCAATGGGGGATCCTCGTGGGTGCCAGCTTTAGTCCATTGTGGGTGCTGCGCTCCAGTGTGGAGCCGCTATGGGCGCTACGCCCCAGCCCAGGGGTCACTGTGGGTGCAATGTTAGCCCAGCCCAGGTCCACTGAGGGTGCAGCACTGGCCCAGCCCGGGTCCACTGAGGGTGCAGCATTGGCCCAGCCCGGGTCCACCGAGGGTGCAGCAGTGCTCCAGCCCGGATCCACCAAGGATGCGGCGTTGCTCCTGTCCGGAGCCACCAAGGGTGTGGCGTTGCTCCCGTCCGGAGCCACCGGGGGTACAGCGCAGCTTCAGCCCAAGACCATCGAAGGCGTCAAGGCCTCCTCTCCTCTATCTGACACCGTCAGGGTTCCCCCACCACCAGACACCGTCGTGGTTTCCCTGTCGGCCCTACTTCCCCTCTCTGGGTCTCCCCATGGGGGAGCCACTTCCTGAGTCACCCCTTCTGTTTTGGTGGTTAAAGAACTTAGGCCGGCCACCCAACAGACAAGGTTGCTGGGTTGGGTGGCCCATATTTTCCGGCAGGCCACCCGGCTCATATCACTTTGCCATCTGGCTGGCCTGGGACTTTGGCCGGCCACCTGAACAGCAGGGTTTTTTGGCCTAGGGGGGCCCAGGGACTTGATGTAGCATGGGTGTGGGCCTGAGCGGGCTCCTGACTTTAGTTCCCTCCTACCAGTTGTCCCCCACCTCCCTCCCGGGATGGTTTTTGCTGTACTCTGTCTTTTTTTTGGGGGGGGGGGGTTCCTTTTGGTGTTGCCTGGGGGTGTCTGTCATGTGTCTGAGCCAGTGCTCAGACTCCCTTTGTAGTTTTGAGTATTTTTCTGTCTGTTATCATTATGTTGGCTGTTCTGTGTATATATTTTGGTTTGTTTACTTTCTGAGCCCTTCCCTCTTGCCAGTCACTCCCATCAACTACCCAGGCTGTCTCCCTGCCAGCTCAGCTGCATGTAATTGATTAATCAGGTCACTTGCTTACTCTGCCTCCCACACCTGTTCCTCATTTGTCTGTTTGCTATTTAAGCACTGCCTGCTCATTGTTTCATTGCAGCAGTCTTATATGAATGTAAACTGGACTATTCCTCTGTTTCCTCCAACTTGCACTCGTGGGGCGATTTCAGCCCCGGAGTGTTTGCCTGTAAGTTATCCTCATTTGCTTTTTTGTTTGTCATGCACTGTTTGTCTTTTTGTTATTAAATGTCACACTACAGTCCTGCGCATGAGCCTGTCTTTTTTCCCCGAGGGGTGCACTCATGACAGACCAATCCTAATAATAGAGAATATACTTTTTTCTCACATTGTCATAATGTGATCCCAAATCCCACTCCAGAATTGATTTCTTTTTGATGGCAACCCCCCTTCTAAATAAGGTTGTAAACTGTAATATTAATACAACTGCCCTCACAGATCATGCCACAGTTGAACTAAGCATCAACATAGACTGTGATGGTGAAAGGAAAGGAAGATGGAGAATGAATACATCTTTACTACAAGATCAAGTTTTTAAAAAAAGGTTAGAAGAGGACCTTAAGTCATTTTTGAGGTCAATGTGGGTAGCACAGAAGAATCTCAGTGGTGTGGGAAGCCTCCAAGGCATATGTGAGAGGAAAACTGATTGCACAAGCAGCTAAAAAGAAGAGGGATAAGTTAAATAAGATTCAGGAATTGGAAAAAGAAATTAAAATAAAGGAAACTAAGTTATCAGAATTTTTTTCAGACTCAATGTATCAAGAACTTTGTAAGCTTAAATTTCAGCTATATGATATTTATAATAAGGAGAGAGAGTATGCTCTGTACCAATTGAAGTCCAGTTTTTATGAAAGGGGTGAAAAAAATAGCCAAATTGCTCACCAGGCAATTGAAAGAAAAATCTATTTCCAATATGATTCCACTAATTAAACATTGGGATAAACTAACTTCATCCAGTAAAAATATTAATGAGGTTTTTCATCAGTATTATAAAAAATTGTACAGTTCAACCATATCTATAAACGCAGAGCAGGAGGAACTAACAAAGTTTTTGATTAATGTAGAGGTACCTAAGTTGCAGGCTGAGATGGCTGAAGGGTTGGAATCCTCATTAACGGAGAAGGAGATAAAAATAGCAATTTTACATATGAAAAATGGGAAATCACCTGGAAATGATGGCCTTCCAGTAGAATACTATAAGGAATTCATAGATAATCTCTCCCCAATATTAAAGAAAGTGTACGAAGAAGGTTGCCTCCAACGTTTAATGAGGCTTTGATAACGTTAATTCTCAAAGTGGATCGGACTGTAATCAATCCCTCAAATTATAGACCTGTAAGTTTGCTAAATTTGGATTTTAAAATACTGACAAAAATTTTAGTTTTAAGATTACAAAAGGTACTACCAAGTATTATTCATCCTAACCAAGTGGGTTTTGTGAAAAATAGATCATCTTCTGATAACATAAGAACACTACTACATCTGATATGGCAGTCAATCACCAGATGTCCCTATAGCTGCTGTTTCCTTAGATGCTGAGAAAGCTTTTGATAAGGTGGAATGGGAATTTCTTTTCTCTGTCTTGTCACACTTTGGAATAGGATCTGGTTTTATTAAATGGGTGAGAGCATTGTACAAAGAGCCAAAAGCTGTAGTAATTCAATTCAACTTTATTTATATGGTGTGGGGTGACCCACCACAATCTGCTTGGACAGTCAGAGCACTCAGCTTGAGCAGGAAACAGAACAATGATATGTATGGACTGATATCAATATGTAAATGTGCCTGCATTCTCTTTTGTCCTACAGCCTCGGAGCAAAGAGAAGAATTCCGGCGCCGGTAATCAGGCAGTTGATATGTGTGACTCTTATGTAAAGTTGTCATGCATTCTCTCTTGACTGTTATGTAAATCTGCCATGCATTCTTTCTTGACTGTTATGTAAATGTCCTGTGCATTCTCTCTTGTGGGTATAAATGTGCTCACTCAAAGCTCACTGTATCGCTCTTAGGCAACGCACTCAGGGCTCACTCACACCGCACAGACAGAGCGCTGAGTGAGTCTCGTGATGGAGGAATAAAACACCTTAAAACTTCGGCTTGCTGTGTCCGCCTGCACTTATTTTTTCCTCCACACTGGTGACCTGACGTGAATGGACTGCTCTCCCTTCTGCCGCGCTGTGGACTATACCGTTCCTCCACACTGGTGACCCTTGACGCAGAATGGAACACCAGGCAAACACCCCGGAGATCATCCACGACCGGGAAAGCCTCAGAAAGCAGCATGGTGCGACCTTCACCTGAGATTTTGGACCTCCACGCTGGGACCTGCCGAGGGACAATGATCGTCTGTGTGGGGAACATGAAATGAAGAAGCTGAGTGATTTTATAAACCAGATTTAATGTCGGCTTTCCATCCCCAACATGTCTCATCCCAAGGCAGAAGCAGAAAGAGGCTGATCACAGTCAGACCCCCATACTTATGCATCACACAACAAAAGCCACATCATTATGCATTACACCACAAACGTCCTTGTCATATCCTTCCAATGTCCTCCCGTTCCTTCGCCTGACCCCCGGGGGTCAGGAAGTCTTTTCAGGACTGCACCGCCGCTCCTCCATCTCCTCGTTGCCTCTGTAGGCGGTGGAGACTCATTGTCCTCTTCTGAGACGTGAGGTCATTCCACACATGTAATTACAACACATCCCCCTGTGTCTATCATATGCAGGAATGGATACATGAACCACAGCCCCCCCCCCAAAACGTCTAAGAAAAGGACAATATATGTAGGTTTGCAGACTATGATGACATCACCGGCATAACTATACAAGTTGATCACGTTAAAAAACACAGTGATAACACTAACAGTACAGTCTATGCCCCCTGTCCGCCTTAAAACTGTTATGATAACCCCGACAGCATATCTTAAAACACGTTATCATGTTCACATCAGTCTGTGTGTCGTCTGGGTTTCAACAGTCTTCCGAATCTGCTGTACGCCTGCTTCGGCGTCTCAGCGGCGTTGTCTTGTAAGGGATCTGCAGCTTGAGGAAAAAAGTGGTTATTTGATCCCTGAGGGGGTTTGGGACGTGTCCCTTGGGAGGTCTACCTCGTCGAGGTACTCTCGCCGCCCGTGCAGGTTTGCCGCTCAACATGAAGGCAGGCTTGAGTCTGTCAATGCTGACTGTCTCTTTTCTGTCCCCCAAATCCAGCACAAAATGCTTATCACCAGGTTCCAGCACTCTAAATGGGCCATCATATGGTGGGCGGAGGGTTGGCTTTAAAGCGTCGTGCCTAACAAAAACGAACTCGGCATTTTTTAAAGCCTGGGGAACAAAAACCCGCGGAAAAGTGTGATGAACCGGGCCCGGGAGCATGTCCGCTCCCGTGCTGCTTAGTGGTCTCAGAGCTGAGAGGCACCCCGGCTCTGGATGTTCTGGTAAGAATTCACCGGGGAGCCTGAGAGGTTATGCAAACACTAACTCTGCTGGGGAGGCATCTAGATCCTCGTTGGGCGCAGAACGCAACCCCAATAAAACCCATGGTAGTTTGTTAACCCAATTTGCATCCGTTAGTGACGCTCTGAAGGCAGCCTTCAAAGACCTATGAAAACGCTCACATAAACCGTTAGCCTGTGGGTGATACGCGGTAGTGCGATGGATTGTTGCCCCTAAGCTGCTGGCCATCGCAGACCAGAACTCTGAGACAAACTGAGGACCCCTATCGGACGTGATGTCCAACGGGACCCCGAAACGCGCCACCCAGGTCGTTAAAAAAAACGCGAGCAACTTCTGCGGCCGTAGTTGACGTCAGCGGGACAGCTTCTGGCCAACGTGTGGTTCGATCCACCATTGTTAAAAGATGTATGAACCCCTGCGACGACGGTAGGGGGCCCACGAGGTAGACGTGCACATGGTCAAACCTCCTGGCCGGAATTGGGAACGGTTCTAAAGGAGCTTTCGTGTGTTTGTGAATTTTGGCGCATTGGCAAGACATGCATGTTCTTGCCCACTCCTTTACGTGCTTGCGCAGGCCTGGCCAAACAAACTTCTCCGCCACCATTTTCACCGAAGCGCGCACTCCCGGGTGTGCCAGGGAGTGAATCGAGTCAAAAACGCGGCGGCGCCACATGGCCGGGACTACCGGGCGAGGTCGCCCGGTTGACACGTCGCAGATTAAGGGGGGCACACCGTCACGCAAACCCCTGCTCTCCAGCCTTAACCCTGTTGGTCCAGACTGGAGCGCGCGCACGTCCGCGTCACTGCCCTGTTCCGCTGCCATGGCTGCGTAATCTATCCCTACATGGACTGGGGCCGCGTACGCTTCCGTGTTGGGCTTGCGCCCTGCCGCTGTGGTAGTATGATCTGTCTCCGCGTGCCCTGACGATGTCACGGCGCAATCTGCCACCACGTTGAGTTTGCCCGCTACGTGCCGAATGTCTGTGGTAAATTCCGAAATGGTGGCCAGCTGCCTTTGTTGCCGGCCTAACCAAGGCTCTGAGATTTTAGACATCGCAAAAGTGAGCGGTTTATGGTCGACAAAAGCCGTGAAACACCGACCTTCCAGCCAAAACTGGAAATGGCGGACGGCTAAATGAAGCGCTAACAGCTCTCTGTCAAACGTGCTGTATTTGCGCTCGGTTTCATTTAGGGATTTGCTAAAAAAGCTAGCGGTTGCCAAACCCTGTTAACGTGCTGCTCCACGACCGCCCCTATGGCCAAATTTGATGCGTCCGTGGTAAGCGCTATGCAGGCCGAGGGGTCGGGGTGGGCCAAAAGTGCGGCGTCAGCCAGGGCTCTTTTTACTTCCGCGAACGCGTGTTCCTGCTCCGGGGACCACACGACCGTGCTGGAGGGCTTTTGCTTTCTAAGCGCGGCGTATAACAGCTGCATGAGCTGAGCTGCGCGGGGTAGGAAACGGTTGTAAAAATTTACCATTCCCAAAAATTCTTGCAGCGATCTGACCGTTTGTGGTCGGGGAAAATTTGCCACTGCGCGCACTTTATCGGGCAATGGGACTGCCCCTTCTGGGGAGACGCGGTGTCCCAAAAAAATTAATCTGTGCCACACCGAATCGGCACTTGGTTGGGTTAATTATTAACCCGTGTTCTTCCAGCCTCTGAAAAACTGTAGTGAGGTGATTTTCGTGTTCCTCCTCAGTCGCGCTGGTGACTAAAATATCGTCGAGGTAGATAAACACGAAAGGAAGATCGCGTAACACCGCGTCCATCATACGCTGGAATGTTTGCGCTGCGCCTTTCAGGCCAAAAGGCATGTGCAGAAACTCGAAAAGACCAAAAGGGGTTATTACGGCCGTTTTAGGGACGTCCTCAGGTCGGACTGGGACTTGGTGGTAGCCGCGGACCAGGTCTATTTTAGAAAAAATACGCGCACCTGCCAGATGTAGTGAAAAATCTTGGATGTGTGGGATTGGGTAGCGGTCATGAGCTGTAGCATTGTTTAATCTGCGATAATCGCCGCAAGGTCTCCAGGAGCCGTCAGCTTTCGGGACCATATGCAGTGGCAAAGCCCATGGGCTTTTCGAGCGCTGAATAATGCCCAGCTTTTCCAGGCTGGCGAACTCGTCGCGTGCTATGGCGAGCTTGGTCGCGTCTAAGCGCCGAGCTTTAGCGAACACCGGGGGGCCCGTTGTGGGAATGAAGTGCTCCACCCCATGTTTCGCTACTGTTGCCAAAAATTTGGGAACTGTGAGTGCTGGAAATTGGGTGAGGAGTTTGTCAAACTTACCTCCTGCTGTGGCGACGTTGGCCTGCACGGGTAGTGGGGACACTCGAGCTGAACAGGGGGTAGAAGAGAAAGACAGTGCATTGATTAAGCGCCTGTTTGCCAGATCAACCAACAACCCATGTGAACATAAGAAATCAGCCCCTAACATGTTGAAACTCACCACCGCTATGATAAAGGTCCACTCATAACTGCGGCCGTGTAAGGAGAGAGACAAGGTCCTTTCACCATAAGTGCTGATGATTGAGCCGTTCGCTGCCATTTCCCCGTTGCCGCGGGGTCCAGCCACCCGGTCAGCGTAGGATGGGGTGATGAAACTCCTTTGAGCTCCGGTGTCTATGAGGAATTGTCGCCCGGAGCCTTCATCAGTTATGTAGAGCAGCTTGTTGGCCTCGCCGAGAGCCGTAGCTGCTAACGGTTCCCGGCTCCTGAAACTGCAAGGTGGTACACACTTGTATGCCCTCTCAGCGAATCGCAGGTGGTAGTAGCAGAGGCCGTCTCGTCTGTTGCATTGCGGCCGCGTCGCTGCCATGGTGGGTAGGGTTTGTTCCGTTGCCTCTGGCTCCCTGATGTCCTGGGCTTCTGCACCGAGGTCTGCCGCTGCTGCTGTGGCTGTCTGCTCACTGCAGGAGTTGAGGAGTCGCTGTGCTTCTCTGGCAAGCGCGCGGAAGTCCTGCTGGGTCTTACAACTCATGCTGGCCAGAGTCCCTCTCATGTGCGTCGGGAGAGTGCTGAGGAAGATGTGCTGAAAGAGGAAGTTGTCGTTGTCTGTCTCTCTCAGCTGAAGCATGTCTTCCATGAGGGCCAACGGTCTGTGCCCACCGTGGCCATATATCGCCAGTAGTCTCTTGGCCCTTTCCTCGGCCGAGGGAACAAAGCTCTCGATGAGAGTAGCCTTCAGCTCCTCGTATTTGCCGCTGGCGGGCGGCTGCTGTATCACGCTCCGCGTGCATTGCGCTGTAGTGGCGTCGAGCCTGGCGACGACGTGGTAGAACTTGGTTTCGTCTGTCGTCACCCTTGCAAGCGCGAACTGTGCCTCAGCCTGCTTGAACCACGAGTTCGGGTCGTTCTGCCAGAATTCTGGGAGCTTAATGGCGACGGCGCTTGCTTGGGCCGCCTCCGACGAGTCTGCAACGGGAGAACACCTTTCATCCATTCTCACGTCTGGTCACCAATGTGGGGAACATGAAATGAAGAAGCTGAGTGATTTTATAAACCAGATTTAATGTCGGCTTTCCATCCCCAACATGTCTCATCCCAAGGCAGAAGCAGAAAGAGGCTGATCGCAGTCAGACCCCCATACTTATGCATCACACAACAAAAGCCACATCATTATGCATTACACCACAAAAGCCGACTTCACACGTCCTTGTCATATCCTTCCGATGTCCTCCTGTTCCTTCACCTGACCCCCGGGGGTCAGGAAGTCTTTTCAGGACTGCACCGCCGCTCCTCCATCTCCTCGTTGCTTTCTGTAGGCGGTGGAGACTCATTGTCCTCTTCTGAGACGTGAGGTCATTCCACACATGTAATTACAACACATCCCCCTGTGTCTATCATATGCAGGAATGGATACATGAACCACAGTCTGCCCCCTCTCACTGCGCCGTGGATCCCAGAGACAGAGGATCGGCCACATCCTTCGCATCCACATGAGCGCGCGCGCACCTTGTCCTCTCTCCACGATGGCGACCTCCAGGACCGGACGGAGAACGCAGCCCTTGAACCAGAACGCACCATGACCCAACACAAGCGAACGACAGAAACAGCCTGAACAGGGAAGACCATCAGCGCCGACTGCGCTGATTTCCATCAAGCTCCCTGACCCTGACTCATCTCTCGACAGCAGACCTTCCACGCACAGAGGCCCCGCATGCACACCGTGGGGTTACGAGGACAGCGCAACTTTCAGTTATGTGGTCACAGCACCAGGCGTGCGCCACGCACCAGGGACAATCCGGCTCCACAGACTGCCATCGTCCTCCGCCGCTGCACATGCCCGAGAAACACGGCCGATCGCCACCCTCAGAGCCTTCAGGGCTGCCCACGCACCTGAAGCAGACACGCAGCCCGCACACAGGACTTTGTATGGGTCTCAGCCACGGTGCACAATAGGAATTCAGCCGTCTGCTGTCCCCAATGGCTTTAGGGCTGCGCCCGCACCTAAAGCCAGCCCACCAAGTCCCTCATACAGCTCCAGCTTCTGTTCTTTATCACAGCCGCTACGCATCCTCGCAGGACTGAGCAGCGAGAGGAGTCAGAGACAATTTTTCTCTTCTTCTCACAGCCGCTGTGGAGCTCCGCCACGTTTAACGGGAAAGTCCCTCACTATCGCAGATCCACATGCAATTTTTGCGCGGCCTGGACAACTTTGCCATCCCGGGCCGGCACTTGCTTACTCCCACCCCCCCTCCACCTCCTCCTGCACAGAGCTTTTCCCGCACCTCGCTTCCAAAGCCGGCCGATCGCCGTCTCGTTCCCCTACTGAGCGCTCTGGGGAGAGCGGTGTGGGGTGACCCACCACAATCAGCTTGGACAGTCAGAGCACTCAGCTTGAGCAGGAAACAGAACAATGATATGTATGGACTGATATCGATATGTAAATGTGCCTGCATTCTCTTTTGTCCTACAGCCTCAGAGCAAAGAGAAGAATTCCGGCGCCGGTAATCAGGCAATTGATATGTGTGACTCTTATGTAAAGTTGCCATGCATTCTTTCTTGACTGTTATGTAAATGTCCCATGCATTCTCTCTTGCGGGTATAAATGTGCTCACTCAAAGCTCACTGTATCGCTCTTAGGCAACGCACTCAGGGCTCACTCACAGCGCACAGACAGAGTGCTGAGTGAGTCTCGTGATGGAGGAATAAAACACCTTAAAACTTCGGCTTGCTGTGTCCGCCTGCACTTATTTTTTCCTCCACAATAGTACCATTTCACAACAACAGTCATCTCATAGCACTTTCAACTGTAGGGGAGGCCCCCACAATTGCAGAAAGGCTCCAGCAATCAGGCGATCCCCTGTGAGCAAGCGCTTGGCGACGGTGGAGAGGAAAAACTCCCTTTTAACAGGAAGAAACCTCCAGCAGAACCAGGCTCAGGGAGGGGCAGTCATCTGCTGTGACTGGCTGGGGGGTGAGGGGATAGAGAAGATGAAAAGAACAGACATGTAGAGCGCAAACAGCATGATGGGGACTCAATCTATGGGAGAGAACAAACAGATGTTAATGACCAGCAAAAATATTTCATCGAGAGTGAAGAAAGGAGTGAAGCCCAGTGCATTATTGGAGGTCCCCCGGCTGTCTAAACCTATTAGCAGCATAACTAAGGGAGGGTTCAAAGACACATGATCCCTCCCTAATTGTAGGCTATATCAAAAAGGAAGGTTTTAATCCTATTCTAAAAAACAGAGATCGAGTCTGACTCCCGAATCCAGATTGGTAGCTGGTTCCACAGGAGAGGAGCTTGATAGCTGAAGGCTCTGCCTCCCATTGTGCTTTTGGAGATTCTAGGTATTACAAGTAATCCAGCATTTTGGGAGCATAGTGCTCTGTTAGGATAATAGGGAGTATCAGATCTTTTAATATGACAAATGACATTAATATGACATTTCAGTAATGACAAATGGAGTAACATCTTCCTTTTTTACGCTTTCCAGAGGGACACGACAAGGTTGTTCTTTAAGCCCTCTGCTGTTTATAATTTTTTTGGAAATATTAGCCATAACCATTAGGACTAATCCACATATTCAAGGGGTTGAGGGAGATGGTACAGAACATAAACTCTGCTTTATGCAGATGATATTTTGGCTACAATAACAAACCCAATAACCTCTCTACTGTGGAGGATGTGCGGAAGGATGAGACTGAGTTATTCCTCAGGTTCAGCTTTATTCACAAACACATACTCCAACAATTTCAAAGCAGAAAAAGAGGATGAATTTTCTCACATCTGTCTTTTATACCCCGGACATCAAAACTGCAGTCACATGGTGTTTAATCAAACATACAGTCACATGGTACTTAATCCCAGTCACAATGTAACTCCTCTGAACTTCACACCATTGTCCCTTAGTCTCCGGTGGTCCGGAAATCTCTCCAGGTCATCTCCTTGAAACAAAGGCCAAACCTCACACTTTCCCGTTACCTCCCGAAGGCTCTCTCGGAGGCTCAGTCCTTTTGTTCCTTGAGACGTGCAGCACACAATACAATCAACACACAGCAATATATTTGTGGAGCATATGTAACCAACATATGTTGCCCACATGACCCCCCCCCCCCAAACGTCTAAAATGGAACAATCATAACTAGAGATGCATGACATAATAACATTACTACATATCAATCTACCCGTTGCCTAGGCCTAAGTCTTCTGCCGTATTTGCTGTAAGCCGGCTTTACTGCCTCTGCAGTCTGCTGTGGGACTGTTGCCTGTGGATTAGAACTGTTAGTCAATCTCTGTGGGTGTTCTGGAGAATGCCTTCTAGGGGGTCTGCCACGACGGGAGGCCCTCGCCAACTGCACAGCTTCATCCGCCAAAACAAAAGCGGGTTTGAGTCTGTTAATACCAATTACCTCCTTTCTGTCTCCCAAATCTAGCAAAAAATGCTTCTCTCCTGTTTCCAGCGCCCTAAACGGTCCATCGTATGGCGGCCGCAAGTTTGGGCGATGGGCATCATGTCTGACAAAAACAAACTCCGCATTTTTTAAGGCTTTCGGCACAAAAACGCGTGGGAAGCTGTGATGAACCTGGCCAGGAAGCGTGTTTGATCCCGTGTCGCTCTGCAACCGTTGAGCGGGGGGGCAATTTGGCGCAGGATTATCCGGGAGAAATTCCCCGGGCAGCCGAAGAGGCTGTGCAAAAACTAACTCAGCTGGGGAGGCTTGCAAATCCTCCTTAGGTGCAGAACGCAACCCCAATAAAACCCATGGTAGTCTGTCTACCCAATTTGTATCCGTAAGCGACGCTCTGAGGGCTGCTTTCAATGACCTATGGAAACGTTCGCATAAACCGTTAGCCTGGGGGTTGTACGCGGTAGTGCGGTGGATCGTTACCCCCAGGCTGTAGGCCATCGCTGACCAGAGCTCGGACACAAACTGAGGACCTCTGTCGGACGTTATATCCGACGGAACTCCAAAACGCGCTACCCACGCTGTTAAAAATGCGCGCGCCACCTCCTCGGCTGTGGTTGATGCCAGTGGGACCACTTCCGGCCAACGCGTAGTGCGGTCCACCATTGTCAAAAGGTGTGTGCACCCCTGTGACGACGGGAGGGGGCCTACCAGGTCGACATGCACATGATCAAAGCGCTTAGCTGGGATGTGAAAAGGCTCCAAAGGAGCTCTAGTGTGTTTGTGTATTTTGGCTCGCTGACAAGCTACGGAGGCTGTCGCCCATTCTTTGACCTGTTTGAGCAACCCCGGCCATACAAATTTCTCTCCTACCATTTTGACCGATGCGCGCACCCCCGGGTGCGCCAGAGAATGGATCAACTAACTAACTAACTAACCTGCACTTATATAGCGCAGTCAAAAACGCGACGGCGCCACGCAGCTGGTACCACCGGACGCGGCCGTCCAGTGGAAATATCACAGATTGGGGGGGGCATACCATCTTGCAGCACCCTGTACTCCAGCCTTAACCCTGTTGGTCCAGACTGGAGCGCGCGCACGTCCGCATCGCTAACCTGCTCCGCGGCCATGGCTGCATAATCTAACCCTACGCGGACCGGGGCTGCGCGCGTTTCCGCGTCGCTATCCTGGCCCGTGGCCATGGCTGCAGAGTCTGCCCCCACGGGGCCCGGAGCCGCCACAGCACGTGAGAGGCAGTCTGCCACTACATTATATTTACCTGCCACATGCTGGATATCGGTGGTAAACTCCGATATCGCGGCCAGCTGTCTCTGCTGCCGGCCCGACCAAGGTTCCGAAATCTTGGCCATCGCGAAAGTCAGCAGTTTGTGGTCCACGAACGCGGTGAAACGGCGCCCTTCCAGCCAGAACTGGAAGTGGCGGATGGCCAAGTGCAGAGCCAACAGCTCCCTGTCGAACGCGCTGTATTTTCGCTCGCTATCGCGCAAGGTTTTGCTGAAAAACGCGAGCGGTTGCCAAGCCCCAGCTACATACTGTTCAACGACCGCCCCGACAGCTAAATCGGACGCGTCAGTGGTGAGCGCCATGCGGGCCGTTGGAACTGGGTGTGCCAACAAAACAGCGTTTGTGAGGGCTGATTTGACTTGAGAGAATGCGCGCTCCCGCTCAGGAGACCATTCAATTTTATTTGTGGGTTTTTGTTTTTTTAGTGCAGCGTACAATGGTTGCATGAGCCGCACTGCGCTGGGGAGGAAACGGTTATAAAAATTAACCATTCCCAAAAACTCCTGTAATGCTTTGACCGTTTGAGGTTGGGGAAAATTTGTTATTGCGCGCACTTTATCGGGCAGAGGGACCGCTCCCTCTGGCAAAACGCGATGCCCCAAAAAATCAATCTGTGCCACCCCAAACTGACACTTCGCTGGGTTAATTATTAACCCGTGCTCTGCCAACCTCTGGAAAACTGCTGTGAGGTGGCTTTCGTGTTCGTCTTCGGACGTGCTGGCTACCAAAATGTCGTCCAAATAGACGAACACGAAAGGGAGGTCGCGCAGGACCGCGTCCATCATGCGTTGGAACGTCTGCGCCGCTCCCTTGAGTCCAAAAGGCATGCGCAAAAACTCAAAAAGCCCGAAAGGAGTTATTACCGCTGTTTTGGGTATGTCCTGAGCGCGCACTGGAACCTGATGGTAACCGCGTACTAAATCTATTTTAGAAAAAATGCGCGCCCCCACCAAATGCACCGAAAAATCTTGGATATGTGGAATTGGGTAGCGGTCGTGTGCTGTGGCGTTATTCAACCTGCGGAAATCACCGCAAGGTCGCCACGAGCCATCAGCCTTTGGGACCATGTGCAGTGGTGAAGCCCAGGGGCTTTTCGAACGCCTGATGATGCCCAGTTTTTCCAGGTTGGCAAACTCCTTGCGCGCTATGGTCAGTTTAGCTGAGTCCAGGCGCCGAGCTTTTGCAAAAACGGGCGGGCCGGTGGTAGTGATATAATGCTCCACCCCATGTTTAGCCACTGTCGCCGAAAACGTTGGGACTGTGAGTGCTGGGAACTGAGTGAGGAGTGCGTGAAACTTACCACCCGCAGCTGTGACGTTGGCTTGTGCAGTTGGCGGCGCCACTCGAGCTGTGCAGGGAATAGAGTGAAATGACAGTGCATTAACCAGACGTCTGTTAGCAAGATCAACCAATAAACCATGTGAGCACAAAAAATCAGCCCCTAACATGTTGAAATTGACTGCCGCTACAACAAAAGTCCACTCAAATGCACGGCCCTGCAAAGACAGAAGCAGAGTCCTCTCACCGAAGGTCTTAATCGCTGAGCCGTTTGCTGCTGACACCCGGGGACCCTTAGACGGCGTCAGCCGGTCCGCGTAGGAAGGCGTGATGAAACTCAGCTGGGAGCCTGTGTCCACGAGGAAATGCCTCCCCGAGCGTGCATCCGTCAGGTAGAGCAGCTTGTTCTCCTTCCCAAGGGCCGCAGCCGCTACCGACCCCCGGTCTTGGCGTTTCCTGAATGCTTGAAGTGGCACGGTGGGAGGCACTTGTGTGCCCTCTCTGCAAAGCGGCGATGATAGAAGCAAAGGACGTCGTCCGCTCCGTGTCGCTTGGTCCTTACTGCTGCCGTCGCCGGTGAGTCTGGTGCTGCAACCACTGGCCCCATGCTGTCTCCGGACGCTGCTCCTAGCTCTGCTGCCGCGGCCGAAACCGCGCTCCGTTTGTGGGCGTCGACGAGTCGTTGCGCCTCCTTGCTCAGCCCATGGTAGTCTCGCCGGGCCAACCGAGGTGAGTCTGCCAGGGTAACTCTCACCGCTGGCAGCAGGGTCCGGAGGAAAAGGTGGGCGAAGATAAAATCACAATCCTCGGAGTCTCTCAGCCTCAGCATTTTCACCATCAGGTCTACGGGTCTGTCGTTCTCCGACTCCGTCAACACTAGGAGCCCCTCTGCTCGCTGTTGCACCGAGGGGGTGAAATGGCTGATAAGCGCATCCTTCAATGCGCTGTATTTGTCGCTGTCCGGTGGGTGATTGACCAGATCCTCCACCCTCTGGACTGTGTGGCTGTCCAGCTTTGCCACCACATGGTAGAATTTCGTGTCGTCTCTCGAGATTCTCCGGAGGTTGAACTGCGCCTCGACCGCGCTAAACCAGGAGCGCGGACTATGCTACCAGAAGTCGGGCAGCTGGAACGTGGTGGCAGTCATCAGGCTGGCTTCTGCCGAGCCCCGCTCGGGAGAATTATTTCTGCTCATGCTTCGTCGTAAGGTCACCAGTGTGGAGGATGTGCGGAAGAATGAGACTGAGTTATTCCTCAGGTTCAGCTTTATTCACAAACACATACTCCAACAATTTCAAAGCAGAAAAAGAAGATGAATTTTCTCACATCTGTCTTTTATACCCCGGACATCAAAACTGCAGTCACATGGTGTTTAATCAAACATACAGTCACATGGTACTTAATCCCAGTCACAATGTAACTCCTCTGAACTTCACACCATTGTCCCTTAGTCTCCGGTGGTCCGGAAATCTCTCCAGGTCATCTCCTTGAAACAAAGGCCAAACCTCACACTTTCCCGTTACCTCCCGAAGGCTCTCTCGGAGGCTCAGTCCTTTTGTTCCTTGAGACGTGCAGCACACAATACAATCAACACACAGCAATATATTTGTGGAGCATATGTAACCAACATATGTTGCCCACACTACCACATTTAATGGGCACTATACAATCCTTTTCAAAATTATCAGGTTGTACAATTAATTGGAATAAGTCAGAGGTTATGCCAATTTCCAAAAGTTGTCACTCTCATATGTTAAAGAAATTTAACTTCAAGTGGATTCCAGAAGGAATGAAGTATCTAGGGGTAAAACTGAGTCAGGATTTGGAGGGAATATCTCAATTAAATTTTAATCCTTTGCTGCAAAAAATGAAAACAAACTTAAGTAAGTGGTAAAAGATTAAACTCAGCCTATGGGATAAAATAAACATTATAAAGATGGTGATGGCCCCTCAGTTTAACAGTATTGTTACAATGCTATCAATTAAAATACCAGACATAACTTTTAAAAAGTATGAAAACATAGTTAAACATTTTTTGTCGGAGGGGAAAAGACCAAGAATTAGGTTAAGCAAATTGTATGCCCCTAAGGAGAAAGGAGGATTAGGCCTGCCCAATCCTAGACTGTACTGCTTATCATTTGAATTAGCTAAAATGGCAAAACACTGGAAGTCTGTGGACAGATTGGGTTGGGTAAATACAGAGTCAGAACTGTGTTCTCCATTCATTGTCTTTGATATGTTCTCTCAAAATCCAGGAAATATAAAAAATCCCATCTTCAGTCATGCAAGAGATGTCTGGCATAAATGTCATAGAATGTATTAGCTGTCAGTGTATGTTCAGTATTCATCATTGTGGAATAATCCTGCAATCTGCATTGGGAAGATGACTATATACGAGGAGCAATGGTGTTCCAGTGATATACAAACTACAGGAGACCTATATAGTGACGGAATATTCTTCATTCATTCATTCATTCATTCATCTTCTTCCGCTTAATCCTTTTCGGGTCACGGGGGGGGGGGGGGGTGGAGCCTATCCCAGCATCTTTTTTTGGGCGAGAGGCAGGGTACACCCTGGACAGATCACCAGTCCATCGCAGGGCCAACACAGAGAGACAGACAACCATTCACTCTCACAGTCATACCTAAGGTCAATTTAGAATCCCCAGTTTAGATGCCAATTAACCTAACTTGCATGTTTTTGGCATGTGTGAGGAAACCGGAGAAATCCCGGAGTAAACCCATGGAATATTCTTATCTTATGAAAATTTAATTCACTGATATGGCTTGGAGGGCAAGGGTCAATTTTGGAGGTACCTACAGATAAGAAATTGTGTGTCATCTGTTTTCAAAAGGGCTGATAACAGTTTTATCTCCTTTTTTGACCTGCCACTGAAATGCTGCAGCATTTTATAAAATCACTGATAACTTTATAAGTAAAGACTGTACCAATATGAAAAGGCTTTGGCAGAAGGATTTAGGAGAGGAAACTGATGATGACAGATGGTGTAGAATTGTGGAGGAATGTGGAAAATTTGCGAAAGAAGCTAAAGGTATTACCATACTCCACTAAGATTGTACAGAATGAAACTGGCAAAAAATAATTTATGTTAGAAATGTCAAACAACAATGGTGTGGAGAGAGGAATAACCAGGCAGAGGGGTCCAGAACAAAGCAGGCTTTATTAATTTCTCTCTCTCACATCATCCAGAATCACAAGCATCAGAAAAAAACCCAGGTCGCAGGCACCTCTCCTTTTATAGCCTACGACCCACTCGGTCACCTGTGGTGCTGCAGTAACATGAAAAACTTTGCAATTCCCATTTTCTTTGTCACTGTTTGCATCAACACACCAACCCCCGCATCAACACACAAACCCCCCATGACGATTCCCCTTGTCCTTCCGTCTGAGTGGAAACATACTGATATACTGAGTGGGTTCCCCCCCCACCCCCAGAAACTCAGACCAAGCCTTAACCCTCATGTCCTTTGGGCTTCAGCCTACATCCATAACGGCTGTAATGGGGGGTCTGCGGCTCTGAGGCACTGCTGTGCTGGTGGGGGGCTCTTAAGGGTGCGTCCGTCTGTGGGCGGACATTGGATGGGGGGGAAACATCTTTAGCATGCCATTGTGACTGATCTGATGAGTCATTTACCTGGGGAGTTCTCAGTGGGGGTCGTCCGCACCGAGGAACTCGGGCCAACACCACCTGCTCGTCTGCTAAAATGAAAGCGGGCTTAAGCCTGTCTATACAGACTGTTTCCCTGCGTCCCCCCAAGCCTAACACAAAATGCTTCTCCCCGGGTTCCAGTACTCTGAACGGGCCATCGTAGGGCGGGCGCAAGGGGGTCCGGTGGGCATCGTGTCTGACAAATACGAACACCCCGTCCTTCAAGGCCTTTGGCACAAAAACACGTGGAAAACAGTGGTGGACTGGACCGGGTACCGTCCCTGCCACTGCACTATGCAGTGAAAGCGGGGATGGATCTGTGTTCGGCGCGGGACTGTCCGGCAAAAATTCCCCTGGGAGCCGCAGCGGCTGGGAAAAAAACAGCTCTGCTGGAGAGGCCGCCAAATCCTCCTTTGGTGCTGAACGCAACCCTAATAGAACCCACGGCAACCAGTCCACCCAATTTGCATCCGTAAGCGAAGCCCTGAGCGCTGCTTTAAGCGACCTATGGAAACATTCGCGTAACCCATTGGCCTGGGGGTTGTACGCAGTTGTGCGATGAAGCGTGACGCCCAGGCTCCGGGCCATGGTGGACCAGAGGTCGGAAACAAACTGCGGGCCCCGATCGGACGTGATATCCAAAGGGGCGCCGAAACCTGCCACCCATGTCGTCAAAAAAGCACGTGCAACGTCTGCAGACGGAGTGGAAGCTAATGGGACTGCTTTGGGCCAGCGCGTGGTGCAGTCCACCACTGTCAGGAGGTGCGTGAACCCCTGCGATGGCAGGAGGGGGGCCCACGAGGTCCATGTGAACGTGGTCAAACCTCTTACCCGGGATATGGAACAGCTCCAAAGGGGCCTTTGTGTGCCTGTGCATTTTGGCTCGCTGGCACGCTACGCAGGCTGCAGCCCACTCTTTCACCTGTTTGCGCAGGCTCGGCCAGACGAACTTTGCTCCCACCATTTTGACTGACGCACGCACTCCTGGGTGCGCCAGGGAGTGGTCCGACTCAAAAACGCGGCGGCGCCAAGCGCGTGGGACCACCAAACGCAGGCGGCCTGTGGAGACATCACAGATTGTGGGGGGGGGGGGGGAGGCGTCTTGCAGTACTCTGCTCTCCAGCAACCCTGTTGGTCCAGACTGGAGCGCGCAAACGTCCGCATCGCCGATCTGCTCAGCGGCCATGGCCGCGTAATCTATCCCCACGTAGACTGGGGCCACTAATGTGCGCAAGAGGCAGTCCATCACCACGTTGAGTTTACCGGCCACATGCTGATTGTCGGTCGTAAACTCCGAGATCACGGCCAGCTGTCTCTGCTGCTGGCCCGACCATGGTTCCAAAACCTTGGCCATAGCGTACATTAGCAGCTTGTGGTCCATGAACGCAGTGAAGGTGTGCCCCTCCAGCCAGAACTGGAAGTGGCTTATGGCCAGGTGGAGAGCCAGTAACTCCCTGTCGAACACGCTGTATTTACGCTCACTGTCGCGCAAAGACCTGCTAAAAAAAAGCAAGCGGCTGCCATGAACCTGCGACACGCCTCTCCACGATGGCCCCATGGCCACGTCTGACGCGTCGATAGTGAGCGCTATCCGGGCCACCAGGTCCGGGTGCGCCAGCAGTGCGGCATTCGCCAGGGCTGTTTTAACCTCAGAAAACGCCTGCTCTCGCTCAGGAGTCCAGTTGACTCTGTCCACCGGTTACCATTTCTTAAGTGCGGCGTTCAACGGCTGCATGAGCTGAGCTGCGCAGGGGAGGAAGCGGTTGTAAAAGTTAACCATCCCCAAAACTCCTGCAGCGCCCTGACCGTCTGAGGCCGGGGAAAACCTGCCACTGCGCGCACTTTATTACCTTGTATTCATACATGTGTAATGACAATAAAGTTGAATCTAATCTAATCTAATCTAAACTTTGTCCGGTAAGGGTATCGCACCCTCCGGTGAGATGCGGTGGCCCAAAAAATCAATTCCCGTCACCCCGAACTGGCACTTCGCCGTGTTGATTATTAATCCGTGCTCCTCCAACCTCTGGAAAACTGTCCTGAGGTGGGCTACGTGTTCGTCCTCGGACTCGCTGGCCACCAGGATGTCATCCAGGTAGACGAACACAAACGGCAGATCGCGCAACACCGCATCCATCATGCATTGGAATGTCTGCGCCACGCCTTTTAACCCAAAAGGCATGCGTAAAAACTCAAAAAGACCAAACGGGGTTATTACTGCCGTCTTAGGTATGTCCTTAGAAACGGAGATGGGCGCCGCCCCATGCGCCTTCATGGCGTGAAGGGAATTAACTAACTAACTAGGTATGTCCTCAGCGTGCACCGGGACCTGGTGGTACCGCGGACCAGATCTATCTTGGAAAAAAAATGCGTGCCCTGGTGAGGTGAACGGAAAAATCCTGAATAAGGGGGCTCGGGTAGCGGTCATGCGCTGTGGCGTTGTTCAATCTGCGGAAATCTCCGCATGGTCGCCACGATCCCTCGGCTTTAGGAACCATATGTAGCGGGGATACCCATGGGCTGTTTGAGCGTCTGATGATGCCCAACTTTTCCAAGTTGGCAAACTTCTCGCGCGCTATGGCCAGTTTAGCTGCGTCCAGGCGCCGAGGTCGTGTGAAAACGGGCGGCCCCGTGGTGGTAATGAAGTGCTCCACCACGTGTTTAGTGACGGTCACCGAAAAAGTCAGGACCGTGAGTGCTGGGAACTGGGTGAGTAGTGTGTGGAACTTACCCCCTGGACCTGTGACGTTGGCTAGCGTTATTGGTCTGGCTCCTATAGTTGTACAGGGGAGAGAATCAAAAGACATTGCGTTAATCAGGCGTCTGTTAGCACCATCGACTAGTAGACCGTGTGCACACAAAAAATCAGCGCCCAAAATGGTGAAGCTGCATGACGAATGTCCATTGGTATGTACGGCCGTGCAAGGATACAGTCAGTGCCCTCTCACCAAAAGTCTTAATGTCTGAGCCGTTTGCGGCCGTCAGCTCAGGGCCGCTAGTTCCCGCCAGCCAGTCTGAGTAGGACGGTAGGATGAGACTCTTTTGGGAGCCGGAGTCCACGAGGAACCATCTCCCCAAGCGTGAGTCTGTCACATAGAGCAGCTTGCTCGATTCACCGGTGGTCGCAGCTGCTACCAACTGCCGGCCCTGGCGTTTCCCGAGCGCGTGAATTGGCACGGTGGCACACATCGGCGTGCGTCCTCTCCAAAACAGCAGTGGTAGAAGCAGAGTGTGTCTCTCCGGTGCTTCTTGGCTTCCGCTGCAGCCACCATCGTTGGCTCCTCGCCCCCGCTGGCCGTCTCGCTGGGTTCTGACGCCACTGCGTTCACTGCGAGGGCTCTGGTGGTGAGGATAATCCAATCCACCTCTTGCGCTAGCGCCCGGTAGTTGCGCGCAGCCAGCAGCGGTGAATTGGCAAGGACCGCCCTGGCCGCCATCGGGAGGTTCCGGAGGAAAAGGTGGGCAAAGAGGAAATGCCCATCATCTGTGCCCATCAGCGCCGACATTTTCTCCATTAACTCAACCGCAGACCCATCTCCCAACTCGGAGTGCATCAGGAGCCTTTCCACTCTCTCGCAGTCTGAGAGCGTATAGCGCCGGGTCAGCGCGGTTTTGAGAGCCTCGTATTTGTCGTGGGCTGGGGGCCACTGGAGCAGGCTCGCCACCTGCTGCGTTGTGCATGCGTCCAGTGCTGCAACCACGTAGTAGTATCTGGTGTCATCTGCCATTTTTCCCCGAAGCGCGAACTGGGACCCGGTGTGGAGGAACCAAGACTTCGGGTCGTGTAGCCAAAAGTCTGGGAGTTTGACCGAAATGGCACACGCATTGCCGGCACCTCCAATCCGGGTCGTCTCCGGGGTGTTCGCCTCGAGTTCCATTGTGCATCAAGGGTCACCAGTGTGGAGAGAGGAATAACCAGGCAGAGCGGTCCAGAACAAAGCAGGCTTTAATTTCTCTCTCTCACATCATCCAGAATCACAAGCATCAGAAAAAAGTCACAGGTCGCAGGCCCCTCTCCTTTTATAGCCTACGACCCGCTCAGTCACCTGTGGTGCTGCAGTAACATGAAAGACTTTGCAATTCCCATTCTCTTTGTCACTGTTTGCATCAACACACCAACCCCCGCATCAACACACAAACCCCCCATGACAATTCCCCTTGTCCTTCCATCTGAGTGGAAACATACTGACATACTGAGTGGGTTCCCCCACAATGGGAACATTTTGGCACTGTCTCTGGGATTGTTTTCGGATAAGGCCGTTTTGGGTTAGAATCTTATCAATTATGTCTGGATGGTATGGTTCAAAAATTCCTATGACTCCTGCGCTTTGTTTGCTGGGGGACAGATCGCAAATGTCAAACATTTCAAAAATGGATTTTTCAGTTATCGTGGTTGGTTTAATCACGGCATCAAGGATTATATTGAGACACTGGAGAACAACGGAAGTTCCAACAGTGAGAGAATGGACAGATGCGATGGTGGAGACAGAATCATATGAACGGGTGCTCAGTAGACTGAAGGGAGAGATGGGGGATAGACCCTCAGCATGGGACCTTCTTTGAGCACATATGAAAACAACCTCTGACTAGTGGTTTAGGGTAACTTTTAATGATCTGCCAAGAGATAACCATGCCCTAGTTTATACATCAGTACTTTGTATATTTACCATATGTACAACAAGCTGTCTGGTGTTATTTATCTTTTACACACCATGTACATTGCCTTCCAAAGAAAATTTAATAATAAAAACTTAAATTAAAAAAAAATTAAAATGACCCCCCCTCCTGCCGCCACGCAAATGGTTTGATCCCTCCTGTCACACACATTCTCTCCCCTGTGCCTGAGGCACATGCTGGGGCCATGGCACTTTGGGACCTCACACACAGTGAGGTCCCTCCCTATCCCAACAGTGGGAAAAGTGAGGGGAGGCTGCTACAGCTTTTCTGCAGGTAACACACTCATATTGATGTATGACACCAGCCTCAGCTGGAATATTCTGTAATGTTATGAATAGTTTTGGGGTCTGTCTGAATTTATTCAGTAAGAGTATGATGCATACCAGCAAACATTAGGTTTCAAAGTACGTGAGACTTTCACAGGGTGGGGTTAGAAAATAGGCTATTAGTTAGCTATAAATAGCCTATAATATAACAAAAAAATATTGCATCTTTGCTTATTTTATTTTGATTTTTAATTTATAAGGAAAAAACCTCACAAATTTATGAGAGTAAAGTTTCAAATGCACAAGAAAAAAGCCCTAAATTAGCACTAAACACAAATTATGAGAAAAGGTTGATTTAAGTGGGGGGAAAAATCTTTCAAATTTACAAAGAAAAAGTAGTACATTTAGAATAAAACTGCCATAAATTCAGGAGAAAACCCTCAAACTGTCCAGACTAAAGTCACATCTCAGTAACTTCTTAACTATTTGGGGGTAATTACTCTTATGTATATATTATGAGTAATAATATATAAAAATAACCTACTTTTACTTGTGTACAGTTTCAGGCTACTCGACCACCTAAAAGAGATTTTTTTAATTGAAAATGTGGAAATTTTTTTATGTGAATTTGGAGAGTTCTCATAAATTACCTACTTTTTCTATGATTATTTTTATTATTTTAATTATAAACTTCTTAAGAAACTTCATGAAATTTGAAACCTCGTGAAAAATTTTTTGCTCGTAGATTGACATTTTTTTCTTGAATTTGTGACTTTTGTGTCATAATCTGGCATCTTCTTTTCTTCCATCTTTGCATTTTTGCCTCAATAATTTTCTGTCATTTTCCAATGATTTTTTCCACAATTTTTTTTAAATTATTGTCAATGAGCAACATTTCTCTTGTGATTTTCTAATCTTTGTCTTGTGGAGAGTGTAAATAACGAGACTGATTCATGAAGCAGACGACTTTATTCACTCTCTCATCAGTCATACACAGGAAAAGCATGTCTCAATACACCATGGGTTCCCCTTTTATACCAAACGCTCATCTCACATTTGCATGACATTTAACATCACAATACATTCATCCTTTCTCACCCCAACTCCTTCTTCCTGCTATCTCACCATGATCTCCCTAGCTATTGTTCTCCTCTGTTTACCCTCTGCATCCAGTCTGAGATGATTAACCCAGTCTCTACACCCCCGCCCCCCCCCCCCCCCAGAATCTCAGACAGAGTTTCAGTCCTCATGTCCTTTTGGTTTCAGTCTCCTCCCATATCTGCTGTAACGGGGGTTTACCGCCTCCGTGGCACTGCTGTGCCGGCGGGAGGCTCCTGGGGGTGTGTCTGTCTGCGGGTGGGCCATGGCGAGGGAGGAGGAAACTTCGATTTGCCCATGTGGCTGCTCTGATGAATCGTTTACCTGCGGAGTTCTCAGTGGGGGTCTTCCACGCCGAGGGGCCCGAGCCAACAGCACTTGCTCGTCCGCCACTACAAAGGCGGGCTTAAGTCTCTATGTATATTTTCTCCCGACGACCCCCCAAGTCTAACAAAAAAGTTTGTCCCCTGTTTCCAGCACTCTGAACGGGCCATCATAGGGTTGGCGCAATGGAGGGCGGTGGCATCGTGCCTGACAAACACGAACGCCGCGTTCTTCAAAGTTTTTGGTACAAAAGCGCGTGGAAAACAGTGGTGGGCCGGGCCGGGCAGCATGCCTGTGCCTGCACTATGCTGCAAAGGCTGAGACGGGCCGCTGTCCGGCACGGGATTATCTGGCAAAAATTCTCCGGGCAGCCGTAGTGGCTGAGAAAAAACAAGCTCTGCCAGGGAAGCCTCCAAATCCTCTTTTGGTGCGGAAAGCAACCCCAATAAAACCCACGGCAACCAGTCTACCCAATTTGCATCCGTCAGTGAAGCCCTGAGCGCTGCTTTCAGTGACCTATGAAAACGCTCGCATAACCCACTGGCCTGTGGGTTGTACGCGGTTGAGTGATGAATTGCAACACCCAGGCTGCGGGCCATCGCGGACCAGAGGTCGGAAATAAACTGAGGGCCCCTATCGGACGTGATGTCCGACGGGATTCCAAAACACGCCACCCATGTCGTCAAAAAAGCACATGCCACGTCCATGGACGTGGTTGCCGCCAGCAGGACTGCTTCTGGCCAGCGTGTGGTGTGGTCCACCACTGTCAGAAGGTGCGTGCACCCCTGCAATGGCGGGAGGGGGCCCACGAGGTCCACGTGAACATGGTCGAACCTCTTAGCCGGTATACAAAACAGCTCCAAAGGAGCCTTCGTGTGTCTGTGTACTTTGGCTCGTTGGCACGCTACGCAGGCTGCAGCCCACTCTTTCACTTGTTTGCGCTGGCCTGGCCACAAGAACTTCGCTCCCACCATTTTGACTGACGCACGCACTCCTGGGTGCGCCAGAGCGTGAATTGACTCAAACACGCGGCGGTGCCACACGACTGGGACCACCGGGCGCGGGCGTCCCATGGAGACGTCGCAGATTAGGGGGGGCTTGCCCTCTTGTAGTACTCTGCTCTCCAGCCTTAACCCTGTTGGTCCAGACTGGAGCACGCACACGTCCGTATCGCTAATCTGCTCTGCGGCCATGGCTGTATAATCTATCCCCACGCAGACCGGGGCCACTACTGCGCGTGAGAGGCAGTCCGCCACCACATTCAGTTTACCCGACACATGCTGAATATCGGTCGTAAACTCCGAGATCGCGGCCAGCTGTCTCTGCTGCCGGCCCGACCATGGTTCCGAAACCTTGACCACCGCGAACATCAGCGGCTTGTGGTTCACGAATGCGGTGAAGCTGCGTCCTTCCAGCCAGAACTGGAAGTAGCGTATGGCCAGGTGGACAGCCAGCAGCTCTCTGTCGAACGCGCTGTATTTACGCTCACTGTCGCGCAAAGCCCTGCTGAAAAAAGCGAGCGGCTGCCAAGAACCAGCGACACGTTGCTCCACGACGGCCCCTATGGCCACGTCCGAGGCTTCGGTAGTGAGTGCTATCCGGGCCGCCGGGTCTGGGTGCGCCAAGAGTGTGGCGTTTGCCAGGGCTGTTTTAACCTCAGAGAATGCCTGCTCTCGCTCCGGAGTCCATTCGACTCTATCCGCGGGTTTCTGTCTCTTGAGCGCGGCGTACAATGGCTGCATGAGTTGAGCTGCACGGGGGAGGAACCGGTTATAAAAGTTAACCATCCCCAAAAATTCTTGCAGCGCCCTGACCATCTGAGGCCGGGGAAAATTCGCCACGGCGCACACTTTGTCGGGCAAGGGTATCGCTCCCTCCGGTGAGACACGGTGCCCCAAAAAATCAATCCCCGTCACGCCGAACTGGCATTTCGCCGGGTTGATTATTAACCCGTACTCCTCCAACCTCCGGAAAACCGTCGTGAGGTGGGTTACGTGTTCGTCCTCGGACACACTGGCCACCAGGATATCATCCAGGTAGACAAACACAAACAGGAGATCACGCAACACCGCATCCATCATGCGTTGGAATGTCTGTGCCACTCCTTTTAATCCGAAGGGCATGCGTAAAAACTCAAACAAGCCAAATGGAGTTATTACCGCTGTTTTGGGTACGTCCTCCGCACGCACTGGGACCTGGTGGTAACCGCGGACCAGGTCTATTTTAGAAAAAATGCGTGCCCCGGCGAGGTGAACGGAAAAATCCTGAATATGGGGAATCGGTAGTGGTCGTGCGCTGTGGCGTTATTCAATCTACAGAAATCACCGCACGGTCGCCACGATCCCCCGGCCTTAGGGACCATGTGTAGCGGGGATGCCCATGGGCTGTTCGATCGCCTGATGATGCCCAACCCTTCCAGGTCGGCAAACTCCTCGCGCGCTATGGCCAGTTTAGCTGTGTCCAAGCGCCGAAGCCGTGCGAAAACGGGCGGCCCGGTGGTGGTGATAAAGTGTTCCACCCCGTGTTTAGCGATGGCCACCGAAAACGTCGGGACCGTGAGTGCTGAGAACTGAGTGAGCAGTGTGTGGAACTTACCGCCTGGAGCTGTGAAGTTGACTTGTGTTATTGGCCCGGCCCCTCGAGCTGTACAGAGGAGAGAGTCAAAGGACAGTGCATTAACCAGGCGCCTGTTAGCCACATCAACTAGTAACCCATGTGCACACAGACAATCAGCTCCCAGGATTGGGATACTCAGTGCCACTATGACAAAAGTCCACTCGTACATACGGCCGTGTAGGGATAAAGTCATGTCTCTCACCAAACGTCTTAATGCCTAGCCGTTTACTGCTACCAGCCCGGGGCCGCTAGAACCTGCCAGCCGGTCGGCGTAGAACAGCAGGATGATGCTCTTCTGGGCCCAGTGTCTACAAGGAAGCGCCTCCCCGAGCGCGAGTCCATCATGTAGAGCAGCTTGTTCTCTTCACTAGCGGTCGCAGCTACTACCGACTGCCGGCCTTGGTGTTTCCCGGCCCCCGCTGCCGCTGTTGTCGGCGGCTCCTCGCCTCCGCTGGTCATCTCACTGGGTTCTGACGCCGCCGCGTTCACTGTGAGGGCTCTGGTGGTGAGGATGATCCGATCTGCCTCCTGGGCTAGCACACAGTAGTCACGCGCGGCCAGCAATGGCGAATTGGCAGGAACCGCTCTCGCCTCTGTCGGGAGGTTTCGGAGGAAAAGATGGGCAAACAGAAAATGCCCGTCATTCCGTGCCCATTAAGGCCAACATCTTCTCCATCAGTTCGACCGCCGAACCATTTCCTAACTTGGAGTGCCTCAGGAGCCTCTCTGCTCCCTCACAGTCCGAGAGCGTGTAGCGTCGGGTCAGCACAGCCTTGAGAGCCTCGTATCTGTCGTGGGCTGGAGGCTGTTCGAGCAGGCTCGCTACTTGCTGAGACGTGCGAGCGTCCAGCGCTGCGACCACATAGTAATACTTGGTGTCGTCTGCCATTATTCCCCGAGGGCGAACTGAGCCTCGGTGTGATGGAACTAAGAGCGCAGATTGTGCAGCCAAAAGTCCGGTAGTTTGACCGAAACAGCGCACTGCGTTTGCTGGGAGTTCCTGTCCGGGCGCCGTCTCTGGGATGCTTGCCGCATCGCTGGGGCTTCCTGTCCAGGCCGACTCCGGGGTTCTTGCCTCGTGTTCCATAATTCGTCAAAGGGTCAACAGTGTGGAGAGTGTAAATAACGAGACTGATTCATGAAGCAGATGACTTTATTCACTCTCTCATCAGTCATACAACAGGAAAAGCATGTCTCAATACACCATGGGGTTCTCCTTTTATACCAACCGCCCATCTCACATTTGCATGACATTTTAACATCACAAAACATTCATCCTTTCTCACCCCAACGCCTGCTTCCTGCTATCTCACCATGATCTCCCTAGCTATTGTTTCTCCTCGGTTTTACCCCTCTGCATCCAGTCTAAGATGATTAACCCAGTCTCTACAGTCTCAACAATTGTTAATTTACTTTTCTTAATGAATTAATTAAATCTTTTAAATAACTTCCTGTCACAACCCTCCTTGTGCGCTTTTATGCAGCGCACGGAGGAGGGAAAGGAAAAATGGATTTAAAGTGCAGGTTATACCACAAACACATTTATTGAACAAAAGACAAACAAAACCAACTGTACAAAAGAACATAAGGAGTCCTCCAGGACTCTCAACAGTCTTAGGATGAGAACCACCGGGGAAACGCACACAGTTAATACTCACTAAACCGGAGCAGTCCGAGTAAGTCCACACGTAGCCTGATAACACATGCATATGACAATACAATGGTCCAGCAATTCTTGACTGGCCAAAGGCCGCTTAAGTACAAGCATTGATTGGCACAACAGATTGGGTGCACCTGGGTGAGGCGGGGGAAAACAATCACTGGAGTGAATCAGCTGGCTGTCATGAGAGAGAGGGGCGTGGGTCGGACCGGCAAGTGTCAGACAACGCCCACAAGATTGTTAGTAAAGAGGCTGCCTAACAGCTGCCGGCCCAGAACAGTGGCTACAGGTATGGGAAAAAAGAACAAAAGACATAGAAACTACAAGAACTCCAAAAGATAACACAATACACAAATATACCAATAACCTGAGGCCACAGAGAACGGTCCAAACCGAGCCTAAAGGACAACACCGGCTCGGTTCGTGACACTTCCCATGTCTACATTCTCAATGACTAATTGTACATATGTGAATTTTTTCCTCATAAATTTGCAACTTTTGCCATGAATTTGTAACTTTTATCTTTTAAATTCACGTTTGTTTTTCTTGTAATTTTGCATTTTTTCTCTCATGAATTTAGTACATATTTCAAATAAATAAGCAGTCATCCCTATAAATTTGTTATGTTATTCTAGTAAATTTGAGGCTTTTATTGTATATGTTTTTGATGTTTTTTTTCCTTGTAATTGTGTGGCTTTTCTCAGAGTTTTACACCTTTGGAAAATTTTGAGACTTTAAAATTATGAGAAAATAGTTATGCAAAAGCGATGAGAAAGTTTCTTTCTTTTCTGTCTTCAAAACCACAGGGATTCACTTGTAAAGGGCAAAAGTGGGATAATTCTGACCTCTGTCAGACCATTAAGTGTGATGGCTGAATGTTGACTGGCTGACCAAAAATGCCAGGGCTGATTTTTTTTGTTTGTTTGTTTTTTTGTCCCAGTCCAGCCCTGGCTAAGACAGCCAGTAGCAGACATTTTTCTTTAATGGTTGCATTGTCAATCAACCATGTGCGCTGTTTGAATTCGAGAGAAAGAAGCTGTTGCCGTTTTGGTATAAGCAAATTACTAAATCCAAGCTGTCACTGTTTTTATGTATCATCATGTACCATGTTCACTAAATAGAAGCCAGGGAGGAGATGTATGAAAGATAACTCAAAGAAAATAATGTGTGTGTGTGTCTGTGTGTGTGTATGGGGGGGGGGGGGGGGCTCATTGGGTGCTCAGTACCCCTAAAGGTCTGATCCTAGAACCGCCCCTGCCTACAACTATGGGTTGTATACTTTGTTGTATATTTGTGGATGATGGCCTTATCATAATTTGGTTCTGCCACAGTAACTATATTGAAAAGTTCCAAACTGTTCTCTGTCAGTAAGTATTGGGATCTTCAAAGAAAACGGAGGTGGAAGATATTGCACTTGCCTCAGAGTGCTCTTGTTATCTATTATTTTGAGTGATTGAGTGGACTGCAAGCAAGAGAAGGCTGCTGACACGTCACGTCGCGTTGCGTCAAAGCGTAATCTTGTCCGCTTTTGTTTGTTTTTATTAACTTCGTTTTTAATTTTTTATCTCTTTTTACTGATATTAGCTTTTTACTTAGTGCTAGCTTAGTGTTGGCCTAGCAGAAAGCCCGATTGGCATACAGGTGAATCAGACCCCGGGCAGGGCTGTTTTCACCAGGCTAGGCTAAACTGTTTTTAGCTGTTTTTAGCTAGCTAGCTATTCACTTCTCGCCTGGAACGTCATGACTCCATCCATCGTGTGTCAGCTGTGTGTCCCTCCTGAAGAAGGTTTCTGAGTTGAAAGTGAGACTCTCCAACCTCTATAAGATTCGGGAGTCTGAAGACCATCAAGACACTATAATCCTCGGGAGAACATCTTCCCTGGCAACTGACTCTCAGCTAGCAGAGACGGCTACTTACCTGGGGTGAATTCAGCACATCGCCATCCACTTCCCACCCCCTGCTCCAGTCTCCTCAGCTGTCCAGGACCACAGCAATAAACACTGGCTTCAGCTCGGAGCTAAACCCAAAGCCCTGGGTGGTCTTTCACGTCCTCAATGCGCACCCTGGACTTTGGTTGGGCCAACTAGCAAACATCGGCGATTGACCAGACACAGCCACGTTTCCTCTCTTCCCTTGCTGCTGGAAAACAGATTCGACATCCTTTCCCTGGAAGATTTTCCCCACCTGGATGTCGATCATCCTCCCATGGCCGCCCCCCCTCCACCTCCTCCTTCAGCAGCGGCCCAAACCCGCAAGCCCCAGATTAAAACTACTTTAGGTGTGCCAAACTATACACCAGCTCCAAAAAGAAGAGAGCGCATCACCCCGCCATCACAACAACAACATCGGCAAAATTATCCATGATTTCAGAAACCACCGGCAAGGCTCCCCCAGACGACGCTGGTATCTGATGATTCGATTATGAGGAACGTCAAAAGCAGGTACTGTGTCACTAAATTTTTTTCCTGGGACTAAAGTGTCTGACATCGAGGCTCTTACCCCTGACCTATTAAATGAATACCCCCACGCTAAAACTGTCATTGTACATGTTGGATGCAGCAACATCCCAGGTGAAGCATCGGAGAGCTTAAAGAGTGACTTCAAGAGCCTTCTGTCCACTCTTATGAACTGTGGCAGATGCGTGTTTATTTCTGGGCCTTTGGTACCTTTCAGACGAGGTTGCAATTATTTTAGCAGAACTCTCAGTCTTAGTACCTGGTTGTGTTCTACGTGTCCTACTTTTAACATTGGTTTTGTAGACAGTTTCAACCTGTTTTGGAACAGCCCATCATTTATGAGGCCAGATGGCATCCATCCAAATAGACTTGGTGCACATGTTTTAAGGGATAATCTGTTCTATTCCATTCAGCGTTTTTTAGTACAGTGACTGAAATTTGGTGTGTTAATTCACCCCAAAGTCCCTGGGTCTGCCAACCAGCCTTTCTTTGTTTCCACTTCTCATATTAATCCTATTAATCCAAATAATCATCACTGTTTAGATCAGTCTTCAGTTGATAACCCCATAGAGATTGTGTCTGTCTCCTGTTACCCAAAATATTATAACCCAAGACAAATACAACATAACTTGACAAATTCACTCCTTTCTGCAGCTCCTTCTCATCCGCCACCCCTCAATTTAGCCCCTGTCTCCCCCCTCAGAGAACCTTTGTCTACTCCCCCCAAAGTTAATAAAAATATAATGTATAAACATCCCAAAGTTGGCGCAGTGGTTTAGCACTGTGGCAGCACAGTTTTACCCTCGGCCGGGGGATCGCGGGGATCATGAGATCGTGGGTTCGATCCCAGCCCCCGACCAACAGTGAGCTGTGTGGAGTTTGCATGTTCTCCCCGTGTTGCGCGGGTTTACTCCGGGATTTTTTTTTTCTCCGTTTCCATCCCGCACAACCAATAACATGTAGGTTTAGGGCGCTTGCGCACGCAGCGACCCAGCAGCCGGTGGCTTGTCACCAGACTGCAAACCAAGTCTACCTACGGGTACAAATAAGTAACAAAAAAAAAAAAAAAAGTGATTAAACAAAAAGTTGGTAAATCTCAAATTAAACATCAGGTCTGTAAATTTAATGATTCGGCCTCTCTTCCTCCTCATAATGTGAAAATTAAATGTGTTTGTTAATATTAGGTCTCTTAACTCCCAAGTGTCTACTAGTTCATGATCTATTAATTGATCATCAGATTGATTTAATATCCCTTACAGAGACTTGGTTAGGGCAAGATGATTATGTTGGTTTAAATGAATCAACTTCTTCTGGTTATCTAAACTATCATAATCCTAGAAGTTCTGGTCATGGAGGTGGAGTAGCGGCAATTTTCCATTCTAAATTACTAGTTAATGTAAAGCAAAAAACGTGTTTTAATTCCTTTGAGGGCCTGGTCCTCACTATGGGGCATGTTAGCAATCTTAGCTTAAATCCAATTTTCTTTGCCATAGTTTACCGTCCTCCCTCAGCCTACTCAGAGTTTTTACCTGAATTTGCTAAATTTTTAGCTGATGTAGTGCTGAAATCAGATAGAATAATTATAGTAGGGGATTATAATATACATGTTGCTGTAGATAGTGATTGTATTAATAGGGCATTCAATTCAATATTAGACTCATTGGGGTTTTCCCAGAAAGTAGAAAATTCTACCCATTATCTCCACCACACATTGGACCTTGTTCTGACTTATGGTATAGAAGTAGAAAATCTGGTAGTGTCTCTTCATAATCCTGTACTGTCAGACCATTGTCTGTTAACCTTTGCTTTCACTATTTCTGATTATTTGACTCATAAAGAAAAATATTACTACAGCAGATGTCTTTCAGATGATGCTGTTACCAAATTTTTGCAGATTGTCTCCTCTATACCATGTGTCAACACAACGGAAATAAAAGATGGAGAGCTTGCTCCTTCCGTAATTGATACCATGGTAGATAGTGTTACAGCCTCTCTGCATCAGACTCTAGACTTGGTGGCCCCTTTAAAAAGAAAAAGTCTAATCAGAGATTTCTTACCTCTTGGTTTAACACAGAAACTCGTAGCTTAAAACAGAAGACTCGTCAACTAGAAAGAAAATGGCGTTCCACTAATTTAGATGAAATCTATTTAGCGTGGAGAAATCATCTCCTAATCTATAAAAAATGTCTTAGAAAAACTAGAACAAGTTATTACTCTGCATTAACAGAAGAGAATAAGAATAATCCCAGTATGGCGCATATTTAGGGCGCATATATGGCATTCATATTCACCCACATATACCTAGTAGGCATGACGGTGCATATTCTGGAAGCTTCACGTCTCAATGGCCAAAGAGGACCTGACCCTGCAGAGACCTACGGGAGGTGTGAAGTTGGTCTTTTAGGAGACGGGAAGTGGGAGAGAATGTCCCAGCAGGAGCCCCGGAGGCTAGAAGGATGAGAGAGACAATGGAGACACCAAGGAGCCTCGGGGGCTGTATGTTTACTCAAGGACTGTGGGTTGGGGGGGTGTTATTTGATGTTGGGGGTTTTGTGTCTTTGGAGGGTATAAGAACTGTGAAGGATGATTGTTCTATCTCTTTTCTGAGATTCTGTTCTTGTTGGAGGATGTGACCTCTCAATAAACCAACCCTGAGAAATAAACTCAGTCTCGTTTGTGAAAGGCATCCTCTACACCAGGTTTCTTTTCAACACTGTAGCTAGGCTTACAAAGAGTCAGGACTCTGTCAATCCTGGCATCCTCCTAGAGCTTACTAGTCAGGACTTTCTGAACTTTTTCAATCATAAAATTTTATCTATTAGAGATAAAATCAATCAGATTATTCCCACTGTCAACTTAAGAACAGCAATTACTACAACTCCTTCAATTAATATCTGTTTGGATAAGTTTACTCCAATTGACCTTTTAGAGTTAGATAAAATAATCTCCTCATCCAAGCCTTCTACTTGTCTTTTAGACCCTATTCCTACCAGGTTATTTAAAAAAGTCTTCCCATTTATTGGTAGTCGTATTCTTCAAATAATCAATTCTTCTTTAACCTTAGGTCATGTTCCGCAGGCTTTTAAAATTGCTGTAATTAAACCCTTACTCAAAAAGCCAACGCTCGACCCAGGAGTTTTAGCTAACTACCGACCAATCTCTAATCTGCCTTTCATTTCAAAAATCTTAGAAAGAGTTGTTGCTACGCAATTATTTGACCACTTACAGGGGAATGGTTTATTTGAAGAGTTTCAATCTGGGTTCAGAATTCATCATAGTACTGAAACAGCCTTAGTGAACGTCACGAATGACCTTCTTATTGCATCTGATAATGGACTTGTTTCTGTACTTGTCCTTTTAGATCTTAGTGCAGCCTTTGATACTATCGATCATGATATTCTACTTGATAGATTAGAACACTATGTTGGACTAAATGGTACTTTACTGTGGTGGTTTAGATCTTATTTGTCCGATAGATTTCAGTTTGTTCATATCAATGATGAGTTTTCTTCCAACTCTAAGTTCAGTCATGGAGTTCCACAGGGATCTGTGTTAGGCCCTACTCTTTTTAGTTTATATATGCTTCCATTAGGTAACATCATTAGAAAGCACTATATACATTTTCATTGTTACGCAGATGACACACAATTATACCTGTCAATGAAGCCCGATGAATGTAATCAATTAGTCAAGTTAGATGCCTGTCTTAAGGAAATCAAAGCTTGGATGACTTGTAATTTTCTGCTATTAAACCCGGATAACACCGAAGTCATTCTTGTTGGTCCAAAAAACCTTAGAAATATCTTTCCAAATCAAACTCTTAATTTGGATGCAGCTACTCTTACTCTGAATAGTTCTGTGAGGAACCTTGGAGTTATTTTTGATCAAGATCTGCTCTTTAATTCACATATTAAATTTGTTTCTAAGACTCCCTTCTATCATCTGTGCAATATTGCCAAGATTAGGAGCATCTTGTCTCTGAGTGATGCTGAGAAACTGATCCATGCTTTTGTTTGCTTTAGATTAGATTATTGTAACTCGTTATTATCAGGTTGTCCTAAAATATCTTTAAAAAGTCTTCAGATGATCCAAAACGCTGCAGCAAAAGTTTTAACAGGTACTGGAAAGAGAGATCATATCTCTCCGGTTCTGGCCTCCCTTCATTGGCTTCCCATAGAGTTTAGAATTAAGTTTAAAATCCTTCTTCTCACTTACAAAGCTCTTAATAATCAGGTCCCCTCTTATATAAAAGATCTGATATTACCCTATCATCCTAACAGAGCATTACGCTCCCAAAATGCTGGATTACTTGTAATACCTAGAAAGTACAATGGGAGGCAGAGCCTTTTGCTATCAAGCTCCTTTCCTGTGGAACCAGTTACCAATCTGGGTTCGGGAGTCAAACACGATCTCTGTTTTTAAGAGCAGGGTAAAAACCTTCCTCTTCAATATAGCCTACGATTAGGGAGGGATCTTGTGTCTCTTAACCCTCCCTTTGTTTTGCTGTTAATAGATCTAGACTGCCGGCCGACCTCCAATAATGTACTCGGCTTCTCTCCGTTAATGTTTGCTCTCTTTATGTCTGTTCTTTCCATCTCCTGTATCCCCTCACCCCCCAACGAGTCGCAGCAGATGACTGCCCCTCCCTGACCCTGGTTCTGCTAGAGGTTTCTTCCTGTTAAAAGGGAGTTTTTCCTCTCCACCGTCACCAAGTGCTTGCTTACAGGGGATTGCCTGATTGCTGGGGTCTTTCTGCAATTGTGGGGTTTCCCCTACATTTGAAAGTGCCATGAGATGACTGTTGTGATATGGCACTATATATTGCAAATAAAGTTGAATTGAATCAAACTGAAAACATGTCCAGTTATCTTGATTTAATATGTTTAACAGTGTGGATATTTCCATTTTTGTTATGTTAGAGACAAAAGTTAAAAAAAAGTAGAAAAAAAGTAACCTGAACCTGAACCTGAACCTTAACCTCATTAAATCTGTAAACATCACATAGCGGTTGTCTAGTAATTAATCTATGCTCCTCCAAATGTTTTAGAGTGTTCAGATTTCCTGACCTTTGACCCTAAACTTGACCTTGAGCACAGCATGGATGCAGACCCACGTGAGGATCATTCTGTGTAAATTGGGGGAACATCAAGGTAACTGCCTTGGGGAAGTAATGATTTTCATGAAATGCGGACAGATGAATGGGTGAATGATGGACGCTGTGCATTACATTAGTTCCTTTCTGCTTTGCAGAAATGAGCTAAAAATTGCTGTAAAAACTGGCCATGATCACCCAGCTAATGCTCGCAATCTAATGTACTGGGCTATGTTACCCAGTGCCATACCTAGTAGAGAACTGCCATGAACACCAACTGTGGTCAACCAGGTAAGCTAACGCTAGTAGAATGATCTACTGGGCTAAAGTGGCTAAAATATAAGAAAATAAGCCAGAATAACACAAGATATATTTTCAACTGTGGATTAATGGACCAGCTGGAAACAGATGTTTAGCAGAATCCATCCATCCATCTTCCTCTGCTTAATCCTTTTTGGGTCATGGGGGGGGCTGGAGCCTATCCCAGCATCTTTGGGCGAGAGGCAGGGTACACCCTGGACAGATCACCAGTCCATCACAGGGCCAACACAGAGAGACAGACAACCATTCACTCTCACAGTCATACCTAAGGACAATTTAAAATCCCCAGTTTGATGCCAATTAACCTAACTTGCATGTTTTTGGCATGTGGGAGGAAACCGGAGAAATCCCGGAGTAAACCCACGCAGACACGGGGAGAACATGCAAACTCCACACAGATCACTGTTGGTCGGGGGCTGGGATCGATCCCAGGATCCCCCGGCCAAGGGTGAGTTGCTGTGCTGCCGCAGTGCTAACCACTCCGTCACCGCGCTGCCCTTAGCAGAATGAGTAAAATATATAGAAGGTAGTCATAAAAACCTCAGTTGCTAACTCTGTAGCAGCACTATTGGTGTGTGGATTTACATGCTAATGGGGATAATCACACCATCATTAAAACTGGTGGAAATGAAGCTGGGAGGGTGGTATCATTCCAGTAAGCTCCAGTTCTCACATCACAACTGGAGTCAAATCAAAACCGCTCATTTAATGAGAGGTACTGGGACAAGATCAGACCCTAACAGACGGGATTGTATTTTTTCAATTTTTTGTTTTGTTTTTTCCTGTTGGCAGCCACTCCATTTTGATGCATAAAAGCACAGAAAAAGTGGAAATTTCATATGTCCCCTTTAAACATTTTTTTTTTCATCTTGGTAGTGGGGATGGTTGTGAAATTTAATCTCAAAGTCACTTGTACGATACGATACGAGATGCTAGTCCATCAAGATTACTATACACACTATGTATAGTTCAACATTTATGTGCAGCAGAGGTTGCATTAACTGAAAATTGTCCTTCATTGACTTTTTTTTCAGCAATGACTGAAAATTCTGAAAGCTGTCTGTCATTTGACAGAATACACTGAGGGTGATCTAATTAAAGTCAGTTAAAATGACAGATAATAATAGATAATGACAGATTTTTTTACAAGTCTGTCTGTCAAAATGATAGATAACAAAATCGTCTTCCTCAACCTCTGACGTGCGGTACCTTTATAGGTCATCTGTTTGGGTTAGGCTCCTCTTTCACACACTGCTGCTCTTGTAGCACACCTGCATTTACCCACCTTAACAACTGCCAGCTGTGTGCTACCTTCAGCTTTCATCTTCGCTCATTTTGGTCTTCCTGTTTGACAGGAAACAGCAGATCAGCTGACCAGACACCCTGCACACCTGCAACTCTAAATGCACCGTTATCCGCACCAGCATGCACTTATTTTTACAGCAGACAGCTATTTGTCCCCTCCTCTCTGTGTGTGGAGAGCTGGTCCATGTTGAGGCCTCTTGCCCTTACCAGCCAAAGCCACACGGTTTCCCCACATTTCATCACTCCCCCTCCCCTGTGGGCAGCTGTGCCAACAGCTCACCATGGTGTGGTAGGGCTTTAAAACTTCACATTGTTGGGTTTGAGGCCAAAGCCTGAATTTCCTGCCTTTTCTGCGCTTTCCACCCTCCCCACCTCCACCCCATGGCTACACAACAGTCTTTATAAGCAATCATACACAGAGAGGTCTGTCCTCTACTTATGTGGCCGCAGTCGTCATGGGCCCCTCCTGGGACGTGACCCCTGCCTAAATGGCCTATAAAGCATCAGAGGCTTGGCTTCCCAGGCACAAATTATGCCCCGTGACGGTTGTGTGTCACCATGCAGTGTAAACGATCCCAGTATTACAAATGACTGAACGCTTACAGATGACCTCATTATTGAAACTGTATGTCCTTTTGTTCCTTATGCATCTGCACTAGTTACATTCTGGTTGAAGGCATTACATTAGCAAGTTGTGTGTCTGTGTGTTTTTGCCTGTTGGTTCTGTGATGCACGTTTCACAAATGCATGAATGGAATGTCAGTCAATCGATAACCTAGAATCAATTTGATTATTTCCTTAAGTCTACTTGGGCTTAAGAATGACCTGATTAAAATTTGGTTACTGAGCCAGTGTTGGTCTGACCTCACTAACACTTTTTTTTATATAACCTGAATAACCACATCTGTGTGGAGTTTGCATGTTCTCCCCGTGTCTGCGTGGGTTTACTCTGGGATTTCTCCGGTTTCCTCCCACATGCCAAAAACATGCAAGTTAGGTTAACTGGCATCAAACTGGGGATTCTAAGTTGTCCTTAGGTATGACTGTGAGAGTGAATGGTCGTCTGTCTCTCTGTGTTGGCCCTGCGATGGACTGGCGATCTGTCCAGGGTGTACCCTGCCTCTCACCCAAAGATGCTGGGATAGAGTCCAGCCCCCCCCCCCCGCGACCCGAAAAGGATTAAGCGGAAGAAGATGGATGGATGGATGGATGAACCACAAATAATGATAAGGGGCTTCTGGTGGACCAGTGGTTACTACACATACCACAAGAGCATGTTGTTCAACCACACTGATCACTGGTTTGATTCCCTGCCAGAGTGATTTTTCCTGCATCTCTCCCCTAGTGTTCACCCCATTTCCTGTCTTCTTCTTATTTGTATGTGTCCAATAATGGCAAAAACTGCCACACCCCCAAAAAAAGACCACACTGAGGTAAGTGCAATATCCCCCGCCTCCGTTTTCTTTGAAGATCCCAATACATCACTGAAGGAGAGCAGTTTCCAACTCTTCCATATAATTATTGGGGCAGAACCAAATTACGATAAGTCTATCATCCATGAATATACAACAAAAATAGTTGTATACAACTATGCCCTAGTCATGGTCTCAGGATGAGCCTGTGGACCAAGTTTGGTGATCCTAGCATTCTTTGCTGTTGAGATATAGTTTGCATGCCATTTTGACCTTGACCTTTGATCTTGAGAACAAAAAACCATTGTCACACTTCAGGCTCTGAGCCTAAGCCTGTGTACAAAGTCTGGTGACCCTAGCTTTAATTCAATTTGATTCAATTCAGCTTCATTTGTATAGTACCTAATCACAACAAAAATCATCTCAAGGCGCTAAATACGTAAGCACAAATCATAAGTAATTCAGAGAAAAACCCCAATGATCAAACAATCCCATGTGAGTAAGCACTAGGCGACAGTGGGAAGGAAAAATTCCCTTATAGGAAGAAACTTATGGCACAACCAGGCTCAGGGAGGAGCAGTCATCTGCCATGACATGGGGGGATGAGGGGAGAAAGAAAGAAAGAAAGAAAGAAACATACTATTCATACAGATAACAACAATATACAGTATACTGTAGGTAGAAGAACATTCACACAGATATGATGTGCAATGTTGCATCAAAGGTAGGTTAACCTAGGATTACAGCATTTTTATAGGCTTTTTTCAGGCTTTTTAAGGTAGCTAACAAATCTCATAGGTCGCACTACAAGCAAACGCATGCGTAGCTGGATATAGTGGTGTAATGCCCAAACACTATGCACACTATGCATAATTAGTGTTTTTAGTGGGCCTAGTAGATACTATAGTTAGTTAATTAGTTAATTCCCTTCCACATTTGTGGAACACCATTGGTGTATGGGGCGGCGCCTATCTCCGTTTCAAGTAGATACTATAGCTTTACGCATTGTTTAGTAATAGGGCATAGGTAATGGCAACCTTGACCTTTTGACCCCAAACCTATAGTTCCAGTTCAGGGTCACAGGGTGAACCTGTGCACCAGGTTTGGTGACCACAGCTTTACTTGTTCTATAGAAATAATGCAAATGGAAATAACTGTAACCTCTTACCTTTTAACCCCAAACCAATAGTCAGGTCAGGGTGTAAGCCATCCAAGGTTTGTCTTAGAAACAACTATTTTATTGAATTGAAAGCCTACTGCATTTCTTTCAGTAGTTATCATGTTTACAAGATTTAAGAAAAATCTGACCTTGACCTCAAAGTCTATAATTCTTGCAAAGATTGTCTGATCAGGGTCAAATTGTAATATGAGCATCATCAGTGTATAACAAACCCCAGTACAAAGTTTCAAAACATTTGGAGCAAAACTGTAGGACAAGTTGATTTCACAAGGCAATTACTGTCTATTAACAGAGGACATCATAGGACATCATAAGTAGTGTCAGGAGTAACGTTACAAAGTAATGCATTACTGTAACGCCACTACTTTTGCAGTAGCATGCTGTATAACGAAATTACTGTTTAAAAACTCAGTAATGCGTTACAGTTACTGAAATTTGATAAGATGTGTTACTCGCATTACTTGTTTTATTAATATGGATAGATATTTTGGAGCTTGCTTCTGCAGAGAAATGATGAAGCCACTTTGTTTTTGTGGAAATGAACAGATTATTTCTGCTTTGTTGCAGGCTCAAAAGCACGTTGGTGGGCCCGGGCTGTGTGAGACCGACTGCAATCTTCACAAGTACCTCAGAACAGCAACAAGATCCAACAAAGCTAATGCTATGCTATGTTAACAACACCGCTAACAACACCGGCTGGATTTCAAGCACAGGTAAACGACTGATTGCCAGATACGTTGTTACAGAGTGAAGATCTGACAACAGTCATTTCCCATCAGACAGCTGAGACTGTGATCCACTGAAGTTGAAACACATTTACCTGCTACCTGGATAAAGATTATTACCTCCGCCAAGGAGGTTATGTTTTTACCGGGGTTTGTCTGTTTGTCTGTCTGTCTGTTACCAACATAACTCAAAAAGTTATGAACAGATTTTGACAAAATTTTCAGGAAAGCTGTGTAATGGCACAGGGAACAGATGATTAGATTTTAGTGATGACCTGAGAGTGCATACCTCCACCAAGGGCTTTGTTTGTATTTGTACAGCAGGATTACACAAAAACTACTGGATGGATTTGGATGACATCTTCACCAGAGGTGCTTCTTGGCCTAGAGAGGAACCCATTATATTTTGGTGATGATCTGGCAATGCATACCTCAGCCAAGGCTCTTCTCACAGTGTGTCAGCCACAATACTCCAAAACTAATGGACAGACTTTGATGCAATTTTCACCACAAGTGGCTCTAGGCCTAGACACAAACCCATTACGTTTTGGAGGTGATCCATGAGAGACTGAAGGAGCCTTGGCAGAGGTATGCGCTCTCTGAGTGCTTTTCTAGTTCAAAAATGGATTTGATCACTAAAAGGAATTTAAGAGACTGGGTCATGTCTCTGTCACAGCAGACATTTGGACCGTGGATAATGGACATTTTCTTTGGCTCACTTCACATCAGATTAAATCCATAATATTCAAGGTAACAAACATTGACAGCTTTATGCAGTGTTGCCAGCTCACTCTTCTGGGGTGATTCTCACTCTTTTTCCCTCTCTCTCACTCCACAAACCCTTTTTCTCACTACAAAATGAGGAAATTACTGGCAGTTTTGTATTGATTTCCTTCAGATTTTTCCCACAATAAGAGCTCTCAAGCAGGATAAAGCAGACTGAACATGTTCTGAAAGCTCTGTCTGAAACAGCCTGTTTTCAGCCTGACATTAATAAGCCTGCATGTAATCCATTAATTAAATTATCTTGCTACGTGTGCAAGATGATTTAAGTATGCATTTAAAAGTAACTAGTTACTTTAATCATGCAGTAATTGGTAAGTAACTTGGTTACTCTTGAAAAGAAGTAACTAGTAAGTGTAACTAGTTACTATTTTTTAGTAACTTGCCCAACACTGATCATAAGTCAGGGGATACAACTCCTGTAGAAATCATCCAGTTGGAGCCAAACTGGAACATACACATCATCAGTGTATTTCAAACCCTTGTACCATGTTTCAAAACAATTGGAACAAAACAGTAGGAGTAGTTCATTACACAAAAGTGGGACAGACTGATAGACAGACAGACTTCCCCAGAACATAATCCCCCTTTGGTCTTCACCCAAAAAGGGTCTTTGACCAGCAGGGGATAATAAAAAAAGATGAGCTGTAATTTTCTAACCAGGTTACTGTAAACATTGCAAAGACATAATTTAGGAAAAAAATAATTGTGCAGCTTGACATTTTTGGTGAAACTGAACTTTAGAAAAGAAAGCTCCAGCTCAGTCTGAGGTCTGGCTTTGTCAGAATCTAGAGTGTACTTCACGTGACTTCCAGCATGCATAGAGGGGGAAAAAAATCATGCAAATTCAAGGTTTCAGCTTACAGCTTAGTTTGTGTTCTCAGTATTAGGTTTGTCATTTTTTGCATAAGAAAAACATCTTCAGACAACAGTTACTCAACTGGAAATGTTTTGTGACTGGGTGGTACTGTTAAATTGCTTTCACTCCAACCACACTTGTGCGCTGCCAAGCAGAGGCAGGCACTAAACCGAAGAACTACTGCCAATTCAGTTAATTTCACAAATGGATAGGTGTTTGTGCAGTTGCAACACTGAAAATGTAAAGATCTAGACAACAAATCTATCCTGCACCAATTATGCATCTGAAACATCTGCCCTGAAACTGTTGGACATCTGTTGGCTGAAAGCTTATGTATGTCATATGATGTGAATTGTCACTGGAGCTGATAAGACCGTGCATAACCTCTAATGACAGCTCAAAAGTGACCACCACCCTGTTGTGGTGGGGTTGGTGGGGGCTGCGGTGCAGAAGACTGGCATGGCACCCCTCCCGTTGTATTCCTATCTCCTCACAAAACACAGCATTCTTTCACTTCTGTCACTCTGCTGATTAAAGGCCAGGGGGCCCTTGGTGTGTCGGTCTGCTGCACCTTTAACGAACTGTGTTTACCCATTTCCTTCTTGATTCAGTACACGGCAGGGCCTTTAGCTGTGAGCAGCCTGCATTTACAACAAGCGGCTGACAGCAAGTATATGACCTCGGTATGCAAGCATAAAGATTGTCGTGCAACAGCATAATAAGTCATTGCATTATGAGAAGACACACTGGCGTTCCAGGCAATTTCAATTCCACATATACTATGTATTGTACAATATTTGAGCTGACAGTATTGTATGTCAGGCAATCTTCAAATTACTCCGCAAACTTAAGTGGGGACCACTTTCTTTCCCTCAGTGGCATCTTATGCTTTCAAAGAATGACAGGCATTACTCAAAGTGTTAGCAAACAGAAAGCAATCGTTGTAGAGCAGTGAATCAAAAAGTTAATGATCGCATAAATTCTGGAGGGTTGCAGAGGCACCACGGTTGGGGAGGGGAGGTAGACAAACGGAGCAGCGGCAGCAGCCTCCCTGACACATGGCCCACATTCACAGCCGCCTCCCACGTCACTGTGCTCCTCAGAGAAAAAGCCCCTTTTGTTTCCCAAAGCAGGGAGGGAGAGAGGTCTCTGGGGTGAACCGTCGCTCAGCCTCACCACTCCACCCGCCATTGGGGCAAAAAAAAAAGAAAAAAGGGACCGGACTTCCCACCCCTGCCTGGCGTCCTCTTTTCACTCCCCGCCTCAGCTCACAAACACAAGACTCATCAGTAGTAGTAGTACTACGGCTGTGATTGTCTTTTCCAGCGACTTAATTGGATCAGTCCACATTGTTGCACTAAAGACGTTGCCAACAATGACCTTGCTGTTATAGATGTGATGCAAACATTAGGGAAAGAAACGGTCTTTGCTTGAATAAAAGCAGCAAAACCAGAGTGAAAAGTTATGTATAAAAAAATATGCACTAAAATGGACTTACTTTGAATCCCTAAAATTATTGACAGTCCATACCTACAAGCCTAGTTTAAAAAAAAAAAAAAAGTTTTTTCCTCTGCTTCATTTAAGTTGCATCCACAAAGCGCTGCTTTAAAAAAAAAAAAAAAATCTCATCCACATGTATATGCAGAAATGCTTTCTGAAGTCTCCATTCCTCAGTACAGTGGATAACCACATTTACTAGATCTCAGTCATTTAGAATTTCATGATTTGTAATTTAACTTCATAAACTTAAATCAAAAGGCCTAAAAATTTGCTGAGTGTGTAATCAAAATCGAAATATCCATCCATCTTCTACTGCTTAATCCTTTTCGAGTCACAGAGGAGCTGGAGCCTATAACAGCATCTTTGGCCAAGAGGCAGGGTAGACCATGGACAGATCGCCAGTCCATCGCAGGGCCAACAGAGAGAGACAAACAACCATTCATTCTCACATTCATACCTAAGGATAATTTCAGGATCCCAGTTGATGCCAGTTAACCTAACCTACATGTCTTTGGACTGTGGGAGGAAACCGGAGTACCCGGAGGAAACCCACGCAGACACGGGGAGAACATGCAAACTCCACACAGAAGGGTAAAATCAAAATATGAACGTTTATATTTTTCATTTTCCATTTTCTACCGCTTTTCCAGGGGTCCGGGCCACAGAGGCAGTAGTCCAAGATGCCCAGACTTCCCTCTCCACAGCCATCTCCTCCAGCTCTTCAAAGAGGACACCAAGGCATCCTGGAAGACACCTTGGTGTCTCTCCGTAGTCATAGTCTCGTAGTCTCTCCAGCATGTCCTTCGTCTGCCCAGTGGTCTCCTCCCCATGAGATGTGCCCGAAACACCTCAAGTGGGAGGCGTCCTGATCAGATGCCCAAACCAACTCAACTGGCTCCGTTCAGTGTGGAAGAACAGCGGCTATACTCTGAGCCTCTCCCGGATGACCAAGCTCCTCACCCTATCTCTAAGGGTGAATCCAGCAATTCAACAGAGAAAGCTCATTTCATTCGCTTGTATCCGTGATCTCATTCTTTTGGTCATTACTCAAAGCTCATGACCATAGGTGAGGGTAGGAACGTAGAATGACCAGTAAATTGACATCTTTGCCTTAGGGGTCAGCTCCCTCTTCACCACAACAGACCAGTACAACGTCCGCATCACTGCAGATGCTGCTCTAATCCATTTGTCAATCTCCCGCTCCATTCTCCCCTCACTCATGAATAAGACCCTGAGATACTTGAACTCCTCTACTTGGGGCAGGAGCTCGTCCCTGACCAAGAGAGGACAATCCACCCTTTTCCAGCTGAGAACTACGGACTCGTACATGGAGGTGCAGATTCTCGCCCCAGCCACTTTGCAGTCAGTAGCAAACTGATCCAGTAAGAACTGTAGATCTTTGCTCGATGAAGTCAACAAGACCACATCATCTGCAAATAGCAGAGACAAGATCCTGTGGTCACTGACCATGACACCCACCTAAAAATCCTTTCCATAAAAATTATGAACAGTCACCAATCCCGCTGACAAAAGGCAGCCATGGTGGAGTCCAACTCTCACTGTGAATGAGTTTGACTGATTGTTGGCAACACAAGCCATACTCTTGCATAGGTCGCAACGAATGCCTTACCCAAGTCCACAAAACACATGTAGACTGGTTGGGCAAACTCCCACAAGCCCTCAGGGATTTTACAGAGTGTAAAGAATTGGACTGATTTGCCATGACCAGGACAAAAATGACATTGCTCCTCCTGAATCCAAGGTTCAAGTTTATATTTTAGAATTATATTGCAAACACATTAACCTTTTCACAATGTTCTAATTTACTGTGATACACTAGGATGTGTGTATTAAATGTTTACAACAATGTTATAGATGCATGAATATGAATACATCCATTTGGTAATGTAACATTTCAATGCATAAGAGTCATAAATTCCAGGAAGAAACTGCAGGTCAGAGTAGAAACCACAACTTAACCCCAAAGAAGCATATCCCTTTACGTATACAGTGGTGTGAAAAAATGTTTGCCCCTTCCTGATTTTTCTTTTTTTGTGTTTGTCACACATAAATGTTTTAGATCATCAACCAAATTTAAACATTAGATAACACAAGTAAACACAAAATGCAGTTTTTAAATGAAGGTGTTTATTATTAAGGGTAAAAAAAAATCCAAACCTACATGGCCCTGTGTGAAAAACTGACTGTCCCCTGTTAAAACATAAATTAACTGTGGTTTATCACATCTTTGGAAAGCTGAGTTCAATTTCTCTAGCCACACCCAGGCCTGATTACTGTCACACCTGTTCTCAATCAAGAAATCACTTAAATAGGACCTGCCTGACAAAGTGAAGTAGACCAAAAGATCCTCAAAAGCTAGACATCATGCTAGACATCATGCTGCGATCCAAAGAAATTCAGGAACAAATGAGAAACAAAGTAATTGAGATCTATCAGTCTGGAAAAGGTGCCATTTCTAAAGCTTTGGGACTCCAGCGAACCACAGTGAGAGCTGTTATCCACAAATGGTGAGAACATAGAACAGTGGTGAACCTTCCCAAGAGTGGCCGGCCAACCAAAATTACCCCAAGAGCGCAGCAACGACTCATCCAAGAGGTCACAAAAGACCCTACAACAACAACTGTAGGCCTCACTTGCCTCAGTTAAGGTCAGTGTTCAAAACGCCACCATAAGAGAGAGACTGGGCAAAAATATCCTGCATGGCAGAGTTCCAAGATGAAAATGAGCGCCGTGTGATTGCTGAATTTTATACACTTTTATTTTTACACGTTTTATTTTTTTACACGTTTTGTATATACTATGAACCTTGAGTTTGAAATAAACGTTTGATTTGATTTGAAAACCACTGCTGTGCAAAAAGAACATAAAGGCTTGTCTCAGTTTTGCCAGAAAACATCTTGACGATCCCCAAGACTTTTGGGAAAATACTCTATGGACTGACGAGACAAAAGTGGAACTTTTTGGAAGGTGTGTGTCCCATTACATCCGGCGTAAAAGTAACACAGCATTTCAGAAAAGGAACATCATACCAACAGTAAAATATGGTGGTGGTAGTGTGATGGTCTGGGGCTGTTTTACTGCTTCAAGATCTGGAAGACTTGCTGTGGTAAATGGAACCATGAATTCTGCTGTCTACCAAAAAATCCTGAAGGAGAATGTCCGGCCATCTCCTTGTGACCTCAAGCTGAAGCGCACTTGGGTTCTGCAGCAGGACAATGATCCAAAACACACCATCAAGTCCACCTCTGAATGGCTTAAGAAAAACAAAATGAAGACTTTAAAAAAGGCGGTTCATGCTTGAAAACTCTCCAATATTTTTGTTATTTTTTTTTTTATTTTTTTTTTGTTACTTATTTGTACCCGTAGGTAGATTTGGTTTGCAGTCTGGTGACAAGCCACCAGCTGCTGGTCGCTGCGTGCGCGAGCGCCCTAAACCTACATGTTTTTGGTATGCGGGAGGAAACCGGAGAAATCCCGGAGTAAACCCGCGCAACACGGGGAGAACATGCAAACTCCACACAGCTCACTGTTGGTCGGGGGCTGGAATCGAACCCACGATCTCATGATCCCCGCGGTCCCCCGGCCGAGGGTAAAACTGTGCTGCCACAGTGCTAAACCACTGCGCCACCGTGCAGTGGCGCAGTGGTTTGAATTACAGTGGCTGAATTACAACAATTCTGCAAAGATGAGTGGGCCAAAATTCCTCCACAGCACTGTAAAAGACTCATTGCCAGTTATCGCAAACACTTGATTGCAGTTGTTGCTGCTCAGGGTGGCCCAACCAGTTATTAGGTTTCGGGGGCAATCACTTTTTCACACAGGGCCATGTAGGTTTGGATTTTTTTCCCCTTAATAATAAACACCTTCATTTAAAAACTGCATTTTGTGTTATGGGCGGCGAGAGCGCGCCCCCTCCTTCCCATTCTTCTCTCCGCCGCTCGTCAGCGCACCTGCGCAGGAGAACACACCTGCGCCCTCTTATCAGCCAGCATATTTAAGGAGGCTTGCTTCAGTGATTCAACGCTAGCTCGTCTGGGTAACTACCTAACGGACAAGTAAGTCGTCTTGATCACAAATGGTTAAGAAGCTATTAATCTGTATGCTTTACCTCCTTGGTGCAGGTTGCTACCATCGTGTAGGTGTGTCGCCGGGGGCTGCGCACGCTCTCCTGCCACAACTTTTCCCACGACAGGAACCTCCGCCCGGTCTGACTCCACCCGCAGTCTCCTGCCCTGCCGGTTCATCTATTCTCCGCTGGGGTTCGACCTGTGCTCCCTGAGAGCCCACGTAAGTGGTAATTTGGCTCGCCCATTTCCCTATCTCCATTCCTCCGCTCACAGCTCTCACTCTCTCACAGGAGCATTCCTCTGGCGAGTTGCTGTTGTGTAGCAGAGCGTGTTTTGAGATTTAATCAAACTTTCAAACGTGCTTACCGTTGATTGTCTCTTTGTTGCTGCACCGTGCACGTGGGCTGAATTTCCTTATCAGTCATGACAATTTTGTGTTTACTGGTATTGTCTTTGTCTAATATTCAAATTTGTTTGATGATTTGAAACATTTAAGTGTGACAAATATACAAAAAAATGAGAAATCAGGAAGGCGGCAAACACTTTTTCACACCACTGTATGTAAGAAGCTAATAAGTTAATTCAGCTATTCATCAAAAATCTTATTCTAAGAAATGGTCATGCTAGAGCATTTAGCACTCATGTGCATCATCCATCTGACTAACAGTAAATAGTGCAATCACTCCACCTATTACATTAAGCTGTTTAAAAATTGCAGAACTTCCCCTAAAAGGTTTTTCCTTGTGCAGCACTTCACCACTTCCAGAGCAGATTGCTTTGTGGAAATCACGTTATAGGCAAACTTTTTGACCATTGAAAAGTGTCAGAGCAAAATCCTGCAGCTAAAGATATCAGCAGATGTTTATATTTTCTTTCAGCAAATGTTTGAAGCCACTGGAAAAAAAACACAATCAAATAGTCAGAGTTGCCTGAGGAGACAACCTTGAAGAGGAAATTTTCAAGTGTCTGAGCTGGATCTCAACTCAAAAGTCAAAATTAACCATGACACCACATAAGACATAATCTAGAGTTGGTTTATATTTTTATAAGAGACAACACACTTAAACAGCCACAAATGACAGTTTCCAAAACTGCATTTATTTGTATAGAAATATGCTCATGTTGTACATTACTTTGTAGTTACAAACTGTAAAAAGAAGAATATTACTACTATTAACTTCACAAAGTTTCTTTCAAACGTACAGGAGCATAGATCCAGACATACGTAAGCCTGATGTTACTGTGTGAAATGTTACACTTTATAGCTGGTGTGTGCATGCAGCTAGTTGCTCAGTAAGAGTGAAAGGGGCTTCCCTGACAGTAGCTCTTGTAGTAATCACCATCATGTACCCATGTACTAAAGAAGAACGTTAGAGGAAAAGAATCTTTTTATTGCAGAGAATTTGTACAAACCCGCTGTGAATTCTCTCCAAATCTAGTACTATTAGGGTAATCAGGGTTACAGAGAAATGTTAAAGACCCCAGTCTCTGAGCCAACATTATCATATTAGTTCTATTTCCATCCAAATCCACCCTTCTTGGACTTCCTTTTTCTCCTGAGACACTGTTAAAATATAGCTCAGAGGTTGCAGTAGCATCTGATGGAGCCTTCAAAATTGAGTATTTAGCACACAAAGCTTCTGTTCAATCTTTAAAAAAATACTAGTGCTGGAATGCTTTCTGTAGTAGCTTTCCACTTGCTTTGTCCTTAAGACTCAACAGTCTTTTGTACCACCTAGTGACAAACTTTCACTCCCTTTAAATTACCTCCCCCCCTGGAGGAAAGCAGTCCTTCTCAGTTTCGCTCAATCTGCTCAATGTCAAGCTCGCCTCCAAGCTGATATACATCCTTCCTCATGCTACACACACCTGCCCAAAATGGCTCAATGTCCTTCCCATTGGTTGATCCTGGTGTTGTGTCACCACAATCTGTGGAAGTAAATCCCACCTCCTCCGACAACACGTTGGTGTCGATCTCTCCTTCTTTGGTCCGAAGCTGAACGCCGTCAAAGCTGTGTTCATTTGCAAAGGAGTCATCAGTGTCACACTGACTGGTGCTGCTGAGAGTGGAGAGGGTCTGGCCTGATGTGTCAGTGTTTTCCCCTGTGATTCTGGGGCAGCTCAGACTGTGGAAGTTCTGAAGTTTCTGTGGTAAACAAAGAAGCAAAAATAAATTACGAATTTTCTCAAGGAACCAGTCATAGACCAACAAAGACTGGCTAAAAACAGAAATATCACATGAAAAGTGCATATTTTGGAAGGATGGATGTACTTTTGGTGACACAAGAGTCCAAAAGATTTAATGACAGCCAGACAGTTTGGGCTGGAGAAGCTAAGGAGGTTCTACAGCTCCATAGAGGAGTATTTTAACATGGTCATAGTGGCTAGCAGCTGATACTGCCGGATGATACTGCCGGATGGAACAACAGCAACCTGCCCCAGCCAGAATCAACTGTCATTGCCGAGTGGAACACACCCCAGCAGTCCAGACCTCCCAAGAGTCGCAGAGAACAGGTCCAGAGAAGCAAACCACAGCCAAGGAATCGCAGAGTAGCACTTCCCCCATGAACTGCTTGCCAAGCCGCCAATGGCACAACTGAACAGTGGACGGCAACAGCAGCAGATCGACGGAGCCAGTGAGTACAGAACATGTACAACACTTGTCCTGTAGTGTCATCCAGTGATGAGCAAGTTGTAATGTGGTGAATATAGAGGAAAAACAGCTTTTGGCCCTGAAGGAGGAGCAGCAAAACATACACCAGAGTCCGCTCAAAAGAAAAAAGAATAAGAATACGGGCTATTTTGTTCATCTCTGTGAACACACTGAGGAACTGGTAACTTTGTGTATGCGTTTCTTCAGTTCCTGCCAGGATATCAGCTTTGTGTTCAGCTTAACAGGCTCAAGTTTCACATTGAATGGGTATAAACTATTTCTTTTCACTTTGTTTATTAGTTTATCTAAAGAGACAGTGCTCATCAATAAACGGAAAATTCTGTAAATGAGCCTGAGTTAACTAAAAAGCTAATTTTCATGTGTTGTCCCTGACCAGATGTACAATGGCAACAAGAATTACAAAAATAAACTGTCATTACTGTCATTATAAATTACCATGTGGTGTAAAAGGCTACAATGTGTCATTTTGTAACATTTTTGATTGAAAAAAAAATCTCACAGCACCTCACCAATGTAAGTGTCCCGTGGCACAAAGAAGGTTGAAAAACCCTGAACTAGGGCAAAATCACAACTAAAGACAACCAGCCATCTTATGAAAACAATCCCACTACTGTACTGGCACAATATGTGGATGAGTTTGCAAGGTCAACACTGGGCACAGGCAGCAGCCACTATATTGTAAAAACAAATACTTGAAGGGAATACATTTACTCTGCCATACATAGTAAGGCCACTAAGCTGTGATTTGAGGTCCGGCGTGAACCAGCACATAAGCAGCCATATAGATGGAGGGCAGCCATCAGTCATCGTAGCCCTATGACTTGGCTGACTATTACTGCACAATGCACACATGCATCTGGGAAACCCCAAAACTTCTTTAGGCAAATACATGTGCCAGCACTGCTGCAGGCAAGTCTCGTGACAGCTGTGCACACTGGAATGAGAAGCTTTATGAACAAGGATTATCCAATCTGTACAGCTAATGTAGAGAAAGAAGGACAGCTGCCTCATGAATGACAACTACGGCGTTGGGCCACAAGGACGCAGGAGAATAGAGCCTCTGTGAAACATCCCGTCATTTGCGTTCTTATGTAATACTCAAAGGGACTACTCGCTTGCAGCTTAAGTGTGACACCGATGCATTTTAACGAATTAGAAGATGAAAGAATTAATCTCAAGTTAAAGACTGCAGGCAAATTCAGCTTGACATGACATAGTGAGGCAGAAAATCTCAGCATATTAACTTTAGAGAAAAAGTTAAGTTAGTTAAATTTTAGGTTATAAGAATACAACAGTATAATTTTTAAAAAAGCTTTAAAAATTACATGTTACTCTCACACCAAAAAAGCAAACTTCACTGTGCAGTGCATGTTGGGGTCAAAATTTCTTTCTTTTTTTATTATTATAAAAAAAAAATCAAATTTTTGTAAAAAAAAAAAAAAAAGTTACTTTTATTGTGAACATTCAGCTTTTTTTGAAAGCTTCTCCGTCAGACAGTCAGGGGGGCAATGTTTAATTCTGGTTTCAAACTGTGGCATTAATTTCATTATTTTTATTTTCATAATGTGAAGCTGAAGGAATTACCACCAAGACTGAAGTAGCACTACATCACTTCACCTGATCTTCTGCTAGTTTAACATCATCATTTGTTCCTCACAGGATAATCCGAAGTAAAAGAGTGAGAGATGAGCTAAACACAGCTGCAGAGCTTTGCACTGAAAGACCGGACAGACTAATTTAAATCATCGATTGACTGTTGCTCCATTATTCACCATCATAAAACAAAGTTATTTCATACTGAATTTAAATGGGGACAGTGCATAAACACAAATATAGTGAGTCAAGTATTGCAGAGGACGGAAAAACCAAAATAACTAACTTGGGCAAAATTACATCGGTTCAAGAGTCAGACGGTATTGCCGAGCATCAGCTTAAAGGTCCCATATTGTGCATTTTCCAGAGACTGATTACTTTTAGTATCCTCAAAGAACTATATTTGTAGCTTTAAAGACCAAAACCAATTTCTGTGTTGTTTCACAGCTCCATAAAAAGGGTGTCTTTAAAGTTCTGTCTGAAACAGTCAGTTTTTAACCTGCTCGTTAATATTATGAAGTGCTAATCAGATTTGGTGAAGATTTTTTTGAGTGGACCAATCACAAGTAAGGGGGCAGTCAGGGTGCATTTGTTTTGTTAACTTACAGCAAACCAAAAGTGGGGCTTGTTGGTCTGTGACATCCTAAAATTCAAAAACTGTAATTAGCTCACTTCTTAACTAGAGCTTTAAGTGACACTCCATTGAAAAACAAGTTGTTTTTTTTTCTTGTTAGCATGTCAATAACAACTTTTCTATGCCTTACAATATGCCTTACAAATAACCACTGCTGCCCCACTTATTGGGGCGGCAGTGGCTCGGGAGGTAAAGCAGGTCGTCCAATAACCACATGGTTGGCGGTTCGAATCCCACTCTCCCCAGATATCCTGCCGTTGTGTCCCTGGGCAAGACACTTCACCCCCAATTGCTCCTGATGGGTCTGGAAGCACCACGTTGGGTAGCATGCCGCCATCAGTGTGTGAATGTGTGTGTGAATGGGTGGATAGCAGGATCTGTAAAGCGCTTTGGTCATCAAGAGATGAGAATAAAAGCACTATATAAGTGAATGCCATTTACAAGGCATATCAAGAGTGAAATCACCCATAAGTATCATGTCTGTGTTTTTCTGCTGTGAAAGTTCAGTTCAGCTCCTCCCTCTTCAAAAAAGGTAGGTTTAGACCGACGGTTTTTGTGACGTCTCAATAACAGGAAACCAATCAGGACTAAGCACTGGGTATGGCCTTGGAGGAAGAGAGCAGAACTGAGGAGTTAGCCAGTTAGCATTTTTAGACAACTGCTTTGAAAATGTGACCCAAATTAAGATTTTTTTACCATCAAACTGCTTTTAGGGACCGATGCAGTTCCAACCATTTCCTGAGGCCACCATACATACAAGTGGACATGCTGTTCAACAGCTAAGCCTGCTTTTTATCACAGGATTTATTATTTGTTTGTGTAATATAGTGCAAACTATCATTAGCCTGTTAATTCATAAGAAGTCAGCATACTTTCTTATTGTGAATAGTTGAAACAGAGCTCCGTTGCTGGGAAATGGGGCCGAGTCTTGGCATGAAAACAAAGACTGGTAAGTTGGCACTCAGAGATCGGTCTCATCACTGCTGACTGTGTTGGTAAAGCCGGTGTTGATATAAGATAAGATAAGATAAGATAAGATAAGCCTTTATTAGTCCCACAAAGGGGAAATTCCAGGATTGCAACAGCACAGGGATAGCAACACTCAGAGCAACAATCAGAAGGCAAGAAAAAACAAGCAAGCAAGAGCAGCTAATATACATATGTACATATTACTATAAAATATATATACACACACACACACACACACACACACAGACACACAGTGCAGAGCATTGTAGCTGGATGGAATAAATATATGAATATATGAACACACAGTGCAGAGCATTGTAGCTAGATGGAATAAATATGTAAATATATAAACACCCACAGTATGGAGCATTGCAGCTAGGTGGAATAAATATGCAAGTATATAAACACACGTTTATGTGACGTTTACATATGATCCAAGACTGTCTCCACTCACTTGGAAAAAAAATTCTAGCAATGCAATTTAAATGCAATATAAACTTGGGAAGGTAAAAAATAAAAAGGTGAACAGCACTGGGAGACTGAACAGTGAGGTCTGCCCAGAGCCCCGTCATCATAGAGTGTGGGTTAATCGGTTTCAACTTCTCAGTTCAATTTACAGTCTATTTTTATACATATTTTGTTGCCACTCTTTAATTACAAAATTTTATTAAAATGCATGCAGCTTGCTCAGCTGAATGACAGCTTACACCTCCTTTCAAGCCTCTGTGGAACAAGGCCTTGTGAACCAAGAGCCACCCTTAACGACCCGTTTTCTTTCTCTAACAATCCAGGTGATTTTGTGAGAGATTTTGCATATTCTGATAAAATAATGTTGGCATATGCCATGACAAACCATTTCTGTCATTATTCCTTTCATGTTTAGCTACCAGTGTGGTGATCCACGTGACCAGTGACACTCTTGCCTCGACGCAGCACAGCAAAGTAAAATGCATTTAAAATACGTCGAAATCACACAGAAGTTATTAAGCATGGAATGAGTGTAGAGTGGAGTGTTGCTTAGTAATGGTGGAGAGGACCAGAGCTGTGTGAGCAGCACCAGCAGGGCACTCTGTCCCAAGCTGGACGACCAAATGTCTGCTCTCCGGCTGCAAACAGCCCGAACTGCCAGCCTTGCTTCTCCACTGTGATCTGTGCTACCCTGATGCAGGTACGGTCACCAATGATACACAATCAATCTGGCCATTCCTCTCCACACTCATGGTGGTATTAACTTTTAAATTTTAGATATTCTAGGCATGCAACCATGAGGCGCACCAGTGAAGGCTTGCAATGTGCTTTTGGGTAGTTCTACAGGCTCACGCCCTGGCAAAGGACAGTGGTAGAGGCCGGTGTTATGTGCCTTACTGCTCTGCTGTAATGCTTGTGTTGTCCACATATGCCAAATAGTTGTTAAGACCCTCCTCAATCACAGCAGCATTATATTATAGTTTTTTAAGCATTACATCTTCAATACCATAATTTTCTGGTCAAATCTGCCAGCTTGCAGACTTATGTGCAGTTGCCCTGGTCCTTGAGGAGGGCCGGTGCCATCAGCATCCTCATGGGCGGGATGTGGGTGGGCCTAATTAGAATATTCACAGATTCCAGCTTTAGTGCAGCGGTTAATTGCATATTTCATAAGAATCCTTCAAATGGTGACACAAGCATGAAATTCTCCACAAATATGCTTTAATGTCCTCTCTTTCAGAAAAGGGTCCTGGCCACGCCAAAAATTCAAGATGGCCGCCATTTTCCAAGATGGCTGCCAGAATGTGACAATTTTTTGTTATTTTTCCTCTTTTCTTAATTTAATTTTCCAAGTGAACCATGTTTATGCTCTTATATACTAATTTTACAGATTTTGTTGTCTCTGATATAAATTTAAGAAGGTTAGCCTTCAATGTGGTGCCCAAAATGGCTGCTACTCCTTGAAAATTATGATTTATCCATCGTAAATTGAGCATATTTAACACACACATGTAATCGTTTCTGGATGTGGATCTTGGTTGGTGTGGTGCAGATCCCATTCAACCGTTTTTATAAACTACAGTTGTGACTGTGATTGCAATTAAAAAAAAACAAGAGTGATTGTCAGCACACAACCAGGGCACACTGGTGTCAATCACTGCTGTGTAACTCGGCATGGGGTTCAGTGTCAACTGATCTAGCTTTACTAACACTGCAGTATTAGACAAGTTGTAGTAGTATATGCATAGTTTAGTGTCCCAAATGCTTTCTAACAGCCCCATATCATGTAGCTACTAAACTGTAGTTTTTTAGTTATTAGATACTAGTTAGAGAGTCGCACCTGAATTGACAGGATGTGCCAGCGTGGGAGAGCCGAGCCAAGGGTAAGGGGGTTATGCATGTCTCGCCAAATGTTCATGTACTTACCCGGATGGTGTACAGATCACACGGGACTTAAATGGCACTGGATGAATGATCGGGCTAGGTGTAGGGCAACCGAACCTAGTTGAATCCCATACAGTAATGTGTGCACAATTTGATTAGGGTGGTAAAAGGATAGCCCCTCGGCCTTAATCAAGACACATCATGGCAGAAGCGAATGTGATATCTGCCAATCGGAAAACAAATTGGAGCTTGTGTTGCCTTTGCCAGAAGGACAAAATAGGTGAGGGCCTGACATCCACTCCAAGTCATCATTCCCCAGAACATGATGGATACAAAATGCTGGCAAGGAACATTCCCATGTTCAGCGAAATCAATGACATGCCATTGAGAATAGATCCAACGAGGCTGGATGAAGGTGATGGCATAGAAGCCACACTCAGGAAAAATATGGCAAAATACCATGTGAGCTGTCGCTTGTTGTTCAACAACACTAAATTGCAACGGGCACAAAAGCGCCATTCCAGTAGTCAAACCAGTGAAACTGAGACTGGAGCTTGTCAGTCAAAACTGCGGCGAAAAAGTCATGACAGTCAGACATGCATTTTCTGTGAAAAAGTGGCACCTGCATCAGACCTCAGAGAGGCCAGTACAACGGGCCTAGACAAGAGGCTGCGCGACATTGCAGAGATGCTTGGTGATGGTAAGCTTCTTGCAAGATTGACTGGTGGTGATGTCATTGCACAGGAGTTCAAGTACCATAATGTTTGCCTTCGGGCTCTCTACAACAGGGAAAGGGCGCACCTGAGGAACCTTGAGAAACGTGACACTAAGTCACAACCAGATGTGTATCCAATGGTGATCTCAGAATTGGTTGCATACCTTGTTGAAAGCAACCTATGTTCAGAAGGACCAGTTACATTTCGCATGCCAGATATCTGCCACATGTAAGATAAGATAAGATAAGCCTTTATTAGTCCCACAACGGGGAAATTCCAGGATTGCAACAGCACAGGGATAGCAACACTCAGAGCAACAATCAGAAGGCAAGAAAAAAAACAAGCAAGCAAGAGCAGCTAATAAACATATGTACGTATTACTATAAAATATATATATATACACACACACACAGACACACAGTGCAGAGCATTGTAGCTGGATGGAATAAATATATGAATATATGAACACACAGTGCAGAGCATTGTAGCTAGATGGAATAAATATGTAAATATATAAACACCCACAGTACGGAGCATTGCAGCTAGGTGGAATAAATATGCAAGTATATAAACACACACAGTGCGGAGCAATGTAGCTAGATGGAATAATATGTAGATACATAAATATATAAACACACCCAGTGCTGAGCATTGTAGCTAGATGGAATAAATATGCAAATATATAAACACACACAGTGCAGAGCATTGTTGCTAGATGGAATGAAACAGCATAACCGTCTACTTAGTTATCCTACATGGTATGATTATGTGCCCATACATATTCTCACCCTCCATAGCGACCGGTATGTTCCTAGTTGTATGCCGGAGGGGACCATTGTGTAAGTCTATTGCATCTTTTGCATTCAAAAAACTATTAGTTTGTTACGTCTTTTTGCTATCTCTGCGAGCAGCCCTGCTTAGGTTGTACAGTCTGACAGCCGTTGGTAGGAAGGACCTACGAAACCTCTCGGTTGTGCACCTGGGATGATGTAGTCTGCTGCTAAATGAGCTCCTCAGTGCATTCAGTATGTCCTGCATAGGGTGGAACTCGGACTCCAGCAGAGATGACAGTTTAGCCACCGTCCTTCTCTCTCCTATCTCCTCCATCGGATCAAGGCGCTGCCCCAGGACAGAGCTAGCTTTCTTAATCAGTTTGTTCAGTCTCTTCCTATCGGCTGCAGTAATGCCACTGCCCCAGCAGACCACTCCAAAAGTGATGGCTGATGCCACCACCGTGTCATAGAATGACTTCAGCAGCGCCCCTTGTACACCAAAAGACCTGAGTCTCCTCAGCAGGAACAGCCTGCGCTGTCCCTTCTTGTAGAGTGCATCAGTATTGTGTGACCAGTCTAGTTTATTGTTCAGATGAATACCCAGGTACTTATAGGATGTCACCATCTCGATGTCTGTTCCCTGTATATTTACTGGTACTGTGAGGGGCTGCCCATGCCTGCGGCAGTCCACCACCAGCTCCTTAGTTTTCCTCGCGTTGATCTGGAGGCAGTTCCGATGGCACCAGTCCACGAAGTCCTGGATAAGCCCTCTGTACTCAGCTTCATCTCCATTGGAGATGAGGCCAACGATCGCAGAGTCATCAGAGAACTTCTGTAGATGGCAGTGTGTTGTGTTGTGTGAGAAGTCCGCAGTATAAAGAGTGAACAGGAAGGGAGCCAGCACCGTTCCCTGGGGGGCCCCCGTGCTACTGATGATCGTGTCGGACACACAGTCCCGGGTTCTCACAAACTGAGGCCGGTTCGTGAGGTAGTCCAGGATCCATGATGACAGGTGCTGGTCCACCCCTGCGCGCAGCAGCTTGTCCTTCAGGATCATCGGTTGGATGGTGTTGAAAGCACTGGAGAAGTCAAAGAACATGATCCTCACCATATTCCCGGGCTTCTCCAGGTGGGACAGAGAACGGTGAAGGAGGAAGATCACCGCATCCTCCACCCCAATGCCATGCTGGTAGGCGAACTGGAGTGGATCCATCGCTGGTTCCACCAGGGGGCGGAGGTGAGCAAGGAGCAGTCTCTCCAGGGTCTTCATCAAGTGGGACGTCAAGGCCACCGGTCTGTAGCTGTTCAGGTCTTTGGGGTGGGAAGTTTTTGGTACAGGTACCACACAAGATGTTTTCCACAGCTGTGGTACCCTCCCCAGTTTCAGGCTCATGTTGAAGATATACGTCACAATCCCACACAGCTGGTCTGCACAGGACTTGAGGAGCTTTGCGCTGATGCCGTCCGGTCCCGGCGCCTTCCTCGCCTTGATCTTCCTCAGCTCCGTCCTCACCTGGGTCCTGGTCAGGGTCAGGATGGGGGGCTGTGTGTTGGGAGTGGGGGGGTGTTGGTGGAGTGGGGAGTGGGCAGCAGGACTTGATTTCTTTAGAGGCAGCAGTGGTTGTTGTGCAGTCAGGGGGGAGGGCGGTTGGTCAAATCTATTGAAAAACAGATTCAGGTTGTTCGCCCACTCCCTGCCCCCTGTGGCCTGGGGGGAGGTATTCTGGAGCCCCGAGATGGTTTTGAGGTTTCTCCAGACCCCGCTGATGTCGCTCTGTTGCAGCTTGTCCTCCATCTTCTTCCTGAAGCTGTCCTTGCCTTCTCTGATCTTTCTCCTCAGCTCCCTCTGTACGGACTTCAGCATCTCCCTGGTCCCTGACCTGAAGATCCTCTTCTTCTCTCTCAGAAGTGTTTTTATCTCAGGGTTGATCCAGGGTTTGTTGTTTGAGTGACGCCGTATGGTCTTGGTGGGAACGGATTTGTCCACACAGAAGCTGAGGTAGCCCGTGAAGGTGTGAATGAGGCCATCGATGTCCTCACCATGTGGATCGCAGAGCTGCTTCCAGGCGGTGGCTTCAAAACAGCCCTTTAGGGTGTCCATTGTCTCCTCAGACCATAACTCCACAGTGTGCATGGCCGGAGGTTGTCTGTGCACTAGGGGTTTGTACACCGGCCGGAGATGAACCAAGTTGTGATCCGATCTCCCGAGTGGGGGGAGTTGTGATGAGGTGTACGCCTCCTTAGTGTTTGCGTAGAATAAATCCAGTGTTTTATTGTCTCTAGTGTGGCATGTGACATACTGGGTGAACGTGGGTAGAATGGGAGACAGTGAAACATGGTTGAAATCGCCTGAGATGAGGAGAAGAGCATCTGGGTGTTCTGTCTGCAGCCTGCTGGTTACTGAATGGATGACGTCACGTGCTGTCCCAGCGTTCGCCGTCGGATTTGCATAAACAACAATGCAGATCACGTGTGAGTGTTCTCTCGGGAGATATGTAGGCCTCATGCTAACAGCTAGCAACTCAATGTCTTTGCTGCAGTGTCGTTGTTTAACAGTGATATGTCCCGGTCTGCACCAGTTGTTGTTAACATACATTATCACTCCACCGCCCCTAGCCTTGCCACTGTCTGGTGTTCGGTCAGCTCGTATCATGTGAAAACCCTCCAGCTCAATGTTAGCATCTGCTGCTAGTTCAGTTAGCCACGTCTCAGTAAACAAAAGGAGAGAGCACTCCCGGTATGTGCTATCATAACGGGAGATAGCCGCTAGCTCATCTAACTTTCCCAGTATCGACCGTACATTTCCCATGACAACAGATGGAAGGGAGGGTCTGTACCTTATATTTTTTGTCCTCCGCCTTACTCCAGCCCGGCAGCCGCGGCGTTTTCGCCTCAGTTCTCTCGGTATGTCGAGTTTTTCCAATGGGACCGGGTGGCGGTTGAATGCTAGCAGCTGTTCTCTGCTGTATCGTATCCTGCTATAGACAGTGGCTCCGTCCACCGGCTCAGGAGACATTTAGGACGATCTGTGTGTCCGTGATATAAGTGGGGTGAAAAAAAAAGACGGATCAAAAGAGAGAGGAAGGGAAAAAGACTCGGAATCGAGCCGCTGTTGCAAAAGGCAGCCGACTCGTGTGGCGCCGAGAGAAAAATCCAAAATGTACCAAAAGCGTCTGGAACAGCTGGGGGTGGACTCACCAAATGTGAATTCCACTAGACTGAAAGAAAAGCTATTGGCTGAAATTCCAGGACTTGAGGCTCACAGATCTGGCGCAGATCATAGAGAAGTGATACTTACATTTCAGGAAGATGTAGGCAAAGCGCTTGCTCAATCCACAGATCTTTCAGATGCACTTATCATTGCTAAAGCAGCAAAGATCCTCAGAAGATGTATACTTGACCACAAGTCTAGATTTGAAGGTACATTTTCTCTGGGTTGTGTGCAAAATGCTGTACCTCCCCTTCTGCTTCAATTTGTGGGGATGGTTGAGCATGGTGCTGACATAAAATCACAGCTGAGATTCGGGGCATCAAAGTCAGACCAGGCAATTGCTCAGCTCATGCAATTCAACTGCTACACCCGCTACAAGGAAGGAGCAGCAACTCACAGGCATTCTAAAGACAGAGAGACCCCATTTCCCGTGTACATGGGGCTCTCTGTTTATGCCAAAACCAGAAAGAGGAATCTGGTTGAGATGTTGTTCGATCATGGTCTCAGTATCTCTTATGACAGAGTGCTGGAGATCTCTGCTCAACTTGGAGATGGAACAGTCAGCAAGTATGTTGAGGAGGGTGTGGTTTGTCCTCCAGTGCTGCGGAAAGGGTTGTTCACTACTGCAGTGATGGATAACATTGATCACAATCCCTCTGCAACAACTGCAACTACCTCCTTTCATGGCACAAGCATCTCTCTGTTCCAACATCCCACAAAGGATAATAGTGGACAGGAACGAGGGCAACTCAGGTTTGGGCCTGAGAAAGTAAAGTCAGTTCCTGAACTTCCTGATGCATTCACAAATATCTCTCCAGCTTCCTTCCGGACAACAAATCCTGTTCCACCAGGTACTGCAATGCCAAAACCACCCACAGATATTCTGGGGCCACAACTAGCACTAGAGTACCAGTGGCTGGACAAGGTCTCAGTGACACAAGAAGTTGATGATGCATTGAACCTAACATGGTCAGCACATCATGCTTCAATGAAGAGAAGCCCTGAATTTGAAGTTACCATTATTTCTTTGCTTCCTCTCCTGCGGGATCCAGCTCATTCAGTTGCTACAGTCAAACATGTAATGAACAAAGTAAAAGATGTTGTTGATTTCCTCAACCCTGGCCAGGTACCTGTCATCACAGCTGACCAGCCAATCTACGCCATAGCAAAGCAGGTGCAGTGGCAGTGGCCAGGTCAGTATGGTGAGGACAAGTACCTGGTCATGTTTGGTGGTCTGCACATTGAGATGGCAGCACTGAAGTCGCTGGGTACTATCCTCCAAGCCAGTGGATGGACAGGAGCTCTAGTTGAAGCTGGTGTGGCTTCATCTGGCACTGCAGAGTCCTTCCTGTCAGCTGCAAGTGTTACCAGGACGCGACAGATGCACCAAGTGACAGCCTCCAGCTTGTACAAACTCTTGAAAGCTGCATATGATGAGTACTGTACTGAGCAGGAAAATCAAGATGAAGAGGCACTGGACTTTGAGAAGTGGTGTGACTCCCGAAAACAGGATAGTCCACAGTTTCACTTCTGGCACATGGTACTATCCATGGAGCTTGTTGTCTTTCTGCTGATTAGATCTTTCCGCGAGGGAAATTTTGCTCTCTACTGCCAGGCACTACATGAACTGATACCCTGTTTCTTTGCCAACAACAATACAAACTATGCTCGTTGGCTGCCCATCCACCTCAGGGACATGCTTATGCTAGAGATTTCACACCCAGAGTTAGACAAAGAGTTTAAAGCTGGCAACTTTGTGGTGCACAAGACCCGTCGTCCTTTCTCAGCAATGGCTCTAGATCAAGCCCATGAGCAGACCAATGCCATCATCAAGGCTGATGGTGGAGCCATTGGGTTGACAGAAGATCCATCTGCACTCAGGCGATGGATGTTAGCTGGCCCAGAGGTCAGTCACTTGTTATCTGTTTATGACACAGAGGCCCAACGCAAAGAAATTCCCGAGCAAGCAACACACTATGAGCAAAACCCACAGGCACAGAAGACTTTTCTGGACAAGGTCAACAAGCTTTCTGCAGCCTTGCAAAACCTAGGCAGTCCTTTTCAGGAAGAAAGTTCTGACTTGTATTCCATTGACACCAAGGATATTGCCCACCCCAACACAGCAGAGCTTCTCAAGACACACATGAACAGAGGCCATGCCAAGTTCCAGGAGTTCTCAGATGCTCTGGCAAGCCGCCCTGCCTCCATGTATGAACCCATCAAGAAGAATGTGACCGACTTCTTCCAACAAGAATCGGCTAGTCCTGTACAGTCAAAGCAAAGGCTATTGAAAGAAGACTGTCAGTTATTCTCCTGACAGTCTCTCTCTCTTGTGAGAAACAGTTCATGATCACAATCCCATGATTTAAAGTTCATTTAAATGAAAAAAGCATGTTTATTTCAACAGATATATGGTCTCGGTGTGAGATTGCCAGATACTGATGGCGGCCATCTTGAAAAAAGGTCGCCATCTTGAATTTTCACGTGGCCAGGACCCTAATCTGAAAGAGTATATCCAGGAGGGTATCTGTGCAAAATTTCATGCTTGTGTCACCATTTGAAGGATTTTTTTAGTTATCTGCTCCACTACTTTTCAGAGCAGAGGAGAAGGGAAAAAATTTTCACAAATATCTGTAAGGTCATAAAAGTTTTTTTTGTGGAAAAAAGGGCATATGATACCATTTTAGACAATGTAGATTTCTTTTTAGGGGGATTTATATCCAGTGGAGTGCTTTAAGAGTATTAGCTCAAACATTCATAATTTTTTTTTTTATTTTAGTAGTAGTAGTAGATTAGTTTACAGCGTAGTTCCATTGAAAGGCAACCTCTCTTTTTCAAGGACGCCCTGTTCACACTCACAGTTACACATTCACACTTGGAAGCTGCTCAGTACAACCACAGATAGAAATATATACAGCGGGGGAAATAAGTATTGAACACGTCAACATTTTTCTCATTAAACACATTTCTGATGGAGCCACTGACCTGAGATTTTCACCAGATATCAGTAACAACCCAAGTAACCCATACATACCAAGAAATCAAGGCAACTGTGTTCACAAAACAAGCTATATTTAATAAAGTGGAATGACACAGGGAATAAGTATTGAACATGCTTGGTGAAATTCATTTAATATTTAGTTAAAAACCTTTGCTGGTAATAACAGCTTCCAGATGCCTCCTATATGGAGAAACTAAACACAGGCATTGCTCAGGAGTGATTTTAGCCCATTCTTCCACACAAACTGTCTCCAAATCTTGAAGGTTCTGTGGGTGTCTTCTATGAACTCTGATCTTCAGTTCATTCCATAGTTTTTCAATTGGATTCAGGTCAGGTGACTGACTGGGCCATTCTAGCAGCTTTATTTTCCTTCTCTGGAGCCAGTTGAGAGTTTTCTTGGCTGTGTGTTTGGGATCACTGTCTTGCTGAAATGTCCACCCTCGTTTCATCTTCAGCATCTTGGCAGATGGGAACAGATTTTTGTCAAGGATGTCTCTATATTTGTCCATTCATCTTTACTTCAGTTATATGAAGTCTGCCTGTACCATGTGCTGAAAAACACCCCCACTTCATGATGGGATGTGCAGTGCCATTTCTCTTCCAAATATGCTCTGTGTTGTGGCATCCAAAAAGTTCAATTTTGGTCCCCTCTAACCAGACGATATTCTCCCAGTATTTTACTGGCTTGCCCAAATGTTGTGCAGCAAACTTTAAACACACTTCAGCATGCTTTTTATTCAGCAGTGGAGTCTTGCGAGATGAGTGGGCATAGAGCCCATCTCGGCTCTATGCCCAAGTGCATTACCTATTGTTTTCTTTGAAACAGCAGTACCTGCTAACTCCAGGTCTTTCTGGAGCTCTCCATGAGTGGTCTTTGGCTGTTGGATAACTCTTCTAATAATTCTTTTGACTCCTCTGTCAGAAATCTTGTGAGGAGCTCCCGGCTGTGGTCGGCTTATGGTAAAATGATATTCTTTACACTTCCAAATGATGGTTTCAACAGTGCTAACTGGAACATTCAGCAGTTTAGAAATGCGCCTGTAACCAATGCCATTGTTATGTTTTGCAACAATAAGGCTGCGAAGGTCTAGAGAGAGCTCTTTGCTTCTACCCATCATGAGTTCTTTGTGGTGTGACAATCTGATATTCACAGAGCTTTTTAAAGGCTATCAGTCAGGATTTAACCAGCTGAAATTAATTTGTACTGATGGGGGATGGGATGGCTTCATAAATTCTGATGGATTTCAGCTGGTTTATTGGCTTTGTATGCCTTTTTGCACTGCTTTTTCTTCATGTGTTCAATACTTATTCCCTGTGTCATTCCACTTGATTAAATATAACTTTTTTTGTGAACACAGTAGCCTTCATTTCTTTGGATTATTTGGGTTGTTAGCGACATCTGGTGAAAATCTCAGGTCAGTGGCTTCATCAGAAATATGTTTAATGAGAAAAATGTTCACGTGTTCAATACTTATTTTCCCTGCTGTGTGTGTGTGTGTGTGTGTGTGTGTGAGAGGCAGTTAGGCTAAATGACAGTTAGAAAGGCTCAAGTACTAGTTAGCAGTAGAGCAAAAGGAGCTCCTGTTTTTCTTGGCTCTGGTCAAGCGGGTACATTTGTCAGCACCAGGCCTGTGTCACACTGTTGCCGCCAGCATTCGAACTTCAGTCAGACTTCAGGCCAAGAGACCATGGGACAAAACTGATAAGGCCATGAGTAGTCTGGACCAAAGCAAAATAGTGGCATTAAAATATACTATACCATATATAGCTCCAACTTCGTTGAGTGGTTAAGTAGTATGCAGAGAAAATCCTCTTTGACAGTATCCTCAAAGAACTTGCACCACCAGTAAAAGAGGGTGATAGAGAAGAGCTGCTTTGCCTGCTACTGTCACAACTCCTCTCTCCACTCCACATACTTAAGTGAATGGAGACCAGAAAGTCTTCTCATCCATACTGACCTTGGACTGTCCATCAATAAAAGCTGATCGATAGCTCACGAAGCCCGATTGTGGCAGCAATCCACACACCGAGCTGAATTTACAGAAATCAATATCTCTTTCCCCGATACATATCCCCCCGTGAGACGATCCATAACCTCTGCCACAACTGCTCCACTTGCAGCCACAGTGAACCACAGCAAGAGTAAATTACACCACTGTAGTGCGTGGATGAGAGGATACTTTAGAGCTACACTCAGCACTGTGACCAGTCTTTGAATAGTAAGGTGACTTTGGATCCTGATAGGGCGACATGTGTGACACCTGATTAGAGGCCTCAAGTTGAGTATAGAGAAAACTTAGTCTGCTGTCACCAAAGGACACCTTTTCCTCTGACACTTCCTAAATCTAGACAACTGCATACTTCAGTTATTGAATTATTAGCGTAGGATGTGAATAGCTTTTTTTAAATTCAACCCAAGAATTCAAAACAAAAAAAGATGTGTGTTCTCATTTCACTAATGTGACAGTTCTGTGATTATCTTATTTACCACTTTTTAGATAGCGTTTATTGTTTTTACTATAATTTCAAAAGCTTTGCTAAGCAATTCTAGCAAGTAAAACTGTCAAACTAATAATAATAATTCAGAGAAGTTCACATGGTATGAAAACACCCCCCAAAAAAGTATCTCTAATTAAATTATTTGTGTGCAAAAATAATTTTATCCAAAGGTTTGCATTCACTTCTCTTGAACTGAAGCATACTCATAGCTTTTGACCTTTAACCTTGTCCTTGAACACAACCTGGGTGAAGACCCACCTGAGGATAACTGTGTACGAGTCTGGTAGGCATCCAGATAATAACCTAAAATTATTCCACTATTTTAACACTATTCTTCAACATGATGCCAGTGACACAGCAATGGAGAAATAGAGCTGTCGGAAAAGTCCAAAGCTATCCAGTGCTTTCAGCACCCTGGCATTTCTTTGTGAAAATAATTTTGCCTAAGGCTGTTTTCGCCATGATGACCTCGTCTCTATTTGGAGCCCATGCGACATCTGCTTGTCTTGTTACAGCACTTCTGTTGTTTAGACACAGCTGATCTCTTGTGACTTTCTGATAGGGGCCAAGTCTAGCTTGGCGTTCATGAGCCAGCCAGTCTATGTGTGAACATTTCTTAAGTGTCTGTGTGCCTAAGAGCTTGTGGCCAAGGAGACAAATGTCTGGCAGGATGTCCAGATAAATCTAATCATCTGTTCAAACGTGGTCCATTCTAGAAGCGATAAGCCCAAGCTTCTACAATGGAAGGTTTAAAATCATCATTTTAACAATATATAAAGAACAATAATTAAGGACTTAAGGGAAATGACAAATGGAAGGCATGGATTAGTTTTCAAAATAAATAATTTCAACTTATTTTGTATTACTGTTTTTTTCCACTTTTATTTACATTTAATCATCTATACATATTTTTTTTAATTAATGGGAAAGTAAATTAAAAGAACATTTCAGAAAGGAAAATAATGGCAGATTAGATAAGATCCAATTTAAGTCACATTCTTGTAAATTAACGCTAATATTATTGGATTTTCATTTTTATATTGATGTGTATTAGGTCCGATATTTTATTTAGTATCCGCTTTCATCAATTCTGATCCTCCACAGATTTGATTAAAATGACTGGTAAGAATCAAGTTTTTTCTGTTGTTAATATGTCTGTAACATGTTTCTTGTGACTTACAAGACATATCCAGAGCAAAATCTCACCACAGTCCCAAGTCTGTGTTTTTCTGCTGTGAATTTCCAGTTAGGGAACGCCCCCTCAAACGGGTGAGTTTGGACAGACCGTTTCTAGCTACTTAAGCATACCTGCTTAGCCTGACTGGTTATAACATTAACAGGCTAAGCACTGGGCATGGCTACAGACCTGAGTTCACTATGTTGGAGAAAGAGGGAGGAGCCGAAAAAAAAAAAAAAAAAAGGAGTCGAGGAGCAGCAGGAGCTTTTACAAGTTGGGAAAGATGGCAGATTATACAGTACATGTTCAGTTTTTGGCTGTGTAAGCAAGAAATCCTCTTCTTTTAAATTGCATGTCTTACCCATAGACATGAAAATATGACAGCAATGATTAATTTTATTGGAAAAACCTCAATGTCCCTACTAAAATACCAGAGAGGACACAGGTTTGCAGCCTGCATTACCCTGCATGCCGGGGGAGACGGCCCTGGGGTACGTGATGCAACAGCTAGGGCAAGTATCATCGTAGGTGAACCTGCGGAAGGATCATTCTCAGTGGAGCGGAGAGTCGCTGCCCAGCTGAAGGGCTCTTCTTGCTTCGCTGGGAGCACCCACCGGTGTGCCTGCCAGCTGGCTCGCCTCCATCGGAGCACTCTCCTCAGCTCGCTCCAAAGGTGGCTGGGGAGACCCGGGGAGTGAGCTCTCACCGGCCCCCAGCGAGGCGATCCTCGGAGCAGCTCGAGACTCGGAGGCTCATGGAGGCGAGCTGGCTGGTGGGCACACCGGACCGAGGGAAACTGCTTGCAGGCCCCCAGCAAGGTGATCCATGGTGAGTGGGTAAACAGAGACTGGCGGGAAGCCCTCCAGCCTCCATGCAACTCTCCGCTCCACTGAGAATGATCCTTCAACAGGTTCACCTATGGAAACTTTTAGTTCCTCAAGTTAGATTGCCTTCTTGGAGCGTTGTACAATGTCGTCATCTTCTTCCAGCTTCTTCCAGCGGGCTAGCCTTGCAGCATACACTACTGGTGGGTGGGGGTATGGGTGGAGCTTATTAGAATATTCATATATCCATCCATACTTAAGTAAGTTGAAGATATAAAAGCTCTTTCCAAGCCATTCTAGGGAAATGAAAGTTTTTTTGTGTATAAAAAGCCACAATATACTATTTTGGGCAAAACACATTGACTTTTGAGGTGGTTTTAGAGCCACCAGAGTGCATTTTTAAATACTCATGAATAATATCCATCCAGTAATCAATTTAACCTCTAACCTGTTCTGCCAAGTAGAAATGTATGCTCACACAACAGAAAAAATCTACCTAATAACATTGTGTATTAACAAGGCATACAAAAAGGTTCTAAGGGGTTCATTTAATTCAGTAAATCGGTATTTATCATATAATAATAGCAGAGACTGCCGACAGCCTCGGCAGTTTCCGCTGCCTGGGGTTTCATCAATGTTTCTACAAAAAAAAACTACTAACACCTAAATTATGGAATGTCAGGACCCTAAAAATTATTTGCAATAATACCTCATATCACTCTGTTGAGCTACCTACCATCACCACACGGAAAAGTACTAAAGTGTGACGAACCCTTGATGACGGATTATAATCGGCCATGACCGAATTTTTCCAACCTTGTCTGTCAAGATGACGGACAAGAATAAATTCTAGCGCAACCTCTGCCATAATCGTATATGGTTGTTCTTCATACTGTACATTTAACGACAATGTTACTCCAAGTCCTTACAGAGCTTCTTGCTTGTGCCATAGTTTCCCGAATCTCATACACAGTCATCATTTGAAGCACAAAATATAGCTGTGGCAAGTTGAACAAATTAATAATTTCACCATAAAATGTCACTGGAAATTGTTTATTAACAATTACTAGTTCAGGTTCAGACTCAGCACATTCTATTAATATACCTCATAATATTTTCCTACTATCTAACTAACTAACCTGCACTTATATAGCGCTTTTCACTATGTGATGTGGTGTGATAAATACCAACCAACAAATACCAACCTGGGTCATCTTTGCCAGATCCAGTGAAGGCCTCTGTTTCTGTGTGTCAGCTGGCCTCCTGCGCTTCACACCAATCTTTTTGTCATTCAGGACACATGGCTGTGAGCGACTACGGGGAAGACCACCCTGTCCACTACGGCGCTCCAGCTCTGGAGTGGAGTCTGGGGAGCTAGGTGGTGAGGATCCGCGAGGTTCAGGGAGACAAATTTGTTCATGAGAGAGGTAGAGGGGCTGTGATGAAGTCTTGGAGGAACGGGCCACTGGGGAAGAGGGATTCAGGCAAGTAAAGGCAGAGGGCCAGGGAGCCCGCTGCGTGATGTGGGGTGGCTCCAATGTGTTGTGACTGGCAGGCAGACTGAAACTAGAGCTGCGCTGCATGGCCGGGAAGCCGAGCTGCATGTTCCCAACACTGCTTCGCTGGACACTACCACCACTGTGGCACCTCCTCTTCTCCACAGCTGTCCACACACGAGAGCCCTGAGGACGCCAGGTGGAACGGCAACCACCGAGCTCATCTGAGCAAGACAGGGACCGGCACTGTCGTTTGCTGGGTGGAGCGGTTATGTGCGAGGATGCAGCCTCAGTCAGGCTGAGGTCCTGCAACAAGCTGGTGATTGTGCTTGAAGCTGAGCCAACATCCCATTCCCAGTGGGAAGAAGTACTGTGCACCTCAGGCAGGACATCCCACAGGCTCTCCAGGCTGGTCCCCACTGGCCTCTGCTGTATGGCACAGTGGTGGCCCACCTCACGCCATCGACTCGTCTCTGCAATGAACACACAAGATTCACTTTAATAAAACAAATGCTTGGTTTAGAGCATAATCAGAAATAGATAAAATAGTTTTCTTTTCTCACACATCTTTCATTGAAATTTGTTAAGTCTATACTAGAGGTTATGTTAATTGAAAATCATCCTTCATAATCAGATTTTTTTCAGCAATGACAGAAAAATATGAAAGCTATCATTTTAACAGATTACACTGAGGGTGATCTACTTAAAATCAATTAAAGTGACCACCAAAAATTGTGTTTTTTCTGTGGTTAACATGTCTGTAACATGTTTTTCGTGACTTACAAGACACATCCAGATCAAAATCAGACCCCAGCCCCAAGTCTGTGTTTTTCTGCTGTGAATTTCCAGTTAAGCCCCCCCTCCCCCCCCCCAAAAAAACAGGCGACTTTGGACAGAGCGTTTCTAGCTACGTAAGTATTCCTGCTTAGCCTGGTTATAACATTAACCAGTCAGGATAAGCACTGGGCATGGCTAAACATCTGAGTTCACTCCCCCAAGGGAAGAGGGAGACGCTGACATGGCTCTGTGGACGGAGGCTCACGGTCCACCTACCACTGACCACGCTGACAGTCAGCGTCCTTTCCTGGGGACGGTGCGAAACCCACCACAGCCGCCCGTAGTTTTCCACCTCTGGGGCTACTGCATTCTGGAACCCTGTAGCACACGCGGGGCTTGAATACCGGAGTCCACCGGGTGCTGCGTTGCACGTGCGGGGTCCGGGAGGTACAAGGTCGGAAGACCGAACCAGAGAGATACGTCTGCTCTCGGGGGATGAAGGCAAAGACCGCCACCTGTCCATTTTACATTGATTTGACTTGGTTTAGTGAAGGGGATTTTGGGGGGGGGACACAAAACCCCCCGGGTGCCCCATTCTGTCCCCGCCAGGGAGGAGGGAGGAGGAGACATTAAACCCTCCGCTGCAGGGCGAGTTGGACATTGTTTAGCGGCGCAGTCTTTGGTGTTCTCAGGTCAGAGGGGAGCGTACTGGCCTTGCAGCATACACTACTGGTGGGCAGAGTTATGGGTGAGGCTAATTAGAATATTCATAGATCTGCACATCCTTAAGTAGGTGGAAGATGTAAAAGCTCATTCCAAGCAATTCTAAGGAAATGAAAGTTTTTTGTGGGTAAAAAGCCACAATATACTATTTTGGGCAATACATATTAGTTTTTGAGGTGGTTTTAGAGCTGCCAGAGTGCGTCTTTAAAATAACAAGTAATAATATATTTTGACAGAATTTTTACAACCCTGTCTGTCAAAATGATAGATAACAAAAGTCTAGTGCAACCTCTGGTCTAGGGCTGTGCCATATCGTATCGTTCATGGCAATACCGATATAAATGTTGATACCAGTGTAAAATTTAATATTGCAATATTTGGGGTCTGCTGCGTGATAACATCACACTGTTATGCTGCCGACGGAAGTTACGCATTACCATATAAACGGTAACACAGATATGGTGCTGGAAGCTACTGCTCCGTCTGCATCCAGTTGAGTGGAAATATTAAAGTTTCTGTTTCAGACTGCTTTAAAAAAAAACAAAACGGTGCAACAATGTGGATAATCCGTTAAAGTCCAACAATGTGCCGCTCAAAGTGTCTAGTTGTATTTTTGTTTCGTTTTGGCTGCTTCACCTTGATTTTATTCAACCACCTCAAAAGGTGTGTACTAAGTTTGGTGATCCTAGCTTTACTTGTTCTATGGTAATAGGGAATAGCGAATGGCAACCTTGACACCTGACCTTTTGCCCCAAAAGTCCAATCATCCAATCAGAGCCAAATTATAATATGCACATCAGTGTATATCAAACCCTGGTACCAACTTTCAAAACAATAAGAACAAAGGAGGAGCTGATTTCACAAAAGTGGGATGGACGGACCACCCCATAACATAATCCCCCTTTGGTCTTTGCCCAAAGTGTTGACCGGCAGGGGATAAAAATAAGCATTTCTCAGCATGAAAGTAGTTGGAAACAGCTCTAACTCCCAAACTGGCCCACCTGATCCTAGACATCATCAACATCCATGACACTGCTTTGGTCAGGGACAGTGCACAGGTCCCAGCATGTGTAGCTTGTGTTGACACTACTCACTGCTTTGTTTAGTTGATACTAAAAATAAAAAATGCCCTCCAGCCACCACTTTAAGTGTCACAGCTGATGGGAAAAGGGTAGGGAAGCTCCATGTCCAACCAACTCATTATGCTGGAGCAAACCATCATAAACATTGTGAATCTGACCCAATTTTTTTTAAGTATATCAGATCAGTTTTGTATTGGCAGCTGCAGGTCAACTGTACCATAGTTACAGTGCCAGCACCTGGCACAAACGATCCACTCTTGGCTTCCACAACAGGGCAGCCATCTGAACTGGTCAGTCAACTCAGTCAGATGCAGGCCACTGCCCACTCCCGGTATGCAAAAGGTCTATTCTTCTTCACTGGAGATAAAAATCCCCAAAATGTCAACTACAACGCATGGGCAGAACAAAGAATAAAAGGCCGACCAATCTCTGACACTAAGTGCAGTGGTAAAGAAAGAGTAGAAAACATTCAATTTTATAATACAATGGCTTCAAACAACATTAATCCTACCACAAGGTAAATGTTAAGTCTCTTCAGTTACAGCCAAGTATGCCTTTAACTTTAAAACATCAAGGAGAGCCAAAGATTCCTGCTAATGATAAACAACTAATGCTGGCATAGATTTATGTTGGCAAAGACACCTGTCAGACATAAAACACAAGAAACTGGCTGTAGGTCAATATTCCAGCGTTATAAAACAGCAATTTTTCAAGCTAACGACACCACCTGGCATTATAATTCATGTCCAGTTCACAATGGAGGTTGGGCAGATTATGTAAACTATGCAAAGTGAAATTAAATGAAATAATGTAACCATATCATTCTTGCATGCTTAAAAGTGTAAATACAACTCTTACCCATGAGTCCACAAGAGAAAAGTGCAGTCCCCTGGCTCATGGTCTGTGCCTTGAACTGTGAAATTGCAAAAAAAAAAAAAAAAAAGATACTGTCAAATCATGAGAAACCATATCAGAGGTTCTAGCAATCAGGCAATAAATCTGCAGATGGAACAAGATATACAAATAAGATTTTGTGCATGCATATTTTGTTCTGCAACTCATCAACAGCTAGAAAATTCTGTTGCTCAGCCCCTAACCATGATGACTTCGTTTCATGGGACTGAGAGGGCAAACTTGGTCCACATTAGTGGGGGAATTTCCTCAAATCTGCGACAGCATAAAGAAGGATTTTCCTCTGCTTGGACGCCGATTAGATAATGAGTCATAGTGGATCAAAAATACTCCATTGTCATAGAGTGAAGTAAGTGGAACAAGGATGACTTACAAAAACAAGTGGAAAACACCCTGCTGACAGTTAGCAATACAACTTCTTATTTTTCATTATTAAATGGTGCAGAACTCAAAGTTAGTTCCTATAACAGAAAACTGCAGTCATTAAACTGCAGCCAAGTATCATTTACCTAATTTTGAACAGCACATTACCATCATCCCATAAGTAAGAATAACAGAAAGTTTGTTATTTAATATAAACATGAAATAAAACATTTCACACAGGGAAAAAAAAAGTGCAAGTACAAACAACCTCTCACCGGGCCAAAACCTGTACAGTTGGGTGTTACATCATTAGCCCCCTTCTTTTCCAGTGTTTTTTGGTAAATGATCACCATGGCAACACACATCCTTGTCCCAAGTCATTCAGGCAACGGCAAGTGAAGCTGGAGGCCATCTCAGTGGGCATGGAGTGAGCAGGCAGGTTTCTCAAGCCAAAGACGGCAGCCTTCACTCCTCCAGGAATGTGCTTCACTCCTTGACCCAATCCTGAGTGGGCACACAAAGATGAGCCCAGGATTAGAATTCAGCACATTTCTTACATTCTGTTGAACCATATAAGCAGAGAAACATCTAACAAGAAGGGGGGGGATCCCCTGGGTGGAGGCTCTAAAACACATCAATGCAGAAGATAAACTCATTGCTCCAGAAAAGAAATTCTCCACTGAAAATCTATGGTTTGAGTGTCAAATACAAAACTCAGGATGACTTGAAAAGTTATTCTGAAAACTTTGTTGCTTGCTCTATGCTTGACCAAGTCAGTCGAAGCAGATTTATGAGGTTGTAGCAGAGGAAAAGTAATGCTTTAAAGGTCCCCATTCAGTGCACTTTTCCCAGATTTTGATAGCTCCCAAAGGTCTTAATGTAAGGTTTTGACATATTTTGGTCAAATTGTCTTTAAATATTTAATTATTGCAGCATCATTGTCAATCATCTTTTGCAGCCTTACTCAGAATGGCTCGTTTCAAGTACACGTCTCTTTAAATTACCTAAGAGTCGCATTTAACTCCACCCCGCCTCTTCTGTCACTATTGCTAATCTTAGTTGGCTAGCTCCTAGCTCGGGTAGCAAACCTGAGCAAACTAACAGAAATTTTTCTAAAGAATGAATACAGTCATGCATCACTGGTGGACAAGGGTGTATGGTTTCAGTGGCTGACAGGATATGATGGGTCTGTGGAGTACAATAAGTACAGAAACATTTGTGAATCAGTGACTAAACTGCTAGCTGCAGACTGACTGTGCCAACCGCCAAGCCAAGCTAATGCTAAAGGTCAGATGTAGCATTATGGCAAAAGTATAACAAAATAAGTCAGAATGACGCAAGGTATATGATCGACTGTGGATTAGTGAACCAGGTGGAATTAGGGATGTTTATTAGGGTGACGCTTGGTAAGACAACTCCCTGAGTGTGACACTAATACAGTCGTGAAAAAAATTAGGACACCCTGCATAAGCCTGTGTGTGTTTTAACATATATGGACATATGGAGGGCAGCTTGGTGGAAGAGTGGTTATCACTGCGGCAGCACAGCAACTCACCCTTGGCCGAGGAATCCTGGGATCGATCCCAGCCCCCAACCAACAGTGATCTGTGTGGAGTTTGCATGTTCTCCCCGTGTCTGCGTGGGTTTACTCCGGGATTTCTCCAGTTTCCTCCCACATGCCAAAAACATGCAAGTTAGGTTAATTGGCAACAAACTGGGGATTCTAAATTGTCCTTAGGTATGACTGTGAGTGAATGGTTGTCTGTTTCTCTGTGTTGGCCCTGCGATGGAATGGCGATCTGTCCAGGGTGTACCCTGCCTCTTGCCCAAAGATGCTGGGATAGGCTCCAGCCCCCCCACGACCCGAAAAGGATTAAGCGGAAGAAGATGGATGGATGGATGGATGGACATATGGATATTTAATATCAATATTAAAAATATTGGGAGATTCATGTAACACAACTAAACAATTAAAAATTCATTAAAGATTTTTTTTTTTAAATTTTCTGAAAAATGTAATTCTAAACAAATAGTGAGGAATAAATTAGAACACCCCCCCCCCTTCTTTTTTAGGACACCCCCACATTCATTCCCACTTAAAATGGCTAAAATGTTTTACAAAAATGCAAATAAAAACAAAAAAAAGGTTAGGCATAGACGTGAACATTTCTCAATAAAGAACTGAATATTTAATGGGGTGTCCTAATTTTTTCACACGACTAACTAAAAAAGATCAACTTTGATATTAATTATACAAAGGGCAGTATTTCAACTTTTTGAATAAATTTTATGATAATGGTTAGTTTTTGGGGGGCAGCTCGGTGGAGCAGTGGCTAGCATTGTGGCAGCAAAGCACCTTGTGTGTGGAGTTTGCATGTTCTCCCCATGTCTGAATGGGTTTTCTCCGGGTACTCCAGTTTCCTCCCACAGGCCAAAAGCATGCAGGTTAGGTTAACTGGCATCAACTGGGGATTCTAAATTGTCCTTAGGTACATATGAATGTGAGAGTGAATGGTTGTCTGTCTCTCTGTGTTGGCCCTGCAATGGACTGGCAATCTGTCCAGGGCGTATCCTGCCTCTCGCCCAAAGATGCTGGGATAGGCTCCAGCCCCCCCACGACCCAAAAAGGATTATGTGGTTGAAGATGAATGAATGAATGAATGAATGGTTAGTTTTTAAATATAAATCATGACATTTTAATTTACTGAGATACACCAGCACATAGTACAGACTATGAAGTACAGAATAAAACATAAAAAAATGCCATTGTCTGTAGTGAAAAAATGCAAACGGTACAATAAATCATTGAGCAATATGATGTTCATGTTTTATTCACTATATCAAAAACAGTAATTAGCTTTTCATGTTATAGATAGGGCGGCGCGGTGGAAGAGTGGTTAGCACTGTGGCAGCACAGCAATTCACCCTTGGCCGGGGGATCCTGGGTTCAATCCCAGCCCCCGACCAACAGTGATCTGTGTGGAGTTTGCATGTTCTCCCCATGTCTGCGTGGGTATAAGATAAGATAAGATAAGATAAGCCTTTATTAGTCCCACAATGGGGAAATTCCAGGATTGCAACAGCACAGGGATAGCAACACTCAGAGCAACAATCAGAAATCAACAAAAAAAAAAACAAAAAAAAAACAAGAGCAGTGAGTATACATACACTACCATTCAAAAGTCTGGGGTCACCCAGACAATTATTTTGTGTTTTCCATGAAAAGTCACACTTATTTACCACCATGAGTTGTAAAATGAATAGAAAATATAGTCAAGACATTGACAAGGTTAGAAATAATGATTTGTATTTGAAATAATAATTTTTTCCAGATACTCAACCTGCTCAAAGGAAAGTCAGTTTTATAGCTTCTCTAACCAGCTAAACTGTTTTCAGCTGTGCTAACATGATTGTACAAGGGTTTTCTAGTCATCCATTAGCCTTCTGACGCAATGAGCAAACACATTGTACCATTAGAACACTGGAGTGATAGTTGCTGGAAATGGGCCTCTATACACCTATGTAGATATTGCACCAAAAACCAGACATTTGCAGCTAGAATATTCATTTACCACATTAGCAATGTATATTATATATTAGAGTGTATTTCTGATTAGTTTAAAGTTATCTTCATTGAAAAAAACAGTGCTTTTCTTTCAAAAATAAAGAAATTTCTAAGTGACCCCAAACTTTTGAACGGTAGTGTATGTACATATAAACATAAATATATAGACACACAGTGCGGAGCATTGTAGCTAGATGGAATAAATATATAAACACACAGTGCGGAGCATTGTAGCTAGATGGAATAAATATGTGAATATATAGTAACACACACGGTGTGGAGCGTTGTAGTTAGATGGAATAAATATATGAATATATAAACAGTGCGGAGCATTGTAGCTAGATGGAATAAATATGTAAATATATAAACACACAGTGTGGAGCATTGTCGCTAGATGGGATAAATATATAAATATATAAACACACACAGTGCGGAGCATTGTAGCTAGATGGAATGAAACAGCATAACCTTCTACTTAGTTATCCTACATGGTATGATTATGTACCCATACATATTGTCACCCTCCATAGCTACAGATATTTTCCTAGTTGTATACCGGAGGGGACCATTTTGAAAGTCTATTGCGTCTTTTGCATTCAATACTATTAGGTTGTCACGTCTTTTTGCTATCTCTGCGAGCAGCCCTGCTTAGGTTGTACAGTCTGACAGCCGTAGGTAGGAAGGAACTGCGAAACCTCTCGGTTGTGCACCTAGGATGATATAGTCTGCTGCTAAATGAGCTCCTTGGTGCATTCAGTGTGTCCTGCATAGGGTGGGACTCGGACTCCAGCAGAGATGACAGTTTAGCCACCATCCTTCTCTCTCCCATCTCCTCCACTGGGTCAAGGCGCTGCCCCAGGACAGAGCTAGCTTTCCTGATCAGTTTGTTCAGTCTCTTCCTATCGGCTGCTGTAATGCCACTGCCCCAGCAGACCACTCCAAAAGTGATGGCTGATGCCACCACCGTGTCATAGAATGTCTTCAGCAGCGCCCCTTGTACACCAAAAGACCTGAGTCTCCTCAGTAGGAACAGCCTGCACTGTCCCTTCTTGTAGAGTGCGTCAGTATTGTGTGACCAGTCTAGTTTATTGTTCAGATGAACACCCAGGTACTTGTAGGATGTCACCATCTCGATGTCTGTTCCCTGTATATTTACTGGTACTGTGAGGGGTTGTCCTTGCCTGTGGCAGTCCACCACCAGCTCCTTAGTTTTCCTCGCGTTGATCTGGAGGCAGTTCTGATGGCACCAGTCCACAAAGTCCTGGATAAGCCCTCTGTACTCAGCTTCATCTCTGTTGGAGATGAGGCCAACGATCGCAGAGTCGTCAGAGAACTTCTGTAGATGGCAGTGTGTTGTGTTGTGTGAGAAGTCCGCAGTATAAAGGGTGAACAGGAAGGGAGCCAAAACCGTTCCCTGGGGGGCCCCCGTGCTACCGGTGATCGTGTCGGACACACAGTCCCGGGTTCTCACAAACTGTGGCCAGTTTGTGAGGTAGTCCAGGATCCATGATGACAGGTGCTGGTCCACGCCTGCGCCCAGCAGCTTGTCCTTCAGGATCATCGGTTGGATGGTGTTGAAAGCACTGGAGAAGTCAAAGAACATGATCCTCACCGCATTCCCGGGCTTCTCCAGGTGGAACAGAGAACGGTGAAGGAGGAAGATGACCGCATCCTCCACCCCAATGCCATGCTGGTAGGCGAACTGGAGTGGATCCATCGCTAGTCCCACCAGGGGGTGAAGGTGAGCAAGGAGCAGTCTCTCCAGGGTCTTCATCATGTGGGACGTCAGGGCCACTGGTCTGTAGCTGTTCTGATCTTTGGGGTGGGAAGTCTTTGGTACAGGTACCACATAAGATGTTTTCCACAACTGTGGTACCCTCCCCAGCTTCAGGCTCAGGTTGAAGATGTACTCCACAATCCCACACAGCTGGTCTGCACAGGACTTGAGGAGCTTTGCACTGATGCCGTCCGGTCCCGACGCCTTCCTCGCCTTGATCTTCCTCAGCTCCGTCTTCACCTGGGTCTTAGTGAGGGTCAGGTTGGGGGGCTGTGTGTTGGCAGTGGGGGGGTGATGGTGGAGTGGGGAGTGGGCAGCAGGACTTGATGTCTTCAGAGGCAGCAGTGGTTGTTGTGCAGTCGGGGGGAGGGCGGTTGGTCAAACCTATTGAAAAACAATACAGTACTCCGGGATTTCTCCGGTTTCCTCCCACATGCCAAAAACATGCAAGTTAGGTTAATTGGCATCAAAACTGGGGATTCTAAATTGTCCTTAGGTATGACTGTGAGAGTGAATGGTTGTCTGTCTCTTTGTGTTGGCCCTGCGATGGACTGGCGATCTGTCCAGGGTGTACCCTGCCTCTCGCCCAAAGATGCTGGGATAGGCTCCAGCCCCCCCGCGACCCGAAAAGGATTAAGCGGAAGAAAATGAATGAATGAATGAATGAATGTTATAGATAGAAAGACGGTATAGTAGTACTGAAGGAAATTCAGATTCTCATCATTAAAGAATTAATCAATAACTGCCATCCCTATGTCTAACATTGCCATATGTACAACCAGGACTAATTTGGAGGCTAAAGCAACATATAAAGCAAACAAAATGCAAACACCAATGCCCCATACACATTTCCCTTCATACATTTAGTCTAAATTCATGGTCAGAAATCTGACTTTAAATTTCAGCCATTCTAAAACATCCAGCAAGTGACCTGGAAAATCTGATGTAGGATAACTACCTAACTATTAGTAACAAAGGTGACCAATAAATTATACTTGAAAGAGACATACACTTGGAAAAATAATCAAAACCTTAGTGTTAACTTCAGAATTACTCATGACTTACTTTCAATCAATTAAACATCTTGTACATTAACACTTGAGAGCAGAAGTCGGTTCAAAGTTGCTCAACTTTGCTACCATTTATTACTATAGCTGAATAGTGTGTATATGCAGTGTATAAGAGGGGGAGAGGAGGGGGAGTACAGGGCACTTGTAGACAGATTTGCAGACTGGACTGAGCAGAATCACCTGAGACTGAACGTCAGCAAGACCAGAGAGATGGTGATTGACTTCAGGAAGAAGACGATGCCTTCACAGCCATTGCGGATTAGGGGGGAGGTTGTGGGGGTAGTGGAGGACTACAAATACCTGGGTGTCGCGATCAGCAGTGGACTGGACTGGAAATCTAGCACTGATGCTGTGTACAAGAAGGGGATGAGCAGACTTTACTTTCTGAGGAAACTGAGATCCTTCAACATGTGCAACAGGATGCTGGAGCTTTTCTACCAGGCCATTGTTGCCAGTGCCATCTTCTTTGCTGCTGTCTGTTGGTGTAGCAGTATCAGAGCCAGTGACACCAACAGACTTGACAAGATTATCAAGAAGACTGGCTCTGTAATTGGTCTCAGGCTTGGGACCTTTGAATCTGTGGCGGAGAGGAGGCCACTGAACAAACTGCGATCCATCATAGACAATCCTGATCACCCCCTCCACCACATACTGGATAGTCAGTGGAGCACTTTTTCCAGCAGACTGCTACAGCTTTGCTGCCGAACGGTTAGGTACAGGAAATCTTTTCTGCCACATGCCATTTCACTGTACAATAACTCACTCTGATGTTGAATTCTGGTCATAACTATGCTGCCATACTGCACCTTACAGTATACAGTAATTGGTATCTTGTATTTCACCCTGTGCCTTATAATCCTTCTCTGTACAGTCAGTACTATCCATTGACTCATAAGGATCATCTATTTAACCTAGTAGTAGCCTATGTTGTATATAAAGTTATCTAAGCTTTTTTACTTTACTTCCCTGGGTAATTCCTTTTCTATTATGCTGTGGAGTTTTTTCTGTTGGTTGGGTTGTCTGTGTCATGCTGCTATTAACACTGTAATTTCCCAGTTTGGGATCAATAAAGTACATCTATCTATCTATCTATCTATGCTATGATAATCTGCAGTAAAAGCCATGTTATTGTATTATTTCTCTCCTCCTAAACTTAATTAATGATTTGTCATGCAAACCTACAGTATATTGACACACACTGTCCTTTCTTTTAAAGCCAATCATAGCATAGACTGATAATCCTACCCCCCAGTGCAGATCAACCTTGTCCTCAGACTGGGCAGATGGCATGAATAGATCGGTGGGAAGGTGGGGGACAGAAATAGGTCAGGAACTGTCACAGAGACCTAATTTTGTTTTACTAATTGTCATTTAAAAAGCGTACTCTAAGAGTGATTTCTGGCTAATATAGAATAATTAATTTACACCAATATTCTTCTCCATCTTTCTTTGCCAACACAAGTATTAACACACTTCACACCAAAGTCATCAGCTGACTGTTTTATATACTTCCCCATTCAAAGCAGAGTGTCGTCAGTGCAGGTCATACCTTGTTATAATTTGTACATAGTCTGACAAATCCCTCTGCGAAGAACCACATTACTGCCATTGCTATAAAGCGTCATAACATTCCTGGAACTCATTAAACCACTCCTTAAAACATAAGGTATGTCTCTGCTATTGAGCCACATGTTCAGTATGTTCCACAAACTTGTCAGAACATAGATGAGGATTTAATAACAAAACCTTAAAACTCATGCACCCAATCTGTCACACTATACTTTAGCATTTTTGCTGATCATATTAGAGAAATTTAAGCAAGATCAATTATTTGGCAAATATTCACTTTAATTGATTTAAGCCTTCACCTACGTTGTCATATGAAAACTATAAGAGCTGCTCACTTCCACATGGTCTCTCCAGTACATCAACAAAAGTGGAACTATATACCTTGTTTTACTTGTGTCTTTTCATGCAAAAGAGAGAAACTTTCCTCAAAAGTGCAGCACAGAGAGGAATGGAGCAAAGTCAGTGTTGTGTAATTGAATCCTCAGGGGTAGGCTGGGAATAGCTGACCTTGCGGTTATCAAAACAACACGCTGTATTAATGCTACACCACAATTACAGTAAAACTGCTGATTAGTCACAAATACAAATCTATATAACCATCACAGATGATTTTTATTACATCAAGATAATTTCCACATGAAGCCACATTGCACAGTTGAAATGAGTCAAGGTGAGGCGGACACAAGATGGTCTGACGGTGCCTCCAAGGTCAGAGGGTGTCAGTTAAAATGACAGAACAACTGCAGCCAGACAAACAGTGAGACAGAAAAAGAGGTATACATGAAACAAAGGAGTGCTGTGTGCAGAGGATGAGACACCGTGGGAAACAAAAGAGGCAACATCAGAGGTTGTGGTTGGTGATGTGGAGTGTGTGTGTGAGTGCTGGAAAGAGGGAACAGCATCACAAGATCCTCTGGGAGACAATATACTGGAGGTGGTGGCTGCATTCAGCATATGCTTTCCATTAGTCACACTTATCGCACCAAAAAAAACAAGTTGCGCTAACCAAGCTCTATAAGGCAACATTTTTAAAAATGTATCACATTTTTATACTGACTTCCAGTGCAAATAAGAAAGAAAAATAATAAAGTTCAGAGCTGATTTATTAAGGGTTACGTTATACTATGCAAGACTATTTCCACACTGAGGTTTTTTTCTTTTTTAGATATTCCCCTAATGAGTTGGAGTCTACGGATGGCCTTGACAGAGAGTTAAATTGTCTGAGGAAAGCATGATGATGTAGTGGTTAGCACTACTGCCTCACAGTAAGAAAGTCAGGGGTTCAAATCTACCAGCCAGCAGGGCCCATCTGTGTGGAGTTTGCATGTTCTCCCCATGCTTGCGTGGGTTTACCCCGGGTGCCCCGGTTTCTTCACACGTTCCAAAAACATGCAAGCTAGATTAACTGGAATTTCTAAAATTGGCCTTAGGTGTGAATGTGTGTGGGAATGGTGAAGGGATTGGTGCTGCACTGTGGCTGCCTCATCCACATGGATGCCCTTGAATTTACCCACTGGGGGATTAATAAAGTATACAAAAAACAGTAGTGATTAGAAAAAGTTCTTTACCTTCATGCTCACATTTTGAAATATAAAACTGCAAGTTTTAGTCACAGAAAACTGCAGCAGCTTAAACACCTCTCTCACATTTTTACCACATGAATACCAGGTCCCATAAATCTGAACTGAGTGCCTCAAATGAGTGAGGTTTATAACATAATTATACGCATTCCTTGGTTCCATGACATAAGTTCAACACACAATAAGAAAAGTCTAGCCCTACAACCTTTAAAAGTCATTCAGACTCATGTCAGTTTATGAACAGAAACAATGTTCAGAACTGTTAGCAAAGGGCCTTATTCTTGTACAGGCAAACCTTTAAAGCTAATGCAGGAGCAGCACAAAGGCAGGGTTTCCAGCACTCAGTAGATACGCCCAATCTGCTCACCTCATACTTCATGCACGACTGTGCTCAAAGATGCTGCTATAGAGTGCCAAATCAAGCATCTAAAATTTTAGCCAAAGGAGTGCCACTCCTTTCTGATGTCAAAACTGAAATCACCTGTATTAAAGTTGCTGCAATTATCTGAATCAATGGGAGTCTCATGGCTCTGCAGCCTGATAATGCATTATCTGTGGTGGAGCAGCAGCAACCATGACAACTGAGAAGTTTAATCTCTGAGAAAGGGAACGTCATTTTGACACGTTTGACTCAAATAGCTTTCCATCACATGCAAACAGGCTGCTGACAGACTGCAGTTAGGTCTTCAGTGACAGCAGTCCTCTTAACTGGCACCAATAGCACTAGTTTTGGGTGAGCTGATGGCACTCAGCACTTCCTTTGTGGTCACCAGAAGGCTTTCAACCATTGCAACTTCACGGCGTCAGAAACGGCAAGACATCGAGTAGCATGAATGAGATAGGACAAGAGAGGAAACCACAGAGTCAAATGGGTCAGGAAAAAGAGTCTACTTTACAGTCAGTGCATTTTTAGAAGCATGCACAGGCCTTGCAGCACTGTTTCAGACAACATCCAAACGAGTGAGAATTTGTAAATTATATTTGTTAAGACTTTTAAGTGCCAAATGGTCAAGTCAATAAAGAGTACATAAGGTTAAGCAATAGGCATCTAAACTGCAGTCATCCTCATTTCCACACGACACTTAGAATGTAATCCCATCGGGTTAGGCCACCGTTACATAAGGATTTAGCAGCTTTGTATCTGACTGACAATTAGAGCTAATACTAATCCATTTTATAGCACTTGGACAGCTGGTGGAAAACAACACTGCTCTGATTGTTGGACAATGTATCGGCTACTGAATAAAGCACTTCTGAGCTGCGTATTAGACTTTTTCATCCATTTTAAACTTATCACAAGGTAAAATTATTTTCATGAATGCTTTTATCAGGGTGAACCAATGAATAAAAAATGGGCTGAATTTCCAGACCTCCTTCTCCGTCCCAACAGGATGACAGTCAGGTCTTGGCCCTACTGACAACTATCCCAGGATTGCTGCCATCTAAATAATCCGAGCATTTGCTGTGCACCTGAGATAGCCACACTTGAAACCTAACTGAGGGATTTACGCTGCTCTGCATCTCTGCAACACTTGCAGAAGGAATGTTGAGTTGAGTTGGCTACCTTCAACATTAAGTTTCCTTAGAGTTAAGCTGCATGCTTCTAAAAAGCTTGTTTTCTGCTCTTAATAATGGATTGCATTTATATAGTGCCTTTCAAGATACCCAAAGCACTTTACAATGAGTCCATTATACATTACATACACAGACAGACAATGGTAGTGGAAAGCTACAGCTGTAGCCACAGCTGCCCTGGGACAGACTGACAGAAACGTGACTGCCAATCCATGCCAATGGCCTCTCCGACCACTACTGAACTAAGGCTGCAACAATTAATTGACATTGTCGATAACGTCGGTCATAAGAATTTGTAGATGCAGATTTTTATTGTCAACGAATCGTTTAAGTTTAAAGTTTATATGCATGCTGTGGGAATGTTCAGTTTAACTTTTCCAGCGAAGATGAAGAGGAATGCATCATGGCGACAGGGAGAAAAAAATCACAGAGAAGGCCAAAAGTTTCCATAGTATGGGAGGATTTTACCAAAAATAAATAAATGAAAGAAGTTAAATATAGACTGTAAAGCAGTGTTGTCATATCACAGCTGCACTACAGCGATGCATCCATTCCCTCCTCTTCTCCGTTCCTCCGTCTCCGGATCACCTGTCAGCAGACTGCACCGGTAAGGTTAGCAACTAACGTTAGCGCTTCTTATTTTCAATGAGCATCTATCTCAGCTTTAGAAACCTGACCACACTGTTGACCACACTGACCACACTGTGTGCTGTTTAAATAGTTTACCTGCTGTTGGATAATAATCTCTCTTTGACGATGGTTGCTGACAGCTGAGCTGCTTGAGTTATGATGGGTAATGTGTAGTCCCCGTTGTGGGACTAATAAAGGCTTATCTTATCTTATCTTAAAGTGCACTAAATGAGGGAATTACATGTGCAACTTACTCTTTTTCATATTCTTTTTTTTGTCACCATAATATCAGCCTTCATTCTGAATATTAGTCCATCTTGGTAAGTTAGAATAACATGATTTGTAATTTAATTAAAAAGGATAACCATAATCATCACAAATAAATTAAAACGTCTTGATAAATACTTCACTGTATGTGTAGTGAAGGCTCACATTCCTGCACTGCTATTTAAAGTGTTTGTAAATTTATTTTGGACTGGAAGAAGTTCTTTTAATTTTCATCTGAAGCCTAATTAAACTTTTAAAATTTTAGACCCAGCAAGGTTTCAAACAGGATGGACTAGCTTGTTATTTTCTTTTTTTACTTTAATGGAGTTGAATATTACTGTAGTTTGTTTTGAACATGCAGCATTACAATAGCCCTGCGGCTGTTATTAGAGTTTTTGCACTTTATTTGGGGGGGGGGGGGGGTCAAAAGACTGCCCTTTAGCATCTATTATTTAATTGTGTTGCTACAAACACTTCTAATCAAACTGTCAAGTTTAAGTTTCCAACTCATGGTTGATGGGTCATTATTTTATTTAGCTATGGGAACTTTTTATAATAGGCTACACTACATTAAGGCAGAGACTGACAACAAAGTGATTTTCACAGGTCTGCAGGCTTAAACAAGTGAGGTAAAACATGACCTGGAGACCCAAACAGGAGCTGTGCCAACAGGAAGCAGAGATGGTGGACATGAGAGAAATAATCGTGATTAGTCGACTAATCGAACAAAATAGTCGTTAGATTAGTCGACTACCAAAATGAGTTTAGTTGCAGCCCTATACCAAACATTCATAGATGTACTTTATTCATCCCAAACTGGGAAATTACAGTGGAGGTAAGGTGGGTAAAATGTCTTGCCCAGGGACACAATGGCAGGATGGCTGGGGAGAGTGGGATTCAAACCGCCACCTCTCTGGTTATTGGATGACCCGGTCTACCTCCTGTGCCACTGCCGCCCACATTTCCCTCCTCCGTTCCATTTTTGCTGAGCACCAAGTTGGACAGCAGTTTATATGGTCTTTGGCATGACCTGGCTGGGACTTGAACCCCAACCTCCCAGTTGTGGGGCAGATGCTCTACCTCTAGGCCACCAATTAAAGCTTGTGACTGTTTGCAGGACTTGAAGGATTATTTTTTTTTCTAAACATATCTGAGTGATAAACTAGCAAACCATCCATCCATCCATCCATCTTCTACCGCTTTTCCGGAGGTCCGGGTCGCGGAGGCAGCAGTTCAAGCAGAGAAGCCCAGACTTCCCTCTCCCCAGCCACCTGCTCCAGCTCTTCAGAGGGGATACCAAGGCGTTCCCAGACTAGCTGGGAGACATAGTCTCTCCACCGAGTCCTGGGTCTGCCCCGGGGTCTCCTCCCAGTGGGACGTGCCTGAAACACCTCAAGTGGGAGGCGTCCAGGAGGCATCCTAATCAGATGCCCATACCACCTCAACTGACTCCTTTCAATGTGGAGGAGCAGCGGTTCTACTCTGAGCCTCTCCCGGATGACTGAGCTCCTCACCCTATCTCTGAGGGTGAGTCCAGCAATCCTACGGAGAAAGCTCATTTCAGCCGCTTGTATCCGCGATCTCGTTCTTTCGGTCATTACCCAAAGCTCGTGACCATAGGTGAGAGTAGGAACGTAGATTGACTGGTAAATCGACAGCTTTGCCTTAGAACTAAGCTCCCTCTTCACCACAACAGACCGGTACAACGTCCGCATCACTGCAGATGCTGCTCCAATCCGTCTGTCGATCTCTCGCTCCATTTTCCCCTCACTCGTGAACAAGACCCCAAGATACTTAAACTCCTCCACTTGGGGCAGGAGCCTGTCCCCAACCCGGAGAGGACAATCCACCTTTTTCCGGCTGAGGACCATGGACTCGGACTTGGAGGTGCTGATTCTCATCCCAGCCGCTTCACACTCAGCGGCAAACCGTCCCAGCAAGAGCTGTAGGTCATTGCTGGATGAAGCCAACAGGACAACATCATCTGCAAACAACAGAGATGAGATCCTGTGGTCACCAAGCATGACACCCTCCATTCCCTGGCTGCGCCTAGAAATCCTGTCCATAAAAATTATGAACAGGACCGGTGACAAAGGGCAGCCCTGGTGGAGTCCAACTCTCACTGGGAATGACTCCGACCGAGTGTTGGCAATGCGAACTAAACTCTCACAACGGTCGTACAGAGACCGAATAGCTCGTAACAACAAGCCCGATACCCCATACTCCCGAAGCACCCCCCACAAAAATCCACGAGGGACGCGGTCAAATGCCTTCTCCAAGTCCACAAAACTAACTAACTAACTAACCTGCACTTATATAGCGCTTTTCTAGTCACAAAGACCACTCAAAGCACTTTCATTAATACTAACCCTCTATTCTAAGGGCCTATAGGAAACAGATATCTAGGGACAATTTAGAACAGCCAATTAACCTAACATGCATGTTTTTGGCATGTGGGAGGAAACCGGAGAAATCCCGGAGTAAACCCACGCAACACGGGGAGAACATGCAAACTCCACACAGATCACTGTTGGTCGGGGGCTGGGATCGAACCCACGATCCCACGATCCCCACAATCCCCCGGCCAAGGGTAAACTGTGTTGCCGCAGTGCTAACCACTGCGAAACACATGTAAACTGGTTGGGCAAACTCCCACGAACCCTCAAGAATTCTCGAGAGGGTAAAGAGCTGGTCCGATGTGCCACGGCCAGGACGAAAACCACATTGCTCCTCCTGAATCCGAGGTTCGACCAACGGCCGGACTCTCCTCTCCAACTAGCAAACCAGTTGTGCCATTTCTGAAAAACCATGATCAGTTGTGGGTGTGAAATACAACATTTTGAAACCTGATTTTTTTTCGTTAGTTTAGTTCCACAAAGGGCAGGTGCCACAGACAACTGAATGAAAGGAATTTATGAAGCGCATTGTAGCATGCAGCCTAGCCCACAGCTGGCCGCATGTTCACAGATATTAGGCGATGTCAAACAGGAGGCACACACTACATTTAAAGGAGGGAGTGAATAGTCAGAAATGAGCATGGCTGGGAGGCTTCAATGGCAGTTATCAGGCTCAGTTGAGGGCCTGGGGTACAGCCAAGGTCTCACAAGCATGCAGCTGCCCACTTACCATAAACACAAAGACTCAGCATGGCTATGCATGGCAGCCAAGGAGGCCTACGTTTTAAAGCAGGCCTGCTGTTTAATTATCTCATACATAATCACTTGCACTGTATATATTTGTCCAGAGCAAGAGCTTTGTTGAGCTCTGTAATCAAGGCTTTTAACAAACCTGTCCAAGTTGGAGAAAAATGTTGTCCCCTTGAATGCTAAATCTAACAAAGTCTCTGAGGCATATAATGTAGACGGAGAGAGTGCTGTTTGATATTACAACACCTTTCACTTGAATACACATCCACAAACTTAAATTGTTACATATAAATGAAAAATGTTTGAACAGCTGTATTGCAATACACACCACATCAACATTTAAGTATTTCAAGTCATAAGCAAGCTTTGACAGGCAAACCCATATGCACTTGAGCTAAAAGTGCTCTACAGTTTTTCAGAGGAGGCTGCCAGCCCTCCAGGTGGATGCCTCTCACTTTCAGAAGAAAGGGCCCTGAAAACTGAACTTGCCCAAAGAACTAGCACAAACAGTCCCTTAAAACCCCTTTTCCAAAATCCCTCATGAAAGGGAAATGAGTTTGGCAAAGAAATTAGTGTGACGGGAGCTCAGAGAATGTTACACAGAGGCTACAGAGCAAACAGGATTTTGAACTTGAGAGGGAAGCCACAAGCTGCAAATCATAAAACATCAAATTTGCATGTACAGAAAGTGAAACGATACATCTGTACTTCAACATCATCTGCTCATTTAACAGCTTATCACCATAGGCTGGCATAACTGGATATTTAACACTCCAGAAAGTTCAAGTTTAGCAAGTTCTCATGTTTATGATTGTAAGCGAGAACTTCAATCCCAGAATTGGTTGGACTGTCTGTCAGCCAGCCCTGACTTCATACCTGAGGGGAAGGTTGGCAAGATGAAGATAAGACAATGACATTCCACTGCAACAGCATAAACAGAAAACTGAGCTGACAAAGACCCAAAGAACATGGCCAATAAATGATGAGGCACCCAGTGGAAAACTTTATTGAACAAGATTGTACATCTGCCACCAGATAAACCAACAACACTGACCTATTTTGCATGGAGGAAGACCCAGTTTGAGATTCAAATTTAAGCACATAGATAGATAGATAGATAGATCTCTTTGCTAATGCTTATGAACTCTTTGCTTTCTATTTTTGATCTGTCTGACTCAACACTACTTTTTAACTTGCTAGGGCTTATTCATTTGTATTTCCTAGAACACTTCATCGGCAGCACCTTGTAACAAAGCAGGACTGAAAAAATATAAAGAAACCTTTCAAAAGTTTTTGTTTCAGTAATAACCTAGACAAAACAAAAGGAACATGGGAGCTCACATGAGGAGGAAAAGTTGCTAAGCTAACTAATTTTAGCTCTATGGTAGTTTCTAGAGTTGTATATCATTTTGTTACTCCTAGCTGAAGTTGTCACTAGGAAAGGAGAAACTTCAGTGACAAACACACCACTTCAAAACACAAAGGAGCATCGCACCTTACTGGTTATGAACTAGTAGTTACAGCTCCAAAGTTAGCTAGCCCAGAAACTTTTCAAACCAGAAACTACCACTCACAGTTGTCACGGCTGAGAGCCTCGGGAACTCCAACAACACCTGGCAGCTGGTTAGTTTCTGTTGACCATGACGGGTTTTGCTTTAGTAAAACAAAAACAAAAAAAGGCGACAAGGCAGGAAGCAAGGCGAGCCATTCACTTCTCCTCCCACTCCACTCAGCTCCACATTAGCTCTCCGCTGCGGTCCAGCAGCCTGCACACTAACGAGCCTGTGACGACGTGCGCGGCCGGTACCACTTCTTACGGGGGGGGGGAGTCCACGTCGCAACAAGTCTCTTTTACTATCAAATCCTACTAGTTACACTACTTTAATTGTCCACATGCGCACTTATGGTTCGTATCAACTGACGTCTTTGTTAACAGACTGATACATGCCGGCTTCTAAAGCGTTTCTTAAAACAACTCACCCCCGCGTGTGTAACTATTGGTCTGACCCACCGTGCAGTAATGAAAAGTAATCAGGGTTTGGAGCGGTCCATATAGACAGGACGTTTGCACAATATACAGTGGTGTAACACGATAGCCTACCTACTCTGTGTGACTTGCAGTCATACAGAGGGAGTAAACTATTCCAGTACGCTATATGCACACAGCTCCCCCCACCCCCACTATATTAAAGACCGGTCCCTAAATAAATGGGTTTATTACGAACAGATGTTCTTCTAGGAACTGAATTCTGCCTTTTATTCTTATTCATCAGAGAGCAATTAACTGCTGTTTTTTTCCCATAGTATTGGACTGATTGCACTTACACATTGGATTATTTATGCATATGTGAAAATCTGTCTTTATTTTTATATACTCGTATAGTAGATATTTTTCAAGTACCATTTTTTTAGGTCTGTTTAAAAAACCTAATCATTTTTTGCAGGGCTAAAGCAAGATGAAATTTGCAATAATTTATTTTATTCATCTCATAACTAAGGTTGGAGATAAGTTAAATACAACTTAAAATAAAATATCTTTCTCTCATGTTAGGTTAGGTGCGCACAATCACCAAGAGGCATTTTTCCACCGGAAAAAAACTTACAAAACTTGTTTCCATGTATTAACAAACAATAATGTGATTGGATTTTCTGACAAAAACAGTGCGCTGCATTGCCATGATATTCCCCCATTGGTGTCTTATAGCACCATCATATACAGTAAGTTTGTGTACTCTGTGACCTCTGAATGAAGCACACTTGGCCTCAGCAGGGTGGGGAGCTGGGCTCACCCCTGGCAGACACCATTGTTAATCAAGGACGAACATCTGCTGTGTGCCTCTAATCTCCCCCAGACTGTCAGACTGGGCTCCTCAGTTTTAGGCTGTCTGTCTTTTGTGTAAAAGGGCACCCAGGATTTGTCTGGGTACAGTGTCTGGGTGACAGTTTTTTGTTGTTTTTTTAATATATATATATTATATACCAAACTCCTCTCAGCATTTGGGAAATTAGCAATCTAACAAATACAGGATTTATGATGCAGTTTGTTTTGCAACTTTCAGAAGATGACTTAAACAGCTTGCAGAAAAATAGTAATTCATTTAAGTTTGGCCTTGTGTGTTATGACTGCCACTGCCATTGGGGGGCAGTACCCACCAATTATAGTAGAAAGAAAATAAAAGCAACTTGTATGTTACTGCATGAGAAAAATGTTGGCTCACAAACCTTGATTTTGCTGTTTTTCACTCATTGCCCTGACTTCATCCGTGTTACTATCACCAGCATATGGTCAACAGTAAATAGGAAAAGAACTTCCAGCTCCCAGTACTGAGACCCCATGCAGAACACTGTATGCCATCTGTGGTTCCCACTGGCTGGAGACAGATGGCTGAAAGACTCCTGTTACAGGAGCCATCCCCTCTCAACTTTAATGAACAGTTAATCCTCTTCATTGCTAACAACATTTCCTATTATATCAGATTTACAAGTTTGTTCTCACCAAGAGTTTTAAAGAAATACAGAAACGTTCAATTTTTGTCTACGATACTAAAACATGCATTAGTCTCAAACTGAAAGAATATATTTGCTATTTTAGTTCTTGTTTTTTTTTTTTTTATTATTATTAATGAGCACAAATACCACACATTCAATAGATGAAATCACTCAGTTTGGCCATGAGGTTGCCACTTTAATAAGAGAAAAACACTGACACCATTTGTCTGAGTGCAGAAGTACATGAAGTTTAGGAGCAAACTTCAGTGGTTTGTTCGAATTACTCCCTGATGTTACCCAGTGGGGTGTCCTAACTACAGTCACCACATAAAAGGAGCATATGGCTTTCATGGAGCTCCATCTAGATTTCACTGCGTCACATCTAGCCCACTAATCCTTGCCTATGCTGTGTATACCCAAGTTAATTGAACTGGCACGTCTCTGTGGGATTGGAGAGACATTCTAAGAGCTCTTAGAGCAACTTTTTTTTTTTTTTTGCCAAAGCATGCACCAGAAAAAACCTCCACACCATCTGAAAGAAGTGCAGCCGTCCATCCAGTAACGGTTCTTGGAGGTACTGTGTGAATGAGTGACAAAAACAGCTTTTTAATCACTTCAGTCTCTTGATTCTATACCTACATTCAGTAACAAAATATTCCACTGTTAATTATATGCACACTGACAATAATAGAGTAGATGACAAACAAGCCTCAAATTTTCTTTGGCAGAAAGTGTATAAATGTTGAAAGAACTGTAAGCACACAACTGGTCCTTTAATGCATACTTAACCCCACTTTGCATGCAAAAATAACTCATTACAGATACATTGGCACTTAAAATTTAATAGGTTGACATGGTGCCAATTGTGCCTTCTTTACAGTTTGGCCACTGACATCAAAGGTGGAGAGTAAATAGCTTCAGTTACTCAAGTATTCCATGTACTTGAGTTTATAACATATGAATATTTATATCAAAGTGAAATCAGTGCTGAAATCATTGTTTTACTGTTCCTGCTCAGGAAACATTAAATTCATTACTGTCCATTGTTTTTTTCATATGATTTGAATTATGTGACTAGCCTATGTGCTCCCATTTTCCTATGACTGACACAAGAAAATTCTACCAAATTGGGTGTGTGTGTGCAAATTTATGAGAAATTAACTGGAAATTACATGGGAAAAGGTTGCAAGTTTATCATGTAAAGTAGCAAATTTATAAGAAAGAAAGCACAAAATTTATCATAGCAAAAGTCACAAATTTATGAGGACTGAAAGCATAATTGTATAAGCATATTTCCATGTATAAGCATAATTGCAATCCAATTGTATAACGGGAAAAATAATCAGCTTATAAAAAAAATGCATGATGCATGAAGTTTATGTGCAAGACCTTGCAAATTTATGAGAATAAATGGTTAAATGTATAAGAAAACAGGATAAGAAAGCATTAAATGTAAATTTGTGAGAAAAAAGTTGCAAATTTATGCAAAAAGTCTGAAATTTACAAAGAAATGTACATTCACCAGTAATAAAAAAAAAAAAAAAACAATTCATGAGAAGAGTCACAAGCTGGCAGGAGTAAAGTTGTACTCTTACTCTTAATCAAATAATTTTTAGTGTCCACTCTTACTTGTACTTGCATAATTAATAGCATAAGGTAAACATGACTTCAACTTAAGACATTTTCTGGATACTCTACTCTCCTGACTGACATATATTCAATTAGGCCATACAGTCAACTCTCACAACTTTTTTTTTTTTTTTTTTTTGTATACTTTATTGATCCTCAGAGGGGAAATTGAGGGCATCCACCTGGGTGGATGAAGCAGCCATGGTACGGCGCTATTCCTTAACCATTCACACACACATTCACACCTAGGGCCACTTTAGAGTCTCCAATTAACCTAACCTGCATGTTTTTGGCCTGTGGGAGGAAACCGGAGAAATCCCGGAGAAAACCCACGCAGATACGGGGAGAACATGCAAACTCCACACAGATCACTGTTGGTCAGGGGCTGGGATCGAACCAGGGATCCCATGGCCAAGGGTGAGTTGCTGTGCTGGTGCAGTGGTTAGCACTGCTTGGTTACCACAGTGGTTACCACAGCCCGCAGAAATAGTTTGCAAGCTGTAACATAGTACTGTAACAATGGGCATCATGCAAGACATTTATTGAACAAAGCCACGTTAGCGTAAATGAGCCACTCCAGATTCAACAAATACTGAATTGTCCTACAAAACTGTGCGAATAGCCTACGTAAAAATTATGAATTCCACCACACACTCATAGTAATTGAAGACTTACATAACCGATCGCCTAATACGGTCATATTAGCTACACAATAGCATCACTATCCAAAGTAATTAGGACACTGTATGAATACATTTAGAATTATAACTTGAATCACAGTATAAAATCATGTCAACTAATTATTAAGTTTATAGGGTTCACTCTTCACAATTATGCAGATAAATTTAGAGCCAATTATTGGAAACTTGGGTTAGAATGACAGTAAACTATTGGCACATAATTCTGACAGTGGGTCTCCACCATTCATAAATTTTCTTCCAACCTGTACGACACTGCAAGATACTGAATGATTGGTGAAGGACACACCTTCACTCACATTGGGTGGCAGTGGCTTAGGAGGTAGAGCAGGTCGTCAAATAACCACAGGGTTGGCGGTTTGAATCCCACTCTTCCCAGCTATCCTTCCTTTGTGTCCCTGGAAAAACACTTTACTCATCTTTCTTCCACTGTCTGTGACGCTGGTTATGAATGTGTATAAATGTTCAGTAGTGGTTGGAGAGGCTATTAGCGTGGATTGGCAGCCACGTGGCTACGGAAGTAGCATACCACTATCAGTGTCTGTCTGTGGAGTGAATGAATAATGTATCCATCGTAAAGCATCTTTGGGGATCCATGAAATCACTATATCAATCTGATGCATTATTATGATTACTCTATAGAGATCTTTGAAAGATCCTTGAAAGATAATTGAGAGACCAGGAGAGATTGCTGAAAGATCAGTGAGTTTCTTGGGTGACCAAAGAGGAATATGAAGATATATATGAGATTTCTAGTGCTCTTCTACCCCATTTACACAGGATTGGAGATCACTGAGAGATGTTGGCAATAGCTGAGAGATCATTGAAAGATCGTTGAGTGAGCTGGCCATTTTTTCCATCAGTGGGTGATCTCCACCCCTGTGTGAAGGGGGGTTATCAAATGTGCTAGTACACAAGGTTCTTGCACGATGCCCGATAACTAATAGCTACAGCCAAGCTAAAGAGCAACATATTTCACTATGAAATTAATAACAAAAAAAATGCCAGTACCTCCAGTGTTTTCAAATTCTGGACCAATACAAAATGGCAAATACTTAAAAAAATCTCACTGCCTAAACTATCTCAAAACTTTAAGCCCTGCCTTAGATTATTACAAAGACACAGAGGCCACCTCTTGCCACTGGCAATGCCTACCCAACGTGACAAGAGATTATTCATTACTTAGGTCCACACACAAGGAACATGATTTGGAGGAAGCAATTTAATTTTACAGCCAACTGTGAGTAACAGGTTTATTGTGGAACAGTTTCTCTGGAGTCATCTGATTTAAATTGAGACAGTGAAAACAAGGCATTTTATTTTGCCGTAGAAAGTGACTTTTGTTGTGAAACATATGACTATATAACATTCTCCATAACAGATCAGTCATGTTCAACAATATACAGTACACAGTAACAGGAATATCTCAAGTTTCACTCTTTAGTGCATTTGCATTAAATAAAACAAATTCCAATTTAAAAAAGAAAGGTCTTGGAGTGACTAACTCTGGACAGTTTTTACAGTTCCTTCTTGAGAATTCCCACTCTCATTATCCATGTACGCCTGCACGGACCTCCACAGCGCCCTGATGTTCCCTTCACCAAAACCCGTCGCCCCCCTCCGCTCTATCAGCTCCAGGAAGAAGGTGTCCTCAGCAAATATCGGCTTGGTAAACACCTGGAGAAGATATCTGATAACATAACAACAACGTAAGGACACACAGCAATAATGGCCAGTCCCGCTTCCAGCATTTTGCTCAGCTCTGGCAACAGATGAAGCTCTCACAAACAAAATGTTTTAGGATAATTTCAAATTGATGACAACAACAACAAAAAAAAAAAAAAAATCAGGGGGGGGGGGAAAAAAGAGTAAATTCATGAAAAAAATAGCAAACATGAAAGAAAAAAGAAAGAATTATGAAAAAGTCACTATCTACAAGAAAAAGTTGTCATTTTAAGAGAAAAAAAAAATCACCAATTTAAGAGAAAGAACTTGCAGTCAAGAGGAAAAAAAATACAAATTTACAAGAAAAAAAATTTAGAAAAGTTGCACATTAAATATAAAAAAAATCTTGTCTATAAGTAATGCTGACAGGGGAGCTCACACTCAGAACTCGGGTGTTTTACCTTCACTTTAAATTCCCAACATATTTTGTGGCTCTTTGGTCAAAATTTGCTCTTAATGGTGCTCTCTATATGAATGGCCGGTGACCAATGGCCTGTTATTTAAACCTTTTAAATATATAATTCATCAACAGCAATTTTAAATCTATTACTATTTTTATATCAACATTACCAATTTATTTTCACAAATCTAGTACATATCCAGTGGGCCATAACAAACGGTTGCCTGTATCTGGAACACGTCAGGAACAGATACAGTACAGAAAAAACTACAACTTAAAAACTGACATTCCCTATATTGCTTAGATTTAAACTGTTCAAGCTTGTGTAAAAATGCTGCTTTATACAGTTATTAAAATTTTGAACCTAAACATTTAATAAGAAAATACACTTTATAAGAGCGTAAAGGCTGCAGAGCAATCTGACCTTCTGTTCTGACAGGATGCTCTCTGTGGCAGAACATCTCGATGGAGGTCTGTATCCAGGAGAATACCGTGCTGTGCCAGCATCTGGGGGTTGTGTCCTGCATCCTCCATTTCCTGCCGTTTTCCCACCTGTCAGAGAACAGGGAGCATGTGTAACAGCTTCCAGTATTGGTAGGCTTTGGATATTCTGCAGTGTTTTAAATGGACCAACAGATAATAGTTAAATTTTAAGAGGTCGGCAACCTCTATAATGTAAATAGGTACATTTGGACAAACAATGTGCATGGATCCACAAAATATATTTAAGCCTTAAAATGAGGGAAGAATTGGCTGAGTTAAAGGTATAAACTACCCTGTTATTGTTTTTATTATTATTATTATGGTCATTAAATACATCATTACAAAAATGATCCAAAATAATTGTTAAAAAAGAAAACAAATGCAACAAGTAGTTACATAATTTAATTGTACATAAAGAATAGAACAGAATAGAGTAGGCTTTATTGTCATTGTACAGTTGTACTGTACAACGAAATAGTGGGTGCTCCACCAGGCTACTGCGCAATAAAGTAAGAGAGAAGGATTAGATAAAAACACAGTTACAGAACACATGATTAAACACACAACTGAAATAAAAATAGCCCACGATTCTGGAAATATACACAGGCATGGTAGTGGCTTCATGGATGGAACTATGTACATAAGAGTGCGCAGTGCAGAACACACAACTGAACACACAACTGAGTAAAATGGACCAAGGATTATGGAAAATATACACAGTAGTGGTTTCACGGATGGGTCAATATGCAGTGGTGTGAAAAAGTGTTTGCCCCCTTCCTGATTTCTCATTTTTTTGTATGTTTGTCACACTTAAATGTTTCAGATCAAACAAATTTAAATATTAGACAAAGATAACACAAGTAAACACAAAATGCAGTTTTTAAATGAAGGCGTTTATTATTAATGAAAAAAACATCCAAACCTATGTGGCCCTGTGTGAAAAAGTGATTGCCCCCTAAACCTAATAACTGGTTGAGCCACCCTTAGCAGCAACAACTGCAATCAAGCATTTGCGATAACTGACAATGAGTCTTTTACAGTGCTGTGGAGGAATTTTGGCCCACTCATCTTTGCAGAATTGTTGCAATTCAGCCACACTGGAGGGTTTTCAAGTATGAACCACCTTTTTAAGGTCATGCCACAGCATCTCAATCGGATTCAGGTCAGGACTTTGATTAAGCCACTCCAAAGTCTTCATTTTGTTTTTCTTAAGCCATTCAGAGGTTGACTTGCTGGTGTGTTTTGGATCATTGTCCTGCTGCAGAACCCAAGTGCACTTCAGCTTGTGGTCACGAACAGATGGCCGGGAATTCTCCTTCAGCATTTTTTGGTAGACAGCAGACTTCATGGTTCCATGTTCCATGGTTACCACAGCAAGTACTCCAGGTCCTGAAGCAGCAAAACAGCCCCAGACCATCACACTACCACCACCATATTTTACTGTTGGTATGATGTTCCTTTTCTGAAATGCTGTGTTACTTTTAAGCCGGATGTCATGGGACACACATCTTCCAAAAAGTTCATCTTTTGTAGGGATGTAATTTGGAGTTGGGGAAATTATCTGAAAATTTAGCAGGGGGTCTGGGGGACGGGGCAGAGCCCCCGTGGGGAGGCAAGGGGGGCAAAGCCCCCCGAAGCTCCTGGGTTTTTATGATTTTTAAGTACCAGAACTGTGCTTAAATGACATAAAACAAACAGCTGAATGTCACTTATTACTGTATAATATTGACTTATGTTCCAAGAAGATAGCATTCCTAAAATATTCCAACTGTGGCGGTTCGTTTTAACCCCACAACAGACTAAGGACACTCAGCCCTCTTTTCTCTGTTTTTCTGCTGCACTACTGAGATGCAATGTGCCATTCATGTATTTGTGATGCAAACATGCATGTATTGTGATGTAATGCGCCATTCTGTATAGTGTGCATATGGCTTGTCCTTACTGTGCTTTTTCTGAGCATCTTACATATGTAGATGTGCTTTGGTGTATTAATGTCTACAGGTAGACGAGTTTCTTCTGTCTCACCTATGTGATGTTAATTGATGCCTATCATGCATTGTATTCATGCGTCCTGTCCTTACTGTGACCTAGAGACTCAGATCAATATGTAGATGTGCTTGTTAGCCTCTTTGTCTTGCACTTAGAGCGAGGTCTAGCTAATCTGCCCATTGTGATGTATGGCTTACAAATGCAAATACCTCCTGCCTGTTCTGTTGTCCCTTTGATCATTCTAAACTGTGGGGTATGTCTCTTTGATGTATTGTTATGATCAAGTATTTAAGGTGCAACTCTGCAACGCAATCTCTCTCTCTCACTCTCTCATCTGATCCTGCAACTGGTGGACACACTGTGTCCGCCTCTCCTTCTCTGAGAGCCTAGGGATCCCGCTCCGGGCTGCTCACACTATGCACCGGAGAGGGGATCCCGTGAAGGCGGTATGATTAATAAAACCTGCTTAAAACCACAGCACCGCTGCTTATTTTTGCATGCCGCCTCACTGGTGACCCCTCGAACACGCACACGTTTTGTGCGAAAGCAACCTTCCGAGCTGGACAGCCGCACAGCTGCGTTGGTGACCCCTTGAAGACGCACACGCTTTGTGCGACGCAGCCTTCTGATTTGGACGGCCACACTGGCGAACTGATGCTGAAAAAAAACGAGCGGCCAGTGAACGCAACACCCGGACACACACACGCTTTGTGCGAAGCAAACTTCTGGTCCGGACCGCGACTGGTGACCGCTTCACGGTGAGATCTGCACGCCTGAGATCTACACATCCACGCTGGACCGGCCGCTCTCACAGACAGCGCATGCACCTCGTCCTCTCTCCACGACGGCAACCTCCAGGGCCGACGGAGAGCGCAGCGCGTGGAACTGAACGCACCTGCACGAGCCCGGGGCACAAAGATCGCCTATTGCCTCGCGCCGCTCCAACGCGTCTCCTCCCTCTCACCGCCCCAACGCAGCTGCATGAGCCTGAGGAACGAAAGATCGTCTATTCCCTCCCGCCGCTCCAACGCATCTGCACGGGCCTGAGGGACTAAAGATCGTCTATTTCCTCTCACCACTCCAACGCACCATGGCAAATCTACAGCAACAGCTCAACCTGGATTTTATCGGCGCCGTCTGCGCTGATCTCCGCCAAGTTTCTGCACCCTGACTCGCCACTCCAGCGGCCCACCCACGCCACGGAACCCCCGCGCACGCTCGGGGAGTTACAAGGACGGCGCATTACGCACGGGACAAGTAACGGCTCCACAGACTGCCTTCCTCCTTCGCCGCTGCATTTCAGGGCTGCTCGCTCACCTGAGGCACGCATGCAGCATGATCGAAGGATTTATTAACAGTCTCAGCCACGCCAGAGACCGCCATCATCCTCCGCCGCTGCTCACAGGACCTTCAGGGCTGCTTGTTCACCTGAAGCAAGCACGCAGCTCGCCACTGGATTTTTTTAATGGTCTTAGCCACGGCACAACGGGATTTCAGCCGTCAGCTGTTCCCGGGAGCTTTGGGGTTGCTTCAGCACCCAAAGCCAACAGTCCCTGTGCTTTGTTTACTTTTTTTCTTACAGCCGCCCCTGCTTTTCTTCATGGCCACGAGAGGAGTCAGAGACTAATTTTTCTTCTTGTGATCTCCGCACGTGCAACGGGACAAACCCTCGACGTCATGGAGCAGCAAGCAATTTTTGCGCGGCTCAGGACGATTTCACAGCTCCTGCCGGCACTTCCTACCCCTCCCCTCCCTCCCCCTCCGCCTGCAGCAAGCTTCTCCCACAGCTCACTCACACAGATGGATTATCGAGGTCGCGGCCCCCTACCGCGTCCTCTGGGGGGGGAGCGTGTGTGGCGGTTCGTTTTAACCCCACAACAGACTAAGGACACTCAGCCCTCTTTTCTCTGTTTTTCTGCTGGACTACTGAGATGCAATGTGCCATTCATGTATTTGTGATGCAAACATGCATGTATTGTGATGTAATGCGCCATTCTGTATAGTGTGCATATGGCTTGTCCTTACTGTGCTTTTTCTGAGCATCTTACATATGTAGATGTGCTTTGGTGTATTAATGTCTACAGGTAGACGAGTTTCTTCTGTCTCACCTATGTGATGTTAATCGATGCCTATCATGCATTGTATTCATGCGTCCTGTCCTTACTGTGACCTAGAGACTCAGATCAATATGTAGATGTGCTTGTTAGCCTCTTTGTCTTGCACTTAGAGCGAGGTCTAGCTAATCTGCCCATTGTGATGTATGGCTAACAAATGCAAATACCTCCTGCCTGTTCTGTTGTCCCTTTGATCATTCTAAACTGTGGGGTATGTCTCTTTGATGTATTGTTATGATCAAGTATTTAAGGTGCAACTCTGCAACGCAATCTCTCTCTCTCACTCTCTCATCTGATCCTGCAACTGGTGGACACACTGTGTCCGCCTCTCCTTCTCTGAGAGCCTAGGGATCCCGCTCCGGGCTGCTCACACTATGCACCGGAGAGGGGATCCCGTGAAGGCGGTATGATTAATAAAACCTGCTTAAAACCACAGCACCGCTGCTTATTTTTGCATGCCGCTGCACCAACAAGCATTATCCATCACATGTGTGGCGTTAAAAATATTTTTTAAATAAAGTCCAAAACATCTTCAGCAGGCAAGATGAAGAAAAGTGAAAAGTGAACTCCTGTGGCAGATAGAAAGGTCTACATTTAACCATGAGAAACTCCAGGTTAGCTGAGCATTGTCTCCCAACAGTGACAGAGTTCGTGCACCAAGCCTTGTTAATATAAATACATACTTCCCCCACCTCTGGTCTTACCAGAGTCATCAGCTGCTCTGTCTGCCCGCAGCGTGTGCCGTCCGGCCAGCTCAACAGCACCGTCAAGTACTCCACTATGTAGCCATGTTTCTGTGAAAATCATGATATTGCAGTTCATAAGTTTCTTATTGCTGGTGATCCGAAGCTGTAGCTCATCCATTTTGTTCGCCAGTGACTGTACATTAGCGAGGAAAATGCTGGGTAGAGAAAGCTGGTGTGGTGTTAGCTTTAGCTTAGCTCTTAGCCCTCCGCGCTTCCCCCGCCTTTGTTTACGGTCTCTACACCGCCTGCGAGCACTTCCGGTCAGCCGGGTAGCTTACCTAGCATCGGGTGTTCTCCAGAGCTCAGGGATGAAACGTAGGTTGCTGATAAAAAGGTCGTTATTTTGTAATCCAATGTCCAAAAGTTCATTTCGGGTGTAGGATGTAAAAGTGAAGCTGTTCTGAACGAACAGACCCGAAATGAGCAGAAATATCGCTGCTAATCCGCAAAATCTGAAGAGACGCTGAGCCTCGCATTGTGCACGCGCCACCATCTGGTCTGAAAATTTTTGGAAAATAAAAAAAGTGGAATTCCGCGAATTAGCGAAAAAAATCACATCCCTATTTTTGTCTCATCAGTCCACAGAGTATTTTGCCAGAAGTCTTGGGGATCATCAAGATGTATTCTGGCAAAACTGAGACGAGCCTTTATGTTCTTTTTGCTCAGCAGTGGTTGTTGTCTTGGAACTCTGCCATGCAGGCCATTTTTGCCCAGTCTCTTTCTTATGGTGGAGTCATGAACACTGACCTTAACTGAGGCAAGTGAGGCCTGCAGTTCTTTGAATGTTGTTGTGGGGTCTTTTAAGATCTTTTGGATCAGTCGTCGCTGCGCTCTTGGGGTAATTTTGGTCGGCTGGCCACTCCTGGGAAGGTTCACCACTGTTCCATGTTTTCGCCATTTGTGGATAATGGCTCTCACTGTGGTTCACTGGAGTCCCAAAGCTTTAGAAATGGCTTTATAACCTTTTCCAGACTGATAGATGTCAATTACTTTGTTTCTCATTTGTTCCTGAATTTCTTTGGATCGCAGCACGATGTCTAGCTTTTGAAGATCTTTTGGTCTACTTCACTTTGTCAGGCAGGTCCTATTTAAGTGATTTCTTGATTGAGAACAGGTGGGACAGTAATCAGGCCTGGGTGTGGCTAGAGCAGGGGTCGGCAACCCGCGGCTCCGGGGCCGCATGCGGCTCTTTCATCCCTCTGCTGCGGCTCCCTGTGGCTTTGGAAAATAAATAATGAGTATTTAATTAAAATGTATTTTATTTTAGTTCATTAGTTTTTAAAATGTAATTCTAAATTTGAAGATTATGGTGATCTTGTAAAATCTAAAAAAAAACGTGTTAAAGATAAGATAAGATAAGCCTTTATTAGTCCCACAACGGGGAAATTCCAGGATTGCAACAGCACAGGGATAGCAACACTCAGAGCAACAATCAGAAGGCAAGAAAAAAAAAAAAAACAAGCAAGCAAGAGCAGCTAATAAACATATGTACGTATTACTATAAAATATATATATATACACACACACACAGACACACAGTGCAGAGCATTGTAGCTGGATGGAATAAATATATGAATATATGAACACACAGTGCAGAGCATTGTAGCTAGATGGAATAAATATGTAAATATATAAACACCCACAGTACGGAGCATTGCAGCTAGGTGGAATAAATATGCAAGTATATAAACACACACAGTGCGGAGCAATGTAGCTAGATGGAATAACATGTAGATATATAAATATATAAACACCCACAGTACGGAGCATTGCAGCTAGACGGAACAAATATGCAAATATATAAACACACACAGTGCAGAGCATTGCCGCTAGATGGAATGAAACAACATAACCGTCTACCCAGCTATCCTGCATGGTATGATTATGTGCCCATACACACTCTCACCCTCCATAGCGACCGGCATGCTCCTAGTTGTATGCCGGAGAGGACCACTGTGTAAGTCTATTGCATCTTCTGCATTCAAAAAACTATTAGTTTGTTACGTCTTTTTTGCTATCTCTGCGAGCAGCCCTGCTTAGGTTGTACAGTCTGACAGCCGTTGGTAGGAAGGACCTACGAAACCTCTCGGTTGTGCACCTGGGATGATGTAGTCTGCTGCTAAATGAGCTCCTCAGTGCATTCAGTATGTCCTGCATAGGGTGGAACTCGGACTCCAGCAGAGATGACAGTTTAGCCACCGTCCTTCTCTCTCCTATCTCCTCCATCGGATCAAGGCGCTGCCCCAGGACAGAGCTAGCTTTCTTAATCAGTTTGTTCAGTCTCTTCCTATCGGCTGCAGTAATGCCACTGCCCCAGCAGACCACTCCAAAAGTGATGGCTGATGCCACCACCGTGTCATAGAATGACTTCAGCAACGCCCCTTGTACACCAAAAGACCTGAGTCTCCTCAGCAGGAACAGCCTGCGCTGTCCCTTCTTGTAGAGTGCATCAGTATTGTGAAAAGTTTAATCACCGTCAGCGAAAAATCAACACGAAGTCAGAAGTCGTCTCCCGCGATAACCCGGATGTGTTGTGTTCAAGCTACTGCTGTATTGCAGTAGCTTGACAGCCCTGCGATTGGATAGTTGCAAACGATTGGACCAAGCAAATGGTTTGTTGTATGCTTTTTCAAAGATTCATGGCGGCGTGTTCTCAGGGATGTGATTTTCTGTTAATTCGCCGAATTCCGCTTTATTTTATCTTCCAGGAAGATAAAGTAGTGAAGCTGCGCCCTTTCAGGCAGGACCGGAAGTGACGTATGGCCACCGGTAATCGATATGGCCAGGTGGAGAGTCATTAACTCTACAACGGCTGTATGAGCTGGGCTGGCGCGAGGGATTAAACGGTAATAAAAGTTAACCATCCCCTTTTATGATTCCAAACAGTTTGAAATTGACAGTGCACAGTGGACATTGACTCATAACTTTTGAATATTTCTAAGACTTGGCTACATCAGTGATTGTGCAAAATGAACTGCTCAAGACTCAATGGAGATTGAAACTGGTGATCTGAAATGAATGCTGAAATTATAAAAAGTAATGGTATGTTGGAATTTTATTTCTATTATGGAACAGATAAAATTAACTGATTTTGATTTGATCAAGTGTTAAAGCATGTGATGGATAATGCTTGTTGGAATATTTTAGGAATGCTATCTTCTTGGAACATAAGTCAATATTATACATTAATAAGTGGCATTCAGCTGTTTGTTTTATGTCATTTAAGCACAGTTCTGGTACTTAAAAATCATAAAAACCCAGGAGCTTCGGGGGGCTTTGCCCCCCATCCCACTCCGGACCCCGCTGGGGGACTATGTCCCCCAGACCCCCCCTGCTGAATTTTCAGATAATTTCTCCAACCCCAAATCACATCGCTGGTTCGTGTTGGAATTCTGAGCTTTCGGTATTGTTTTCAGCGGAATTATGAGATTTTTATCGAAGGATCAGGAGTCATCAGTGCTAGAAATAGCACTCTCCTTTCAACCCAATGTCAACCTTCAACCCAATGTCTTTTTTTTTTCGGAGTTCAAAATGTTTTTGTTGCATGCAGAAATGTAATTTTGTTTTCTCTGCAGGAGTTCCCTGATTTCATAAATGCAACACATTTTAGTTTGTTTATACATAGCATAAAGGGAAAAAAAGTTATATGCAGTGTTATTTCATTTTAAGCGTCAAAAGGGCCTGGACAGATCGCCAGTCCATCGCAGGGCCAACACAGAGAGACAGACAACCATTCACTCTCACAGTCAGACCTAAGGACAATTTAGAATCCCCAGTTGATGCCAATTAACCTAACATGCATGTTTTTGGCATGTGGGAGGAAACTGGAGAAATCCCGGAGTAAACCCACGCAGACACGGGGAGAACATGCAAACTCCACACAGATCACTGTTGGTCGGGGGCTGGGATTGAACCCAGGATCCCCCGGCCAAGGGTGAGTTGCTGTGCTGCCGCAGTGCTAACCACTTCGCCACCACGCCGCCCACAACCAATCCACTAGTTGTCAAATTGAGAGTCTGGAGAACAAGTGAAGGATACAGATTTATATTATATTAATACATTTGAACAAGGAGCATTATGAGGAAACAGGATGAAAAGTAGCTTCTTCTAAATAAAACTTTCATCTCTAATTTATGAAAATATCAGGAACTAAAGCTGTGTGATCACTGTTGAAAGTAGGAGATGGGTGATATTTTTCAAGATTTAAACAATTTATGAATGTGCTGATAATTAAAACTATGCAAAAATTATGGTCAGATATTCAGAAATTTATTTTTCAGCACAAAACAATTTATAATATATATCTAACATTTATTTCATGAATGAAGCTATATAAATGAAGCTATAAGCAGTTTTTTCCCACTGCTGTAGTAGGAATTCATTAATGCCACATAATATTCAGAGCTATGTACAGTATATAAAAAAACTTTATAAGCAGCATAATCTTTATTTTAAAGGTCAAATTGCCGTTGTGGCTCTCAGCCACGTCTGTTTTAGTCGGAGACGGGCAAAACGGCTCTTCGGCTGGCAAAGGTTGCAGACCCCTGGGCTAGAGAAATTGAACTCAGCTTTCCAAAGATGTGATAAACCACAGATAATTTATGTTTTAACAGTGGGGGGCAATCACTTTTCACACAGGGTCATGAAGGTTTGGATTTTTTTTACCCTTAAAAATAAACACTTTCATTTAAAAACTGCATTTTGTGAGGACTTCCGGTCTGGACACCATGGTGATAGCAGCTTAACGCTGAAGCTCCCTGACCCGATCCGTGAAAATCAGATTTAATGGACTTTTGGAAGAGTGAAAATCAAAAGACAAAGTCATTATGCCTAAAGGAAAACAGAAGAGATCGACATTTCCCAGGCCAAGACACGCATCGGCCGGAGAATCTGACCTGGAGGACATCCACTCAGAAGCAGAGGAACTGAATGAAGCTAGCAACACGGTTAGCTTAAAAATGGTACTTCAAGAATTACGACAATTTCGCCAAGAGTTTTGGGCCGAATTTCGTGAAATTAAAGACAAAACTAGAAAAGTACTCGGAGAGCGCAGACCTCCGCCAAGCGCCACAGTTCCCCCCATACAGTGTTTGTGTGTATGTTTTCAGATTCCTTGACCATGAAAACATATGACTAGCAATTGGATTCACAATGATAGGATTAGTGGTTCAGTAGTTATTGACGAAAATGGCATTTTCCGTAATGGCGGTTTAGCGCCACAGTTCCCCCCATACAGTGTTTGTGTGTACGTTTTCAGATTCCTTGACCATGAAAACATATGACAAGCAATTGGATTGACAATGATAGGATTAGTGGTTTAGTAGTTATTCACGAAAATGGCATTTTGCGTAATGGCGGTTTTCTTGTGGACGGTGATCCGGATCACCACCAAAATCTAATCATCTGTAGGATACCCCATTTCTGACAATCTGTGAAAATTTCATGAAAATCCGTCCATAACTTTTTGAGTTATCTTGCTAACAAACAAACAAACAGACAGACAGACAAACCAACGCCGATGAAAACATAACCTCCTTGGCGGAGGTAATAAAAAGGACAAACAGCAGAGTGGACCAGGCTGAGGACCGAATCATGGAAGCAGAGGAAAGAATAAAAGGGCTGGAAGAAACCGTGCTGGAGCTACTCAAACGACAGTCAAGACTGGAGGCTAAGCTAACCGACCAAGAAGGAAGACTAAGAAGAGACAACATAAGAATTCATGGTCTGAAAGAAGGAGTCGAGGACGGTTTCACCACAATGGCTGCATGCGTGGAATCCATACTGAGAGAGAAGATGGAAATTCCCCAATCCACCGACTTGAAGATAGAAAGGGCGCACCGTTCATTAGCCCCAAGGCCGTTGGCGGAAGCGCCACCAAGATCGGTGGTGGTGAAGTTCTCCAACTCCAGAATAAAAGAAGAGGTTGTGAGACTGGCTTGGCAGAAAAAAGGATTTATGCACCAAGAGAGAAAAGTTTTTGTGGAGCATGACTACGCCCCGGAGGTCCTTAAAAAGCGTCGGGAATACAACGACGCTAAAAAGGTACTACGAGAGAAGAAACTGCGCTTTCAAACTCCATTTCCGGCGAAGCTGCGGGTTTTTTACGGGGAAGAGACGTATCTCTACAACTCGGCGGAAGAAGCAACCACGGATATGGCAAGAAGAGGGCTCCCGGTAACGGTGTATAAACCCGCAGCAGAGCCGATTGAAAGAATCAAGGCTCAAACGTGGTGCACACAGAGACCCTCAAAATCCACGAGCCAGCAGCGGGAAACCCAGCTCCAGGGCTATAAGGAAAAACTGAGCGTTTTCAGGAGGGAATAACAATATTTTTAGTCAATCTGTGCATCCAACCCTCCTCCTACAAGGTAACAAACATTAAAGGAGATGCAGAATCAGCAAGTATCAAGTGGTAAAACATTTCATGGAACAGACATAATATTAGAAACAAATAAGTCTTTAAAAAAAAAAAAATGGACTTCCGGTCTGGACGCCATGGCGACTGCAGCTTAACACTGAAGCTCTCAGACCCAATCCAGGATAACACCTTGAAAATCAAACTTAACGGATTTTTGGAGGAGTGAAAATCAAAAGACAAAATCATCATGTCTAAAGGAAAACAGAAGAAACTGAAATTCTCCAGGCCAGGACACGTATCGGCCGGAGAATCTGAACTGGAAGATCTCCGTTCAGAAGACGAGGAACTGGTGATAGCTAACAAAAGGGTTAGCCTGAAATCACTATTTGAGGAGCTACGACGATTTCGCCGAGAAGTTACGGCCGAATTTCGGGAATTCAGAGAAGAATTGAAAAGGACAAACAGCAGAGTGGACCAGGCCGAGAACCGAATCTTGGAAACAGAGGATCGAATAAAAGTGCTCGAAGATTCTGTGCTAGACCTACGCAAAAGACAAACAGCTATAGAGGCTAAGCTAACCGACCAAGAAGGAAAACAAAGAAGAGACAACATAAGAATTCATGGTCTGATAGAAGGAACCGAAAATGGTTTTAACTCAATGGCAGAATGCGTGGAATCCTTACTAAGAGAGAAATTGGATATTCCACAAACCACCGACTTGAAGATAGAAAAGGCACATCGTTCATTAGCCGCTAGGCCGGCGGCGGAAGCGCCCCCACGTTCGGTGTTGGTAAGATTTTCCAATTTCAAAATAAAACAAGAGGTTGTAAGACTGGCCTGGCAGAAAAAAGGATTTATGCACCAGGAGAGAAAAGTCTACGTGGAACATGATTACGCCCCGGAGGTCCTTAAAAAGCGCAGGGAATACAATGACGCGAAAAAGGTGTTAAGAGAGAAGAAATTGCGCTTTCAGACACCATTTCCTGCGAAGTTAAGGGTCTTCTATGGCGATGAAACGTGTCTCTATAATTCGGCGGAAGAAGCAACAGCTGACATGGCGAAAAGAGGGCTCCCGGTAACGGTATTTAAACCCGCAGCAGACCCGAGTGAGAAGATCAAAGCGCAAACTTGGACAACACAAAGACCCTCAAAATCCACGGACCAGCAGCGGGAAACCCAGCACCAGAGCGTCGCGGATAAACTATCCGTTTTCAGGTTGGAATAGCGACCTTTTTTTTTTTTTCTTTTCTTTTCTCTTGAATCAATCCGCACATCCAACCCCCCTCATACAAGGTAACAAACTTTAAAGGAGATGCGTATTCAGCATGTGGTAAAACATTTCATGGAACAATCATATTATTTGAAACAAATAAGTCTTTGTAATAAAAAAAAAAAAAAAAACTTGTTAAAATAGAAATGTGACAATAATCCACATGTTCTCCTCATACTAACAAATACTGTTTTTGCGTGAATGTTTGATGTGATGGGGGTGGGAGGGTGCACACAATTTCACAGGGTTTAGGCATAAAAGGAAAAAAAAAGTTTGGATTGGGTTCTGAAACTCACGTTAAAAGCATGGGACTACTTTCAGTGGTAAGAGAGGGCCCTCAACACGTAACAGAGTTTGAGGAATTTCCCTCAGGGCCTTCACTCCATCAAGGCTCTTACAGGGTCTTTAAAAAGACCTCAGCTCAGGAAGTTCTTATGACAGCTTTTTGTTTTAAAGTTTTTTACACTATGTTCTTAATGTTTTTCTTGTTTTTAATGTTCTTTCAGTTTCTGAGTAGCACAAAAGAGGGCCACCACGCAGTTATACTAAACAAAACAACACAATGGAGAAACAGGGTGTAACCAAAATAATTTCATATAATGTAAAAGGAATCCTGAATCCAGTTAAAAGATCCAAGATTCTAGGCAAAATGAAAAAAGACAAAGCAGGAATAATATTTTTACAAGAAACCCACCTAACAGATGTGGAACACAATAAACTCAGTAGACAAGGGTTTAAAATGATCTCTTCATCTTCATATAAATCAGGGAGGAGGAGGGGAGTAGCGACATTGATATCAACCAAAATTACATTTGAAAAAAAATCAGAACACAAAGATAAAGAAGGGAGATACAGTTTGGTAACTGGGCGGCTAGAGGGAGAAGATATCACCCTGCTGAATGTGTATGCTCCCCCAGGGGCTAACTGGAAATTTTATAAAAATGTATTCGACCTAATGATAACTAAAGCTCAAGGTTTAGTGATATGTGGTGGGGACTTCAATCTTAGACTGAATCCATACTGGGATGCTTCTGGTAATTCCCCACATCAAAATAACACCCAAAACAGGAAGACTCGGATGCTACTAAAAGAATTGGGAATCTGTGACGTGTGGAGGGAACTCAACCCCAGCGTAAAAGACTATACATTTTACTCAACTCCACATTCATCTTACTCAAGGATTGACTATTTTTTTATGTTTAATAGAGACATTGGAAGAGTAAAAACATGTAAAATAGGACTGATGGATCTCTCCGACCACAGTCCGATCTACATGGACTTAAATATCCAAAAATACACGAATAATACATTTTCTTGGAGGTCAAATTCAAATGTCCTGAAAGGACCATTGAAAGATGAATTGGAATCAGATATTCTCAGATATTTGGAAGATAACGATAATGGAGAAGTATCCCCTTTAATACTGTGGGATGCATGCAAAGCTGTAATAAGAGGAAAGATTATTGCAAAACTGGCAACCCAAAAGAAACTAAGACAAGAAAAACTATCCACATTAGAGTCAGAACTTAGGAACCTAGAAAAAGAACACAAAGGCAACACTCATTCTACTGACTCGCTCAAGATTAAGGAAATTAAAAACCAAATAAATGAGATCCACACAATAGAAATCCAGAAGAAACTTACATTTCTGAAACAAAAATACTATGAAGCAGGCAGTAAATCGGCAAAATTGCTAGCCTATAAATTGAGGAAACATCAAACAGAAAGAGCAATCTACAAAATCAGAGACCCAGTATCAAAGGAAATAAAATTCAGAATTCAGGATATTCTTAAAAACTTCGAGAATTACTATAAGAACTTATACTCCCACAAAAAACATAAAAACGCATCCGAGGCATTCCTAAACACATTAAACCTTCCCCAACTTACGGAGTCACAAAATAAAACACTACTGTCAGAAATACATCCTAAAGAATTGGAAAAAGCAATTATGAAACTTAAAGCTAACAAATCCCCAGGAGCTGATGGCTATACAGCAGAGTGGTACAAAACCTTTAAACAGCAACTATCTCCTCTCCTCCTGAAAACATTTAATTATGTCCTCCACACAGGGGAAATCCCCCCCTCCTGGAGAGAAGGGGTCATTGCAGTTATACCTAAACCTGAAAAGGATAAACTAGACTGCTCCAACTACAGACCAATCAGTGTACTAAATCAGGACTATAAGCTTTTTACCATTATCCTTGCCAAAAGGTTAGAAAATATACTGACAGACCTAATTCATTTAGACCAAACAGGTTTTATAAGACAAAGACAGACACAAGACAACATTCGACGCACTTTACACATAATTCATCATATAAAAAAATATAACTTAAATGCAGTCATATTGGGATTAGATGCTGAAAAAGCATTCGATTCGGTTGACTGGTCTTTTCTATATAGAATCTTATCCAGTTTCAATTTTCATAACAACTTCATTAGAACTATACAGGCATTATATAAAAAACCAACAGCTAAAATAAGGATTAACGGTATTTTATCATCTTCTTTTGAACTGGAAAGAGGATGTCGTCAGGGCTGCCCCCTGTCTCCACTGCTCTTTGCAATCTTCATAGAACCTCTGAGCCAATGGATAAGACAAAACCAAAAAATTCAAGGTATTACACTTGGTCAGAAGGAACATAAAATAGCACTCTTTGCTGATGACATTTTAATATACCTAGGGCAGCCGAACACTTCTTTACCAGAACTAACCTCAGTTTTTTCAGAGTATGGAGATTTATCAGGGTACAAATTAAACATGCATAAAACCCAAGTTTTAACATTCAACTATGACCCAAATCATTATTCACTAAGCAAACTCAAAACTAACTGGGAGTCGGAATCTATGAAATATCTGGGGGTCAATATCCCGAAACAACTCAACAAAATTATATCACTAAACTATGATCCACTGGTGACAAAAATAAAATCTGACCTAGCAAGATGGAATATGATACCATTCTTGGGTACTGCACAAAGAATTGAAGCAGTCAAAATGAATATACTTCCACGTCTTCTATACCTTTTCCAAACAATACCGGTAGAACCTCCCAAAAAAACATGGCAGGAGCTGGACAGAAGGATCTCAAGATTCATATGGCAGGGCAAGAGACCTAGAATCAGATATAGAACCCTACAGCTAAACAAAGACAAAGGTGGGCTCACGCTGCCAAATATCAGGGACTACTTTAAAGCCGCACAAATTAAAACTTTAGTAGAGATATGTAACCCAGTCTACACTGCACAATGGAAGGAGATGGAATGCCAAATAACAAGTGACATCCCCCTACAGGCGATAATAGGGAACAATGCCTTACCTAAGCTTTTGAATAACACTAACCCGTGGATAGAGACCCCGCTAAAAATTTGGTTTAAGATAGTCAGAGAGAATCAAACTAAAGAGCCCTATCGACTTCTGCAATGGATTGCCTATGATCAGGACTTTACTCCTAATAAAACAAGACACCAGATTTAAAAAGTGGAAGGAGAAAGGGCTGATAAAATATTACGATTTTTTTAAAGGGCAAATCTTAAGAAGTTTTGAAGATTTGAAAAAACAAGGCCTAATAAATCAAGACCTTTACAGGTTCTTCCAGCTTAGACACCACATAAACAATATACTTAAAAAGGAGGTTTTGGAAAGGGCCCAGTCAGGTGTTCTGAAGGTCTTCTTAATGGCATATAAAGGGATCCCAGGGATCAGATACATTTCTAAAATATACCAAGGTCTTCAAGACTTAAAAGGAGACAACACATCTTATATAAAAGAGAGATGGGAAAAAGAGGGGAATTTCACTTTACAACTGGAAATATGGGAAAAGCTAAATAAACAGCAATGGAAAAGTACCTCATCCCTGCAGTGGAGAGAATTTGGATGGAAAAACTTGGCAAGATTTTTCAGAACACCTGCACAAAACAAATTTACCCATAAGGGATTGAACTGTTGGCGCTTGTGTGGTGAAAAGACTGCAAATCATTTTCATGTGTTTTGGTCATGCCCAGTTATCCACCAATATTGGACCAAGGTACAGACAATATTGGGGAAAATATTCAAAATTACAGTTCCCTTTTCTTTTGTAACTTTGTATTTGGGTTTACTACCGGACTCACTGGAAAGACGAGGAGAAAAATACTTATTCAATGTTTTAATATTGGCAAGCAAAAAAGCTCTAACTAAAAAATGGATGTTGAAGGACTGTCCTACACCTGAAGATTGGACTAACGTGATCCAAGACATTTACTCGATGGAAAAGTTGACATTCGCACTGAGACAGGACATGGATGGGTTCATGAACTTTTGGCAACCCTGGACCGCATATGTGTCTTCCATTAGATCTAATCTTTGACAAATACCATTTCAATAATGGTTCCGCTCTTTGTTCCAAAGCTACTCAGATGCTCTTTTATCTTTATTTACTTACTTTTTCTTTTTGTTTGTTTTTTACTGGTTTGTTTTTTTTTTTTATTTGTTTTTTGTTTTTTTTTCTCTTTAATTTCACTTTTTCTTTCACTTTAAAAAAAAAAAAAAAGGGGTGTTGTAAGAATTAATCTTCCAATGTTGTCAGATATCAGAAAATAAGGGAACATGTGATGAAAATGTAAACAATGCATTGCTGTAACGACCTGTATACCCTTTACAAAAACTTAAAAAAAAATAAATAAATAAAAAGCCCTTGTTAAAACAGAAATGTGACAATGAACCACATGATCTCTCCACACTAACAAATACTGTATTAACGTGATTGTTTGCTGTGATGGTGGTGGGAGGTTGCGCACAATTTCATAGGGTATAGGCATAAAAAAAAAAAAAAAAATCATTACAAGTTCGGATTGGGACCTGAAATTCACGTTAAAAACATGGAACAACTTACAGGGGTAAGAGAGGGCCCTCAACACGTAACAGAGTTTGAGGAATTTCCCTCAGAGCCAACACACCAACAAGGCTCTTCTAAGGTCGCTAAAAAGACCTCAGCTCAGGAAGATCTTTTGTAAGTTTTTTGTTTTTAAGTTTTATATACTATGTTCTCAATGTTTTTTATGTTCTTAATGTTCTTTCAGTTTCTGAGTAGCATAAAAGAGGGCCACTACACTGTTATACTAAATAAGACAACACAATGGAGAAACAGGGTGTAACCAAAATAATCTCATATAATGTAAAAGGGATCCTGAATCCAGTTAAAAGATCCAAGATTCTAGGCAAAATGAAAAAAGACAAAGCAGGAATAATATTTTTACAGGAAACCCACCTAACAGACGTGGAGCACGCTAAACTTAATAGACAAGGGTTTAAAATGATCTCTTCATCTTCATATAAGTCAGGGAGGAGGAGGAGGGGGGTAGCGACATTGATCTCAACCAAAATTATATTTGAAAAAAAAATCAGAACACAAAGATAAAGAAGGGAGATTCAGCATGGTATTTGGTCGGCTAGAGGGAGAAGATATCACCCTGCTGAATGTATATGCACCTCCAAGGGCTAACTGGAAATTCTATAAAAATGTATTTGACCTAATGATAACTAAAGCCCAAGGTTTAGTGATATGTGGTGGAGACTTCAATCTAAGACTGAATCCATACTGGGATGCATCAGGTAATTCTCCACATCAAAATACAGTGATCCCTCGCTACTTCGCGCTTCACCTTTCGCGCCTTCAGTGCATCGCGGATTTTTCAAAAATATTCATCAAAAATTCAAAATTGAGAAATAATGGGCGGGCGCTAGCAGAAGGCAGGGAGACTACATTAGACCATCAGGTATCAACACGGAGAGCCGCACAACTCAAAAAATCCACCTCTCTGATTGCTGTTCTCGTGTTGGCTCGGCTCGGAAATCTCGCAAGCTGATTGGCCGAGACGTTTCACCCCGCAAGCTGATTGGCCGAGACGTTTCACCCACCTCCTCTCCCTGCCGAGCACCCATGCAACGAAGGAAGACCGCATTCATTGCTCTTTATCGCTCATGTTGCTTAGTCTCGCCGCGTGGAAATTTTTGCTCTTCTCTTGTGCCATTTTGTGCGAAATAGTCTTCCTGTCGAGCCACTACGCCGCCTCCTGCAGCTTCTCCAGCTCTATCGGAAGCTGCCCTCGATGATCCTGCGCCTCTAGCACCTGACGATGAGGCGTCACCTGAGGAGCAGTAAAGCTCTCATTAACCTGTGCAGTAAATCATCTTCATCTTGAGTTACGTATCTTGTTATAAGAATAAAAGAGTTCTAAAAACATATTTATGTACACTTTATTTACATCTACGTATGTATGTACACTTACACACACACACACATATCATATGAGACAGAGAGTGAGAGAATGAACGTACGTATTATTTATGGGTGACGTCATTAGGGGTGACGCTACTTCGCGGTTTTTCACTTTTCGCGGTCGGTTCTGGAACCCATTAACCGCGATAAGTGAGGGATCACTGTAACACAAAGTAGAAAAACTCGGATGCTACTAAAAGAAATGGGAATCTGTGACGTGTGGAGGGAATTCAACCTCAGTGTAAAAGATTATATATTTTACTCAGCACCACATTCATCATACTCAAGGATTGACTATTTTTTATGTTTAATAGAGACATTGGAAGAGTAAAAACATGTAAAATAGGACTGATGGATCTCTCTGACCACAGTCCGATCTATATGGACTTAAGTATCCAAAAACACACAAATAATACATTTTCTTGGAGGTTAAATTCAAATGTGCTGAAAGGACCACTGAAAGATGAATTGGAATCAGATATTCTCAGATATTTGGAAGAAAATGATAATGGAGAAGTATCCCCTTTAATACTGTGGGACGCACGCAAAGCTGTAATAAGGGGAAAGATTATCGCAAAACTGGCAATCCAAAAGAAACTGAGACAAGAAAAACTAATCACATTAGAGTCAGAACTTAAGAAACTAGCAAAAGAGCACAAAGACAACACTCATTCTAATGACTCGCTCAAAATTAAGGAAATTAAAAAACAAATAAATGAGATCTACACAATAGAAATCCAGAAGAAACTTACATTTCTGAAACAAAAATACTATGAAACAGGTAGAAAATCGGCAAAATTACTAGCCTATAAATTGAGGAAACAACAAACGGAGAGAGCAATCTACAAAATCAGAGACCCAGTATCATAGGAAATAAAATTTAGAATTCAGGAAATTCTTAAAAAGCTTCGAGAACTACTACAAGAACTTGTACTCCCTCAAAAAACATAAAAACGCATCCGAAGCCTTCCTAAATACATTAAACCTTCCCCAACTTACTGTGTCACAAAATAAAACACTGTTGTCAGAAATACAACCTAAAGAATTAGAAAAAGCAATTATGAAGCTTAAAGCTAACAAATCCCCAGGAGCAGATGGCTATACAGCAGAGTGGTACAAAACCTTTAAACAGCAACTATCTCCTCTCCTCCTGAAAACATTTAACTATGTCCTCCACACAGGGGAAATCCCCCCCTCCTGGAGAGAAGGGGTCATTGCAGTTATACCTAAACCTGAAAAGGATAAACTAGACTGCTCCAACTACAGACCAATTAGTGTGTTAAATCAGGACTATAAGCTTTTTACCACTATCCTTGCCAAAAGGTTAGAAAATATACTGACAGACTTAATTCATTTAGACCAAACAGGTTTTATAAGACAAAGACAGACACAAGATAACATTAGACGCACTTTACACATAATTCATCATATAAAAAAAAAATAATTTAAATGCAGCCATATTGGGATTAGATGCTGAAAAAGCATTTGATTCGGTTGACTGGTCTTTCCTATATAGAATCTTATCCAGTTTCAATTTTCATAATAACTTCATTAGAACTATCCAGGCATTATATAAAAAACCAACAGCTAAAATAAGGATTAACGGTAATTTATCATCATCTTTTGAACTGGAAAGAGGATGTCGTCAGGGCTGCCCCTTGTCTCCACTGCTCTTTGCAATCTTCATAGAACCTCTGAGCCAATGGATAAGACAGAATCAAAAAATTCAAGGTATTACACTTGGTCAGAAGGAACATAAAATAGCACTCTTTGCTGATGACATTTTAATATACCTGGGGCAGCCGGACACCTCTTTTCCAGAACTAATCTCAGTTTTTTCAGAGTATGGAGATTTATCGGGGTACGAATTAAACATGCATAAAACCCAAATTTTAACATTCAACTATGACCCAAATCAATATTTACTAAGCAAACTCAAAACTAACTGGGAGATGGAATCTATGAAATATCTGGGGGTCAATATCCCGAAACAACTCAACAAAATTATAACACTAAACTATGATCCACTGATGGCAAAAATAAAATCTGATCTAGCAAGATGGAATATGACACCATTCTTGGGTACTGCACAAAGAATTGAAGCAGTCAAAATGAATATACTTCCACGTCTTCTATACTTTTTCCAAACAATACCGGTAGAACCTCCCAAAAAAACATGGCAAGAACTGGACAGAAGGATCTCAAGATTCATATGGCAGGGCAAGAGACCTAGAATCAGACATAGAATCCTACAGCTAAACAAAGACAAAGGTGGGCTCGCGCTGCCAAATATCAGGGACTATTTTAAAGCCGCACAAATTAAAACTTTAGTAGAGATATGTAACCCAGTCTACACTGCACAATGGAAGGAGATGGAATGCCAAATAACAAGTGACATTCCCCTACAGGCTATAATAGGGAACAATGCCTTACCTAAACTTTTGAATAACACTAACCCGTGGATAGAGACCCCGCTAAAAATTTGGTTTAAGATAGTCAGTAAGAATCAAACTAAAGAACCCTATCGATTACTGCAATGGATTGCCTATGATCAAGACTTTACTCCTAATAAAACAGACACTAGATTTAAAAAGTGGAAAGAGAACAGATTGATAAAATATTATGATTTTTTTAAAGGGCAAACTTTAAGAAGTTTTAAGATTTGAAAAAACAAGGTCTAATAAATCAAGAGTTTTACAGGTTCTTTCAGCTTAGACACCACGTAAACAAAATACTTAAAAAGGAGGATTTGGAAAGGGCCCAGTCAGGTGTTCTGAAGGTCTTCTTAATGGCATATAAAGGGATCCCAGGGATCAGATACATTTCTAAAATATACCAAGGTCTTCAAGACTTAAAAGGAGACAACACATCATATATAAAAGAGAGATGGGAAAAAGAGGGGAATTTCACTTTACAACTGGAAATATGGGAAAAGCTAAATAAACAACAATGGAAAAGTACCTCATCCCTGCAGTGGAGAGAATTTGGATGGAAAAATTTGGTAAGATTTTTCAGAACACCTGCACAAAACAAATTTACTCGTAAGGGGTTGAATTGTTAGCGCTTGTGTGGTGAAGAGACTGCAAATCATTTTCATGTGTTTTGGTCATGCCCAGTTATCCACCAATATTGGACCAATGTACAGACAATATTGGGGAAAATATTCAAAATAACAGTTCCCTTTTCTTTTGTAACTTTGTATTTGGGTTTACTACCGGACTCACTGGAAAGACGAGGAGAAAAATACTTATTCACTGTTTTAATATTGGCAAGTAAAAAAGCTCTAACAAAAAAATGGATGTTGAAGGACTGTCCTACACCTGAAGATTGGATTAACGTGATTCAGGACATTTATTCAATGGAAAAGTTGACATTCGCACTGAGACAGGACATGGATGGGTTCTTGAACTTTTGGCAACCCTGGAACGCATATGTGTCTTCCATTAGAGCTAATCTCTGACAAATACCATTTCAATAATGGCACCTCTCTTTGTTCCAACGCTACTCAGATACTCTTATTTTTTTTTTTCTTGTCTTGTTTTTGTTGTTTTTTTGTTCTTTCTTTAATTTCTCTTTTTCTTTCACTTAAAAAAAAGGGTGTTGTTGTGGCTTATATTAATCATATATTCCATACCTACATATGTATAGACATATTAGAATGTTTAGTGATTACATATGTGGAATGACCTCACGCCTCAGAACAGGACAAGAGGTCTCAACCGCCAGCGAGGATCAAAGAGCAGACGGAGTCGCAGCGGTGGAGACCGGATCGATCTCCCTGACCACCCAGGGTCAGGTGGAGGAGACGGAGGACAATGGAGGGGGGATTATGTTAATGCGGGATGTCGGCTTTGATATGCAATGTCTTTTGTTGAGTGTGGGTATAAGTATGAAGGTCTGACTGCGCTCGACCTCTTATTCTGCTTCTGCACCGAGATGAGACTTGTTAGGGAAGTGAAGCTGATATTAAACTTTGATTTATAAAATCACATCGCTTCATCATTTCAAGCTCCCTACAGTTGTAATAATTATTTTTCCAATGTTGTCAAAAAACAAAAAAAAAAAAGGAACATGTGATGAAAATGTAAACAATGCAATGCTGTAATGACGTGTATACCCTTTACAAAAACTTAAATAAAAAAAAAAAAGCTGAGATCAATAAAAAAAAAAAAATTGCATTTTGTGTTTACTTGTGTTATCTTTATCTAATATTTAAATTTGTTTGATGATCTGAAACATTTAAGTGTGACAAACATACAAAAAAATGAGAAATCAGGAAGGGGCAAACACTTTTTCACACCACTGTACATGAAAGTGCAGAGTGCAAAGACAGGTGTGTTTTTGTGATAATTAAAAGGTCCTCAGTTCTGTGCATGTGAGTGTTCAGAGGGAGGGGGTAGGGCCTCTGTTTGCAGTTCAGATGGCCCAGGGGAAGAAACTGTTTGTCAGTCTGGAGGTGTGGGACTTGATCGATTTGAACCGTCGTCCAGAGGGAAGCAGGTCAAACAGGTGGTGGGTGGGATGTGAGGGGTCTCCTGTGACGGCCTTGATCTTTCTGAGACAGGAGGATCTGGAGAAGTCCTCCACGGAGGGCAGAGGGCCGCCGATGAATTTTTTGGGCGGTGTTGATGACCCTCTGCACAGCCTTCCTGTTCTCTGCCGTGGAACCGGCGTACCACACACCCAGACAGTAGATGAGCACACTCTCCACTGAGCTACGGTAGAAGGCCAGCAGCAGCTTCTGGTTCAAGCTATTCTTCAACAGGACACAGAGGAAGTGCAGCCACTGCTGGGCTTTCTTCACCAGGGCCTTGGTGTTGACAGTCCAGGAAAGGTCAGAGAAAATGTGGGTGCCCAGGAACCTGAAGGTGGGGACGGTTTCCACGGGGTCAGCATCTATGGGGGTCCTGTCTGTTCTTCCTGAAGTCCAGTATGAGTTCTTTGATTTTTTTGGACATTCAGTTTCAGGTTGTTTGCTGAGCACCACAGCAGCAGACGCTCTACCTCCACCCTGTATGCCCTCTCATCGTCATCGATGATGAGCCCAGCCAAGGTGGTATCATCTGCATACTTTCCGATGACAGTGGTTGGGTGGGTTGGAATACAGTCAAAGGTATATAGGGAGTACAGTAGAGGACTTAGCACGCACCCCTGGGGGAAGCCAGTGCTGACAGACAGTGTAGAGGAGTGCAGGGGGGGGGGGGCAAATCTGACTGGTTGTCGGTGGTTGGTGAGGAAGTTTTTTTATTCAGGAGCAGGTGGGTGGGGGGGATCTGGAGGGGTGCAGTTTATTGATTAGGATGTCTGAGATGATGGTGTTGAAAGCTGAGCTGTAGCCCACAAAGAGCATCCTCACATAGCTCCTTGGCTTCTCCAGGTGACTCAGCGTTCTGTGGAGTGCGGTAGCGATGACATCTTCCGGAGACCGGTTCTTCCCGTAGGCGAACTGGTGCGGGTTGAAGGACAGGGGGAAGACAGTCCCTGATGTGCTGGGACACAAGTCGCTCAAAACACTTCATGACTACAGACGTGAGTGCTATGGGTCTGCAGTCATTCAGGCTGTCAGTTGCAGACTTTTGGGGGATGGGGATGATGGTGGAGGCCTTGAGGCAGGAGGGGACGGTGGCGTGTGCCAGGGAGAGGTTGAACAGCTTGGTGAGTATCTCTGCCAGCTGGTCTGCACATGCTTTGACCACCACTCCTGGAATGCCGTCTGGACAAGCAGCTCTGTGGGGGTTCACTGTTCTCAGTTGTCCCCTCACCTTACGCACCTGTAGAGAGAGAGGGGAGGGAGGGGGAGAGAGGGGAGGGAGGGGGACGCATTGGGGGAGGTGAGCTCAAACCAGGCAAAGAAGCTGTTAAGCTCCTCTGCCAGAGTGAGGCTGCTGTACAATGCTGGGGGGCACTGGCCCCTGTAGTTGGTGAGGGCCTGGATGCCTCTCCAGATCTGTCGGGGGTTGCTGTCTGTGATGAAGCCCTCCACCTTCCTTCTGTAGGCGTTCTTAGCGTGTTTTATCCCTCTTCTCAGGTTAGCTCTGGCAGTGCTGTACAGAAAGCTGTCCCTCTGCCTGAAGGCTGAGTTGTGAGTTCTGATCAGAGCCTGGACCTCAATGGTCATCCATAGTTTCTGGTTTGGAAAGACTCGGATGTGTTTGGTGACTGTCACATTTTCTACAAAGCATTTAATGTAGAAGAGGACAGACTTGGTGTAGGAGTCCAGGTCCTGCTGTTCAAAGATGTTCCAGTCTGTGCCACTAAAGCAGTCCTGTAGCTGGAGGAGAGCATTTTCAAGCCAGGTTTTAATTATTTGTTTGGTTGGGGGGAAACGCTTCCTAAGAGGGGTGTGAAAGAAAGATAATATTAAAAATAAAACCAAATATTGACCTAAAAAGTGTAGGCTAAAGCTTTAGTTTATTATAGCTACTATTTTTTACTTTTTTTTTTAACATTTATACACTTGCAACTTTCTTATCTTGAATTTGCAACTTTTCTGATATAGTATTTTTTCATATAAATTTTGTATTTTTAATCATAATTTTTTATCATAAAGTTGTAACATTTCCTCTCAAAAAACACTTTGGTTGAGAAATTATTTAAGTCACAGGTTTCAATATGTAACCATTAATCTATCTATAAATGCAAGAAATCTCTGTATGTTTGTGCGTCTGTTCCACGCATATCTCTTGAACCGTTTGTCAGACTGGCCTCCGATTTTAACCATGGTTTCCTGAGGTTACGAGAGTGTGCATCCCCAAATATGGAGTCGCTCAGTCAAAATATGTAATTTTTATCAATAAAAGTTTAGCCACCGCTCTGTGACCGCTCTCTGTGTCTTCATGTCCTGGCTTCAAGAAGTGTGGATAGGGTTTCGGATTGACTCCGTGCTCATTGGATAATACGCAGCATCACAGCCATGCTGATTGGATAATACACACCATCACAAGCTGTCAGTCACCACAGTGCTTCACAAACAAAGATTTTATAAGTGCTTTGCTGCTGAGGTTACGAGGGTGTGCATCCCCGAGTATAGAGTTGCTCAGTCAAAATATATACCATAAAGTTGCTGTGATTGATAATTTGGCATGGAGAACATGGGGGGGGTGCACACTGGTGGAGACCCGTGGTGCCGCAAAGGACATCACTGGCACACGGTTAAAGCAGCAGCCGAGACTCCCTTAACCGGGCATATGGGGTTGCTCAGTCAAAATACATAACATAAAGTTGCTGTGATTGATAATTCGGCATGGAGGACATTGGGGGGGGGGCGGGCGCCGGCAGGGACCCGTGGTGCTGCAAAGGACATCACTGGCACATGGGTAAAGCAGCAGCCAAGACTCCCGTTAACTGGGCAACACTGGTGTCCGACGGGGCACTCCACGTTTGCAGGGAGGCACACTCAGCCTGCCTGGTCAGTGGTAGATGACAGTCCCGACTGCTACTTCATTGTGGCGCGGAATGGCCAGATCAACTGCATATTACATGCGGACACATATGCACACTTTGACTAAATGACAACAAGATGCAAAAATGTCCAAATAACGAAATAAATCATTTTTATTTAAATATTTACAGACAAATGGGCAATACTGATGCAAAACTTGCAGCCAAACGGCTCATTCTCCTGTGTGTGTGTGTGTGAATGGTGAAGAGATCAGTGCCGTATGTGGATGCCCTGAATTTCCCTTTGGAGATCAATAAAGTATACAAGATACAAATACAAAAAAAATAATAATGCTCGGTATTTTGTACTTTGTACTAAAGTGATCTGACAAAAAAAAAATAAACAAGCGGTTCTTAAACAGTGGCTAATATTGCATGTCCCATTCATTTTCAATTATTCTGTAATTAATATTCACACAATCAAATCTCAGTTCAGTCCCTTTCATATTTGTCAATGTAGATGCCAATGTCTATATGTAGACATGCAATTGTCTGCATATAGGCTACACTTCTGTATTCCACCTTCAAACAGCTTACATTTGGGCCTGTAAAGCCTGATTGGGCTACTTGTTTCAGACAGGAATACTTGCTTTCTACGGGCCTGCACTAGTAATATTAATTCACATTTAAGAGGAAAAACTTATGGGGCCCTATTGTAACGATCGTCTGCGGACTTTTCCGCCAGACTTTCCACCGTACGCCAGTGTTTTTGTTAGTTTCTGTCAGTGCATTGTCTGTTTTTACACTTTGTGTCACGCCATCAAATTACCAGTAGACAGTGTGCTCGCTATGCGCTGGTAGGCGGAGGCTCATTTCAAAGAGACGTGGCGGCGCACAATCTAATGCACATTACTGTTATAGTGCATTCCATGAGAATCCACTTTTGATCATGAAAAAGGAGGTCTAATGTTAGAAGCACATTGTGTTTAATGATATTTCAGTGGAGTGTTTTGAAATCGCGCAGCTCCAGAGATCATGAGGAAACGGCAGCGCTGGGATCTTATTTTATTTTAATGGAGAGCGTTATAACAGTCATAATCGCCCGTCATTTTAATTACAGTGGTGTGAAAAAGTGTTTGCCCCCTTCCTGATTTCTCATTTTTACCTCCGCCAAGGAGGTTATGTTTTCATCGGCGTTGGTTTGTCTGTCTGTCTGTCTGTTTGTTTGTTAGCAAGATAACTCAAAAAGTTATGGACGGATTTTCATGAAATTTTCACAGATTGTCAGAAATGGGGTATCCTACAGATGATTACATTTTGGTGGTGATCTGGATCACCGTCCAGAAGAAAACCGCCATTACGGAAAATGCCATTTACGTGAATAACTACTGAACCACTAATCCTATCATTGTCAATCCAATTGCTAGTCATATGTTTTCATGGTCAAGGAATCTGAAAACGTACACACAAACACTGTATGGGGGGAACTGTGACGCTTGGCGGAGGTCTGCGCTCTCCGAGTGCTTTTCTAGTTTTGTATGTTTTTCCACATGTAAATGTTTCAGATCATTTAGATCTTTAGCAATTTTAGGTTAAACCCAATTTTATTTGCCATAGTTTATCGTCCCCCATCAACCTACTCAGAATTTTTATCCGAATTTGCTGATTTCTTAGCTGATTTAGTGCTGAAATCTGATAGAATAATTATAGTAGGGGACTTTAATATACATGTGGATGTAGATAGTGACTGCCTTAATGTGGCATTTAATTCAATATTAGACTTGATTGGGTTTTCTCAGAAAGTAGGAAATTCTACTCATTACCTCCACCATACATTGGACCTTGTTCTGACATATGGCATAGAAATAGAAAATCTTGTAGTGTCTCCTCATAACCCTGTACTGTCAGACCATTGTCTGTTAACCTTTGATTTTACTATTTCTGACTATTTGGCTCCTAAAGAAAAATATTATTACAGTAGATGCCTCTCAGATGATGCTGTTACCAAATTTATGCAGATTGTTTCCTCTATGCCATGTGTCAACACAACGGAAATAAGCTATAGACAGCTTGCTCCTTCTGTAATTGATAACATGGTGGATAGTGTTACAGCTTCTCTGCATCAGACTCTAGACTTGGTGGCCCCCTTAAAAAAGAAAAAGTGTAATCAGAGATTTCTAACTCCTTGGTTCAACACAGAAACTCGTAGCTTAAAACAGAAGACTCGTCAATTAGAAAGAAAATGGCGCTCCACTAATTTAGATGAAATCTATTTAGCTTGGAGAAATCATCTTTTAATTTATAAAAAATCTCTTAGAAAAGCTAGAACAAGTTATTGCTCTGCATTAATAGAAGAGAACAAGAATAATCCCAGGTTTCTTTTCAGCACTGTAGCCAGGTTGACAAAGAGTCAGGACTCTGTCAATCCTAGCATTCCCTTAGAGCTTATTAGTCAGGACTTTATGAACTTTTTCAATAATAAAATTTCATCCATCAGAGATAAAATCAATCAGATTCTTCCCACAGTTAACTTAAATACTGTAACTACTACAACTCCTTCAATTGATGTCTGTCTTGATGAGTTTAACTCCAATCGACCTTTGTGAGTTAGACAAAATAGTTTCCTCATCCAAACCTTTAACTTGTCTTTTAGACCCTATTCCTATCAGGTTATTTAAAGAAGTCTTCACACTTATTGGTAGCTTTATTCTTCATATAATCAATTCTTCATTAACTTTAGGCCATGTACCGCAGGCTTTTAAAACGGCTGTAATTAAACCCTTACTCAAAAAGCCAACGCTAGATCCAGGAGCTTTAGCTAACTATAGACCAATCTCTAATCTCCCTTTCATTTCAAAAATCTTATAAAGAGTTGTTGCTACGCAATTATTTGACCACCTGCAGGGAAATGGTTTACTTGAAGAGTTTCAATCTGGGTTTAGAATCCATCATAGTACTGAAACAGCCTTAGCGAAGGTCACTAACGACCTCCTCATCGCATCTGATAATGGACTGGTTTCTGTACTTGTCCTTTTAGACCTTAGTGCAGCTTTTGATACTATCGATCATAATATTCTACTTGATAGATTAGAACACTATGTTGGACTTAATGGAACTTCGTTGCAGTGGTTTAGATCTTACTTATCTGATAGGTTCCAGTTTGTTCATGTAAATAATGAGTTTTCTTTCAACTCAAAGGTTAGTCATGGAGTTCCACAGGGATCTGTGCTAGGCCCTACTCTTTTTAGTTTATATATGCTTCCGTTAGGCAACATTATTAGAAAGCACTGTATACATTTTCATTGTTATGCAGATGACACACAATTATACCTGTCAATGAAGCCAGATGATAGTAATCAATTAGCCAAGTTAGAAGTCTGTCTTAAGGAAATCAAAGCTTGGATGACTTGTAATTTCCTGCTATTAAATTCAGATAAGAGTGAAGTCATTCTTGTTGGTCCAAAAAACCTTAGAAATACCTTTCCAAATCAAACTTTCAGTTTGGATGCGGTTACTCTTTCTCTTAATAGCTCTGTGAGGAACCTTGGAATTATTTTTATCAAGATCTGTCCTTCAATTCACATATTAAATTTGTTTCTAAGACTGCCTTCTATCATTTGCGTAATATTGCCAAGATTAGGAGCATCTTGTCTCAGAGTGATGCTGAGAAACTGATCCACGCTTTTGTTAGCTCGAGATTAGATTATTGTAATTCTTTATTATCAGGCTGTCCTAAAACATCTTTAAAAAGTCTTCAGCTGATCCAAAATGCTGCAGCAAGAGTTTTAACAGGTACTAGAAAGAGAGATCATATCTCTCCGGTTCTGGCCTCCCTTCACTGGCTTCCCATAGAGTTTAGAATTAAGTTTAAAATCCTTCTTCTTACTTACAAAGCTCTAAACAATCAGTCTCCTTTTTATTTAAAAGATCTGATACTACCGTATTATCCTAACAGAGCACTACGCTCCCAAAATGCAGGATTACTACCTAGAATCTCCAAAAGTACAATGGGAGGCAGAGCCTTCAGTTATCAAGCTCCTCTCCTGCGGAACCAGTTGCCAATCTGGATTCGGGAGTCAGACTCGATCTCTGTTTTTAAGAATAGGGCTAAAACCTACCTTTTTGATATAGCCTACAATTAGGGAGGGATCATGTGTTTCTGAACCCTCCCTTAGTTATGTTGCTAATAGGTTTAGTCAGCCGGGAGACCTCCAGTAATGCACTGGGCCTCACTCCTTTCCTCACTCTCAATGAAATATTTTTTTTGCTGGTCATTAACATTTGTTTGTTCTCTCCCATAGATTGAGTCCCCATCGTGCTGTTTGCTCTCTACATGTCTGTTCTTTTCATCTTCTCTATCCCCTCACCCCCCAGCCAGTCGCAGCAGATGACTGCCCCTTCCTGAGCCTGGTTCTGCTGGAGGTTTCTTCCTGTTAAAAGGGAGTTTTTCCTCTCCACCGTCGCCAAGTGCTTGCTCACAGGGGATCGCCTGATTGCTGGGGTCTTTCTGCAAATGTGGGGGATCCCCCTACAGTTGATAGTGCTATGAGATGACTGTTGTTGTGAAATGGCGCTATATAAATAAAGTTGAATTGAATTGAATTGAATCATCAAACAAATTTAAATATTAGACAAAGATAACAAGTAAACACACAGTGCAGTTTTTAAATGAAGGTGTTTATTATTAAGGGTAAAAAAAATCCAAACCTACATGGCCCTGTGTGGAAAAAGTGATTGCCCCCCTGTTAAAACATACAAATTAACTGTGGTTTATCACATCTTTGGAAAGCTGGGTTCAATTTCTCTAGTCACACCCAGGCCTGATTACTGCCACACCTGTTCTCAATCGAGAAATCACTTAAATAGGACCTGCCTGACAAAGTGAAGTAGACCAAAAGATCCCCAAACGCTAGACCTCATGCTGCGATCCAAAGAAATTCAGGAACAAATGAGAAACAAAGTAATTGACATCTATCAGTCTGGAAAAGGTTATAAAGCCATTTCTAAAGCTTTGGGACTCCAGTGAACCACAGTGAGAGCCATTATCCACAAATGGCGAAAACATGGAACAGTAGTGAACCTTCCCAGGAGTGGCCGGAGGACCAAAATTACCCCAAGAGCACAGTGACACTCATCCAAGAGGTCTCAAAAGACCCCACAACAACATTCAAAGAACTGCAGGCCTCACTTGCCTCAGTTAAGGTCAGTGTTCATGACTCCACCATGAGAAAAAGACTAGGCAAAAATGGCCTGCATGGCAGAGTTCCAAGACTAAAACCACTGCTGAGCAAAAAGAACATAAAGGCTCGTCTCAGTTTTGCCAGAGAACATCTTGATGATCCTCAACAGTTTTAGGAAAATGCTCTGTGGACTGACGAGACAAAAGTAGAACTTTTTGGAAGATGTGTGTCCCATTACATCTGGCGTAAAGGTAACACAGCATTTCAGAAAAAGGAACATCATACCAGCAGTAAAATATGGTGGTGGTATTGTGATGGTCTGGGGCTGTTTTGCTGCTTCAGGACCTGGAAGACTTGCTGTTGTAAATGGAACCATGAATTCCGCTGTCTGCTAAAAATCCTGAAGGAGAATATCCGGCCATCTGTTTGTGATCTCAAGCTAAAGCGCACTTGGGTTCTGCAGCAGGGCAATGATCCTCTTTTCCTGAAATTGTAAACTACATAAAGCAGTCCCTCCAGGATTTCGCGATGTTGCAATTGTGTCAGTTCACGCGAAATCAGCCAATCAGCTTAACTATTGCACGACCTTGCAACTTTGTCCAATCACTGCAACTTTCCCACAATTTTGGCCAATCCTTGTCAACTTCCGCCAATTGAACCAATCAAATTTGTCTCTGAAACGCTCAGTCTAACCAGTCAAATGCATCGCGCTGCACCACGTTCACTTCTGTGTTTACAGCAAAAAAACTGTGTGTGATCTAAAAAAAAAAAACAAAAAACAAACAAAAAAAAACATTCACCCGCGAGGTTTGCAACACCGTCCCTTCCTCCGTCTCCCCCAGCCTGCCGGTGGACGTCTTGCCACATCTCCATCCTGACCGTGTGTATAAAGTGTTGGGTTTGTGTTGAAAGACGTCCGCCTGCCCCAAAAGCACCCCGTCGCAGGAGCGCACATGACAAGAGAGTCCAAAGACCCACAAACAAACAAGCAAATCTAACACTATAGCCAGTGTTTGATCATTTCATACATCTTTCGAGGTAAAATTATTACTACATCTTGTCAATGAGCTTTAAACGTGTGAATCTCTGATCTGGACATGGACAACCCTCCGTAACTGAAAGGGGTGTGTGTGTGTGTGTGTGTGTGTGTGTGTGTGTGTGTGTGTGTGTGTGTGTGTGAGTGAGTGAGTGAGTGAGTGAGTGAGTGAGTGAGTGAGTGAGTGAGAAAACAGACCGGCAGGAGTTACACGTAAAGAGAGAGAATACGGTCTAATTTTTTTCTTTTTTTCAGAAAAACAGACTCCAATAGACAATACAGACTAACTTGCTTGTGCAGGCAGTTGGTCAGCTGAACACCACCAAATTTCCACACTTCTGCTGGAATTCCATCCCTTCCTGGAGCTTTACCATCCTGTGTTGTCCTGATAGCTGCCACTAGTTCATCAAAATTTGGTGGTTCATCCAGACTTGATACAGCTGGTCGCTGCACTAGAGCTTCTTTAGCCTCTTCAGTGAGATCTCCAGGGTTGTTTAGTAGTTGGTCAAAGTGGTCTGCAAATCTGTCCAGGATCTTGTCTTTCTCCTGCAAAACTGTTTCACCATCCATAGCCTTTAGGTGGATCAATCCTCTTGGTTTAGGGCCACAGATTTCTCTCAAACCTGTGAAGAATGTTTTTGTGTCCTTTCTGTCTGCTGCAGTTTAGAAGTTTCTCCGCTTTTTCATCCCACCAGTTGGACTTCATCTCTCTGGTGTACTTCTGTAGCTCACTCTGAGCCTTTGAGTATTTCATCTTCTTTGACCTTGTGTTACACTGTAGGTTTTCCTGCCTAGCTGTATTCCTAGCTTCTAGTAGTTTCTTCAGGTGCTCAACAAACCAATCTTGATGTTTCCTCTCAGGGTAGCCTAATACATCACTTGCAGTCTGATACACAATATCCTTCAGTGTTGCCTATTTCTCTTCTATGTCATTCTCCGAGTTGTTGCTGTCCCAGTCTTTCAAGTTTTCATCCATTTCCTGTGTAAGTTTTTCCTGCTTCTTTTGGCCTTTCACTGCACTAGTGTTTAGCTTCCGTGGTGGCTTCACACCCATCCTGCAGTGCTGTTTTCGTCTCCAAATCCTTAATCTAGATCTCAGCATAACATGATCAGTACCACAGTCCGCGCCTCTCATTGCTCTGGTATCCAATACATCCCTTATGTCTCTCTGTCTGACTATGATGTAGTCTAATAAGTGCCAGTGCTTGGATCTTGGGTGCATCCATGTCTTCTTGTGTGTGTCCTTGTGCTTAAATAGAGTCTTGGTTATCACAAGGTTGTAATGTACCCATTTGTAAAGCGTCTTTGAGTATATATGATAAAGCACTATATAAAAATTGATGCATTATTATTATTATTATTATTACTCTGAACATAGTGCAAGTAGAATTTCTCCATTAGCATTGCACTTGCCTACTCCATGACTGCCTAGCACTCCTTTCCATTTCTCAGTGTCCAAACCAACTCTGGCATTAAAATCTCCAAAGAGTATCAGCCTGTCATCAGTCGGTACACGCCTGATAGTCTCACGTAAATCACTGTAGAACTCTTCCTTCACCTCCTCTGTGTTGGTCATTGTTGGGGCATATACACTGATGAGTGTGGCATACATCTTCTGCTGTAGTGGGAGTCTTATAGTCATTATCCTGTTGTTGACTGGCACCGGTTCCTCATCAAGCATTGCTGCTATCTCCTTTCTAACTGCAAAGCCCACTCCTGCTTCTCTCCTTTCTTGAGTTGACCTCCCACTCCAAAAGAAGATGTACCCATGGTCTTCCAAGCTGTCATATCCAGGTAATCTTGTTTCACTAAGTGCAGCTATGTCTACATTGTACCTTTTCATTTCCAGGGCCACAAGCAGGGCCTGTCTTTCTGGGCGCTGTGATGTTGTTCTGTCCAACAGAGTGCGTACATTCCATTCTGCTACACACAAGGCTGCTGTTTTCCTCTTCTTTTCTCTTCCTGCTCCTAGCTTACTTTTCACTGCCTGTCGGAGTGTAAACAGATCAGCGCGGACCTTGTAAGCCCGGGCGACGTCCGAGCCGGTATGAGTTGCTTTCTGATTGACCATTTCATGAAACTGCTTGCAAAGCATTTGAGTACTGCTAGCTTTTGCTGAACTAGCAGCACTTTCTTGGCAGATAAAGGTATTATCAGTGGCAAGGACAAGCCAAGACAAACTGACTCCAGTATCTGTTGCAGTGACTGACCAGATGATAGGTTTGTTTATCTCTGCTCTTTGTGTAGTGCATGTCACGATGCACCGACTGGCACAGTCCACCACAGACCGTGCGACAGATGTTTTTATCTGCCAGGATGTCCAGTCTCACCCTGTGTAACTGAGAGTGGTCCACCACAGACCTGTGGCAGATATTGTTTTTAGTTCTGCCAGAATGCCCTGTTTCACCCTCCACGCCCTCGGAAGGGCGGGGATGCCGGCTGAGTCGCCAATGGCCCGACCCATGAGACAGGTAGTACCGGTTTTCATGGTTAGCTGGTAGCAAGCAAGCCAATGCCTGACCTGACACACACACACACACACACACACACACAAAAAAGGATCTAAGTCTCAGTTAAAAGCTGCCAATTTCTGACCAAAAAAAGTGGAATTTTATGGGTAAGAAGCTGCAACTTTAGCAAAAAGACAAAAGAAGGTGTAAATTTCCAACTGTTTACAACCTAAAACGCTGCAGATATAAGATTTGAGTTAAATGCTGCAAGTTTAAGCTTTTTTTTTTTTTAAACTGCAAATTCAAGAGTAAGAAAAGTTCTAAATTCACGAGGAAAAAGCTGCAAAATTATGAATAATAAAAAGCTGCAAATTTTCAAGTAAGAAACTGCACATTTCTGAGTAGAATGGCTCTACCTCTGCAGGAAAATCCAGCAAATTTATGAGAAAAATCCTCAATTTACAAAAGAATGTTTCTAATTTACATGGAAAAAGGATGTGATAAATTGGCGTGTGTTGACCATTTTTTTTAAAAGACAGCCGTGACAAGGAACTAAGCGGTGATGTTCGGAGGTGTTAAATCCTGCAGATCTGCATTAATCAGCAGGGAAAAGGAGAAGAGAAACAGGTGATATCTGGTTCCTATTTTGGTGCACTAGAAAATAGAAGTGTTATCTCTTTCTTGGGAGCTTATCTGGCATAGCAGACAGACAACAGGCTATCTGCACTGATGAGAAAGAAGCAGAAATACTTTTTGACTAAAATCAAGGTAATGATTATGTAATTTGATTTAGTTTTCCTGAAGAAGTGGTAACTAAGACTGTGTATTTGGCCTTCTACTGCTTTGGGAACTTCTGACCTGCATGCACCAAGCTCAGCATGCAGACTAAACATGACCTCAGAATCACCAAGGTTGCAGAATGTGTCTGTTGCTTTGATTGCTCCCTTTCTATTGAGCTTTTAGTGCATATGGCATTTTGACTGACTGTCATTACTATTGGTTGTAGCATCAAACTAGATCACACTATAATAGGTGACTTCTTGCTTGCTTGCTTTAAAAACCGGAGACGACAGAAAAGAACAAGCCAGTTCGATAACGGCAGACCCTCCCAAGTCACCAACAAGTGGCTGTAAGAGGAGGGAAAGCCAACAGTAATGTTAATGGAAAAAATAACCAATGGGTGCACACAAAAGTTAATAATAAAAGAAGCCACATAACCACCGGGACTAATATATTTTTCATTTTGTTTCACAGGTTTATTACAGCCCATGCATTATTATTTGGAATGAGTAAATGATGGAAGCAGTATTATGATTAGGCTAGGTGCACTAATATCAGCCACGGTATGCTGCATAATTTAATAATCAGTGTAATAATAAGACACCCAGCTGACTACCAGTTCCGTCATGAAAACAGAGGAAACTTTATACTGAGGTAGTAAGACTGCTGTTTTTCAAATTGAGCACAAAAATAAATTTGACACTAATCTTGGACCTTTCTCGTAATGCAGACAAGCAGCACACCTGTAAAGGATGACATCTGATTATGAAAGAAGGATCCAAAGAGGAGAAAAACAACACAAATTTATTATATTTTATTTTGAGAGCTGCAGCTGATCCAGAGGACTGTTGGTTACTTGCCCCTGGGCGCACTTTGAAAACAATGATGCAACGTGAGTTTGTGTTTGTAATCTTTCAATTTATGTATTTTCACAACCTTATACCTTAACAGTTAGACAACAACCTACACTGTTACGTACATGGAAAATTATCTTTTAAATCGACAAACACCATATGTGTAACTCACGGCAAAATTCGATTGGGATCAAAAGGTAATCTGTGTCCTGCCATTTACTTCAATGGAGTTTTTTTTTTTTGATTTAAGGTCCCATATGCAGAAGTAGCGGGGGCATGACTTAAGCTTGTTATCCTGAGCCCACAATCAACTTTTTATACATTCCAGCATCTTAAAATGTGTACATTTTGTGTATTTAAAAACAGTTGAGTTACTTTTTCAAGTTGTAAACAATAACCTTCCTGTGTGTATCCAAACTAGAATTTAAGAGGATTGATTGTATATGTTTGAAATATGCAAATGCAAGAACAAATGTGAAAGGTAGATGTATTTCAGTTTTGGGGGTCAAACTATGGACTCATAATTGAAATTGTGCAGGCTTAGATTTTGTTGTGTTTTTTTTTTAAGCTGTACAATCTAAAAGAATTCAGAAGACTCTTGTTTACTGACTGTAATGTAAAACAGAGAAATTTAATATAATTGTGTTTTGTTTTTTTGCTGTTTTTAAGGACTGATCTCTCTAAGGACAGCGCAAGTTGATGAACATTGATATCAATCAATGTAAACTTGCCAGATTGTAACCCGTGGCTACTTTCCATCTGTTGTCCCTTTTTCTTGCACAGGTGATGTTCTTATACGCTCAAATAAGCCAAAGGCTTATTCCTTTTTTGGTTATGTGTTAGGGTGAAATCTGTCTATCTATATATATATTAATGTATGTAAATGAAATAAATTATTCATTCATTCAAATCTGCAGCATTTTCCTATATTTGAGTCATTTCCCTATACTTGTGAGTTTTTAAGTTGTAGTTCTGAAAACTCGTTTCTGCTGAGAAGCACCAGTGGCTACAAAGCCACAGGCTGCAAACCATAGATTTAAAGTAATAAGAAAATACACACAAAAACAACCATCCTTATATATTTGTGTTTGCTTTATAACGAACCAGGGATTCTCCTCTCACGTCAAGAGTAGATTTTATATTAAAAAGCTGTAATTTTAAAGAACATTTAAGCTCATTTAGGTAAAGAGGTTCTTAATGTAATTTGTTAAATCAGATTAATGCCACCTCTTGCAGAAATTGACTTTACTATGGTAAATGAACTGTAAAAGCAACTCATACCTCAGCGTAGTAGGCAGGAGGGGGGGAGAAAAACAGTACTCCATCTTCAGCCATTGCATGAGCAGTAGAGACAATGTTTTTGGTGTACAGACCAATGTGCTGGATCCCCGGAGACCTGTGCTGCTCCAAGAAGGTGTCAACTTGGTTCCTGCCTGGAAAAAAATGCAAAGCACACAATGATGATGGAGTTGCAATATCATAAATAAGGCTAAATAAACTGAATACGTCAAAGCTCGGAGAAGCTAACATTACCTTGTTCAGGCAGTGATTCTGCAATCACAAACTTGCAGTCGGGCTCTTTTTCATCCACAGAAGGAAGCGTGATCCCCGCTTTGCTGCATTTCCAATACTCCATGGCAGTGAGACGGAGTCCAACGCCATCCTGGTTTACCACAAAACCTTCATCGATATCTTCATTACTACTCAGAAAAACAGTTACTATTGTTGAATGGAAAACAAGGAACAATGTGAGGAATATAGAGAGATGGATAAAAATCCTATTTACTCTGTTACTTCTATTAAAGTAACTTTTACACAGAATTATACTGCACTTTGTAATTATATAACAGCATACTTTTTTTTTTTTTTTTTTTTACTAGGGATGCACTGATTGTGAAATTTTGAGCTGACAGTGACAGCAGTACTTTTACTTTGACCAACACAATTATACCATTACTGGGTTCATGGTTACAGAAAAAAAAATGAGAGTAACTGTTTAGAAATATGCTTGATTAAACGGTCGCAACTTTATCTCAGTAAAATACTATTTTACTGTAGATGGAGTAAACTTCTGGAATAATGCCAGTAATGTAATGTGCTTTATTTATATAGCTCTTTAAAACAACCCGTAGGTGACCAAAGTGCTTTACAGAAAAACTGAACAGCACTAGAAACACACACAGCATAAAAACAGTTTGCATAAACAATGGGATAACCATCAATACATAAAATAAAAGCAAAATAAAAAGATGAAAAGAATAAAAAGAATAAGTGTCGCCACTACTGGCACTAAAAGCCATCCTAAATAAGTATGTTTTAAGTTTTGATTTAAAAAACTTAAAACAAAAAAAACTTAAACGTGATGACTTCATGTTACGTGACACCATTGTTAAACTTACATTATTGCTAAAAAAAATAATTAAGAAATATGCAAGCGTTGAATTTATTAGAAATTAATTTAAGTTTTGCTGTATTATTAGTTTGAGGTCAGCTATGTATTTGTATCATGTATGAGGGGTAGGCACATATAAGCTGTTGCTTCTGCCTACACCCTGTCTGTCTGAAATATGGCTGTTCTTTTCTTTTTATCTTCTTATGATTGGACGGAAATAAAATGAATGAATGAATTTACAATGCTGTCATAAAATGAAGTCAGCATTCCTTTCTTGCACTCTATATATATATATATATATTTTTTTTTTTTTCTCTCGGCGCCACACGAGTCGGCTGCCTTTTGCAACAGCGGCTCGATTCCGAGTCTTTTTCCCTTCCTCTCTCTTTTGATCCGTCTTTTTTTTTTCACCCCACTTATATCACGGACACACAGATCGTCCTAAATGTCTCCTGAGCCGGTGGACGGAGCCACTGTCTATAGCAGGATACGATACAGCAGAGAACAGCTGCTAGCATTCAACCGCCACCCGGTCCCATTGGAAAAACTCGACATACCGAGAGAACTGAGGCGAAAACGCCGCGGCTGCCGGGCTGGAGTAAGGCGGAGGACAAAAAATATAAGGTACAGACCCTCCCTTCCATCTGTTGTCATGGGAAATGTACGGTCGATACTGGGAAAGTTAGATGAGCTAGCGGCTATCTCCCGTTATGATAGCACATACCGGGAGTGCTCTCTCCTTTTGTTTACTGAGACGTGGCTAACTGAACTAGCAGCAGATGCTAACATTGAGCTGGAGGGTTTTCACATGATACGAGCTGACCGAACACCAGACAGTGGCAAGGCTAGGGGCGGTGGAGTGATAATGTATGTTAACAACAACTGGTGCAGACCGGGACATATCACTGTTAAACAACGACACTGCAGCAAAGACATTGAGTTGCTAGCTGTTAGCATGAGGCCTACATATCTCCCGAGAGAACACTCACACGTGATCTGCATTGTTGTTTATGCAAATCCGACGGCGAACGCTGGGACAGCACGTGACGTCATCCATTCAGTAACCAGCAGGCTGCAGACAGAACACCCAGATGCTCTTCTCCTCATCTCAGGCGATTTCAACCATGTTTCACTGTCTCCCATTCTACCCACGTTCACCCAGTATGTCACATGCCACACTAGAGACAATAAAACACTGGATTTATTCTACGCAAACACTAAGGAGGCGTACACCTCATCACAACTCCCCCTACTCAGGAGATCGGATCACAACTTGGTTCATCTCCGGCCGGCGTACAAACCCCTAGTGCACAGACAACCTCCGGCCATGCACACTGTGGAGTTATGGTCTGAGGAGACAATGGACACCCTAAAGGGCTGTTTTGAAGCCACCGCCTGGAAGCAGCTCTGCGATCCACATGGTGAGGACATCGATGGCCTCATTCACACCTTCACGGGCTACCTCAGCTTCTGTGTGGACAAATCCGTTCCCACCAAGACCATACGGCGTCACTCAAACAACAAACCCTGGATCAACCCTGAGATAAAAACACTTCTGAGAGAGAAGAAGAGGATCTTCAGGTCAGGGAACAGGGAGATGCTGAAGTCCGTACAGAGGGAGCTGAGGAGAAAGATCAGAGAAGGCAAGGACAGCTTCAGGAAGAAGATGGAGGACAAGCTGCAACAGAGCGACATCAGCGGGGTCTGGAGAAACCTCAAAAACCATCTCGGGGCTCCAGAATACCTCCCCCCAGGCCACAGGGGGCAGGGAGTGGGCGAACAACCTGAATCTGTTTTTCAATAGATTTGACCAACCGCCCTCCCCCCTGACTGCACAACAACCACTGCTGCCTCTAAAGAAATCAAGTCCTGCTGCCCACTCCCCACTCCACCAACACCCCCCCACTCCCAACACACAGCCCCCCATCCTGACCCTGACCAGGACCCAGGTGAGGACGGAGCTGAGGAAGATCAAGGCGAGGAAGGCGCCGGGACCGGACGGCATCAGCGCAAAGCTCCTCAAGTCCTGTGCAGACCAGCTGTGTGGGATTGTGACGTATATCTTCAACATGAGCCTGAAACTGGGGAGGGTACCACAGCTGTGGAAAACATCTTGTGTGGTACCTGTACCAAAAACTTCCCACCCCAAAGACCTGAACAGCTACAGACCGGTGGCCTTGACGTCCCACTTGATGAAGACCCTGGAGAGACTGCTCCTTGCTCACCTCCGCCCCCTGGTGGAACCAGCGATGGATCCACTCCAGTTCGCCTACCAGCATGGCATTGGGGTGGAGGATGCGGTGATCTTCCTCCTTCACCGTTCTCTGTCCCACCTGGAGAAGCCCGGGAATATGGTGAGGATCATGTTCTTTGACTTCTCCAGTGCTTTCAACACCATCCAACCGATGATCCTGAAGGACAAGCTGCTGCGCGCAGGGGTGGACCAGCACCTGTCATCATGGATCCTGGACTACCTCACGAACCGGCCTCAGTTTGTGAGAACCCGGGACTGTGTGTCCGACACGATCATCAGTAGCACGGGGGCCCCCCAGGGAACGGTGCTGGCTCCCTTCCTGTTCACTCTTTATACTGCGGACTTCTCACACAACACAACACACTGCCATCTACAGAAGTTCTCTGATGACTCTGCGATCGTTGGCCTCATCTCCAATGGAGATGAAGCTGAGTACAGAGGGCTTATCCAGGACTTCGTGGACTGGTGCCATCGGAACTGCCTCCAGATCAACGCGAGGAAAACTAAGGAGCTGGTGGTGGACTGCCGCAGGCATGGGCAGCCCCTCACAGTACCAGTAAATATACAGGGAACAGACATCGAGATGGTGACATCCTATAAGTACCTGGGTATTCATCTGAACAATAAACTAGACTGGTCACACAATACTGATGCACTCTACAAGAAGGGACAGCGCAGGCTGTTCCTGCTGAGGAGACTCAGGTCTTTTGGTGTACAAGGGGCGCTGCTGAAGTCATTCTATGACACGGTGGTGGCATCAGCCATCACTTTTGGAGTGGTCTGCTGGGGCAGTGGCATTACTGCAGCCGATAGGAAGAGACTGAACAAACTGATTAAGAAAGCTAGCTCTGTCCTGGGGCAGCGCCTTGATCCGATGGAGGAGATAGGAGAGAGAAGGACGGTGGCTAAACTGTCATCTCTGCTGGAGTCCGAGTTCCACCCTATGCAGGACATACTGAATGTACTGAGGAGCTCATTTAGCAGCAGACTACATCATCCCAGGTGCACAACCGAGAGGTTTCGTAGGTCCTTCCTACCAACGGCTGTCAGACTGTACAACCTAAGCAGGGCTGCTCGCAGAGATAGCAAAAAGACGTAACAAACTAATAGTTTTTTGAATGCAAAAGATGCAATAGACTTACACAATGGTCCCCTCCGGCATACAACTAGGAACATACCGGTCGCTATGGAGGGTGAGAATATGTATGGGCACATAATCATACCATGTAGGATAACTAAGTAGACGGTTATGCTGTTTCATTCCATCTAGCAACAATGCTCTGCACTGTGTGTGTTTATATATTTGCATATTTATTCCATCTAGCTACAATGCTCAGCACTGGGTGTGTTTATATATTTATACTGTATATCTACATATTATTCCATCTAGCTACATTGCTCCGCACTGTGTGTGTTTATATACTTGCATATTTATTCCACCTAGCTGCAATGCTCCGTACTGTGGGTGTTTATATATTTACATATTTATTCCATCTAGCTACAATGCTCTGCACTGTGTGTTCATATATTCATATATTTATTCCATCCAGCTACAATGCTCTGCACTGTGTGTCTGTGTGTGTGTGTATATATATATATTTTATAGTAATACGTACATATGTTTATTAGCTGCTCTTGCTTGCTTGTTTTTTTTCTTGCCTTCTGATTGTTGCTCTGAGTGTTGCTATCCCTGTGCTGTTGCAATCCTGGAATTTCCCCGTTGTGGGACTAATAAAGGCTTATCTTATCTTATCTTATCTTATCTTATATTTAACTGCAATGTTATGACTTGTATTATAGCAGATGTAGGGCCTGTATTTTTTTCCATGTAATTGATAATTCAAAAGAATTCACTTGATCAAAGTAACTTGCTACTTTTTAGTATTTCCTTATTCTTACTCTAGGGCTTTGGTGACTAGTCTTACTAAAATAATTATCCTCATAAAGCAACTACACCGCTGCCTGAGTACAGTCTCTAATCTTATCCGTCTGATGAAACATCTTGCAACAGGACTGATGTCTCACCTGTCAATGAAAAACCTCTGAAAGCCAAAGGCCTCCTCATACCACCTCATGACCTGATGGCTCGACCTCCTGGGACAGGCGTACGCTACGTGGTCAAAATGTGTAACGGGACACGCGACGTCCTCTTCCTCAGTGATCCCCCTCTGAATGACCTCAAACCCGGGCAAAAACTCTCCCCGGTAGTCTGCCTTCTCGATTACCGTGTGACACACGTTTCCAACGACGGACTTGACCACTGAGTAAGTGACAGCGCCGTTGTGGTCCTCCACGGTGGTTGGAGGCACCAAGAAACGGCAGCCCAGGCGAAGGAGAGCCTCGAATGACCTCTGAACATCTTCCACCTCAAAGCACACGTTGTTCACGGTATCCACCGGGTGGTGTGCGCTCACATCATAAAGACACCCCAAGGACTTGCCGTGCTTGTGGCTTCCATGCGCATCATGCAGTTGTTGTAGCCCGTCATTCAGTCCCGCTCTGCCCTCAGATGGTCTCTCATTCACGACGAACACGGCTGCCCCCTTCCTGAAAGCCAGCTGTCTGGACCTGTCTGTTAGTCTGGCAGCAAATAAATTAAACTTGAACTTGGAGACAAGGTCGTTTGCAATTTTCTCTGCATTAGAAACGTGAAGAGAAATGTGGTGTAACCGCTTCAAGAGGGCTGCCATGTTTGAAGTGACGTTTGGTGAGGCGGGGCGTGTCCTGGGGTGTAGCACCAAATTACAGGGCATCGGGCACGGCACTGAATATGGCCCCCCCGGACACCCCCACACACACACCTTTGTTTACTTGTATTTCTTGGAAATATACATCTTGCTTTTCTTTGCAAACATAAAATATCAGGTTCATATCATCAGGAGGGATTTACATGACAACCATGATGATGATGATGATGATGATGATGATGATGACAATCAGGGCCGTTTCTATCTTTTTGGGGGCCCAATGCAAGATTGTGTTTAGGAACCCCAATTTTTATAATAGGGAGGAGTTCAAACATTTTAAAGGGGTCATTGACTGTGTGTTTGTAGGTTTTAACTGTCTCAAATATGTCAACTGGTCATGTAATTAGCCCAAAATTTTCAAAACAGTCAATTCTCTTTAAAAAAAAAAAAAAAAACCCCAAAAAACCAAACACAGCCTTTATCTCATTTTTCCGTCCCAGAAACATTTTTGAATTTTCTGTGGAAATCGTATACTGTACGTCACTTTTAGAAAAAGCCAGCCCACCACCGTCCTTGAGACGAGCCCACTGTGTGGTGGTTTGGAATAACCCCCACAACAGACTGAGACAGACACAGCGCTCGGCTAGAGCAAATAACAGAACAGTGAAATGTGTGTATTAATGTCTACAGGCAGCCCCGCTCCTTCTGGCTTGTTCCGGCTCAGTACTGTGATGTTAATGTCTCATTCATGCCTTGTGTTCATGCTTCCTGTTCTCACTGTGTCTCTCAAATGCAAATGCCATACCTACTGCTGACAATGCCTTTCATGCATTGTCTGTAACTGGGTATAAATACCGCACATATTCTGTAACTCATTCTCTCTTTGACTGCTGCTGCTGACACACACACTCTGTGTCTCTTTGCTGGAGAGCCTCCGGGCTCGCTCCCGGTGCGCATGCACGGCGACGGGGCGAGCTCCGTGATGGCGGTATGATGAATAAACCTACTTAAAACCTTCAATTCGCTGCCTTTATTTTATCATCCGCCATATTGGGGTCACCAGTGAGGCGGAACAAGCCAGAAGGAGCGGGGCTGCCTGTAGACATTAATACACACATTTCACTGCTCTGTTATTTGCTCTAGCCGAGCGCTGTGTCTGTCTCAGTCTGTTGTGGGGGTTATCCCAAACCGCCACAACTGCTCTATTATTGGTCCGCCTAGCTGTCTGTCATTTACTGTATGTCCGTCATGTTGATGGTGGAATGCTAAAGGTAGCCTATTAGCCCCTGAGCTATTACCCCCAAGCAAATACCAGGAAGCTCAAACCAAGCGTGGCTTATAATGCTATCTTCTTCAGATCTTAGTCACCCTAATAGCCATCCCTGCTACCACCTGGTTCACTCCAGCCCATCTCCGAGTGGTTTCATCGTGATTCCACAGCAGATCGCCCATATGGGCACAGCAGTCGCTGCAATAGCCTGGGACCAGGGCTACTGGCCAGGGTTATGGGCAAGTTGCCACAGAATCACGATGAAACCACTGAGAGATGGGCTGCAGTGACACGAGGCACACCGCCGAACCAGGTGATAGCAGGGATAGCTATTAGGGTGACTAAGATCTGAAGAAAATAACAATATAAACGACACTTACAGCGAGTGTCCTGGTAACAGTGTTAGCTCGTGGGCTAATAGGCTACCTTTAGCCTTTAGCTGGCCATGCAAGCCACAAGCCGGTACAGGGCAGGTGATAGGCCACGGAATCACCACAAAGCCTTCGACTCGCTGCAACCAAAATGTCCCGGGACCAGATGCTGCTGGCTGGAGGCTACTGGCTCCCCCACAGTCCTCCATGGATCTGCGCTGCTCTTGCGAGCAGCTTAATTGCTCCAGCTTTCAGCTGGCCGTGAGACCAGAGTGGAGTCCCACAGAGTCACACTGCCCTTTGAGATCCCCTGGCTCAGTACTTCACCTCAAGTCATGGGCCAGGCTGCGGTGATCGGGAGAGTCGTCAAGTGCGTGGTGCTAGTGATTTATTGTAGAATCATGGCAAAATTATTGGGAGATAGGCCGGACTGATCCAAGATACACCATCAACTGTGGATCAGTGAACCAGAGCACTGCTCATCCGAGCTGGGAGGCTAGAAGCTAGTCAGCAATAATGGCCAACTGATGTAAGAGGGAGGGCAGAGTTAAAATGGTGGATGGTTCTTAAAGTGACAGGCTTTAAATCAGCGCATTTAAAGAAAGCCAGGAAAAAAAAATTGCTTCAAAAATTACAGAAAAATAAGAAAATTTGAACAAAATATGTCACAAAAATTTCATTAAGACATGTCTGAGTTATTAAAATGTGGAAAAAGTGTAGTCAATGACCCCTTTAAAATAGGAATGTCCCCCTCCCAGCAAAAACATCAAAAATAAATGGTCATTATCTAGATATACAGAAAAAAACCTGTTACTTAGTGTTATGTCGGTAAAAGGAGCCAATGTCACGAGCTGAGTCCGATGTTCTGCCGGACTCAGTCTCGTGGCTCCTTCTTTGTATTTAAATATATTTATCTGTTGTACTTTTGGTGCCCTTTTGAGTTATCACTGTTTTCTATTTGTCTGTTTATGTTTCAGTTTGTGTTGGCTATGCCTTGTTTCATTTGTAATTATTGTCTAGTCTGTATTTGGTTTTGTATATATTCAGTCTCTGGGTTGACAGCTGTCAGGTGGCATTTCCGGGTTTGTGTTGGCACCGCCTGTCAAGCTGTCAGCCGCCCCTCCCTCACCTGTCAGTACCACCAGCTGATTCCAGTTATTAATTGTTGTTCTCTTCTCCTGCTCAGGCGTACCCACACCTGTTATCACTCGTATTGTTAGCTCATTTACTACTTAAGCTCTGTCAGTTCACTTTATTGCCACCGCTACATTGAATGTCCTCCACTGAGTGCTCCTCAGGACATTTATCCTGTAATCCTCATTCCTCGTCTCCTCCTGGGCTTAACGGTTCAGGAGTGCATCCTTTTGTAAGTTGACCTTGTTTTGCATTTTGTGTTTTTGCACCATTTTGGACTTGTTACTTTCTTTAATAAATGTTGCAAATATCATTCAGCGTTTGGGTTCGTCTCTCCTACCTCTCAGAGGTGAACATGACAGCCAAGGAAGAGACTGAACGTTGAACTGGACACAACTTTTTTAAGTGACCCACTGTCATTACACAGGCACTGCCATCTGGCTGACAGGAGGCCAAAGAGACCGCCCCTCTTCCTTACAGCCCTCTTATACCCCGGGTGGCAGCGGAACCAGACAGGTGGAGCCACCACCCGTGTCACACAATAATATGTCCCAGTAACAACACAACACTTCTCCCCCACTTCAAAAAATGGTCCAAAGCACACACATACAATCGAGACCCTTCCCAATTTGGAACCTGAATCACGCGCAAAAGCAAAACAGAAATATTTAAAGGCCTATGACATTCACTCAAAACAACTAAAGCTAGGGGGGGACAGGTGGATGACCGTTCCACCCCCCACATGGCTAGATGGATTATTCTGCCGTCTATACAAAAACACAGTCCATTAAACAGAAAACTGCCGTGTTCCTAAAATAAATAGCATAAAACATAAAACAATCCCATTAACAGAACTAATATACAATGTGGTTATCCCCCATTCCATCACTATGCAATACATACATCGCCCAACCATCAGTCTGCTCCAGTAGAGGACCACCCCCCCCCGGAAAACCGTCAGACGGTTTCCCTCTGGTGCACCTTCTTTTCTTTGCTCCCGGGGATGACCATTTGTCGTAGCCCAAACACCTCCTTCTCCTCTTTGGCGCACCACAACTCATTGGGATGCCCCCACGAGCCATCAGATAGCTGGAGGTAGCCATCCTTCCCAACAGCCGCCACTTGCAGTCACCCCTGGTTGTCTTCTCGTTGGCGTTTGCCCCGAACACCTCTTGACTGGGCCATCTCTATGGGTCGGACCACGTCCATGACCCCCCAAAGGGGCCCTACTCAGCTCCCAGTGTCTCTGTTTGGCACGTCATTTCACCGTGCTAGCTGGTCCTGCCCCGCTCTCTCTCATTTTCGCTGCCGGCTTCGCCGTTGTGACCCCCTGCTCTCCAGTTCCTTCCAGCCAAAGTCCGGGAGTAGAATGGGCCCTCCACTCTGCGCCACCCACCGTCACGGGCATCCCACTGTGCCGCCCAGTTCCTTCAACTAGGGTTACTTGGGTGCTGGAACCGGAACCTTCCCGCAATGGCCCTGGGTAGAATTGGTCCTGCTCATTTTCCAGATTACTAGGCAAAGGTTCGTCCCACACAACTGTGTCCATTGTTTGCTGAACCGGCCGGTCGCACAAACCACAGCCCGACCACTCTTCTCCAACCCGATACTGTGGGAAGACACTCCTCATGGTTGCCCAATTCAACATGGATCTCACCACTCCCGTGTCCATCAGTAATGGCACTGTTGCCCCGTCCAGTTCCACCATACAGTAACAATGGTCGTTGGTACTTGGGAATACACTGCGAGTAACTGTGGGAGGTGAAGCAGGGAGATCCTCCTTGTGTCTCGGATCCCCTCGCTCGAACCTGTAACATGCCCTGGCGAAATGATGCAAGAGTTCGCACGTGCCGCATCGTATTCCTCTTGCCAGACACTAGCCTTATAACAATGCTTGGTGGACCCACAACCCAAACACCTGGGTGAACCCAGGGCAAACCTTATCTTCATGGCATTGGCATGCTCCTCCTCATCCTCCATGCCATCGTCGCCATCCGGGTCCACTGCCTGCGCCGTCAACTGTGGTTCAAAATGGTGGAGAGCCGCTCTCTCACTGAGCTCCCGTGATAGCTTGTCTGTCGCCTCAACTTGCTGAGCTAACCCGATGAACATGGCTCACGTCAGCTTGCCCGAGTGTGTGAGGAGCTTCGACCTTGTCGCCGGGGAAACAGTATTTTCTGCCAACTGGTCATGGACCATTTCTTCCTCCAACGCTCCAAACCGACAGTCCTTGGCCAGCCGACGCAGATCCGCTACATACCGTTGCACTGACTAACCAGTCCGCTGGTGGCGCTGCCAAAACTGAATCCTCCTGACAATGACGTTTTCCGGGGTGCGAAAATGTCACGCCATTAGCTCAACCACTTCTTCAACGCTATCACCCTCGCCTAAGGTACTAAGGATACGTTGTCCTTCCATTCCCAAGTTGTGAACCAACAGTGCCCGTGCTCGCGACTTCTCCAGTCTACGAAGGTCCAACGCCACTAAATAATTTTGAAAAGCAGCGAACCACCTCGCCCAAGGGGCAGGTGGCTCACTTCCAAACACAACTTGAAAAATGGCCGAATTAAAGTAACCCCTGCATCCATACTTTTTACCCCCGTCGTCAAATGTTATGTTGTGGAGGATAAATAAGTTTGGGCGAGGTACAATGAGCTGTGAGGTTGCAGAGTTTTATTTTCCTCCAACATCATGAGACACACAGCACAGCACTGTAGTTCACAGAGCTGCAAAGTGCGTCTCATGAAGTTGGAGGAAAATAAAACTCTGCAACCTCACAGCTCGTCGTACCTTGCCAGAACTTATTTTTCCTCCACACTGGTGACCCTTGACGAAGAATGGAACACGAGGCGAACACCCCGAAGATGACCCCGACCGGGAAAGCCCCAGCACGTGTCATGGTGCGACCCTCGCCTGATCTCTTCCCTCCACACTGGTGACATGACGAGAGAGTGACCATCTGCTCCCTCTCACCGCGCTGTGGACACAGAGGACCAGAGAACACCTGCAACCTCTTCATCCTCACCGGAGTGCGCACTCTGGAACGCAGTGCTGGGACCAAAACGCACCATGAATGACACGAGCAAACGAAGGAAGCAGACTGAACGGGGACAATCATTGACGCCGACTGCGTTGATTTCCACCGAGCTCCCCGACTCTGACTAAACTCCGGACAGCGGACCTCCAGCACACAGAAGCTCCGCATGCACACCGCAGGATTACGAGGACAGCGCAACTGCCAGTAATGTGGTCACGGCGCCAAGCGCACACCACACCCAGAGACGAACCGGCTCCACAGACTGATACATTGTCCTCCGCCGCTGCACATGCCCGAGAAAAACAGCCGATCGCAACCCTCAGAACCTTCAGGGCTGCTCATGCACCTGAAGCAGACGTGCAGCCCGTACACAGGACTTTGTATGGGTTTCTCAGCCACTGCGCACAAGGGGAATTTAGCCGATTGCTTTCCCTGATGACTTCAGGGCTGCTTCCCACACCTAAAAGCCAAACCGCCTCACACCCTCACACAGCTGCAGTTGTTTCACAGCCGCTACACATCCTTGGGGAATTTGGCTGCTCGCCTTCCCTACATCCTCGCTGGATCGAGCCACGAGAGGAGTCAGACAAAATGTTTTGTTCACAGCCACTGTGGATCTCCTCCAGGTTTACCAAAAAGTCCCTCACCATCACGGATCCAAACGCAATTTTTGCACGGCCAAGACACCTTTGACGTCCCGGGCCGGCACTCACTTACTCCCACCCCCCTCCCCCTCCACAGCGCTTTTCCCGCACCTCACTCCCTAAAGCCGGCTGATTGCCGTCTTGTTCCATTATGCACCAAACACACCAGCCCGTGCGCCCACGATCCACGGCCGGTCAATGTGCTGGAATCCGGAGCTGGAGCCAAACGACGGTGGGGGTGTGTGTGTGTCACAACCCCTGCTGAGTGTTCTGGGGGGAGCCCTGTGGTGACCCACCACAATCTACATGGACATTCAATCTTCACACTCAGCTAGCCGGCAGGAAGCAGAGGACAATTTGTATACGGACAGAGAGCCCCTAGGAGACAATCAGAACAATGGACTATTGTTATACATCCCCGGATTAAGGAGAGGAAGTCCGGGCACCAGTTGGTCATGCAACTGATATGTATTGACTGATATGTATATCAATATGCAAATGTGCCAGGCATTCTCTCACTTTGTATAACATGTACAAAAGAGCTTGCTATACATGCCTCAATAAGACACACAGCACAACACAGCGCACAGCGCTACAGTGTGTCTCATGATGTTGGAGGAAAATAAAACTCTGCAGCCTCTCAGCTCGTCGCATCTCGCCTGAACTTATTTTTCCTCCACAATGTCAGTAAAAGGAGCCAAGGAAGAGACCGAACGTTGAACTGGACACGACTTTATTAAGTGACTCACTCTCACTACACAGGCGCTGCAGTCAGGCTGAGAGGAGGTCAAAGAGACTGCCCCTCTTCCTTACAGCCCTCTTCTACCCTGGGTGGCAGCAGAACTGGAAAGGTGGAGCCACCACCCGTGTCACATGATAATATGTCCAATAACAACACATAGTATAAAAATTGAACCAGCATCTATAAGAATGCTGAAATTTTGCAAGAAAAAAGTTGCATACAATAGTTACACAAAAGCTCACAAATTTACAAGGAAAAAAACAAGTTTATGGGGAAAAATGAAATTTGCAAGAAAAAAAGTTTCAAATTTACAAGAAAAAGTTCCTAATTTACACAAAAGTTTGATGAGTTGCTGACTCAGAGTTGCACCCTGAAATGATAAAGGAATGTGCAGTTCAGATTGCTAAGCCATTATGATATACAAGAAAACAGAGACAGGAAAAAATGCCAAAAGAGTGGAAGAAAATGAGAGTGGTTCCCGTTCACAAGAAGGGTTCTAGGTTAAAGATGAAAAACTATAGACCAGTTGATGTCAGTAGCCTGTAAATTGCTTGAATCCATCATTAGAGACAAGTTTCTAGAGCATTTGGAAAAAAATTCAGATTATGAATCTGGATCAGCATGGATTTAGTAAAGGGAGTCCCTTGAGGACTGGACCCAAGCATTAGATGAAGGATATGGGGTCGACGTACTGTACCTTGATTACTGCAAAGCTTTTGACCGGGTGCCCCACAAGAAGATGTAGACAGTGTCAAAAGTTGGTCCAATATGTGGTTGCTTAGTTTTAATACTGACAAATGTAAAATAATGCACACTGGCAACAGTAACAGGAGATGGAATTATTCAGTGGAAGGGATCCAAGGTTTGAAAATGGTATTAGAAGAGACCTCAAAGGAAAAGGACTTGGGAATATGGCTAACAAATGATTTGAAACCATCTACGCAATGTGTGAAAGCAGCAGAGAGAGGCATGAGAGCTCTCAGGATGATAAGGATAGGTTTTGGAGACATCAATGAAGAAGAATTTCATATGTTGTACCGATCATATGTCAGGCCATATTTAGAATATGTCGTTCAAGTGTGGAATCCATATCTCCAGAAAGACATTGAGCTATTAGAGAATATACAGAGAAGAGCAACGAAACTAGTCAAAAATATTAGACACCTTCCATACACACAAAGATTGGTCAGTTTGAATTTAATGACACTACAACAGAGAAGACTTCGGAGTGACCTAATACAAGTTTTCAAGATCACGAATAAGACAGAATATCAACAGCAAATTCTTCATACTTACACAAGTAACACACTTAAGGGGCCACTCACAGAAGAATTACAAACCTCAAGTTAGACTCCAGGTTAGGAAGTCTTTTTTCACACAACACATCATTGACCATTGGAACAGACTACCTCCTCAGGTTTGTTTTGTTTTTGGTCTTTCGGCTGCTCCTTTTCGGGGTTGCCACAGCGTATCATCGCCTCATATTGCGATGATCCGCATGTTGATTTGGCAAGGGTTTTTATGCCAGATGCCCTTCCTGACACAACCTTGCCCATTTTAACTGGGATTGGGACCGGCACTGAAAGGAGTCAGTTGAGGTGGTATGGGCATCTGAGTAGGATGCCTCCTGGACGCCTCCCACTTGAGGTGTTTCAGGCACGTCCCACTGGGAGGAGACCCCAGAGTAGACCCAGGACTCGGTGGAGAGACTATGTCTCCCAGCTGGTCTGGGAACGCCTTGGTATCCTCTCTGAAGAGCTGGAGCAGGTGGCTGAGGAGAGGGAAGTCTGGGCTTCTCTGCTTGAACTGCTGCCTCCGCGACCCGGACCTCCGGAAAAGCGGTAGAAGATGGATGGATGGGACCGGCACAGGAGTACACTGGCACCCCCTGTGACTGGGTAACATTTCCCTCCTCCATTCTATTATTGTTGAGCATCAAGCTGGATGGCAGGAAGTTCCATTTTTATATGGTCTTTGGCATGACCCGGCTGGGACTTAAACCCCAGCCTCCCGGATGTGGGGCGGATGCTCTACCTCTAAACCACCACTCTGATAGACTAGCTTCTCATGCGGTAGGAGCTCAGATACTTAATGGTTTTAAGAACACCCTTGATAGAGAATGGACAAGGTCTGGATATGGACAATTTACTAGCTTACACTATCTTTAAGGCCATTACAACTAACTAACTAGATTCTGATCAGATGGTTTTTGCAGGAAGTGTAGCCCCTGACCCATGATCTCCTGTTTCACCTCACTTCATAGACAGCAACTGTCTTGTGAAATCAACTCCTACAGTTTTGTTCTGATTGGTTTGAAACTTGGTACCATGGTTTGATATACTCTGATAATTCGCATATTGCAATTTTAATCTCATCGGCTGACCTTGAGGTCCAGATAGCAGAGTACCTCTAGACTTAGCAGCTAAAGCTAAGCATGGCAAAAACTACATCAACTGCCTTCCATCTCAACACCAAGGAGGCATGCTGTCGGTTTAATGTCCATCTCGATGGGACACTACTGCCCTACGACCCAACTCCAACATACCTTGGTGTCAAACTCAACTGGCAACTGACATACAGGCAACACATAGCAGTGCTGTGAAAAAGTATTTGCCGCCTTCACAATTCCTTATATTTTTGCATATTTGTTACAAATTTTTCAGATCAAACACATTTTAATATCAGACAAAGACAACCTGAATAAATACAAAATGCAGTTTTCAAATGATGATTTAATTTATTAAAGGGAAAAAAAATATCCAAACCTACCTGGCCCTATTCATTCATTCATTCATCCAACTTTATGTAGTGTCATTTCACAACAAACAGTCATCTCAGAGCACTTTCAACTGTAGGGGAAGCCCCCACAATTGCAGAAAGACCCCAGCAATCAGGCGATCCCTTGTGAGCAAGAGCTTGGCGACGGTGGAGAGGAAAAACTCGCTTTTAACAGGAAGAAACCTCCAGCAGAACCAGGCTCAGGGAGGGGCCGTCATCTGCTGCGACTGGCTGAGGGGTGAGGGGATAGAGAAGATGAAAAGAACAAACATGTGGAGAGCAAACAGCATGTACAGCACCCTATGTGAAAAAGTAATTGCCCCCCCCCATGTAACATCATGAATTAACTGTGATTAACCACATTTTTTGGAAAGCTGAGTTCAGTTTCAGTAGCTACACCCAAGCCTGATTACTGCCAGACTTGTTGAATCAAGAAATCACTTAAATAGAACCTGTCTGACAACCAAAAGTAGGCTAAAAGATCTCAAAAAGCAACACATCCCACTGTGATCTAAAGAAATTCAAGAACAGATGAGAATCAAAAACCCAGAACAACATCTAAAGAACTGCAGACCTCACTTGCCTCAGTTTGGACACTAGTCCATGATGGAACAATAAGAAAGAGACTGGGCAAAAATGGCATCCATGGGAGAGTTCCAAGACAAAAACCGCTGCTGGACAAAAATAACACAAAGACTCATCTCACATTTGCCAGAAAACATCTAGATGATCCTCAAGACTTATGGGAAAATATTCTGGGGACTGACGAGACAAAAGTTGAACTTTTTGGAAGACGTGTTCTGTTTTATCTGGCATAAAACTAACACAGAATTTCATAAAAAGAACATTATAACAACAGTCAAACATGGTGGTGGTCAGTGTTGGGAGTTACTGTAACGCCACTACTTTTGCAGTAACGTGCTGTGTAACAAAATTACTGTTTAAAAATTCAGTAATGCGTTACAGTTACTGAAATTTGATCAGATGTGTTACTCGCGTTACTCGTTTTATTAATGTGGATAGATATTTTTAGTGCAAATAAAATGACCCTACCATAGCTAGCGCAGCCCTCAGGCTCCTCCGAGGGTTGGTTTCCTGTCCTGCCCCAGTTCACACCGCAACCTGGTGGTGACTTCTCATATCAAGCCCTGATCACCTGTTGCCCGAGCAGTGAGTAGCCCCTTACAGCTCCTACCTCTGTGGTTAAACATGAGCATTTTTTGAGCAGGAAGCTCGCATTTAATGTCCACATTAAATGCATTTAACGTTTCTTGTGCACAGATAAAAAGTGACTGATTTGTTGCAGTAAAGAACAGCTTCTTCTAAGCAGTGAACTTTCATTTGTCCTTTCTGTTTTATTTTATCTTATTCATTTACATGCTGTTGTGATATGCAACTATTTCATGGAAGTAAATTCTCTAAATATGCATTTTTAATGGGCTGGTCCCGGGGTGTCAAACATGTAGCCCGTGGGCCAAAAACGGCCCACCAGGGAGTCCAAAGTTTTCTTTGTGAATTTACAGCTTTATTTCTAGTAAATTTCTGACTTTCTACTGATTACAATAGTTTATGTAAATCTGATACATTTTTTCTCAGTAAGCTGAGACTTTTTTCTCATCAGTTTTCTTTTTCCTTCTTTTTTCTGATGGGAACAAGGGGCCCTTGATCTTGCTATGTGTGCAAGATGATTTAACCCCTTGCACTCTGGTCAATTTCCTAAAAACACCAAAAAAATAATGTGCCCAAAGTAAATCAAAAGCTGTTCTTCAACCCTTTGCAGCATCTTCATGGGGTTGGTCTCATTTAAAAGAAAACACTTTGAATTTTTTGGAAAAACAGTCATAATCTCTCTAAGTGCTCCAGCCACTGAGTAACAGTCATCTAAACATAGTGAACTTGAAGAAAATAAATTTCGCCTGGGTGTTTTTTTGGATACAAATGCTTGCAAATAACACACAGCTTCAGATCCGGGCTGGAAAATGCAACAGAAATGTAGAACCAAGTGTTATCCAGCTGAGGTCAAAATTTTGTAACAATACCACAAAAAATGAATATATTACATAGCTTTGTTCTCAGGTTGTTCCCAGGCGTTTTTGAACTGTGCCAAATTGTGCCAAATGGCACAGTTTGGAAAAATGTCTGTAACTTTTGAATGATTCAATATAGAAGCTTCATCTTGGGCTCTAATGAAAGGTGACACTCAGGGCTGTGTGTGTGGGGGGGGTCCGTCCCCCGCTACAGAGGATGGACATCGCCCGTTGCGCCACAGTCATGGTGCGCCGCGGTCTACTACGCACAGCTGTAATTTACTGATAGGTCAAAAGTCATTTTTGATTACAATTTTCAGGGATAAAGAATAATTTAGCTTATAACACTTACCTGTTCACAACAGCAGCGTAGCTGGCAAACTTCTCTTCCTCATTGTCAGACGAACATGAAGCTAGTCCGCTTATTACGGACTCGTGGTTCTGGTCTCGCGACCCGGTCAAAACATAATTCCATTATTGCGGTTTTGCACTTCCATGATTGCATTTTGGTGAACGATTTTTCAAAACAAATAACAGTAGTAATAAAAAAAGACTGGCAAACGCGTGTGTGTCACCCAGCCTTCGTCGTTGGCCTCCGTCGGTCTATGATGGCCATGGAAGAGAATCCTATACGTCTACTCTGCTGGGACAGCACCGCCTGTGGCTGAACAGGCCGATGCGCGAATGGCAGTCCCTGTCACACAGGTCGCACTTGTGGGTGGTCTCCGTGCTGCTGGGTCTGTGGCGGTTCTTCCTGTGGGTCCTTTATTCATCTGCTGCAGCAGTCAGTCTCTCTTCACCCAGCTTTACACAAAACAGCTTTCGAACTTCTGTGCTTTAATTGGCTGGCTGCATTCACAGCCGTTGGTAGGCGGGTCCTTCTTGCTAGGTTTTCAGTCATTGGTTCTTCAAGGTTTCAGAAACCCAATTCAAGGCTCTTATTAGTCGAATGAGAGGTCAATCATATCTAATCTGTTCACGGCTGTGTCTGTAGTGGAAGAACGGAAATGCAGCTTTTTTTTTTTCAGTGCGCTCTAGGATGCAGCGCCCTCGTGCGCTCTACATACCTGTCAAGTGATACGGTTTCGCCGTATTTTAATACGGGGAAAATGCAATTTTAGCAAATACGGGCGTATTGCCATTTCTGTATGCCAAAAAGAAAAATATACGGGAAAAAAAATTATTGAGAGTGTGGAGGAACACCTCGTGTGTGACCCCCACAGCGTACGGGGCTGGCAGAGCGCTCAGCGTGAGCAATTATCACTACAGTGAGAGGTGTGGACTGATCATTATGCAGATGCGCCTCGCACCTTCTTTTGTCCTGCGGCTCCGGAACAGAGAGGAATTCCGGTGTCAGTAATGCTGCGCCTGATATATGTGACTCTAATGCAAATGTCCATGCTTTCCTGCTGTATACTGTGATGCTAATGTGCCATGCATGCGTTGTCTGTAGCCCGGTATATAAGTTGACCGTCTGCATGAAGCACCCTTTTAAACTTCAGTTCTCCATGTCCGCCTGCACTTATTTCGATCCTCCACAAGCGCACCTAAGCAGTGTTTTTATGATTTTCAAAATGGCTTCATGCAGCGCGCCGCCAGCGAAGAAAACAAAGCTTGAAGAAAAGGGAAATTGAGGGACTGGACGTCACCGAAAAGAATGGGAGAGTCCGAGCTTTGAGAAGGGAAAATACGCTGGCTGGATAAAGGCTTCTCCAGAGGGCCCTACAAACTCCTTCTGTGTTCCATGTAGGAGGAGCATAAAAGTGACTGCATCGGGGATTTTCGACCTGAAGTCGCACTTCGCTACACAGGGCCACAAAAACTGTGCAGCCAAATCGAAAACGTATCAATCGATGGATGAACATTTTCAGGCAGTGAGAGAACCGACGCCTTCCAAATCCAATGCATCACTAGCAGAAGTGATGTTTTGTCATTTTGTGGCAGAGCGCAATCTACCCCCATCGGTGGCAGATCACTTCTGATCTGCCACCTGATCTGATCTGCCACTTCAGAAATGCTAGAGTCAGCAAAGGCTGCTACTTGGAACTATAACAAGCAGCATCAGTGAACATTTTCTTGTTTCAAGTTCATCCAAGTGCATTAGTGTAACAAAGCTGACAATTAAAAACTCTTTAATTCCAAGTGTATATACAGTATCTAGCTGACAATTAAGAACTATATTCAGAATAATTCTTATTGTGTACTTTCAAATTAAGCAATCTACCTTGTGCTAATGTAAATTTGAAAAATATTTTTTATTTATTTTTATTTATTTATTATTAATATCATTTATTTTTTTATTTTTTATTTTATTTTTTTGTGCTACTTGGCTTATTATTTTCACATTACCAAAAAGTTATGGCTCAAGATTGTGTCCATATAAGTGTACATTTGAATAAATATGTTTGAAATAGCTCATGTTGCAGTTGCTGTTTGTTTAGGTTTTTTTTTTTGTTTTTTTGCTTCAGTTTTCTTTCATCTGCCGATAAATACAGTTTTTAAGTACTCAGTACAGGTGTGAAAGCCCCCCCAATAAGGGAGGCATGAGGTATGCCTTGACAGGTATGGCTCTAGGACGCAGAGACATGCCCGCCCGCGGTACACCAGAGTGCAAGAGGTTAAGTATGCATTTAAAAGTAACATGAAAGTTACTTTTCCAAGTAGCTAGTTACTTTAATCATGCAGTAACTCAAAAGTAACTCAGTTACTTTTGAAAAGAAGTAACTAGTAACCATAACTAGTTCCTATTTTTTAGTAACTTGCCCAACACTGGTGGTGGTAGTGTCATGGTCTGGGGCCGCTTTGCTGCTTCAGGACCTGAACAACTTGCCCTAATTGACAGAACCACGTATTCTGTTCTCTACCAGAAAATCCTGAAGGAGAATGTCCAGCCATCAGTTCCTGAAGCCCTCCAATGTTACTGAATTTAAACAAGTCTGCACAGAAGGGTGGGTCAAAATTCCTCAACAGCAATGCAAAAGACTCATTGCTAGTTGTTGGCACCAAGGGTGGCACAACCAGTTATTAGGTTTAGGGGGGAATTACTTTTTCACATAGGGCCAGGTAGATTTGGATAGTTTTTTCCCTTAATAAATGAAACCATCATTTGAAAACCACATTTTGTATTTACTTGGGTTATCTTTGTCTATCATTAAAATTTGTTTGATGATCTGAAACATTTAGGTGTGACAAATTTGCAAAAATATAAAAATCAGGAAGGGGCAAATACTTTTTCACAGCACTGTAGAATCCCTAGATGTCAAAGTCTCTTCAAGGAACAACCTACTATGTTGACTGGTAGGATCATCATGGGGTGTTTCTACATCCACTCTACACACCAGTTCCCTTGCCTTGGTGTACAGTGCTGCTGAATACGCCTCCCCGGGATGGTGTCAGAGCTAACACACCAGGAAGTTGGACACGATCATTAATGAAGCCATGAGATTAGTCACTAGCTACCTTCGTGCTACCCCAACAGAATTCTGGCCAGTGCTGTCAGGTATTGTACCCGAAGCCCTGTGAAGGGAACATCACACATACAGATTAGTTACAAAGGTTCTCCAAGACACTGGACACCCATTACACAACACTGTTCAGGAGTCGCAGCATCTTGGACGACAGAGGTTAACATCTTGCGTGCCTTTTTCTCGTCAAGCAGCAACCCTACTGGGCCTCAATTTCAATGTCATGCAAAGATGGAGAAGAGCCTGACAGCACACCCCCAGACCAACTCAATTTGTGTCATGATTTGCTGCCGTTTTAGAGGCAGCAGAGACGAGAAAAAACCCAAGTGCAGGAGGATGTGATGTATATTAACATAAAGTGTCCCAAACAATAAATCCAAGAGAAGACAGGTGAACAAGTACGGTAAACAGTCAGAGTCATGGTCCCCAAACGAAATAGCAATGGCCAACAATACAAAATGAACCCAAATGCTCCCATGTGTAAATGGCGAGCGGGGGGGGGGGGGGGATAAATTACCCCAGAACGCTCCTGAGACAAAAGTGCAGACCGGAGCCAAGCAATCCAAGGCTCTATGGCTGCACCAAGGTAGAGCCAGAGAAAAGCAGATAACCTAACACTCCAGAAACAGGCAGGTGTAGGTACTTACATAGCAGGAATCACCCAAGCCAAACTCTGCTCAGGTGAAGGGTGACAAACCAATGAACCGACAAATTCACAAGTGCACAGACAGAGCTTAAAAAATCTAAGACATGATAAACTAAACTTGGAATAAGACTTTCGGTCCGCCTCGAAGAGATTCTGGCAAACTGTCCGGCGCCTCAGGAGGGGAAAGCAGCTCCCTGTCCACACTGTGTATGGTGCAGATGGGACACTGATGACTTTGACTGGGGATATCGTCGGGCGGTGGAAGGAATACTTCGAGGATCTCCTCAATCCCACTGATACGCCTTCCATAGAGGAAGCAGGGTTTGGGGACGAGGGGGATGACTCGCCTATCACAGGGGCTGAGGTCGCCAAGGTGGTTAAAAATCTCCTTGGTGGCCAGCCCCCAGGGGTGGACGAGATTCGCCCTGAGTACCTCAAGGCCCTGGATGTTGTTGGGCTGTCATGGTTGACACGCCTCTGCAACATTGCGTGGAGGTCGGGGGCAGTGCCTTTGGCATGGCAAACTGGAGTGGTGGTTCCTGTCTTCAAAAAAGGGGACCGGAGGGTGTGCTCCAACTTTAGAGGGATCACACTCCTCAGCCTCCCTGGGAAGGTCTATGCCAAGGTACTGGAGAGGAGAGTCCGGCCGTTGGTCGAACCTCGGATTCAGGAGGAGCAATGTGGTTTTCATCCTGGCCGTGGCACATCGGACCAGCTCTTTGCCCTCTCGAGAATTCTTGAGGGTTCGTGGGAGTTTGCCCAACCAGTTTACATGTGTTTTGTGGACTTGGAGAAAGCATTTGACCGCATCCCTCATGGTTTTTTTGTGGGGGGTGCTTCGGGAGTATGGGGTATCGGGCTTGTTGTTACGAGCTATTCGGTCTCTGTACGACCATTGTGAGAGTGTGGTTCGTATTGCCAACACTCGGTCGGAGTCATTCCCAGTGAGGGTGGGACTCCGCCAGGGCTGCCCTTTGTCACCGATCGATTTCTAGGCGCAGCCAGGGAATGGACGGTGTCATGCTTGGTGACCACAGGATCTCATCTCTGTTATTACCTCCGCCTGGCCGAAAAGGCCAGGAGGAGGTAATGTTTTTGCCGGGGTTTGTCTGTGTGTTTGTCTGTGTGTTTGTCTGTTTGTCTGTCTGTCTGTCTGTCTGTTTGTCTGTTGGTTAGCAAGATAACTCAAAAAGTCTTGGACGGATTTCCATGAAACTTTCAGGCGTTGTTGGAAATGGTACAAGGAAGAACTGATTAAATTTGGGGGATGATCCGGATCACCGTCTGGATACAGGAATTTTTTAAAGCATTCTTTAACACTGTGACATACGGCTATTTTCAACATGTGCGCAGGCGCAATGGAGGGCGCTGGTCATCGTGTCTGACCAACATAAACTCCGCGTTCTTCAACGTTTTAGGCACAAAAGCACGCGGAAAACACTGGTGGGCTGGGCCCGCCACCGTGCCTGTGTTTGCGCGACGCTGCAAAAGCTGAGACGGGCAGCTGTCCGCCGCCGGATTATTTGGCAGAAATTCCCCGGGCAGCCATAGGCGCTGCGCAAAAACGAGCTGCTCGGCAGCGTGCTGTGTGCCTGTGTTTGCGCAACGCTGCAAAAGCTCAGACGGGCAGCTGTCCGCCGCTGGATTATTTGGCAGAAATTCCCCGGTCAGCCATAGTAGCTCCGCAAAAAGAAGCTCTCTGCCGGGGAAGTTTCCAAATCATCTTTGGCTGCGGAGCGCAACCCCAATAAAGATATAGATTAGATGTACCACGAAGGTCGAGTGCAAGCAAGATGTTTGTGTCTGTGAACATTCCGTCTTTTGGCGAGTTGATACGTAACAATGTTTACAGTTTGATGAGAAGGTTGCTGCCATGTAACAATCATCTTATATCAGCAATTGTCGACTCGTCACTCACACTTCACTCCAGCATTTGGAAGTGGTGGCGTTCCATTTTATACTGAGTCCAATATTGTATGTTATTGTTGTTACAAAACCGCCGACTGTCTGCTGATCTGTATATACTTTTATTTATTTATTTGCTACTCCTTTTAGTTCTGCATTTAATATGAACCCTGAGTTTGAAATAAACGTTTGAATTTTGAATAAAACCCACGCCAACCCGTCTACCTAATTGGCATCCGTCAGTGAAGCCCTCAGTGCTGCTTTCAGTGATCTAAAACACTCACATAACCCATTGGCCCGTGGGTTGTACGCAGTTGTGTCATGACTTCTTTTGTTTTTTCTTTTGAATTCTTGGATGGAACATGAGTGGCCAATATAAGCTGCGGATTCAGCCATCACATATTTCGGATAACTTATGTTGAACTGTATAATCAGAGGAGCTATTGTCTAATTTGACCTTGTTGGATTTTATTACCCCCTTTGTTATATTATTCACTTTCTTTTAACCTGTACTCTTAATCTATTCAAAATAAAGATTAATTCATTCATTAATTCAATTGCAACACCCCCAGCCTGGAAGTTTGCAGATGCAGGACATGGACACAACAGCAACACTTCAGTTTATTACCTCCGCCAAGGAGGTAATGCTTTTACTAATGAACCACTAATCCTATCATTGTGAATCCAATTGCTACTCAGATGTTTTCATGGTCAAGGAATCTGACAACGTACACACAAGCACTGTATGGGGGGAACTGTGGCGCTTGGCGGAGGTCTGCGCTCTCCGAGTGCTTTTCTAGTTTGCAGATGATGTTGTCCTGTTGGCTTCATCCAGCAATGACCTACAGCTCTTGCTGGGACGGTTTGCTGGTGAGTGTGAAGCAGCTGGGATGAGAATCAACACCTCCAAGTCCGAGTCCATGGTCCTCAGCCGGTAAAAGGTGGATTGTCCTCTCTGGGTTGGGGACAGGCTCCTGCCCCAAGTGGAGGAGTTTAAGTATCTTGGGGTCTTGTTCACGAGTGATGGGAAAATGGAGTGAGAGATTGACAGACGGATTGGAGCAGCATCTGCAGTGATGCGGACGTTGTACCGGTCTGTTGTGGTGAAGAGGGAGCTTAGTTCTAAGGCAAAGCTGTCGATTTACCAGTCAATCTACGTTCCTACTCTCACCTATGGTCACGAGCTTTGGGTAATGACCGAAAGAACAAGATCGCGGATACAAGCGGCTGAAATGAGCTTTCTCCGTAGGATTGCTGGACTCACCCTCAGAGACAGGGTGAGGAGCTCAGTCATCCAGGAGAGGCTCAGAGTGGAACCGCTGCTCCTCCACATTGAAAGCAGTCAGTTGAGGTGGTATGGGCATCTGATTAGGATGCCTCCTGGACGCCTCCCACTTGAGGTGTTTCGGGCACGTCCCACTGGGAGGAAACCCCGGGGCAGACCCAGGACTCGGTGGAGAGACTATGTCTCCCAGCTGGTCTGGGAACGCCTTGGTATCCTCTCTGGAGAGCTGGAGCAGGTGGCTGGGGAGAGGGAAATCTGGGCTTGTCTGCTTGAACTGCTGCCTCCGCGACCCGGACCTCTGGAAAAGCGGTAGAAGATGGATGGATGGATGATAAACTGAGTGATTGCAAGTGTGAGTGAGTGTCTGCGTTTGTGTAGGAATGTGTGTGTGCGTGAGTGTGGGTGTGAATGTGCATGTGCGTGTGTGTGTGTGTGTGTGTGTGTGTGTGTGTGTGTGTGTGTGTGTGTGTGTGTGTGTGAACCTGAGCAGTGAGGAGAAGCAATGACAGATTGGAATCACCTGTCAGGCACTGACAGGAGAGGGGGAGTGGCTGCCAGTCACAAAATAAATAAACACAAAACCAAAAGCAAACTAAGGAATAACTACAAATAACTCAAAAGATAAGCAAATGACCAAGAGCAAAAACAGACAAATAATAGGCACCAAAAATACAACAGAACATGACAACAGGCTAGACAATGACAAGGCAGAAATGAAACATACTATGGAACTCAAAAGGTATCATGAAACACAGATAACTAAGAAACAGGAGAAAGCCATGAAGCCGAGCTCGGGAGGATCCCAAGCCCAGTTCATGACAATTTGATGTGACTCCTCAGATGAAGCTACCACCAGGGGCAGAGCTACCTAGGAGAGAGTGGGTCACTTTCAACCGACTACACTCTCGAGTAGACCACTTCAATGCCAATATGTTTTGCTGGGGGCTACGCCCATCTCCAGCTTGCGCATGTGGTGCAGCACAACAGACAGCCCAACGTATCATCCACGACTGTCCTGTCTTTAGCCTATCTGAGCATGCGAAAAACAAACCTAATCCTGCCACTAGAAGATGGCTCCAACTGCTGCACAACATGCTTAGTGTCTCATACGCAAAAACAAGATCCTTGAGGTCAAAGGTTAGACGTCAGATTTTTTCTAAATCTTCTAAACACAATAACTGCTGAAAGAAATGATGTAGGCTTTTCAAATCGATACAGTAGTTGTATCTAACACACAACTTGGACGATTTACACTCTAACCTAACTATGGGTTTGGAGTCAAGGGGTCAAAGGTCAAAGTTCAAAGTTAACATTGCAGTTGTACTGTGGTAAATAATACATGCAACTGTACATTTACTATTACTATAAAATGAGTAAAGCTAGGGCCACCAAACCCGGTATATAGGTTCACCTTGGGATCCTGACCTCTGACTATGGGTTTGGGGTCAAAAGGTCAAAGGTCAATGTTAACATTCCCTGTGCCTTATTACTGTACAATGAGTAAAGCTAGGTCACCAAACGGGGTAGACAGGTTCACCCTGTGACCCTGAAGTGTGACTATGATTTTGGGATCGCAAGGTCAAAGGTCAAAGGTCACCATCAAAATGGCTCATGAACTATATCTCAACAACAAAGAAAGCTAGGGTCACCAAACTTGATACACAATTTCACCTTGGGATTCTGACCTCTAGCTATGGGTTTGGGGTCAAAAGATCAAAGGTCAAGGTCAGCATTCTTCATGCCTTATTACTGTACAACAAGTAAAGCTAGGGCCACCAAACCTGGTCCACAGGTTCACCTTGGGATCTTGACCTCTGACTATGGGTTTGGGGTCAAAACTTCAAAGGTCAGAGTTAATGCTCCCTATGCCTTATTACTGTACAACGAGTAAAGTTAGGGTCACCAAACTTGGTACACAGGTTCATCCTGTGACTCTGAAGTGTGACTATGGTTTTGGATCACAAAGTCAAAAGTAAACATCAAAATGGCTTATAAACTATATCGCAACAACAAAGAAAACTAGGGTCACCAAACCTGGTACACAGGTTCACTCTGAGACCATGACCTCTGACTACAGGATTGGAGTCAGAAGGTCAGAGGTTAAGGTTAGCACTCCCTGTGCTCTCTACTATAGAATGTGTAAAGCCCTTTAGGGTCACCAAACTTGCTACATGGGTTCACCTCAGGATCCTGCCCTACAACTATGGGTTGTATGCTTTGTTGTATGTTCCTGGATGATGAGCTTGTCATAATTTGGTTCTGCCACAGTCACCATCATAGCAGTCTGTCGTGGACGACACTGACTGTTTCATTTAGGTCTGATCAGATTCCTCCACACAGCTCTGTCCTTAGCCTTCCGCTGCCAGGGACTCCTGTCTATATCTAACGTCTTCAAGTTTCTTTTTACAGTATCTTTAAATTTGAGCCTTGGTCTACCCTGATTGCGTTTGCCCTCGCATAACTGTGAGTACAGTAACTGCGGAGGGAGATGCTGGTGGTCCATCCTCTCAACATGTCCGAGCCATCTCAGGTTCATCTGTATTAGCATGTCCTGAATTGATGGTAGTCCAGCTCATTTCATCACTTCTATGTTGGTTATCTTGTTTTTCCATGAGATGTTCATTATGGCTCGAAGGTGTCTCATCATGTACACGTGGAGTTTCTTTACCAGCACTCTGTAGACAGTCCAAGTTTCAGCACCGTACAATAGAGTAGCCAGTACTGTCGCTCTGTACACTTTGCATTTCACACAGATAGACACATGTCAATTGTTCCACAGTCTCTCCCTCAAATTTCCAAACACAGCGCTCACTCTTTCCATTCTGAGAGATAGTTCATCCTCCAGCCTAGCATTCTCTGAAACGGTACTCCCTAGATACTTGAAAGTCTTGCACTTGACTAGTAGCTCTGTACCAATGCTGAGCTCTTCTGGTAGTGATGTTGATAATTGGAACTTTAGTGGTTGATAAAGGCACACTGTCTTCTTGATGTTGATTTTGAGGCTGAATTGGCTAGCTGCTCTTGCAAATTTCTCCACTAAAGATTGCATATCTTCCACACTGTGTGCAACTAGAGCACTGTCGTCGGCAAAGAGCATTTCTCTTACTACTTTTAGCGATGTCTTACTCTTGGCTTTAAACTGTGCCACATTGAACAACTCTGCTTCTTTCCTTGTTTGAATGTATACTCCTTCTGAAGTGTCTTTGAAGGCCACCTCAAGCATGGCTGCCAGATATAGCAAGAAGAGTGTACATAGGTGCCAGCACACACCCTTGCTTCACCCCGTTGCTTACTGAAAAGTCTTTAGATACTGAACCACTCATTGCCACATTTGCTTGCATACCTGTATGGAGTGTCTTGATCAAGCTGACAAACTTCTCTGTACAGCCATATTTCTTGAGTACCTGCTAAAGTCCTTGTCGCGAAACAGTATCGAAGGCTTTACTGAAGTCTATGAAGTGGCATGTTCTGTTCGATTCACTTTTCTTGAACCTGTTTCAAGAAGAAAATCATGTCCATTGTGCTTCTTCCACTTCTAAAGCTGCAATGGGATTCCGTGGGAAATGATGAGGCCAGTTTACGAACAGACAAAGCTTTATTAACACTCTCACATCATCCATACACAGAAAAGCAATGACACAGCCTTCTTCTTCTTCTTCTGATGTTTTATGGCGGTTGGCAAACAGCTTGTAGGTGCATTACCGCCAACTTCACTGGTCAAGAAATTGACCAGTGAAGCTGGAGAGAAACTGAACACATGCATGGAAATAACTGACTGGGGCATGTTTAAAAGAGCCACACATGATCTTAATGAGTACACAGACACTGTGAACTCATATATCAACTTCTGTGAGGAGGACATTCTCCCATTGCGCACCAGGGTGAGATATTCTAATGACAAGCCCTGGTTCACAGCTAAGCTCAGACGGATCAGGAAGGACAAGGAAGCAGCGTTGAAAAGTGGAGACAGGGACTGCTACAGAGAGGTCAAATATCGGTTTAACAGAGAGCTGAGGAGAGCTAAATCTGTGTATTCTGAGAAACTCCAGCAGCAGTTCACTGCTAATGACTCGGCTTCTGTGTGGAGAGGACTGAGGCAAATCACCAACTATCGGCCTCAGGCTTCTAAAGGTCAGGATGACAAAGCCCTTTGCCAAAAACTGTCCCAACATTACGCCCGTTTTGACACCTCGTCAGCTGTGTCCAACTCACCCACTCCACCCAGCTCCACTGCCTCCTCAGCCCCTAATTCATCAAAAGCGGTCCCCCCCTCCTCCTCCTCCTCCTCCCCCCTCCCCTTGTCATCAGTGAGCAGGACGTGCACAGACAGTTCTCCAGACTGAACCCGCGCAAGGCCCCCGGGCCGGACGGTGTGTCTCCCTCCACCCTGAGACACTGTGTGAAAGAGCTGGCTCCTGTCTTCACAGACATTTTTAACACCTCCCTTAAGCAATGTCACGTGCCGACCTGCCTCAAATCCTCCACCATCATCCCTGTCCCCAAGAAGCCACGGATTACTGGACTTAACGACTACAGACCTGTAGCGCTCTCCTCTGTAGTCATGAAGTCCTTTGAGCGCCTGGTCCTGTCTCACTTCAAGTCCATCACCACACCCCTCCTGGACCCGCTGCAGTTTGCCTACCGTGCTAACAGGTCTGTGGACGACGCAGTCAACCTGGCCCTCCACTCCATCCTGCAGCACCTGGACTCCCCGGGAACCTACGCCAGGATTCTGTTTGTGGACTTCAGCGCCGCATTCAACACCATCCTCCCCGATCTGCTCCAGGACAAGCTGTCCCTGCTCAACGTGCCTGACTCCCTCTGCAGGTGGATCACCGACTTCCTGACGGACCGGAGACAGCATGTGCGGCTGGGGAAGTCTGTCTCAGACTCTGTTAGCATCAGCATTGGATCACCCCAGGGCTGTGTACTTTCCCCCCTACTCTTCTCCCTTTATACCAACTCCTGCACCTCCTCCCACCAGTCTGTTAAGCTGATTAAGTTTGCGGACGACGCCACCCTCATCGGGCTCATCTCCAACGGCGACGAGTCCGCCTACAGGGAAGAGGTGGCCCAGCTGGTGTCCTGGTGCAGCCACAACAACCTGCAGCTGAATGCTCTGAAGACAGCGGAGATGATTGTGGACTTCAGGAAAGTCACAACCCCCCTGCCCCCCCTCACCATCACAGGCTCTCCCATCACCATTGCAGATTCCTTCCGCTTCTTGGGCACCACCATCACCCGAGACCTCAAATGGGAGCCAACCATCAGCTCCCTCATCAAAAAGGCCCAGCAGAGGATGTTCTTTCTGCGGCAGCTGAGGAAGCTCAAGCTACCCACCAAGATGTTAGTGCAGTTCTACACGGCCATCATCGAGTCCATCCTCACCTCCTCCATAACTGTGTGGTATGCAGGAGCCACTGCCAGGGACAGACTAAGGCTGCAGCGCGTCGTGCGCACTGCTGAGAAGGTGATAGGCTGCGAGCTCCCATCTCTCCAGGACCTGTACATCTCCAGGACCCGGAGGCGTGCTGGCCGGATCATAGCCGATCCTTCACATCCTGGTCACGTACTGTTTGCCCCCCTCCCCTCAGGTAGAAGACTTCGGTCCATTCGGACTAAAACCTCCCGGCACATGAACAGCTTTTTCCCCTCTGCCATCAGACTGCTGAACATTAAGTGACTTTTTGACTCTCGTGCACTATGTACAGCAGCTCAACCAGACTCACGTCATTCATCACTGTTTTTCTGTTGCATTATCGACTGCACTATGTGGTACTTCACATTATCTGCTACTTGCTAATTTTTTAAAACTGCCTTGACTAGTACTACTCATTATTACTAGTATTATTATTATTATTATTATTATTACTTATTTTTCTACACTTATTGCACGTTTTTTGTCCTTTAGTTTTTTAGTTTATCCCTTTTTCTCATCATGTTTTTAATGTTGCAGCATGGCACCGAGACAAATTCCTAGTTTGTGTACTACATGAACAATGGCAATAAATCTGATTCTGATTCTGATTCTGACTTCTGGAATAGAGTGTGATTCAAAATGGCATTACTCTCCTATATCCTTGAAATTAGTCCTGTTTCCCTAATAAACCTAAAAACTGCCTTATAGACCGCATCCCCTGAACTTCTCTGCAAAATGTCTTTCATACTGAGCTGGGTTTTGTTCCTGTATAGACTGTCCACCAATGCTAACCGTGCAAACTCATACTTTGGACAGTGCATAAATATATGTTCAACTGTTTCATCGTTTCCACAATAATCACATTTTCTATTTGGGTGTTTTTCCATGATAACTAATGTACTATTCAGCCCTGTGTGACCTAATCTTAACCTGGATATGATGTCCTCCGCCTTTGTCCTTCTCTAGCTCCCCCTACTTTCTTTTGTATGCCATACAGGCTTTGTCCTTTACTTCCTTTGTCTCACTCTTCCTGCCACTTCTTTTTAATTTGTGTTTTGATAATGTTCTTGAGCTCTGCTTTACTATGTTTTACATTTCAACTAACTTGACTCATCCTAGTTACCCTTTTTGCATATTTATCTGCTAGCTCATTCCCCAATGACACAGCCAAACCAGGTTTCTCCTTATAACTCCACAGATCATCTCACATCTGCATGACATTTCACATCACACTGCATGATATCCAACTCCACAATACATTTCCCTTCAACCCCCAGCTCCCTCTTCCTGCCAACTCCCCATGACGTCCCTGCCTATTATTATTACCTCCGCCAGGCTGAAAAGGCCTGGCGGAGGTAAATGTTTACCACTGCATCCTGACTGAGACGCTGTCTGCTGACTCCTCTACAATATACATTGCCATATCACCAATATGCATTGCCATATCCCCCCCCCCCCCCACAGACAGAGTCAATAATACAACGACTCGGAGTGTGAATGCAGTTTCACCTGCAGATGAATTTAATAACTTTTTTGTTAACATTGGTCCTAATTTGGCTTGAGAAATACCCATTACAGCACCTATGGGTGATACAATAAGCAAAAAACACTACTATAAAAGACTCCATTTTCATAAAGAACACAGGCGAGAGAGAGGTCATTGAAATTGTTAAATTGTTTAAAAGTAAGACATCTACGGACTGTGATGGTATTGACATGCTCTTAGTCAAAACTATTATTGAATACTTAATGAAACCACTGACATATATTTGTAACCTGTCTCTCCTAACAGGTATATTTCCCATTGCAATGAAAATAGCTAAAGTAATTCCGATATACAAGACGGGTGACAGAGGGGAACTTTCAAACTATAGACTAATTTCACTATTACCGCAATTTTCCAAGATACTTGAAAAAATATTCTGTGAGAGAACTGACAACTTCATAATGAAGAATAATTTATTGTGTGAGCAGCAATATGGGTTCAGACACAAGAGGACAACTGCATTTGCTCTAATGGAATTTATAGAAAAAATATCAATCAGTTGGGGTATTCCTGGATCTTAAAAAGGCATTTGACACAGTGGATCACAATTTATTATTAAAGAAACTACAAAATTGTGATATTAGGGGGTAGCACTGTCCTGGTTAAGTAGTTACTTAAAGAATAGATATCAGTATGTATGTGTTGGTAACAAAAACTCACAGTTACTGAAGCTTACTTGTGGAGTCCTACAGAGTTCAGTTTTGGGGCCATTGTTATTCAATATGTATATACAGTAAATGATATATGTAAAGTCTCGGAAAAAATGGATTTAATATTGTTTGCCGATGACACTAATCTATTATGCAGTGGAAGCAATTTGGAACAACTTTTGGATACACTCGGAAAGGAATTAGGAAAGCTTAAACTGTGGTTTGATTCAAACAAATTAACGCTCAATTTAAGTAAGACAAAATTTATAGTTTTTAACAACCATCACAACAATTTAGTATCTAAACTCAGTGTAAATGGTGTAGAGATTGAAAGGGTATCTGAAACTAAATTTCTTGGAGTAATAATTGATAATAAACTGTGTTGGAAGTCACATATTAATTATATTAAAGGTAAAATATCTAAATCAATCGCAATACTACACAGAGCGAAATATTTGCTGAATCAACCCACATTATATACTTTGTATCATTCATTAATACTCCCATACATGACATATTGTACTGAAGTATGGGGAAATACATATAAAACAAACATATATCCACTCTTTATGCTTCAGAAGAGAGCTATTAGAATAATAAACAAAGCTGCTTACAGGGAACCAACAAACCCACTTTTTCTTAAATTAAAAGCTCTCAAGTTGAAAGATCTGGTTGACTTTAAAACTGCAGTAATAATGTTTAAAGTGAAGAAACTATCACTGCCCACAAATATCCAAAAATTGTTCCAAATAAGGGAGAAACAATATCATTTCAGAGGAACATGTATATTTCAAAAACCTTCAGTGAGAACTACCACCAAGCAACACTGTGTTTCAGTGCAAGGAGTCAGATTATGGAACGATTTTGGACCTGAATTAAAATCATGTACAACGCTTGGACAATTTAAACAAAAACTAAAGGAAGAAATACTCCAAACATATTTACAAGACGACATGTAAAATCACATAAGGATTGACATATCCAGCCTGTGTTGTGTTGTAGCTTAGTTTTTTGTCACATTTTGCCTTAGCTTTGTTCTGAATTGTAGTCGCTCTTGTTTTGTTTTTCTTTTGAATTCTTGGATGGAATATGGGTGGGCAATATAAGCTGCGGCTTCAGCCATCACCCATTTCGAATAACTTATGTTGAACTGTATAATCAGAGGAGTTATTGTCTAATTTGACCTTGTTGGATTTTCTTTCCCCCTTTGTTATATTATTGTTTCTTTTAATCTGTACTTTTAATCTATCCGAAATAAAGATTCATTCATTCATTCAAACCTTTTGGATTACAATGTGGCTCACTACAATGTATACTGTATATCATTCTGTACATGTCAAATAACCAAAACAACAAATGCAAGCTCCTTGAAGTAAACTATTTGCTTATATATATACAGTATATATATATACTGTATATTTCTGCTGCACATCCACCAACCACAATGCTCCGCACTATATATATATATATATATATATATATATATATATATATATATATATATATATTTATAGTAATATGTACATATGTATACTAGCTGCTCTTGTTTTTTCTTGCCTTCTGATTGTTGCTCTGAGTGTTGCTATCCCTGTGCTGTTGCAATCCTGGAATTTCCCCATTGTGGGACTAATAAAGGCTCATCTTATCTTATCTTATTTATACAGAGCTCCTGTGGGCACCCAGCACACGTGCGGGCACCCAGCACAATGCAGACTGATAATATTCATGCTTAGCAGGGATTGCATACGAACAGAGAGCCCTAGGGGGACAACCAGAACAATGACTATTGTTATTCATCCCGGGAGTAAGGAGAGGAGTCTGGCGCCAGTTAATCACGCGATTGATATGTATTGTCTGATATGTATATCAATATGTAAATGTGCCATGCTAAAAGAACTTCTTTTATATGGACTTTTAGTACATTCAGTTACAATTTGTTTCCACATCTCAATAAATTTCAACCAAATGTTTTCAAATGATCACGTTTGAGGAGAGAGAGAGGCCTCTTTGGCTTTCTCAGAACAAACACTCATAAAATTGAAACAAATTCAATGGAATTTATGCACAAAGTTCCAAATCCCTCGATCTATTCGCAGCCAATCAACATTGAGCCCTGGGCCACATGATCAGTGACGTAGCAGGTCTGCGTTTATTTTGGCTGTGCTGCTGGTTTGTCTCGCTGTCGCCGGCCGCCATTAAACACGACAGAGGTAACGTTAACTATGGAGCGTCGCTTTGTTTTGCCATGATACCACGAGTTCCCAGGCTCTGTCAGGGTGTGCTTTTTTTTTTTTCTGCTGGAGGTCAGTGATTCCCTAACTGTAAAAATGTGAGAGAGCAGAGGAGCGGAAATAATTTGGACAGGGAAAGGATTGATTGATCTGGAGGAGGAGAAGGGGTTGTTGTGGGATTCGTCAGTAGTTGAGAAAAGAGCAGTCACGAAGCGGTAAGATTGACTTTTTTGTTGCAGTATTCCCGATAATGATTTTTGTTCTATAAATATAAGCTCTGTCGTGCTTGTTCGCAGCTAAATCTCACGACTGTTTATATGCTATTGTTAGCTTCGCCGCTAGCGAGCTAAAGAGAGACAGACTACATAGTAAAGCCAGGGTGACACAAGCCAGGCTCAGTAGACTTTAGAAACAACGCTCAACTGTTAATAGTAATTGTTATCATTGAGTTTCTATTATATTAAAATCACAGCCTGTCAGTGTGCCATTTTGGTGTCTTGAGTTATTTGGCAGACTGTTGGTAAAAATGTCAAAATCTTGATTTGGATACATCTTTAATTTGTCAGTTCATTGTTTACAGTGATTATTCACAAAGATTGTTTTTGTGTTGCCATCATCACAACAGTTGGACCAACTTCAGTGATCCGCAATGACGGACCAGAAGGTAAAATGGGCCTGTGACTACTGCACTTATGAAAATTGGCCTTCGGCAGTTAAGTGTACTATGTGTCGTGCACAGAGATTGAGGGGGCCCATTATCACTGAGGAACCTTACAAGAACAGCCCTGATTTAGACAGCAGTATGGAGTGGAATGCCCCAAGAACTGAGAGTGGCAGCAGCCTGCTGATCTGCCCTGACTCCAGTGCCAGGCCAAGAGTGAGGTCAGCCAGTATGGCTGAGATAGCCAGTAAATGGTCCTGCCACATGTGCACCTATCTGAACTGGCCCCGTGCCATCCGCTGCACACAATGCCTGTGTCAGCGACCGAGGACCAGCAGTCCCACCGAGTCCCCGCATTCGTCCAATGTAGGGTGCCGTCCCACTCTCCATTCCCCCGTGGACACCTGTGAGGAGTATAATGACAGAAACAGACTTAACACCCACCAGCAGCACTGGACATGTACCTCATGCACTTACCAGAACTGGCCCAGAACTACAAAGTGCGTGGTGTGTGACCTCCCCAGGCCCAATAACCAGGAAGCAATACAGCTGGCCGAGTCTGCTGAGCCCTCGTCTCTGATCAATGAAGAGGACAGGGCTCGATGGAGGGGTGGCTATTTTGAAGGCCATGGCCAGCAGAGATCACCACCTATGCCAAAAAGAGAAGAGCAGTTTCACAGGATAGAGCTCGCAGCTGGAGCCATGAGCAAAGAGGAGCAAGAGGTAGACTTCAAGAAGTTGAAGCAGATTAGAAATCGAATGAGGAAAACGGATTGGCTGTTTCTCAGTGCATGTGCAGGTGAGTTTTGTTTACATTTCAACAAGTAAGGGCTCTTTTGTGCACCCTTTGCATTTAAAAATGGATACATTTGTTCTAAATATAACCATCACTGCCCCCATAAGTCTATGCATACTTTGTGCTGGCATGCATGTTAAGCGATACGTCCACTAAAGGGCATTAAAATTAACCTCAAAGCAGACTGAGAGTGGAGGTGATATTGTTTGTATCACTTAAGAAAGGGAATCGGCGAAAACAACATAATGTTTGCTATTACTTACCATGTGGCATAACTTCTCCCCAGAAGGTAATATAAAGTATTTTGTTGGGTTTTGCTGCTATTGCTCAAGCTGTTGCTACACTGCCGACAGTGCAGCCACGATTTCCAGTGGTCCTGCTAGGTTTGATCTGTATCCATAAGCTTCAGCGACTGTGCAGAAATTTGAATGAAATTAACTCATAGTTGGGATAGAAGGCTCTGTTCATCTCCATATGCATCTAATGTATTTTTTTTGATTGTTGATACATGTTCTAATTTCTGTTCTAAAGCCTTATTTCTACTGACTGCAGTTTGATTCTGTTTGGGCTACGGTGCGATCTTAGTCTTGCGGCAGTCTCCGTCAGCTGGATTTGTGTTATGAAGTGGCACGGATAAGAACAAGGTTCACATGACAAGATTATATGAGAATTATATAAAATAACATGATTTTTAAAAGTAAGTCCTTTAAATATTTTTTTTAATGAAGTTATTGAATACAGTGGATGCCATGGTTTTTCCTTGCATGCTGGATGCTGCATTCATCAAAAATAGACTTGTTGTATATTTTTAGGGATTCATTGTGGCGAGGTGGATCTGTATAGGCACCGCATCTGGAAAGTAGAGCATTGACTAGAATGGGGAACTATTTGCTGCGGCAACCGCATCACAGGCACCTCCATAATGAACGCAACCACAGTCAGTTGAAATTGCGGGTAATGGTATCAAAAATGAAACATTGCTGGCATTGTGCATCTGCACACTATAGTCTGCACAGAATCCATGCTCTTGTTCCCTCTTTTCTTAAGGTGCGTTCAGACAGAAAGCGTGAATTTTTCGCATGTCGTGATTACATGTTAATGTAAACACGCAAATAGAGGTGAATTCGCCATCTGAGCGAGTTGCAGACAAACAAACTTGTCTTTATAACTTCTGCACTGTCATGTTTACAGTCATGTGAAAAAAATTAAGATGTTTTTTTTTTTTTAAACATATTTGGACATATGGATATTTAATATCAGTGTTTAAAATACTGGGAGATTCATGTAATACAACTAAACAATTAAAAATGAATTAGACTTTTTTCAAATGTTCTGTAAAACATAATTCTAAACAGATGATGAGGAATAAATTAGGATACCCTCCATCTTTTTTAGGACACCCCCACATTCATTCCCACTTAAAATGGCTAAAATAAATGTTAAAAATGCAAATAAAAACAAAAACAAGGTTAGACATAGATATGTGAACATGTCTTAATAAAGAACTGAATATTCAATGGGGTATCCTAATGCTTTCACATGACTGTAGGTTTACACTATCTGATGGGGCACTCACCTGGAAAAATAGTCCCTGCCTTCAAAACTTCACCTGGATGACGGTTGTTTACACTGCTAGCCTGCTAGCTCTCATTAGCACATCCATGGCAAGAGTCTGTGGTAAATGATTCCAACCCTACAATTCATCTGCAGAGTTTCCCCATTTGTCTGCAGGTGAGTGGCAGTCTCCATTTTCAAACTAGCTTACTCTCCAGTTTTGATACTTTTAACTCCTGTGATGGCAGAATCCCAAGGCTGATTACTAGCTAGCACTACCGAATTCCTCGGACACGCGAGTGCATAAATTTGCGTGTTTTCCACATTTACATTAACTTTACATGTATTTGTGTCTCGTGTTCGCGTTTGGTCTGAACGCACCTTTATAACCGTTATGTTTTTGTACAACTTTGTTCATGATGTCATGTTGAGTGACGACAGAGTAGCATACCCTAGCCAAATACTGTTTTTTTTTTTTTTGTTTTTTTTTTTCTTTCTTTCTTTTTGGTCACATTGTATAAAATTTATTTTCTGCTTAACTTGTCCTGCTACAGATGGTATCTCACTTTGCAGAGAACCAAGTTTGGATTGTTTGTGTTTTATAAATGAGTGACTACATTTCTCATTTGTTTAGACAGTAAATATGGGACTACACACAGGGCTCTGCTAAACATTTAGTTTTTTTTTTTTTTATACAATATGGGCATATCTGAAACATGAATGATCTTAAATGATGGGATAGTAAAGATTTGACTCCCTGTGCCAGTGAGAGGATCTTTGAGAACCTTAGAGGGTGTGAGTGCTTCCCAGCTGGTGGGTATGAATGGGCAGTCTGGGCAGCACAGGGAGTGTGCAGCCCGTGGTCCAGAGACTCCGCTGGCTCAGAGTCAACAGACCTTGTAAACAGTAGTGCTTATGTGCTGAACAGGGGATCCTGGGAGGCAAAAATAGCCTTGTGAAGACATGCACAACATCAACAAAAAATAGCAAAACATAAGACATGACTGCAGCACATGATGAGCGTCCCCATGACCTTTGCGCTGAATGGACTTGGGAGCTTGCTGTTGGAAGCAACATTATATGTCATAGTAAGATAGCGTTTCCCTTTAAATGCATGTCTTGAATGCACTTGTTGATGGTTCTGTAGTTCCAGCTGACATTTGTTTAAATTCTTAATCCTACTATCCTTTATTATTCATATATCAGCTGACTTGTTATGCTGCATGTGCTCTTCAACGCATTTGTCAGTAGGGGAAGTGCCAGAGTCGCCAAGCCAAACTGAGCACTTCCTCACATCTCAAAACATGATCTCACTTCACTGTGTTGCTTTCCCACAATTCTGGCCTAGCATTTTTGCCAAGCTCTGTACCGGAGCCATAATCGGGTCATCCCATTGATTCTACTTTCCCACAAAGGAAAGCAGAGTGTGTTTTTGAATTGTTGTTCTTTTGTTTGACTGAAAGACTCTTTACTGCCGAGTCTTGAGATTGCGGCGCTGTATAAACATTTATGCTTATAGCAGGATGTTGCTCCAGTTAATGTTGTGTACAGTTTCTGAGATTAGTGTGGAAAAGGAAATATTGTGGAAGAGTTCAGTTTGTTTGGCTACTAGCATATAAATAATCTTGAATTAATCTAATCCAGCAGGTCAACAAGTATCAGCCACTCTTGAGAACAAGAACAACAACAACAACAAAAAAAAAAAACACGACATGCTGTGGCCTCCATAATGGTTGGGGCCCCTTTGCTCCACAACTGAAATTTTCAAATCGGTAAATTCAAGCATGACTAATGTCCACATTGTAGACTTTAAGGATATTTACACAAATTTTAAGTTTACCATGTTGAAAATACAACTTTAATGGATAACAGCCCCATTTCATGGCACCATTGTCCTCGTATCAAAACAGCCACTAAATCCAGAGGTGCAGAAGTCTTAGGATACCAGAGTATCTTATATGCATCTTTCCTAATAAACAGAACACACTCAGATTATCCTAAAAGCCTGAGAAGATGAATGTTCCAAATGTTATTTGCAACTTTTTTTTTTAATCCTTTATTAGTCCCACAATGGGGAAATTACAGGGCGTCCACGTGAGTGGATGAGGCAGCCACTGGTGCGGCACCCAACCCTTTCACCATTCACACCTGGGGCCACTTTAGAGTCTCCAATTAACCTAACTTGCATGCTCTTTTTTTTTTTTTTCTCTTCACTTTGAAGTGGTGCAATGTGAATAACTAGTTTAGTTGAGAAGCAACACACCCATGCTGATCAAACATGCCTCTCATGCCAGATTGTAGTAGTTTATTGTGAACCACTGTGAGACAATAAGAGACAAATGTGAGACAATGTTAGACAAAGATGACATAAGTAAACACAAAATGCAGTTTTTAAATGAAGTTGTTTATTATTAAGGGAAAAAATCCAAACCTACATGGTCCTGTGTGGAAAAAGTGATTGCCCCCTAAACCTAATAACTGGTTGGGCCACCCTTGGCAGCAACAACTGCAATCAGGTATTTGCGATAACTAGCAATGAGTCTTTTATAGTGCTGTGGAGGAATTTTGGCCCATTCATCTTTGCAGAATTGTTGTAATTCAACCACATTGAAGTGTTTTCAAGCGTGAACTGCGTTTTTAAGGTCATGCCACAGCATCTCAATCGGATTCAGGTCAGGACTTTGACTAGGCCACTCCAAAGTCATCATTTTGTTTTTCTTAAGCCAGAGGTGGACTTGCTGGTGTGTTGGATCACTGTCCTGCTACAGAACCCCATTGCGTTTCAGCTTGAGGTCACAAACAGATGGCTGGACATTTTCCTTCAGGAATTTTTGGTATACAACAGAATTCATGGTAGCAGACAGCGGAATTCATGGTTCCATTTACCACAGCAAGTCTTCCAGGTCCTGAAGCAGCAAAACAGCCCCAGACCATCACACTACCACCACCATATTTTACTGTTGGTGTGATGTTCCTTTTCTGAAATGCTGTTACTTTTATGCCAGATGTAATGGGACACACTCCTTCCAACAAATTCATCTTTTGTTTTATCAGTCCACAGAGTATTTTCCCAAAAGTCTTGGGGATCATCAAGATGTATTCTGGCAAAACTGAGATGAGCCTTTATGTTGTTTTTGCTTAGCAGTGGTTTTTGTCTTGGAACTCTGCCATGCAGGCCATTTTTTCCTCAGTCTCTTTCTTATGGTAGAGTCATGAACACTTGACCTTAACTGAGGCAAGTGAGGCCTGCAGTTCTTTAGATGATGTTGTGGGGTCTTTTGTGACCTCTTGGATGAGTCGTTGCTGTGCTCTTGGGTAATTTTGGTCAGCCCGCCACTCCTGGGAAGATTCACCATTGTTCCATGTTTTCGCCATTTGTGGATAATGGCTCTCACTGTGGTTTGCTGGAGTCCCAAAGCTTTAGAAATTGCTTTATAACCTTTTCCAGACCGATGGATCTCAATTACTTTGTTTCTCATTTGTTCCTGAATTTCTTTGGCTCGCAGAATGATGTCTAGGTTTTGAGGATCTTTTGGTCTACTTCACTTTGTCAGGCAGGTCCTGTTTAAGTGATTTCTTGATTGAGAACAGGTGTCAGGTTCAGGTTACTTTGTTTGTACCCGTAGGTAGATTTGTTTTGCAGTCAGGTGACATCCATATTTACAAACCACAATTACATTCAACATGAACACAAACACAGGCACACATGAAGCTGACTATAAACATGATAAAAGTACTCAAGGCTCCACCAATCAGGACATACACTACCGTTCAAAAGTTTGGGGTCACCCAGACAATTATTTTGTGTTTTCCATGAAAAGTCACACTTATTTACCACCATGAGTTGTAAAATGAATAGAAAATATAGTCAAGACATCGACAAGGTTAGAAATAATGATTTGTATTTGAAATAATAATTTTTTCCTTCAAACTTTGCTTTCGCTAAAGAATCCTCCATTTGCAGCAATTACAGCATTGCAGACCTAACATGATTGCACAAGGCTTTTCTAATCATCCATTAGCCTTCTGGTGCAATGAGCAAACACATTGTACCATTAGAACACTGGAGTGATAGTTGCTGGAAATGGGCCTCTATACTCCTATGTAGATATTGCACCAAAAACCAGACATTTGCAGCTATAATAGTCATTTACCACATTAGCAATGTATAGAGTGTATTTCTGATTAGTTTAAAGTTATCTTCATTGAAAAAAGTGCTTTTCTTTCAAAAAATAAGGAAATTTCTAAGTGACCCCAAACTTTTGAACGGTAGTGTAGGACAAAGCGATAAGAGAAAAAACAAAGAGAGAAGGGTCATATTAAAAAGTTCAAGACTAGTCAAAGAGGTTAAAAACTCAAGTCTAAAACCCAATAAAAGATTTAGAACCCAAATTAAAAAAAACTACAAAAATAAGTAAATATAAAATTAATAAATAGGTAACTAAATTACGTGCAATATATTGTTACATCTTGTTCAACTCTTTAACAGCAGCTGGAACAAAGCTGTTTTTGTAGCTCTGGGTTTTACTTTTTGGGACAGCAAACCTCCGTCTGGAGGGAAGAAGCTGAAAGTGGCAGTAATCAGGCCTGGGCGTGGCTAGAGAAATTGAACTCAGCTTTCCAAAAACATCTTCATTTAAAAACTGCATTTTGTGTTTACTTGTGTTATCATTGTCTAATATTTAAATCTGTTTGATCTGAAACATTTAAATTTGACAAACATACAAAAAAATGAGAAATCAGGAAGGGGGCAAACACTTTTTCACACCACTTTATAGCATTATTTTTATTCCCATTAGAGAGCAAAACATTTCCCTTCCTCAAGTCTATACCTTTCAAGAATTTTTTTTTGTATTTTATTTTTTTTTTAGTTATTTGGCATTATTACTCTGTTTAATATCCTCATCCAAACCATTCCACAAAATCACCCCACAAACTGAAATGCATAAACTTTTTGCGTAGTATGAAAACAAGGAACTTTTAAATCAAATCTTCCTCTCAAATCAAATCCTCTTTCTCCAGAAACAGTTTTTGTATGTTACCAGGGAGCAAGTTATTTCTTGCTTTATAAACTCTATTCTATTAAATTCTGTCTTTAAAGTGACACTCTGGCAAAAATCAAGTTTTTTTTTCTGTTGTTAACATGTCTGTAACATGTTTTTTGACTTACAAGACATCGAGCAAAACAACATAGTTTAATCCAGATTTAAAGAATTTATTTTTGTCAAACCATAACTTTAATTTACCCAATTCATTTTTGACCACATTCAACAACTGCTGCAAATTCTCACCAGCACAAAAAAACATTAGTGTCATCCTCAAAAAACACGTTTCAAAATATTTGATACTGTACAAATGTTATTAATGCACAAAATAAACCATTTGGGGCCTAATACTGACCCTTGGGGAACACCACAAGCAATTTCTAACTGACTTGACCTAAATTCACCCAACTGCATGAACTGTTGCCTGTTTTTTATATAACCTCTAAGCCAATTTAAGACTATCCCTCTGACATTATAGTCTTCAATTTTTTTTTAAGTAAAATATCATGATCTGTTGTGTCAAATGCTTTTTTTCAAATCAATAAACACACCCACAGCATACTTCTTATCAATAGAATTGATAATAAAAACTTTACGACAACTCAGCTACTTTTTGGTACTTTTATTCCAAGTATGCAAACTCTTGGCATGAACTGGAAAGAAAAGAAAACAAGTGAACACATGCTGTTTGGGAAGCCTGTCTCCTGTCAAACGGCTCCACACAATGAAAAGTACACTGCACAGCAAAGTTTAAGATAAGATAAGCCATTATTAGTCCCACAATGGGGAAATTCCAGGATTGCAACAGCACAGGGATAGCAACACTCAGAGCAATGATTTAGAACAGGGGCCCCCAAACTTTTTCCTGTGAGGGCCACATAACTTTTGCCTTCTCTGATGGGGGCCAGGGTCAGTTTGTAACAGAAAAAGTGTTGACGATCGCAGGGGTGCCTAAACGTAAACATTTATTGTTTTCCAGAAAGCCACACATAACCAAATATTTAACCCTTTTTCGGGATCTTCACAGGAAAAAAAAGTCAGAAAATAAATAATAGCACTATTAATGAAATAAATAACACCATTTATGAAATAAATAATAACCAAATAACCCTCTCTGGGTTTTTCACAGAAAAAAAGTTGATGGAACATTAACTTTCTGTTGTGCCGTGCACAATCTTAACAGGTAAAAGTTCAGCTTAGTTGTCAGAGCAGAATCTCTTACTTAAATGACTCATATGAGCAGTCTCTCAAAGTTTTTGTTTCTTCCTTATAATCCTTTTGTCCTCTACTGGGACAGTCAGAGCACTCAGCTTGAGCAGGAAACAGAACAATCACGGGATTGATATGTATGGACTGAGATCAATATGTAAATGTGCCTTACATTCTCTTTTGTCCTATTGTCATACAGCCCCGGAGCAAAGAGAGGAATTCCGGCGCCAGTAATCAAGCAATTGATATGTGTGACTGTTATGTATCCGCCTGTCAGTCTCTCGCGAGAGATTGACAGACGGATTGGAGCAGCATCTGCAGTGATGCGGACGTTGTACCGGTCTGTTGTGGTGAAGAGGGAGCTTAGTTCTAAAGCAAGGCTGTTGATTTACCAGTCAATCTACGTTCCTACTCTCAGCTATGGTCACGAGCTTTGGGTAATGACCGAAAGAACAAGATCGCGGATACAAGCGGCTGAAATGAGCTTTCTCCGTAGGATTGCTGGACTCACCCTCAGAGATAGGGTGAGGAGCTCAGTCATCCGGGAGAGGCTCAGAGTAGAACTGCTCCTCCACACTGAAAGGAGTCAGTTGAGGTGGTATGGGCATCTGATTAGGATGCCTCCTGGACGCCTCCCACTTGAGGTGTTTCGGGCACGTCCCACTGGGAGGAGACCCCGGGGCAGACCCAGGATTCGGTGGAGGGACTATAGGCGCTTTTCCACTTGGAACCCAAAGGCCTCGTTTGGCCTTGGACCGAACAGTCCTGTTCCGGTCCTGTTGATTTTCCACAGCACAAGGCTCACTGTAGTATGGGTAGGAGCGGTTGGTGTAGGAGGTGGGATTTTGAGGGAGTTGGAGGCGGTGCTACACTCCCCTTGAGGCAGCGCCATATTCCTGTTCAGTAAAATCAACATCAAAACATGTAGCAATACATCTCCAAAAATAATGCAAAAGTTAAATATTTTTGGACACTCATGTCAGAAAGTGAGACCCATATATTATACAGAATCATTAATCAGACAGTGAAGTATTGTTAGATTTTAATCATTTATTGGCTCACAGCGCATGAATATCAAAAATTACTTTTCTCGACAAATAGATGGTTAGGTAAAAATACATGATCTATGTCAAAATCATGGAGAGACTGTTGAGACGTCATGGAATTTATCTGCTCCAGCCAGTGGTGTCGTGGCAAAACATGGATCAGGTGCCATATGAGCCGTTAAATATATATTTCAACAGGTAAACAGTACTGAGTTGGGCATAAGATATATTTAACAATTATGATGCATTTTAAGCCAAAACAAATGGATCTAGGATTAGAAGTAATTAAAATAAAGCAGTCCCAAGGTTACATGGAGAAATACGTGGATTAACTGGAAATGTATCGTATTGAGTATTGCTGACTACATGCAGATACTGTATAAATATACAGTATATTCTCTGCATCAACAGTGAACTATACTTGTATTCATGTAGTATTGCCCTGGGAATTTTGACAATAAACCTTTGTACTTTTGCAGATGTCTCTATTGTGTTTTACAGTCTTCAGCAAATACTGGTGCATTCCAAATAATGTACATGTACGGGTATTTATTTCGCCCAAAAATGCAGCCCTATACGGTCTTATTTGGGTCTATACGCTTATTGGGATATGCCCTATGTCACCCTATACAGTTTTATTTGGGTCTATACGCTTATCAGAACGCGTGGACCTGAACGTAGGTCCCAGTCGTGGGTGTTCTCCGGAGAGTTTCGCCTGGAAACTCTGCGTTGTAAGTCTCCCTGAAGCGGAAGGGAGAGCAGATCAGTCAGGCTGCTGTGTTCGCTTGTCGTCGGAGAATCACCGCCGGGTGCTGCGTTCGTTGCCATCAGGACACCAGCGTGGCTGTCCAAACCAGAAGGTTGCGCTGCACAAAGCGTGTGCATTTTCGGGGTCCGCGCCAGCTCTGACATGAAGGACATTTTTTCGAGATTTATTCAAAGCTTTACCGATTGAAGTGTGGCACTCGTATGTATATATTTTTTCATGTGTGTGTGTACTATGCAGCAGGCCCGCAGCCACTAAATCACTCCTCGTAATTGGCTGAAAAAGCTGTCGGAGGCACTTCCTTTATTTCCGTATTATCTCGGCTGTGTTCGGGATACACGTGCCGGTTGTTTACAAAACAGTCTACATGTCGTCATGCCATGTGCCCGGGGCCATGCGCGGAGCAGCAGACGATGGCTTCTGAAGTGTCTGACCCGGTGTCTGACGGTTTTGATTTAAAGTTGAAGAAATACTCTATGAAACAGAAAGAGGAGTTGGGAAAGCAGGTTTGTAAGCTGATTTGCAATATTATGAATATACTGGTACATTTGTTGTATTATTTTTTTTTTCAAATGTTTAAACTTCACCATTAAATTTGGTAAATTTTAAATTGCTATTAATGTTCCTCTGATAAATTGTTCATACTGTGGCGGTTTGGTGTAAGCCCCCACGAACAGACTGGACAGACACAGCGCTCGGCTAGAGCAATTAACAGAACAGTGAAATGTGTGTATTAATGTCTACAGGCAGCCCCGCTTCTTCTGGCTCTCTACTGTGATGTTAATGTCACCTTTCATGCATTGTGTTCATGTGTCCTGTCCTTACTGTGACCTGGAGACTGAGATCAATATGTAGATGTGCCTTGTAACCTCTTTGTTCTGCAGCTGGAGCAGAGTCTAGCAATTCTGCCTATTGTAATGTATGTCTCTCAAATGCAAATGTCTCATGCCTGTTCTGCAATCTCTTTAATCATACCAACTGCTGGGGAATGCTCTTTGATGTATTGTTGTAGTTGGGTATATATGCTGCAACTCTGTAACTCAAACACTCTCTCATTCACTCACTCTTCAGCTGCCGCTGCAGACACGCACATTGTGTCTCTCTGCTGAGAGCACTCTGGGCTCACTCCCGGCGTGCATGCATGGCGCCGGGAGCGGAGCTCGTGATGGCGGTATGATTCAATAAAACCAACTTAAAACTCCATCGCTGCCTTTATTTTTACATGCCGCCGCAATACAATATTTTCAAAAGAAATAAAACCAATTCAGAAGGTGGTTTCTTTTAATTTTGTAGATATTTCAATATCTCAGGCATAATTATGAACATTATTTAACTTTGTATGTATTGTGCGTCCCTATACTATTATTGCGCACCTATACTTTTATTGAAATTTTAACAAATTTCCAGCCTATACTATTATTACGCCCTATACTCTTATTAAAATTTTCAGTTTTTTCCACCCTATACTATTATTCCTACCTATACTCTTATTTGGAATGCACCAGTAATTGTTTTGGTTACTTTTCTTAAAATGAGCCATTATTTTCAAAGTCACTGAAAAATGGTTTGTACTGTTGACTCTTTTCCCACCGGTGTCTGAACAGACAAAATAGAAAATCATGATGCAAACAAATAAATCACTAAATTGTTTATTCCAATCAGCAGCAAATTACAGATTATTTAGAATGTGCAAAATTCAAACTGTAAAAAAAAAAAGAAACAGACAAAACGTGACAAAAAAATAAAGCAACAGCACAACACAGACTGGATATGATAATCCTTGTGTGATTTACATGTCGTTTTGTATATACAGCCGTGGACAAAATTGTTGGTACCCCTCTGTTAATGAAAGAAAAACCCACAATGGTCACAGAAATAACTTGAATCTGACAAAAGTGGTAATAAATAAAAATTCTATGAAAAATAATCAATGAAAATCAGACAATGCGGGCTTCCGGTTATGGCTGCCACGTAGGACGGACGTGTCTCGCTCTGCTCTGCTCCTGGAGAAAAAAAAATCGGCAAATAACTCTCTCATTTGGGACAGAACGTATCCCAGCGTTTGGGCGAGGATATGTCGGCGAAGCCTAAGGCTGGAAAACCAGGAAAAGGAAAAAGCGAGCCGCCGAAACAGTCCAAATTAACGGACTTTCAGGTCTGTGACGCAGCAAACAGGGCTCCATATATGGCGGAGGAGGCTGGCAACGCTGCGATTTCTGCGGGGAATGGCGCAGATGCGCTGATGGCTGCCATGAGTTCAATGAGAGCGGACTTTTCCTCTAGATTTGATGGGATTATGACAGCGTTGGAAGGAATAAGAAAGGAATTGGGTGACTGTGTAGAACGAACGGCGCAGATGGAGCTCCGTCTCGCTAGTGCTGAAGATGACGTCACCCGTCTTCAATTAAAGGTGCGCACTTTGGAAAAAAAAAATAAATCTCTGGAAGATAATATTTTGGATTTGGAATCTCGGTCGAGACAGAATAATTTGAGGCTGGTGGGTCTTCCAGAGGAATCAGAAGGTCGGGACGTATGTTCCTTTCTGGAAAAGTGGATTCCGGAGGTGCTGGGCAGCGAGGAGTTGCAATCAGCAGTGGTTCTGGAAAAAGCACATCGCATTGGCCCACGGAGAGATAAGGGACCGCCGAGGACCTTAATTATGAAGTTTCTTAACAACAGAGACAGGATGAAGATCTTCAACGCTGCACGAGCTAAAAAAGGAGAGATTAAACACCAGGACCAGCAGGTGCGGTTCTACCCAGATTTGGCCACAGGAATCCAGCAATTGAGGAAGCAGTTTGATCCCGTACGTAAGGAGCTGCGCAACCTTGGGATTCGTCATGGTGTAATCTATCCTGCGAGACTGCTGACCACGTATGAGGGCAGAACCCACATCTTCAAGACCCCAGAGGAGGCGCAGGAGTTCATCAAGAAGATCAAAGAAGAAGAAGAGACTGGTGGGAGCTAAGCATGAACAAAATATAAGGTAGAATAATTAAGCATTTGCACAGGCATCTGACTGACTTGAAGTAAATAGTAAGTTTACAAAATATAGATTGTATTATATATTAAAAAAACAAAACAAAACAAAAACAAAACAAACAAACAAAAAAAAAACTATGATGTACAAAGTTGTTAAAAATTTTGGAGTTAAGTTGGAAAACTACAGAGGAGAGTTAATGTTACGTCATTAAAAGCAGTAGAGTTAGGGTGATTGGGAGGATGAAGAAGGAGTGGCTTAGGCTGTTCCCCGTGGGTGTGGAACGGTCGATGGCTATATCGGGAGACAGAATTTTTCTTTTGATTTTGGGGGGTTTGCCACAAGTGTGGGAAGGGGAAATTTGTTTGTGTGTAGTTTGTAGGATGAATGTTCAACCACTCATGTTTTTGCTTCTCTGTATGAGCATGTTTACACTGCAAGGTAATCCCAAACTCTCTATTGATCATGGACCAAAGTGTTAATCTTAATTTAACTTCATGGAATTGCAGAGGTCTACAAAATTTAAAAAAACTTAAACAAGTTATGAATAAAATAAAGGACATGGGTTCAAGAATTGTGTTTTTACAAGAAACTCATCTGATAGAGGAGGATGTTAAAAGAATTAGGAGTAGATGGCAGGGAAGTGTATTCACCTCTTCATTTTCATCCCGAGCCAGGGGAGTTATGACTCTCATACATAAATCAGTTCCTTTTCAAGTGAAAAATGTAATTGGAGACAAATTTGGAAGATATGTAATCATTCAAGGTTCTTTGCTATTAGAAAATATAAATCTTGTGAACTTATATGGTCCCAATATAGATGATCAGAAGTTCTTTGCTAATTTATTTCTCATCTTATCATCACTTACAGGGCAACATATAATAGCAGGGGATTTTAATTGTACATTGAATCCAGGTGTGGATAGATCAACAGGACTGGATTGTACGCACATTGGATGTAGGATGACTATTAATCATTTTATGAAAGAATTGAGATTGTTAGATATATGGAGAGAAATGAAACCACAAGTTAAAGCCTATTCTTGTTATTCCAGTACCTACAAGACATTCTCACGTATTGATTATTTTTTGATTTCCACAGAATTAAGGTCCAAGATTCAAAACTGCTTTTATGATAACATCGTGATCTCTGATCATGCACCCTGTTGTCTAATATATGTAGATAAAAAATTGACAAAGGAATCAGGTAGATGGCAATTTCAGCATAAATGGCTTCAGGATGAGGAATTTGTCAAGTATATAGAAAAACAGATAGACGAGTTCTTTGACATCAATACTACACAAACATCAGCATGTGTAAAGTGGGAGGCTTTCAAAGCTTTTATTAGGGGGCATATTATTAGTTATACAGGATCAAAATCTAAGAAGACTCGAGAGGAGAGAGCTAAATTGGAACATAAAATAAAAAATCTTCAGGAAAAAGTGTATGCAGGAAGTGACCCAAGGTTGGAGAATGAATTACTGATTTTGAGAGCTGAATACGACAAAAAATCAGCGAATAGAGCTGCCTCGAGTCTTCTAAGATTGAAACAATCTTTTTATGAACAAGGTGAAAAATCAGGAAAATTATTAGCATGGCAGATTAAACAATTGGAAATTAAAACACCAATTACCAGTATTATAAGTAACGGACAGGTAGTTACAGATCCTTTAGAAATTAATAGAGCCTTTAGAGATTACTATGAAAAATTATATGATACCAAAAATGAACCTGATTTAACAAAACTAAATGGGTTTTTGAACGAACTATCTATACCGTGTATTCCAAATGAAAACAGGGAGATATTGGAGTCTAAAATTAGTCAAGAAGAAGTTGGGCTAGCCATTGATAATATGAAATCAGGAAAAAGTGCAGGACCAGATGGTCTTCCAGTTGACCTTTATAAAAAATTTAAGAATAAATTAATAAAACCTTTTTTGGAAATGGTTTTAGAAGCATTTCAAAATAATAATTTACCATCATACATAAATAATGCCTTAATTATACTGCTGCCAAAACCAGGTAAGCCCTCTAATAAATGTGAAAATATGAGACCAATAAGCCTATTAAACGCCGACCTTAAGATAATCTGTAAAATTTTAGCAAGACGAATACAAGAAATTTTACCAAATATTATTAATCGAGATCAGAATGGCTTTATAAAGGGTAGACAAGGCTTCCATAATGTAAGAAGACTATTTAATATTATCTATTTTAATAAAGAAGCACCGGATACAGCTCTCCTATCACTGGACGCTGAAAAGGCCTTTGATAGGGTCGAATGGCCCTTTCTTTTTGAAGTCCTACAAAGGTTTGGACTTGGAAATAATTTCATAAAATGGGTTCAAATAATATACAATAATGCTACAGCAGAAATCCTAACAAATAACAATATTTCAAAACCAATAAAAATCAATAGAGGATGTCGACAAGGCTGTCCACTCTCACCTTTACTGTTTACTATGGCAATTGAACCTTTAGCGATAGCGATACGTTTACATTCACAAATATATGGAATTAAAGTTGGACCAACAGAACATAAAATCTCCCTGTACGCCGATGATATAATTTTGTTTATGTCGAATCTAAAAAAATCAATTCCAACCTTGTTGAATTTAATAAAGAATTTTGGGGAAATATCAGGATATAAAATAAATAAAACTAAATCTTCAATATTAATGCTAAATGAGACCCAGAGAAATTACCCAGCCCCTGAGGTAAATCAATTCAATGTTGTAAATCAGTTTAAATATTTAGGAATCCAAATTATGCCTAAGCTAGAATCAGTCGCCAGTGTCAATTATGAAGCCTTAATGTCAGATATCAGTGAGTTAACTCAGAGATGGATGTCACTACCAATGTCGATGATCGGGAGAATCAATATACTTAAAAGTAATATTTTACCTAAAATACTTTATTTATTTCAATACATTCCCTTATCACCACCTTTAGATCTATTCTCAAGAATAAAAAAAAAGTTAGTGGAATTTATATGGAACAACAGGAGGGCTAGATTACGTCTGTCTTTATTATATTTACCATTTGATCGTGGAGGTCTGAAATGTCCAAATTTTATGTTGTATTATTGGTCGGCACAACTGAGGTCTATGACATATTATTTTTCATCAAATGATCTCCCTCACTGGACTGAAATGGAATCATACAATTTACCTTTACCTCTTCCCATATTCATATACTCAGATTCGGCAAAAAAATTACAAAAACAAGTTAAAAATCCATTTGTAAAGCATATGATCAAAATATGGTGTGAAGCTAAAAACTATTTAAAAGAACCACAGTTATTGTCACAATTTAGTCCAATATGGGGTAATCAATATTTTAAACCAGGGAGAGCGGACGCTGTATTTAAAGTATGGAATTTAAAAGGGATACAAAAGATTCAGGATTTATATTTGCCATGTGCAGACAACATAATGTCTTTTGAAGAGCTGAGGATCAAATTTAATCTCAATAGAACACATTTTTTTAAATATCTTCAACTTAGAAACTTTATTCGATCAAATCAAAATAAAGCTCTCACTCGACCTATTTATTCATCCTTGGAAAAAATGATGATGAAAGATAGTAAAAGAAAGGGTATTATTTCAGAGTTTTATAACTCATTGACACTATCTTCAAGTGAAAATTCACTGAAAAGATTAAACTACTGGAAAGAAGATCTGCAAATTGAAATTTCAGAGGAACAATGGGAATTGGCTTGTACAGAAGCTCAAACCAAATCAATAAATGCACGTCTTAAATTGATACATTTCAAATGGTTAATGCGGATGTATGTTACACCAGAGGAGTTAAATAGATATAACAAAAATATACCAGATACATGCACAAAATGCATGGAAAGTAAAGGAACCCTATTTCATTGTTTATGGGAATGTAGATTAATAAGAATGTTTTGGGAAGAGGTGAGGGTAACAATTGAAAAAATAATCTCAAAACAAATCATATTGAATCCTAAACTGGTTTTGTTGGGTCTGTACCCAGAAAAGCATAATTTCAATAAAAGTGAAAGAACTTTCATAGACCTCAGTTTGCTTAATGCCAAAAAATGTATTGCACTATTATGGAAAAAGACTCATAGACCAGATGTGACTCAGTGGTTAAGACAGATGTTAACAAACCTTCCATTAGAAAGAATAACATATATACTGAAATCAAAGGAAATTGTGTTTGAGAATATATGGAGACCTTTTATTGATTATGTAAAAAATTTAAACATAACTCTTGAAGAAGAAGGTGAATGATGTGTGTGGACCTTGTAAATTCTAAACTGGTGAACATAATATGTATACTTATGTATTGGATTGTCTAGACTAAACAGAGGAGCATTGTTGAAGACTTGATTTTGTTGGTGGTTGTTGGTGTTTTTAGTGCATTTTTTTTTTTTTTTTGTAGTACTTTAGTGTTAGTGTTTGATTGTTTGTATCATGTTTGTTAAAAAAAAAAAAAGGTTCAATAAAGATATTGTGGAAAAAAAAAAATCAGACAATGCTTTTGAATTGTGGCTCAACAGAATTATTTTAAAAAACAAACTCATGAAACAGACCTGGACAAAAATGATGGTACTCCTAGAAAAGATTGAAAATAGGCCATAAGGACATGAACCTGATCATAGGGACATGTTCAACTAAGATGTGTCCTCTAATTAACATCACAGGTGTCTACAAACTTGTTATCAATCGGCCTATTTAAAGGGTGACAAGTAGTCACTGTGCTGTGACCATTGTTGGTTTTTCTTTCATTAACAGAGGGGTACCAACAATTTTGTCCACGTGTGTGTGTTTGGAGTATTTATTCCTTTAGTTTTTGTTTAAATTGTCCAAGCTTTGTACATGATTTTAATTCAGATCCAAAAGCGTTCCACAGTCTGACACCTTGCACTGAAACACAGTGTTGCTTGGTAGTAGTTCTCAGACCCCAGGGCAGACCCAGAACTCACTGGAGAGACAACATCTCCCAGTTGGTCTGGGAACACCTTGGTATCCTCTTTGAAGATCTGGAGCAGGTAGCTGAGGAGAGGGAAGTCTGGGCTTCTCTGCTTGAACTGCTGCCTCTGCGACCCGGACCTCTGGAAAAGTGGTAGAAGATGGATGGATGGATGTCATGTATGGGAGCATTAATGAATGATACAAAGTCTATAGTGTGGGTTGATTCAGCAAATATTTCACTCTGCGCAGTATTGTGACTGATTTGCATATTTTACCTTTAATATAATTATGTGACTTCCAACACAGTTTATTATCAATTATTACACCAAGGATTTTAATTTTGGATACCCTTTCAATCTCTACACCATTTATACTGAGTTTAAATACTGAGTTGTTGTGATGGTGTGAAATAACGTTATCAATAAAGTTTAGTCACCGCTGTGTCGCCCTGGTTTCAAGTGAGTGGTGTTTTGTGCTTGTATTGCTAAAATATAAAAGGAAGCACTACAATGGGTCTCAAATATTTGTAATGTGTTCTATTACTGAATGAGTTTAAAGATGAAATACTATACACATATAAACTAAATTCTAATGGTGACTGAACATCTCCCATTCCCCAAGGTGCAAGATACACTATTATGGCTATAACTCATAAAGGATCACAGAAATGATCTGATAAAAATAAATAAACAAGCGGTTTATTTTATGGTGGCTATTATTGGATGTGCCATTCATTTTCAATTACTCTGTAATTAATATTCACACACATAAATCTCAGTTCAGTCCCTTTCATATTAAGTGGAAATTGTGCGACTTTAAATTTGGCACTTTACCTAAACTTTAACTTAAAGCGAGGTAGTCGGATCTGGGAAAAAAAATGCTTTTTTTGCGTGCATGGAAAGAAAATCCTACAGACACATATAGCGCGATTGTCTGCAAGTGTGAATGACCTCTTCCATGAGCAAATGTACGTTTTTTTGGTCCGTGGCTGTTTAAATTGAATTCTTTCCTCCCGAAAATGTCATTTTTGAATATTAATTAACAGCTAAATGGGAGCAGTTTCGATGCCGACATTTCACATCCTAATAAACGTGCTCTATACACCATCGGCTTTTGCGTATCCGACTGCCTCGCTTTAAAAAGCAAAAGATTTGACTATAAATATGACGTGTTGTTTACCTGTCACAATACATTGGTGTCAAAACGTCGCCATTCTGAGCAGATCTGGTTTGGACTCTACAATGAAATACACACAAATTAAGTACATGCACAGCACGAAAGTGCAACATGTAAAAAAATAAATAAATAAATAAAATAAACTTTTAACCAGGATTACAACTATTTCATCAGATATTGTCAACACAAAAAAACAACATACAAGGACGGACATAGCATTAAGCTAGGTCATCGTTTAAACACGATTAAGTTTTCGTCTGTCCTAAGTGAACTTTCCACTGTTGGAAAAAATAACATAAAGCATGAATATCATCACTCACCGTCCTGTATATCACAATATCACGGCTTCAACTGCTGAAGTTGGGTGCGTCGCGGCTGCACATTCAATTCAATTCGGGTGGCTGGGTCTAATTCCCGGTGCGTCTCTGTGTAATTTCTGGTGCGTCTGTTTGTGCGCACCACTTCAGGCTCAGTCTGCTTCCCTCCGCATTCTCTCATCAGCCGAAACGCACAGGAAACTCTGCTGGACTGCGGTATTAGATTTCTGCTGATTTCTGTTAAGCCATTCTATCGTTGTGGTTTATAATATCACTTGTTCGCGGGCTCACTGACGAAAAATTGCAAATGGCGACCAGCAAGCGATTCTCGAAAGTCAGCGTAACGCCCACTCTGATGACGCTACGCACAGACCAATGAATGGCCAGCAGTGGCGTGACGAAACGGGGCCGGTACCCTTCGGACCTGCTTTTAACGGTGCCGAAAAAAGTGTCGGTAAAACTGGAACTGTTCCGAAAAAGCGAACTGTGAGGCCTTTGGGTTCCAAGTGGGAAACCGGACAATGGAGGCCGATCGGTACTAAACGAGGCCTTTGGGTTCCAAGTGGAAAAGCGCCTAAACTCTCCCAGCTGGTCTGGGAACGCCTTGGTATCCTCTCTGGAGAGCTGGAGCAGATGGCTGGGGAGAGGGAAGTCTGGGCTTCTCTGCTTGAACTGCTGCCTCCGCGACCCGGACCTCCGGAAAAGCGGTAGAAGATGGATGGATGGATGGACTGTTATGTAAATGTGCCACGCATTCTCGCTTGACTGTTATGTAAGTGGGCCATGCATACTGTCTTGTCGGTATAAATGGGCTCACTCAAAGCTCACTGTATCGCTCTTAGAGAACGCACTCAGAGCTCACAGAGTGCTGAGTGAGTCTCTTGATGGAGGAATAAAACACCTTTAACCTTCAGCTTGTTGTGTCCGCCTGCACTTATTCCGTTCCTCCACACTTGGGGGGGGTTCAGATAGGGGCACAGACTGCAGGACATACTGAACGCACTGAGGAGCTGGAATAGAATGTCACGTTCTATGCGTGTATTAGTCTCGATCGCGTGGCCAGACTGAGGAGAAAAAAAAAAAAAAATCATAATGCGTCTGGTATTGTTCAGGGGGCCGGGCCAAATGTGGAGGCGGGCCGTAGTTTGGGGACCACTGATTTAGAAGATAAGAAAATAAGAGCAGTGAATATACAGTGGGGTAAAAAAGTATTTAGTCAGCCACCAATTGTGCAAGTTCTCCCACTTAAAAGATGAGAAAGGTCTTCAATTTTCATCATAGGTATACCTCAAGTATGAGAGACAAAATGAGGAAAAAAAAATCCAGAAAATCACACTCTGATTTTTAAAGAATTTATTTGCATATTATGGTGGAAAATAAGTATTTGGTCAATAACAAAAGGTCATCTCAATACTTTGTCACTGCCAGCAAAGGGTATATAACAGAGGTCAAACGTTTTCTGTAAGTCTTCACAAGGTTTTCACACACTGTTGCTGGTATTTTGGCCCATTCCTCCATGCAGATCTCCTCTAGAGCAGTGATGTTTTGGGGCTGTCGCTGGGCAACACGGACTTTCAACTCCCTCCAAAGATTTTCTATGGGGTTGAGATCTGGAGACTGGCTAGGCCACTCCAGGACCTTGAAATGTTTCTTACGAAGCCACTCCTTCGTTGCCCGGGCGGTGTGTTTGGGATCATAGTCATGCTGAAAGACCCAGCCACGTTTCATCCTCAATGCTCTTGCTGATGGAAGGAGGTTTTCACTCAAAATCTCACGATACATGGCCCCGTTCATTCTTTCCTTTACACGGATCAGTCGTCCTGGTCCCTTTGCAGAAAAACAGCCCCAAAGCATGATGTTTCCACCCCCATTCTTCACAGTAGGTATGGTGTCCTTTCTCCTCCAAACACGACAAATTGAGTTTTTACCAAAAAGTTCTATTTTGGTTTCATCTGACCATATGACATTCTCCCAATCCTCTTCTGGATCATCCAAATGCTCTCTAGCAAACTTCAGACGGGCCTGGACATGTACTGGCTTAAGCAGGGGGACACGTCTGGCACTGCAGGATTTGAGTCCCTGGCAGCGTAGTGTGTTACTGATGGTAGCCTTTGTTACTTTGGTCCCAGCTCTCTGCAGGTCATTCACAAGGTCCCCCCATGTGGTTCTGGGATTTTTGCTCACCGTTTTCGTGATCATTTTGACCCCATGGGGTGAGATCTTGCGTGGAGCCCCAGATCGAGGGAGATTATCAGTGGTCTTGTATGTCTTTCATTTTCTAATAATTGCTCCCACAGTTGATTTCTTCACACCAAGCTGTTTACCTATTGCAGATTCAGTCTTCCCAGCCTGGTGCAGGTCTACAGTTTTGTTTCTGGTGTCCTTTGACAGCTCTTTGGTCTTGGCCATAGTGGAGTTTGGAGTCTGACTGTTTGAGGTTGTGGACAGGTGTCTTTTATACTGATAACAAGTTCAAACAGGTGCCAGTAATACAGGTAATGAGTGGAGGACAGAGGAGCCTCTTAAAGAAGAAGTTACAGGTCTGTGAGAGCCAGAAATCTTGCTTGTTTGTAGGTGATCAAATACTTACTTTACCGAGGAATTTACTAATTAATTCTTTAAAAATCCAGCAATGTGATTTTCTGGATTTTTTTTTCTCATTTTGTCTCTCATAGTTGAGGTATACATATGATGAAAATTGGAGACCTCTCATCTTTTAAGTGGTAGAACTTGCACAATTGGTGGCTGACTAAATACTTTTTTGCCCCACTGTACATATGTACACATAAATATATAAATATATACACAGTGCGGAACATTGTAGCTAGATGGACTAAACAGCATAACTGTCTATTTAGTAACCCTACATGGTATGAATATGTACCCATACATATTGTCACCCTCCATAGTGACCGATATTGTCCTAGTTGTATACTGGAGGGGACCATTTGTGTAAGTCTGTTGCATTTTTTGCATTCAATACTATTCGGTCGTCACATTTTTGTTGCTATCTCTGCGAGCAGCCCTGCTTAGGTTATACAATCTGACAGCTGTAGGTAGGAAGGACCTACGAAACCTCTCGGTCGCGCATCTAGGATGATATAGTCTACTGCTAAATGAGCTCTTCAGTGCGTTCAGTATGTCCTGCATAGGGTGGGACTTGGACTCCAGCAGAGATGACAGTTAAGCCACCATCCTTCTCTCTCCTATCTCCTCCACTGGGTCAAGGCGCTGCCCCAGGACAGAGCTAGCTTTCTTGATTAGTTTGTTCAGTCTCTTCCTATCGGCTGCTGTAATGCCGTTGCCCCAGCAGACCACTCCAAAAGTGATGGCTGATGCCACCACCATGATGTAGAATGTCTTCAAGAGCACCCCTTGTACACCAAAAGACCTGAGCCTCCTCATTAGGAACAGCCTGCACTGTCCCTTCTTGTACAGTGCGTCGGCATTGTGTGACCAGTCTAGTTTATTGTTCAGATGAACACCCAGGTATTTGTAGGATGTCACCATCTCAATGTCTGTTCCCTGGATGTTCACTGGTGCTGTGAGGGGTTGTCCTTGCCTGCGGCAGTCCACCACCAGCTCCTTAGTTTTCCTCGCATTGATCTGGAGGCAGTTCCGATGGCACCAATCCACGAAGTCCTGGATAAGTCCTCTGTACTCAGCTTCATCTCCGTTAGAGATGAGGCCGACAATTGCAGAGTCGTCAGAGAACTTCTGTAGATGGCAGTGTGTTGTGTTGTGTGAGAAGTCCGCAGTATAAAGGGTGAACAGGAAGGGAGCCAAAACCATTCCCTGGGGGGCCCCCATGCTGCTGATGATCGTGTCCGACACACAAGCCCGGGTTCTCACAAACTGTGGCCAGTTAGTGAGGTAGTCCAGGATCCATGATGACAGGTGCTGGTCCACCCCTGCGCACAGCAGCTTGTCCTTCAGGATCATCGGTTGGATGGTGCTGAAAGCACTGGAGAAATCAAAGAACATGATCCTCACTACATTCCCGGGCTTCTCCAGGTGGGACAGGGAACGGTGAAGGAGGAAGATCACTGCATCCTCCACCCCAATGCCATGCTGGTAGGCGAACTGGAGTGGATCCATCGCTGGCCCCACCAGGGGGCGGAGGTGAGCAAGGAGCAGTCTCTCCAGGGTCTTCATCAGGTGAGACGTCAGGGCCTACTGATCTGTAGCTGTTCAGGTCTTTGGGGTGGGAAGTCTTTGGTACAGGTACCACACAAGAGGTTTTCCACAACTGTGGTACCCTCCCCAGCTTCAGGCTCAGGTTGAAGATGTGCTCCACAATCCCACACAGCTGGTCTGCGCAGGACTTGAGGAGCTTTGCGCTGATGCCGTCCGGTCCCGACGCCTTCCTCGCCTTGATCTTCCTCAGCTCCATCCTCACCTGGGTGTTAGTGAGGGTCAGGTTGGGGGGCTGTGTGCTGGGAGTGGGGGGTTGTTGGTGGAGTGGGGTGTGGACAGCAGGTCTCGATGACTTTAGAGGCAGCAGTGGTTGGTGTGCAGTCGGGGGGGGGGGGGGGGGGGGGGGGCGGTTGGTCAGACCTATTTAAAAAACAAAAAAACAAAAAACAGATTCAGATTGTTTGCCCACTCCCTGCCCCCCATGGCCTGGGAGGAGGTATTCTGGAGCCCAGAGATGGTTTTAAGGTTTCTCCAGACCCCGCTGATGTTGCTCTGTTGCAGCTTGTCCTCCATCTTCTTCCTGAAGCTGGCCTTGCCTTCTCTGATCTTCCTCCTCAGTTCCCTCTGTACGGACTTCAGCATCTCCCTGTTCCCCGACCTGAAGATCCTCTTATTCTCTCTCAGTAGTGATTTTATCTCAGGGTTGATCCAGGGTTTGTTGGGTACGGTGTTGTCCACACAGAAGTTGATGTAGTCCGTGATGGTGTGAGTGAGGCCACAGATGTCCTCACCATGTGGATCGCAGAGCTGCTCCCAGGCAGTGGTTTCAAGACAGTCCTTTAAAGTGTCCATTGCCTCCTCAGACCATATCTTCACCCTGCGCATGACCAGAGGTTGTCTGTGTACTAGGGGTTTGTACACCGGCAGGAGATGAACCAAGTTGTGATCCAATCTCCCGAGTGGGGGAGTGGTGATGAGGTGTACGCCTCCTTAGTGTTTGCATAGAATAAGTCCAGTGTTTTATTGTCTCTAGTGTGGCATGTGACATACTGGGTGAACGTGGGCTGAATGGGGGACAGTGAAATATGGTTGAAATCACCGGAGATGAGGAGAAGAGCATCTGGGTGTTCTGTCAGCAGCCTGCCAGTTACTGAGTGAATGACGTCACCCGCTGTCCCCGCGTTCGCCGTCGGATTTGCATAAATAACAATGCAGATCACGTGTGAGTATTCCCTCGGGAGATAAGTAGGCCGCATGCTAACAGCTAGCAACTCAATGTCTTTGCTGCAGTGATGTTGTTTAACTGTGATATGTCCCAGTCTGCACCAGCTGTTATTTATTTTTCCCGTTATAAGAAACCCCACTGACAGTTACTGTAATTAGTGCTTATTATGGTGTGCTCCTTCATCTCAGAGCAATGCTGATTTGGTATGCCCAACAAGTACTTTGGGCCATTATGCAATTCTTTTTTTGCTGTTGAGCTTGAGCAAACCACTTAAATTGAGATCATGGTCTTGCATCCCTAAAGTCAGAATCTAAAATACCTAAAGCAGTCGAAACGTTATAGAATCAAAGAAATACAGTTAAAAACAGAGTGTACCTTCAGCACTTTTTCTTCCCTCACATTTTTGGGGATACCTTCATCAGATTGTCTTTGTATTTGTTTATATTCTGCAAGAGCTAGCATGTGAGTAGCATTTAGTGAGGTATGGATCCTTGTATACGTGGACTGACGTCTGTGATCGGCATTGTTCCAAAATAAACGCACCATTAGAATACCACTGAAGCAGTGTGATGCATATTCTGTGAGATGTCTGAGCTGTGGTATCGATGGAATAGATGAAGTTTTGAAATCCTTACTGTCCAGTCAAATTACTTGGTCAGAACTAACTGTTGTATTTGTGGAACATTTCATATTTGCTCAAATAAAATGTCAGTGCTCATGTTCTTTGGTCTACATAGTCCTGTGTGCTACTAGCCGTTGCATTTCACTCATGACAGATGTTGAGACTAGCTCCAAAAAGGAGGTGGGGGGCAGCTAATCTTCACAGACTGTCCTCTGTTTGACACAGCTCTCTTGTGGCTCACATAAAACACCGCACTGCCCTGTCTGCTCTGTTATGTTATGTTGTAGTCTTTCAGTGTGAGAACTGTTCTCACATTGGTTTAGCTAGTGGCTACATATAAAGGTCATTCGAGTCATCGATTGACGTCAAAGCTCTAGAGACCTTTGCCCAGTCTGATTTTATTTTTTCTACCCCCATTTAGCTTATTTTTTCCAATCTGTGGCTGAATTTCTCTGGTAAATATCCATCCTTTCATACCACTTTTGTCTACTACTTCACCATCTTATCTTGTGACTATTACAAGCAAAGATATGACATTCGAAGGTTCTTTTTAGCACATTCCCATGCTTGTCTGTCTGTCTGTATGCATGTATGTAATAAAAGCTCCAGTAGATTTATGGACACTCAGTTTTAATAGAAAAAACTAAAAATAATCAACTTAGTTATGCTGCAAACTGTATTTCAAATATTATAGCAGTGTTAAGACTTAATGGGCAGTAGTTTGCATTGTTGCTGAGTGTTAAACTGTAATTTCTTCTGAGAGAATTTTGTTGATACAGTATGTACATTATGCAGTATTTTGTTTGTTTTTTTAAGTGCTTTTCCAAGCACATCATGGGATAAAGAAAAGCTTTTATTCTTTTTGTAATGATTGATACTCTCACTTGGCGTGGTCAAATTTTTCATTAATAAGGAATGAGTGAATGCTAATCAATAACTAAATGCTTAAGGCTTAATTTTATTCTCCAACTCTTTTCATCTGTATTTTGTTGATCGTAGTTACACAGGACCTCCCCCTCTTCTTGCTAAAATATATTTTAGACGAAACAACTGAGAAGAACGGTGTTGAAAAGAGAGGGCATACGTCCACAATTGCTTGTTATAGAATAAATAAATGAGGGCTACTGCTGCTACCAGGCCTATCATAAGAAGGCCATGTTAAATTATGACTTGGGCAAAGGCAGTGCAAATCTTAAAGGAAGAATTTAATTGTTCTCCTTTTTAACATAAGTGGCAGTGAGATTTGTGTCATTCAAAAGAAACTTAAGTTTGGCTAGAGACAAACCAGTCTTGCACTCATTCATGAAATGTCTCTATTACAGATGTCCATATCCAGAGGCTTCTGGGGAAATCCCGATTTTTAACTACTGTAATGTTTGTGGATCTGTTTGTGTTATGTAAAATGTGTCCATTTTGTCTTATGTTTTGTGTGTTTTGTCTTATGGATTGTCCCGCTGCGATATATCTGCAAATGTGTCTTATGAATTGTGTTTTGTGTGTGTGAGATATCTGCCTCAGGACTATGGATGAAATTTTGCTGTTGTGCTAATTCCGGCATATTTACATTGAAGCATAATGTTGATATGTTGATTAATGTGCACTAAATTCCGCTGAAATTATATATCTTGTGTACATTAATTTCTCTGACAGTACATTGAGACATTTTTGAGCCCTTGTCCCCCTACATGTTGAACTGCAGGTGTTGTGGAGGGAGACATGGCAGCAGTAGAAGCCTACAAGTCATCCGGAGGTGACATCGCCCGACAGCTCACTGCTGACGAGGTGCAGCTTCTCAACCGATCATCAGCCTTTGATGTAGGCTTCACCCTGGTCCATCTGGCAATTCGCTTCCAAAGGCAGGACATGCTAGCCATCCTTCTAACAGAGGTAAGCGGGTACAAAATGGCCCAGGCTTTGTCACCTGATCATATGCTTTATACATGTACTTTTTTATAAGAATGCCTCAAGAAGCCAGGGCTGGGTGATTTGACCTTAACTACTTGAGGATTTCGGTTGCAGATCCGCATCATCTGCATGCACCCTCTGGTGGCAAAGATTTTTTTTTTTTTTTTTTTTTAAATTTAAGTTTTTGTTAAGGGTATACATGTCATTACGGCATTGCATTGTTTACATTTTCATCACATATTCCCCCTTTTTTTGTTTTTTGACATTGGAAAAAAATTATTACAACACCCTTTTTTTTAAGTGAAAGAGAAAAGAAAAACAAAACAAACAAAAAACAAAATCAAAAGAGCAGAAAAATAAAATGGCATCTGAGTAGCGTTGGAGCAAAGAGAGGTGCCATTATTGAAATGGTATTTGTCAAAGATTAGATCTGATGGAGGACACACATGCGTTCCAGGGTTGCCAAAAGTTCAAGAACCCATCCATGTCCGGTCTCGGTGCAAATGTCAACTTTTCCATGGAATAAATGTCCTGAATCACGTTAATCCAATCTTCAGGTGTAGGACAGTCCTTCAACATCCATTTTTTTTTTTTTTTTTAGTTTTTTTACTTGCCAATATTAAAACGGTGAATAAGTATTTTTCTCCTCATCTTTCCAGTGATTCCGGCAGTAAACCCAAATACAAAGTTACAAAAGAAAAGGGAACTGTTACTTTGAATATTTTCCCCAATATTGTCTGTACATTGGTCCAATATTGGTGGATAACTGGGCATGACCAAAACACATGAAAATGGTTTGCAGTCTTTTCACCACACAAGCGCCAACAATTCAACCCCTTACGAGTAAATTTGTTTTGTGCAGGTCAGGGATGAGAATCCTCCACGGATCCAAGGAATTCCTCGGATTTGATCATGTCTAGGGTCATTCTCGTGAATCGTCTAAATTCGAGGAGAATTTTTTTTCCTTTTTTTTGGGGGGGGGGGGGGTCTGTTATGAGCGGCGAGTCGTATTTTCGATCGGCTGCTCAAATCCAGCGCGCAGAACGCGCTACCCAGCGAGATCAGTAATGTAATGTAACAAGGCCACTGATTGGCTGATACTTATTGAAGCAACCAATCGACGATTTTGTTATTCCTTTGTCATATTCCACACGCGGAGCGAAATGCAAATGGCGGGCAATTCAATCAACAGAGTTTTCCTGATTTCGTGAAAATGGTGAACCTAAAAGTCACGAAAGACAACAAAGCAAGAAGACAAAGGGATAAGGAACAAGTTTTGTTGGGAATGGCTCGAAAAAAAACAGAAACATCTCAATTGTGGCTACAAGGAGATCGAATTACTCGCTCGTGCTGCGTTCAAAACAATCGATGGACACGGTTAAATTCAGATGCCAGTCAAAGTTCATTACAATCGGCCCTGATTACAGCAATTAGTGATCGGAAGACACATTCCGAGGTAAAAATTTTTTCTCGTTTTTTTCTCTCTTATCAAGTAATGTACTTGAGAATTTTTGCGTAATGAATTTGTTATGAAATAGCATGTGTAAGTTGTGACGTCATGCCTGTTTTGAAACACTATTGATAATTTGAAATACTAATTAAACATCTTTTAGGTTTTACTTACTTTGTTAGATTATCTTTCAAATATTAAAATATACTAATATGCAACTTTTTTATATTCCTAGTAACACTAACAAATGCACACATTAATAAATCAAAATGCTTGCAGAATGTCAGTATATTTTAATAAATGGGTGATGGACTTGGTGATGGAATTTTGTTAATATTTATAATTCATTTTACTTGGTTAAATTATTTTGTCTGTTCTAGAACTATGTAAATGTAATTCTGTGTCAGTTCTAGGGGCAGCTGTGGCGCAGGTGTAGTGTGACCGACTACTGATCGGAGGGTCATGGGTTCGATTCCCACTCTGTCTGAAGTCTGCATGTCAAAGTGTCCTTGAGCAAGACACTGAACCCCCAGTTGCTCCTGGTGGCCAGGCTAGCGCCTGTGTGTGTGTATGGCAGCTCTGCCGCCATCAGTGTGTGAATGTGTGCGTGAATGGGTGGATAGCAGGATCTGTAAAGCGCTTTGGTCATCCAGAGATGAGAAAAAGCGCTATATAAGTGAACGCCATTTACCATTCTAAACACATTAAATAGTAGTAAAATATAATCCCCGCCTTGGATCCGGCTTGGGGGACGCAGGCCTAACTAAGACCCCCGGCTTAGTTTCCTCTTTTTTTCCCAAACCCCATTCTCATCCCTGGCAGGTGTTCTGAAAAATCTTACCAAATTTTTCCATCCAAATTCTCTCCACAGCAGGGATGAGGTACTTTTCCATTTTTTATTTAGCTTTTCCCATATTTCCAGTTGTAAAGTGAAATTCCCCTCTTTTTCCCATCTCTCTTTTATATATGATATGTTGTCTCCTTTTAAGTCTTGAAGACCATGGTGTATTTTATTTTTTTTAAATTTTTTTTTTATTTAAGTTTTTGTAAAGGGTATACATGTCAATACAGCATTGCATTGTTTACATTTTCATCACATGTTCCCTTTTTTTTGTTTTTTGACAACATTGGAAAAATAATTATTACAACACCCTTTTTTGGAAATTAAAAAAAGAACAAAAAAAAAAACAAAACAAGAAAACAAAACAAAAGAGCAAAAAAATAAGAGTATCTGAGTAGCTTTGGAACAAAGAGAGGTGCCAATTTTGAAATGGTATTTGTCAAAGATTAGATCTAATGGAAGACACATATGCGTTCCAGGGTTGCCAAAAGTTCAAGAACCCATCCATGTCCTGTCTCAGTGCGAATGTCAACTTTTCCATGGAATAAATGTCCTGAATCACGTTAATCCAATCTTCAGGTGTAGGACAGTCCTTCAACATCCATTTTTTTTTTTTTTTTAGTTTTTTTACTTGCCAATATTAAAACGGTGAATAAGTATTTTTCTCCTCATCTTTCCAGTGATTCCGGCAGTAAACCCAAATACAAAGTTACAAAAGAAAAGGGAACTGTTATTTTGAATATTTTCCCCAATATTGTCTGTACATTGGTCCAATATTGGTGGATAACTGGGCATGACCAAAACACATGAAAATGGTTTGCAGTCTTTTCACCACACAAGCGCCAACAATTCAACCCCTTACGAGTAAATTTGTTTTGTGCAGGTCAGGGATGAGAATCCTCCACGGATCCAAGGAATTCCTCGGATTTGATCATGTCTAGGGTCATTCTCGTGAATCGTCTAAATTCGAGGAGAATTTTTTTTCCTTTTTTTGGGGGGGGGGGGGTCTGTTATGAGCGGCGAGTCGTATTTTCGATCGGCTGCTCAAATCCAGCGTGCAGAACGCGCTACCCAGCGAGATCAGTAATGTAATGTAACAAGGCCACTGATTGGCTGATACTTATTGAAGCAACCAATCGACGATTTTGTTATTCCTTTGTCATATTCCACACGCGGAGCGAAATGCAAATGGCGGGCAATTCAATCAACCGAGTTTTCCTGATTTCGTGAAAATGGTGAACCTAAAAGTCACGAAAGACAACAAAGCAAGAAGACAAAGGGATAAGGAACAAGTTTTGTTGGGAATGGCTCGAAAAAAAACAGAAACATCTCAAAATTGTGGCTACAAGGAGATCGAATTACTCGCTCGTGCTGCGTTCAAAACAATCGATGGACACGGTTAAATTCAGATGCCAGTCAAAGTTCATCACAATCGGCCCTGATTACAGCAATTAGTGATCGGAAGACACATTCCGAGGTAAAATTTTTTTCTCGTTTTTTTCTCTCTTATCAAGTAATGTACTTGAGAATTTTTGCGTAATGAATTTGTTATGAAATAGCATGTGTAAGTTGTGACGTCATGCCTGTTTTGAAACACTATTGATAATTTGAAATACTAATTAAACATCTTTTAGGTTTTACTTACTTTGTTAGATTATCTTTCAAATATTAAAATATACTAATATGCAACTTTTTTATATTCCTAGTAACACTAACAAATGCACACATTAATAAATCAAAATGCTTGCAGAATGTCAGTATATTTTAATAAATGGGTGATGGACTTGGTGATGGAATTTTGTTAATATTTATAATTCATTTTACTTGGTTAAATTATTTTGTCTGTTCTAGAACTATGTAAATGTAATTCTGTGTCAGTTCTAGGGGCAGCTGTGGCGCAGGTGTAGTGTGACCGACTACTGATCGGAGGGTCATGGGTTCGATTCCCACTCTGTCTGAAGTCTGCATGTCAAAGTGTCCTTGAGCAAGACACTGAACCCCCAGTTGCTCCTGGTGGCCAGGCTAGCGCCTGTGTGTGTGTATGGCAGCTCTGCCGCCATCAGTGTGTGAATGTGTGCGTGAATGGGTGGATAGCAGGATCTGTAAAGCGCTTTGGTCATCCAGAGATGAGAAAAAGCGCTATATAAGTGAACGCCATTTACCATTCTAAACACATTAAATAGTAGTAAAATATAATCCCCGCCTTGGATCCGGCTTGGGGGACGCAGGCCTAACTAAGACCCCCGGCTTAGTTTCCTCTTTTTTTCCCAAACCCCATTCTCATCCCTGGCAGGTGTTCTGAAAAATCTTACCAAATTTTTCCATCCAAATTCTCTCCACAGCAGGGATGAGGTACTTTTCCATTTTTTATTTAGCTTTTCCCATATTTCCAGTTGTAAAGTGAAATTCCCCTCTTTTTCCCATCTCTCTTTTATATATGATATGTTGTCTCCTTTTAAGTCTTGAAGACCATGGTGTATTTTATTTTTTTTAAATTTTTTTTTTATTTAAGTTTTTGTAAAGGGTATACATGTCAATACAGCATTGCATTGTTTACATTTTCATCACATGTTCCCTTTTTTTTGTTTTTTGACAACATTGGAAAAATAATTATTACAACACCCTTTTTTGGAAATTAAAAAAAGAACAAAAAAAAAAACAAAACAAGAAAACAAAACAAAAGAGCAAAAAAATAAGAGTATCTGAGTAGCTTTGGAACAAAGAGAGGTGCCAATTTTGAAATGGTATTTGTCAAAGATTAGATCTAATGGAAGACACATATGCGTTCCAGGGTTGCCAAAAGTTCAAGAACCCATCCATGTCCTGTCTCAGTGCGAATGTCAACTTTTCCATGGAATAAATGTCCTGAATCACGTTAATCCAATCTTCAGGTGTAGGACAGTCCTTCAACATCCATTTTTTTTTTTTTTTTAGTTTTTTTACTTGCCAATATTAAAACGGTGAATAAGTATTTTTCTCCTCATCTTTCCAGTGATTCCGGCAGTAAACCCAAATACAAAGTTACAAAAGAAAAGGGAACTGTTATTTTGAATATTTTCCCCAATATTGTCTGTACATTGGTCCAATATTGGTGGATAACTGGGCATGACCAAAACACATGAAAATGGTTTGCAGTCTTTTCACCACACAAGCGCCAACAATTCAACCCCTTACGAGTAAATTTGTTTTGTGCAGGTCAGGGATGAGAATCCTCCACGGATCCAAGGAATTCCTCGGATTTGATCATGTCTAGGGTCATTCTCGTGAATCGTCTAAATTCGAGGAGAATTTTTTTTCCTTTTTTTGGGGGGGGGGGGTCTGTTATGAGCGGCGAGTCGTATTTTCGATCGGCTGCTCAAATCCAGCGCGCAGAACGCGCTACCCAGCGAGATCAGTAATGTAATGTAACAAGGCCACTGATTGGCTGATACTTATTGAAGCAACCAATCGACGATTTTGTTATTCCTTTGTCATATTCCACATGCGGAGCGAAATGCAAATGGCGGGCAATTCAATCAACCGAGTTTTCCTGATTTCGTGAAAATGGTGAACCTAAAAGTCACGAAAGACAACAAAGCAAGAAGACAAAGGGATAAGGAACAAGTTTTGTTGGGAATGGCTCGAAAAAAAACAGAAACATCTCAAAATTGTGGCTACAAGGAGATCGAATTACTCGCTCGTGCTGCGTTCAAAACAATCGATGGACACGGTTAAATTCAGATGCCAGTCAAAGTTCATCACAATCGGCCCTGATTACAGCAATTAGTGATCGGAAGACACATTCCGAGGTAAAATTTTTTTCTCGTTTTTTTCTCTCTTATCAAGTAATGTACTTGAGAATTTTTGCGTAATGAATTTGTTATGAAATAGCATGTGTAAGTTGTGACGTCATGCCTGTTTTGAAACACTATTGATAATTTGAAATACTAATTAAACATCTTTTAGGTTTTACTTACTTTGTTAGATTATCTTTCAAATATTAAAATATACTAATATGCAACTTTTTTATATTCCTAGTAACACTAACAAATGCACACATTAATAAATCAAAATGCTTGCAGAATGTCAGTATATTTTAATAAATGGGTGATGGACTTGGTGATGGAATTTTGTTAATATTTATAATTCATTTTACTTGGTTAAATTATTTTGTCTGTTCTAGAACTATGTAAATGTAATTCTGTGTCAGTTCTAGGGGCAGCTGTGGCGCAGGTGTAGTGTGACCGACTACTGATCGGAGGGTCATGGGTTCGATTCCCACTCTGTCTGAAGTCTGCATGTCAAAGTGTCCTTGAGCAAGACACTGAACCCCCAGTTGCTCCTGGTGGCCAGGCTAGCGCCTGTGTGTGTGTATGGCAGCTCTGCCGCCATCAGTGTGTGAATGTGTGCGTGAATGGGTGGATAGCAGGATCTGTAAAGCGCTTTGGTCATCCAGAGATGAGAAAAAGCGCTATATAAGTGAACGCCATTTACCATTCTAAACACATTAAATAGTAGTAAAATATAATCCCCGCCTTGGATCCGGCTTGGGGGACGCAGGCCTAACTAAGACCCCCGGCTTAGTTTCCTCTTTTTTTCCCAAACCCCATTCTCATCCCTGGCAGGTGTTCTGAAAAATCTTACCAAATTTTTCCATCCAAATTCTCTCCACAGCAGGGATGAGGTACTTTTCCATTGTTGTTTATTTAGCTTTTCCCATATTTCCAGTTGTAAAGTGAAATTCCCCTCTTTTTCCCATCTCTCTTTTATATATGATATGTTGTCTCCTTTTAAGTCTTGAAGACCATGGTATATTTTATTTTTTTTAAATTTTTTTTTTATTTAAGTTTTTGTAAAGGGTATACATGTCAATACAGCATTGCATTGTTTACATTTTCATCACATGTTCCCTTTTTTTTGTTTTTTGACAACATTGGAAAAATAATTATTACAACACCCTTTTTTGGAAATTAAAAAAAGAACAAAAAAAAAAAACAAAACAAGAAAACAAAACATCCATCCATCCATCCATCTTCTACCGCTTTTCCGGAGGTCCGGGTCGCGGAGGCAGCAGTTCAAGCAGAGAAGCCCAGACTTCCCTCTCCCCAGCCACCTGCTCCAGCTCTTCAGAGGGGATACCAAGGCGTTCCCAGACTAGCTGGGAGACATAGTCTCTCCACCGAGTCCTGGGTCTGCCCCGGGGTCTCCTCCCAGTGGGACGTGCCTGAAACACCTCAAGTGGGAGGCGTCCAGGAGGCATCCTAATCAGATGCCCATACCACCTCAACTGACTCCTTTCAATGTGGAGGAGCAGCGGTTCTACTCTGAGCCTCTCCCGGATGACTGAGCTCCTCACCCTATCTCTGAGGGTGAGTCCAGCAATCCTACGGAGAAAGCTCATTTCAGCCGCTTGTATCCGCGATCTCGTTCTTTCGGTCATTACCCAAAGCTCGTGACCATAGGTGAGAGTAGGAACGTAGATTGACTGGTAAATCGACAGCTTTGCCTTAGAACTAAGCTCCCTCTTCACCACAACAGACCGGTACAACGTCCGCATCACTGCAGATGCTGCTCCAATCCGTCTGTCGATCTCTCGCTCCATTTTCCCCTCACTCGTGAACAAGACCCCAAGATACTTAAACTCCTCCACTTGGGGCAGGAGCCTGTCCCCAACCCGGAGAGGACAATCCACCTTTTTCCGGCTGAGGACCATGGACTCGGACTTGGAGGTGCTGATTCTCATCCCAGCCGCTTCACACTCAGCGGCAAACCGTCCCAGCAAGAGCTGTAGGTCATTGCTGGATGAAGCCAACAGGACAACATCATCTGCAAACAACAGAGATGAGATCCTGTGGTCACCAAGCATGACACCCTCCATTCCCTGGCTGCGCCTAGAAATCCTGTCCATAAAAATTATGAACAGGACCGGTGACAAAGGGCAGCCCTGGCGGAGTCCAACTCTCACTGGGAATGACTCCGACCGAGTGTTGGCAATGCGAACTAAACTCTCACAACGGTCGTACAGAGACCGAATTGCTCGTAACAACAAGCCCGATACCCCATACTCCCGAAGCACCCCCCACAAAAATCCACGAGGGACGCGGTCAAATGCCTTCTCCAAGTCCACAAAACACATGTAAACTGGTTGGGCAAACTCCCACGAACCCTCAAGAATTCTCGAGAGGGTAAAGAGCTGGTCCGATGTGCCACGGCCAGGACGAAAACCACATTGCTCCTCCTGAATCCGAGGTTCGACCAACGGCCGGACTCTCCTCTCCAGTACCTTGGCATAGACCTTCCCAGGGAGGCTGAGGAGTGTGATCCCTCTAAAGTTGGAGCACACCCTCCGGTCCCCTTTTTTGAAGAGAGGAACCACCACCCCGGTTTGCCATGCCAAAGGCACTGCCCCCGACCTCCACGCAATGTTGCAGAGGCGTGTCAACCATGACAACCCAACAACATCCAGGGCCTTGAGGTACTCGGGGCGAATCTCGTCCACCCCCGGGGCCCGGCCACCAAGGAGATTTTTAACCACCTTGGCGACCTCAGCCCCTGTGATAGGCGAGTCATCCCCCTCGTCCCCAAACCCTGCTTCCTCTGTGGAAGGCGTATCAGTGGGATTGAGGAGATCCTCGAAGTATTCCTTCCACCGCCCGACGATATCCCCAGTTGAAGTCAACAGTGTCCCATCCGCACCATACACAGTGTGGACGGGGAGCTGCTTTCCCCTCCTGAGCCGCCGAACAGTTTGCCAGAATCTCTTTGAAGCCGACCGAAAGTCTTGTTCCATGGCCTCACCGAACTCCTCCCATACCCGGGTTTTTGCTTCAGCAACCACCCGAGCTGCACTCCGCTTGGCCTGCCGGTACACCTCAGCTGCTTCGGGAGTCCCACAAGCCAACCAAGCTTGATAGGACTCCTTCTTCAGCTTAATGGCCCCCCTCACCACTGGTGTCCACCACTTGGTTCGGGGGTTGCCACCACGAGATGCACCGACCACCTTGCGGCCGCAGCTCTGGGCTGCCGCTTCAACAACAGAGGTGGAGAACATGGCCCATTCAGACTCCATGTCTCCAGACTCCCTCGGAATGTGGTTGAAGTTCTTCCGGAGGTGGGAGTTGAAGACCTCCCGGACAGGGGCCTCAGCCAGACGCTCCCAGCACACCCTCACTATACGTTTGGGTCTACCAGGTCTGAATGGCTTCCTCCCCTGCCATCGGATCCAACTCACCACCAGGTGGTGATCAGTTGACAGCTCTGCACCTCTCTTTACTCGGGTGTCCAAGACATACGGTCGCAGGTCTGATGATACGATAACAAAATCGATCATCGACCTGCGGCCTAGGGTGTCCTGGTGCCAGGTGCACATATGGACACCCTTATGCTTGAACATGGTGTTCGTTATAGACAGACTGTGGTTAGCACAGAAGTCCAATAACTGAACACCACTCGGGTTCAGATCGGGCAGGCCGTTCCTCCCAATCACCCCCCTCCAGGTTTCACTGTCGTTGCCCACGTGCGCATTGAAGTCCCCCAGTAGGACAATGGAGTCTCCAGGAGGAGCACCCTCCAGCACCCCAGTCACAGACTCCAAAAAGGGTGGGTACTCTGAAACATCATTTGGTGCATAGGCACAAATGATGGTCAGGACCCGTTTCCCAACCCGAAGGCGCAGGGAAGCAACCCTTTCGTCCACCGGGGAAAACTCCAATATAGAGGCAGCAAGGTGGGGCGATACAAGAATACCTACCCCTGCTCGTCGCCTCTCGCCCGGGGCAACTCCAGAAAAGGCCAAGCTCCAGCCCCTCTCCAGGAGACTGGTTCCGGAACCGGAGCTGTGTGTTGAGGTGAGGCCGACTATATCTAGCCAGTATCGCTCAATCTCGTACACCAGCTCAGGCTCCTTCCCCACCAGAGAGGTGACATTCCACGTACCAAAAGCCAGTTTAGAAAGCTTGGGATCAGTCCGCCAAGGTCTCCGCCTTTGACTGCCACCTAATCCACATAGCACCGGACTTCCATGATCCCTCCTGCAGGTGGTGAACCTACTGGAGGGCGGACCCATGTAACTCCTTCGGGCTGAGCCCGGCCGGGTCCCATGGGTGGAAACCCGGCCACCAGACACTAGCCTTCGAGCCCCTCCCCCAGGCCTGGCTCCAGGGTGGGGCCCCGGTAACCCCATACCGGGCGGGGTACACTGAATCCTTGATATACAATTTATCATGAGAGTCTGTTGGATCGTTCTTCGTCTGGCCCTTCACCCAGGACCAGTTTGTCTTGGGAGACCCTATCAGAGGCAAATTGCCCCGGACAACATAGCTCCTGGGATCACTGGGGCACGCAAACCCCCCCACCACGATAAGGTGACGATCCATGAGGGGGAGAAAACAAAACAAAAGAGCAAAAAAATAAGAGTATCTGAGTAGCTTTGGAACAAAGAGAGGTGCCATTATTGAAATGGTATTTGTCAAAGATTAGATCTAATGGAAGACACATATGCGTTCCAGGGTTGCCAAAAGTTCAAGAACCCATCCATGTCCTGTCTCAGTGCGAATGTCAACTTTTGCATGGAATAAATGTCCTGAATCACGTTAATCCAATCTTCAGGTGTAGGACAGTCCTTCAACATCCATTTTTTTGTTAGAGCTTTTTTACTTGCCAATATTAAAACAGTGAATAAGTATTTTTCTCCTCGTCTTTCCAGTGATTCCGGTAGTAAACCCAAATACAAAGTTACAAAAGAAAAGGGAACTGTTATTTTGAATATTTTCCCCAATATTGTCTATACATTGGTCCAGTATTGGTGGATAACTGGGCATAACCAAAACACATGAACATGATTTGCAGTCTCTTCACCACACAAGCGCCAACAATTCAACCCCTTACGAATAAATTTGTTTTGTGCAGGTGTTCTGAAAAATCTTACCAAGTTTTTCCATCCAAATTCTCTCCACAGCAGGGATGGGGTAGTTTTCCATTGTTGTTTGTTTAGCTTTTCCCATATTTCCAGTTGTAAAGTGAAATTCCCCTCTTTTTCCCATCTCTCTTTTATATATGATGTGTTGTCTCCTTTTAAGTCTTGAAGACCAAGGTATATTTTAAAAATGTATCTGATCCCTGGGATCCCTTTATATGCCATTAAGAAGACCTTCAGAACACCTGACTGGGCCCTTTCCAAATCCTCCTTTTTAAGTATTTTGTTTATGTGGTGTCTAAGCTGAAAGAACCTGTAAAGGTCTTGATTTATTAGACCTTGTTTTTTCAAATCTTCAAAACTTCTTAAAATTTGCCCTTTAAAAAAATCGTAATATTTTATCAGTCCGTTCTCTTTCCATTTTTTAAATCTAGAGTCTCTTTTATTAGGAGTAAAGTCTTGATCAAAGGCAATCCATTGCAGTAATCGATAGGGTTCTTTAGTTTGATTCTCTCTGACTATCTTAAACCAAATTTTTAGCGGGGTCTCTATCCACGGGTTAGTGTTATTCAAAAGTTTCGGTAAGGCATTGTTCCCTATTATTGCCTGTAGGGGGATGTCACTTGTTATTTGGCATTCCATCTCCTTCCATTGTGCAGTGTAGACTGGGTTACATATCTCTACTAAAGTTTTAATTTGTGCGGCTTTAAAATAGTCCCTGATATTTGGCAGCGCAAGTCCACCTTTGTCTTTGTTTAGCTGTAGGGTTCTATATCTGATTCTAGGTCTCTTGCCCTGCCATATGAATCTTGAGATCTTTCTGTCCAGTTCTTGCCATGTTTTTTTGGGAGGTTCTACCGGTATTGTTTGGAAAAGGTATAGAAGACGTGGAAGTATATTCATTTTGACTGGTTCAATTCTTTGTGCAGTACCCAAGAATGGTATCATATTCCATCTTGCTAGATCAGATTTTATTTTTGCCATCAGTGGATCATAGTTTAGTGTTATAATTTTGTTGAGTTGTTTCGGGATATTGACCCCCAGATATTTCATAGATTCCGACTCCCAGTTAGTTTTGAGTTTGCTTAGTGAATAATGATTTGGGTCATAGTTGAATGTTAAAACTTGGGTTTTATGCATGTTTAATTTGTACCCCGATAAATCTCCATACTCTGAAAAAACTGAGGTTAGTTCTGGTAAAGAAGTGTTCGGCTGCCCTAGGTATATTAAAATGTCATCAGCAAAGAGTGCTATTTTATGTTCCTTCTGACCAAGTGTAATACCTTGAATTTTTTGGTTTTGTCTTATCCAATGGCTCAGAGGTTCTATGAAGATTGCAAAGAGCAGTGGAGACAGGGGGCAGCCCTGACGACATCCTCTTTCCAGTTCAAAAGAAGATGATAAATTACCGTTAATCCTTATTTTAGCTGTTGGTTTTTTATATAATGCCTGTATAGTTCTAATGAAGTTGTTATGAAAATTGAAACTGGATAAGATTCTATATAGAAAAGACCAGTCAACCGAATCGAATGCTTTTTCAGCATCTAATCCCAATATGACTGCATTTAAGTTATATTTTTTTATATGATGAATTATGTGTAAAGTGCGTCGAATGTTGTCTTGTGTCTGTCTTTGTTTTATAAAACCTGTTTGGTCTAAATGAATTAGGTCTGTCAGTATATTTTCTAACCTTTTGGCAAGGATAATGGTAAAAAGCTTATAGTCCTGATTTAGCACACTGATTGGTCTGTAGTTGGAGCACTCTAGTTTATCCTTTTCAGGTTTAGGTATAACTGCAATGACCCCTTCTCTCCAGGAGGGGGGGATTTCCCCTGTGTGGAGGACATAATTAAATGTTTTCAGGAGGAGAGGAGATAGTTGCTGTTTAAAGGTTTTGTACCACTCTGCTGTATAGCCATCAGCTCCTGGGGATTTGTTAGCTTTAAGTTTCATAATTGCTTTTTCTGATTCTTTAGGATGTATTTCTGACAGTAGTGTTTTATTTTGTGACTCCGTAAGTTGGGGAAGGTTTAATGTGTTTAGGAATGCCTCGGATGCGTTTTTATGTTTTTTGTGGGAGTATAAGTTCTTATAGTAATTCTCGAAGCTTTTAAGAATATCCTGAATTCTGAATTTTATTTCCTTTGATACTGGGTCTCTGATTTTGTAGATTGCTCTTTCTGTTTGATGTTTCCTCAATTTATAGGCTAGCAATTTTGCCGATTTACTGCCTGTTTCATAGTATTTTTGTTTCAGAAATGTAAGTTTCTTCTGGATTTCTGTTGTGTAGATCTCGTTTATTTGTTTTTTAATTTCCTTAATTTTGAGCGAGTCATTAGAATGAGTGTTGTCTTTGTGCTCTTTTTCTAGTTTCTTAAGTTCTGACTCTAATGTGGTTAGTTTTTCTTGGTCTCAGTTTCTTTTGGGTTGCCAGTTTTGCGATAACCTTTCCCCTTATTACAGCTTTGCATGCGTCCCACAGTATTAAAGGGGATACTTCTCCATTATCATTTTCTTCCAAATATCTGAGAATATCTGATTCCAATTCATCTTTCAGTGGTCCTTTCAGCACATTTGAATTTAACCTCCAAGAAAATGTATTATTTGTGTATTTTTGGATAGTTAAGTCCATATAGATCAGACTGTGGTCAGAGAGATCCATCAGTCCTATTTTACATGTTTTTACTCTTCCAGTGTCTCTGTTAAACATAAAAAAATAGTCAATCCTTGAGTATGATGAATGTGGTGCTGAGTAAAACATATAATCTTTTACACTGGGGTTGAGTTCCCTCCACACGTCACAGATTCCCATTTCTTTTAGTAGCATCCGAGTTTTTCTACTTTGAGTGTTATTTTGATGTGGAGAATTACCTGATGCATCCCAGTATGGATTCAGTCTTAGATTGAAGTCTCCCCCGCATATCACTAAACCTTTGGCTTTAGTTATCATTAGGTCAAATACATTTTTATAAAATTTCCAGTTAGCCCCTGGAGGTGCGTATACATTCAGCAGGGTGATATCTTCTCCCTCTAGCCGACCAAGTACCATGCTACATCTCCCTTCTTTCTTTGTGTTCTGAATTTTTTTCAAACATAATTTTGGTTGAGATCAATGTCGCTACCCCCCCCCCCCCCCCCTCCCTGACTTATATGAAGATGAAGAGATCAGTTTAAACCCTTGTCTATTAAGTTTGGTGTGCTCCAAGTCTGTTAGGTGGGTTTCCTGTAAAAATATTATTCCTGCTTTGTCTTTTTTCATTTTGCCAAGAATCTTGGATTTTTTAACTGGATTCAGGATCCCTTTTACATTATATGAGATTATTTTGGTTACACCCTGTTTCTCCATTGTGTTGTCTTATTTAGTATAACAGTGTAGTGGCCCTCTTTTATGCTACTCAGAAACTGAAAGAACATTAAGAACATAAAAAACATTAAGAACATAGTATATAAAACTTTAAAACAAAAAACTGTCAAAAGATCTTCCTGAGCTGAGGTCTTTTTAGTGACCTTAGAAGAGCCTTGATGGAGTGTAGGCTCTGAGGGAAATTCCTCAAACTCTGTTACGTGTTGAGGGCCCTCTCTTATCCCTGTAAGTTGTCCCATGTTTTTAACGTGAATTTCAGATCCCAATCCGAACTTGTAATGATTTTTTTTTTCTTTTTTTTTATGCCTATACCCTATGAAAGTGTGCGCAACCTCCCACCACCGTCGCAGCAAACAATAACGTTAATACAGTATTTGTTAGTGTGGAGAGTTCATGTGGTTCACTGTCACATTTCTATTTTAACAAGTTTTTTTTTTTTTTAAAGATTTACTTTAGAAAGTTTAGAAAGCTTGGGATCAGTCCGCCAAGGTCTCCGCCTTTGACTGCCACCTAATCCACATAGCACCGGACTTCCATGATCCCTCCTGCAGGTGGTGAACCTACTGGAGGGCGGACCCATGTAACTCCTTCGGGCTGAGCCCGGCCGGGTCCCATGGGTGGAAACCCGGCCACCAGACGCTAGCCTTCGAGCCCCTCCCCCAGGCCTGGCTCCAGGGTGGGGCCCCGGTAACCCCATACCGGGCGGGGTACACTGAATCCTTGATATACAATTTATCATGAGAGTCTGTTGGATCGTTCTTCGTCTGGCCCTTCACCCAGGACCAGTTTGTCTTGGGAGACCCTATCAGAGGCAAATTGCCCCGGACAACATAGCTCCTGGGATCACTGGGGCACGCAAACCCCCCCACCACGATAAGGTGACGATCCATGAGGGGGGATACAAGCGGATACAAGCGGCTGAAATGAGCTTTCTCCGTAGGATTGCTGGACTCACCCTCAGAGATAGGGTGAGGAGCTCAGTCATCCGGGAGAGGCTCAGAGTAGAACCGCTGCTCCTCCACATTGAAAGGAGTCAGTTGAGGTGGTATGGGCATCTGATTAGGATGCCTCCTGGACGCCTCCCACTTGAGGTGTTTCAGGCACATCCCACTGGGAGGAGACCCCGGGGCAGACCCAGGACTCGGTGGAGAGACTATGTCTCCCAGCTAGTCTGGGAACGCCTTGGTATCCCCTCTGAAGAGCTGGAGCAGGTGGCTGGGGAGAGGGAAGTCTGGGCTTCTCTGCTTGAACTGCTGCCTCCGCGACCCGGACCTCCGGAAAAGCGGTAGAAGATGGATGGATGGATGGATGGATGGAAAGATTTACTTGTTTCTAATATTATGATTGTTCCATGAAATGTTTTACCGCTTGCTGGTTCCGCATCTCCTTTAATGTTTGTTACCTTGTAGGAGGAGGATTAGATGCGCAGATTGACTAAAAATATTGTTATTCCCTCCTGAAAGCGCTCAGTTTTTCCTTATAGCCCTGGCGCTGGGTTTCCCGCTGCTGGTCCGTGGATTTTGAGGGTCTCTGTGCACCACGTTTGAGCCTTGATTCTTTCTATTGGGTCTGCTGCGGGTTTATACACCATTACCGGGAGCCCTCTTCTCGCCATATCCGTGGTTGCTTCTTCTGCCGAGTTGTAGAGATACATCTCATCCCCGTAAAAAACCCGCAGCTTCGCCGGAAATGGAGTTTGAAAGCACAGTTTCTTCTCTCTTAGTACCTTTTTAGCGTTGTTGTATTCCCGACGCTTTTTAAGGACCTCCGGGGCATAGTCGTGCTCCACAAAAACTTTTCTTTCTTGGTGCATAAATCCTTTTTTCTGCCAAGCCAGTCTCACAACCTCTTCTTTTGTTCTGAAGTTGGCAAACTTTACCACTACCGATCGTGGTGGCGCTTCTGCCAACGGCTTTGGGGCTAATGAACGGTGCGCACTTTCTATCTTCAAGTCGGTGGATTGGGGAATTTCCAACTTCTCTCTCAGAATGGATTCTACGCATGCAGCCATTGTGGTGAAACCGTCCTCGACTCCTTCTTTCAGACCATGAATTCTTATGTTGGCCCTTCTTAGTCTTCCTTCTTGGTCGGTTAGCTTAGCCTCCAATCTTGTCTGTCGTTTGAGTAATTCCAGCATGGTTTCTTCCAGCCCTTTTATTCTTTCCTCTGCTTCCATGATTCGGTCCTCAGCCTGGTCCACTCTGTTGTTTGTCCTTTTTATTTCGTCTTTAATTTCACGAAATTCGGCCCAACACTCTCGGCGAAATTCTCTTAATTCTAGAATTATCGTTTTTAAGCTAACCGTGTTGCTAGCCTCATTCAGCTCCTCTGCTTCCGAGTGGATGTCCTCTAGGTCAGATTCTCCGGCCGATGCTCCGGCCGGAATTTACGCATCTGATTTGTATAATATGATGGCAGCCATATCAAATTACATAACTTTTGATCAAAGTGCACTTTGGACATATTTACACAAAAGAGAGTTTTGTTTTTTTGTCTTTGGTTTTTGTTATCTTCAAAATATATGTACCAGAAAATCAGTAGTGTAAACAAACTGATAAAAAACATCAGACCTACCGCTCGTCATGTGTTGCCATGCGTCCATGTGCTTGTCAGTGTGCTCACCCCGGTCCTTATTTTATCTTCTGTCTGTCATTTTCGCTTTCTCTCCCACATCCAGAAACAATCACATTTATCTTCTGATTTATTCCACCTCAATTTCTGGTTAGATTACGCCTCAGAACCGGCAGTATTGTTCTCTTTGTCACATGTAGCTTCATCAATGGCGGACAAAAAGTATTCCGCTCCAGTCCATCTTGTGCTGTCCAGAAGATAAATATTTCCCTTCAGAAGCTAAATAATCCCTTTTTAGAATCATAGTTGGCAAAATTTGGAGCAAATGCTTCCTCCTTGTGGAAATATATGTTGCACAATTGTTTATATGGCTCTTCTTCTGCACCCCGGAAGTGATATCGGATTCGACGTCATTTTGGTTTTGCTGATCTTGGTCCTCTAGTGCAGACCGGTCAGTTATGTGTCTGGCGTCTAGTGATGTGAAATGCTTGGTACTGTTTTTTTTTTTTTTTTTTTTTTTCTTCTCCCCCATTCTTTTCACCAATCACATGACAGGCACAGATCTGCGACACCATCCACAGGAGAGGCAGATCAGGTAATCAAATGTAATCCTTAAGGAGTTAAGTCAGCATCATGGTTAATTGAAGCTTTCATGACGGGGGTTTTCTTACCCACCTACTTTCTTCTCCCCAATAGTTCACTGATGGAGGCTCATCATTAAGCAATATTACAAGAGAATAGATTGCTGTGGTGATATGGTCGTAAATGAGCATAATATAGAAAAGAAGAGGCCTATTGTCATTTCTCAGACATGTCCATCCATCCATCTTCTTCTGCTTAATCCTTCTTGGGTCACGGGGGGGCTGGAACCTATCCCAGCATCTTAGGACGAGAGGCAGGATACACCCTGGACAGATCACCAGTCCATCGCAGGGCCAACACAGAGACAGACAACCATTCACTCTCACAGTCATACCTAAGGACAATTTGGAATCCCCAGTTTTGATGCCAATTAACCTAACCTGCATGTTTTTGGCATGTGGGAGGAAACTGGAGAAATCCCGGAATAAACCCACGCAGACACGGGGAGAACATGCAAACTCCACACAGATCACTGTTGGTCAGGGGCTGGGATTGAACCCAGGATCCCCCGACCAAGGGTGAGTTGTTGTGCTGCCGCAGTGCTAACCACTCCACCACCGCGCTGCCCTAACTAAATTAAATATTATCCAGTGTAGAAGTTAGTATGCACAGTATACAGTATATGTACCTGTTGAGTTTTTATGGGTCACATGACTTGTGCTGGCAGCTGGTTAGCTGCATCACGGGGAGTCCTTCACGTAGCCATGATTATTATGTTATCATCACATAGGGATTACAAATCTCTGATCGGGTTCTTATGGTACTGTCACACCTTGACAATTTAGCCAGCGTATGCTGATGTATCAAATTTTCTCTAAAACCTTGGCATGCGCTGAACTATCAACCCCCCCCCTCCAATTTTGAGCATATACTGTACATAGTGTATTCATAGCGAATTGGATGTATACATAATATGTTAGTACAGTGTTTCCTCTGACTTAAAGACCTTGACGCGGTGGCAACATATTTTTCCGGGGGGGGCACATGGCACTATTGTATCTGGAATATGTTAATTTTATACTTTTTATTTCTTTTTTTTTTTATTTTGCACAGTAACTTTGCATATGGAATTCACCATTTGAAGTATTATACAATTGAGGCTTGAATGTTAGAATATTGGGCCAGTTGGGGTCCCACCCAGATGTCCTGTGTTTGGACTTTTTACTGGTGTCATCCTTCTCTCCTTCCTCTGCTCTCACCTCTCCTGGGCCCTCTGCCTGAACACTTTCCTCTACTTGGATCCTCTCTTCTGTCTCATCTTGCCCTCTCTGAGCCCTGTCTGCTTCAGGTTCTCTCTCTGTCTGTGGTAGTATACAAACAGGTTAGAAAACATAAAGTGTCATGTTTTGGCCTGCAGGATTTTTTTGTCATGGTTTACATAAATGACAAAAAATGTGTATTTTTTGTATTTTTATTCTAGTGTTTCTTTTTTTCATTGAGAGAATAGGGAAGGGAAAAAAAACATTCATAATAGTAATTTACTCATACATACTTAAATTATATGACCAGAGGTGGGTATAGTAGCCAGAAATTCTACTCATGTAAAAGCAGTGCTTTGAAATTAATAAGGGTACGAAGAGCACCCACTTAAAAACTTGAGTAATGACTTCAGTCTTGAAGGTTTGAGGTTTTTCTTACAGTTTTCTACTTTTGTCTGTAAATTTATTTAAATTTGAAACCATTTTCCTCACATTTGTAATTTCTTCTTGTAAAATTGACTTTTCTTGTACATTTGAGACTTTAAATGAGACTTATTTGAGACTTTCAGCTGCCGCGTCATTAGGGAGCGCTTAACATGAGCGGACCTTAATGTCAAGTAAAATTCCTCGTATGTGTAAAAAGCATACTTGGCAATAAAGTTCATTCTGATTCTGATTATAAATTTGTGGATTATTTTATGGTGAGTTTTTGTCTATTTTTTTTAAAAAATAAAATTAGTTGGGTTTTTTTTTTGTTTTTTTTAAATAAATTCAAAACAGACTGTGGTAATTTTTTTTAAAAACTTTCCTTAACAATTTATATTTTTGACCATAATTTTGCACAGCCACAACAGAACAATCATTTAACTCTGATTTCAAAGAAAAAAATATTAATAAAATTGTATTTAATGAAATAAATGAACTTAAATGACCAAAGATGCAGTTGTTTTTGTTATAATATTTCTATGTATTTATAGTTTTTGTTTTTTTAGAAATCTCCTCACCACCCAGACAGCAGGAAAAACTTTCCTTATTTTGAAATCCAAATGTTGGCACGTTTAGTTTTTTTCTGAAGGTTGCTGACAGATTAAAGTCATTGACTTTGTGAATTTCGGTCATCTTAACTTGCCAGGTACTTAATAATGAACATAAATTAGTTAATTAATATTAACGAAGGTAGGGTAACAATATCTCCTTTTTCATCTTGTCTGAAATAAGAAAAACAAATAACTAATAATTTAAAAGAAGACAGAATGAGCCCGCTCAAGCTCCTAACCACACCTGTTAGCCAAGTGACTCTTCCATTATTGCTCCCGTTACCAGCGGGTGAAAACCATGATAAATGCCTCAACTGCTTACATACATACCACTTCTGCTTTTTTTTCCCCGTGTTTAAAGTACTTTAATAAGCACATGTTTCTCTTGGACAGTGATGCTAGTGAGACACTCTGCTTGCCGACTGGAATGGTCATGTGGGTGGGGCACTTCTGAACTCTGCACGGATGATGGTCATATGTGTTGTTCGTGTGCGCGCTAGCAGACAGTCATTCCTTCATATTTTTTTTTCTTAAATTTATATTTCCTCATAGAGTGGCGGCATAACTTCAAGCGTGGTGGGCCGCCACCTGGAAATATTACCAGAGGAAACGCTGTAGTAACTTGAATAGAAGGTTTCAATTAGGGCTGGGAATCATTACTAATTTCCAGAATCGATTCGATTCGGATTCTTAAGGTTCTGAATCGATCCGATCCTGATTCAATCAGAGAAATTACCATTTTAACAGCCATTTTACTTGCTAGGAAAAAAATCTTCGGCCTAATGCTGCAAATTGTACCGGGAATGCTCTAACTTTAATACATAAATTATCACATAAAGAACTGACCCAAAATCAGTTAAAATAATGCACTTTTTATTATTTAACTTATGATTTCACAAAGTGCTCACAAGTGCTTTCGTTAGTGCAAAGGGTGTGTAGTGTCAAGTTAACAACCCAGAGTAAGTAAACAAATTCAATGCATGAAGCATGTACAGTGCTGTGAAAAAGTATTTGCCCCCTTCCTGATTTCTTATATTTTTGCATATTTGTCACTTAAATGTTTCAGATCATCAAACAAAATTTAATATCAGACAAAGATAACCTGAAAAAATACAAAATGCAGTTTTCAAATGATGATTTCATTAAAGGAAAAAAAAAAAAATATCCAGCTGAAGCTGGAGCTGAAGGAGTCCTATCAAGCTTGGTTGGCTTGTGGGACTCCCGAAGCAGCTGAAGTGTACGGGCAGGCCAAGCAGCTCGGGTGCAGGAGTGCAGCTCAGGTGGAGCTCGGGTGGCTGCTGAAGCAAAAACTCGGGTATGGGAGGAGTTCAGTGAGGCCATGGAACAAGACTTTCGGTCGGCCTTGAAGAGATTCTGGCAAACTGTCTGGCAGCTCAGGAGGGGGAAGCAGCTCCCTGTCCACACTGTGTATGGTGTGGATGGGGCGCTGCTGACTTCGATCGTCGGGTGGTGGAAGGAATACTTCGAGGATCTCCTTAATCCCACTGACACGCCTTCCACAGAAGAAGCAGGGCTTGTGGACGAGGGGGACGACTCGCCTGTCACAGGGGCTGAGGTCACCAAGGTGGTTAAAAATCTCTTGGGTGGCCATACCCCGGGGGTGGACGAGATTCGCCCTGAGTACCTCAAGGCCCTGGGTGTTGTAGGGCTGTAATGGTTGACATGCCTCTGCAACATTGTGTGGAGGTCGGGGGCAGTGCCTTTGGCATGGCAAACCGGGGTGGTGGTTCCTCTCTTCAAAAAAGGGGACTGGAGGGTGTGCTCCAACTTTAGAGGGATCACACTCCTCAACCTCCCTGGGAAGGTCTATGCCAAGGTACTGGTAGTAGAGTGATTTTTGGGGGTTTCGTGACCAACCTCCCAGGACCTTTTTTTTTCTCACTGGATTTAGCATTCTAGACCCATTTTAATGAAAATAAGCTCCCATGTACCTCCCAAAAATTACGGGAAACCTTTTTTTTGCCCAAAATTCAAAATGGCCGCCAAAATGCATACCACCACCTATATCTCAGTAACTAATTCAGCTAGGAGGTTGATTTTGGTGTCTAGACATAGGTTTTTGGGGTCAAGCATTCCATTAATGCTATTAGTTTACTTGTGAAACAAACCCATCACGATGAAATCCAATATGGCCGCCAATATGGCCACCGATTAACATTTTTTTTGTTTCTTGACTACTAAGGCACCTAGAAAGCTGATGTTGGTGTCAAAACAGAGGTTTAAGGGGTCATACTATCTGTTTATTCCAATAAAAGTGTGTTTAAATGATTACATAATCGAGAAATCCAAGATGGCGGCCGGCTGTCATTTTCACATGCAATGGACTTTTTCATATCCGTCACCAAATGAGCTAAAAAAAAAGTCAAGTGAGGCTCCTGTGAACCATCCATTGTGTTCATTAGTGCCCTCATTGTCTATCAAGCTCAAAATGGCCCCCAGCCGCCATCTTGGAATACACTTTACGCAGGCACATTTTCTCTAGACCTTATGTTAATGCCACGCAAATCTTTGTGCAGCAGGTCTACGATCTCTCTACTTTTGGTCATTCCATGTAGCAAGACAGAGAGATTCACCTCAAAGGAAGTGCGCCTTCCTGTGATGTAGCTCGTGAGGATCGACCCAATGGTCCGGACAGATGGGTTGTCATCAACTTCTGATTTACTTGGGTGTTTTAGCCATGTTATTAGCTTTAGGAGTAGCCCATTTAGGGCCTCCTTTTTCTCCAACTCTAATACATATGGAGGCCAGGGAACAGTATCAGTCGCTTCAACTTGCTCTTTGAGTCGTACTGCCACGTTCTTCACCAGCTGATCCTCGCTTATGCCTAAGGAAGATAGTGCTGCTTCTACATAGGTAGCTGCAGCTTTCTTGTCATATACCAGTTCACTCTCATTTAACCGACTACGTCTATGGAAGCCAATGTCCGCCTCAAATTCCTTTATAAGAATTCCCTTCACATAATTCGACTTTACTTTTGCGTCATGTCCATGATTTAAGATAATTCGTTGATAGTCCTCCAGTAGACTCTGCAATGTCCGAAATTCATGTTCATCAAAGATCACCTTACGAACATGATTGAAGAAGATGGCTTGTGCTTCTCGCAGATTTACATCCTGCAGGTGTTGAGTGACTTCTTCTGTAAGAGGCTGGGAATCGGGAATGTAGTGTTTCCAGCAGCCGCGATGGTAACGGATTTCCCACCCGAAAGCTGTTTCACAGTCTGGAATGGCTGCAATCAGCGTGTTGAGCCTCGACCTCAGGACCGGATCATTCAGGTGTACAGTGTGTAACTTGAATTTTCTCCAGGCGTCCTTTGTTGATATTAGGAGCAATTGTTTCCAGTCCCGGTGACTGCTTTTCTGTGGTCCCTTATTGCACCACACGCATAGGTTCTTGTCATGCACAATACCAATGCTGGACCGGAGCCTCTTCGGTGAAAAGAGAGAAGCAGATGGAGATGGATCCCCCTGAACTGATTGATTGTCTCTTTCAAGATCTACCTCTAATTTATGCTTACGTTTCTCGGCTTGAGATAGACAACGCTTGTTAGATAACGTGGTGTAACATGTCTGGTGCATATAATGCCCTTTTGGCCCTTTGGCCCAATCAATATTCCCACATTGAAACCGATCAAGTCCTTTCCATCGTAGTTTTTTCACGAATTGAATTCCATTTTTGGTCCTTGGTATTATCCAAAGAGTCACTTTTGGTACATGGTTGACCACAACGTAGAATGCATTCGTATTCACCGGAAGACGTTGATGGTAATTCATCGTTGTCACTTGCAGTATCCATTTTATCCCTCACTTTATATGAATAAGTGTCTGAAAACAAAAACAAATTTGTCATTATCAGAACAGAGGAGAGAAAAAGGAGGGATGACTAGACCTAGAGTCAAAGGCCCTTGTACTGTCTACTGTCATTACGGTAGCATTAAGCAAGCAGCATGGTCAATATGCTAACATTACCTGACTATACAGTATGGAACAAGATTCAGAATTCTAACCTCTCCAGATAAGTTTAAAGCTAAATTTATACATACCTGGCAACCTTGGTTAAATTGGAAAGATTAGGACTACATATTACGGCAGCACAGACGTTACAAAATCACTGCATCCTCTCTCTTGCTATGCAAAAAGGAATCAATGAATCAAGCATAGGATTCCGGGAATCCTAAGGGGATTACCCAAGTGTTCCTCAGTGAAATCACTGAATCAATGCAGGAGCTTTCTAATAATTATTAAAAATGAATGTAAGGATACCTCATTTGACATTTTTAGCTCATTTGGTGACGGATATGAAAAAGTCCATTGCATATGAAAATGACAGCCGGCCGCCATCTTGGATTTCTCGATTATGTAATCATTTAAACACACTTTTATTGGAATAAACAGATAGTATGACCCCTTAAACCTCTGTTTTGACACCAACATCAGCTTTCTAGGTGCCTTAGTAGTCAAGAAACAAAAAAAATGTTAATCGGTGGCCATATTGGCGGCCATATTGGATTTCATCGTGATGGGTTTGTTTCACAAGTAAACTAATAGCATTAATGGAATGCTTGACCCCAAAAACCTATGTCTAGACACCAAAATCAACCTCCTAGCTGAATTAGTTACTGAGATATAGGTGGTGGTATGCATTTTGGTGGCCATTTTGAATTTTGGGCAAAAAAAAGGTTTCCCGTAATTTTTGGGAGGTACATGGGAGCTTATTTTCATTAAAATGGGTCTAGAATGCTAAATCCAGTGAGAAAAAAAGGTCCTGGGAGGTTGGTCACGAAACCCCCAAAAATGACTCTACTATGGAGAGGAGAGTCCGGCCGTTGGCCGAACCTTGGATTCAGGAGTAGCAGTGTGGTTTTCGTCCTGGCTGTTGCATATTGAACCAGCTCTTTTCCCTCTTGAGAATCCTCGAGGGTTTGTGGGAGTTTGCCCAACCAGTTTACATGTGTTTTGTGGACTTGGGAGAAGGCATTTGACCACGTCCCTTGTGGTTTTTTTATGGGGGGTGTTTCGGGAGTGTGGGGTATCGGGCTTGTTGTTAAGAGCTATTCTTTCTCTGTACGACCGTTGAGAGAGTTTGGTTCATATTTCCAACACTTGGTCGAACTCATTCCAGTGAGAGTTGGACTCCGCCAGGGCTGCCCTTTGTCACTGATCCTGTTCATAATTTTTATGGACAGGATTTCTAGGCGCAGCCAGGGAACGGAGGGTGTCATGCTTGGTGACCACAGGATCTCATCTCTGTTGTTTGCAGAGGATGTTGTCCTGCTGGCTTCATCCAGCAATGACCTACAGGTCTTACTGGGACGGTTTGCCGCTGAGTGTGAAGTGGCTGGGATGAGAAGCAGTACCTCCAAGTCCGAGTCTATGGTCCTCAGCTGGAAAAAAGTGGATTGTCCTCTCCGGGTTGGGGACAGGCTCCTGCCCCAAGTGGAGGAGTTAAAGTATCTCGGGGTCTTATTAATGAGTGAGGGGAGAATGGAGTGAGAGATTGACAGACGGATAGGAGTAGCATCTGCGGTGATGCGGACATTGTACTGGTCTGTTGTGGTGAAGAGGGAGCTAAGCTCTAAGGCAAAGCTGTTGATTTACCAGTCAATCTACGTTCCTACCCTCACCTATGGTCATGAGCTTTTGATAATGACTGAAAGAACGAGATCGCGGATACAAGCAGAAGTGGCTTAATGAGCTTTTTTTTGTAGGCTCACTGGACTTGCCCTCAGAGATAGGGGTGAGGAGGTCAGTCATCCAGGAGAGGCTCAGAGTAGAACCGCTGCTCCTCCACATTGAAAGGAGCCAGTTGAGGTGGTATGGGCATCTGATCAGGATGCCTCCTGGACGCCTCCCACTTGAGTTTTTTTGGGCACGTCCCACTGGGAAGAGACCCCGGGGCAGACCCAAGACTCACTGGAGAGACTGTCTCCCAGCTGGTCTGGTAATCTGGTAATCTGGTAATCCTCTCTGAAGAGCTGGAGCAGGTGGCTGGGGAGAGGGAAGTCTGGGCTTCTCTGCTTGAACTGCTGCTTCCGTGACCCGGACCTCCGGAAAAGCGGTAGAAGATGGATGGATGGATGGAAAAACTATCCAAACCTAACCTGGCCCTATGTGGGGGAAAAAGTAATTTGCTCTTCTTGTTGCATCATGAATTAACTGTGATTAACCATATTTTTTGGAAGGCTAAGTTCAGTTTCAGTAGCTACACCCAAACCTGATTACTAACAGACTTGTTGAATCAAGAAATCATTTAAATAGAACCTGTCTGATAACCTGAAGTAGGCTAAAAGATCTCAAAAAGCAACACATCCCACTGTGGTCTAAAGAAATTCAAGATCGGATGAGAAACAAAAACCCAGAACAACATCTAAAGAACTGCAGGCCTCACTTGCCTCAGTTTGGACACTGGTTCATGATGGAACAATAAGAAGGAGACTGGGCAAAATGGCATCCATGGGAGAGTTCAAAGACAAAAACCGCTGCTGGACAAAAAGAACACAAAGACTCGTCTCATATTTGGCAGAAAATATCAAGATGATCCTCAAGACTTTTGGGAAAATATTCTGGGGACTGACGAGACAAAAGTTGAACTTTTTGGAGGATGTGTCCTGTTTTATCTGGCATAAAACTAACACAGAATTTCATAAAAAGAACATTGTATCGACAGTCAAACATGGTGGTGGTAGTGTCATGGTCTGGGGCTGCTTTGCTGCTTCAGGACCTGGACAACTTGCCCTAATTGACAGAACCATGAATTCTGCTCTCTACCAAAAAGTCCTGAAGGAGAATGTCCAGCCATCAGTTCATGAAGCCCTCCAATGTGACTGAATTTAAATAGTTCTACACAGAAGAGTGGGTCAAAATTCCTCAACAGCGATGTAAAAGACTCATTGCCAGTGTTTGGCACCAATGGTGGCACAACCAGTTATTGGGTTTAGGGGACAGTTGGGGGGGATTACTTTTTCACATAGGGCCAGGTAGATTTGGATAGCATTTTTCCCTTAGTAAAGTGAATTGTCTAAAAACTGCATTTTGTTTTTACTCAGGTTATCTTTGTCTACTATTAAAATTTGTTTGATCTGAAATATTTAGGTGTAACAAATATGCAAAAATATAAGAAATCAGGAAGGGTGCAGATACTTTCTCACAGCACTGTATGTGGCGTATCCAGTGGACAGAGGAAGGAAAGCAAGAAGACTTGGTGGTGGAATAAGGAGGTACAGGAAAGCATTCAAAGGAAGAGGTAAGCAAAGAAAAAGTGGGATAGTCAGGGAGATGAAGAAAGTAGACAGGAGTATTTGGAATCTAGGCGCGTGGCAAAGGAAAAGGCATATAATGAATTGTATGAGAGGCTGGACACTAAGGAAGGAGAAAAGGGCTTGTATCGATTGGCTAGACCAGGGGTCGGCAACCTGCGGCTCCGGAGCCGCATGCAGCTCTTTCATCCCTCTGCTGCGGCTCCCTGTGGCTTTGGAAAATAATGAGTATTAATTAAAATGTATTTTATTTTAGTTCATTAGTTTTTAAAATGTACAGTGATCCCTCGCTACTTCGCGCTTCACCTTTCGCGCCCTCAGTGCATCGCGGATTTTTCAAAAATATTCATCAAAAATTCAAAATTGAGAAATAATGGGCGGGCGCTAGCAGAAGGCAGGGAGACTACATTAGACCATCAGGTGTCAACACGGAGAGCAGCACAACTCTCTGTTCGCTGTTGTCGTGTTGGCTGGGCTCGGAAATCTCGCAAGCTGATTGGCCGAGACGTCTCACCCACCTCCTCTCCCTGCCGAGCACCCATGAAGGGAAGAAAGACCGCATTCATTGCTTTTTATCGCTCGTGTTACTTAGTCTCGCCGCGTGGAACTTTTTGCTGTTCTCTTGTGCCATTTTGTGCAAAATAGTCTTCCCGTCGAGGCACTACGCCGCCTCCTGCAGCTTCAGCTCTATCGGAAGCTGCCCTCGATGATCCTGCGCCTCCAGCACCTCACGATGAGGCGTCACCTGAGGAGCAGTAAAGCTCTCATTAACCTGTGCAGTAAATCATTTTCATCTTGAGTTACGTATCTTGTTATAAGAATAAAAGAGTTCTAAAAACATATTTATGTACACTTTGTTTACATCTACGTATGTATGTACACTTACACACACACACACACATATCATATGAGAGTGAGAGAATGAACGTACGTATTGTTTATGGATGACGTCATTGGGGTGAGGCTACTTCGCGGTTTTTCACTTTTCGCGGTCGGTTCTGGAACCCATTAACCGCGATAAGTGAGGGATCACTGTAATTCTAAATTTGAAGATTATGGTGATCTTGTGAAATCTAAAAAAAAAACGTGTTAAAGTTTAATCACCGTCAGCGAAAAATCAACACGATTACATAAGCACTCGGCGCTTCCCCGGAAGTCGTCTCCCGCGATAACCCGGATGTGTTGTGTTCAAGCTACTGCTGTATTGCAGTAGGTTGACAGCCCTGCGATTGGATAGTTGCAAACGATTGGACCAATCAAATGGCTCGTTGTATGCTTTTTCAAAGATTCATGGCGGCGTGTTCTCAGGGATGTGATTTTCTGCTAATTCGCCGAATTCCGCTTTATTTTATCTTCCAGGAAGATAAAGTACGTTAAGTATGTTTGCGGCTTGTGGTCCACGAACGCATTGAAGCTGCACCCTTTCAGGCAGGACTGGAAGTGGCGTATGGCCACTTCCGGTAATCGGTATGGCCAGGTGAGTCATTAACTCTGTTACTGGCGGCGTACAACGGCTGTATGAGCTGGGCTGGCGCAAGGGAGGAAACGGTAATAAAAGTTAACCATCCCCTTTTATGATTCCAAACAGTTTGAAATTGACAGTGCACAGTGGACATTGACTCATAACTTTTGAATATTTCTAAGACTTGGCTACATCAGTGATTGTGCAAAATGAACTGCTCAAGTCTCAATGGAGATTGAAACTGGTGACCTGAAATGAATGCTGAAATTATAAAAAGTAATGGTATGTTGGAATTTTATTTCTATTATGGAACAGATAAAATTAACTGATTTTGATTTGATCAAGTGTTAAAGCATGTGATTGATAATGCTTGTTGGAATATTTTAGGAATGCTATCTTCTTGGAACATAAGTCAATATTATACATTAATAAGTGGCATTCAGCTGTTTGTTTTATGTCATTTAAGCACAGTTCTGTACTTAAAAATCATAAAAACCCAGGAGCTTCGGGGGGCTTTGCCCCGGACCCCGCTGGGGAACTGTGTCCCCCAGACCCCCTGCTGAATTTTCAGATAATTTCCCCAACCCCAAATCACATTGCTGGTTCGTGTTGGAATTCTGAGCTTTCGGTATTGTTTTCAGCGGAATTATGAGATTTTTATCGAAGGATCAGGAGTCATCAGTGCTAGAAATAGCACTCTCCTTTCAACCCAATGTCAACCTTCAACCCAATGTCTTTTTTTTCGGAGTTCAAAATGTTTTTGTTGCATACAGAAATGTAATTTTGTTTTCTCTGCAGGAGTTCCCTGATTTCATAAATGCAACACATTATAGTTTGTTTATACATAGCATAAAGGGAAAAAAAGTTATATGCAGTGTTATTTCATTTTAAGTGTCAAAAGGGTTTTTGTGGCTCCCAGTGTTTTCTTTTCTGTGGGAAACGGGTCCAAATGGCTCTTTGAGTGGTAAAGGTTGCTGACCCCTGGGCTAGACAGAGAAATCGAGCTGGAAAAGATGTCCAACAAGTTGGGTTAAGGACAGAAATGGTAATGTACTAACAAATTACAAGAGTGTGTTGAGAAGGTGCAACGAGTACTTTGAAGAGTTGTTGAAGCCAGGTTAAGAGGGGAGGTGACAATTAATGAGCAGCAATACGGTTTCATACCAAGAAAGAGTACTACAGATGCAATGTTTGCTTTAAGAATATTGATGGAGAAGTATAGAGAAGGTCAGAAAGCGCTGCACTGTCTTTGTGGGTCTAGAGAAAGCATATGATGGTGTGCCAAGAGAGGAAGTGTGGTACTGTATGTGGAAGTCAGGAATGTCAGAAGTATGTGAGGGTGGTGCAGGACATGTATGAGGACAGCGAGATGGTGGTGAGGTGTGCTGTAGGAGTGACGGATGTATTCAAGGTGGGGGTGGGATTACATCAGGGATCGGCTCTGAGCCCCTTGTTTGATTCTTGTTGATGGACAGACAGGCTGACAGACGAGGTCAGGCAGGAGTCTCTGTGGACCATGATGTTTGCAGATGACATTGTGATCTGTAGTGAGAATAGGGAGCAGGTGGAAGAGAACCTGGAGAGGTGGAGGCATGCTCTGGAGAGAAGAAGAATGAAATTCAGTAGAAGCAAAACAGAATACATGAGTGTGAATGAGAGGGAGGCAGGTGCAACGGTGAAGATGGAAGTAGTAGCGGTAGTGAAAGTAGATGACTTTAAATACCTGGGGTCAGCCATCCAAATCAATGGAAAATGCACGAGAGGTGAAGAAGAGTGTAGGCAGGGTGGAGTGGGTGGCAACGAGTGTCAGTGGTGATTTGTGACAGAAAGGTAGCAGCAAAAATGAATGGGAAGAATTACAAGACAGTAGTGAGACCTCCTACGATGCATTGTTTGGAGATGGTGACATTGACCAAGACGGGAGGTGGAGGTGGCAGCGTTGAAGATGCTAAGATTTTCATTGGGAGTGACTAGGAGGGACAAGACTAGAAAGGAGTATATCAGAGGGACAGCTCAGGTTGAGCAGTTTGGAGACAAAGTAAGAGAGGCAAGACTGAGATGGGTTGTACATGTGCAGAGGAGGGATAGTGAATATATTGGACAAAAGATGTTGAAGATGGAGCTGCCAGGCAGGGGGAAAAGAGGAAGACCGCAGAAGACTCATGGATGTAATGAAGGAGGATATGGAGAGGGTTGGTGTTACAGAGGAAGATGCAAGGGATAGGGTGAGATGGAGACAGATGATCCACTGTGGCGACCCCTAAAGGGAGCAGCCGAAAGAAGAAGAAACTGTTGAAAAGAACTGTGCCACTTTCAATTAATTGATAACTAATTTAATTTAGTCGACTAAATTCTTATCAACAATTAATTGGAAGTCAGTTAATCATTAACATCCCTAGTTAGAGGTCAAATTCAGTTCACCTGTAAAAGTTATAGTGCATTTTAGGTGCATTCTGAAATTGCACCCAAAAGCCGAATATCCCTAACTTTTTGTGAGTAGTATATGTGGACAGACACCACCTTTCTGTTCATTACAAGGCATTTTAATTTTTCCGAGTTTTTTGCTGCTTCCGAACAGTGCCGACTGTGCAGCTTCTGGGTTGCGCAGTCACGTTTTAACAGGGCAGTACATGAATGCTCTCATATACACACCCACACAGCAGGAAGAAGGGAAGAACCGAAAAGCTGTCATGAGCAAGATTACATTGGTTTTAAGTCCTGAACATCTATTTTGATTATTTCAGTTAATCACCCAGCCTACAAAAAGCCATGTTTATTTTTAATGAGATGTTCTGTGTCTTTAAACAAAACCAGTCTAATGCTCTTTCCCATAGCAGACTATATAATGTATAGCAGATGCATGCTATGCTTATAATTACAGTAAAAATGCACTTTGAACATTAAGTAGAGGATTAGCCTTGCTGCAGTTCTGTCAGTGTTTTAATGGATTAAAATACGCAGTTGATACAGTGTGCAATTAGAGCAAGGAACTACTAGGAAAGGCCAAGCAACCTTGGGGTCTGAGGAAGGAAAAGAAGGATTTCCTTTTTACTGTACTTCTCAGAGTTGAAATATAATGTATTTGGGGAAACATTGTTTGGAAATAAATGATGGTGTTTGTTGGTGATGTATGAAATCTCGGTAAATTGTATATAAACAAGGGTTTACATAAATTTAACCTTTTGAGATTTATAGTCTTCATTAAATATGGTTAAAGTATTTATTGCAATAATAATAATTAGGGGATTAATAGTAAAACGATTTTTGCATCACTTAGTAGTTTTTGGTATTTAAAAAGGAATAAAGGCTGAGCGGTTAACTTTTCAAGTATGGAATTAAAATCTCTCAAACATAATTATTTCAAATTGACCAAGATAGCTACCAGTCCAGTTTCAGCTTTAAACATAAAGTAACATTTGGATGCTGTAAATTTTGCCCTGGAAAAAATAATGTGACATCTGAACGCTATCAACTTGCAGGGTAAAGAAGGTAAAGAAGCAAGGAGAAATAAATACTATTGAACAATCCATGATTATTTAACTGATGGACCAATATTGATACTGGCCCTATTAGCTAATTTTGGTATCAGCTAGGGGTGTGAAAAAAGATTGATTCAGGTGATGAATTGCAGTTCTTGGCACTTACGACAGTGCATCGATCCATAAACGCATGGATTGATCTTTTATTTAAAAAAAAAAAAAATACTCAAACATATGCTTGTGGGTTATCGGTTAATCGATGGAGTTTTCAATCCACTAGATGGCCAAAGTCATTGTAGCAAAGGTGTGTTGCAAGATTTAACCTCAGTCCAGGTGTGCAATAAGATGGCAGAGGGAGCAGTAGCACCGGGAGAAAAACTGAGAAATGCACCGTCAAAGTTTAAATCAAATGTCTGGACTTTTTAGATGACCTGGATATGACACATTCACTTTGCAACAAGTGTCACACGAAAGTAAAATACTGTGGGAATATGACAAACATGAGGAACCACCTCTTGGCACCATCCCGGGGCAGCAGCGTTGGTGGATGACAGCGAAGCTAAACCAGTGCCGGGTAAAAATCAACCAACTCTGGAAACGTATAGCTTGTTAAAGCTACCTCCAAATTCTGAGCCAGCTAAGAAGATAATCCAGTCAATTGCCTACTTCATATGCAAAGACCTGCATCCATATAGTGTTGGGGAAAATGAGGGTTTTTGTCACATGATTAAAACACTGGAGCCCAGGTATGTGACTCCATCTTGCCGTTACTTCACTGATTATAAGACTATATTTTATTATCAGTTGAACATTTATTTTAAGAGCATTTGGTTTTTTATCTGCTGCCATCAGTGTGTGAATGTGTGCGTGAATGGGTGAATAGGATCTGTAAAGCGCTTTGGTCATCCAGAGATGAGTAAAAAAGCACTATAAGTGAACACAATTTACCATTTAATTTAAAAATAATTTACTGTGATATTGTTCAGTTGATGCCCATTTGGACTGAATACTTCATTATATGAAAGAGATGTCAACAGTTTTACTATGGGACATGATTTGAGGTTGAAGAAGGTGAAAGAAAATTTGAAATGTATGGGATTGTGATACCTGATTATCGCGATAACGTGATTATTGTTGAATCGTGACCCAAGTGTCATGATCCGAATCGAATTGCAACATCCCTCGTGATTCCCACACCTAGTATCAGCAAATGTGTTACTAATGAAAAATGTAAAAACTTTAAAAAAAAAAAAAACTTCCGAAAGGAAATGTGTACAAACGTAGACAAAATTGTTGGTACCCCCCTCTGTTAACCTCTTAAAATTCTGGTGTTCCACCAGGGGGCCGTTAAATTTTCTGCAGGCATTCAGTAAAGACAGAATTTGATTTTCTTTATGTATGTTAAATTTAGGGAAATTGGCTGGAATGCTAAGGGGTTAATGAAAGAAAAACCCACAGTGGTCACAGAAATAACTTGAATCTGACAAAAGTGGTAATAAATAAAAATTCTATGAAAAGTAACCAATAAAAATCAGACAGTGCTTTTGAATTGTGGTTCGGTAGAATTATTTTAAAAAAACAAACTCATGAAACAGGCCTGGACAAAAATGATGGTACCCTTAACTTAATAATTTGTTGCACAATCTTTTGAGGCAATCACTGCAATCAAACAATTTCTGTAACTGTCAATGAGACTTCTGCACCTCTCAGTAGGTATTTTGGCCCACTCCTCATGAGCAAACTGCTCCAGTTGTCTCAGGTTTGAAGGGTGCCTTCTCCAGACGGCATGTTTCAGCTCCTTCCACAGATGTTCAATAGGATTTAGATTAGGGCTCATAGAAGGCCACTTTAGAATAGTCCATTGTTTGGCTCTTAGCCATTCTTGGGTGTTTTTAGCTGTGTGTTTTGGGTCATTATCCTGTTGCAAGACCCATGACCTGCGACTGAGACCAAGCTGTCTGACACTGGGCAGCACATTTCTCTCTAGAATACTTTGATAGTCTTGAGATTTCATTGTGCCCTGCACAGATTCAAGACACCCTGTGCCAGATGCAGCAAAGCAGCCCCAGAACATAACAGAACCTCCTCCATGTTTCACAGTAGAAACATGTGTACAAACAGTGTTCTTTTCTTGGTATGCTTCATTTTTGCGTCTGTGAACATAGCGCTGATGTGCCTTGCCAGAAAGTTCCAGTTTTGTCTCGTCTGTCCATAGGACATTCTCCCAGAAGCTTTGTGGCTTGTCAACATGCAGTTTGTCAAATTCCAGTCTGGCTTTTTTTTTTTTTTTTAATTTAAGTTTTTGTAAAGGGTATACAGGTTGTTACAGCAATGCATTGTTTACATTTTCATCACATGTTCCCTTATTTTCTGATATCTGATAACATTGGAAGAATAATTATTACAACACCCCTTTTTTTTAAAGTGAAAGAAAAAGTGAAATTAAAGAGAATAAAACAAACAAACAAACAAAACAGCAAAAACAAACAAAAAGAAAAAATAAGTAAATAAAGGTAAAAGAGCATCTGAGTAGCATTGGAACAAAGAGCGGTGCCATTATTGAAATGGTATTTGTCAAAGATTAGATCTAATGGAAGACACATGCGATCCAGGGTTGCCAAAAGTTCATGAACCCATCCATGTCCTGTCTCACTGCGAAGGTCAACTTTTCCATCGAGTAAATGTCTTGGATCACGTTAATCCAATCTTCAGGTGTAGGACAGTCCTTCAACATCCATTTTTTAGTTAGAGCTTTTTTACTTGCCAATATTAAAACATTGAATAAGTATTTTTCTCCTCGTCTTTCCAGTGAGTCCGGTAGTAGGCCCAAATACAAAGTTACAAAAGAAAAGGGAACTGTAATTTTGAATATTTTCCCCAATATTGTCTGTACCTTGGTCCAATATTGGTGGATAACTGGGCATGACCAAAACACATGAAAATGATTTGCAGTCTTTTGACCACACAAGCGCCAACAGTTCAATCCCTTATGGGTAAATTTGTTTTGTGCAGGTGTTCTGAAAAATCTTACCAAATTTTTCCATCCAAATTCTCTCCACTGCAGGGATGAGGTACTTTTCCATTGTTGTTTATTTAGCTTTTCCCATATTTCCAGTTGTAAAGTGAAATTCCCCTCTTTTTCCCATCTCTCTTTTATATATGATGTGTTGTCTCCTTTTAAGTCTTGAAGACCTTGGTATATTTTAGAAATGTATCTGATCCCTGGGATCCCTTTATATGCCATTAAGAAGACCTTCAGAACACCTGACTGGGCCCTTTCCAAATCCTCCTTTTTAAGTATATTGTTTATGTGATGTCTAAGCTGGAAGAACCTGTAAAGATCTTGATTTATTAGACCTTGTTTTTTGAAATCTTCAAAACTTCTTAAAATTTGCCCTTTAAAAAAATCGTAATATTTTATCAGCCCTTTCTCCTTCCACTTTTTAAATCTGGTGTCTGTTTTATTAGGAGTAAAGTCTTGATCATAGGCAATCCATTGCAGAAGTCGATAGGGCTCTTTAGTTTGATTCTCTCTGACTATCTTAAACCAAATTTTTAGTGGGGTCTCTATCCACGGGTTAGTGTTATTCAAAAGTTTCGGTAAGGCATTGTTCCCTATTATTGCCTGTAGGGGGATGTCACTTGTTATTTGGCATTCCATCTCCTTCCATTGTGCAGTGTAGACTGGGTTACATATCTCTACTAAAGTTTTAATTTGTGCGGCTTTAAAATAGTCCCTGATATTTGGCAGCGCGAGCCCACCTTTGTCTTTGTTTAGCTGTAAGGTTCTATATCTAATTCTAGGTCTCTTACCCTGCCATATGAATCTTGAGATCCTTCTGTCCAGCTCCTGCCATGTTTTTTTGGGAGGTTCTACCGGTATTGTTTGGAAAAGGTATAGAAGACGTGGAAGTATATTCATTTTGACTGCTTCAGTTCTTTGTGCAGTACCCAAGAATGGTATCACATTCCATCTTGCTAGGTCAGATTTTATTTTTGTCACCAGTGGATCATAGTTTAGTGATATAATTTTGTTGAGTTGTTTCGGGATATTGACCCCCAGATATTTCATGGATTCCGACTCCCAGTTAGTTTTGAGTTTGCTTAGTGAATAATGATTTGGGTCATAGTTGAATGTTAAAACTTGGGTTTTATGCATGTTTAATTTGTACCCTGATAAATCTCCATACTCTAAAAAAAACTGAGGTTAGTTCTGGTAAAGAAGTGTCCGGCTGCCCTAGGTATATTAAAATGTCATCAGCAAAGAGTGCTATTTTATGTTCCTTCTGGCCAAGTGTAATACCTTGAATTTTTTGATTTTGTCTTATCCATTGGCTCAGAGGTTCTATGAATATTGCAAAGAGCAGTGGAGACAGGGGGCAGCCCTGACGACATCCTCTTTCCAGCTCAAAAGATGATGATAAATTACCGTTAATCCTTATTTTAGCTGTTGGTTTTTTATATAATGCCTGTATAGTTCTAATGAAGTTGTTATGAAAATTGAAACTGGATAAGATTCTATATAGAAAAGACCAGTCAACTGAATCAAATGCTTTTTCAGCATCTAATCCCAATATGACTGCATTTAAGTTATATTTTTTTATATGATGAATTATGTGTAAAGTGCGTCTAATGTTGTCTTGTGTCTGTCTTTGTCTTATAAAACCTGTTTGGTCTAAATGAATTAGGTCTGTCAGTATATTTTCTAACCTTTTGGCAAGGATAATGGTAAAAAGCTTATAGTCCTGATTTAATACACTGATTGGTCTGTAGTTGGAGCACTCTAGTTTATCCTTTTCAGGTTTAGGTATAACTGCAATGACCCCTTCTCTCCAAGAGGGGGGGATTTCCCCTGTGTGGAGGACATAATTAAATGTTTTCAGGAGGAGAGGAGATAGTTGCTGTTTAAAGGTTTTGTACCACTCTGCTGTATAGCCATCTGCTCCTGGGGATTTGTTAGCTTTAAGTTTCATAATTGCTTTTTCCAATTCTTTAGGTTGTATTTCTGACAGTAGTGTTTTATTTTGTGACTCCGTAAGTTGGGGAAGGTTTAATGTGTTTAGGAATGCCTCGGATGCGTTTTTATGTTTTTTGTGGGAGTATAAGTAATTCTCGAAGCTTTTAAGAATATCCTGAATTCTGAATTTTATTTCCTTTGATACTGGGTCTCTGATTTTGTAGATTGCTCTTTCTGTTTGTTTCCTCAATTTATAGGCTAGCAATTTTGCCGATTTACTGCCTGCTTCATCGTATTTTTGTTTCAAAAATGTAAGTTTCTTCTGGATTTGGCTGCACGGTGGCGCAGTGGTTAGCACTGCGGCAGCACAGTTTACCCTTGGCCGGGGGATTGTGGGATCGTGGGTTCGATCCCAGCCCCCGACCAACAGTGATCTGTGTGGAGTTTGCATGTTCTCCCCGTGTTGCGTGGGTTTACTCCGGGATTTCTCCGGTTTCCTCCCACATGCCAAAAACATGCATGTTAGGTTAATTTGGCTGTTCTAAATTGTCCCTAGATATTTGTTTCCTATAGGCCTTTAGAATAGAGGGTTAGTATTAATGAGAGCGCTTTGAGTGGTCTTTGTGGCTAGAAAAGCGCTATATAAGTGCAGGTTAGTTAGTTAGTTAGTTAGATTGCTATTGTGTAGATCTCATTTGAAGACAGTGGAGATGATTGTAGACTTCAGGAAAGTCACTACTCCTCTGCCCCCCCTCACCCTCTCAGGCTCTCCCATCACCACTGCTGATTCCTTCCGCTTCCTAGGCACTACCATCACCAGGGACCTCAAATGGGAGCTGACCATCAGCTCACTCATCAAAAAAGCCCAGCAGAGGATGTTCTTCCTGCGGCAGCTGAGGAAGCTCAAGCTACCCACCAAGATGTTAGTGCAGTTCTACACAGCCATCATCGAGTCCATCCTCACCACCTCCATAACCGTGTGGTACGCAGGAGCCACTGCCAGGGACAGACTAAGGCTGCAGCGCGTTGTGCGCACTGCTGAGAAGGTGATCGGCTGCAAGCTCCCATCTCTCCAGGATCTGTACATCTCCAGGACCCGGAGGCGTGCTGGCCGGATCATAGCCGATCCCTCACACCCTGGTCACGTACTGTTTGCCCCCCTCCCCTCTGGTAGAAGACTTCGGTCCATCCAGACTAAAACCTCCCGTCACATGAACAGCTTCTTCCCCTCTGCCATTAGACTGCTGAACACTAAGTGACTCTCGTGCACCATGTACAGCAGCTCAACCAGACTCATGTCAATCATCACTGTTTTCTTCCTGCATTACCGACTGCACTATATAGTTCTCCACAGTATCTGCTGCTGGCTAATATATATTTTAACTGTTGACCAGTATCACTTAATCTTATCCTACACTTTATTACATGTATAGTTTATTTCTCTCATCTTATCATGTTTAATGTTGCAGCATTGTACCGAGACAAATTCCTAGTTTGTGTACTACATGAACAATGGCAATAAACCTGATTCTGATTCTGATTCATTTATTTGGTTTTTAATTTCCTTAATCTTGAGTGAGTCAGTAGAATGAGTGTTGCCTTTGTGTTCTTTTTCTAGGTTCTTAAGTTCTGACTCTAATGTGGATAGTTTTTCTTGTCTGTTTCTTTTGGGTTGCCAGTTTTGCAATAATCTTTCCTCTTATTACAGCTTTGCATGCATCCCACAGTATTAAAGGGGATACTTCTCCATTATCGTTTTCTTCCAAATATCTGAGAATGTCTGATTCCAATTCATCTTTCAATGGTCCTTTCAGGACATTTGAATTTAACCTCCAAGAAAATGTATTATTTGTGTATTTTTGGATATTTAAGTCCATGTAGATCGGACTGTGGTCAGAGAGATCCATCAGTCCTATTTTACATGTTTCTACTCTTCCAGTGTCTCTATTAAACATAAAAAAATAGTCAATCCTTGAGTAAGATGAATGTGGAGTTGAGTAAAATGTATAATCTTTTACACTGGGGTTGAGTTCCCTCCACACATCACAGATTCCCATTTCTTTTAGTAGCATCCGAGTCTTCCTGCTTTGGGTGTTATTTTGATGTGGAGAATTACCAGAAGCATCCCAGTATGGATTCAGTCTAAGATTGAAGTCCCCACCACATATCACTAAACCTTGAGCTTTAGTTATCATTAGGTCAAATACATTTTTATAAAATTTCCAGTTAGCCCCTGGGGGTGCATACACATTCAGCAGGGTGATATCTTCTCCCTCTAGCCGCCCAGTTACCAAACTGTATCTCCCTTCTTTATCTTTGTGTTCTGATTTTTTTTCAAATGTAATTTTGGTAGATATCAATGTCGCTACTCCCCTCCTCCTCCCTGACTTATATGAAGATGAAGAGATCATTTTAGACCCTTGTCTACTGAGTTTATTGTGCTCCATGTCTGTTAGGTGGGTTTCTTGTAAAAATATTATTCCTGCTTTGTCTTTTTTCATTTTGCCTAGAATCTTGGATCTTTTAACTGGATTCAGGATTCCTTTTATATTATATGAAATTATTTTGGTTACACCCTGTTTCTCCATTGTGTTGTTTTGTTTAGTATATAGTATAAACTAGCGTTCCCAGCTAGTCTGGGAACGCCTTGGTATCCCCTCTGAAGAGCTGGAGCAGGTGGCTGGGGAGAGGGAAGTCTGGGCTTCTCTGCTTGAACTGCTGCCTCCGCGACCCGGACCTCCGGAAAAGCGGTAGAAGATGGATGGATGGATGGATGTTTAGTATAACTGTGTGGTGGCCCTCTTTTGTGCTACTCAGAAACTGAAAGAACATTAAGAACAAGAAAAACATTAAGAACATAGTGTATAAAACTTTAAAACAAAAAACTGTCAAAAGAACTTCCTGAGCTGAGGTCTTTTTAAAGACCCTGGAAGAGCCTTGATGGAGTGTAGACTCTGAGGGAAATTCCTCAAACTCTGTTACGTGTTGAGGGCCCTCTCTTACCCCTGTAAGTTGTCCCATGCTTTTAACGTGAGTTTCAGAACCCAATCCGAACTTGTAATGATTTTTTTTTTTCCCTTTATGCCTATACTCTGTGAAATTGTGTGCACCCTCCCACCCCCAACACAGCAAACATTCACGCAAAAACAGTATTTGTTAGTGTGGGGAGAACGTGGATTATTGTCACTTTTCTATTTTAATAAGTTTTTTTTTTTTTTTTTTTATAAAAAAGACTCATTTGTTTCAAATATTATGACTGTTCCATGAAATGTTTTACCACATGCTGAATATGCATCTCCTTTAATATTTGTTACCTTGTATGAGGGGGGTTGGATGTGCAGATTGACTCAAAAAAAAAAAATGGTCGCTATTCCAACCTGAAAACGGCCAGTTTATCCGCGACGCTCTGGTGCTGGGTTTCCCGCTGCTGGCCCGAGGATTTTGAAGGTCTCTGTGTTGTCCATGTTTGCGCTTTGATCTTCTCACTCGGGTCTGCTGCGGGTTTAAATACCGTTACCGGGAGCCCTCTTCTCGCCATGTCAGCTGTTGCTTCTTCCGCCGAATTATAGAGACATGTTTCTTTGCCGTAGAAGACCCTTAACTTCGCAGGAAATGGCGTCTGAAAGCGCAGTTTCTTCTCACGTAGTACCTTTTTGGCGTCATTGTATTCCCTGCGTTTTTTAAGGACCGCCGGGGTGTAATCGTGTTCCACGAAGACTTTTCTCTCCTGGTGCATAAATCCTTTTTTCTGCCAAGCCAGTCTTACAACCTCTTGTTTTATTTTGAAATTGGAAAATCTTACCAACACCGAACGTGGGGGCGCTTCCGCCGCTGACTTAGCGGCTAATGAACGATGTGCCTTTTCTATCTTCAAGTCGGTGGTTTGTGGAATATCCAATTTCTCTCTTAGTAAAGATTCCACGCATTCTGCCATTGAGTTAAAACCGTTTTCGGCTCCTTCTATCAGACTATGAATTCTTATATTGTCTCTTCTCTGTCTTCCTTCTTGGTCGGTTAGCTTAGCCTCTATAGATGCTTGTCTTTTGCGTAGGTCCAGCACAGAATCTTCGAGCACTTTTATTCGTTCCTCTGCTTCCAAGATTCGGTTCTCGGCGTGGTCCACTCTGCTGTTTGTCCTTTTTAATTCGTCTCTGAATTCACGAAATTCGGCCGAAACCTCTCGGCGAAATCGTCGTAGCTCTTCAAATGGTGATTTCAAGCTAACCTTTTTGTTAGCTACAACCAGGTCCTCGTCTTCTGAACAGAGATCTTCCAGTTCAGATTCTCCGGCCGATACGTGTCCTGGCCTGGAAAATTTCAGTTTCTTCTGTTTTCCTTTAGACATGATGATTTTGTCCTTTGCTTTTCACTCCTCCAAAAATCCATTAAGTTTGATTTTCAAGGTATTTCCTTGGATTGGGTCTGAGAGCTTCAGCGTTAAGCTGCAGTCGCCATGGCGTCCAGACCGGAAGTCCCCAGTCTGGCTTTTTGATGATTTGTTTTCAACAGTGGTGTCCTCCTTGGTCGTCTCCCATGAAGTCCACTTTCGCTCAAATGACGACAGATGGTGCGATCTGACACTGATGTACCTTGACCTTGGAGTTCACCTTGAATGTGTTTAAAGGTTGTTCTGGGCCCTTTTGTTACCATTCGTATTATTCGTCTCTTCCATTTTTCATCAAGTTTCCTCCTGCGGCCACATCCAGGGAGGTTGGCTACAGTCCTGTGAATCTTAAATTTCTGAATAATATGTGCAACTGTAGTCACAGGAACATCAAGCTGCTTAGAGATGGTCTTATAGCCTTTACCTTTAACATGCTTGTCTATAATTTTCTTTCTAATCTTCTGAGACAACTCTCTCCTTTGCTTCCTCTGGTCCATGTTTAGAGTGGTACACACCATGTCACCAAACAGCACAGTGACTACTTGTCACCCTTTAAATAGGCCGACTGACTGATTACAAGGTTGTAGACACCTGTGATGTTAATTAGAGGACACATCTTGGTTGAACATGTTCCTATGTTCACATTATTTTCAGTCTTTTCTAGGAGTACCATCATTTTTGTCCAGGCCTGTTTCATGAGTTTGTTTTTTAAAAGAATTCTGTTGAACCACAATTCAAAAGCATTGTCTGATTTTCATTGGTTAATTTTCATGGAATTTTTATTTATTACCACTTTTGTCAGATTCAAGTTATTTCTGTGACCATTGTGGTTTTTTCTTTCATTAACAGAGGGGTACCAACAATTTTGTCCATCTCTGTAGCTCTGAATCAGTGAAATTAGTTACTGTTTGCTCAGAGCTCCACATTTTTTCATGCTGTCCACTAAAATAATGCATAACTACAGATCAGTTTTTGGCATTCTAAATTATGATTCAGGAAAACCATTATGTATTATCTTTCATTTCAACCACATGTATGTTCATCAGGTCAACCAGCAGGCAGCTAAGTGTATCCCCTCCATGGTGTGTCCCGAGCTGACGGAGCAGATCCGCCGGGAGATTGCCGCTTCACTACGTCAGCGAAAAGGGGACTTCACCTGTTACTTCCTCACTGACTTGGTCACCTTTACTCTGCCTGCAGGTACTTTTATTGCGTTCTTTGTGTTTTTGCTATTTAACTCTTGACCCCTTTTGCCACTTGAGGTTTTTGCACTAGTTGGACTTTGCGGCTTTTCATGAGGAATGTAAACAACCAGATTGAGAGCCTTGCTTTGTGACTGACACTTTTTTAACCTTTATTTATACAGGGGAGTTCCAGTGAGAGACCACCTCTCTTTTTCAAGGACGCCCTGTTCACACTCGCACAGTTACACATTGATACCGGGAAGCTGCCCAGTACAACCACAGACTGAGCTATGGCCACTGAGCGGCTCCACTGGAGCAGTTGGTGTTAAGAGCCTTGCTCAAGGGCACCACAGTGGGGTTAAGGAGGGTGGGGCAAACACTGCTACATTATCTGTCCCAGCCAGATCTGATCCTGCCGGTCCAGGGATTGAACTAGCGATCTTCCGCTCATCAGTCCACATCCCTAACCATTAGGCCATCACTGCCCTACTGCCTTACTGACTTATTGCTCAGTCAATTTTCTGCACAGTAAAATTGTGCAGCTTATCAGTGTTTGCATTTGAATATTTTACCCTCACTGGATAGCTCGAACACTGGTGTGCAGGATTGCTTTTAGAAATGGCACTTCAGTGCCTCATCCCCGTGGCGTAATATCTTTGCAAAAAAATGAAATGCACTTTGCTTTTAAGAGCTTCCAGTATTCTGATCCAGTGCTGTCAGAGCCTTTGGGATGAAAGATTATGTAGCGTTCGCTGATAGATTTGAATTTTTTTGTGCGTGTGTAATAACAAGCATTTCTCTGCAAACTCGATTTGGCTCGAGGCCAGCTGCAGGGCGTGCTCTCACTGCTTCTGTCTCCTGCTTTCAGACAAAGCTAGTGCCATTCACTATTCAACCGGAGAATAGCCACCAGTGTTCTGGCTTTGTGTGTGCACAGTTCAATACACAGTGCTCGTGTTTACAGTATGCCATTGACAAAATGTCATCCAGTGAATGGAAGTCTGAAGAACATCCCCTCTGTGTGCCATTACTGTGGCGTTTATGTTGCCCTTGGCTTGGTGTACCATTAAGTTATAATGAGCATGGAAACCTATCTCTCCCATGTGTTTGCAGATATAGAGGACTTGCCACCCGCTGTCCAGGAGAAGCTTTTTGATGAAGTGTTGGACCGAGATGTGCAAAAAGGTGCTCAAGATTTACTCTGCTTATATCCCATAGCTTACTGCATTCAGATGAGTGACATGTCACAATTTTGTGCTTTTTGGACACGTGTGGTTCATGAGGTGGCTGCACTTCTGCTAAAGCCCCGACATTTGCTCTGTATGTGTTCTGCCTTCAGTCAGCTCACCATCTTTGCCTCATCCTCATCTTCCCTTCTCCAATTAGGCTAATTGCAATCACTAGTTTCCTTCCCACATACTTCACTGACATACTCCCATGCCACTGCAGTGTGTATGGGAGATCCATGTTGCTTGTGAATGCCAGTGAACATGCAGTGCGTGTAGATTTGTGTGCTGCACTGAAAGTATCAGAGGAGTCTTCTGACCCATTTTAGACATGATAAACTAGGCTACCAGTGAAAGGTGCTCCATATTTTTCTTAAAATATAACAGCTGAATTGGAAAGGCATGATTAATTGTGATTTTAAAAATGCAGAAAGATAGCTATGCAACTTGTAATTTGTCTAGTAGGGATGGGAATTGATGAGATTTTTTCAGTGTCAATGGCATTGTCGATTTTGCTTATCAATCTGATTCTTTATCGATTTCATTGTCAATTCTTGATCGGTTTTCCATGGGGGGGGGGGGGGGAATCAGGCCTTCACAGGATTTCAGCATCATTGCAGGAGTTTTGCTATTTTTCTGGCTTTAAACAATGCTTCTTCTCTTAAAAAGATACCATAAAATCAAATATAGAAGACTGTAAACATGTAAAAATGGGCATTTATGCCTTATAACATTTGTTATGCTTAAATGCTGAAAAGCAGTATAAATAAAAGCCCGTATAAATGGAATACTGGAGTGATGAGAAACAATTGCACAATTGTTATTTTAGCAATCACAGAAATATACATGCTGTACTTGGGTGTAATTTTTGCATGTTTTTTTTTAATGTATGCAATCTATGCACAGTGTATATACACCCACACATGCATAAAATAATTGTATATTAACATACTGGTAAAACCTCAAGACATTACTCATTCTGGGAAAGAATAATTCAGTATTAATCTGTGACCTATATTGGGGCTGGGAATTATCACTTATTTCTGGAATCGATTCAGTAGAAACGTTACATGAAGGCAGCTGTCCTGACTAAAAATATACCTTTATTCTGCATTTATTTACAGTTCTTAACCAACAGATAACTACTGTATCCATAGTTTGTAAAAGAAAACACCATTATGCTGGATGAATTATTAATTTATGACACAAATGTTTAAAAAAAAAAAAAAAGATATTTTACTTACCCCCAGCAGCTGCAAGTGTCTCCCTCTCTGTGGGTTTTCCGTTGGAAAATTGTTTATCAATCATCAACTTTTATGTTCCAACACGACGCTGCACGTAGTACAAAACTGTTTATTCCCACTTTTTGAAAAATATTTGGGAACTATTGAGTACAGTCTTTAGCCATGACTTTTGTTCAGGGTTTCCTCTGATAACATTTCTTGGTGGCGGCCCACCTCGCCAGAAATATTACTGCCACGCCAACAAGGAGATAGGAATTTAAGAAAAATATATGAAGCAATGACTTTCCGCAAGCACGCACACGATCAGTGCGCATGGCCGTCATCCGCGCTGCATTTAGAAGCGCCCCGCCCATGCAAGCTTTCCAGTCAGTTAGACAATGAGAATAAAAACATACATGAATCATACATACATACTTTTTCGCAGCGGCATCTTCGTGAAAAAGGAGTGAAAACCGGGAAGTCAAACAGCAGAAATGGACTCTATATTTGAAGAGAAAATTTGTGAAGAAGTCCACCGTTTCTTTTTTGATAAAAATTCTGGTGCGTCAGTGCCTTGGCGCTACCCATCGGGCAGGAGTCAAACTCCAAATGATGGTTGTGTGCATGTGTCAACCGCTTGGCCTTGGTTAGATGGAAAAAAAAAAATGAGCATGAACAGCGCCGCGTGCGTGCTGGTGTCCTGCCAAGGCGGACTAGAGGGGAAATGCAGCATGAAGCAGGCTTTACAAGACGATGTCTCGCTAAACGTGACTATCCGACAGAAACATGAGTTTATTAAAGTACTTTAAACGTGGAAAAAAAAGTCATAAGCGATATGTAAGCACTGAAGGCATTTATCATGGTTTTAACCCGCTGGAAATGGGAGCAATAACGGAAGAGTCGCTTAGCTAAGAGATGTGGTTAGAATTAATCTGCAGCCGGCTTCATATGAAGGGAAAGGCAAAGGGGACTGATGAATTCCTGAGGATATATTTCACCAGCCACTACAATATTAAGTTATGTTCCCTATTATGTACCTGGCAAGTTAAGATGACCGAAATTCACAAAGTCAATGGCTTTAATCTGTCAGCAGCCTTAAGACAAACTAAATGTGCCAGTATTTGGATTTCAAAATAAGGGAGGTTTTTTCTTGGCGGTGAGGAGATTTCTAAAAAGAGCTATAAATATATAGAAGTATTATAACAGAAATAACGGCATCCTTGGTCATTCATTCATTCATTCATCTTCTTCCGCTTAATCTTTTTTGGGTCGCGGGGGGGCTGGAGTCTATCCCAGCATCTTTTGGGCGAGAGGCAGGGTACACCCTGGACAGATCGCCAATCCATCGCAGGGCCAACACAGAGAGACACACAACCATTCACTCTCACAGTCATACCTAAGGACAATTTAGAATCCCCAGTTTTGATGCCAATTAACCTAACGTGCATGTTTTTGGCATGTGGGAGGAAACCGGAGAAATCCCGGAGTAAACCCACGCAGACACGGGGAGAACATGCAAACTCCACACAGATCACTGTTGGTCGGGGGCTGGGATCGATCCCAGGATCCCCCGGCCAAGAGTGAGTTGCTGTGCTGCCACAGTGCTAACCACTCCGCCACCACGCTGCCCTCGGCATCCTTGGTCATTTAAGTTGATTTAAATCATAAATACAATTTTATTAACATATTTTTCTTTGTAATGAGAGTCAAATTATTGTTCTGTTCTGACTGCAAAGTTATGGTCAAAAATATAAATTGTTATAAGGAAAAAGTAACAAAAAAAACAGTCTGTTTCAAATTTATTTAATAAACAGTAATTTTATTTAAAAAAAAAACAGACAAAAATATGCCATAAAATCCACAAATTTATAATAGTTTCAAATGTACAAGAAAAGTCAATTTTACAAGAGGAAATTACAAGTTTGAGGAAAATGGTTTCAAATTTAGATAAATTTACAGAGAAAAGTAGAAAACTATAAGAAAATTGTTATAAATTTTGGAGAAAAACCTCAAACCTGAGGGGTGGTGCGGTGGCGCAGTGGTTAACACTGTGGCAGCATTGCAACTCACCCTTGGCCATGGGATCCTGGGTTCGATCCCAGCCCCTGACCAATAGTGATCTGTGTGGAGTTTGCATGTTCTCCCCGTGTCTGCGTCGGTTTACTCCGGGATTTCTCTGGTTTCCTCCCACAGGCCAAAAACATGCAGGTTAGGTTAATTGGAGACTCTAAAATGGCCCAAGGTGTGAATGTGTATGTGAATGGTAAAGGAATAGCACCGTACCGTGGCTGCTTCATCCATCCAGGTGGATGCCCTGAATTTCCCCTCTGGGGATCAATAAAGTACACAAAATCAAAAAATCAAATCAAAAAAACCTTCAAGACTGAAGTCATTACTCAAGTTTTTAAGTGGGTGCTCGTTGTACCCTTACCTCAACTAGAAATTTTTGGTTGTCTACTTTTAATTATTAATTTCATAGCACTGCTTATACATGAGTAGAATTTCTGGCTACTATACCCACCTCTGATCATATAAAGTATGCATGAGTAAATTACTATCATGAATGTTTTTTTTCCTTCTCTTTCCTACTGTTTCTCAATGGAAAAAACGCCAGAATAAAAAAAACAAAATAAAAGCAAACATATTTTGTCATTTATGTTAAACCATGGCAAAAAAAATTCTGCAGGACAGAACGTGACACGATATTTTCTAACCTGTTTGTATACCACCATAGACAGAGAGAGAACCTGAAGCAGACAGAGCTCAGAGAGGGCAAGATGAGACAGAAGAGAGGAGTCAAGGAGAGGAAAGTGTTCAGGCAGAGGGTCCAGGAGAGGTGAGAGCAGAGGAAGGAGAGAAGGATGACACCAGTAAAAAGTCCAAACACAGGACATCTGGGTGGGACCCCAACTGGCCCAATATTCCAATATTCAAGCCTTGGTTGTACAATACTTCAAATGGTAAGTTCCATTGTGCAATATTACTGTGCAAAATTAAAAAAATAAAAGTAGTTTAAAATTGACATATTCTGGTTACAAGCGTGTCATGTGTCTCCCCCCGCCCCCCCCCCCCCGCCGCGTCAAGGTGTTTAAGCCAGAGGAAACACTGTTGTTGATAAATTAACATTTGCAAGTCTGCTCTGTGGTTGCCAAATGTAAACATGGAAGTAATGTGAACACACAGCGAAGGGAGCTCTTGTGGGGTTGTTCATCACACGAGACTTCAGCCAGCTGCTTGCGTTTTGTGTTTCACAGACTGTAAAAGCATAATGTTAAAAGATCGATCCACGGATTTTGGGGATCGATATCGGCTCAGTCAAATGTGGATCAATTCAAATCATTGGCTTGATGTTTTGAACCCACCCCTAACTACATCACACGTATCACCTACCCAAACTCCAGCTGCTCTGCGGTCATTGATGGAGCAAGCCTTGCACTCCAAACTTACAGCTGCGTATGCAGCTCAAGGAACGGAGGACGAGCAGGTTGGTAAAACCTCAGAGGTACCTGTTGCCGTCATTGTCTAAAAGGAATAAGATTTTATTTAAATATCAAATGTTTTTAGTTGGGTTTTGTGAGTTAAAAAACAGATTAAACTTAGCCTGCAAGGCTGCTAGCATCGTGTTAATATTCTACTAATAATTATAATAAGCCAATATTCCCGTCACTAACGGAGGTGCTGCTGTTTGGAAATCACGTGCGAGCGCACTTCGTAGACTCAAATAAATCAAACTTTATTTGTATAGCACTTTTCAAACATTAAAAGTGCTTTACATACATACATAGATAAAAGCAGTAGACACATTTAAATACTTGCACGAAACATCCCATCCCTCCCAACCCTCCCATATACACACTCTCACAACACAGAGACAAGTACATGCACCACTCCCCACTTCTCTCACACACGTATATAAAATAAAAGGGACGTAGCTCAGCACCAAGGCACCATGTGAAGGAACACCATCCTGTGGAGCCCCCCCATGCCAGGAGACTACACAACCCATGACCACAGGGCATGCCACCGAGGCCACCCTGACCATGACAGACTGGGGCCCACACCACAGCTGTAAGGCAATGGCATAGAGCCCCCACCCACCCAAGTCGGGGCAACCCATGAGACCAGGACCCCTGCAGATGGGCCAAGCAGCATCCGGCATGAGGGGCTCCACTGAGGAAAACACTGGAGCTAAAACACATAAAATAAAAAATGAAGCTAAGAACACATAAATCAAAGGGAACTAAAAACCCATACTTATTAACTAAGATAAAAACACATCAAGATAAAACGAGCTGAGAAAATCTTAACAACAAATGGCGCTAATAAGGGTGTAAAACAACGCATATATAACTACTTTGTGGAGAAAGGAGGCAGGCGAGGCAACAAGCTGGACGACAGAAATTTTATTCTTTCTCCAACATATCTTACAGCAAAAGAGAATCCCGGGTCTCTGTGCATTCCTCTTTTATATCTTTAATTCCATGCATCGAGACCTGGGGCTTCAGACCATAACACATTGTTTGAACAAAGAAATGTGTGGCACATTAACATAATGCTGGCATCGCTCCAACACTCTTCTTCTCTTCAGCGGCACCAGCAGCGTTTATTCTCCCCGGGGGGTGCATAGACCCAACAGTCCTGTCTGATACGCCCCGGTGACACCTCCTCCTTTGGTCCATTGTTCTCTCCTTCCCCCTGCCTTCTGTGGGTGGAGAAGCCACCACACAGCCCCCCTGATCACCCAGAATGGGCACTAACCCCCCCATCCTTTGGGCTTGAGCCGGTGCCCATAGCGGCTGTAGCGGGGGGGTCACCGATCCAGTTGAACCGCCCTGCTAGTGAGGTGTACTGGAGGACACATCAGTCAGTGGAGGGAAGGGGGGGGGGACACATTAGCTTCACGAGTGCAGGTCCCTGCTGAGGGATCGCCACCTTGCGGAGCCACCAACCATGGGCGCCGTGCCGGGGAGCTTGGGCCAACACCACCTGCTCATCTGCCAACACAAAAGCTGACTTCAGCCTGTCGATGCAGATAGTCTCCCCACCCACCCCCACCCCCCAAGTCCCAACACAAAATGCTTCGCCCCAGGTTCCAACACCCTGAACGGTCCGTCGTACGGTTTGCGCAGCGGGGTCCGGTGTGCATCGTGCCTGACAAAAACAAAACTGGCGTTCTGCAAGTTTTTTGGGACGACTGTGCAGGGAAAACAATGGTGGGCTGGGCCAGTACCCTCACAGCCTCTGTACTGTGTAAAAATTGCGTGGGCAGATCAGCCTCGGGCGTGGGGTTTTACGGTTAAAACTCTCCGGGGATCCACAGCAGCTGAGAAAAAACAAGTTCTGCCGGGGAAGCTGCCAAATCCTCCTTAGGTGCGGAGCGCAACCCTAAAAGAACCAGGGCAGACGGTCGACCCAATTTGTGTCCGTGAGCGAAGCTCTGAGCGCTGCTTTAAGCGACCTATGAAAACGCTTGCATAACCTGTTAGCCTGGGGGTTGTACGCAGTAGTGCGTTGAATTTCGACCTCCAGACTCTAGGCCATCGCGGACCAGAGTTCTGAAATGAATTGTGGACCCCTGTCGGACGTAATGTCCGATGGAGATCCGAAACATGCAACCCAAGCTGACAAAAAAGCACAGGCCACTTCCATAGACGTGGTAGAAGCCAGCAGGATCACTTCAGGCCATCGTGTGGTACGGTCCATCATTGTTAAAAGGTGCGTAAAACCTTGCGACGGCAGGAGGGGTCCCACCAAATCCACGTGGACGTGGTCGAACCTCCTGGCCGGGATTTAGAATGGCTCAAGGGGGGCTCTGGTTTGCTTGTGCACTTTGGCACGCGACGCAAGCTGCAGCCCACTGTTTCACGTCCTTGTGCAAGCGTGGCCAGACGAATTTTGCCCCCACTAGCTTCAACGAAGCGCACACTCCCGGATGTGAAAGGGAGTGGACCGACTCAAAAACGTGACAGTGCCAAGAACTCGGAACCACCGGGCGCAGGCAGCCAGTAGAGACCAGGGAGGGCACCCTTCTTGCACCACCCTGCTCTCCAGCCTTAAGCCAGTAGGCGCAGACTGGAGCACACAAATGTCCATGTCCTCGGCTTGCTCCGCGGCCATCGCGGGGAAATCTATTCCCATGTAGACTGGGGAGACTAACGCACGCGACAGACAATCGGCCACGATGTTGAGCTTACCGGCAATGTGTTGAATGTCAGTAGTAAACTCCAAAATCGCGGCCAAATGCTGTTGCTGCCGGGCCGACCACGGTTCAGAGACCTTGGCCATTGCGTACATCAGCGGCTTATGGTCCACGAACACGGTGAACTCGTGCCCCTCCAGCCAGAACTGGAAATGGCGGAGAGCCAGCAGTTCTGTATTGAACGTGCAGTGCTTGCGTTCGTTGTCGCGCAAAGTGCGGCTGAAAAATGCGAGTGGCTGCCACGAACCTGAGACACACTGCTCCACCACTCCCCCATGGCAACATCGGACGCATCCGTAGTGCGATGTTGCCATCAGACCTGTCTGCATGGGTCCGGGTGGGCTAACAACACGGCATCCTCAAGCACTGTTTTGGCATGAGTAAAAGCCTGGACTTACTTGGGAGTCCAGTCGATGACTTCTGTGGGCTTCTTTTTTTTAAGCGCGGCATATAACGGCTGTATCAGCTGGGCTGCCCGGGGAAGGAAATGGTTATAAAAATTAACCATTCCCAAAAACTCCTGTAGTGCTCTTATGGTCTGTGGGTGTGGAAAGTCTGACACAGAGCGCACCTTATCCAGTAACGGAATCGTGCCCTCCGGCAAAATGCGGTGGCCCAAAAAATCAGTCTCTGGCACGCCGAACTTGCAGTTTGTCGGGTTAACTATCAGCCTGTGCGCCTCCAACTGCTGGAAAACAGTCTTGAGATGGGCGATGTGCTCCTCCTCGGATGCGCTGGCTACTAGAATGTCATCTTAAGTCGACAAAAATGAAGGACAAGTCGTGAATTACTGCGTCTGTCATCCTCTGGAAAGTCTGCGCTGCACCTTTTAATCTGAACGGCATGTGTAAAAATTCGAAAAGGCCAAAAGGAGTTATTACTGCTGTTTTTGGAACGTCTTCCGCACGCACCGGGACCTGATGGTATCCACGGACCAGATCCACTTTCGAAAAAACACGCACCCTGGCCAGGTGCACGGAAAAATCCTGGATGTGCGGAATTGGATAACGATAGTGTTCTGTGGCGTTATTCAAACGCTGGAAATCGCAGCACGGTTGCCACGACCTGTTGGTTTTAGGCACCATGTGTAGCGGGGATGCCCACGGGCTGTTGGAGCGCCTGACGATACCCAACTGCTCTAAGTTGGCAAGCTTCTCTCGTGTGCTGGCCAGTTTAGCTGCATCCAAACGCTGAGGACGCGCGAACACCGGCGGGCCTTTTGTCGTTATAAAGTGCTCGACCCCGTGTTTTGTTACTGTAGCCGAAAAAGTTGGGACCATGAGTGCTGGGAACTGTGTGAGAAAATGCTGGTACTTACCCCCTAGAGCTATCACGTTAGCCAGTGTTGTCGACTGTGCACGAGCTGTGCAGGGCAGTGAGGTGAAAGAGACAGTATCCACTAATCTCCTATTAGCAACACTATCACAAAGTCCCACTGAAAGTTGCGTCCGTGTAAGCAAATCATCTGGTGGATCCATTGGCGGCCGTGATCTCAGGAACGCTGCATCCTGCCACCCTGTCAGGATGAGGCTCTTCTGGGAGCCGGAGTCCACCAAAAACAGTCTCCCCAAACGTGTGTCCGTGACATAAAGCAGTCTGTTCCTGTCGCCATCGGTTGTAGCTGCCACTGAATTGCAAAAGTGCCGTCTTCCTGGCTTCTTGAATTGGCATGGCAACAGGCAGCATTGGGCATTCAAGCTGAAACGGCGACGATAAAAACAGATCGCCCCATTCCTTCGCCTTCTGGTGTCCGTTCCGGCTACCACGAACGTCTCCTTGACCTCGTTGGAGTCCCTCATGGATGCCGGTGCCACTGTCTGCACGCTGAGAGTTCTGGTCGCCGAAATGATGTGGTCTGCTTCCTGCGCCAGGGCGCGATGGTCCTTAGCAACCAGCCGCGGCGAGTTGGCCAGGATCGCCCTCGTTGTAGCCGGTAGGTTCCTGAGGAACACGTGGGCAAACGGGAAAGATTCGTCGTCCTTCCCCCTCAGCACCAACATGCTCTCCATGAGCTCCACTGCTGATTTGTCCCCTAACTCCGAATGCGTTGGGAGTCTCTCTGCCTTCTCACTGTCTGAAAGGGTATAACACTGGAGAAGCATCCTCTTGAGCGCATCATATTTTCCTTGGGCCGGCAACCCCTGAAGCAGGCTCGTCACCTGTTGCATGGCATGCGCATCCAGCGCAGCGACCATGTAGTAATATCTTGTCATCCATTCTTGTCCCGCGGAGTGCGAACTGGGCTTCTGTGTGCAAGAACCACGTGGTCGGGTTGTGAAGCCAGAAGTTTGGGAGCTTGATTGAGACCACGCACGCTGTGCTGGTGCTCCCCCTCCAGGCAGTCTCCGGGGTGGTGCTCTGCTCGCTTTCCATGGCACGTCTTAGGGTCACCAATGTGGAGAAAGGAGGCAGGCGAGGCAATGAGCTGGACGACAGAAACTTTATTCTTTCTCCAACATATCTTACAGCAAAAGAGAATCCTGGGTCTCTATGCATTCCTTTTTTATATCTTTAATTACATGCATCGAGACCCGGAACTTCCGACCATAACACACTGTTGTTTGAACAGAAATGTGTGGCACATTAACATAACGGTGTTGCTCCAACACTCTTCTTCTCTTCAGTGGCACCAGCAGCTCTTACTCTAACCGGGGGGGCTGATGACTCCGGTAAGACCAGAGGTGGGGGAGTGCATTTATATTAACAAGGCTTGGTGCACGAACTCTGTCACTGTTGGGAGACAATGCTCAGCTAACCTGGAGTTTCTCATGGTTAAATGTAGACCTTTCTGTCTGCCACAGGAGTTCACTTTTCACTTTTCTTCATCTTGCCTGCTGAAGATGTTTTGGACTTTATTTAAAAAATATTGTTAATGCCACACCTATGATGGATAATGCTTGTTGGAATATTTTAGGAATGCTATCTTCTTGGAACATAAGTCAATATTATACAGTAATAAGTGACATTCAGCTGTTTGTTTTATGTCATTTAAGCACAGTTCTTGTACTTAAAAATCATAAAAACCCAGGAGCTTCGGGGGTCTTCGCCCCCCTTGCCCCCCCACCGGGGCACTGCCCCGGACCCCGATGGAGGACTGCATCCCCCAGACCCCCTGCTAAATTTTCAAATAATTTCCCCAACCCCAAATCACATCCCTATACAATGTTTAGACCTAGCAAATTGGGTGAAAGTTTCTCTCCTGTCGGATCTAAAAGGCAGTAGGTCACATTTACCCGGGAGAAAACTCTACCATGCATCTTTGGTTGCATTCAGACCAGGATAGTCTGAGGATCTTGGTTCAACTGGGCGGGAAATGCCGAGAATTTTCACACTTTCGTTTGGTTTGGTTTACATTCACACTGCAGCGGACCAGGCTACCTGGACAACATCACGCAGTTACAACTGCTCGTTTGGGGCACTGTAGCCAAAACCACCACTGACCAGGAAGAAAAAATCTCAGCTAAGAAGAAAAATCTGGCTTATTGATTGGCCAGGACCAAAAACAGAAATCTGTTTCCTTCAGCTGGATTATTTGTCTGCCACAAACGAGACATTTTTTAACTTTTCTCATCGGCTTTCTCCAGTAAAAGGATTTCTCAGATTTGCTCGGTTATCTTATTTTCTACCCAAAATGTACTACAGTAAATGCCACTTCCTCTTCTCAGACTACGTGTTGCTGTGGTTACACAAATACCGAGGGGCACTTCCGCCGTTTGGTCTGCTGGATAGTCTGTTTGGATTCACACTGCAAGCGGAGCGCACCAGACTCCATTTGCAAGTGAACCAAGACCCCCGTTTTCAGGGGGACCAGACTTCGCTTGTTTGGTACACCCCAGAGTTCCAGCGCGTATTCAGACTGCACCAAATGAACCGAACTATCCGCAGAAGCCACTGTTTGGTCCTTTGGTCCAGACAGTGGCCGTCTGAATGTGCCCTAAGCTTCCATCAAAAACAGTCTTCTGGTCAGATGAAATGTTGGAGCTAATAGAATCAGTTTTGCATCTGAAGTGTGTGGAGATTATTTTTGGCAAAATACTCTCATTAATTTTTTTGACTGCATTATTGTATATTTTTAATTTATTCTGTAGTATTTGATAGTTGATCATTTGTTTTTCCTCCATTTCCTCTTAGCCATCCTGCATTCTCTTGTCAGTTGTTTGATTTGGTTGGTTCTCCATAGAGGCCTGGGTTTACTCCCAACTGTCCTTGTGATTATTGGGGCAACTCTGTCAATGGTTGATCTTAGTTTACTAATAAAACTATCAACAATAAAATCACAGGACGCAGATAAAATAACTGGGGGAGTGCTGCGCAAGAGTTTGATGAAATCAGCAGCCACTTCAGCTGTCAAATGGCGCTTCCTCACAGTTCGCACTGACTGTTGAACACATCGCAGTGTTTCATTTTATCCCTCGCTGCCGCATCAAGAGATTTTTCATCTTGGATTTATCATATGCCATGCTGCTAGTGTGTACAGACGCTTCTGCCATTGTCCCGTGGTACTGGCGGTGTCATGGCGTTGCTTGGTAACGGCAGTGTATGACGTCATGATGCATGCCATTTAAAAAAAACAAAAACAAAAAACATGGAAGTGTTTACACCTGCAGCATCGATAAGAGGAATCAGTGACGTATGATTCCGGGGGCTTAAAAAATTTTGAACCAGTTCCCAATTCCCATCCCTATTGTCTAGTATGTTTCTTAACTGCAGCAGTTCACATCTTAAACAGCCCAGAATTTGTACAAGCCCATGTAAACAAATTTATCACTGTTGACTTCATGTTAGTGTAGTGTTTTTTGTTTTTTTTTCCCTGTTTAGCTGAATGGTAGTTGCTCCCTTATTGTTGCACTCACACATTTTGTCCATGAACAGAACTGGAGGAGGAATCTCCTGTTATCAATTGGTCTCTGGAGCTGGGCACACGTCTGGACAGCCGCCTCTATGCTTTGTGGAACCGAACAGCTGGAGACTGCCTGCTGGATTCGGTTTTACAGGCAACCTGGGGCATCTATGACAAGGACTCTGTCCTCCGCAAGACCCTCCATGATAGCCTGCATGACTGCTCTCATTGGTGAGACACCCAACTCTGCAGAGTCACTGAGGGCTGATAATTGTCCTTTCCACACAGTATCATCAGCATTGGATATTCGACAAAGATATTGTCACTGACATTAAAATAGTGAGACTTTAATATTTAGGGCTTTAATTATTGGATAATTTAACACTGGGAGAAAGGCGTGTATTTTTGCTAATAGGATTTGGAGATTTGCATTAATTCTAGTAACTTTTCTAATTATATTTTCATGCTAAAAATTGCTTTAACTCCACTTTTAAAGCTGAATTCTAGAAATTCATCACCATGAACTCATCGGGGTGTTTGCATTGTATCATTTTTAACCTCAAAAGATTTTCAAACCTGTTTACATTCTATTTAGATGCAAGAGTAAATATCAATGCATGTTAAAGGTCTCACTCTTCTGGTGTTTTCTGGAAAGATAAATTAATGTAACCCATTTTTGTAACTCTGGTCTTCAGGTTTTACACTCGCTGGAAAGAGTGGGAATCGTGGTACTCGCAGAGCTTTGGCTTGCATTTCTCTCTTAGAGAGGAGCAGTGGCAAGAAGATTGGGCTTTCATCCTGTCTTTGGCCAGTCAGGTAATTAGTTGTTTTGGGGTTTTATTGAACTTCTTCGCCCAGTTGATCATCGGTTTAATAACTGATAAGAGCACAGTACGGTGTACAGGTCTGTAAAAGAATCTGTGACTCAGCGACATTATATGGGGGATGGAAAACGATAAACATTTTTCTACTTAGCGACACACTTTCAGGTTTTCACTGGCTCTTAAAACTTCCAAACACCTTCAAATAGAAATGACAGCAAACTGGTTAAATTCCGTCAGGTATACAGTATGTCTTTAGAAAAGAAAGTTCCACCCATTTTTCTCATGTTGAATGCATTTTTCGTCTTATTTGTGTTTTAATTTTCCATTTCTGATTCTCTTGCATTGTATACATAAATCAACTATCATTGTATCGGTGTAAAAGGCCCCTCGCCTCCACAGAGTCGACACTGCCAGAATGTTGAGTCGAAGTGAGGAAAGTATGCTTCGCCAACACGGTTTTGTTCAGCCTTTAGGGGACTCATTTCCAGCTGGTCCCTACATGGATAATCATGTTTCATGTAGAGCAAATTTGGGATTCGGATATTTGCTTTTTTTTTTTTGTTTGTTTTTCACTCTCAGCTGCATGATTTTAACCAGTTTAAAAAAAAAAAAAAAAAAAAAAAAAAGAAGTCCTGCAAATTTAGGAGAAAGTTTTCACAAATTCACAAGAAAAGGGAAGCAACTTGATGGTGAAGTCACAAAATTGACCAAGAGAGTCCAAATTTACATGAATAATTTTGCAAATGTAAAGAAAAAAGAAAAGTTTATATGACAAAAATACCACATTTATTAAAAAAAAAAAAATTGACAGAAATGCTTGCAAATTCTAAAAAGCACTGGTGCATTTTCCTGAAGGAGGAGAAGGGACTCGACAGAATAATCATCTGTTCCTTCTAGATTGATGAATATTTGGAGCCCCAGAGCTGGTGTTCTGGACAGCCTTAGGTTCATGCACCGAACATGCAAATGGAGACAGATGTGGAATGAGGTTACATAATTGAACAAACTGGCACAATTGCAGCTTAGTCTTTTGAACTCTGCTTCATTGCACCTCTGGTGGTCAAAAACTCAGATCTTTTACATGAAGGAAAATCCTATTTGTTGTAGACATGGATATGAATTTGCTTTTAAGATGCTGCATATTCTCAGTAAAGGTTGCTGGAACACCTTAAGTTGCTTTGAAAAACTCCTTAAAGAGGCAGACCTGATGGCATTAGAACAGGGGTGTCCAACCATGTGCCATGGAGAGCCAAGACCCTGCAGGTTTTACCTCCAACCAGTGTCTTCAACAGCAGATTTCAGTGAACTTCTTCCCACTGATTGCTGATAAGTGAAAACACCTGCTGAAGAGACTGGGTAGAAGAGAAAACCTGCAGGGTCTTGGCTCTCCATGGCACATGGTTGGACACCCCTGCATTAGAAAGTTGTCTTTACATTCAGTTAAATGCAGCTTTCATTGAAACCTCGAGTAGAATTTAGTCGGAAGGGTGGGATGAGAGACCCTTTTGAAAAAGATTTATCCAGTTTATCCTTATTTATACTGTATATGCTCAAAATATCATCAGATGCTCCTTTTTTTACTCCCTTAATGTAATGAAATGTTCAAAAAGTCTGTTAGTGCAGACTGTCCATGTCAACAATGTGAGGAAATTGCACTGAATGAAAAACACGGTTGGAAATGTAGCTTCCATGGTCATTCGTGAATGACGAGGGCATAAGCAATTATTGTTGATCCCCTAAGATGGTTTTATAGATTGGCAGGCAGCACATCTGCTGAAGCAGCACTCCTTTACAACATGTGACCTTAGGATTACACACATTTAGCCTGGAGCCGCTCCACCACCAACATAAACACAGCAAAAGCCTCTGTGATGACTTTGACAGAGATGGAGGCAGAGAATAAAACCTCTCCCATGTATGATATCTTTGAAACATTGTTTCACCTAGAAATGGAACTACAGTATATCTAAAATCAGTTATGTAATTTGTTTTTTGCTGATTCAGCTTCTAAAGCTGCTGAATAACATTAGTGTTGCATGTTACAGAGTTGAATGCCGTTTTCCATTGTGATCACAGCGCTTGGCAGTGTCAACCTTCTTAAGCATCTTCAGTTGCATTAATATTTAATGTGCATTTGGGGGAAGTGTACATGATTACAACTATTGCATGATGTGTCTTTGTTTTTTTTTTTTCCCCTCCTCGTCATCCTCTCAGCCCGGGGCCAGCCTGGAGCAGACTCACATTTTTGTTCTCGCACATATTCTTCGAAGACCAATCATCGTCTACGGAGTGAAATACTACAAAAGTTTCCGTGGGGAAACGTTAGGATACACTCGATTTCAAGGTGAGCCATGACAAGTGTCCCAAAAGTTAAAGATGCACTACAACACAATAACATCAAATCACACCGTTGGCATTATTCATAGTCTCATTAACTGTGGTGTGATTATATTAACCTTTTTTCTGATGGCCCAGTATATGTAGGGCGCCATGTGTTATTAATGTGTAGCCATAGCTGTTGTCCACACACAACTTAAGTGACTGTGCAAGTGTGTGTTTGGAGCTGGGTGCCTGCCTGGCAGAAGCTTGAGTCAAAAGGCCAGATGTACTGCTGAAGAAGCACCGGGCTGCTCTTGGTCCACAATGGGCCGATTGTGCCAGCGGCTTCTTCAGAGCCAGCCCTCGTCTTGGATTGCTTTGGCCCCATTTGAATTTTACAAAAGGTGTAATCTGAGCATGTGCCTTGCCGACTGGTTCATCGCCGGTGCCTTGAGTGTTGTGGCTCCCAGTCAGTGTGACGTTGCTCATGTGTTTTCAGGTGTGTACCTGCCTCTGTTATGGGAGCAGAGTTTCTGCTGGAAGAGCCCCATCGCCCTGGGCTACACGCGGGGCCACTTCTCAGCCCTGGTGGCCATGGAGAATGACGGCTTTGACAATCGTGGTGCGGGCGCCAACCTCAACACTGACGATGATGTCACTGTAACGTTCTTGCCGCTGGTGGACAGTGAGAGGAAGCTGCTGCACATTCACTTCCTGTCTGCACAAGAGGTAGATATTGTAATGTTCAGCTGTAGCTCAGGTTTTTACACCCACCAAAGATGTTATGTTTTTGCTAGTGGTGTAATGGTATATTTTTAAAAAAAATTGGTTTGGTATGTAATTTGGTACAGAAGTCACAGGTCAGTTTACTTTTGCTACAATAAGGAAAAATACTGTAAAATATGAAATTATCTTTTTTAACAGGGATGTTTGAAAAAAACTTGACTATAGCATAGATTTTATTTCTTTTCAGATTAAACAAATAAAGCAAAATGAATAATAGAATATTGTTATAGAATGGAAATTCTCCAATAAATGTTTCTCAAATAACATGTCAGATACACTTAATGATCATAAAAGCTGCTAGTGATGAGCAGTGTCTTCATACATTCAGTTATTGTTCATTTTACTTTCCAAAACATGCATATTAGCTCGGAAACACCTGGACAGTTTGATTTAGTAAGATGCCAAGAATTTTGTGATTTATTTATTTATTTATTTATTTATTTATTTTTTTTTAGTTTTATTTTTTTTGCAGTGTTTCTGTTGAAGTAAAAACACCACAGTCCCTCACTTCCTGCTGGGCTGTAGTCATTAGGGCTGCAACTAACGATTATTTTGGTAGTCAGTCTAACAACTATTTTTTTTTCTGATTAGTCGAATAATCGTGATTATTTCTGCCATGTCCGCCAGCTCAGCTTCCTGCTGGCACAGCTCCTGTTTGGGGCTCTAAGTCATGTTTTACCTCACCTGTTTAAGCCTGCACACCTGTGAAAATCACTTTGTAGTCAGTCCCTGCCTTAATACTGTATAATGTAGCCTATATAAAAAGTTCCTATAGCTAAATAAAATAATGACCCATCAAACATGAGTTGGAAACTTGAACTTGGCAGCTTAATCAGAAGTGTTTACAGCAACACTATTAAATAATAGATGCTAAAGTGTAAAAAGGCAAATAGCAGCTCTGCTGCTCCATAAAGGCTGTTGTAACTACATGTTAAAAACAAACTAGAGAAATATTCAACTCCATTAAAGTAAAAAAAAGAAAATGACAAGCTAGTCCATCCTGTTTGAAACCTTGCTGGGTCTACAAGTGTAAAAGGTTAATTAGGCTTCAGATGAAAATTAAAAGAACTTCTTCCAGTCCAAAGTAATAATAATAAAAAAACAAAAACACTTTAAATATCAGTGCAGGAATGTGAGCCTCCACTACACAGTGTGAAATATTTAAGCTATTTTAAATTTATTTGTGATTATGGCTATCTTTCTTTAATTAAATTACAAATCATGATATTCTAATTTACCGAGATGCACTGATGTTCAGAATGAGGGCTGATATTACGGTGACAGTAATATAGAATATGAAAAAGAGTAAGTTGCTCATGTAATTCACCCATTTACTGCAGTTAACATATAGCCAGCATAACAGAAGCAGCTCAGCTGTCGGCAACCATCGTAAGAGAGATTATTGTCCGACAACAGGTAAACTGTTTAAATGGCACACACTGTGGTCAGTTTTCTAAAGCTGAGAGAGTCGCTCATTGAAAATAAGAAATGCTAACTTTACTTACTAACCTTACCGGTGCAGTTAGCTGACAGGTAGACGGAGGAACGGAGAGGAGGAGGGAATGGATGCATCTCACTCTTTTTTATTAAAAAAATAAATAAATAAAAAATCGCTGTAGTGCAGCTGTGATATGACAACACTGCTTTAGTCTACATTTAACTTGTTTTATTTATTTTTGGTAAAATCTTCCCATACCGTGGAAACTTTTGACCTTCATGATTTTTCTCTGTGTCGCCATGATGCGTTCCTCTTCTTCTTTGCTGAAACATTTAAACTGAACATTTCCGCGGCATGCATATAAACTTTAAAATTAAACGATTTGTCGACAATAAAAATCTGTCTACAAATTTTTATGATTGACGTTATCGACAACGTTGACTATTGTTTCAGCCCTAGTATTCATATGTGGTACATTTCATTGTCAAAGGATCACTTGATGGTAAAAGACAGTAAAATGGTTGGGACAGCTAGCCAGTTTCGGTGAGTTAGTAGCCTAGCCTGGATAACTCAGCATAGCCTTTCTTACACCGCTGAAGGCATCTCATCTCCTGTGGGCAGCAGTGTAGCCCGGTGGTGTGGTAGGTCAGGGAAGCAGCCTCTGCTTGTGTGGTCTAACAAAGCTGTTAATGTGCCATTCAGCCAGTGCATAATTGAGGAGCTTTGCCACACGCAAATGTGTCCTTTTGGAACTGGAACTTGATTTTTGGTTCAGTTGGTGAGAAGTGGGGGGGGGGGGGAACCCCACACCTTATATACTGTCAGTTGTCCTCATTCTGTACACATCTGTGCTGTACTGAGATGGTGTGGCATGAGTATGTAAACTGTTAAACCCTTAGATTCCGCCATTGTGTGCTTATCTCTTTATTAGCATGATTTGGTTAATTTTTATTTTTTTTTGAATAGGTGTGTTACACAAAGGAAACCTCTATTACAGTGTAATGGGGATCATATAGGTTTAAGGATTTGAAAAGGTAAAATACAGTGTTTTGGCGGAGGTTTTGTGTTCATTGAATCTTAGTTCTTATATTCATGTTAGACACAGGTTGAGGTTAATTTTATTGATAATGGAGAGTAGCAGCTTTATGTACCAGGATGATGGAAGTTGCTGACAGCTTATCATTCTGTTTGACGCAGTAAAAGTCAGCACCCAGTATTTTGATTAGTGGAATATCTTGTTATTTTATGCGTAACATCCTGTTTGCTGTGATTTTTTTTTTTTTTTTTTTCCTCTCAGATGGGCAACGAGGAGCAGCAGGAGAAGCTACTGAGGGAGTGGCTGGACTGCTGTGTTACAGAAGGAGGCATGCTGGCTGCCTTACAGAAGAGCTCCCGCCGCCGTAACCACCCCTTGGTTACCCAGATGGTGGAGAAGTGGTTGGACAGATACCGGCAGATCCACCCCTGTGCCTCTCTCTCAGACGGCGAGGAAGAGGAAGACGAAGATGAATGAGTGGACGTGGGAAAAGCCAAATGGAGCTCTTCATTCCTGAGAATGGAAACTATAGGTTGTGGAAGAGAAAAGTACCTTTACTAGCTGTTTTCTTCCCCGCCATGTAAATCTTTAACTTGTAGTAATGCATGTCATGTGAGCTCCGTGGTAGTCAAGAAACCAGCGCCATCAAACGGGAATCCTGACTGCTGCGCCCATGAAAGCACATGAACTTCCACTTGGTTTGCCCCAACCCCCCAAAATATTTAGATTTCTCCATGTTTGTAATCAAAGTAATTATCTCAACTTGAGAAAATACCAGAACATGTAGGAACATATACTGTATTTAAGGATACCCTTAAGCTGCACTAGATGGGGGACATTTATTTACAGAATTGCCTGACAGAAATTTTGCTTAAAACAGAGGATGCAAATGTGTGTGTGTGTCGAGGTTTACAGAGCACCTTTTATTTCTGATTGCTGATCCCCCCCCCCCCCCCCCCACCACCACCACTACCACTTCTCTGCAAACCCCATTTGATGTTTGGATTTATTTATTTGTTTGGGAGAGTTATGATGCAGAAGCGCTATCCTTTGTTGGGCCCCATTTTATTTGTGTTCGCTTTGATCCTCCGAGTCTTGAAGTGTTTCATTTTGCACAGATGATGATGCCTACATTCTGTGAGGGTGGGTGGGGGTGACATACAAGCTTACTGACATTTTTTATGTGCGATATCGTTGTTCATGGTAGAGTGGGTGGCAGTGATGTTGTGGGTGGGGAAAAAGGAAAAACCAAACGACCTGCCTCTTTCTCTGGAAAGCGTTGATATTAAATATGACACACTTGCATTTCCAGTACTTACTTAGCATTTGTGTGTGTTTGTGTGTGGTTTTAAGCATGGAGAAATAATGAACAACTTTGCAAATTTTAGCTAATTGCAGCAAAGGCATAACGGCGTGGCCTGAATACTCAAACGGAGATCCAATGATCCTCAGATTTGGTCTACTTTTGCATTTTAGCCAAAGTCAAAGGGGTGTGTTTATCAGGCCAGAATAAGCGTCTTGGTCATTAACAATATGGCTTCTCATATGGCTGTAATAATTTAAAGCTCACCATGTGAATGGTAATATTCAATATTGCTGGCAGTAGGGGATCATAGACCAGTATTGATTACATGTGTGACTAACACCTTAAACGTCAAAGCAAATCTTACTGCTCAGTAGCCATCTTAGTCTGTAGCTCTTTCCCTCCACATAAAATCTACATGTATAGAATCATTATTTAGAAAATGCCGAGAAGTGTAGAAGCTTGCCCCAAAAGTACAATTTAAAACCTTTTTTCCCTCCCATCTCTTGCTCGTTACACTCTTTGCACGCTATACAGTTTAGGACAGAGTTATGAGGCCCCCATGATTTCTTTTTTTTTTTTATTTCCCAAATGCTGTTAAACAGAGCAAATGGTTAACACAGCTTTTCCAAAAATCCTAGTTTGTTTTTTTTAAGAAAGCTTAAAATATTTTTACTTTGCACATAGAAACAATATTACTTCACAAGAACTACCAGGGTCAAAATTATAAGCCCCCTGAAAAATTGACCTTTTTATTGAGCCACAGCACAAGCTACTGCTGTGCAATGATGTGCTTTAGTTTTGTAATGCTCAGAGTTTGTAAATTCAAGTTAAAACAGGGTTATCTTCCAATTTACGCACAGTATAAAAACTTAAAAGGGTTTGAGCTGTTGCTTGAGAAAGCATCAGGCCCAAAACAAAAGAAATCAGTTTAAATGTGAGAAAAAGAATTGCTGATGCTCACAAATCTGGAAATGGATATACAAAGTTGTCACATTTACAAATGTCAAGAACTGGAGTGAGAAGTATCAAGAAATTCAGAGTCACACGGTATAGAACAAGCGTGGCAGAGGTAGGAAGTGAAAGATTTTGGAAAGAAAACTAGCAAGATCTCTGTAAAGACCCCAGAACAACTGCCAAGACGCTAGTGAATGACTTAGCCAAGTCAGGAATTGTCGTCTCAAAGACGATCACTAGAGCCCTGCACACAAATGGACTGCGAAGTTGTGGTCTCAGGCCAAAGAAAACACTTCTGCAGAATAGAAACCTTCAAGCCAGACTGAAGTACGTTAAGGACAACCTCGAAAGATTACACTGGTCAACACCAAATGTATGTTTTGTTTTTTGTTTTTTTTTAGCGGATTTAGGACAATTTTGATGTGCTGAATCCAAAAATCACATTGGTTTTGCTCAATCAGGTCAACTTTTTGAACAATGGCCACGTTTTTTACGTTTTTGTTTACATGTACGGGTATTTTTGCTTTATATGATGCAAAATTCTTTTATTTCTTGAAATTTCTCGAACTCTGAAGAGTTTGCATGCCCCAATTTGTGACATGTCAAATTGTCATGATGGCTGATTACTGTTGGACTCTGAAGACAGACATCCCTGCCGCTGAGCATTCTAGAGGTTCGAATAAACGTAAGTTAAAGCTCTGAATTTTGAACAATGACGACGTAACATTCAGTTTACATGTACTTACCTTTATCAATGTCTACTATTCAATTTACAGTAATCGAGGTTTTACATTTAATCAATAAATTGTTAGAAAATTTTTTCTCTTAAAAATCTCTTTCGGATGAGAAATATTAACAAACATCAACTGATAATGTCACAAAAATGTAATCGATTTAGTCAGAAGATCAGATTTTTTAAAAATCAACTTGGCATAAAAACCTGACCTGATCAAGAGAAACGGATGTCATTTTCAGGTTCAGCGGTGCAAAATTGTCTTAGTTGGAAAAAAAAACCAGACAACTTAAGGGCCTTTTCCACGGGACAGCTCAGCAAGCTTTGTAAGTCTTTCCACTAGCCCCAACACGGTTTAACAGCCGCGATAAAAAATTATCTTTGTAACCCTGTGTTATGCATACTGGCAGTGTGTCCTTTGGTCTGATGAGACGAAACAAGCTGTATGGCCATAGAAACACTGCATATGTTTGCAGAAAGAAGGGAGAGATGTACAACCCAACACCATCCCCCACAGTGAAACATGGTGGTGGGAGTATTATGCTGTGGGGATGCTTCTGTGTACTTGGACCTGGGAATGTAGTCAAGGTGAAAGAAGAAAGGATATGTGAACATTTTGAAATAAAACCTCAAGCATAACTGGGTCTGAGTCGTAACTTTGTCTTCCAACATGACAATGACCCAAAACATATGCCACTCCTGGTGACAAACTACCTCCAGGAAAACCAAAGTCGATGTTACTGACTGGCCTGCACAAAGTCCTGACTTGAATCCCGTTGAAAGTCTGTAGGGTGAGCTTAAGACCAAGGTCCATGCTAGAAATAAGAGTTATTTATTCATTAATTAGTTGATTCAACTTATCGATCAATTAATAAGCAGCAATTTTCCTGCTACTCTGGTTTTCAGCCACCATACAAAGACATACATGTTAGTTTAGCCCGTCTGTGTTACAGTTGAGACAGTCTTTCAAATTCATGACATTCCCCCTCAGGTTGCGAGAGGTCCTGGGCTCAAACCCCAGATAAGCCCCCGCTGAGTCACACCTGTGCTGTGGCTATAAAAGCTGCCTCACATCTGCAGCTTGGTCCTGCCTGGAACTCTGCATCTGACTTGAGAGGAAAGGTGATCCTCCATGCCAGAAGACCATCAAATCTGGAGGAGCTTGAGAGATTCGCCAAAGAATGGGCTGGGATATCTGTCTATAGTTTTGCTTCAGAGCGCAAAGTAAAATAATGTAAGCATCCAAAATAAAACTAGAATGTTTGGAAAAGCTGTTTCAAAAAAAAAAAATCTTTGCGCTGTTTAATGGCACTTGGGAAATACTCTAAAACAAATTTTCATATGGGGACTCATAATTCTGTTCAAGTGTATTCACTTTCTTGCAACATTTATAGCTCTGTTCACCAAAGCAATAGAACTAACATGCTACTTCACCTATACTAATATAAACTACATGTACAGTGACAACACTATTGGCTCCCCTTTCATTGTGAACCTGATTGAACAGAAGAAAGGAAATTGGCTTTTAAAAAGTCTTGCACAGATGTCTATTTAGGATTGAAAGCTTTGAAGCTTTCCTATAGGGGGAATACTAGAGGAACATGCATTAAGCAGCACAATGTAACTTTGCTGTTCCTGGTAGGTAGGCCTCAGACCCAATCATAGGGTGCTTTGTTTGTGGTGGTTGAAGTTGTGCACTATGATCAGTTAGTGGGAGTCAGGCTGTAAAAATGTGCCAGGTCTAAGTCTTTTTTTTTTTTTTTTTTTTTTTTGTGTTCCTACCACTAATAGCAAAGTTACATAGTGCTGCTTAAGTTGATGCAGGCCAACTCGAGCTGTAGTTCATTTACATTTGCCCTGACAAAGGTTAAAGTACCATCAAAATGATTTTAGAAATTTCATTTCATGTGAAAATCTTACATGGTGTTGCTTTAAGCTTATTTAAAAAAGAATATCTGACAAGGAAGACATGGTGCTGGTGAAAGTATATTTCCACAGGATTGCAAAGGAGCTTTGTAGAACCCACAAAATTATTGGATTTGAAGAAACTGATTTTAAAAAATGCCTGGAGACAAAAACAAAATATAATTGAGAACAAGTTTAGCACTGCATAATGGTTAACTTAACTATTTTTAAATTGAAATAAAATATGAAGTCCAAGAACATCTATTAAGTTAAATGTGATATAAAACCAACATCCAAATCTAGTCTTTTCTGACGCAATAAGCCATGAATGACACCGCTACTCTGTTTAGCCTTTTTCAGTGTGATTCGATTATGCTTTGGCACCCCCTGGTGACAACGATGGTAACTTGCAACAACCAAAAAAAAAGTTTTCTCATCAAAATCAAGCAGTCACCTCAAGCGGCTGGTTCTTAGAATCTCATCTTTTTATTTGAACTGCACTGAATGCTAAATGTTCACCTTGTACAAGAAACAAATACAAATACTCACACTAAAAACAAAAACATACTGCTGGCTGCCTCTTCTGCTATTGTCGGGACACTAAGTAGGAGTTTCAGCTATTGCTCTTACAGAGTTACAGGATGCCCCCAAAGAACCTGGCCTTCAATAGAACAAAAGAAATATAAGGAGGAAAGGGAAGGGGGCGGGATCACATAGGACTAAGGTTATAGGAACATTTAACTAGGCAATACAAATCTAACAGGACTCTTCAAAACACCAAAAACATGTTGGATGTGTCCTTTTCATTATATAAAAATACCACAATGGAGCAGATGACGGAGGAGAGAAAATATTCAGACTTACCAGATCAGTCGAAAATTTTTGTTTTCCTCAAAGATTAATTCTGGGGAAGAAACAATATCTGCAAAAACGTGGTTTCCTGAGTTATTAAGAAATTCATCTGGCTTTAACCCTTTCCTGTCATCAGCATGAAGTGTGCTCAGTGAAGGACGAAGTCACAATCAGTACTGGTTCTCATGCAGCACATTTTTGACTCCTCGCTGAAATAAAACATTCTTAGCTAGCAACCTCCTCTACTTTGATAAAACTACATTCAAATATGTAAAGTTTTTTATTCATTTAATGTTAACCATGACTGCTTCGAGAACACTTCAGCGACCCATTACACCTATCCTCATTTTTCCATTGTTTATATAGACAGTGTACAACATGTATACTGCAGACTCTTGTTTCTCTCGTGTTAGTATGGTCAAAACAGAATGTATTCATAATTCAGTTTTGCACGCCTTCTCTTCAAACCGTCTGCAGATGGTTTTAAACTTTGAAACATGTAACACTATTCTTGCAGAAGCCCAGAATAGAGAGAGAAATAATTACTTTTAATATCTGAGCACTCTCAGCTGTTGATCACAGTTCTTCATGTACTGTGTATGGTTGTCTTCAATCAGTTTAAATATATAATTGTATCTATTGGCTGTCAAACCCATTACGGACAGAAAAGGGTTAAAACCCACTTTAGATTACTATAACTGATGAGTAATCTTTACCTCTTATTTGAAAAAACGATAAATATATATAAGCTGATAATCCATTTTTAGTCATTCACACTGACAATAGAAAGAAAACTATTGTGAGGCATAATGAGTGGCCTAAACAACACACTTGTTACATAAGGAGGGGTCGGAGCTGGGTGAAGGGGAGGAAAGGGGAGGGTTAATAAGGTCCAGTATCACATGACGCCAAAGAGTTTTTCTCTTGTTCTTCTGTTGGTGTGTCGAGATGTGGGCACTACATTTTCCATGAGCTCTGCGGTGTACTGATGGGTCAGGTACAGAGTCTCGCTGGGTAATCCCGGAGCACTTAAAATACTGGACTCTGTGTCCACAATCATAAGCATGTCCCAAAGAAAGACAATAAAAACGTCATCAAAGAGTAAAGTCGGTACTGAACCCAAAGAGACAAGAGTAAAAACTAAAATGGTAAAAGTACAAATTTCCCGGAACACTTCTTTTGTTCCCAGGTGACGGCTGGTCTGACAGGCAGCCGCTTGGTTTGTTTCACTGTCTCTTGGTCCCAAGTTGGTCGGTTGCTTCATGATTGGTGGATTCTGAGCGTCAGCAGGTCGGGTGAGATGTCGCCGTTTGAAATCCCTTCTGCTGCTATTGCTCGGTGAGGTGCTCTCTAGTGTCGCCGTGCTTGGAGGGCTGGTTGGGCGATGGGGCCTGGGAGGGGTGTGTGCCAGAGGGCAGGGTGTGGGCGATGGGCACCCCACCGGGCACCATACCCTCTAACGCCCCTGGGATGCCGCCCGGAGCCACTCCAACCACACCCGGTGGGTATCTGCGGATGTAGAGAGAGGTGATCATTGACAACGGTTCGCTCACAGGTAGACCAGCTGATATTCACATCTGCTGATACCACTGGCACATTCTGGGAATCAGTGTTTGTCAGCCAGGGGTCCCTAAAACATTCAGGGTTTTTTTTGTGGGAAATTGTCTAATTTCACTTCTTAATTTGTTCAAAAAAATTGCAAATAATTTGCCATTGTTGTGCATACGTTTGGTAGGCAGCCATGCACAACGGCACATTATTTGCAATTTTTTGGACCGACTAAGATATCAAATTAGACAATTTTCCACAGAATCCTGAAAGTTCCAGGGACCCTTGGTTGAAAAACACTGCTGGAAATTGTACTAGGTGAGACTTTTCCAGTCAGAAGTTGTGGAATGGTTCCACCCCCTTAAGTCGGATTTCAAACCTGTTGTAACACATTTTCACAGGCAGAAGACCAAGACAGACACCTCAGTGAAATCTGCTATTGTACCTGTTCTGTTGGGAGAAGTAATAAATACTTGAGTTTCCTCTTACTGTTGGTGCTGGTCATTTTGATCCTTAACTCCTCCTTCACTTGAGTGGTGCTGATGATCCAACTTACATAGTCAGAAATATGACGTCAGGGGTGTAGCATTCAACAACTTTTGGTGACTGACTGGGGAAAGCTGACCTCCTGGAATATGCTCTGTTTTTTCTTTTCACCTTGAGAACTTTTTCAGGAACTTGTCCAATATGTGCTTGCACTTGGTTCCTATCTTAAATGCGCTCCCCATAATACTCAACATTACAAAAACAACACAGAATTTTTTTTGCAATTTTTCATTTGCAGAAAAAGAAAAAAAAAAAAAGGTTATACAGCGTCAGTTTTGCCCTCATTCAATTTTTGCCAAATTCTCAAATGAAAAATTTTGGTTTTTTTTTTTAAAGTAAGCTCAAATCTCTGAACAATTAGTTTACAATTCCAAAAATTTTGAATTTCTCGTTCATTAAAGCAACCTGCAGTTTTGATATGCAAAAGAGCAAGTACAGGTTTCTACAAATCTGCACAAAAGTTATTTACATGTGGCTCGTTGATCAAAACTGATTAGTTGATTCTCAGTGAAACTCAAGGTACAAGTTTACTGGGAAGAACAAATTCCCAGTGAACATTTAACCACTTCTGAAATCTGATTCTAAAAAAGTTTTATAAAACAGATTTATGTATAGACATACACTACTGTTCAAAAGTTTGGGGTCATCCAGACAATTATTTTGCGTTTTCCATGAAAAGTCACACTTATTTACCACCATGAGTTGTAAAATGAATAGAAAATATAGTCAAGACATTGACAAGGTTAGAAATAATGATTTGTATTTGAAATAATAATTTTTTCCTTCAAACTTTGCTTTCGTCAAAGAATCCTCCATTTGCAGCAATTACAGCATTGCAGACCTAACATGATTGCACAAGGATTTTCTAATCATCCATTAGCCTTCTGACGCAATGAGCAAACACATTGTACCATTAGAACACTGGAGTGATAGTTGCTGGAAATGGGCCTCTATACACCTATGTAGATATTGCACCAAAAACCAGACATTTGCAGCTAGAACAGTCATTTACCACATTAGCAATGTATAGAGTGTATTTCTGATTAGTTTAAAGTTATCTTCATTGAAAAAAAGTGCTTTTCTTTCAAAAATAAGGAAATTTCTAAGTGACCTCAAACTTTTGAACGGTAGTGTATTTCTAGGTGTGACTCATGGTGAAAAAGTATCTCTACATTCAGACCAGTACAGCTCAAACCAAATGGTAACAAAGCAGGAAGATTCAAACCTGTCCTGTGTGGAATGTTCCATACACAGCGGTCCTACTAGCTAGCGGTCTCAAGTGTTTTTACATGTTCCGTACACATTTCATTGATAGGTGTTCCATACGGGTTGCTAGCAGTCCTGCTAGCTTGCGGTCCAGCCTGCTAATATTCCCAAGTGCCTTCCTTACATGTTCTGTAGATACATAGAGCGCAGCAAGCAGCACAATTTCACTGTAACCTGAGCACTGTGGGTTGACAGCTGTTCCGCGGTTCTGCAAGGGATCAGCCCACAGTGAGTCGTAAGGGAGGAGGTGGATCGATTCCTCAGATTGACCGATTCAGTTTCAAAATATAATGAACCGTTAAAGTGTGAAGTAAAGCAGCAGTGATGTTTGGAGCTTCGGACGTCATTGGTCATGTGACATTAGTGTTTTGATACAAGGGGTGTAAAGGTGTGCCTAAAATCACGGTTTGGTACATACCTTGGTTTAAGGTCACAGTTCGGTTCATTTTCCGTACAGTAAGGAAACAAAATGCAAAATATGAAACTGCTTAGCTTTTGTATAAGTGGGAACAGTTTTGACAAAAACAAAACAAAACTACAAACTGCCAGCAGTAAATTCTCCAATAAATAAAATGTATACAATAAAATAAATAAATTCTCTTTTTAGCAAATGAATGATGCAGACAAGTGCAACAATAGAAGTTTGAATTATTCTTTTACTTTGAGGAAATTAAAGTTCCTTATTGCCTGAAGCAGTGTTTTTTTTTAACCAGGGCGCTCTAGTGTGTTCAAGTTTCTGTGGGAAATTAATGATCTAATTTCACTTGTTAATTGGTCAAAAAAAATTGCAAATAATTTGTCGTTGTGTACAGGTTCTGAAGGCACCCATGCACAACAACAGCAAATTATTTGCAATTTTTTGGACAATTAAGAAGGAACATACCGGGGCACCCTTGAAAAACACAAGCCTACATTGCTGCATTAACAGATTTAGCTTTTTCTTAAAAGGATAATATTGTTTTCTGGGTGAAGAGGGCACAACAAGGAACTTCATACCGGGGCTCAGTTACCTTCAGCATGTGTTTAAACCTGGTGTTCTCAACAACTGAATATGGCCTTAGATCCACTGCTATAAAAACACCAAAGGCATTTGTTATTGCTTTGGCTTGATCTGAAAAGCCCTTGAGAGGCTGTCTAAATGCCGCTGGAAGCTGCGCTTGTACCGCATTAGTTTTTTCTTTTTTTCGTGCTGTAATGATATTCACGTTCACGTGGTGCCGTTTCAAATGAGTTAAGTTCAACATACTACCAAAAGCATATCCGATGCTGTTTTCGTCTTATTTACTAGCCTTTGTCCGTTCACATATTTCACCGGAAAGCCGAAATGCTCCCAGACAGGAGGCTTGTGAAGAGGGTCTTCAAGCTCTGGCTTCTCCGTACAGCCAGCCATGACATTCGCTAGTCAGAGGCTCTGCTGCACTGTTTGTTTACATGTACGGCGTGAGGCAGTTACACTTCCTGTCCATCACTCAACATGATCTATGTGGAACCTCAGTACACTTCTGTACCAAACCGAAGGTGCTGTACCAAAAAATCCGAATACATGTACCGTTACACCCCTAGTGTTGAAACACTTGAAGAGTGAGACAAGCTCCAAAGCCTCAGTATCATTTCTTATTGAATTTATTAATTGATTAATAACTGCAATTGCGCTTATTTACAACTGTCATGTACGGGCCATGAGTGGCATACGTATGGAACACGCTAAGTGCGACTGCAGCTAATGACAAAGGTACATTGACACAGAACTGACAGCAGGCAGGACCGGCATACGTCCTGTACGGAACATCTACAAAACAATTATGGAACCATTTGTTCCGTGTTTAGTAGGCACCATTTGGAAGCACCAAACACTGCAGAAAAAGTAAAAATAGCTTGGAACAAAAAGAAATGTGATCTCGATCCACATAGTATGTAATGACTGACTCTTTATTTCATCTAAAAATGCCAAGAAAAAGTGAGCAAAGTGCACAGTTTAAGACCAGGTTCGGAGTGCATGCGCACGCAACTTGTGCTGCCACATACTGGGCAGACAAGCTGGGAACGTTGTTACGAGCCACAAGACCCACCCAGTATGTAAACACACTGCCTTCAGCACTGCACAATGTTTAATTTTTTGTATGTGAAATGACAATAGGCCTGTTCTGTTATGCTCATTTACAGGTACATCTCAAAAAATTAGAATATCATGAAAAAGTTCAATATTTTTTGTCACTCATTTCAGAAAGTGAAACCCATATATTATATAGATTCATTCCACAGAGAGTGATAGATTTAAAGTGTTTATTTATTTTAATTTTGATGATTATGGCTTACAGCCCATGAAAACCCCAAATTCAGTTTCTCAAAAAATTAAAAAAAAATTACATAAAATTAATTTTAAAAAATTGTTTTTTAATACAAATGTGGACCGACTGAAAAGTATGTCCATGTACACACTCAATACTTGGTCGGGGCTCCTTTTAGATTAACTACTGTATCAATGTGGTGTGGGATGGAGATGACCAGACTGTGGCACTGCTGAGGTGTTATGAAGGTCCAGGTTGCTTTGATAGTGACCTTCAGCTCGTCTTCATTGTTGGGTCTGGTGTCTCTCATCTTCCTCTTGACAATACTCCATAGATTCTCTATGGGGTTTAGGTCAGGAGAGTTTGCTGGCCAATCAAACACAGTGATGCCATGGTCACTAAACCAGGTTTTAATACTTTTGGCAGTGTGTGTGTGTGGGGGGGGTGCCAAGTCCTGCTGGAAAATGAAATCAGCTTCTCCATAAAGCTTGTCAGCAGAGGGAAGCATGAAGTGCTCTAAAATTTCCTGGTAGACGACTGCGCTGACTTTGGTCTTGATAAAACACAGTGGACAAACACCAGCAGATGACATGGTTCCTCAAATCGTCACTGACTGTGGAAACTTCACACTAAACCTCAAGCAACTTAGATTCTGTGCCTCTCCACTCTTTCTCCAGACTCTGGGACTTTGATCTCCAAATGAAATGCAAAATTTACTTTTATCTGAACAGAGGTCATCTGCTGGTGTTTGTCCACTGTGTTTTATCAAGACCAAAGTCAGCGCACTCACGGTCCCAACATTTTCAGCGGCCGTGGCTAAACACGGGGTGGAACATTTTATTACTACCACCGGACCACCCGTTTTTGCAAAAGCCCGGCGCTTGGATTCAGCTAAGCTGACCATAGCGCGTGAGGAGTTCGCCAACCTGGAAAAGTTGGGCATCATCAGGCGTTCGAAAAGCCCATGGGCTTCACCGCTTCACATGGTCCCGAAAGCTGATGGCTCGTGGCGACCTTGCGGAGATTTCCGCAGGTTGAACAACGCTACAGCGCACGACCGCTACCCAATCCCGCATATCCAAGATTTTTCAGTTGATTTGGCGGGGGCGCGTGTTTTTTCTAAGATAGACTTGGTACGCGGTTACCACCAGGTCCCAGTGCGCGTTGAGGACATACCCAAAACAGCGGTAATAACTCCATTCGGGCTATTCGAGTTTTTGCGCATGCCGTTTGGACTTAAAGGCACGGCGCAGACGTTCTAACGCATGATGGACGCGGTGTTGCGCGATCTCCCCTTCGTGTTCGTCTACCTGGATGACATATTGGTAGCCAGCGCGTCCGAAGACGAACACAAAAACCGCCTCACGGCAGTTTTCCGGACGTTGGGAGAGCACGGGTTAATAATCAACCCAGCGAAGTGTCAGTTCGGGGTGGCGCAGATTGATTTTTTGGGGCATTGCGTCTCTCCAGAAGAAGCGGTTCCTCTGCCTGACAAAGTGCGCGCAGTAACAAATTTTCCCCAGCCACAAACAGTCAAAGCGTTACAGGAGTTTTTGGGAATGGTGAATTTTTATAACCGTTTCCTCCCCCGCGCAGTGCAGCTCATGCAACCATTGTATGCTGCACTAAAAAAACAAAAACCCACAAATAAAATCGAATGGTCTCCGGAGCGAGAGCGCGCATTCTCGGAAGTCAAAACAGCCCTGGCAAACGCTGCGTTCTTAGCACATCCAGTCCCAACGGCCCGCATAGCGCTCACTACTGACGCGTCAGATGTGGCCATAGGGGCGGTCGTGGAGCAGTATGTAGCCGGGGCTTGGCAACTGCTCGCCTTTTTCAGCAGGACCTTGCGCGATAGTGAATGAAAATACAGCGCATTTGACAGGGAGTTGTTAGCTCTCAACTTGGCCACTGGCCACTTCCAGTTCTGGCTGGAGGGACGCCGTTTCCCCGCGTTTTTTTTTTTTTTTTGTTACTTATTTGTACCCGTAGGTAGATTTGGTTTGCAGTCTGGTGACAAGCCACCGGCTGCCGGTCGCTGCGTGCGCGAGCGCCCTAAACCTACATGTTTTTGGTATGCAGGAGGAAACCGGAGAAATCCCGGAGTAAACCCACGCAACACGGGGAGAACATGCAAACTCCACACAGCTCGCTGTTGGTCGGGGGCTGGGATCGAACCCACGATCTCATGATCCCCGCGATCCCCCGGCCGAGGGTAAAACTGTGCTGCCACAGTGCTAAACCACTGCGCCACCGTGCAGCCCACGTTTGTTGACCACAAGTCGCTGACTTTCGCGATGGCCAAGGTTTCAGAACCGTGGTCGGGCCAGCAGCAGAGACAGCTGGCCGCGATCTCAGAGTTTACTACCGACATCCAGCATGTGGCGGGTAAACTTAATGTAGTGGCAGACTGCCTCTCGCGCGCTGTGGCAGCTCCAGCCCGCGTAGGGGTAGATTTTGCAGCCATGGCCGCAGATCGGGTTAGCGACGCGGACGAGCGCGCGCTCCAGTCTGGACCAACAGGGTTAAGGCTGGAGAACAGGGTGCTGCAAGACGGTGTGCCCCCCCTAATCTGCGATGTCTCCACGGGGCGACCGCGTCCTGTGGTACCGGCCGCGTGGCGCCGCCGCGTTTTTGACTCGATCCATTCTCTTGCGCACCCGGGAGTGCGCGCGTCGGTCAAAATGGTAGGAGAGAAATTTGTATGGCCGAGCCTGCGCAAACAAGTCAGGGAGTGGGCAGCAGCCTGCATGGCTTGTCAACGAGCCAAGGTACACAGACACACGAGAGCTCCCTTGGAGCCGTTTCACATCCCGGCTAAGAGGTTTGATCATGTTCACGTGGACCTCGTAGGCCCCCTCCCGCCCTCACAGGAGCGCACACATCTTCTGACAATGGTGGACCGCACCATGCGCTGGCCGGAAGTGGTTCCACTGTCGTCAACCACAGCCGAGGAGGTAGCGCGCGCGTTTTAAACGGCATGGGTAGCGCGTTTTGGAGTCCCGTCGGACATTACGTCCGACAGAGGCCCTCAATTTGTTTCCGAACTTTGGTCAGCGATGGCCCGCAGCCTGGGGGCGACGGTCCACTGCACGACCGCGTACAATCCACAGGCTAATGGGTTATGCGAACGTTTTCATAGGTCATTGAAGGCGGCCCTCAGAGCGTCGCTTACGGATGCAAATTGGGTGGACAGGCTACCATGGGTTTTATTGGGGTTACGTTCTGCACCTAAAGAGGATTTAGAAGCCTCCCCGGCTGAGCTAGTTTTCGTGCAGCCACTTCGGCTGCCCGGGGAATTTCTCCCAGATAATCCTGCGCCAGAGTGCTCCCCAGCTCAGCGGTTGCAGAGTAGCACGGAATCGAGCACGCTACCTGGCCCCGTTCACCACAGTTTTCCATGCGTTTTTGTGCCTAAGGCTTTAAAAAATGCGGAGTTTGTTTTTGTCAGACACGATGCCCATCGCCCACCGTTGCGACCACTTTATGATGGACCATTTAGAGTGCTGGAAACAGGGGATAAGCATTTTTTGCTAGATTTGGGGGGCAGGAAAGAAAAGATTGACATAAACAGGCTCAAACCCGCTTTTGTGGTGGCTGACGAAGGTGTGCAGTTGGCCAGGGCTCCTCGGCGCGGCAGACCCCCTAGAGAGCATTCCCCAGAGCTCCCACAGGGATTGACTAACAGTTCTCATCCTCAGACAGCAGCTCCCCAGCAGGATGGCACCGCGGAGGTGGTAAAGCCTGCTTACAGCAGATACGGGAGAAGACTGAGGCCCAAGCAGCATGTGGACTGATGTGTAGTGATTTTATTATGACATGCAAACTGTTATTACGTTGTTCCATCTTAGACGTTCGGGGGGGGGGGGATCATGTGGGACACATATGTGGGTTTCATATGCTTCACTGTATGTTTACTGTATGCTTCACGTCTCAGATGAACAAAGGACTGAGCCTCCTTGGGGATGACAGGAGGATGTGAAATGTGGTTTTGTGGTATGCGAAGAGATGGCCTTGGGAGATTTCCTGGCTGCCACTGACTTTGGGTGGAGGTGATAAGACCTGGAGGAAGACGCATTGTTACTGGGGATTAAATACAATGTAACTGTGTGCTTTGATGTCCTGGGGTATAAAAGGACGAATGTCTGGGGGATTCTTTCTCTTTCTGTTTTTGATGTTGTTGGAGAATGTGAATAAACCTGACTCGTGAGATAAACTCAGCCTCGTCATTTTCCACAGGTTTCACGTTTTGAAATGAGTAACAAAAAATATTGAACTTTTTCATGATATTCTAATTTTCTGAGACGTACCTGTACTACACACCACAGTGATATGATACCGCACTGTTGTGTAATATTGCTTAATAATTATCAGCCTTGTCAGTAAACTGTAAGAGAAAAGATAGGAGGAAAAAACAAAACAAAAACTGACCTAAAAGGGTCAATAAACCGTGATGCCGATTTAAGGTTGAATTGCCCAGCCCTCATGTATGGTCAACACAACTATGACAGTCTTGTCACTATCAAGTAGTCATACTGTTTTTGCTGGCATTTCTCTGTCTGTTAGCAAGATTATGCAAAAACTCCTACATGGATTTGGATGAAAATTTCACTAGAGGTGGCCCTTGGCCCACAGATGAACCCATTAGATGTTGGAGGTGATCTGTGAGTGCATACCTCCGCCAAGACCCTACCTCTAATATAAAGACGAATGATGGAATGGGCGGAGAAAGGGGAGGACAAAGGAAGGGAGGAAGCCTTGGTGGAGGTATGCGTTTTCTGAGTACCCTCTAGTTTTCTTATATTTTGACTTAATTAAATTTTAATAGATTTTTAATTGTTTACAGGAGCTCTTTGTAGTTTTCCTACTTCAAAGTATAAAAAAATTGCCAATAATTATAGAGTGTTAAGAAACAGCAAATATGACATAATACCAAAGACGCAACATATGGTATTGTATAACAATGATCTGTACTGAATTTACTGTTGGGGTTGGTCTTCCTGTAATACCACTGTTTCACCTGCAGGGTGAGTCATGAGTGTCACAGGCCTCAGCAGCGTTCAGACTGATCTACCCAGGCTCTTTTTGGCACCGTGCTGCCACCTGGTGTTGACCACTGGAATTATTTGAAAACCACAAATACCTCCTTAAATTATTATACCCCACGCAACAAAGTTGCATCAGGTATAAAGTTCTTGACCGGTTCATTCGTTTGTTTGTTTGAAAACATGTTGCCACTCTAGCTTCGACATTTCTGATTGGACTGACTTCAAATGTAAACAAGTTTTAACTCATCAATATGTAGGATGCATTTGATTTTCAGACACAGGTAATGAGGGGTTCCATGTATTTTGGAGAGGGGTCATTTTATGTTGTCGCCACTATAGCTTCTACATCTCTAATCAGATTGACTTCAAATCTATACAGAAGCTTTAAACTCATCAATACCTTGGACAACATCAATTTTCAGACATATCTAATGAGGGGTTGCATGTATTTACAGGAGGGGTCTTTTTGTGTTGTCGCTGCTATAGCATCTACATTCCTGATTGGATTGACGTCAAAATTATACAGAAGTGGATCCCTTTTTTCTTTGGGGGGGCTTATTTTTTCCTGTCCATTCTAAACGTGTTCCAAATTATTATGCAAATAGGATTTTTGTGTCATAAACATTCAATTTTTTGTTTTTCAATTAAACCCATGGATGGTATTGGGTAGTGTAGTGGCACAGTGGTTGGCACTGTGGCAGCACAGCAACCCACCCTTGGCTATGGGATCCCGGGTTCGATCCCACCCCCTGACCAACAGTGATATGTGTGAAGTTTGCATGTTCTTCCTGTGTCTGCGTGGGTTTACGCCGGGATTTCTCCAGTTTCATCCCACAGGTCAAAAACATGCAGGTTAGGTTAATTGGAGACTCTAAAGTGGCACTAGGTGTGAATGTGTGTGTGAATGGTGAAGGGATAGCGCCGTACCGTGGCTGTTTCATCCGTCCAGGTGGATGCCCTGAATTTCCCTCTGGGGATCAATAAAGTACACAAAATAAATAAATAAAATAAATATTGTGTCTCAGGGCTCTTTGGATCACTCATATCAATCTCAGACACCTGTCATAATCAGTTTGTCAGGTGAGCCCAATTAAATGAAAACTACTTAAGAAGGATGTTCCATATTATTAAGCATGCCACAGGTTTCAAGCAATATGGGAAAGAAAAAGGATCTCTCTGCTGCCGAAAAGCATCCAATAGTGCAATGCCTTGGACAAGGTATGAACACATTAGATATTTCACGAAATCTTAAGCATGATCATCGTACTGTAAAGAAATTTGTGGCTGATTCAGAGCACAGATGGGTTTGGGTAGATAAAGGCATAATGAGGAAAGTTTCTGCCAGACAAATTCATCAGATTAAGAGAGCAGCTGCTAAAATGCCATTACAAAGCCGCAAACAGGTATTTAAAGCTGCTGGTGCCTCTGGAGTCCCACGAACCTCAAGGTGTAGGATCCTCCAGAGACTTGCATTTGTGCATAAACCTACTATTTGGCCACGCCTAACCAATGCTCACAAGCAGAAATGGTTGCAGTGGCCCCAGAAATACATGAAGACTAATTTTCAAATAGTCTTGTTTACTGATGAGTGCCGTGCAACCCTGGATGGTCCAGATGGATGGAGTAGTGGATGGTTGGTGGATGGTCACCATGTCCAAACAAGCTGCGACATCAGCAAGGAGGTGGCGGAGTCATGTTTTGGGACGGAATCATGGGGAGAGAGCTGGTAGGCCCCTTTAGGGTCCCTGAAGCTGTGAAAATGACCTTGGCAAAGTATATAGAGTTTCTGACTGACCACTTTCTTCCATGGTACAAAAAGAAGAACCGTGCCTTCCATAGCAAAATTATCTTCATGCATGACAATGCACCATCTCACGCTGCAAAGAATACCTCTGTGGCATTGGCTGCTATGGGCATAAAAGAAGAGAAACTCATGGTGTGGCCCCCATCCTCCCCTGACCTCAACCCTATTGAAAACCTGTGGAGCATCTTCAAGCAAAAGATCTATGAGGGTGGGAGGCAGTTCACATCAAAACAGCAGCTGTGGGAGGCTATTCTGACATCTTGCAAAGAAATTCAAGCAAAAGTTCTCCAAAAAACTCACAAGTTCAATAGATGCACGAATTGTGAAGGTTATATCAAAGAAGGGGTCCTATGTTAACATGTAACTTGGCCTGTTAAGATGTTTTTGATTGAAATCGCTTTTGATTTCAGTAAATATGACCTACTAATGCTGCAAATTCAACAAATGACCATTTTCAGTTCTTTACAACCAATAAAATGTTTTGAAACTCTGTTGTGCATAATAATTTGGAACAGTGCATTTTGAGTTTTTTTTTATTTTTGCAAAAAATAGTTATTAGGAGGTTTGTTCAATAAAATTTGAATTATGCTCTAAGGGTTGATGACTTGAAAATTATACTGACTGTTATTTGCATCGACTATTTAGGAAAATCAGAGACAAATATCATTTGCATAATAATTTAGAATGCAGCGTATTTTGATCACAGTTCTCATTAGGGGCCCCTGATATGCAGATGTGTGGGGTATGTGAGCTTGCTCCCTATGGTTCTTTCATTTTTTAAGCAACAATAAAGGGTGAACAAGACTTTGTGGCTGATTCTCAGATGTAAATACTTTCTGTGTACTTGCTGTACAATATAATGTCTGCAGTGCAATGACAGATAGTTAGAAATATAAAAATATTTAACTGATTAATGGGTAAACAGTTACTTTGTCAACTTCAGAGAATTACAGTTAACTCAAAAAGCACTTCTCTGTATTGCATGATGAAACTAGACTATGTTGGCATGAAAATCCTCCAGAAAGATCAGGAACCTCCAGTCTGTGCTGCACCAAGTACTGCAGCTAAATTTCATCTAATTTGATGGCTACAGAAGCCCTGAAAGGCAAACCCAAAAAATTTTTTTGAAGCTGGAATTTTTCACTAATTTTTCACTAAGTCCAACAATTAGCTAAAATACTATAATTCAACCACGGAAAGCGCTGTCCCAACATTTTTTTCGCACTGCCCTGAAAGAGAAAACAAATTAAAAAAAAAAAAAAAAAAAAAGGGACAGTGCTCTCTGGTGGATGAATTGATTATTGCAGTTAATTATTGGACAAAAATTCCAGCTTCCACATTTTTTGGGTTTGCCTTTCAGGGCTTCTGAAGGTGAAGGAGTGACACATGAGCTGAGGTGGAAACATTAATATTTGGAGTAAATCCAGTTAGTTTTTCTTTTTAAACATTAGTATATTTCAGACTGATTTATAGACTGTAAGATATGAAGAGACGTGTTTTTATCCCCATCAAGGGGGGCAAAATGGGTTTACAGTTTTTTTTGTGTGGAAAAAAGAAAAAACTTACAGCTTCTCCAATATTTCCATTCGAGAGTCTTATATAATAACACATTTATGATTAATAAATGACAATTTCTCAATCTCATTTCTCATAGCTTACAGTAATTGGTTCAACAAAAAAAATCTTTTTAGTCTTTATCAGTATAATCTGGTTAACGGTGTTCTTCAAATACATCCAGACATGCTTTGTTCCTGATTTAGTTCCCAAGTCCATTTGAAGGAAAAAGACTATTAGAGTAGTGCAGTTTAAAAAAAAACTGAGTGGAAAAATCACAACAAAATCCATCATACAGAGAGGGAAGTAACAGTACAAACTGGAAAAACCCATAAGAAGGAAACCACTAAGCATGACGCCAACCATGAAACTGCATTTGAATGGCTTTACGTCATGCTTACTGGGACACTCCAAACCCACATTCGCCGCCATCCATGTCTACCCTGTGCTCAGTCAAACAGGTGAAGGCTGAGGGATTATAGAGGAGGGAGGGACACACATCCGGTGAAAGGATCTAAATCCTGAGTCTCCAACCGGAGGCCCGGATAGCGAGTATTTACCTGCTCCTGATCTAGGCATTAATTTTTTCTTGGGGGACCCCGGTTGCTACGGCCGGAAGAGTTTGGTTCACTTGGCTGCGTGAAAGAAGCACATGGAGGTGGAAACGCTGAGATCAAAACAGGCCCAGAATGGGAAAAGGGACAGTTTCTTGCTATGACTACAGAGGACAGATGGTGGGAAGAGGGGCACTGGAAGCAACTGGTTTATTCAGACAAAAAATTATAACGATAGCGACAGCAGCAGCTCACATGAATAAAAGCATGTTGAAATGGGGAGAAGGAGCTTGACATTAGCATCTGTATTTGTAGGGGAAAAAAAAAACCCTTTAACTACAGTGAAGTGACCAGTTTATTAGTAATATATTGCAGATTTGCCATAAGCAAGATCCAAACTTGCAGAGAAAAAATGGAAGAAACACTAATTTGCAAGAAGTGGCAAAATTATGAATTAAAAAGATGTTAATTTTAAATAAAAGCCACTTATTTACCAAAAGTAAGCCACAAATACCCAAAAGAAAGGTGAAAACCTGTTAAAAAAAAGTCATAAATCTGAGAAAGGCAGCCAATTAATGAATTGGAAAAAAAAAGTTTTATTTTATTGTAACAACTTATAAATTTACAATAAAAAAATGCAAAATTATTAGTATACAGTCATAAAAAAGGTGAAAATTCACTAAAAACCCCTAACCAATTTTACAAGAAAAATTATACAAATTCACAAGTGCTAGTGAAAGATTTCACAAGTTACAAAGAAAGGTCATTATTAATGTGTTCATTGTCTTTTGTACTGCAGCACAACACAATTTAGAACTACTCTACTTCAGTTTTTTGTGGCTTCATGTGCAGTTTTTGGCCAAAAATGCTCAAAATGGCTCTTTTATAGCAGAGTTTGCTGATCCCTTGGCTAGTCAAAGGGCTGAGTGACTACTGACTCTGGAAAACCATCAGCCACAGCGGCTGGTGAGCACAAACGCTGATGTCAAGCCCCGTGTAGAAGGCCTGCTTAAATGGCTGCATTTTCAGTCCTTACCTGTAGGCGGCACCGTTGAGCTCAGGGTGAACGCCTGGTTGTTCCATAACTGCCCATGGTGCTGTGGTGACGAAGAACTCCTTGTTAACGCAGTTTCGTAGGCTGTCGGGGATGCGGCCTGTCATCGGAGGCATATTCGGAGTTAGAATAAATCACACGTGCTAAAAGGTCACAGCTTGTTATAAAGGAACGACGCCAAAGCGTTAACGACTTCAGACTGACATGCATGGACACACTAATGCAAATTAAGTCCATTCAACAATCTGGCTGTGTGGTGTTTTTCTTTCTTTTTTTTTTTTAAGAGGCCAGCCCCTTAGAGCAGCTCTGCTCTGCGTTATGAAGCTAATGATGGCATCTATTAAGAGATCCGGAGTTAATAAAGGCTGTCAAGGGGCCACTGAAGTGGAAATGTGACGTCTGAGAAGAAGAGAGACATGCGCGAAGCCACAGAGTGGACTGAATCCAGATGTGGACTGGCTGCACCTTGGCTAGACAAGGCGTCGGGGTGTGTTGTGTTTATGTGGGCGCTCACCAGTGATGGCTCTTCGGATCTCGGTGGCGGCTGCCTCCCTCATCTCCAGAGAGGCCTGCTCGCTGTACCAGGCTGTGTGGGGTGTGCAGATCAGGTTTGGGGCATCTTTCAGTGGGCCCTGAGCAAAACTACAGCACAGGCAATAAGTAAGTAGATAAGAGCAATGGTTAGAATTCAGAAGAGAATGCATTCTACCAGTACACGGGAAAAACATCAAAACAGAAAATCAGAAAAGATAAAAATGACTTCAGACTATGAACTGATCAGATTTTAATCGTCCCAAGGTAAAAGTGAAAGTAACAGCATGTCAATATGGATGGAACAACAGCTCTAAAAGTGAAGCCCACACATCTCAACCGCCCTCTGGTAGCTGGTTGCAGTAAGACTTTATTCCGCCTCACTCCATTTTTAGATTTTGTTTGAGACACTTTGCCAAAGAGAAATTAAAAATATGACTCAAATAATTTTTTTTTCCCAAAAGGTGGTTTCTGTCCTCGTGGTTAGCTCTTGTGATTTATGCTCAAGTGTTCCTTTTTTGGATCAGCTCAGTTTTAGTTATTCAGTGCTATAAAAACAGGAGTGTGACTGGCTGTATTTGAGGAAGCTGCCTATGAGCTGCTGCACAGACTGTGGTGTGTGGGAACTCGACACCACGGCCTCATTTCCTAGTTGCTACTGTGCGGACTTTGGTTCCAAATGACGTTACCAGAACAAAATGGCTGTGCCCTAAATCCAGGAAGTAGAGCTTCACTTTTCTACAGTGGGAATAAGTGTGTAGAGTCTACGGTTTGAACTATTCTGGTAAACTTCTTATATCAGGAATTACCTGGAATTATCTATTTTTCATCAGTCAAACGTCAATCAAGAATTGAAAAATTAATTAAATCAGTATTTCAATCAAGTGTCAAACAAGGTAAAACAGTGAACTGATTATATTTTACATTCAAGGGTCATGGGTAAAGTTCACAATGAAATTACAAGATTAGGCTTTAAAGGTCCCGTTCACTGAAAAATTGTTTTTTTTGCAGGTTTTAACCTTCTGAAATGCATCCGTCAGTCACATGATTATTGAAAAACATCAAAACACTCTGTTCACTTAAAAAGAACCGCACACACAGCTTTTACAGTACATCACTTCTGTCTGTGAGGAGCTGTTTAAACTCTTCCATGTTTGCTATGGAGTGTCAGGAGAAGGTAAGCCCAGCCTTGATTCCCACCTGCTGCTCTATTATTGGCCAGCCTAGCTGTCCATCTGCAAACATGCAGATGAGTGGCGAGCCCAAAGCGTTAGCTTCAGAGTTAACAGTGCTACTGGGGAGTTAGCTTACCGAGTGTAGTTTATATTGCATCCTAATAAACATCCCTGTTTCCTCATGTCATTCTGGCTTGTTATATTGTTGCTGTGATGCTACATCAAACAGCTAGCATTAGTTTGGCTAGACAGTCGGAGTCTGTCAGTCTAACCACATCAGAGCTCGTCTCAGATGCTGTCAGGGAGATGCTGACGGACAGGCCACCCGGTGTTAGCTTGACTGTCGATCTGGCCGGTTTTGATTGCTATTTTCTACAAATTCTATTCACCCTCCCACTGGAATCCTTGTTCATCTGCCAATACTTGACCAATACATCACTCTTAGTTATTATTTTAGCAGCTAGCTAGCATCAGCTTGTTGCCTTGGGCCACCATTTGGTCGTTTGCAAATGTTTTTGTGCTTATTGTACTCCAGGGATAGGTCATTTCCTATCAAACACTGAAACCACCCCTGTTCATCAGTGATGCATTAGTTAATTAAATTTACATTAGATAGCTTGGGCTCGCTGTCTGAACTAGGAGCTAGCCAGCTAATATTAGTAGTAGTGATGTAAGAGGGAGGCTGGAGTTAAATGCACCTCTTAGACATTTAGAGAGACATGCACTGAAACAAGCCATTCTGGGGAATGCTGCAACAGATGATTCACAATGATGCTGCAAAAATTAAATATTTAAAGGCAATTTAACCAAAATATGTCACAAACTTTTCAGTAAGACCTGTGGGAGCTGTCCACGTGTAGGAAAAGTGCAGTGAATGGGACCTTTGACACTATCCCTGCCATTTCCTCACTTAGGAAGTGAAATAAAACTTAATTCTTTGTCAGACACTGAAGTGAATTTATTCCCATCTTGGATGGCTTAGAACTGTGTGACTATGTTAAATGTTAGTTTATTTGTTGTATAAGCTTTACTGGCTATTTCTAAGCACACATAGTTAACACTTTCTATTACACAACTTTAAAGTCTGTCATTATTTAGTCTAGACACTGATATAAATATGGCAGATGCTATATATTTTTGAGATAATCACAAAACCATTCATCTACATCTCACTGATATTTCCTTCCCCTAAAGCTTCAAGTGTTTTTTTTTGTAACTTAGATTTTTATTCATTTTTCATCATATATAATGCATTCAGATCACATTCTACATTTAAAAAACAAAGGGGTTAGGGTAGGGAAAAATAAAAAAAAATAAACAAAATAAAAATAAAAAATAAAAAAAAATAAAAAATAAAAGGGGGGGGGGGGACAAATGTTGGAGCATCAAGTTTTTAGTTTCCATCTCTTAATTCTTCTGGTTTTTTCAGTGTCTTTGGTTATTCTTTCAATTTCTGCCTCGTTGTTGCACTTTGTAGTGTGTCCATTTCCGCCATTTTTTCTCCCATATTCCTTCTTGCATTCTTCGTCGATATGTTAGTTTTTCCATCATACGTATGTCCTCAACAATGTCAGTCCATTGTTCTTGGTCAGGAAGAACTTCTGATCGCCATTTTTTTGTGATAGTTTTTTTTACATGCAATCAACAAGATTTTAACTAGATATCTGTCCTCAGCCTGTATAACACTGTCTTTTTTAAGATCACATAAGTACATCAGGTTACAGTTCATTGGTATATTATATCCTAATATCCTCTGTATTGTCACATGCATAGATTTCCAAAATGATGATATTTTGTAGCATTTCCAAAACATATGTGAGTGGTCTGCATTTTGAGCCCCACATCCCCTCCAGCATATAGATTGGGTATTTGTATATTTTCCTTGAATCTGTGGTGTAATGAAAAAGGGAATCAGGTTTTTCCATCCAAATTCCCTCCATGCCCTTGAATTTGTTGATGTGTGTTGTGTTTTCCATATTTCCTGCCAGCTTTCTTCTGTTATGTTTAAATTGAGCTCTTTCTCCCATTTCTCCTTTATATAGTTACTTGTATGATTGTTTGTCATAAGTTTCTGATATAGTTTTGAAATAATTCTTATTTTATTTCCTGCATATGAGCTTAAAATAAGTTGTATAATCTCGTTCACATCTGTTTGGAGGTTATGCCTAATCTTCTTCATATAGTAATCTCTCATCTGCAGATATCTGAAAAATTCCGATCTTTCTAATTTAAATTTTCTCCTGATATTTACAAAGCTCCCGAGATCTTTTTTTCCGATATTGCCCCATGCTGTGATTCCCTTGTTCACCAGATTTTTGTATCCCCTATCTTGTTTTGCCGGTTCAAACTGACTGTCAAATGCTACCCATTTCAATAGTTTTATGTCTTCCCTTATATTATATTTTTGTACTATTTTATACCACAGTTCTAAAGTAAATTTAGTGATTGGGTCTATTTGTTTGATTTGCTTATATGCATCTTTATCCCCTATTATGCTTTGTACTGGGAGTCCCTCAATTTCCTTTTCCATTTCTTTCCATTTTGCCTCATATCCCTCGTCGCACCAACATATGATATATCTTATTTGTGCTGAGTAGTAATATTCCTTTAGACTCGGTAGGCCCATGCCTCCTTTCTCTTTTGGTAATTGGAGGGTTTTATATTTCACTCTTGGTTTTTTACCTCCCCAAACAAATCTCGATATCATCCTGTCCCACTTTGAGAATTGGGCATCTGGAATCTCTGTTGGTAGAGCCTGGAAGAGGTAAAGTAATCTAGGTTGTATGCTGATTTTGACTGTCTCAATTTTTGAATTCAGATCCATATTTAAGATTGACCATCTATCAATATCTTTTTTTATTTCTTGTTCCAACCTATCATAGTTTGCTTTATATATTTTGCTTAGGTCTTTAGGTATGTTCACTCCAAGGTATTTTATTTCTTTTTGCTTCCAGTTTAGTTTGATCTTATCAGTTATCTGGTTTAGAGGGTTATAGTGGAATGTCAGTATTTGTGTTTTTGTTATGTTTATCTTGTATCCTGATAATTTTCCAAAATTTTCTATCAAGTTCATCATTTCCATTATTGATTTATCTGGTTGTTCAAGGTAAACTATAATATCGTCCGCAAATAGCCCAATCTTGTGTTCCGCCCCCTTTATTGTTACACCATTTAATTTCTTATTTTGTCCTATTGCTTGAGCCAATGGTTCTATGAACAGAGCAAACAAGGTGGGCGATAAGCAGCATCCCTGCCTAGTTGATCTTTGTATATTTACTTTGTCTGTTAAGCTACCGTTTATCTTGATTCTTGCCACAGGTTCTTGATATAGCGTCCTTATGCATTGTACTGATTTTTCGTTAAATCCAAAGCGCTCCAGTACACTATATAGGAATTTCCAGTTAACCCTGTCAAATGCTTTTTTGCGTCTAAACTCATTATTACTGCGCTTTTCTTTTCTTTATGTATTTGGTTAATTATATGTATTGTTCTCCTGATATTGTCATGTGTTTGGCGTCCCTCTATGAATCCAGTTTGATCATCTTCTATCAATTCCGTCAAGAATGTCTTTATTCGTTTACATATAATTGTTGTGTATATTTTATAATCTACATTTAATAAAGAGATTGGTCTATAGTTTCCGCATTGTTCTTTATCTTTCCCTGGTTTTAAAATAACTGAAATGATTGCTTCGTTCCATGTTGGAGGTATTTTGTTGTTGTTCAGCGTCCAATTAAATGACTTTAGGAGTTGTGGTGTGAGTTCTTCTATAAACAGTTTATAAAACTCAGATGGGTATCCATCACTACCTGGTGATTTACCGTTTTTAAGTGACTTAATCACATCTCTGATCTCTTGTGTTGTTATTTCTGCTGTTAGTTTTTCATTTTGTTGATTTCCTATTGATGGCAAGTCCAATGTGTCTAGAAATTTTTTGATATCTTTAGTATTTGTTTCTTCAGGTTGCGAGTATAGTTCTTGGTAGAAATTATGGAAAATTTCTTCGATGTTTTCTGGGTTAACTGTGGTTTTATTTGTGGTGGGGTCTTTAATCTTGTATACATTATTCATTGTTTGTTGTTTTCTTAACCGTTTTGCCAGCAGTTTTGTGGCTTTTGGCCCCGTTTCATAATATTTTTGCTTTAGATATCTATTTTTCCTTTCAATTTCATCCATTTGTGTTTCTTTCATCTTTGTTTTTTCTTCTTTAATTTCTTGATATATTTTTGGATCATTTGTGCTTTGATGTTTACGTTCTAATTCCCTCAGTCTCTCACATCTTTGTTCATACGCTTCCAGTTTAGTCTTATTTGCTTTTCCTGTTTCAACAATTAATTTTCCTCTTAACACGGCTTTTAGTGCGTCCCATAGTATTGTTGGGTCCACTTCTTCATTGTCATTCTCTTGGATATATTCGTTTATGTTTATTTTTATTCTTTCTTTCATTTTCTCATCATTTAACAGTCCTACGTTAAGTTTCCATGTTGTTTGTCGTTTTCTATTGTTTAAATATATTTCCATGTATATAGGATTATGATCTGATATTTCTGCCCCTCCAATCCAACAATTTCTCACCCTGTGTCTGTCACCTTCATTCATAAGGAAGTAATCTATTCTAGAGTGTACTTTATGGGCTGCTGAATAATGTGTATAGTCTTTTTCGAGTGGGTGCAGGTCCCTCCATATGTCTACCATACCCATTTCTGCCAGTGAGGTTCTTATGAACTTTGTTACATGTTTTTTTGTCTTCTTAACACTTGTTGTGTCAACTTCATGATCCATGACAGCATTTAAGTCTCCTCCACAAATTAGGACTCCTTCACTGTGTGTTGCTATGAGATCAAACAGATGTTGAAAAAAACCCTTGTCACTTTCTGGTGGGGCATAGATGCTCACTAATGTGATCTGCATACCATCTATTCTTCCCTTTATTATTACATACCTGCCTTCTTTATCCTGGATTTCCTGTTCACTTTCAAATTGTATTTTGTTTGAGATTAGTATCATAACCCCCCTTTTTGCTCCTCCCTTAAATGAACTGTAGTAGGAGTTCTTATAGCCAAATCTCTTTAGTTTCACATGTTCTGTCTTGCTCAAATGTGTCTCTTGCATAAATATAATTTCAGCTTTTTCCTTCTTGAATTTTCTTATTATTCTTTCCCTTTTAACAGGTGAGTTCAGACCATTCACGTTTAGTGTCATTATCTTAAGATTTTTACCCATATTCATGTTTTTCCATTTTTTTAACTTGTGCTCCTAGCCCCTTTAACAACAAAAATAACACATATTTATATAAAAACACATTAAAAAAACTCGACCTCCGTACTTTGGGCCTTTCTTCTGCCCACTGGTCCCTGTTGGTGGGTGGGGGGTTTGTCTTCACAGAGTGAAGGGCCCTCCCTAGACTTCTAATTACTATCAAAGTAATAGTCATAAGTCTAGAAATGTCCAACAAATATCACTTAAACCTCTCCTAGCCGTCTGTTTCTCTTTTACCTTGTCTTCTTGGCCTTCATTTCTTCTGTGCCTTTCTTAATCTTTGTTATGATCTAGGCTTTCAGTTGAAAGCCTTGTAGCTTGTCCTGGGCCCGCTGCTCTACGTCTCTCCCCCTTCTTCCGCCGTTCACTCGTCTCCACTCCGTCTGTCGTGGTGCGTTCAGGGCCGCCGCTGCTCCAGCCGTCTCCTTCGGCACGCTCACCTCAAGGCCCCGCTCCATCATATCCCGCGCTGCCTCTTCGGCCGTGTTGTAGGTTCTTGTGCCTTCCTCCCAATGAATCCTCATTTTCGTTAGCGGCGTTTGGAATCTAATTTTTTTCTCTTTCAGCGTTTTTTTTAATATTGGCATATTTCTTCCGCTGCTGCACGATTTCTGTCGGGTAGTCATGGTCAAAAAATACCTGTTTGTCGCCGATTCGTATCTTTTTTTTCCATGCTTGCGTCAGGATTCTTTCCTTTATGTCATATTTCACAAAGTTTACCACAACTGACCTGGGTGGAGAGTTTGTTTTCGGGTTCTGTGCCGGTGTTCTGTGCGCCCGTTGAATCTGCAGATCCGTTTCTCCGGGTATTTCCAGTTCTTTTTTTAAGAACTGATCCATGAATTTTGTCATCGAGTTGCCTTCAATGCCCTCCGGAATTCCAAAGATGCGCATATTGCTTCGTCGGGATCTGCTCTCCAAGTCGTTTATTTTCTCCTGCATCCTCTGCGTTTGCGTCGTCAGGGTCTGTAGTTGTTCGTTTGCCTCGCTTTTCCAATCTTCTAGTTCCGAAATTCGGGTCTGCGCTTCTGTCATACACGCCCGCTGGGAGCGCAGCTCCTCCATGTTTTCCGTTAATTTACGCTCCATTTCTCTTCGGAGGTCCATGATTTCCTCCTTAATTTCTTTTTTCAGTTCCTCCTTAAGAGCCGCTAAATCCTGTTGTAGCTGTCGCTTGAATTCTCTCAACTCTTCACCCAAACTGGCGATGCCAGCGTTCATGTTGTCAAGTCTGGTGTCCTCCATTTTCTCTGCTGTGGACATCTCGTTTTTTTGGGCTTTGCGTACAGCGGTTTTTCCTGCGTTGTTGGAGAGGAATTCTTCAATTTTACCCTGTTTTTGTCCTTGTGCCCGGTTCCTTCGTGTTTTCATCCCTTAGTTTATTGATTCGTTTATGTCGAGTTGGCCATTTACCGATGATTTTTAATCCGGCTAGGGAGAGCTCTTTGTTTAAGTGTTATGTCTCTCCGCCATCTTCCCGGAAGTCTCCTGCTTCAAGTGTTTTTAAAGTACAATTTCCACAACGACTGTTTGGCCCGAGTGCTAAAATGTCCGATCCTGTTATTCACCAATGCCACCAACTTCTTGCTGCAGCCCCGACGCTTCCCGTCTCTTTCCTCCGACGTGGATCACAAAACCGGATCAGCACCAAATCTCTCTCCTCCTCTTCCTGTACTTTCTTTACACCTTGCCTGCTTTCTGTGCGAGTACGCTTTTCAACGCTTCAGCGGCGCGCCGCATCAGTGTCGTGCTGAGTGGGACGGAAGACTGGAGTTATGAAATGCTCCCCCGTCGACATACTGGGCTCGCAGAGCATGAGATCCAGATTCATCAGGTTCACTTTCCAGTCTCCTCGAGCAGCCAGTCAGCCGAGCAGCCATCCAGAAATAAGCGGCCTTCAAACTCCCTAACTGGCCCTGATGCGTGAACAGCACATCAACACCAGCTGCCCTCTGAGACGGAAAGCGTTGTTGATCGGAAGGTGGAAAACTAGAAGGTGTATCAGGCTGTTTGTCTTCTGGTGAGAGGAGGGGTGGATTTAAAACTCAAAAACATGACGGCAAAAGAAGAAAAAAAAAAAGGGAGACGAAATGGTAGTGCAAGTGAAACCAGAAATGATCCAATCACCCATTCAGAAAATGCTCATAATGTTAGATAAATTATTTATATTAAAACTGTAATAGGATATCTTTGTCTAATTTTAAAATTTGTTTGACGATGTGAAACATTTAAGTGTGAAAAATATGCAAAAAAAAATTTAAGAAATCGGGAAGGGGGCAGATAATTTTACATCACTGTATGTCAGTCACACAGTAAATCTTGTGAGCAGGTTACGTAAATACTTGCTGTAGCATTTCCAGTCCCACTCTGAAATCTCCAAGATACTAAACTCATACTGATCAGCTGCAAAGAAAAGTTAGTAGTTATGACGTTAAAATAATCTCTACATGTTTCTGTTAGAGGAACTTTGCTGATCTAAAATCAGTGTGCGCACGTTCTAAGATGCAGACCACTGACCTTTGATGTCTAAAGAGGAGTTTAACTCAGGTTCTTCTGGATTAGTATCGGTACCGTCCCAAATACCCGTTTTGGGGCTTTGACTATTAAGGACCAATCCAGAGCAAATATCCAAATATGTATTTTTTTCTCTCTCAATGGCATCACTCTCTTTCAAAAATGACTTTTCATATAAATCTGAAACTTTTTCATGCAGATTTGCAACTACATACTGTAAATGTTCATAAATTTGCACCTTTTCTTTTAAAGTTCAGTCATTTATTTCCCCATAAATAAGCTATTTTTTTTAAATCATAAACATCTCGTCAATTTTGCATCTTTTTTGTACATTTTAGGATGTCTCATACATTTGCGATACGCCACATGAATTTGAGCCTTTTTTGTTTGCAAATTTATTTGAGGGAACTTGCAACCTTTGTGGTAAATTTCATCATTCTTGCCATCTGATTAGTCTTAATACGAGGCTCCATCCACATCTGCACGGCTTACCCATTTGCACAAGTTTGTACTGAACTTTAATGTGCTGCTGTCATCACTTCTAACACCAAAGCAGAGTAGCACGTTTCTAACTCACGGCCGCTGTGCATGTCGTCAGTTTTGTCAGCGACTGTGCTTTAGCTCTGTTTTTAAGAATTTAAATGTCTATTTCGCTGAAAGAGTCTACATGCTGCCTAGTGACATTCATTTTTCTGTATTTGCGGGAATGAAAAAACACAAAAACAAATGAATAAAAAACCACTTAAGACAAGGAAAAGATCAAAATCCCGGAGATGACAGGGGAATAATTATATTAGTTCTGTGGCAGGTGATTTGAGACGGATTTTTTTCTCTTTCTAAACTACAGACATGGCAAATTTGCACGGGATCAAGATCACAGACATGCTCTGAAATGAAGCGCAGCTCCTGTGTGAATAGGGCTTAGCTGCACTGCTCTCCACCACTGTCTTTAACTGTATTTCATTTCCTCCAACAGCAATAAACTCAGCCTCCATCTCCTGAACTCCACTACCTTCTGTGAGGAGCCTTTTAAGAGAATATAATGTGTCTTTATCTTGCCATATGCTGCGTCTGCCGTTGTTTCCCCTTTCAGCTGCTAAAGCGTCTCTGTCTCTCTGTAATTTCTCATCTTTGTTCCCTGCCTACACGCGTGCGTTCCTAGCCTGTATCACTGTGTCTTTTATGCACAATTCTGACAATAACTTCTGAGCTCACCAGCAACTGTAAGTCGTAGATTATTAAAGTTAGCAGCCACTCAGCTCTTTCACGAGCCACATGATCAGGATTAGGAATAAACAAGACTTTCCTTCTTAAATTTGCTTCTTTTTTTTCAAATTTGTGGCTTCTTTTATCTTGTATGTTCCCTATTTTTAACACAAATTTATGAGTTTGTACTTGTAAATTTGCTGCTGTTTTCTCCTCAAAAATTTGTTACTTTTTGGTGAAGAGCTGTGACATTTTTATTGAGAATTTGTGATTTTTTTCCATGTAAATCTGCAACGCTTTCCCCTCATATGCTATTTTTTTGTTTAAAAAAGCTTTCTTTCATATATTTTTCTTAATGTAGACTTTTGAATTTATCCTTACAAGTTTACCACTTTTTCCAGGAAATTAGTGTGGGGTTTTTTTTAATAAACTCACATTTTGGTCTTATATTTGCAACATTTTATTACAAATCTGTGATTTAAAAAAAACAAAAATCATCCATTTACTGACCTTTTGGTAAATCTGTGCTGCTTACTGTGCAGCACGGTGGCGCAGTGGTTAGCACTGTGGCAGCACAGCAAGCAGGGCACAAGATCGATTCCACCCCTGACCATCGGTGACCCTTCTGTGTGGAGTTTGCATGTTCTCCCCGTGTCTGCGTGGGTTTACTCCAGTTTCCTCCCACAGGCCAAAGACATGCAGGACAGGTCAACTGGCATCAACTGGGGATTCTAAATTGTCCTTAGGTGTGGATGTGAGAGTGAACGGTCGTCTGTCTCTCTGTGATGGACTGGCGATCTGTCCAGGGTGTACCCTGCCTCTCGCCCAAAGATGCTGGGATAGGCTCCAGCACCCCCACCCCCGCGACTCGAAAAGGATTAAGCGGTAGAAGATGGATGGATGGAGGTATGTCTTACTTTCTCACAAATTTACGTGCTTCTTCATATTATTTTTTTAAAAATCGTTACTGCCTTATTGTAAATTAGCAACTTTAGCTCATTCTTTTTACTTTTTCACAAGTTTTATTTATTTAAATTTATGACTATAATAGTAAGTTTGATACATTTTTGTGACTTCTTTCTAGCAAGTCGGTGATTTTTTTTCCCCTCATGAATTGGCTGAATTTTTATTTTAAATGTACAACATTTTATCACAAATTTTCTTAGAACTCTGCTGGTTTTTCTGTTGGTTAGAGGTAAGAGACGCTGGGGCGGCCAACACTGGCGAGCGTGCCGCCTGCACGCTAGACCGTGAAGACCGCACCGCTGGGCACGCGGCTCGGCTGAGGCCGCTCTGACTGACTGATCGATTTGTTGGTAAATTTGTGACTTTGTTACTGCAAATCTATAACATAATCATAACTTTGCAGATTTTGTTGTAAAGTGACACTCTGCCAAAAATCAAGTTGTTTTTTTTCTTGTTAACATGTTTTTTTATGACTTACCAAACCTATCAAGAGCAAGAGGAGACTCAAATGTCTCCTGTCTGCTTTAAAGTTGTACTTAAGCCCCGCCCCCTGAACAAAGGTTACAGACTGAGCGTTTTTGATGATGCAGCTATATACAGCGCTGGCACATCCGTCGTGTTGAGCCAGTCAGGACTCTCTGGCCTCACTGAAGTTAGCCTCCATGGCCTGTTGGCATTTTTTAACAAACTGCTTTGAAAACTTGACCCAAATTAAGATGGGTTTTACCATTAAACTGCTGTTAAGGACCGATGCAGTTTCAGTCTTTATCCTGGATCACCGTGCGTACAACTGGACATGTCCTTCAACCGGTAAGTCTCTTTATCACAGGACTTATTCTGCTTAATGTGGCACTAGCCACTATGAGCCCTGAGGAAAAATGAAAAGATTTTGACACCAAACTCTAAGAGAATGAAAGTCTTTTTTTGTAGAAAAAGGGGCATAAGATACCATTTTAGACAATGGAGATTTGTATTTATAGGGGATTTATATCCACTGGAGCGTGTCTTTAACTTTGCAATGTTATTCTTGCACATCTGCTTTGTTTCCTTTTCTTCCTGAAGCTTCCTTCTTGCTCATGGTAATTTTTTTTTTCCTGAATAAATTGCTGACTTTATCATAAACTATCACATCTTTCTCTTATAATTCTTATGGTTTTACTAAACTCAGCTGCTAAAACCAGAGACTAAGGGCCTGCTCACATTGGTGGCAGGTGATTTTTCTTTTTGCCATGCCAAAGGAAATGGTCCTCACGTCCTTCGTTTGCTGGTGGCCTCCGTCGCCGCCCGACACGCCAGACGGCGTCACGGGGACTGACTCTGCACTGGACTGCACTCGTGTTGCTTTTGTTTTAGTTTCCAGACTTCAAGCGCAGCTTCTTCACCTCATCCCAACACTGCGCATGAACATTTGAATTCATCACGCTCTTGAGATGATCTCTGCCAACCGTCCCCACACTGGGGGAGTGCTCCATTCTAAAGACCAGTAGGGATCGACCACACTTACAAACGCTTCCAGACTTTGGGGGCCAAATCTCAGTCAGTACGGCAGAGACACTACAGTGTGAGTTGGCTCTAAATAACAAAATTTCCCACTGGTCAAGCAATAATGGCCACATGTGACTGCTGAATCGCTGTGGCCGTTCACTGGTGCAGCGGTGTTAATGTTGAGCCCTGAGTGCGTGTGTCCTCTTACGTGAAGGGCTCGTTCTCGTGGACGTCTAAAGCGGCTCCGCGTATCCTCCCTTCCTTCAGCGCCTGGGCCAGTGCTTTCTCATCCACCAGACCTCCCCGCGCGGTGTTGACCAGGAACGCGCCCTGACGCATCTGCAACACACGCAAATACAAACGATTCAACAGAGAAAAAAAACAAAACAACCCCCCCCCCCCCTGCAGATGTATATCAAAGGCACATGGTGTTGTGTGTCCTCCAGCCTGGCAGCCAAATGTATCTGTTTGATCTCAAGCAGGCCATCAATCTGGATCAGATGTCTTAAAGGTTATTATATGGGGCATAAATGGAAAGGAAGAAGACAGATGTGACATCTTTGTTGCACCCGACACCTGAGAGATCAGCGTGATGGAAAAGCAAACCAGTCTGTCAGATGTGCAACGGAGAACAATCTTTATCCAAACACAAGAGATGAGATGAAGGATGAGGGATGAGCCCAGAGATGAGGCAGCGTCACCACCAAACCCTCGCTGCTTCAGGGAGGGGAAAAAAAAAAAAAAAAAGGCACAACAAAAAGTGTAAGAGGGAGGAAGGAGGAAAAAAAAATCAAATGAATATGCTCAGAAGAAAGTAATCCCTTAATCTTGACAAAAGCTGAAATCCAGGGGCATGAAAAGCCTTTACACTGGCAGGCAGTCTTTTATTAGGCCTCGGTGGTTTTGACACACACACAAATGTACAAAAACACGCACACACACACACACTTTAGAAGCTATGAGCTACTGCCAAAATTTTGGTGAGCAAAGAGAGGAAAGTGTTTATTCACTGCAGCACTTAAGAGGGAGAAGAGAATCTTAGAGACAGAGTTAACTAGGTTAAGCTATTACCCTACACCCACTCCTCTTTATCTCCTCGCATGCTTTAACTCAGAAAGAATGGAGCAGGAGAGGCAAGACAAAAGGACAACATTGAGTGCAGAGCACGAGGTGATTATTGGCTTGCTGCAGTTCCCCTGCCCCCCCTGCAGGCGTCGCCCCAGGCAGCGCCTCGGAGTGGACTTTATTGACTCAGAGAACGGCGCTTTCCCTTCTCAGCGCTCTCAGCCCCCCCGCTGAGCAGCCCAGTCGATATATTTGCTGTAGCCGTGGGCTGGCACTAATTGCATTTGACAGAGCAAAGGAATGAATTTGTGTCCAGCTTTGGTGCAGCTTAAGATAAAGAGGAGGGAACGTGCAGGCAGGAACCACGCTGCCCGTTCCCAGGTTTGTGTTTAAACTCCCTTAACACTGCAGCTGATCTGCTCCTCTGCCTGCTGGATATCGGTGCATCAAGCCCGGGTCGGGCCAGAGCTCTCCAGCGCGTGCCTGACCGATGTACCTGTTTGATGGTGAAGTCGTTGATGAGGTGGTGGTTGTGTTCGTTCAGGTTGCAGTGCAGGGAGACGCAGTCGCTCTGGTAAAGCAGGTCCTGCAGGGTGTAAACGCGCTGGACGCCCAGCGAGCGCTCCAGGCCGTCCTGCAGGTACGGGTCGTAGAAGAGCACGTTGAAGCCGAAAACCTTGGCCCGCATTGCAACCGCTTGGCCCGAGCGACCTGAGGGGACGGGGACACACACACACACACACACACAGAGTAGGATGTATTGAGTCTGTGTACAATCACAACAATCGAGACATGACGTTTTCATGTAGTCAGTGCAATTTAACGCACATTTTGGATCATGTTGTCTGCATCTAATATTAGAAATCATATTTATGTCATGAGCAAACACGGATGGAATGAATGAACTTTTCAAAGTTGCTCATTTTAAGAAAACACACATCTATAGTTCATGAACAATAACAGCTGCTGGCAGGTTTTCTGATGATTTTGAAACATCTATAAAATAAGCACTCTCCTTTGCTGACATTCGTTCCAAAGTCCATCTTAATTGCCGATTATATAGAAAAACAGATAAAGAGACATAAGTTGTTCTTTCAGCTGTCTGAAAAAGAAAATCTTAATTGTACAAACGCTTTAACCTGAATGCTCAGTTGCATGTATCGTCATCATGTCAGAATTTTCACTAAGCCACCAATAGAAAGCGTATCACGGTTGCTTCACTGGTACAAATGGTATTATTACACATTTGTCATTAACAGATTCATAATCCCAAACCTTTACCGTTAGAACTTCGAGCCAAAAGTAACGCCGTGGTGCTGCGTCCGTTTCTACTCCTTCCTAAGCAACTGCCCGTGTGGCCGTCAAACTCACAGACAGCGACGCTCGGGAGGGTCTGCGTCTAGGCTGCTGTGGGCCAAATCAAAGTCAAGCGTTGGGAAATCTCAGCACTTTTGTGATTTCATGAAAACCACCGCTACTACTCCTAGGCGACCGCCTGGACGGCCGCCAGACTCACACATGACGGTCATCAGGTGGATCTGTGCTCAAGGACTTCAGTCACACTGCGATGAGCGACTCTGCCTTTGGGTCTCTGATTAATGAATACTAGCGCCGGCCTGAAGACCAGTTTTTTGGGGCTTTAAATGTTTGGGAGCAATCCAGAGCGCATAACTAAATATTCTGTAAAGTCTTTCTTCTCCCTCAGTAAACAGCATCAGCTTCATTGTTTTTCAGAAATATGTCTTTTCCTATAAATTTGGAACCTTTTCATTATACATTTCCATTTGCCATACATTTATCAGCTTGTAAATTTTAAACCTTTTTTTTCTTACAAATTTACATTTTTAAATTATAATTCTACACATTTTTTTAACTTATAAATTCATTTTTTCCATAAATTTTTACAGATTTTTTTTTTTGTAAATTTCATTATTTTTTTCTCATAAATTTGCATTTTTTTGGCACATGAATTTGAATCCTTCTATATATTTGCAAATTAGTTCATATAAATTTGTCACCTTTTTGGTAAAGGTGTGACTTCATCGTGACATCAGTTTGTGAGACTCCTTGATAGCTCAACAATCTCATTGATCTCCCAATGATCTCTCAGCGATCTTTAAATGAATGACAAATTTTCCCACACCGACAGTAGAGCTGGCTGAGAAATCAGTGAGAGATCACCAACTGGTAGCTCGGGTCTCTAACGGGTAGCATTACTGTACATAGATTGTTGTTGCTGTTTTCATCCTTACTCCTTCTTGTCTTTTGAACTCTCTTTTGAACTCTTTTGATCTTTTATCAAACAGTCCAAAGATTTTTATTTGTCAATAATTCTATATGCACAAGAGATACAGCAGAATTAAAATGCCGTTTCTCTCTCTTTTCGTGATGTGCGCATTTTAATTCTGCTGTATCTCAAAAGAGTTCACTGAAAGACTGCTGAGAGATCATTGGGAGATCAATGAGATCGCTGAACGCTTCTCGAGAGATCGTTGAGAGATCGCTTTCCTTTGGTGATTGTTGAGAGATTGTTTTGGACTGAGTCAAAACTTTGAGGACCGTGGAGATGACTGAGGATCATTAGAAGATCATTAATAGAGCTCTGCAATCACTGAGAGATCGTCGACAGATTGAGCTATTTTTCATCACCAAACGATTTCTCAACAGTCTCCACCCGTGTGTAAAGGGGATTTAAGAGGTGCAAAGAATATACATATATGAGGAGTGACAGAATTGAGGTGAATAAAAAAAAACTCTGCAAAAAGAGGAGACTGTGATGTGACTCGTCTGCTGCTGTGAGATGCTGAATCAGAACGTGCGTCTGTAGTGTATCAGCTCTCCCTCTGTCTCTCACTGCCATTTGTTGTGTGGGATGTCAGTCTGCAGTTGGCTGGCTGCAGCGCCAGCAGCCCGGAGAGGGTAATGGAGAGCTGGATGCTGCTGCTGGTGAGAGGGATCGATAAGGTCCTTTACGCTCTCAAGGTCCTCCCTTTGTGGTGGAGCATTATAACCTCCTCTTAAGACTCCACAGCTGAGGAGAATCATTTCCTCGCTTTTTCTATTTCAACGTCAGCCAATAAGAGGCGGCAGGATGAAGACCCAGGCACGACTACAGCACGTAACAGCACTGCTGACTTCTTTTGATGAGTGCAGCACACTGCAGTTGTCATTTTCTCCACTCACTAATTAATCACTCATTCATTTCCTATCTGACTGGAGTGAAACACCAGCCCTTTTCCTCGTGCACTTTTGCCTCAGTTAATTTACCCCCCCCCCCCCCCCCGCCACACAGAGCCTGCCGGCGTCACCTGCTTGTTAAAAGTGCAGGTTAAAAGAGTGATATTGACGGCGGCAGCGGCGGCAGGGGAACGAACGTGAAAACACAACAGGCCGTCTCGCAGCTGCAGTGCTACGTGATTTAGTGACGCGTCTGGCGCAGGTGCTGAAAATGCTTCTGCAACAAAGTTCTGCCCCTGCAAGTGTTGGAAACGTCGCCACAAAGAAGTGGGTTTACAGGGAAATAGATTTTCCTTTGATCATAAGTTTTAGGCATCTAAAGAAATGTCTAGTGTAATTTTACTGAAAACTATTAAAAACAGTTACTATGTGGAGAAGAAAGAATGACGACTTTTCTCTGAAGTAAGAGTAAATAAATGAAAGCAGATGGACGATACGGTTGACTGTAATATTATGACACTAAAAGCGGGCATGATATTATATTTCGATGCCCACCATCCAATGGGGCTAACAACCAGATCACCAGTCTCTACTCTGGCAATAGCCAGTTTATAACCACTTATTATGACAATAAAATGGCCCGTCAGCATTATCAATAAAGGTTTTTCTTCTCTTTAATTTGCAGTTTTTTCTTGTAAATTTGCAGGTTTTCCAGGCAAAATTGTAACTTTTTCCTCATACATGTCAAAAATGTTTATTGCAATTTTGTAACTTTTGTCACAGTTTTTTTATTCAGAAATTTATGTTGTTCTTGCGTAATTGCCACTTTTTCAAGTAAATCTGTAACTTTATGCTGATTTTTTTCTTGCATTTTTGTCTCATAAATTTCAAAATCTACCATCATAAATTTGTGACTTTTATCTCAATTTTGAAACTTTTTTAATTCATAAATTGGCTGCTTTTCTCATTAATTTGAGAATTTTATTCTCATTTATTTGTAACTTTTTCCACATGACTTGCTTAGCCTATGTTAATTTTTTTTTAATTCTTGCAAATTTAAGGATTTTTTCCCCTGTTAAAGTTTGATTATTTTCTAATAACTCTGTGGTGCTGCTTCCAAAAACAAAAAATGATGTTACGCGGTCTAACCCGTGTTCAGTGTTAACATTCATTCTATTCAGCTCTTGCCTTTATACCAGCAAGTGGCTTCCTTTGTCTGTGTGCAGTTTGCAGCAAGTGTAAAATGCAGTTATTGATCAGACCTTAATGACTGCAAACACGTATCTGCTGCATCAGGAAAAAGACACTGATGAAACCGTGGACTGTGCACTGATGCCGTCAATACATGTACACAATCTGTACAGAACCAGATAATGAAACAGTAACCACAGTAAGCCCACACAGCATTAGAAAACTGTGCAATAACAACTAATCATATGGGGTTATAAGGTTACATTTTGATTAACGTTAGATAAACTATTTCAAAACATTTTTGAGTTTCCAGCATCGTCACACGCAAACGTCTACCGCACATTCAGTATTAGTTTGACTGGACGTAAACTTCAACTTAAATCTTAAAGGAAAGCACTTGCAGACACCGTGCTGCTCAGGTAAAATATTTAGTTTAAACATTGGGCTTCATTATCCAACTCTTTGTACTGCTTTTGGAAGTTCAGCTGCCATTCATAATTGATGTTATTGGCCTGAAAGAGTTTTGATACGTTTAAAAAAGAAGAAAACAATATTCATAGAGAACCCTTTTTAATCTTTTTTTTTGTGCATTATACATGTGAGATGTGTTTGATTTCTGGAGTAATACAAAAGCTTTCAGATTAGATTTGATTATTTATGCGATCCAATACAAATGTAAAAAAAGAAGCTGCTGTCCACTGTGAATATAACCCATGACTGCATTTCAGAATAATCCACATCAACTCTGATAGCCATTCCACTTATTACTATAATGTCAGCATTTATGTGACATGATGACATAGGCAGCTCCTGTAACATTCAATAATACCTGGGATGTAATGATACAGCTTTTTTAATGTCCGATCCAAGCTGATATTTTTAAATCTGGGTATCAGCCAATACCAATACGAAACCAATATGCAGCTTGTGGCCTGAATAAATTTAGCATACTCCTTCACGTGATATTTGTGTTTAGGGTTGGAGATAGGGCTGTGTGATGCGACGATATATACTGGATGACGACATTTCATAGACGTTTCATAGAATACTTTGTAGTTTATATCGTTATTTAAAATGCAAATACTCCCGTTTATTCAGTAAACCGCCTACCTCACCACTGCTTGCCAGCGCCCCGTCTCTCCCCTGCAGTGCGCCCAGAGGAACAGGTGTGTCGTGGCTGGCGACGCTTCAGTCCGGTGGTTGCAAATGCTAGCTCTAAACTACCGGTTCAGATAGCTGCTACTCCTGTTTGCCAGGGATGTGGGACTGTTTTCCATCGTGCTGCGTCAGAGAGGATAGTTCGCTAACCTCGTTTTAAGAGGAGGTAAGTAACGTTAACACCATGTCTAACTATAAAATGCTAAATGACTATGCTAAGTTGTGCTAACCGGAAATGGAGTGTAGCGGACCATTGCTTCTTTGGCTTAAATTACTGCTGGGTTTCTTAGTTTTGTCTGAAATTTTTTTTTTTATTAAAGCTGCAAAAGTGCATGATAGTGGCACACACGCAAAATAAATAATAAATACATTAAAACGGGTTGAGGAGGAAGTTGGCTCTTAATGTAATTTATTTGATTTCTAATCATTTGAATTAATCAAGTAGTGATAATGAATAAAGTTCATCACATGCATCACATGTATTTTATTACATTACCTTTTGTGTCTCTGATTTTCAGATCTTGACCAATCTGCAATATTTTTACTAAGAAGCAAACAGGTTAAATCAGGCCAGAATGGCAGGCTGCAGATCTACACTTAAATTTTCACTTATTTAAACTAGCAGCTACTTTATATCTGTAGGTGACAGCCAGGGGTAATTTTCTCATTTTCAGACATTTTTTAAGTTTTTTTTTTTTTTGGCTATTCTCCTCTGGCTCAGGAAATATTTAACTTATTGATGTTTACTTGTTATTCATACATGATTTAGAAGAAAAACCTGAAATTTATGAGAATCAAGTCTCAAACGCACATTAAAAAAACCCATTTTATAACACTGCAAAATTATGAGGGAAAATGGTACATGTAAAAAAAGAGATGGTCCTTTTTATGTGATTATCTAAACTGTAGAATTTTATGTGATTATCTAAACTGTAGAATTTACAGGAAATGTATATCGTGACATATACCGTTATCGTGATATAAGATGACTTATATCATGATATGAATTTTTTGTCATATCGCACAGCCCTAGTTTGAGATGTTAAAGTTATAAACCTAGAACCTTACAACTGCACTTAAGGGTTTTTTATATATACTGTACATCTTGTCATTATTAAGTATATAAATTCACATTCATCTCTATTTTAGTAAAAGTAATAATAGAAGCTGTTAAGCTGTAACATTTATATATCAGCATAACATTGTTAACAGCAGACAGCTCACTGTTACTTTTTAATACCAAATAATTAATATAACTGATTAAACTTTATATCAATCATTATAAAATATGCATTATGAACATTAATATCAAATTACATATAATAGATGTTATAATTTTTTTAAAAACGCAGTCTCTCAATTTCAAAGGGAAGTCTGAACTCTGCGAAAACATCACAGAAAAAAATTAATTTATAAAAGATGTGAGTTTATGTCCAGTATGATTTTGATGAGTCTGATATGAAGCCCTAATTACAGTCACAGACATCTGTCCTCCATCACAGCTCTAACATGAAGTTAAGTTATATTTTAGTCATTTTCTGCAACATCTAATTATGATTGTTGAAATATTTTAGGGGAGAACATGTCTGCTGTGTGTAAGAAAATAGTATCCCTTAACAATGACATAAAAATATTTTTTTAAGAATAAGTTAATAACATCCTAAATAACTAACAGCTCACCTCACCATCACAGATATCGGAGAGATGGGAACTTCTCTTAAATCCTTCTTTTGTGTGAAATTATTTCAGTCTTTTTATCCTCCTGAAGACAAAACTTGGTGCTACCTGGAATAATCAACAAAGATCTTCTCTATAGCAAGAGTGTTCACGCTGTCAATCAGAACAGATAAAATCAATTATCAATTTGTTTATGTCTTCCATTTATCATTATTATTATTATTATTACTTTTGTTTGTTTATTTTAATTACATTTTTGTTTGCAATGATATTTTTTATTTAGGTTTCATCTCTTTTTTTAATCCTAAAAAGCATCTGTTAGTAACCATTTGTCGCGAACATTACATCTCTACATGCAGACCCCTCAAACACGGCAGAGCTGGTGTTTGAGAGAGCCATCACTGGAGAGATGTTTATGGACTGTTAGGCAGTTTTAAAAGGGGTTTATTGGTTTATTTTATGCGTTAATGTATCTTTTTTATTGCTACCCGACACAATCCAGCCATTTTGCCTGCATCAAACCTGATATCTATACTAAATATTGCATTGGCCCATCTCTAAATAATACTAAAATAAAAACGAAATACTCAACCTAAAAACTATATCCGAAAGTGTGAAAGATCAAAATGTTAGCATTGCTAGTGCATGTAGTGCTCCTGGCTCTGTTGTCGCCTTGGAGCCACAGGCATGTGCAGCTAGAAGAGTTGTGCAGCTGGCTGTGTGTGACTGTGTGTTTGTGGGTGTATGCAATAGTCCTAGAAACAAACGCCAGGAGGCCTCAGCTGTCCCCAACCTCCCACTGACAATGGACATTGTTTTGGAGACGGCTTGAGCCAGAAAGACCAGCAGAGGAGGCTGGAGGTGGGCAGATTGGGGAGACGTTTTCCCTGCCAGGACCTGCTGTTGGGCACAGTAAGTCCAGGCAGCTGTCTGAAAGGAGGCAGTGTGTTTACGTGCGTGCGAGGGGACAGAGTATGTGGCCACAGAGATAAGGTGGCACTCTGGAAAAGGCTTGTGAGAAGACGGAGCGTCTGTCAGCTCAGTGATGTAGAGACAGGGCAGGGTGATGCACAAATGCGCACAATCAGCAAGGAAACAGGTGCAGAGAGGGAAACAAATTCAAACACACACACACACACACACACACAAACACACACACACAGAGAAAGGCAGATCTAGTCTGCTGTGAGGCCTGATTACAGCAGGGCAAGAGGGACTGCGGTGACAGGGAAGAAGAGCGGAAAAACAGAAGAAGAGAGTATAATAGAGATATAATGGTGAGCATTAGAGCGGTGGGACAAGAACAGTCAGGCAGAGAAAGGAAGACAGCCCGCAGGGAGGCGAAACAGACAACCTTGAGATAATCTGTAGGACGGGCAGAGGGAGAAAAATAACCTTATCAAAGCAGGAAAACAGAAGGCACACAAAACAGAGAGAGGATGTGAGGGCACAGAAGGGGAGCCAAGGGACTAAAAAAAAACATGATGGGAATAAAAGAGAAAGGGTAAGCTGGAAGGTACACTAAACACAAGGAGTAAATAACTGAAAACTCACCAAAACCAATGAGGCCTAGCGTTTCGCCACGGATACGGGCAGCGCCGGACGCTACCTCGCGGATCTGCTCCACGCTCTGGACCCGCGTGCCCTCTCGGAGAGCCTGGTAGAGCCAGGTGTTTCGCCGGTAAAGGTTGAGGATGTGGCACAGGGTCGAGTCCGCCATCTCCTCCACAGCAGCTGAGGGAATGTTGCACACAGCAATGCCTAGAGAAAGAAACAGAAACAAAACTATCATGATAAAAACATGTTTGTGCTTTGACCCACAAGAAGGTCAATTTACTATAAAGAGAAACCTAATTATTTGAATGCTACTTTCAGCAATGTATTAAAAATATCATACCAATTCAACAAAATACTGTTGGCCCCTCTAACCATATGATTTTTTTTTTATACAAAACTCTAGAAGATATATTTAGGAGCCCCAATAATTTGTTATTTTCCATTTGGCTTGTGTTTGGACAAAATCACCACCAAAACAGGGTATCTGCAGGTTTAAAACAAGATGATATAATCCTGACAACTAGCGTTTTAAAATGGTACTGCAGTTCAATAAAAATAAAAGGTCCCTCCCCCTCTCCTGACCAGAGTCATGCATGATGTCATCCTGAGAACAAGAGTACAGAAACAGGAGTTATAGCACACGCTGGAAAGCTACAATAGCTAAAGTTAACCAAACTTGCATGTTTTTGGAATGCAGGAGGAAACCGGAGCAAACCCACACAAGCATGGGGTGAACATGCAAACTCCACACAGGTAGTTCCTGCTGACTGATGGATTTGAACCCATGACCCTCTTACTGTGAAGCAATAGTGCCAACCCATCACCATGCTTGCCATGTTTTAAAGCTGACAGACGAGGTCAGGCAGGATGAATGAATGAATGAATGAATGAATGAATTTATTTATGAATTTATTTATTTCGGATAGTACATTACAGGTTAAAAGAAACTGTATAATATAACAACAAGGTCAAATTAGACAAAGACTCCTTCTACTATACAATTCCACGTGAGTTATCCGAAAGGGGTGATGGCTGAAGCCGCAGCTTATATTGCCCACCCATATTCCATCCAAGAATTCAAAGGAGAAAAAAGAGAAAACAAGACAAGAGCGATTACAATTTAAAACAAGGCTAAGACAAAATATGACTGAGAGAAAAAGAAAACTGAGCTAGTCTAAGTTAAGCGGTTACTATTCAAAAACAAATCTAAGACATAGTGTCACAGAGAAAAAAGAAAAACTAAGCTATAACACAACACAGGCTGGAAATGTCAATCCTTATGTGATTTTACATGTCGTCTTGTAAATATGTTTGGAGTATTTCTTCCTTTAGTTTTTGTTTAAATTGTCCAAGCTTTGTACATGATTTTAATTCAGGTCCAAAATCGTTCCATAATCTGACACCTTGCACTGAAATACAGTGTTGCTTGGTAGTTGTTCTCACTGTAGGCTTTTGAAATATACATGTTCCTCTGAAGTGATATCGTTTCTCCCTTGTTTGGAACAACTTTTGGATATTTGCGGGCAGTGATAGATTCTTCACTTTGAACATTATTATTGCGGTTTTAAAGTCGATCAGATCTTTCAACTTGAGAGTTTTTTGTTTAAGAAAAAGTGGGTTTGTTGGTTCCCTGTAAGCTGCTTTGTTGATTATTCTAATAGCTCTCTTTTGAAGCATAAAGAGTGGATATAAGATAAGATAAGATAAGATAAGCCTTTATTAGTCCCACAACGGGGAAATTCCAGGATTGCAACAGCACAGGGATAGCAACACTCAGAGCAACAATCAGAAGGCAAGAAAAAAAACAAGCAAGCAAGAGCAGCTAATAAACATATGTACGTATTACTATAAAATATATATATATACACACACACACAGACACACAGTGCAGAGCATTGTAGCTGGATGGAATAAATATATGAATATATGAACACACAGTGCAGAGCATTGTAGCTAGATGGAATAAATATGTAAATATATAAACACCCACAGTACGGAGCATTGCAGCTAGGTGGAATAAATATGCAAGTATATAAACACACACAGTGCGGAGCAATGTAGCTAGATGGAATAATATGTAGATATATAAATATATAAACACACCCAGTGCTGAGCATTGTAGCTAGATGGAATAAATATGCAAATATATAAACACACACAGTGCAGAGCATTGTTGCTAGATGGAATGAAACAGCATAACCGTCTACTTAGTTATCCTACATGGTATGATTATGTGCCCATACATATTCTCACCCTCCATAGCGACCGGTATGTTCCTAGTTGTATGCCGGAGGGGACCATTGTGTAAGTCTATTGCATCTTTTGCATTCAAAAAACTATTAGTTTGTTACGTCTTTTTGCTATCTCTGCGAGCAGCCCTGCTTAGGTTGTACAGTCTGACAGCCGTTGGTAGGAAGGACCTACGAAACCTCTCGGTTGTGCACCTGGGATGATGTAGTCTGCTGCTAAATGAGCTCCTCAGTGCATTCAGTATGTCCTGCATAGGGTGGAACTCGGACTCCAGCAGAGATGACAGTTTAGCCACCGTCCTTCTCTCTCCTATCTCCTCCATCGGATCAAGGCGCTGCCCCAGGACAGAGCTAGCTTTCTTAATCAGTTTGTTCAGTCTCTTCCTATCGGCTGCAGTAATGCCACTGCCCCAGCAGACCACTCCAAAAGTGATGGCTGATGCCACCACCGTGTCATAGAATGACTTCAGCAGCGCCCCTTGTACACCAAAAGACCTGAGTCTCCTCAGCAGGAACAGCCTGCGCTGTCCCTTCTTGTAGAGTGCATCAGTATTGTGTGACCAGTCTAGTTTATTGTTCAGATGAATACCCAGGTACTTATAGGATGTCACCATCTCGATGTCTGTTCCCTGTATATTTACTGGTACTGTGAGGGGCTGCCCATGCCTGCGGCAGTCCACCACCAGCTCCTTAGTTTTCCTCGCGTTGATCTGGAGGCAGTTCCGATGGCACCAGTCCACGAAGTCCTGGATAAGCCCTCTGTACTCAGCTTCATCTCCATTGGAGATGAGGCCAACGATCGCAGAGTCATCAGAGAACTTCTGTAGATGGCAATGTGTTGTGTTGTGTGAGAAGTCCGCAGTATAAAGAGTGAACAGGAAGGGAGCCAGCACCGTTCCCTGGGGGGCCCCCGTGCTACTGATGATCGTGTCGGACACACAGTCCCGGGTTCTCACAAACTGAGGCCGGTTCGTGAGGTAGTCCAGGATCCATGATGACAGGTGCTGGTCCACCCCTGCGCGCAGCAGCTTGTCCTTCAGGATCATCGGTTGGATGGTGTTGAAAGCACTGGAGAAGTCAAAGAACATGATCCTCACCATATTCCCGGGCTTCTCCAGGTGGGACAGAGAACGGTGAAGGAGGAAGATCACCGCATCCTCCACCCCAATGCCATGCTGGTAGGCGAACTGGAGTGGATCCATCGCTGGTTCCACCAGGGGGCGGAGGTGAGCAAGGAGCAGTCTCTCCAGGGTCTTCATCAAGTGGGACGTCAAGGCCACCGGTCTGTAGCTGTTCAGGTCTTTGGGGTGGGAAGTTTTTGGTACAGGTACCACACAAGATGTTTTCCACAGCTGTGGTACCCTCCCCAGTTTCAGGCTCATGTTGAAGATATACGTCACAATCCCACACAGCTGGTCTGCACAGGACTTGAGGAGCTTTGCGCTGATGCCGTCCGGTCCCGGCGCCTTCCTCGCCTTGATCTTCCTCAGCTCCGTCCTCACCTGGGTCCTGGTCAGGGTCAGGATGGGGGGCTGTGTGTTGGGAGTGGGGGGGTGTTGGTGGAGTGGGGAGTGGGCAGCAGGACTTGATTTCTTTAGAGGCAGCAGTGGTTGTTGTGCAGTCAGGGGGGAGGGCGGTTGGTCAAATCTATTGAAAAACAGATTCAGGTTGTTCGCCCACTCCCTGCCCCCTGTGGCCTGGGGGGAGGTATTCTGGAGCCCCGAGATGGTTTTGAGGTTTCTCCAGACCCCGCTGATGTCGCTCTGTTGCAGCTTGTCCTCCATCTTCTTCCTGAAGCTGTCCTTGCCTTCTCTGATCTTTCTCCTCAGCTCCCTCTGTACGGACTTCAGCATCTCCCTGTTCCCTGACCTGAAGATCCTCTTCTTCTCTCTCAGAAGTGTTTTTATCTCAGGGTTGATCCAGGGTTTGTTGTTTGAGTGACGCCGTATGGTCTTGGTGGGAACGGATTTGTCCACACAGAAGCTGAGGTAGCCCGTGAAGGTGTGAATGAGGCCATCGATGTCCTCACCATGTGGATCGCAGAGCTGCTTCCAGGCGGTGGCTTCAAAACAGCCCTTTAGGGTGTCCATTGTCTCCTCAGACCATAACTCCACAGTGTGCATGGCCGGAGGTTGTCTGTGTTCTAGGGGTTTGTACACCGGTCGGAGATGAACCAAGTTGTGATCCGATCTCCCGAGTGGGGGGAGTTGTGATGAGGTGTACGCCTCCTTAGTGTTTGCGTAGAATAAATCCAGTGTTTTATTGTCTCTAGTGTGGCATGTGACATACTGGGTGAACGTGGGTAGAATGGGAGACAGTGAAACATGGTTGAAATCGCCTGAGATGAGGAGAAGAGCATCTGGGTGTTCTGTCTGCAGCCTGCTGGTTACTGAATGGATGACGTCACGTGCTGTCCCAGCGTTCGCCGTCGGATTTGCATAAACAACAATGCAGATCACGTGTGAGTGTTCTCTCGGGAGATATGTAGGCCTCATGCTAACAGCTAGCAACTCAATGTCTTTGCTGCAGTGTCGTTGTTTAACAGTGATATGTCCCGGTCTGCACCAGTTGTTGTTAACATACATTATCACTCCACCGCCCCTAGCCTTGCCACTGTCTGGTGTTCGGTCAGCTCGTATCATGTGAAAACCCTCCAGCTCAATGTTAGCATCTGCTGCTAGTTCAGTTAGCCACGTCTCAGTAAACAAAAGGAGAGAGCACTCCCGGTATGTGCTATCATAACGGGAGATAGCCGCTAGCTCATCTAACTTTCCCAGTATTGCAATTGATTTGGATACTTTACCTTTTATATAATTAATATGTGGCTTCCAACACAGTTTGTTATCAATTATTACTCCAAGGAATTTAGTTTCGGATACCCTTTCAATCTCTACACCATTTACACTGAGTTTGGGTACTGGGTAGTTGTGATGGTTGTTAAAGACTATAAATTTTGTCTTGCTTAAATTGAGCGTTAATTTGTTTGAATCAAACCACAGTTTCAGCTTTCCTAATTCCTTTCCGAGTGTATCCAGAAGTTGTTCCAAGTTGTTTCCACTGCATAGCAGGTTAGTGTCATCAGCAAACAATATTAAGTCCATTTTTTCTGAAACTTTACATATATCATTTATATACATATTGAATAATAATGGTCCCAAAACTGAACCCTGTGGGACTCCACAGGTGACCTTCAGTAGCTCTGAGTTTTTGTTGTTAACACATACAAACTGATATCTATTCTTTAAGTAACTTCTTAACCAGGACAGTGCTACCCCTCTGATACCACAATTTTGTAGTTTCTTTAATAATAGATTGTGATCTACTGTATCAAATGCTTTTTTAAGATCCAGGAATACTCCAACTGAATACTCTTTATTTTCAATGGCTGTTGATATTTTTTCTGTAAATTCCATTAAGGCATATGCTGTTGTCCTTTTGTGTCTGAACCCATATTGCTGCTCACACAATAAATCATTCTTCAGTATGAAGTTGTCAATTCTCTCATAGAATATTTTTTCAAGTATCTTGGAAAATTGCGGTAATAGTGAAATTGGTCTGTAGTTGGAGAGTTCCCCTCTGTCGCCTGTCTTGTAAATCGGAATTACTTTAGCTATTTTCATTGCATTGGGAAATATACCTGATTGGAGAGACAGGTTACAGATATACGTCAGTGGTTTCACTATGCATTCGATAACAGTTTTGACTAGTAGCATATCAATACCATCGCAGTCAGTAGATGTTTTACTTTTGAACGATTTAACAATTTCAATGACCTCTCTTTCGTCTGTGTTCTTTATGAAGATGGTGTCTTTTACAGCAGTGTTATTGCATACTGAATCACCTGTTGGCACCGTAGTGGGTATTTCTCGGGCCAGTTTAGGTCCAATGTTAACAAAAAAATTATTAAATTCATCTGCAGGTGAAGCTATATTCACATTCGGAGTCGATTTATTATTTTTTGGAGTGTTAGTTGGGTAGCTGGTATTTCTGCTTTTATTTCCAAGGATACTGTTGATTATTGTCCATGTATTTTTAATATTGTCTTTGTTTTTTTCCAGTTCTTTACTGTAATAGTCTCTTTTACTACATCTTATTATATATGTTAACTTATTTTTGTATGTTTTATACCGCTGCTCTGCTTCTTTTGTCCTTTTCTTTATGAAAGCTTTATATAATAAATTTTTCTTTTTACACGCCTTTTGTAGTCCTTTGGTTAGCCATGGTTTGTCAGTAAATTTGTGTTTAAGCTTTTTTTTAACTAATGGGCAGTTTTTTTCATAAAGAGTGGTTACAATGTTTGTAAATGTGTCATAGGCTTCATTTACATCTGATACATAGACTTCTGTGATTCCCGTGGACTGTGATGTTTGCAGACAACACTGTGATCTGTCGTGAGAGTAGGGAGCAGGTGGAAGAAAACCTGGAGAGGTGGCGGTATGCACAAGAGAGAAGAGGAGTGAAAGTCAGTAGAAGCAAGAGAGAATACGTGTGTAAATAAGAGGGAGGCAGATGTAACAGTAAAGATGGAAGGAGTTGAGGTAGTGAAGGTAGATGAGGTTAAATACCTGGGGTTAACCATCCAAAGCAAAAGAAAATGCACAAGAGAGGTGAAGAAGAGAGTGGAGGCAGGGTGGAGTGGATGGAGACAAGTGTCAAGGGTGATTTGTGACAGAAAGACAGCAGCAAGAGTAAAAGGGAAGATTTACAAGACAGTAGAGAGACCTGCTATGATGTATAGTTTGGAGATGGAGGTGCTGACAAAAAGACAGAAGGCAGAGCTGGAGGTAGCAGAGCTGAAGATGCTGAGATTCTCACTAGGAGGGATATCGGAGGGACAGCTGAGGTTAAACAACTTGGAGGCAAAGTAAGAGAGACAAGACTGAAATGAGTTGGACATGTGCTGAGGAGGCATAGTGGATATATTGGATAAAGGATGCTGAAGATGAAGCTGCCAGGCAGGAGGAAAAGAGGAAGACCACAGAGAAGATTTGTGGATGTAATGAAGGAGGACATGGAGAGGGTTGGTGTTACAGAGGAAGATGCCGAGATGGGTGGGGTGAGATGGAGGCCGATGAGCTGCTGTGGCGACCGCTAAAGGGAGCAGCCGAAAGGAAGAAGAAGAAGAAGAAGATATGTGACCTATGGCTTCATTTTTAAAACCTGCAAAAACACCATTTTGCACAATATTGACCTTTTTCATGACCACTTGATCAAATTTAGGCACTGATATTCGCAAAATAGTAAAAAATGTTAACCACAACTGAAATTTCTGCAAATTCTTCTTATCAACTTCATGTTAAATTTTTACTTCTCCATGATCAGTGCTGCTGCTAGATGAGGGTTTGGTAAACTCGATAATGTAAAGAGCCTTTTTGAGCAATTTTTGTCCAAAGAAAATCTGAATGTTGCCACAAAACACATTTAAGCCTTGAAATTAAGGTAAAACAATGACATCTTACAAAAACTGGTGTGCCAACATTATTAACAGAAGTATTTTTCTCCTTAATAGGAAACCTCTCTTAAATTTGCAATTTTATTCTCATTAATTTAGTACATTTTTGATTTTTTTTTTCCCTTGTAAACTGAACATAAAGATTTATGATGCAACCCAGGAAATAACAATGCTGTTTAATATATTTGCCATTTTCAAGACCTTAGGGAGATAAGACGTTATTGATTAATAGCTATTTCTAAGGATTATTAAGGTGTTCATTTGGATAAACAAATCTGACTTTTTAAGGACAGGTGGACACCCAGCAATAAAGGAAACATTTAGGTAGATTATGTTTAAATAACACTGGAGAGAGCAAGTAGTAGCAGGTACTTAAAGTCAGGCAAAGTGTTCATGAATTCAGGCAGCTTAAACTCCTGACCTTGTGGTACTGCCTTGCCTTTTTCTCCAGCGACACTGATTCTTTTCTCTGCTCCAACACTTAAGCACTTCTGCCTGCCCTCGCTCATCTCTAATGTCCTCATCTCACTCTGTATCTCGGAGTGGCAGCACAGTTGTCTCTGGACAGCGAAAATAGACCGAGGCTGTTCAATCAATGGCCCTCTTTTTTTCTTCTCCCCGAGAACAGCCGTCATATCAGTGCCGCCTTCTCCAGGCACGATAGCTTTTGACTCCTGCGTTGCAAGGCAAGAGCGCCTTCGGTGAGTGGGTGGCAGTTAGACACAGTATCTCGTATTGGCAGGGAAATGGCAGCTTTGTCAACTGTAAGAGCTGTTAGAGCCACCAGCCTCCTTGTATAAGCCAGGGTGGTGTTTTTGTTCGAGGGAAAACTGAACTCCTCTCCCTCCTCGTGTGTCTTTTGCTCAGTGTGGGATTTCTGCAGCTCATCTGGAAATGCATCCTCTTTAGATTTACAGAGTAAAACCAAAGAAACAGTTAACATGTTGCCTGAGGTATCATCACTATCAAGTGAAATTTAATAAGACATCAACTTTCCTCTGAATAAGTGTAGTTTTTCAAATTCTAAAATGCAGTGACATGATGAATCATCCTTTTAATATTCAGTGAAATCGGATTAACAGTGCCTCCAGTGTGGTTTTCATTTTTAAATGTTTCTCTGCTAATGAGAAACAGGCAGTTGACTTTACACAGGTACTATTCAAAGCAATTCAAACGACATTAGATCTTTCCAGCAAGGCTGTGTAAACATGGAAAAGAATGGAATATATGCATTAATAAAGTCAATTTATACCCAGCTCTCCAGCAGCCTTGATGTCAATGTTGTCGTAACCGCTGCCGATACGTATGATAATGCGAAGAGCTTTAAATTTTTCCAGGTCCTCTCTGGTCAGGGTGATGGTATGATACATCATGGCTCCCACCGCCTCATTAAGCACCTGCAGACAAACACATTCACAGCATCTGAATGAAATGCCAGCCAATCATTTCTCAAATGGCAGCTTTTTTACGTTCCTTTTGTCCATTCATTCGCTCAATGTTTCATGCAACATCTGGCTATTAATCTACTAGAGATTATTAGACCTGATGGCAATCACAAGACTGCATTCCATCCAGAGGAGATAGGAAGATCACATGTCTGCCATGACTTTCTTCACTGAAGAAATCATTATAGATTTCACAGAGAGAGGAAGTGAAGCTGTCACATGGTCACTAGCAGCATTGATGCACTGTCCATTTACAGACCGGCCCTGGAAATGGACACAATCATTATATTGTCTTGCAGCTGCTGAGATTCTGCATGGTCATCGCAATTGTGCTCCGAACACAGGGGTGTCTATGGGCAAACGATTTGGACAATTGACTGGACAGAGAGGTCAAGGCAGACACTGAGCCGAGTTAAACCTTTAGATATGACAGCATTTAGTGGGATGAAGAACTATAGAGCACAATTGAGATGAGTCTTGGACCATTTACACTAATAATTCAACTATTGTTGAATGGCCAAACAGCAATCAACATACACAAGATACAAACTGAAATAAAATAATCAGTCACAAGTCAAAATCTGAATATAAACCTGTAGTAATGTTAAGGTGTATCTCATAATTTAAAAATGTGTTTTGTGTGTGTGTTTCTTCTCATGATTATTATTTAATAGGGACAGTACCTACTCAAAACTGTTCAGTCCACCGACATTCATCTGGTTGAAATACCAACGAAATGCCTTTAACTGAAGAAACACTTTAGATTTCATTATGCCAAAGCATACTCTATTCCAGGTTAGCTCTTAAGCTACGTTCAAACCAAATTTTGTGTGGCACCATTACATATAAAGTCAATGTAAAGACTGTAAAGAAACTTCATGTAAAGAAAATGATGTAAAGAAAATTAATGTCCAAAAGAGTAGTAAAGTCTTGTGGAGGGACGGGATTGCCTTCATAACTTCTGCAGCTGCTTTTTACCTGCTGAGGAAGTCCCAAAAATGCCATCATGTTTAGGTTGACAACATTATTGGGCGGGCCACACAGCTGGGAAAATGTCATTGCCTCCTCCAGAAACTGCACCTGGATGACGACTGTTTTCAGTGCTAAACTAAAGCTGGCCGGTGTCAGTTTCAGGAGCTGCTAGCCCTCATTAACACATCAACACACAATAACACATTAACACATCAGTAGCAGGAGTTCATTTTTTTTTTTAAATTTAACCTTTATTTTACCAGGGATAAAACCAACTGAGGTAAAGACCTCTTTTACAATGGTGCCCTGGCCAAGATGGCAGCACTTATAAAAACAATTAATTACAAAACAACACAGAAGATAAAAATGAATAAATACATAAAAAACAGTAATGGCGGACTGTCAAGGCTGATCAGCTTTCACAACCAACTTGCTCAAATGTGAATTTGTGTGTATTCACGTTTTTATATTGACTTCATATGTAGTTGAGCCGCACAAAAAACTTGCTTTGTGTTTGGTCTGAACAAACCTTTAGAAAACCAATATTAGCTATTATTATATCTATACTGCTGTAGTTAGTTAAGGTAGTTTGGCAAACAAACATTTAAAATAGGGATGCAGCAATTATGAAATTACGGGTCAATACCAATAGTGATGTTTAAAATAATGATTTGGTCAATTACTGACACTGATTATTTCTTTTGTTTTTGTTGTCATCTATTCCCACTTTGCTCTTAACAAAGCAATGAAATATGCATTACAAAATAACTGAACTGTTTTAAAGTATTTCAGGTGGAAATTTTCTGAAGAATACTGTTGTCTGTTTCGGAACAAAATCATCATATTGGTGAATCTTATCTTTTTTGTCAATATGCCAATATCATTCAATGAGGTGAATATCAGCAGATACAGATAAATCTTTGCATACTATATTTAAAGCTTTTTAAGTTATTAAACTACTGCAATAGTTGTATAATGCCAAAATACTTCACCCTAAAGGCTGAATTATACTTCTGTGTTAATAGGACATACAGCTTACCGGCAGCATTGTCAGCTTTATACTTGTTTGTTGGTTAAGCACCTAAGAAAAAACAAAATGCTGGTACTTTTTTCCACCTGGGTCCCCAACTCACTTTGGTAACAGCACCACAGAGAAGGAGCAAAGAAAAAGACACTGAAGCAGACCAATTACAGTTGTTGTGTTCTGCTTTGCCACGACAGGTAATTACATTTCTTAAGAGGTGCACATCTAGTTAGGGTGTAGTTTATGGTGTCACAGCTATGATATAGTAGAAAAATACAGTAGCCTAAAATCCACCTTACTCCTAGCCCCCATGATGCCTTGCGTGAATTATGGTAGCAACTTCCGGTACTAGTTTAGAACATATGGTTGTCACTGAAACGGGACACTTATCCTTGTTAAAAAACAATGACTTCGGCATCAGAAATGCAGGAACACGGCCTCTTGCACCTCAAAACAGTAATATAATCATACCACTTCCCACGACTATTGAGGAATGGAAAGATGACCTTAAAAAGTGGCCTCGTACACAGTAGCTCTGTTAGTTAGCGCCGCTGCTAAGTTGCTAACGGTATAAACAAATGACCCGTGCTGGCAAAATGAGTCATTTGGAGGACATTTTCAAAACTGATGTAACATTATTACCATATTCTGTATTGAAAGACCTTCAAAATGATATTTAATTTGTAGGTAGTGTGCAAAAACTGACCCAGAAAAAGACGATTTTTTTTATATTTTAGCTAGGTTGAAAACTCGCGTTCAATCGGTCAGGAGTTAAGTCTTCCGCAAAAACATAGGTATTTTTTAGAAAGTACGATTTCTAAGCTTTCCAATGATACCAGGCACTCATGGGGGTTTCCTGGGACTTGTGCTACCAAACAAAGAAAGGGTCATGATTTATGACTTCTCATTGCCTGTACTCATAATGACGCGTTGTGCATTCCGACCAGCACTTCTCCACTGCAATAAAGTCGGCTGGATTTTGTTAAAATATGTTGGACATAATCAAATTTATGTTAGAGTAGACGTATGCCACAACACCGTGCTTGGATGTCGTCTGTCACCGTGTGGTGAGGAGCCTCCATTTATCCAGTCTATAGCACAACCATGAACACCAGCAAGTACCAGAACTATGCAAAAACATTCAAAAATACAAAAACTACAAGTGCTGAAAAAACCCCCACATATGTGGACTATACATTAAAATGAATGTGAAAAACTTTTAAAAACGCTATTTTAAATTAATGTCCAAAAGAGTAGTAAAGTCTACTTTACTAGACTTTACTCCAGTACTCCACTCCACTCCACTCTTACTGACTGATTTAACACTAGGTCAGCTGAAACCGGAAGCTCCACCCATAATCGTTCCTATAGCGGCACCCCCAGGAATAAGGTGGATAGACCAAACATATAAATTAATTAATTAATTAATGTTAGTCTGAATTATCAGCTGCAAACACATTTTTTTTTCTGCACACAAAACAGAAGTTTTGGGTTTCTTAGTCTACTGTTAGTCCTTTTCATCATATGATAACTTTTAAACACAGTACAGCTTTCTGCTGGCAGCTGCTACATACACACACTCTATACCTGTAAGATCTACACTGCTCACAAAAAGTTAGGGATATTTGGCTTTTGGGTGAAATTTATGGAAAATGTAAAAAGTTCACGCTACAGTGATATTATATCATGAAAGTAGGACATTTAAGTAGAAATACGCAATGGTGATTTCCTCATCTCAAACAATTTATTGAAACAAAAGCCAACAACAGTGATGGGTATACCGCAACAAAAAATGTCATTGTCTCAATAACTTGTCATGTGCCCCTGAGCATCAATTACAGCTTGACAACATCTCATGCTGTTCACAAGTTGACATATTGTCTGCTGAGGCATGGCATTCCACTCTTCTTGAAGGGCGGCCCTCAGGTCACTGAAGCTGTGGGGTGCAGGGTTACGAGCCTCTACACAGAGCCTCAGCTGATCCCATAGGTTTTATAATAATAATAATAATAATGCATCAGATTGATATAGTGCTTTTTCATAGACATTCAAAGACACTTTACAATGGATACATTATTCATTCACTCCACAGACAATGGTGGGATTCTATGGGATTCAGGTCTGGAGAAAGTGCAGGCCACTCCATTTGAGGTACCCCAGCCTCCAGCAGCCGTTCCCTAACAATGCGACCTTGATGAGCTGGAGCACTGTCATCCATGAAGATGAAATTAGGCCTGTGCTGTTCATGCAGAGGCACAATGACTGGATTAATGATGCTATTCAGGCAGTATCTGAAATGGAGATAGGCGCCACCCCATACACCACATGGTGCCCCACATGCTGTGGAAGGGATTAACTTAACTCAGGTAGTATTGGCTTGTCACTGTACCATTCCCAAGATGTAGAGAAGTTCTGTATTGACCAGACACACCTGCCCAGACTGTAACACCACCACCACCACCAAAGGCTCGTCTGGTGACAACAATGGCTGATACATAGCGCTCCCCTTGACGTCTCCAACATGATTGGCGGCCATCATTTCTGCTCACCATGAATCAACTTTCATCAGAGAACAGCACTGAAGACCACTGGACCTTTGTCCAGCGTAAATGCTCCCTGGCCCATGCAAGATGATGACGCCTGTGCCTGCTGGTGTAGTCAGGTACCCTTGCAGGTCGTCTAGCACACAGACCACACTGATGTAAATGGTTTCAAATGGTCTGACGTGACACCTGGGTGCTCTCACCTCCCTTAAATGTGCCTGGAGTTGAGTGGCATTCATCATATGGTTCCATAGGGCACTGTTCACAATGAAGCGGTAATCAGCGTGGGATGTGGCCAAAGGACATCCACTTAGCCTTTCTGTGACTCTTCCAGTCTCTCTGTTGCAACCTGCTGATGACACTCTGTGACACTCTAAGCTCAGTCGCCACTTCCCTCAGAGAACATCCTGTTTGAAGCCTCGCAATGGCGAGGTACTGTTGATCAACTGTTAGGTGTCGTCTTGGTTCCATGGTATCAAAATGTGAACAGCATGATGAAGAGGACTGTTTAAATACCAATTTTAATTGAACCAGAAAATTTATTGGTCGATTCACGGATCAAACACCAGTTGTGAATTTTGCCATTAAACACCTTGTTGGAAAACAGCAAGTTATGCAAAAAGTACTGAAACATTGAACAGTTGGACATGTGCATTCAAAAGGTTAGAGAAGGTCAAACAAGTTCACCTATAAATCTTATAGTGCATTTTAGGTGCATTCTAACATTTCACCTGAAAGCCGAATATCCTTAACTTTTTGTGAGTAGTGTATGTATTTTGTAGTATATTGCTATACCTAATGCATATCTGTACATAGTGCCACCCAGTCAAGAGACTTCTACTATGATGTGTCATTTTTCCCAGTAATATTATTGACTGTCTGGTTATATATATTTTTGCAATTCTCCTCCTTTTCATCAATATTCAAGGCGTGATTAGGTTTTTACTCAACTTTTTTTTACTGAAGATTCACAAACTTTCTATCCACTCTGACAAAGTAACACAAATTTTTCTGCAACTGTTTTTCTCTTCTTCCTTCTGATATAAAAATACTGAACAGAATATTACTTGAAACATTACTTTTTAATAGATATAAGACATAAGGTTCAGAATCTATAACCAGACCATCACTGATGGAGTAGCTCACTTAAGGTGCCTTCAGACCAAATGCGAACGGGTGGTGCGAATACATACAAAGTCAGTGGAAAGAGGCGAGCACACGTGAATCTCGCGCATTCACGTCCAAGGGATCGCGTTAGCTCTGACATTCTGCCATCACTGGAGTAAAAGTATCAACACTGGAGAGTAAACTAGTCTGAAAATGAGACTGAAACTCACCTGGAGACAGAAGGACCAGGAGCTCGCCAATTTCCATTGATTTTATATGTATTCGCGCCACCCATTTACGTTTGGTCTGAAGGCATGAAATCACCCAAAAGTGCTCAGATCTCCTGACCATTGACCCTTGACCTTATCCTTGATGCCAGCCTAGATGCAAACCCACTTAAGGATCACTGTGCATGAGTTTTCTGAACAATGGGACAGTTGCCTCGGAGCAGTAATGATTTTTGTGAAATTATAAATACTCGTATCTCCTGACCTTTGACAATGACCTTGACCTCGAGCATAACCTGAATGCAGACAAACGTGAGGGTCTTTGTGTGTTAGTTTGTTGAAAATTAGGGCAACTGCCTAGGAAGAGTAATGATTTTCATAACATCATACAAACATTGAGATCTCCTGACCTTTGACCCTGACCCTGAGCACAACCTTGATGCAGACTCACCTGATGATCATCATGTGTGAGTTTGGTGACCATCGGAGTGTAGCAATTCTCGTGAAATGTGATCATTCTAGTGATCATTGCTGAGAATAAGGGCAATTGCCTAGGAAGAGTGTTAATTTTTCTGTGAAATGAGTGAAATGTGAATGGACAGACAGATGGATGGATGGCGTACGATGACATTAGCTCTTTCTAAAACACTGCTACTCTGCCACTTAACACAGGCAAGGTGACCCGGTCAGTGATGTGGATCTAAACTATTCTCTTTCAATATCAGCCATAGCCCCTGTCAGCACCTAAATAACAGCTCTACACTCACCTCCAGCCAGGCTGCATTAGCTTTCCTGTGATTAGTAGATTAGCCCTGAATTTCCATCCTGCTTTTATTAGAGCTGTGTCCTGGACAGGCCTTCCAGATACGAGTTCAAGGTTAAAACTCTACTTACACACATGCACAAATTCTCTCTCTCTGCTCTGATTCTGTCTTCTTTTTTTGAGCTGGTGAAGGAGTCTTCCAGCCTGTATGTAGTTCATGTTGATGGAAACTCTGACTTTATCCAAACCCCAACAGATTTAGATTATTATAACTTCTGGATTGTATTGACAGGCTAGTAAGTCACATTAGTGTGGATAAAATATGACATTTTTCACCTGGAATGTTCTGTTTAAAATTGTTGGCAACATTGATCATTTAGAATATTTAACACTATAGAGCAGGGGTCACCGACTAAAACTGCAAGAGGTCCAATAAGTCGGTCCTCCTCCCCAGCCGAGGTCCGAACTAGATGTGGGAATATTCAGGCACCTCATGATCTGATTATGACTCGGAACTCTGATTTGTTTCTAAAACCATTCTCAGTGGACCGTGATGCATTTTTTTTTCTATTCAGGATTGTTTTCCTCCCACTGTGTGACAACTTGGTCCTTTACACACAAAGTATTTGCAGTGACCCATGAATTTACTTCCACCATCTTTTATTAAAACAAATGGAAGAGGAATCTGACACATGGACAAGTTTATCTCAAAATGTGCTTTTAAGAACCGTCATCCTTTCACGGACATTCTTTCAGAAGACCACAGCTGTCTACAGACAGGCCAGTATCATCTAACTTGCTTTCACACGTTATTTTATTAAGCTCATGTTGTAGCTGCTTTTAGCTCTATATTAATTATTAAACAAAAAAAATTAAAATGAATTCTTTGCTCAATTTCAAACAAAACATGTAATATAAAATTTTACAATACAGGAGAACACCGAATGTGTTTGTTGATTCCAAATAAAATGGGTCTAAAATTCTAAAATCTACAACTAAGATCCTAAAAATGTTTTACAGGAGAACACAAACTAAACTGCATCACATTAAAAAAAAGATTATCTTAAAAACAAAATTTCACAAAAAGTCCACCTCTATCCAGTATTTTCAGTGCAGAAAAACTGTAAGCAAAAAACAAAAAAACCCATCCATCCATCCATCCATCTTCTACCGCTTTTCCGGAGGTCCGGGTCACGGAGGCAGCAGTTCAAGCAGAGAAGCCCAGACTTCCCTCTCCCCAGCCACCTGCTCCAGCTCTTCAGAGGGGATACCAAGGCGTTCCCAGACCAGCTGGGAGACATAGTCTCTCCACCGAGTCCTGGGTCTGCCCCGGGGTCTCCTCCCAGTGGGACGTACCTGAAACACCTCAAGTGGGAGGCGTCCAGGAGGCATCCTAATCAGATGCCCATACCACCTCAACAAAAAAAACCCAAAAACAAAATATAATTCCATACTACAGAATTCCTCTGAATTTTTTTGTCTGTTATTATTTCAGCAGTAAACTCTGCTACAGCATGGATGCAGCTGTAACTCCATGGCCACAGGCAAAGGGGAGGTGGAACTTTTCATGTTCAATAACACATGGAGCTATTACGGAGTTTTTACGTGATATCGCAGGCTACAAAAAGGGCCTCCATAAACAGCGACCTCACCTCTGCATCCCAGCATGGACTACTCTGGGCAGAACAGGGCTGTCTGTCTTGTGTGTGTGTGTGTGTGTGTGTGTGTGTGTGTGTGTGTGTGTGTGTGTAGTGTTGTTCGTGGGACATGTTATGGTGTTACACAGGTGGTGACATCACCCAGAGTATAAGAGAGCTGTGCAGTAGAGAGGCGGTCTCTTGACCACCTCTCTGCCTAACGGGAGCGTCTGTCTGGATACTGTGAGCACATAATAAAGCCCTGTGTAGTTCACCACGCGCCTCATACATAACATAACACAACATAATAGGGCGCCCGCAGCGAACCATGATTTTGCAACCTGCTGCATATACTCTGGAGGGATTGGGGCCACAGAATCTCTGCTGAGAGCGGCATTCATGGCACAGCAGAGGGGGGAGTCTCCGGCACAAAAGTGCCCAAGGGCTCATGCCATAATCTCCAATACAGCAGTTCAATTCGACCCCTGCTATAGAGTAATATAAAAACAGGATATCTGCAGCGCTAAGGAAGCGAAGACTTTTTACGGCCACTTGGTCAAATTTAACAACTCACATTTGTGAAGTGGCAAAACTTATCCCTCCCAGCACAAATGTTGAAAAGACGGCTTTGCCAACCATCTAAAAAAAAATGTCCAGATTTGGTTGAAAAGTGAAAAATGAAAATCCGTCTTTTTCAGGTTGCTGAAAAAAATTTCATCATGTAGACATCTATAACCAATATCATTCATCTTCTGATCCTTTTTGGGTTGTGCGTGTGTGTGTGTGTGTGGGGGGGGGGGGGGAACCTATTCCAGCATCTTTGAGCAAGAGGCAGAGTCCATCATGGACAGATCACCGGTCTATCACAGCACCTGGTATTCCCAGGCAGTGTCCCACCCAAGCACGAACCAAACCAGACCCTGCTTACTTACTTACTTACTTAGGGGACAGGGCTCCACGTGTCCCCAGACACGCTGGAAAGGTATTAAAAATTATGCATTTCGTAGAGGACTGTTAACAAAGAGTCCCAGTGGTTTGGTTATTATGGTTAGGCACAGCCCAATTTTCAACAACTCTTCTCTGGTTAAATATGGTCTGTATCAGACAGACAAAATACATCCCAATTTTCAATGTCTATTTGTGGAAGCTTGGACCAATGTATACCAGATTTATCCCAAAACACGTCTAAATTATGACTTGTGCTGGGGGGAGATGTGACCACATCATAATTTTCACATCTCCTTTTATCTTTCCCAGAATGAGCTAATAATATTTCATCAATTTTTAGTTGGAAAAGTTCAAGAATTCAAGGTTTAATTTCATAGTACTTTCTGGTCCATTATTCATGGCAGCAGTCATCTACAGGTCACATCTATGAGCGGGAGACGACACATAAAAACATTTTAGTCTTCAAACTTCTTAATGCTAGTAAAACTAACAATGAGTCTCTCATATGGGGGGGGAAAATAAAGTATAATCTTTCAAATGAGCCAAAAACCATGTCTGTACTCCAGATGGGTCCAAAACAGCTTTCAATTCACTTTGGGTACACATTTTTAGGGCATTTTAGGCTAAAATCATAAAACCATTAAAGTTTAAAATCATAAAATCATGTTTACTGAACAAAACAGCACCAGATTTGCTTACATTAAGAGTCATCAGTTTTAGCTCTAAGGTTAACACCTCTTTAGCATGAACAGAGTGAGGCGGTGCTCAAAGTAATAGGCCAATATTGACTCTTTGCCATATGGGCCCTCATCCAACTTTTACAAGCCACATGTGGTTATGAGGTGCGACGACTGTGACAAAGACGAGGGATCATCGACCTTGGAAGATAATGTGGGAGAGCAGGTGCTGCACGCAGGATTTAGTCTCACTGGAGTGGTGGTGAAACTCGATCCCGACTACAGCATTTACTCGAGATATTTCTTTTTTTTTCTCTATCATCATATCCCAAACCACTGAGAAATAAGGGATTACCTGGCAGAAGACTTTATATACCTTCTGACAGCTTTCATATTCAACTCTTGGCCAGTCTTTCCTATAAGTTTCTTTAGTCTCTGATGTGTTTATGTGCACACATGTGTGTGTAGGGGAGAGTGGCAGCTGGCGTCTGCCCTGCAACACCACGCTGAAACTCCCAGAGTTATCAACACTACATCTTCGTATCCATACGGCAGAAAGAAGAGATTGGACATTTTCAATCTATACCGCCCCTCTGGGTATCTAGACTGCAAGTTATTACAGCGAACTGCTGAATATGCTGCTGAGGTGAACATTACAATCATGTTTTCCCTGATAAGGCAGTGTTAAAACAAACAAAAAGCTCCCCGCTCCCCCACCGCCACCCTCTCCCCTCACCGCCCAAGGTCTTTGATTGAATTGATCTCTATGCAAATGCTTCTATTTTAATATGTCCCATTTTCATAAAAACAGCGAGAGGAAAGATGTAGCGGCTCTCACCGTGTCTGCAGATGAAGAGATAGCACTTGGGTGATACCCATCTCAGTGGCCATATATTGTTTTGTAGTCAGAGTTGCTGCATAAAAAGCAATAAAGAGCCTCTACTAGCCAATGTAATTACACCGCATCCCCGTCATGCAAGACTTTCTATTAGAACAATGGCGCTGATAGAGGCAATGCGCCCTGTTCCACAAAGTGACATCAAATCATAATGAAGACACTATATTTTAACTGGCAGGTGTGCATGGGCCAATATAACTTGCTTCACATATCAAAGCTGTGATTGAAAAAAGGCACGGACATAAGTGAGGGCCATCTTTTCATCAAGTACTCTGAAATAAAGAGGCATAAATGTGTTTGTGTGCTTTTTTTTTTTTTTTTTTACCTTCTCGTGGATCTCCTGTGTGGACTGGGCATCACAAAAGGCAACCGTTGCTAAATCTTTCAGGATGGGCATCTCCACGGTGCAATCACGCCCATCCAGCAGAGCCACTAGGGGGCGAGGATGCATTGGCCCATTCATGATCTGAGGCCGAATACCTGGAGAGTGATCGGGGGAGAGAAGAAAGAAAGGTCATGGCCAGGTCCTTTCCTTGGAGGATGTCAGATTTGGAGTATGCCCAACAAGTACTTCCAGGCCATCAAGTCGGGTTGTTATTTGTGAACTCGTGTGAGCTTTGGCAAAACCAACTTAAAGTAAAGATGGTTGTGCCCATGTGCTGTGCATCAACAGTAGTTGAAGTGTATTATTCATTAGCACTTCCGTTTTATGTCTCTTCTAGTTGGTTTTACACACAGTATTGCTCAGAATCTCTCTGAACATGTTGTTAAAGTGGGTTTTTTTTACACAAATTACTGCATACTGTGTTGTTTTCAGTGGGTGTTGCTAGCAATGGCTAATGGAAAACTGGCTGGAACAGACAGATTCCCCCACCATGTACAATGAAACTAAAGAAAAGCTAACTAATTTGAAGTGCAAATTATAACTTGAAAGTCAAAGTGATTACATTAGGGATGTACCAGTACAGTGCTGTGAAAAAGTATTCGCCCCCTTCCTGATTTCTTGTATTTTTTGCATATTTGTTACACTTAAATATTTTAGATCAAACTAATTTTAATATTAGACAAGGATAATCCAAATAAATACAAAATGCAGCTTTTAAATGATAACTTCATTTATTAAAAAAAACTATACCTGGCCCTATGTGAAAAAGCAACTGCCCCTAAACCTAATAACTGGTTGTGCCACCCTTGGCGGCAACAACTGCAATCAAGTGTTTACGATAACTGGCAATGAGTCTTTTACATTGCTGCTGAGGAACCTTAGCCCACTCTTCTTTTCAGAATTGTTCAGGATTTTCTGGTAGAGGGCAGAATTCATGGTTCCATCAATTACAACAAGTCGTCCAAGTCCTGAAGCAGCAAAGCAGCCCCAGACAAACCCCACTACCACCACGCTGGACTGTAGGTGTGATCTTTTTATGAAGATTTACACCAGATGTAAAGGTACACACAAAAAAAGTCAACTTTTGTCAGTCCATAGAATATTTTCCCAGAAGTCTTCAGGACCATCAGGATGTTTTATGGCGAATGTGAAACGAGCCTTTGTGTTCTTTTTGGTTAGCAGTAGCTTTTCCATCAGAACTTTCCCATTGATGCCATTTTTGCCTAGTCTCTTTCATGGACCAGTGATCAAACTGAGGTAAGTAAGGCCTGTAGTTCTTAAGATGTTGTTGGGCTTTTGTTTCTTATCTATTAGATTGTTGCATCTTGTGTTGCTTTTTGAGATCTTTTAGCCCACTTCACTTTGTCAGACAGCTTCTATTTAAGTGATTTCTTGATTCAACAGGTCTGGCAATAAACAGGCCTTCGTGTGGCTGGTGAAATTGAACCCTATTTTCCAAAAAATGCGGTTAATCACAGTTAATTCATGATGTAACAAGGGGGGCACAGCACTTTTTCCACATAAGGCCAGGTAGATTTGGATGGCTTTTGTCCCTTAATAAACGAAATCATCATTTAAAAACTCCATTTAGGATTTACTCTGGTAATCTTTGACTAATCTTAAAATGTGTTTGATGGTCTGAAACATTTAAGTGTGACAAATATGCAAAAATATAAGAAATCAGGATGGGGGTAAAAACTTTTTCACAGCACTGTATTTCAGTCAATATATCATATTAGCAGATATTCGCCTTGTTGCTTGATACTTATCCAGTGTGTCCCACTTGCGTGGCATTGATTTTACCCTGAAACAGACAACAAAAACACTATAGTTGCAAATTCAGAAAATATTCAGCACTTTACTAAAATATTTGGTTAAGTCTGTCAAATTAAAATTTTGGCAATTTTGGGTTGGGAAGATAAATGTTTTAGACTACAGTGTTAAGCAACTCAAGTTTTACAAATCACACATTACCTCTTGAAACAATACTGGCAGGTTTCAAATAGATGATAACAATGGCAGTTCTGCATACTAAATAAATTGGAAGACAATAATTTGTGTAGCAAAAATAATACAGTCACTAAAAGGTTTGAAACCATCAATTATGTTTTTTCATCATGCTGTCAATGCCTCAGTGTATGACAGTATTATCATCTTTATTGTTCAGTTTCTACTCATAATCTGATGACTTTTTTCACCTTGTCACTTTTTCATTCTATGTGAGTTTGCCATCTGTCACCCTGAGGAGTTTTAAAGTAGCAGTTCTGGCAATAAGATTAGAAAGGCACCTGCATGACTTCATACAAGTATTCATCTGTGTAGTTAGCGTGGTGTTGACAATGCACTGCAACAGAACATGACACAAAATATTGCCATATAGTGTTGGTAATGTATTTACTTTCCCTTGTAATTTTAGTGACAGGCAATATACTGTTACTTTTTTTTAAACACTTATGGGAACTCTGGAATTCTCTGAACTAAAAAACTGTACTCTATAAACACAAACACACATGTACAGACTCTTAAACAACAAAATGCCTCTTTTATAGGATTTGTAAATTCAAGCCTGACATTTAGTATAATGTTTCATTAAGTCATTAATGTAAAAACAAAAGCCTCCAATAAAATCTACCTATTGTGTATGTGCCTGTGTAATGACCTGATTAAGATGTAGGGAGAATTGTGGCTTCTCCAAGCTAACAAACATAGCTCAATAAATCAATGCACCCTGCTAAACAATGCATTAAAACACAGCTTCACTTACAGGAATCCTCTCACCCTCTTATGGATCCAGTACACTTTCATCAACCACAGAAGGCCTCACTTGTCGGGTAAGCCGCGACACCAAGCTCCAATTTTTTACAACTGTCACATAAATGTGGTTAATATAATTTTATTTTACACAAATCTCATCTATATGTTTTTGGATATGTCCTTGCTTATATGAGTTATTTGTTTTTATCTTGAATTATATACAGTGGTGTGAAAAAGTGTTTGCCCCCTTCCTGATTTCTCATTTTTTTGTATGTTTGTCACACTTAAATGTTTCAAATCATCGAACAAATTTAAATATTAGGCAAAGATAACACAAGTAAACACAAAATGGAGTTTTTAAATGAAGGTGTTTATTATCAAGGGTAACAAAAATCCAAACCTACATGGCCATGTGTGAAAAAGTGATTGCCCCCCATCCGTGTTAAAACATAAATTATCTGTGGTTTATCACATCTTTTGAAAGCTGAGTTCAATTTCTCGAGCCACACCAAGGCCTGATTACTGCCACACCTGTTATCAGTCAAGAAATCACTTAAATAGGACCTGCCTGACAAAGTGAAGTAGACCAAAAGATCCTCAAAACCTAGACATCATGCTGTGATCCAGAGAAATTCAGGAACAAATGAAAAACAAAGTAACTGAGATCTATCAGTCTGGAAAAGGTTATAAAGCTATTTCTAAAGCTTTGGGACTCCAGCAAACCACAGTGAGAGCCATTATCCACAAATGACAAAAACATGGAACAGTGGTGAACCTTCCCAGGAGTGGCTGGCTGACCAAAATTACCACAAGAGTGCAGCGACGACTCATCCAAGAGGTCACAAAAGACCCCACAACAACATCCAAAGAACTACAGGCCTCACTTGTCTCAGTTAAGGTCAGTGTTCATGACTCCATCATAAGAAAGAGACTGGGAAAAAATGGTCTGCATGGCAGAGTTCCAAGACGAAAACCACTGCTGACCAAAAAGAACATTAAGGCTCGTCTCAATTTTTCCAGAAAACATCTTGATGATCCCCAAGACTTTTGGGAAAATACTCTGTGGACTGACGAGACAAAAGTTGAACTTTTTGGAAGGTATGTGTCCCATTACATCCAGCATAAAAGTAACACATCATTTCAGAAAAGGAACATCATACCAACAGTAAAATATGGTGGTGGTGGTGTGATGGTCTGAGGCTGTTTTGCTGCTTCAGGACCTGGAAGACTTGCTGTGGTAAATGGAAGCATGAATTCTGCTGTCTACCAAAAAATCCTGAAGGAGAATGTCCGGCTATCTGTTCGTGACCTCAAACTGAAGTGCACTTGGGTTCTGCAGCAGGACAATGATCCAGAACACACCAGCAAGTCCACCTCTGAATGGCTTAAGAAAAGTAAAATGAAGACTTTGGAGTGGCCTAGTCAAAATCTTGACCTGAATCCAACTGAGATGCTGTGGCATGACCTCAAAAAGGCAGTTCATGCTCGAAAACCCTTTAATGTGGCTGAATTACAACAATTCTCCAAAGACGAGTGGGCCAAAATTCCTCCACAGCACTGTAAAAGACTCATTGCCAGTTATCGCAAACACTTGATTGCAGTTGTTGCTGCTAAGGGTGGCCCAACCAGTTACTAGGTTTCAGGGGCAATCACTTTTTCCACACAGGACCATGTAGGTTTGGATTTTTTTCCCCCTTAATAATAAACACCTTCATTTAAAAAACTGTATTTTGTGTTTACTTAGGTTATCTTTGTCTAATATTTAAATTTGTTTTATGATCTGAAACATTTTAGTGTGACAAACATATAAAAAATGAGAAATCAGGAAGGGGCAAACACTTTTTCACACCACTGTATCAGAGTAATTTGTTTCAGTGGGTGGTAATTTCATAAATTCACAAGACAAAGTACTTCTTTCTACAGTTTTTATTCAAACGTTAAACAAAATGCTTATACTTTGGAACCATGCATTACATCTGAAATAAAACGGGAATGCCGTATATCAGTCCACACAGATAAAGTTGTCACACTGCTTACTAAATATGGTTTGAAATCAAAATATCTGCAGAAAACAGAGGGAAAGGTGCACAAAGTCATGGCGGAACTTTGAAGTCATACTGTTATGGCCGCACTTTATTGTGAAGTGCAGTGTGGTGATGTCAACTTCCTGTCACGTCACCGCACTGCCCTGTATAGCGGGGCAAGCCGCCATAGCACAGTCTTTTGTGCCGGATGTGTACTGCTACCCTTTTGTTATAATAAAGCTGTGTTCGACGCTACCCTCATTTTGCCTCATTCATCACCAGGTTTTACATACATAACATTTGGCGACAGAGGATTAACTCATGGAGGAATGCGTGACCACTCCGTCCCTTCCTCAAGCTCCCAGGTGAACCGCCAGTGCCTTGGCCACGCTGGTTCGAGGCTTTTCAGACCCACATCCCCGCGCTGGACCTCAGGAAGCTCGATAAGGTGAGGGCATGTGCGCTTCTCATCCATAACCTGGGTATTGAGGGCCAGCGAGTCCTGCAGATGCTTGGCACGTCGGACTAGTTTGAGGACGTTGTGGAGCTGCTAGCCAACCATTTCCACACTCCAGACAGCGTGATTGTATGGAGGATTCGTTTTCGCCAGTGACACCAATGTGTAGGTGAGCCCATCCACCAATTTGTCACTGACTTGAGACAGCTAGCTAGCGAGTGCCGCTTTGGGTAGCTGGAAGATGAAATGGTGCGTAACCAGCTAGCGGAGCACAGGTGCAGCACTGCATTGCGAGCTAGGCTACTTATGGCACCCAATGACTTAACGTTAGCCAGAGCTGTCGAACTAGCTCTCCAGCTGGAGTCTGCAGACAAGCTAGCTTCGGAGCTAACCTGGCGCCAGTCACAGAGGCTGCCAGAGCTGCCCGCAGTGGCAAATGTTGCGGACTTGGGAAGCGAGGATAGCTTGGATGATGACGTTATGGAAGCCAATGCTGCCAGCCGAAGGTCTGCCCCTGGAAAACCCCTTTGCAAGGGTTGTGGGTCTGCAATGCACCGCAATAAGGCGAAGGAATGCCCAGCAAGAGGAAAACATTGCAGCAGATGTGGACACTTGAACCATTATGCTAGAGTGTGCCACTTATCTGAGCCGGAGACCCCACAGAAGAATCCACCCTGCCCGCCCCCGACAACCATCCATACGGTGAGCCCCAGCACTAACGGGTACACGTATTGCTCAGTGGAGCTAGACAGAGTGGAAATTCCGCTGCTGCTCAACATGGCGGTGGTGCGTTCGATGCTGAATTGGGCCACGGTGAAGGGGTTCTTCCCCCACTACAGGATTAAAGGTAACTCAGTGCTTTTGTATGGCTATGGAGGCAGCAGGCTGTGCGCGGTTGGGACTTTGGAGCTAACGGTTCGTTACAAGTCTGCGAAAATGATTGACTTCATGTTCCAGGTGGCAGAATAATCCACCGTGCTGTGCGGGTTGTGTGGTAGTTCACCCACCAACCCTATTTTAGGTTGTTTTGTGTGAATGTGTTAGGCGATTTAAGTGCATTAATTTGTATTATTTTAGAGTGTGATTTGGGTTCTAAATTTGGGTGGGTTTGGATTGTATGAGTGGTTTTGGACTTTCTAAAGGGGGGAGGAAATGTTATGGCGGCACTTTATTGTAAAGTGCAGTGTGGTGACATCAACTTCCTGTCATGTCACCGCACTGCCCTATATAGTGGGGCGAGCCACCATAGCACAGTCTATTGTGCCGGATGTCCCCGCAGGTGCATGCCATGTACTGCTACCCTTTATCTTATAATAAAGCTGTGTTCGACGCTACCCTCATCTTGCCTCATTCATCACCAGGTTTTACATACATAACACATACCTTATTGAGATTATATCTCAATATATTGAGATATACAGTATACTGTATATATATTGAGGTTTTATCTAACAAATTCAAATCTCAAACATATTGTGATGATTATTTCTGTAAATAAAGTATCAATTTGATCATACCTAAAACGTTTATAAGCTTTTTTTTTTTTACATAACTAGCGCATGCCTGTAGAACCAAGTATTCCTGTCTGAAACAGGTTTCCCAATCAGGCTTTACAGGCCCAAATGTAGGCTGTGTTTGAAAGTGGAATACAGAGGTGTAGCCTATATGTAGGCAATGACATGTTAGACTGTGACAAATATAAAAGGGACTAAACGGCACTAAGATTTATTTGACTGTGTGAATATTAATTACAGATTACTTGATTATTGAAATTGAATGGGACATCCAGTATTAGCGACTGTTTCAGATCCCTCGTTTATTTGTTTGTCAGATCACTTATTTGTCTGATCCTTTATCCCTTATATCCATAATAATGTATCTTGCACTTTGGAATGGGAGTTGTTCAGTCACCATTATGATTATTTTAGTTTATATCACTGTTCAGCGACGGAGTTCAGTGGAATATTGAATTTCTTCTGTGTATCATCAATAAATCCATGCAGTGCTATAACAGGACATGTTTACAAATATTTGAGACCCATTGTAGCGCATCATTTTATATTTTAGCAATATTTTGTTATTAAAAGTTTTTTTAAAACTGTAATCAACCGAATTAACTACAAAACACCCAACATCAATAAAGTAAATCTATCTATTATTATTCACAGCAGAAGGACCCGTTTGACTGCAACCGTCCATCAGTGTTGCCCATTTGTCAGTAAATATTGAATTAAAAATGATTTATTTCATTATTTGGGTGTTTTTGTGTCCTGCGTTTGGCTGTTAAGTCATTCCGGCCATTCCGCTCCACAATCATGGCGGTATTAAGTTTTTAATTTTTAGATACTCGCGCGAGGGGGGGGGACTCGCAGTCCTGCAAAGTACAGTGGTACCACACAGGTGAAGCAGAAGCGGTACTCCTGTCTACTACTGACTGGGCAGGCTGGGTGTGCCTCCCTGCGAAGGATTGTGGTCCGCCTGGTTAGGCTGCTGCTTCTCCTGGCATGTTCTGTGTTGATACACTGGTATTCTTTGTCAGACCCGGGTCCCCACTGACGCTCCACCCAGTCTGCTTGCGCACCTCATGTTCTCCACATATGCCAAATTATCCTTTAGACTTACGCAATCACGGCAACTTCAGTATTATCTTTTTCTAGTCAAATTTGTCATTTTTCACTTCCTTGTTTTGTCCAGGGAACCCTGTGGTGACTGACATGTTTGCGGCACAACGGGTCCCGGGCAGCCCCCCTCCCCCCGCACCTCGTGCTCTCTATGGCGAATATATCCATTAGACCTATGCAATCACAGCAACTTTATGGTATATATTTTGACCGAGCGGCTCCATGCTCGTGGATGCACACCTCAGGAAAAAAAAAAAGCGCTTCTAAAATCTTTGTTTGCAAAGCGCTGTGGTGACTGACAGGTTGTGATGCTGTGTTATCCAATCAGCATGGTCATGATGCAGCGTATTCTACAATGAGCATGGAGTCAATCCGAAACCCCGCCCACACTTCTTGAAGCCAGGGGGGTGAAGACGTCACACAGCAGTGGCTAAACTTTTATTGATAAAAATGACATATTTTGACCAAGTAACTCCATATTCGGGGATGCACACCCTCGTAGCTTCAGCAAAGCATGTTTAAAATATTAGGTCAGTGTGACGAAGGTTTTTTTTTTTTTTTTTTTTTTTTTTTTTTGTTACTTATTTGTACCCGTAGGTAGACTTGGTTTGCAGTCTGGTGATAAGCCACCGCTGCTGGTCGCTGCGTGCGCGAGCGCCCTAAACCTACATGTTTTTGGTGTGCGGGAGGAAACCGGAGAAATCCCGGAGTAAACCCGCGCAACACGGGGAGAACATGCAAACTCCACACAGCTCACTGTTGGTCGGGGGCTGGGATCGAACCCACGATCTCATGATCCCCGCGGTCCCCCGGCCGAGGGTAAAACTGTGCTGCCACAGTGCTAAACCACTGCGCCACCGTGCAGCCATCTCAATGGTTTGAGAGATATCTGAAGAACACACACACAGACAGACACACAAACAGACAGAGATCCCTTGATTTTATAGATAGATGACACCATGTTTAAAAATATTAACTTGACAGTAATCCACAATGCCATAGTAGTTACGCTGTAACAACGTGGCCCTAGTCTCTCTGTAACAACTTGCCCCATTATTGCCGTTAATTCTGAAACCACCAGGAAGGAACCAGGGGTGGGGGTGGGGGGGTTGATGCACTGTAGTATCACAATACTTTGTGGTGGTGATACTGTATTAATTTAGAGCTGCAGCATCATGATACTTTATTAAAAATTATTAATAAATGTTACAAATACAAACTCACCTATTTAGATACCAGAGTAATAAAAACCAGCTGACTTTTCAGTCCATTAGATGGTGCTAGAGGTGGGGCCAACGACTGATTCCATACAGTATCACAATACTTGACACTTAATGATGCAACAATCAATAAAAATATGCACAGGTCTTTATTAATTACATATATAATATCTGGTATTGCGATAGTATTGTGATAGTACTGCATTGTGACCCAAGTATCACAATACGTATCATACTGTGTGGTCCCTCGTGATTCCCACCCTTAGAGGAACCCTGTACTACTTAGCGTGAAAATACACACGCGCACATGTGACCCGATAAGTCTAGTTTCGTGAGAAAAAAAAACATATTGTGCACAAGATCACTATAGTTTGACTACTATGAAGAAGACAAAAGATTTTCAAAGAATTACTCAGAGGGCTCGTAATTCATTCATCTGTCCTCTCTCATGCACAGAGATCCATATGCACGGCTTGTGTGAGTATATTGCACATGCACCGAGTCTAAAACGCAGGGGTGTAACAATCTGCCCCATGTGATTCTTCTCCCCAGTTTACACAACCTATACATGTTTGTAGTCAGGTGACGGTGTACTCAAACATATAAACAGCAGGACACTATACAAACAGGACCATATTCTCTTGTGTGTCTGCATGATAACAGCATGCCGACACTCTTTTCTTGTTCACATTTGTCAGTTCAGAAGCAGCAATTCAACATCATACTCAGAGTGGAACCAGCAGCTGCAAAACAAAAGAAGAAAAACAGAGAAACACTGCAAGCTAAAGTGGCCTCAAAAGAGCAATGTATTGAAATGCTGAAAAAAGAAAAAAAAAAAAAAGCAGCTACAAGACTGAAACAAAAACCCACATCTGTGCTTCAGCACGCTCAATAAAGTGAGTATTGCAATCTGGTTCTGTCTGTGCTCGACTCTTTCTGCTCTTCTTTTCGCCACTTTTCTCACTTAAAGTGAAGAGAGCTGAGAGGAGCCGAACTCCCCAGTGGGTCGACCTTCCCACACATCCCACTGAAGAGGCCGTGTCGCGCTAAGAGGAAAGACAATTAACAGCCCTGCTTCATACAATGTTAACAAGTGCGGAGCATCAATATTCATGCTGCTCAGAAGCCGGACCGTGGATGGATGGACTATTCCCTGCCAAGTAAGGAGTAACGCTTCCCCTAAAATAACTGTTCCTTACTTAGCACCCCAACACTGCACAGTCCTGCGTCTTTACTCGTCACAGTATCAGCAGGAAGTTGAATTTAAGAATTTTTAGGACCCTCACATCTGCAAAGTGGAATCAAGGATATGACTACAGTTATTAGCCGTGTCCAATTATTTACCAGAAGGGACATTTTCCAAGAAAAAACAACTTTCTGCATAAACTGCAAACTTGCAAAAAAAAAAGTCACAAATCTAAGAGGACAAAAAAATCTAATTTCTCAGAGAAAAGTCATCAAATTTACATAAAAAGTCACAAATTTTCCTCACAAGAAGCCACAGCTCTCATGTTGATTTCTATCTGATATTTTTAGGACCTTTGAAAAGCAGATTAGGGCTAAATGAGCTAAAGCCTTTTTAAAGACCCACGGACACCCAGCTCATGGCCAGCAGCTGACAAAAACATTGAGATCCCCCGTGTGTCATTTCATGACATCATCTTTCGCATCTAGTGTTTCTGCTGCTTAGATCTGTATCTGCATGCTCACGGGTGACCTCGCTCGCTGCATGTGCTTCTTCGAGTTATCCCACAGGTTCCAGTGACGTCAGAGTCTGCGGTGGCGATAAGGAGCAGGGCGCAGAAAGGGGAAGGGGAGGTGAGGTGGAGGAGGGCTCCTTAAGGGCCACGCTCTTTGGGATTACAGCACCCAGCATTAGCTCAGATAAAGGTGAGATAAGGAGATTTGGGATTTGGAGAGTGTGTGTGGGGTGAAATGCACAGTGGGGGAAAAAAAAAACAACAGGTGGAAGGTGGGGAGGAAAGATGATAGAGGAGAGTGAAATAAAAGAGAAAATGTGCATGCATAGCAAAAACAGTCTAAACACTTCCTGTTAGCCTAAAGAGATCCTAGGAGACATACCGGAGGAGGAGGAAGAGAATGAAAGGAGAGACACGGAGAAAGCCCAGCTGACAGAAAGCGAGCAGTCCAGCAGCACAGCTTCTCAGGGCAGGGGGAGGACCGCAGCGCGCCTTCCGCCCGTTGTCATGGTGATCACTTAACAGGCTTTGGTTGGCAGTTTTAATGCACTTTATTTTTGGCACCACTGGCATCTGCCAGTTGAGGTTTGAAGTGCAAACGGCCGTATCCTCCGTGCACTTTGCGGTGCAGAGGGCGGAGGACATGTTTTCTCCCCTGACACGCAGACAGCAGCCTCCCTCCTCTTCCCTTCCTTCATAATCCACACACCCCCACCCCCCATTCACGGCCCTCCATCAACCAGCAATGCCTCCTTCCTACTCATGGCGCTCCCCGTTTAAGACAGGTGACATGACAGTGGTGAAGGGTGAGGCTTAGCAACTTGGCTACCACATCCGCAGGTGACAACTCGTTGACAGTTAATAGAGGTGCCTGGTTTAGACGGGGCTGCAATGGTGGAAGTCATTACAACAAACTGGTGAGAGCCAAGAAAGTCTATATTTGTGCATGTGGTAAAATAAACACACACAAGGGACAAAAATCAATAGCTGGTCAATGAGATAGAAGACGCAAAAACTGTTTTTTTCCCCTTATTTTATAGAACTTTGAATAGAAATCTTTTTATGAACAAGAGAACAAGCACCTAAAGAATGTATACAACATACCACTGACCAAAAAGTTATGTTAACGACTACCTTCCAGATTAATAGTGCACATCATCTTGACACGTGGATGTTCACCAACTCACATAAATGCAGAGCCAACGCCGAAGAGCCCCAAAAAAACCCTGCAGTTCCTCAAATCGCCACAGGAGGCTTGCTTTAAAGGTAGACGCCACATTAAAGCGCTCAGCTACAAATACGAAAATATCATATCTATACCAGTGTCTTCCCCACATACTTTATGTAGTACACAAAATCCAACTCGCACAGATGCTAACTTGCACGCACTCAAGTCGACCACAGCAAATGCATGTGAGTTCACGTCTTTCCATTGACTCTGTATGTAATCACGTCACATTTCACACTGAATACAAACAAATTACAAGACTAAATTGTCATTAGAAATGCTGTGATAGGCTGTAATGCGTCATTTTATAACATTTTAGATTGGTGGGGTGCTGCATTATTTTTTCAATGTAAAATGGGTTCTGTGGCTCAAAAATGGTTGAAAAACACTCTGCTAGAGAACCAGCTCATTATTACTCCATTGGTTATACTTACAAAGCATTCGGACTAATTTTTGATCATTTGATTTATTTTAAAAAGTCTAAGTGGGTGGCTTTTAGCTAACCAGATCCCAGAACACAGAATAAGAAGCAGTTTGGAGTTTGTAGGATGTTCTTTCCTTATCTTATAACTGAGAAATTTAGTTTGAATTCTGCATGCTTTTCATGGCTGTTTGCACGCTCTCATTTTGTAAATAGGCAGAATAGTAAAAATGATCACAAGGGCCTAATACAGCCAAAGAAACGGCGCTGCAGAGCTGATTGATTTCAGGCCCCCTTTAAAGTCACACAGTGATTTGATTCAAAAGGTAATCACAGAAATATTGATTAAGGGCATTACATGACTCAGAGAAAAGAGCCACTCCAGCCATACACTTCTCGTCTCATTTCACCAGCAGATAGCTGCATCTAACCATTATAGACGGCAGCAGGCTTGCAGGTGAGAGAAGCTGTGGATGAAGCGGCAGTGGAGAAGAGAGAGTGGTTGGCAGGCTGCGTCAAAGCCTCAGGCAGGAGTTAGATAGGCTGAACTCCGTGAATCATCCGCCGGCTTCCTCTGACCTTTCAGTCTCTCACTCTTTAAACCTCCCTCTTGACGACTCTTCCTCTGCTGCATTTCATAGTATCGTCTGCAGTGTTGCGTTTCGCCGATTGCTCCCTGCGTGACAGCATCTTCTGACAGCTCCTCTGTTCTGCCGATGTCTAGCTCTGCATGAGTGTTTGCTCACTGTGCATCTCATTCCCTTTCCCTTATCTGCCTTTTCGCGTAAATTTCTCCCCAACCTCTGATATCATCCCTCGGCTGTCTCTGAGTAATCACCGCCCTTCGTTTTCCCGTCATTCTTCACCTCAACTGCCATTCCTTCACCTGCTCTTCTGTAATTGTTCCTTCCCGTTGTGCTGTCTTCCTATAAGCTGAGGTATCTATTTATATGTGTGTGTGTGTGTGTGTGTGTGTGTGTGTGTGTGCGTGCGCGTGCGTGCGCGCGCACTTGCCTGTCCTCCTGTGTGACAGATTGATTCTCACTCTGCTGATTTTGATGGAGAGGAGATGATGTATTTGGACGAGGGGAGGCGGGGAGGTGACAGGCAACACTCCCTCTGTGGTAAATTGACAGCGAGTACATCAAACCAGTCTCAACCAGAACCACTGGGTTTGTCAGCCACACAATACCACCACACCGGTTTCTGATAGGTGACGCAGCCGTGACAGCTCCGTCTGCACCTTTTTCCCACTGATAACAGACACCACGGTTGCAGTTTTTGCATCTAAAATAGCCCGGAATAATATTTGTTATAGTATTATATATAAATGACTAAAGAGCAACCCAGCAACATTGTCTCAGAAAGAGATGTGCTTGTTACTCAAAGATATGTAGGAAGTATTATTCTCTGTCCATCAACACTTGACAAGCAAACTTCTTTACTTAGAAAAAGCATACAAACCGACTGCCTTGCAATAAATAAATAAATATATATATATATGTAGAGAGAGAGAATAGAAACCGCATGTTGTTAAAACAAATGCTTATTTACAAAATACAAATTCTTTTCCATTTTGTTTTTTCAAGGTAATCAGTTTGTATGATTTTTCTCAGGAGGGTTAAAGATGAATTAGACTATATTTTCATGAAAACAAATATTTTAAAAAAATAATACATCAACAAAATGTATAGAAAGGTACAGAACTGACATCTTTATATTCTTCAAAAAAATAATAAATCAGTGAAGAAAATTTAATTTTATGGGGGGTCCGAAATAATCATGACATTTACATCTGAGCAGCCTGGTGATGGCAGCCGGTAACACGCGTGTGCTGTATGTATATAAACACTACATAGGACATGGCTAACATTTTCACTGCAAACACAGGCGCCATATTCTGCAGGTAATTTTAATGGCAGCACTGCGATAACAGGATTCACAAACAACTGTTTGCTGTATTTGTTGTAATCATTTATATAAGCTATGTACTGCATGTGGAACGTGACTAGCCTGGTGGTCTAGCCGGTCACAGCCAGTACCATAACTGGGTTAATGTCACGTGTCGCCGCCAACCAGCTGGGGCAAGAGTAAATGCGACACCTACTGGCCAGGAGGTCAGAATGTTGTCTAGACAGCCTTGTAGTTCTATAGATGAAAATTATTCATTCATTCATCTTCAACCATGGGGGGCTGAAGCCTATCCCAACATCTTTGGACGAGGGGCAGGGTACACCCCAGACAGATCACAGAGAGACAAACAACCATTCACACCAAATGACAATTTAGAATCCCCAGTTGATGCCAATGAACCTAACGTGCATGTCTTTGGCCTGTGGGAAGAAACCGGAGCACCCGGTGAGCCCTGAAAACATCAGTTTACATGGAGAAATTAAGCTTAGAGGTGAATTTAAAAAAACAACAACAAAACAATAGATTTTTTTACTCATCAAACAGCATAATTAAAGGACAGACAGTCACCAGTATTTTTAGAAATGCTCAGTCACTGGTGACTGCCCATAGTTAACTCATGGTTAATCACAAATTAATCACACTTTTTTCAAGTTTTTATAACTAGTCCTAGTTAGACCTGACAAATTCAAACAATGAATCTGGTTTAGTGTGAACATATTCAAAAAGAGAGACTGAAGGGAAAATATAGTATCTTCATCCTTTTTCTGCTTTGATGCTGGATTTTGATAAATTGTATTTCAAGACATTTTCTCCAGCAGCTGAACGCGACACGGTGTGAAATACACCATTCTAGCATTCAGCAACATTAAAGTTGGATTCTTTTAAAAGAAAAAAAGCCACGTTTATTGTCATTCAGTCCATACAGCCAAGCATATATAGTAGAACATTATGTTTATCCTAAAGGAGGGGCCACTGCTATGCAAGGAACCACCATGACCAACTTCCCTTCAGTTCACTTCAACTTTATTTATATAGTGCCATTTCACAAGTCATCTTATAGCACTGTCAAACTGTAGGGGAAAACCCCACAAATGACCCCCTTCTATTATGCTGAGCACCAAGCTAGAAGGCTGAAAGTACCATTTTCATGGTCTTTGGCACGACCTGGCCGGGGCTTGAACCCTCAACCTTCCTGCTGTGGGATGGATGCTCTACCACTAATCCATCACCCTGGTAAACAGGTGCATGCTTAAAATGACAATGTTGTCCCCTTTGGCTTGCTATAGTTCAGAGCCATTTTTGTCCAGTCTGGCTTACAATAGCCTGAGCCGCCTTTGTCCTCTATGCAGTTAATCATACATAAAAAAAAATCTGTGCTTTTAAAAGGAATTTGCATTTCAGAAACTCATTACTAATGCATTAACTTCGACAGCCCTATTTTTTTTTATATAAAGAGCCAACATATTACTTGTCCCAACAGTTGATTAAAAAAAAAGAAAATCCACAGTAGCAATCAGCTGTGTAAACAACATTTACCCTTCAAATGAGATAACACAAGGGGGGGGGGGGGGGGAGAGAGACTTGTCCTGGCTTTATAAAGCTTATGTGAGATAAAGGAAAATGTGATTCCACTTGTCAAAGGCAATTTTTGCCAGAAGCTGGCACGTTTTAACAGCACTGCAACACCTTTTCAGCACCAACACGCTGGAGTAAAACAGCATTTTCAGCAGGCCTTCCATGTTCTGTGCAGGCGCACGTGCTCCAGCCTGATCTAAAGCAGCTGGTGGCCACCCTGACTACAAAAGTGAACCATGAGAAGAGACAAGAGAAGGACACAGACTAACTCACAGTGCGTCAAATGCCAACTAATGTGCTAACTGAGGGGAAGGGGTGGGGGGGGAGATGTGGAGCATTTAGAGGTCATGTCAGGATCGGGGGGGTGGGGTGAGGGAGTGCTCTTAATTTCACTTCTCCATTAATTAATCTCCCTCATTTCCTTTCCTCTGTGCTCTTGCTTCCTCTGCTTGCTGCTAAACTGTTGCCAGGCTGCAAATGAGTGCGAGTGTGTGAGATGATTTAGGATGAGTTAATTTTCACTGAGTGAGGCAGCTGCTGTTGTGAGGTTTACCTGCCAAAGGAATAAACGCACGCTCACACCGGCACCCCTGCTGGGGCTGTGTAATGGTATACGCTGTCAGATCTAGTGCTGCAACTCATTCCCTTCGCTGGTGATCAATCTTCATTTTTCGCCTAATTAATGAATTGCACAGTCTACAACATGACAAAACTAGCAACAAATCAGCCCTTAAACAAATCACATATCCCTAGCTCAGGGGGGATGTTTGCTTAAACTCTTTGCCCAGTAATCCAAAAGCATTCAATTATCATGATATGATCATTTTTTTGACTGATTAATTCATTCTTTCTCCCACTGTCCAGCATCATCCCCCACTGATCTTTCCGCACAGGTGGCTTAGCATCTGTACCTGCGGCTAATAAAAAAAATGCTGCCGCCTTTGATAGCCACGCTCTTGGAATGAAAACACCAAACAAAGACTTCTAAAGGAATTTTCTCCACTTCCCCAAAGCTCAGAAAGATGTATCTAGTGGGCTTCGAGATGACGAAAAGATAAGCTGTGAAAATGCTTTTAAATGGCCCCCGTTGCTGCTGGATATTATGTTCCTAAATTCATTCCAAGCCCTTGTAATATAATGTGATGAGCTCAGCGAGCGGTCGACAAACATGGAACATTTTTCTCAATTAGAATGCAAACCAGTTGTCAAAAAAAAAAAAAAAAGAGAGACAGAGAACTAGGTCACAATGAAAAGTAATTTGGAAATCTAGGCCACTGGTACAGATGCTTAAAGCCACTATACGTAGATTACCAGATTTTATAAGATCTTTTTTTCTCTCTTTGTCTTACTCAGCCATCAGTATGTTAATTCTAATCATTCCTGAAGACAAATATTTCTGCAACCCTAACTTGATCCGGGCTGGAGGCTGTGGTTCCTGAGCCAGAGACACTTAGTCAGAGTCTGGCAGCAGGACGCAGCAGAGCGGCAGGAGATGAGGCCAGAGTTTCCATTATGTGGCAAAGGGAGCAAGGAGTCTCTTCCTACCGCTGGCCCCCGCCGCTGGTGTTATGCTGCCTCCGGTGGGGGGGGGGGGGGGACTGGGGGCGGGAGAAGGAAAGAGAGAAAACAGAAGTCACTTAAGTACTAATGGGCAACCAGATGAGCCCTCCGCCATGCCATTATCATCTGCTGCCACCCGGTTACCTAGCAACCCCAAGCTGCTGTTTGCAGGTGGCGCCGTCTTGACAACAAGGCTGAGTGGGGGCTGCCTGTGCTGACCGCTCACAGTTACGGCCATTTATCGTGCCACTCTGAGCACTGCGGAGATGAAACTCGACCCACATCCCTTCCACGGTCAACGGAGACAGCCGGTCAGACAAGGGGAGGCTGTGTGAGGGGAGCGGTACGTGTTTATGGAGGGGTGAGCTACGTCTGTAGCGCCCTGTAAGGAATTGGCAATAAACAGGAAATCTTACCCAGTAACACGTTTTTGACAACAGAGTTGAGTACTGTAATTGTGGCGCAAATGAATAAAATATTAACAGCAAGCTACTGCACAAATAGATGGTATGCAATTATCAGTTAATGTTTATTTATACATTCAAATCAGTATTCTGAACACATGTTGATACTTTTGATACTAATGTGACTAAGCTTATTTTTCTGTGACAACTGTTTATGGAGATGGCAGAGGAGACACTCAAATATCAACCTAACAACCACAAAATAGCCATGGCCGTCATTAAATTTTAAATTCTCTCGCTCTCAGAAAGCCCTTTATTTGGCCTGATTGCCTACGTTAGTCAATAGAAACTGAAATGACAAAAACAGTACATTCATTCCAAGAAATTTTGCTGAATGTGGTTATACAATCTCCTCACTACAATTTTAAATCTGCACAAAAAAACACAAATACCGGTTTTGGGGCTTTGACTATGTGGACCCAATCTAGAAGAAATATAATGTACAGTCTTTCTTCTCCCTTAGTAAACTACATGGGTTTTTTTTTGAGAAATGTGACTTTTCTTAAAAATCTGGAACTTTTTTATGTAAATTTGCAACTTTTAAAAAATTATATTTGTAGCTGTTATTGTAAATTTAGGACCTTTTTTTTTTTTTTTTTTTTTTTTTACCTCCGCCAAGGAGGTTATGGAATCGGGGTGGTTTGTCTATACGTTTGTTTGTCTGACTGTTAGCAGGATTATGCAAAAACTACTGGACGGATTTTAGTGAAAATTTCACCAGAGGTAGCCCGTGAGCCAAAGATGAACCCGTTAAATTTTGGTGATCTGAGAGTGGATACAGTGAGTATAAAAAAATCTACACACCCCTGTTCAAATGCCAGGCTTTTGTGATGTAAAAAAATGAGACCAAGATAAATCATTTCAAAATTTTTCCCCCATCAATGTGACCTATAACCTGTACAACTCAATTGAAAAACAAACTGAAATCTTTTAAGGGGAAAAATAAAAAAAATTATCATGACCTGTTTGCATAAATATGCACCCCCTCTTATAACTGGGAATGTGGCTGTGTTCCGAATTAACCAATCACATTCAAACTCATGTTAATGGGAGTCAGCACACACCTGCCATCATTTAAAGTGTCTCTGATTAACCCCAAGTAAAGTTCAGCTGTTCTAGTAGGCTTTTCCTGACATTTTTGTAGTCACTTCTTACAGCACAAGCCATGGTCCGCAGAGAGCTTCCAAAGCGTCAGAGGGAACTCATTGTTCAAAGGTATCAGTCAGGAGAAGGGTACAAAAGAATTTCCAAAGCATTAAATATACCATGGAACACAGTGAAGACAGTCATGATCAAGTGGAGAAAATATGGCACAACAGTGACATTACCAAAAACTGGACGTCCCTCCAAAATTGATGAAAAGGCGAGAAGAAAACTGGTCAGGGAGGTTGCCAAGAGGCTGACAGCAACATTGAAGAAGCTGCAGGAATTTCTGGCAAGTACTGGCTGTTTAGTACATGTGACAACAATCTCCCTTCTTCTTCAATTGTCTGGGCTGTGGGGTAGAGTGGCAAGATGGAAGCCATATCTTATTAAGAAAAACACCCAAGCCTGGCTACATTTTGCAGAAACACATTTGAAATCTCTCAAACGCATGTGGAAAAATGTGTTATGGTCCGATGAAACCAAGATTGAATTTTTTGACCATAATTCCAAAAGGTATATTTGGTGCAAACACAACACTGCTCATCACCAAAAGAACACCATACCTACAGTGAAGCATGGTGGTGGCAGCATCATGCTTTGGGAATGTTTTTCTTCAGCTGGAACTGGGGCCTTAGTCAAGGTGGAGGGAATTATGAACAGTTTCAAATACCAGTCAGTGCTGGCACAAAACCTTCAGGCTTCTGCTAGAAAACTGAAGATGAAGAGGAACTCCATCTTCAGCATGACCATGACCCAAAGTGCACATCCAAATCAACAAAAGAATGGCTTCACCAGAAGAAGATTAAGGTTTTGGAATGGCCCAGACCTGGGCCTGAGTCCAGACCTGAATCTGATCAAACAGTCCAGATTCAGATTCAGTCCAGACCTGAATCTGATCAAACATCTGTGGGGTGATCTGAAGAGGGCTGTGCACAGGAGATGCCCTCGCAAATGCAGGTGCCATTTGGATTTGGAGCGTTTTTTGTAAAGAAGAGTGGGCAAATATTGCCACATCAAGATGTTCCACGCTGATAGACTCTTACCCAAAAAGACTGTGCTGTAATAAAAGCCAAAGGTGTTGCAACAAAGTATTAGTTTAAGGGTGTGCATATTTATGCAACCAGGTTATTGTAAGTTTTTTATTTTTTCCCTTAAACAATTTCAGTTTGTTTTTCAATTGGTTTGTACAAGTTATAGGTCACATTAATGGGGGAAAAGTTTTGAAATGATTTATCTTGGTCTTGTGGTCTATATTAACCATATATTCCATAACCTACATTGAAGCATGTGGAAATGTTTGGTAATTACATATGTAAAGGACTTCACACCTCTGAAAGGACAAAGGGCTCTCAACCGCCGAGTGAAGAACAAAGACGTTCCCGGACGCGGCGGAGGAGACCTGAGGAGCCACCCTCACCCCCCAAGGCGAGGAGAGGAAATACCAAGACAATGGGGGGATTAAGATAATGAGGGATGTCAGCCTTTGTTATGCATGTCTTTTATTGTGTGCCAGTATAAAGTCAGTGAGCTGGAGACATTCTGTCTCTTTTTTCCCTTCTGCCACTCTCTGCACCAGATGAGACTGGTTAGAAGAGCTGATTATGCTGATTATTAAACTTGGTTTATAAATCAAATCGCCTCTTCATTTCCAAGCTCTTCTACAGTCTCATTTTTTTACATCACAAAACCCTAACATTTGAACAGGGGTGTGTAGACTTTTTTATATCTACTGTACCTCCACCAAGGACCTTGTTTGTATTTGTGCCACAGGATTGCACAAAAACTACTGGATGGATTTGGATAAAATTTTCACTAGAGGTGGTCCTTGGCCTAGAGAAGAATCCACAACATTTTGGTGATGATCCAAGAATGCATACCTCCGCCAAGGCTCTTATCTTCTCACAGTGCGTTAGCAAGAATCCGCCAAAACTACTGGATAGACTTTGATGTACTTTTCACCAGAACTGGCTTGTGGCCTACACACGAACCCATTACATTTTGGAGGTGATCCATGAGGGATGGAAGGAGCCTTGGTGGAGGTATGTGCTCTTTGAGTGCTTTTCTAGTTTGAAAATGTATTACCTCCATCAAGGTTATTTTTTTCATGTTTGCCTTTCTGTCTGTTAGCAGGATTATGCAAAAACTATCTGATGGATTTTGATAAAAATTTTCACCAGAAGTGGCCCTTGGGCTGCAAAGGAACCCATTAGATTTTGGAGGTGATCTGGGTGAGGATGTGTATTCTAGATCACTTTTTCCCTTTGTTTAACAATATGAGATAGGGCCTTGGTGGAGGTATGTGCTCTCTGTGCTAAGTCAATTCCCTTCCACAGCATGTGGGACCCATAGTGAAAGCTACACTGGTGGTGGTGGTGGTGGTGTTAGTCCTCTGGTAGCTCTGTAGTTTAACTTTCCTTTCTGTTACGCTGAGCACCAAGCTAGAAGGTGGAAAGTACCATTTTTTTATGTGGTTTTTGCTATGACCCAGCTGGGGCATGAACCCACAAACTCCCAGCCATGGGGCAGATGCTCTACCATTAGGGTGCCCCTCCAGTGCTCTCTGGGTGTCCTCTCGTATGTTTTGTTGTAAATATGCAACTTTTACCTTTTACATTGATTTTTTCCCTTAGTTATGCAGTTTTTTTTGAGTAAATTTTAAGACTTTAAGACTTTTTTCATAAATTTGTGACGTGCCACTTGAATTTTAGTATTTCTTCTTACATATGTGCAAATTTAATTAATGTAATTTTGCAACTTTATCATCAAGTTTCTACTTTTTTTTATCATAGATTTGTGAGATTTTGCTCATAAAATTAGAGATTTTGTTTAATATTTTTTAAAGGTAAGGTAAATTTATCTTTACTAAAACCAAGCAGTTTTGGGGGGAAAAAGGTGAATATCTGAATACTAAATTTGAAAACTGAATACCAATATAATGGACGAGTATCTGGATAACTGAACATTTGGGTGCAATAGCCCTACTTGTCAGTTGGGACTTCAATGCAATAACCAAAACTTATGAAACAAATTAACAGTCTTGTGCATCAACAGCCTCCACTTTCAAAATAAGCATTCTGCACTTTGTACTCAGTTGAATGAGACAAGTATAATGCAGAAAATGTCTTATTGGAGGCACAAGATCAAAAGTAAAGGGTCTCTTCAAGAATGTGCCCCACAGAAACCAACTGCATGGATGTGGCATCTAATGAATAGGAACTGACATACAACCTTGGCAAAGTGCCCGGCGCTTGACTGTGGCGTAAAGGAGAAGCTCATAATGCACAGATGTGCCATTAGGTCAAACAACACTTTGTTTTACTCGCTGGAGTTTCCTTCCAATTCCTGTGGCGCTCTGCCAATTGGTACTCCTGAGTTACTGGAGCTGGATAAGAAGAAGAACTTTAACCATCCCCAAAGGGAAATTCTTGCTCATTGGCTTCTACGTGTCTCCTCCTTCCTATGCACACACAGACGCACAATCTGCCAAAAACACACACTACCCCCTTAATCTGCCCGTGACAGCACGAGGTCACGGCGCGAGTGGTAATGGCTGGGGAGGGGCGGCTGGGGAGGGTGGGTGCAAGCACCCTTTCTGTTGGCAGCCTGCAGCCTCCACCCTCCCCTTCCCTCCCTTCGCTTCCCCAAAAGTAGCACACAAAGGCCACTTGTCCTGCGCTGCCAGTGCCCCACCCCTGTCCCCACCCAGTTGCCCGCCACACCACTCCGTCCCCTGCCAAGAAAACGAGTGCATGCCTGTTTTAAATGGTGCCCTGTGTGTGTGCTGCCCAGCCCGCGGGACAAAAGCGGGTGTCAACGGTGTCCGTGGCAAAACCACACTGGACACCCCCCCCCCCAACCTCCGAATCTCCTCTCTCTCTCTCTCCCTCTCTCTCTCTGTCCACTCTTTCATTCTTTTGGTGTTGCCCAGAGCTACATCTGATACTCAAAACCCACAGAGGAAGTGAAACCAAGTTAAGACCGGCGCACCTCTAGATGACAGCACACCACCGCTCGCCCACAACACACCCACACACTAGCAAACCCCCCCCCCCCCCCAATCTTCCTAGTCCACCCCCTTCCCTCCCACATGCCAGACTTTATTAGACATTCAGAAAAGGAAAACAGGAAACATGCCGCTTGCCTGGAAAATGTTGTCTCCACATTATTTGCGTTCATGCATGGCAGCAGAATCAGGAGATGACTAAGGCGAGTGCACGGTGGGGGGAAAAAAAAAAAAATTCAAAAAAGAAAACTGGAAGACCCTCTGCAGTAATCCATGGAGGATTCCCCCGCTCTCCGCTCTCGCTTCCTCCTCCTCCTTTCAGTCCTTTAACCCTCACCACCACCACCACCCACCCTCCACCAGAGCTGCTCCTCTTGGTCTGGCCCTGTTGGTGAGGGGAAGGGGTCTTTGCAAGTGCAAGCTCTCAATAAGCCTCCGGCTGCATCATCTTTAGTCCGTGCCTTTGGGCGCTCGGAGAACAGCACCGTACGCCTGTGGCGTCCTCGCGTTCGTGCAAACACATGCACAGAGGTGGGTGCCGGTGATCGGATGGTCGCGGGTTGGAGAGGGAGGCGGGGAAGACGCTTTGTCCCTTTTTTTTTTTTTAATTCCCAGGAAGAAAAGGCTGCGGTCGGTGGAACGCGATAGCTGGAAACTCTGCTGCTTCCTCTGCTGTCAGCTGCGCAGCATCTATTGGCCGTGTGTCTCTCTCGCTCTCTCTCTCTCTCTCTCTCTCTCTCTCTCTCTCTTCTTAGCTACTCTCTCCTGCCTTTGTCTTAGCGGATAATGAACCTGAAGCGGCACTAAAAGAAATAAAAATCTAGAAACAATGAAAAAATAAAGTCTAAATCAAAAGCACCAGTCTGAACACACGGAGCTGAACTCTCTGAACGCGCACAATTTACAGCTGCAATCACTCATACGGTACACACACACACACACACACACACACACACACACACAGGCACAATTCCTCCTCCCTTTATCCCTCCTCCTGCTACTTTTTTATGTTTTATTTCTGATCTGGACTCCATGGTGTTTTGAGAACGCCTGCCCCTTTCTCCCCCCAAGTCCTCCCCCTCCTGCTCCCAGCTTGAGCCTCACATCCCTGTTTCCCCTCCTGATTGTTTGGTTTTCTCCCATGCTTTTCCACTTTCATCTAACCTCCATCTATCTCAAAGCGCCCACTCTGCTCTGGTATTTCGTGGGTTACTGGGAAGAAATTGGAAACGCCGACTACTCTTCCCTCTCTGTGTATTGTGACGCACACACTGCAAACTGTAGAGCAATTAAACACTCCAGCATTACATCTGTAGAGTTTGCTTTTTCTTTTTTTTCTTTTTTTTGCTGCACCATCAGGGAAGTCATCACAGCAAACCGCGTTAAGTTCACAGTTTGATCCCCAGAGGGAAGCTGAGGGAGGGGAGCGAAGCTGACAGATCCCCCTCCCGAATGACTGCGAGGAAAAAGCGGCTGAGAACACCATGTTTAGAATAACAAAGCGGCCAGAGAGCCTCCCCGCGACTCGGCAGCAGGTCCTCTGCGACAAGCGTGGCCAATGCACCGAGAGTCCGGCCCAGTCACACGCCAGGAACTATTATCACTGACAGGGGAGTGGAAAGGTGGGACAGCCTGGAGTAGCTCTGTGCTAAATTGTGTGTGTGTGTGTGTGTGTGTGTGTGGTGAGTTGTAGGTGTGTATGTGTTTTGGAGACGCGGCCTGTCATCCGAGCTGCCGTCTGTAGCGATGACACATCTGAGGGAGTGTGACCATTAAAGGCACGGCAGCAGCTCTCTTCCTCACTCACACACACACACGCACACGCGCGCACACACACACACACACACACACACAGCTCTGATGGAGCGCGTAGATACGGCTGCCCCTCTGATCTTTCTCTCCACAATAACATTAGGACTGGTGGGGGGCAGGGTCTTCTGACTGACATGTCGATACCGAAGGCGCCGGATCAAGGCTTCTCAGAAGATATGGCTGTACTGGGGGGTATCTGGGGGGATGGAAGTGAGGATTTGTTAATATCCACGAGGAACGCAGACTCCCCAGGTCAAAATGATCAGATGGTTTAAGGCTGTGAGAAAAGTAGCCAAACATATTCCAGCGTGGATTTGAGCGCATGGAAGTGGGTGTTTGCAGGGTTAAATTCTTAGGAGGACCTGGCTGATTACTCTGTTATCCCTCAAAAAAAAGAAAAAGAAAAAAAAGTCCTGTCAGTGCAAAGCACCAGCTTTGTTCCCCAGCAGCTGATGAGCGTGTTGTTCCATGTTTGAAGTGGGCAAGTGAACGCTAATGAGAAGCCCCCTCATCCATTCCCACCAACTCATGTTTCCACAGTCGAACTTGGGCTAAATAATTACTGAGTCCACATCTGCTTTGTCCCTCATTAACTGCTGAAATAATGCCACGCCTGAGTGTAGGACCACACATAGACAAGCATGCAGAAATTGAAATAAAGTGTGTAGTTTTTACCATGCAAAATACTTGGTTGGAAATTTAACCCCATAAAGGCTAAGCATATTGACAATTATATATATATATATATATATATATATATATATATATATATACAGTGATGTGAAAATAATTAGGACACCCTGTATAAGCCTGTGTGGGTTTTTTTAAACACATTTGGACATATGGATATTGAATATCAATGTTAAAAATGCTGGGAGATTCATGTAATATAACTAAACAATTAAAAATAAATTAAAGACTTTTTTCAGATTTTCTGTAAAATGTCATTCTAAACAAATAGCGAGGAATAAATTAGGCCACCCCCGGTGTTTTTTAGGACACCCCCACATTCATTCCCACTTAAAATGGCTAAAATAAAATTAAAAATTTTAAAATTAGAAAATGCAAATAAAAACAAAAACAAGGTTAGACATAGATACGTGAACATTTTTAAATAAAGAACTGAACATTTTTAAATAAAAAACTGAATATTTAAAGGGGTGTCCAAATTTTCACACACACACACACACACACACACAGCACGGTGGCACAGTGATTAGCACTGTGACAGCACAGCAAGAAGGTCACAGGATCGATTCCACCCCCTGACCATCGTGGGTTTGCTCCCACCCCCACACCATCGGTGACCCTTCTGTGTGGAGTTTGCATGTTCTCTGCGTGTCTGCGTGGGTTTACTCTGGGTACTCCTGTTTCCTCCCACAGGCCAAAGACGTGCAGGTTAAGTTATATGGCATCAACTGGGGATTCTAAATTGTCCTTAGGTATGGACGTGAGAGTGAATAGTTGTCTGTCTTTCTGTGTTGGCCCTGCGATGGACTGGCAATCTGTCCAGGGTGTACCCTGCCTCTTGCCCAAAGATGCTACTCACAAAAAGTTAGGGATATTTGGCTTTCGGGTGAAATTTATGGAAAATGTAAAAAGTTCACGCTACAGTGATAAATCATGAAAGTAGGACATTTAAGTAGAAGCATGCAGTGATGATTTCCACATCTCAAACAAATTATTGATACAAAAGCCAACAACAGTAGTGGGTATACCACAACAAAAAATGTCAGTGTCTCAATAACTTGTCATGTGCCCTTGAGCATCAATTACAGCTTGACAACGACGTCTCATGCTGTTCACAAGTCAACTTATTGTCTGCTGAGGCATGGCATTCCACTCTTTTTGAAGGACGGCCCTCAGGTCATTCAGGTTGTGAGATGCAGGGTTACGAGCCTCTACACAGCGACTCAGCTGATCCCATAGGTTTTCTATGGGATTCAGGTCTGGAGAAAGTGCAGGCCACTCCATTTGAGGTACCCCAGCGTCCAGCAGCCGTTCCCTAATGATGCAACCTTGATGAACTGGAGCATTGTCGTCCATGAAGATGAAATTAGGCCTGTGTTGTTCATGCAGGGGCACAATGACTGGATTAATGATGTTATTCAGATAGTATTGGCTTGTCACTAACATTCACAAGGTGTAGGGCAGTTCTGGATTGACTAGACACACTTTACCAGTCTGTAACACCACCACCACCAAAGGCTCGTCTGGAGACAACAGTGGCTGATGCATAGCGCTCTCCTTGACGTCTCCAACATTGTTGGTGGCCACCATTTCTGCTCAACATGAATCAACTTTCATCAGAAAACAGCACTGAGGCCACACGGTCCCTTGTCCAGCGTAAATGCTCCCTGGCCCATGCAAGACAATGACACCTGTGTCTGGTGGTGTGGTCAGGTACCCTTGCAGGTCGTCTAGTATGCAGACCACACTGATGTAAACGGTTTTGAATGGTCCCATGTGACACTTGGGTATCGCTCACCTCCCTTAAATGTGCCTAGGGTTGAATGGTATTCATCATTTCGTCCTGCAGGACACTGTCCACAATGAAGCGGTCATTAGCGTGGGATGTGGCCAAAGGATGTCCACTTCTATGCCTTTCTGTGACTCTTCCAGTCTCTCTGTATCTCTGTTGCAACCTGCTGATGACATTCTGTGACACTCTAAGCTCAGTGGCCACTTCCCTCGGAGAACATCCTGTTTGAAGCCTTGCAATGGCGAGGTAATGCTGATCAATTGTTAGGTGACGTCTTGGTCTCATAATATCAAAATGTGAACAGCATGATGTTTAAATACCAATTCTAACTGAACCAGAAAATTTATTGGTCAATTCACTGATCAAACACCTGTTGCGAATTTTGCCATCAAGCACCTTGTTAGAGAACAGCAAGTTATGCAAAAAGTACTGAAACACTGAACAGTTGGACATGTGCATTCAAAAGGCTAGAGAAGGTCAAATTAAGTTCACCTGTAAAGGTTATAGTGCATTTTAGGTGCATTCTGAAATTTCACCCAAAAGCCAAATATCCCTAACTTTTTGTGAGTAGTGTGTGCGTGTATGTACGTGCGCGTGCACACACACACGCACGCACGCACGCACACAGTGGTGTGAAAAAGTGTTTGCCTCCTTCCTAATTTCTCATTTTTTTGTATGTTTGTCACACTTAAATGTTTCAGATCATCAAACAAATTTAAATATTAGACAAAGATAACACAAGTAAACACAAAATGCAGTTTTTAAATGAAGATATTTATTATTAAGGGGAAAAAAAATCCAAAACTACGTGGCCCTGTGTGAAAAAGTGATTGCCCCCTAAACCTAATAACTGGTTGGGCCACCCTTAGCAGCAACAACTGTTGCTGTGCTCAGTCTCATGGCCTTTCTCTATATTTGTTGTATTTTGTGCTTTGTGGTTTCTGCATATCTTGTTTTGTTTCTTATTTTTCTCATCTCCTTGTTTATGTCATCATAGTTTTGTTACTCTTTTATTTAGTATTAGTTTACATTTATTTCTCAGTCCATATTGGTTGATATTTAATTCTTTATATCATACTGTTGTGCTCTCTCTCCAGGTTGACAGCTGTCAGTGGCACTTTCGGGTTTTTGCTCCACTGTGGGCAGTGTCTCTGTCAGCTGTCAGTCCCGTCTTCTCCCCTCTCATTGCTCCCAGCTGACCCGAATCTGTGATCATTGTTTCCTCCTGCCCGCTCATGGTATCCACACCTGCTATCATTTGTGTCAATTTATTTCTGGCCCTATTTAGGGACTGTTATTGCCCTCATTCATTGCTGGACTCTCAAGTTAATTCCCCATCAGAACCCCTTCCTGTTCTGATGCCCAACCTGCCTACTCCTGTTTCGCCATATTGTAAGTTTTGTTCTCGTGCACTGTTTGAACTTGTGCTTTTTTTTCATTAAATACCACAGACTAGCAGTCCAGTGTCTGGGTCTTCCTTTCTGCCTCGAGGGGCGATTCATGACATTTATCACATCTTTGGAAAGCTGAGTTCAATTTCTCTAGCCACACCAAGGCCTGATTATTACCACACCTGTTCTCAATCAAGAAATCACTTAAATAGGACCTGCCTGACAAAGTGAAGTCGGCCAAAATACCCTCAATAGTTAGACATCAGACTGGGGTCCAAAGAAATTCAGGAACAAATGAGAAACAAAGTAACTGACATTGATCAGGCTGGAAAAAAGTTATAAAGCTATATCTATAGCTTTGGGACTCCAGCGAACCACAGTGAGAGTCATTATCCACAAATGTGAAAACATGGAACAGTGGTGAACCTTCCCAGGAGTGGCTGGCTGACCAAAATTACCTCAAAAGCGCAGTGACGACTCATCCAAGAGGTCACAAAAGACCCCACAACAACATCCAAAGAACTGCAGGCCTCACTTGCCTCAGTTAAGGTCAGTGTTCATGACTCCACCATAAGAAAGAAACTGGGAAAAAATGGCCTGCATGGCAGAGTTCCAAGACGAAAGCCACTGCTAAGCAAAAAGGCTCATCTCAGTTTTTCCAGAAAACATTTTGATGATCCCCAAGACTTTTGGGAAAATACTCTGTGGACTGACGAGACAAAAGTTGAACTTTTTGGAAGGTGTGTGTCCCATAAGGAACATCATACCAACAGTAAAATATGGTGGTGGTAGTGTGATGGTCTGGGGCTGTTTTGCTGCTTTGGGACCTGGAAGACTTGCTGTGGTAAATGGAAGCATGAATTCTGCTGTCTACCAAAAAATCCTGAAGGAGAATGTCCGGCCATCTGTTCCTGACCTCAAGCTGAGGCGCACTTGGGTTCTGCAGCAGGACAATGATCCAAAACACACCAGCAAGTCCACCTCTGAATGGCTTAAGAAAAGCAAAATGAAGACTATGGAGTGGCCTAGTCAAAATCCTGACCTGAAGCCGATTGAGATGCTGTGGCATGACCTTAAAAAGGCGGTTCATGCTCGAAAACCCTCCAATGTAGCTCAATTACAACAATTCTGCAAAGATGAGTGGGCCAAAATTCATCCACCGTGCTGTAAAAGACTCATTGCCAGTTATAACAAACACTTGATTCCAGTTGTTGCTGCTAAGGGTGGCCCAACCAATTATTAGGTTTAGGGGGCAATCACTTTTTCACACAGGGCAATGTAGGTTTGGATTTTTTCCCCCTTAATAATAAACACCTTTATTTAAAAACTGCATTTTGTGTTTACTTGTGTTATCTTTGTCTAATATTTCAGTTTGTTTGATTATCTGAAACATTTAAGTGTGACAAACATACAAAAAAATGAGAAATCAAGAAGGGAGGAAACACTTTTTCACACCACTCTTGTGTGTGTGTGTGTGTATTCAAGATTCACTGAACAATTGGACACATGCCCAACTGTTCAGTGAACATGTTTCAGCACTTTTTACATAACAGCAAGTAACAGTTGGACATGTGCATTCAAAAGGTTCGAGAAGATCAAATTAAGTTCACCTGTAAGGTTATAGTGCATTTTAGGTACATCCTGAAATTTCATCCGAAAGCCGCATATCCCTAACTTTTTGTGAGCTCTGTGTGTGTGTGTGTGTGTGTGTACAGTCATGTGAAAAAATTTGGACACCCCTTTAAATAGTCAGTTCTTTATTAAAAATGTTCACATATCTATGTCTAACCTTGTTTTTGTTTTTATTTGCATTTTTTAACATTTATTTTAGCCATTTTAAGTGGCAATGAATGTGGGTGTGTCCTAAAAAAGATGGGGGTGTCCTAATTTATTCCTCACTATCTGTTTAGAATTATATTTTACAGAAAATCTTAAAGTCTTTAATTCATTTTCAATTGTTTAGCTGCATTACATGAATCTCCCAGTATTTTTAACATTGATATTCAATATCTATATGTCCAAATATGTAAAAAAAACCCACATAGGCTTACACATGGTTTCCAAAGTTTTTCACGACTGTGTGTGTGTGTGTGCGTGCATGCTTTTGCTGTCAAGCAGACACCAAATTAAATGGAAATTGTTAATTTGAATATAGCATATACAATAGATATAAATTTAGCTATGATGCAAAATAGCTATATTAGGCATAATAGATATTAAACAAACTTTCTACTCTCAGCTATGTACTGTAGATTATTTTATTGGACCTGCTCTTGCTGAAACAGGGCTTTGAAATTCAATAATAACATGTTTATGAACAATCATTGTTGTTCCATCATCACAGTCACAAAAAAGTCACATACTCGTGGGTATGTGCTGAATATGCATCACCCTGCATTAGTGCAATACATACACCACCTCGGCTTTATTTAGACTGGAAGAGGTTTGAGGTGAATTTGTGACACTTGTCCTTAAGTGGTTAAAAGACAAATACTGCGTGGGGTTGTGAAATATTCATCCATCCATCTTCTACCGCTTTTCCGGAGGTCCGGGTCGCGGAGGCAGCAGTTCAAGCAGAGAAGCCCAGACTTCCCTCTCCCCAGCCACCTGCTCCAGCTCTTCAGAGGGGATACCAAGGCGTTCCCAGACCAGCTGGGAGACACAGTCTCTCCACCGAGTCCTGGGTCTGCCCCGGGGTCTCCTCCCAGTGGGACGTGCCTGAAACACCTCAAGTGGGAGGCGTCCAGGAGGCATCCTAATCAGATGCCCATACCACCTCAACTGACTCCTTTCAATGTGGAGGAGCAGCGGTTCTACTCTGAGCCTCTCCCGGATGACTGAGCTCCTCACCCTATCTCTGAGGGTGAGTCCAGCAATCCTACGGAGAAAGCTCATTTCAGCCGCTTGTATCCGCGATCTCGTTCTTTCGGTCATTACCCAAAGCTCGTGACCATAGGTGAGAGTAGGAACGTAGATTGACTGGTAAATCGACAGCTTTGCCTTAGAACTAAGCTCCCTCTTCACCACAACAGACCGGTACAACGTCCGCATCACAGCAGATGCTGCTCCAATCCGTCTGTCGATCTCTCGCTCCATTTTCCCCTCACTCGTGAACAAGACCCCAAGATACCTTAAACTCCTCCACTTGGGGCAGGAGCCTGTCCCCAACCCGGAGAGGACAATCCACCTTTTTCCGGCTGAGGACCATGGACTCGGACTTGGAGGTGCTGATTCTCATCCCAGCCGCTTCACACTCAGCGGCAAACCGTCCCAGCAAGAGCTGTAGGTCATTGCTGGATGAAGCCAACAGGACAACATCATCTGCAAACAACAGAGATGAGATCCTGTGGTCACCAAGCATGACACCCTCCATTCCCTGGCTGCGCCTAGAAATCCTGTCCATAAAAATTATGAACAGGATCGGTGACAAAGGGCAGCCCTGGCGGAGTCCAACTCTCACTGGGAATGACTCCGACCGAGTGTTGGCAATACGAACTAAACTCTCACAACGGTCGTACAGAGACCGAATAGCTCGTAACAACAAGCCCGATACCCCATACTCCCGAAGCACCCCCCACAAAAATCCACGAGGGACGCGGTCAAATGCCTTCTCCAAGTCCACAAAGCACATGTAAACTGGTTGGGCAAACTCCCACAAACCCTCAAGAATTCTCGAGAGGGTAAAGAGCTGGTCCGATGTGCCACGGCCAGGACGAAAACCACATTGCTCCTCCTGAATCCGAGGTTCGACCAACGGCCGGACTCTCCTCTCCAGTACCTTGGCATAGACCTTCCCAGGGAGGCTGAGGAGTGTGATCCCTCTAAAGTTGGAGCACACCCTCCGGTCCCCTTTTTTGAAGAGAGGAACCACCACCCCGGTTTGCCATGCCAAAGGCACTGCCCCCGACCTCCACGCATGCCTCCGACCTCATGGATCGTCACCTTATCGTGGTGGGGGGGTTTGCGTGCCCCAGTGATCCCAGGAGCTATGTTGTCCGGGGCAATTTGCCTCTGATAGGGTCTCCCAAGACAAACTGGTCCTGGGTGAAGGGCCAGACTAAGAACGATCCAACAGACTCTCATGATAAATTCTATATCAAGGATTCAGTGTACCCCGCCCGGTATGGGGTTACCGGGGCCCCACCCTGGAGCCAGGCCTGGGGGAGGGGCTCGAAGGCTAGCGTCTGGTGGCCGGGTTTCCACCCATGGGACCCGGCCGGGCTCAGCCCGAAGGAGTTATATGGGTCCGCCCTCCAGTGGGTTCACCACCTGCAGGAGGGATCATGGGGGTCCGGTGCTATGTGGATTAGGTGGCGGTCAAAGGCGGAGACCTTGGCGGACTGATCCCAAGCTTTCTAAACTGGCTTTTGGTACGTGGAATGTCACCTCTCTGGTGGGGAAGGAGCCTGAGCTGGTGTACGAGGTTGAGCGATACCGGCTAGATATAGTCGGCCTCACCTCAACACACAGCTCCGGTTCCGGAACCAATCTCCTGGAGAGGGGCTGGAGCTTGGCCTTTTCTGGAGTTGCCCCGGGCGAGAGGCGACGAGCAGGGGTGGGTATTCTTGTATCGCCCCACCTTGCTGCCTCTATATTGGAGTTTTCCCCGGTGGACGAAAGGGTTGCTTCCCTGCGCCTTCGGGTTGGGAAACGGGTCCTGACCATCATTTGTGCCTATGCACCAAATGATGTTTCAGAGTACCAACCCTTTTTGGAGTCTGTGACTGGGGTGCTGGAGGGTGCTCCTCCTGGAGACTCCATTGTCCTACTGGGGGACTTCAATGCACACGTCGGCAACAACAGTGAAACCTGGAGGGGGGTGATTGGGAGGAACGGCCTGCCCGATCTGAACCCGAGTGGTGTTCAGTTATTGGACTTCTGTGCTAACCACAGTCTGTCCATAACGAACACCATGTTCAAGCATAAGGATGTCCATATGTGCACCTGGCACCAGGACACCCTAGGTCGCAGGTCGATGATCGATTTTGTTATCGTATCATCAGACCTGCGACCGTATGTCTTGGACACCCGAGTAAAGAGAGGTGCAGAGCTGTCAACTGATCACCACCTGGTGGTGAGTTGGATCCGATGGCAGGGGAGGAAGCCATTCAGACCTGGTAGACCCAAACGTATAGTGAGGGTGTGCTGGGAGCGTCTGGCTGAGGCCCCTGTCCGGGAGGTCTTCAACTCCCACCTCCGGAAGAACTTCAACCACATTCCGAGGGAGTCTGGAGACATGGAGTCTGAATGGGCCATGTTCTCCACCTCTGTTGTTGAAGCGGCGGCCCAGAGCTGCGGCCGCAAGATGGTCGGTGCATCTCGTGGTGGCAACCCCCGAACCAAGTGGTGGACACCAGTGGTGAGGGGGGCCATTAAGCTGAAGAAGGAGTCCTATCAAGCTTGGTTGGCTTGTGGGACTCCCGAAGCAGCTGAGGTGTACCGGCAGGCCAAGCGGAGTGCAGCTCGGGTGGTTGCTGAAGCAAAAACCCGGGTATGGGAGGAGTTCGGTGAAGCCATGGAACAAGACTTTCGGTCGGCTTCAAAGAGATTCTGGCAAACTGTTCGGCGGCTCAGGAGGGGAAAGCAGCTCCCCGTCCACACTGTGTATGGTGCGGATGGGACACTGTTGACTTCAACTGGGGATATCGTCGGGCGGCGGAAGGAATACTTCGAGGATCTCCTCAATCCCACTGATACGCCTTCCACAGAGGAAGCATGGTTTGGGGACGAGGGGGATGACTCACCTATCACAGGGGCTGAGGTCGCCAAGGTGGTTAAAAATCTCCTTGGTGGCCGGGCCCCGGGGGTGGACGAGATTCGCCCCGAGTACCTCAAGGCCCTGGATGTGAAATATTCAGTGCTACAAAAAAATGTGAAAGTCAGATTTAATCAGTTTTGTTTGAATTTATTTTTACATTTGTTTTGTATTACATGTGTTTATATTTGCTTCATATTTGTTTGGGGTGAAGGATCACTGGAGGCGTAGCACCTTTCCTAGTGGCTTATGGGCCTACAGGCATCCTAGACTGGTCTCCCCATATCCAGCACTGATGGTCACTCAAGAGCTGGCCACTCTAACTTCTCCTTGGTGAGGGCTGACCGTGTGTCCTGCTCATGGCGCCCCAGTTACCATCACAGAAAATGGCAATTCTTGGGGTGTAAACCCTGAAAATCAACCTCCCCTCATGTTTTTGGCGGTGCAACAAGTTTTCTCTCCAACCATGTCAGCTGTCCCACTGAGCAACAGAGACAACTAGCCAAGAGATGATGGGCAGCACGGTGATGCAGTGGTTAGTGCTGTTGCCTAACAGCTAAAAGGTTCCAGGTTCGAGTACCCAGGTTAGCAGGGGTGGGAACCTTTCTGTGTGGCGTTTTCTGCCTGTGCTGTGTGGGTTTACTCTGGGTGCTCTGGTTTCCTACGGTTATTGGACGACTTCCCCCCAGCCATCCTGCTGTTGCGTCCTTGGGCAAGACACTTTACCCACTTTGCCTCCGGTGTCTGTGACACTGGTGTATGAATAAATGTTTGGTGATGGTCGGAGAGGCTGGTGACACGGATTGGCAGCCATGTTTCTGTCAGTCTGTCCCAGGTCAGCTGTGGCTAGAGAGGTAGCTTATCACTATCAGTGTCTGCCTGGAGTGAATGAATAATGAACTCACTGTAAAGCACTTTGAGATGTAACTTGACATGTAAAGCAGCATATAAATCGAATCCATTATTATATACAGTATGTATTTGTTTATATTGTTTTTATCTGCTATGATTTACTGCCTCAGTGTTTCTTTTCTCACTTCACGTTATATTAGACATTCTACACAGTCAATGTTTAATCCAAGGTCAATACTAATGGTTGAAAGGAGAACTTTAATAAATATAAATATGGGGGGGGGGGGGGGTGAAAAGTTCATAGTGGTCAAATTTGGCAACTATGAACTTTTCAGCCCTCCTCGTAGTAACAGACACTAAACAAAGACATTTTCATTTTAAAAATTAATAATTACAAACCTGTAGGCCATGGTTAAATAAATCACTTCCAACATTGGTATTCCTTTTTCAAATTTGAGGTAACATTTACAAGAGCACTCTGAGAAGAGTGCAATATCCCCCGCCTCCGTTTTCATCAAAGATCCCAAAACTTACTGACGGACAGCAGTTTTCAACTTTTCAATATAATTACTGTGGCAGAACCAAATCATGATAAGCACATCATCCACGAATATACAACAAAGTATACAACCCATAGTTGTAGGTCAGGATCCCGAGGTGAACCTGTGTAGCACGTTTGGTGACCCTAGAGAGCTTTCCACGTTCTATAGTAAGAGATCATTGGGAGTGCCAGCCTTGACCTTTGACCTTTTGACCCCAAACCTGTAGTCAGAGGTTATGGTGTCAGAGTGAACCTGTGTACCAGGTTTGGTGACCCTAGCTTTCTTTGTTGTTGAGATATACTTTATAAGGCATTTTGATGTTGACCTTTGACCTTGTGATCCCAAAACCATAGTCACACTTCAGGGTCACAGGGTGAACCTGTGTACCAAGTTTGGTGACCCTAACTTTACTCGTTGTACAGTAATAAGGCATAGGGAATGTTAGCCTTGAACTTTGACCTTTTGACCCCAAACCCATAGTCTGAGCTCAGGATCCCAAGGTGAACCTGTACACCGGGTTTGGTGGCCCTAGCTTTACACTTTTTAAAGTAATAGTAAATGTAGCATTTACCATAGTGCAACTGCAATGTTAACTTTTTTCTTTGACCTTTGACCCCTTGACCCCAAACCCATAGTTAGGTCAGGGTGTAAGTCATCCAAAATGTGTATTAGATACAACTACTGTATTGATTTGAAAAGCCTACATCATTTCTTTCAGTAGTTAATGTGTTTAGAAGATTTAGAGAAAAATCTGACCTTTGGCCTCAAGGTCGTCCAATGAGAGTGAAATTGCGATATGTGCATCATCAGTGTATATCAAACCATGGTAACAAGTTTCAAAACAATCGGACTAAAACTGTAGGATAAGTTGATTTCACAATAGTGGGATGGACAGATGGACTGACCCGTGACATAATCACCCTTTGGGCTTCGACCAGTGGGGGTTAAAAAAAAAAAAAAGGTACAGTTCATATACTTAAATGATGATCAAATGTACTGATTAATGTGGAGTTGTCATGAATTCATGATACTTATCATGAAGTAAAGATGAATTAATGATAAGCTAATGTTGATATCACTGTGACTACTTGTGACCAGGGCTTGACATTTTCTTTGCTCACCAGCCACCGTGGCTAGGGATTTTCCAAAGTTACTAGCCACTCAGCCTTTCCAACAGCCACAGTTTTGTAGTTGGAAAATTATGTTTATGATCAAATTTGACTATCACATGCTAAAATTTACTTGAACTAAATTTAAAACCCTTTTAAAGTAGAACTGAACTCACCTTTTTGCCAAAAAAGTAGAATAGCAGATTAATTCCTTATTACCTATTGTATTTTTCAACACATAAAAGAAATTTTTAGGCCGTGCGATGGCCAAGCTATAAGCCGATAAACTTTTGCCTCTGGCTGGCAGTGCCAAACAAACCGGAAGTAGTGCAGACGACGCTGCGTGACGTCACGAGTGTGACCCTTATCAAAACAACAATGGCAGATGATAGCAGTTCCAGCAGTCAAGAACACCAGAGTTTTCAGAGTGAAGAGGCATTCAGGATCGGTGACAAGACAGAGGAGGATGCAGGAGTGTCAAGTGAACAGGAAGAGAGCGAGGGAGGCATCGAACCGTACAGATTAGAGCCAGAATTTTCGGGGGATTCCAGCACCGACTCAGACTGCAGCAGTGATGGGGAGGAGAGTCGCTTATTGAATACAGAATGGTGAGTCTTTACTTTGGCATGTTTGGGGTGTCAGGATAAGGAAAATTAACAATAAAAAAGAAAGGGAAAAAAAAACATCAGCATTTTTCCAACTTATTACAGTTATCCCTCACTTATCGCGTTTAATGCGGTCTTCCTTCGCTGGGTATAGGCGCTCGGCAGGGAGCGAAGCTGGGTAAAACGTCTCCGCCAATCAGCTTGCGAGATAAAACGTCTCGGCCAATCAGCTTGCGAGATTCCCGAGCAGGCTGGGGAGCCGGGGAGAGCGGGCTCTCCGTGTTGATACCTGATGTTCTAATGTAGTCTCCCTGCCTTCTCATTAGAACATCAGGTATCAACACGGAGAGCCCGCACAGCTCAAAATCTACCTCTCTGACCACCGCTCCACTCCTCTCCGCCCACCTCTTCACCGCTCGGGAATCTCGCAAGCTGATTGGCCGAGACGTTTCACTTCGCAAGCTGATTGGCCGTGACGTTTTACCCAGCTTCTCTCCCTGCAGAGCGCCTTCTTTATCGCTCGTGTTGCTTAGTGGCACTTTTCGCTGTTCTCTTGTGCCTTTTTGTGCAAAATAGTGCTTGTGACGCCCTTGGGGGGGGGGTGATGCTACTTCGCGGTTTTTCGCTTTTCGCGGTCGGTTCTGGTCCCCATTAAACGCGATAACTAACTAACTAACTAACCTGCACTTATATAGCGCTTTTCTAGTCACAAAGACCACTCAAAGCGCTTTCATTAATACTAACCCTCTATTCTAAGGGCCTATAGGAAACAGATATCTAGGGACAATTTAGAACAGCCAATTAACCTAACATGCATGTTTTTGGCATGTGGGAGGAAACCGGAGAAATCCCGGAGTAAACCCACGCAACACAGGGAGAACATGCAAACTCCACACAGATCACTGTTGGTCGGGGGCTGGGATCGAACCCACGATCCCACGATCCCCACAATCCCCCGGCCAAGGGTAAACTGTGCTGCCGCAGTGCTAACCACTGCGCCACCGTGCAGCCCGATAAGTGATGGATCACTGTATATCTAGAAACGCATCGCTTCCCGGTCGCTTTTCCTCCCCCTTTCTTTTCTTTCGTCGCCATGACAGCTTTCCTTGGCCACTGAACAGATCTTCCCAGGTGTTGGAAGTGTTTTGTAGTCGACTATCACGACAAAATGCACCAAAAACAACCAGTGTCGACGTGCTCGCAATGGTAAACATGAGGACTGGGTCACACTCGTGACGTCACGCGGAACTCCGGCTGCGCTTTGGCGGATTTGTCTGATTTTTCAGGGCGGGAAATTCTAAATCGCGATTTTCTCCAAGATTCTGGGACTTGTGGAGGGGGTGCCAATGATAAATTATCTTTATAATTGTATGTACTATCACCCAGTGCCGTTCAATTCAGTTCTACTTTAAATGTAAATGACCCTTATACATGGGGGGGGGGGGGCTGAAAAATTCATAGTGGTCAAACTTGACCAAATGTGGTTTTTTTTTCAACAGTCTCCCCTTCAGTCCACACACTTCTTCCATTGGTGTTGCAGCACTTGGATCCCTGCGGCTGAAAAATAAACCACATTTGGTCAAATTTGACCACTATGAACTTTTCAGCCCCTCCCCCCCTAAAAATAGGAAGAGAATGTTTAATTAGTCTGTTTAATTATTTATGAACAGCAGTAAATACTGTAAAACAGTCGAGAAAAATATTGGCAATGTGAGAATGAAGTACAGGTAGATTTGGGGTCTGTCCCAATTCTCATTCGTACCCCTTCCTCTTCCCCTTCGCCTACCCTGTGGCCCTTGAGGGCTGAAAATGACCCCTATGAATTGGGACACCCCTTCAGGCTGCACTGTCATTAATAGTTGCTGATGGATTTAACCTAAATGGACATGTTAACTGGCATCAAACTGAGGATTCTAAATTGTCCTTAGGTGCGACTGTGAGAGTGAATGGTTGTCTGTCTTTCTGCGCTGGCCCCGCGATGGACTGGTGATCTGTCCAGGGTGTACGCTGCCTCTCGCCCAGAGATGCTGGGATAGGCTCCAGCTCCCCCATGACCTGATAAGGATCAACCAGTAGAAGATGGATGGATGGATGGATGGACACTACCTGTTTTCCCCAGAAAAAAAAAGAATAGAAAGAACAGAAAACTGATGAGGAAAAAAGTCTCATCTTCAGGAAAAAATGTCTCATATTTACACAAACAATTCTAATCAGTAGAAAAAGTCAGAAATTTACTAGAAAGAAAGCTGTAAATTTACAGAGAAAAATTTGGATGCCCTGGTGGGCAGGTTTTGGCCCATGGGTCATATGTTTGACACCCTTGGACCAGTCCATTAAAAATACATATTTAGAGGGTAAAGAGCTATCCACACCAAACACAGTAATGACTATAAAATTATAGTTTTAATAAAAATTGTTCTAAGTATGCCTCCTCACCAATTAATGTAATATTATCACTAACAGCAGAGCCAAACATAAGCTGCACACTCCACACCGGCTTCACCCAGCCACATATATGTTTGTCCTGCTGCAGGACGAGACCATTTATGGTGCCGCTGTAATCAGTAATCTTAAAGGATTTTTTTAATTAGACCAGTACCTCGGGCAGAGAAAAAAATAAGAAGAAAAGCAAAAAGACTGTGGAATTATTCACCTGATTTTTCTCTTAGCTCCAGACTCTGGACTCACACAGGGAGGATAAAGTGAGTGCACAGCGCAAAGTGGAATCACAAGGACTTGCAAATAATTAATAATAGTAATAATAATAATAATTTCAGCTTGGATGCATAGAGCGCTGTTTCACAGGGCTGCTGTATGCATCCAAATACAGTCTATGATCATTTCTCCTCCTCCTCCTATTGCACACTCAGATCCCGCTGAGAGCAGGTAGATAAACGTCCCCAGCCTCTATAATTGATTTCAGCACTGCTGTCAAAGCAAGTGATGGCCGGATGTTTTTGATTGGCTGAAAGTTTACCGTTAATAAATTTCGGAGTTGTAGTTTTATAGTCTCACACTGTGTTTCTTATTAAAATGGCTGTTTGTGAAAACTACAACCTGCCAAAGTGGCTAGTGGGAGTGGCTGTCTTACCAGCCGCTGTTGAGATCTACTCGCCACTGGCGTGTTGGCGAGCGTTAATGTCAAGCCCTGCTTGTGACTGTGATGCCAGAGTGGGTTCATCACAAATTCTTCATTTGTTTGTCATTGGTTTATAGTGAGAAACATGAATTCGTAGCAACGCTACATCATCATTAGTCATGCTTTAGTTCAGCATTACCCTGACAGAAAAGTTCAACTTTGATATTCAGATAGTCAGCTTTTTTTTTCGGTTCCAATTTTTGTAAAGGCAAATTAAATATACCAACATTTGGAGAAAAAAAAATGCAAACTAACAAGAAGTAGGAAACTCGATAACATAAAAGGTCATCAATTTATATGAATTTGCAAATACACGAAAAAAAAAATCTAATTATGTCAAGGAATTGAAAATTCATGAGCAAAAACATCTTACATTTTTGACAAAAGCTGAAAATTAAAAACGGCATATTTATAAGAAATGAGTAGAACATTTACGAGTGGAAGTCATCATGTTTTAAGCAAAGGCATATTTTGTTTGAGGGCAAAACATTGCAATCCACCCCCCCCCCCAAAAAAAAAGTCACAAAATTCTGGTAGGACACTGACGCTGATACAGTTCACTGAGGCAGAAGAGAGACAATAACAGAATACTTGGGTATTCACTCTGGATTATTATATATTCAGAGCCCCCAAATCTGGTACTCAGGATAACCCTAAACATGATATAAGCTAGAAGACATCAATAAAACATTGCATTTCTGCTCACATGAGTGATAAAAACCAAAACTTGGCTGATATGGGTGACTGGACTTGGACCAGATTATAAAACCTACACAAGCATCAGTCTGACTCCTGCTAAAACAGCCAATCTAAAAACCATTCCTTCTGCAGCCAGAACTGCAGAGCGGTTTTTCCACAGATGCAATTTCCTTTACTGAGTATTTTCATACTTTAAATCCAGAGTTTAACTATTCAGATTACTTCAGAATCTACATTCATATCGCTCCCGAGCTGCAAAGCCTCTTTGAGCCCTGACCTTTTGCATAATGAGACATCAAGAGCAGCAGTCACGCTCTGGAAGACCCAACAAATGGTCCGAGCCCACTCACAGTCCATGCAGATTTAGCACAGAGAGGGAGGCCTCCCCTTTAACCAGCCTACTTATACGGTATGCGCCCTTTTCCTGTATGTGCTAAAACTTGGCTGCTGAGTGGACACTGGATGTGGGGGCCTGTTAAATCTTCCTAAAGGCTTCGGCTGACCACATTATGACTGAAGGTTCAGCGGTTCATTTCAGATGCCGGACTCAGGTCAACAAGGGTTCAGCTCAGCAGCAGTTTTACCCTAGAGAATACCAATCGCCAATTTCAATATTACACTGTAAAAAAAAAGTTGTCTCAACTTAAAAAAGTTAGTGTTCGGGCTGCCTTAAAATTTTAAGTTGACTGAACTTGAAAAGATATGTGGTAAAGACATATAAAACACATAAACTCAAGTTCAGTCAACTTAAAAATTTTAAGGCAGCCCGAACACTAACTTTTTAAAGTAGAATAGCCCTAATTATTTTTTACAGAGTTGCATTCTTCCTTTTTTAAAAAATAATCTTTTCCCCATTCCTACCGCTATGGGGTAGTCTAGTAGTTTTATAGTTTACAAGAACATGATTTCTGCAGCTATAAGAAAGTTAAACTGAAGATTATTTTTAGACCCTTTTAAGGCCACGTGGTCCCACATTACAATTAGCTTTATCCAATTATTTACCACTGCTGAAATTACTGCAAATTTTGGATCAACATATCCAGCTCACATTAAATTTGCACTTTCACTAACTGATTAAGTTACTAAAGTGAAATACCTGGAGCTAACTTCTTAACTTCATGGGAAAATAAGTCAGAAATTTGTGAGGGAAAAAAAGCTACAAGTTTAAGGGGGAAAAGTTTCAAATTTAAAAGAAAACGTTCTCAAACCCAAGAGACAATGTTCTCAATTTAATGGAAATGTACTTCAGAAATTTGTGAGGAATAAGTTACAAATTACTAGAAAAAACTTGCACAGTTATGGCAAAGGTTGTTCATAAATTTATGAAAAAAGTAATACGTTTATGAGGAAAGAGCGGCAAATATACCGTACCTGAAAAAGGTGCAAATTTGCAAGAAAAAAAAAATCCTCTACTTAATTTGAAAAAAGCGGGAAATTTGATAGAAAAATGTTACAAATTTAGGAGAAAAAAGCTGTACATTTACAAGAAAAAGATCAGATTTAGGGATTGCCATTTTTAATCAAAATTAAGGCCTTGATTCAGATTTTTTTTTTTTTTTTTTGGCAAATGTTCAGTCACATTTAAAGAATACATTCTTCCTTATAGTTCTATCTGACTCCAAATACAAAGATGCAGTAAATGGTTTAATTGTGTGAAAGTTTAAGATGCTGGTTGTGTCTTCTGCTCCACAGTAAGAGGCACACCTTGAAAACTACATCACAGTGGTCTCCTCAGTTTCTGAACACTTCGAGAACAGATGATGCAATGCAGTGGTAAACGGGTTCTGGTGCAACTTTTTTGAAACGTGTCTCTTACATCAATTTTTAAATGAGCATAAAAGAGGATGCAAGTTGTTTGGATTTGAACTCGGGACACAGGCAGTTTTGGAAGAGAAACGGTGTTTTCAAAATGTAGAAATAAAATGACACCAGACCTAGAAATATCATATGGCTTCCTTAACATGAGATGAATAAAAAAAAAAACACAATAACATACATATGCTTGACAAAATATAATATAAACCGCTATTGCTTGGTCATGCAACATGATGCTCACTTTTCTGAATAAGCATGCTTGCTTGGATGGTTGTATAACCACCAGTGTTGATTACATTTAAGAGATCACAAATAAATTGTGGCTAAAAAAGGAAAATTTGCCAAGATCTTATCCAAATTAAACAACAACAACAACAACATATGTTTGATAGCTGTGCTCTCATTGAAAACAGCTGAGGGTAAAGCTGAAGAAAAAGAAAACAGAGTAAATGTTTTGTTTCAGTTTCAGAAATCCAGGCGTTGAACCAGCAACCCTCCAATCACCAGGCTACATCTCTAACCATTAGGCCACCACTCCTCAAAGAAATGAAATATTACTTATAATAACTAGGGGTTGGAATATTAACACATTAACGTTTAATCACTGTAGTGCAATTAAAGCATTAAAAATAATGAAAAATATGAAAATGTAAGAAAATTACCCCCATGTCACTTCCTGTTATTTGCCTGCACCTTGGAGCCAATCCATGGTTACAAACGCCGCCACCCACGGCAACACGCCAATGAAGGAGAAGGAAAGAAAAACACCTCCAGGTGTCAAGACACCCAGACCTACCTGACAGACAAACTGGCAAAATAAACCACCAAAAACTGTTGCCCAGTCAACACAGCAGACGACAAGGGAGGCCCGCCCCCAGAAACCCATAATGCTAACAAGAGAACCTGAACCAGCAAAACCGTAGAAACCAGAGGAAGCATCTGAACCCCGCAGGTGAATTGTCTGACGTAGGCTATGCTTGCAGTGTGCACTGACATGATTTTTGCCTCTGAGTTCCAGCAGCTGCCTCAATATAAAGAAGAGCAGGTCTTGTTGGTTTTCAGGTTTTAAAGTAGTGACATGATTTAGGACCCAGGAGACAGACACTGACACGGGCAGATAGTGACAATAATCTTTATTTGATAGTGAGAGTGTGTAGTGCGAGTGTGAGTGCGTGGATAGTGTTCTGGTCACTGGAGCTGAGCAGCCTGGACGGAGACCTGGCAACCCTGGAACATACAAGCAGAAAACAATTACTTTTGTTCCACACTCGTGATGAGCTACAGATGGAGAGGCTTACTTGAGTGCAGCACAGGTTTCGCCCTGCTGAGATCCAGCGGCCGTGCAACGTGGAGGTGAAGGTGTCCGTGAACGTGCTGGGGATACCACCCGGGGCTGTGACGAGGGTAGTCCTTCTGATGACACCGGCTGTGGCTCCACAGACCGGGATGATGGTAATCCTGACGATGACGAGGTTAGTGATTCCACAGAACGTGGTGATGATGATATAGCTGATAACGATGACAGAGACTCCACTGATAGCGGTGGCCAATACTCCTGCAACTGATACAACAACAGTTCTGGAAGCTGAGGAGCAAGACGTACCGGTAGTCGTGGTGGTAGCGAAGCGCTACGTGTGCGAGATGGCGTTACCCCGTCAGCTGGGGACACAGGTCCGCCGCCTAGGAGGTCCACCTGTGCACAGGGGTATAGACAAGGGGTTGAGTAGCAAATTGTTCTCTTACTTGGTTGACACTGATGAGAAGTCCTTGATGAAGCAAGAGAGGTTCTTGACGAGGCAAGAGAGGTTCCAGACGAGACAAGAGAAATTCCTGACGAGACCAGAGAGCGGAGTTCAGGCTCATACTCCGACGAGGAGGACAGACGACTCCGTGCCGGGCTGTCAGCGACGCTGGCTTTTAACAGCCGTTGATTAACACCTGTTGGTCTGTGCGCAGCTGGAGTTGATGACGCCAATGACGGCCCAGAGGCCGCCATGACAGTACTCCCCCCTCTAGCAGTGCCTCCAGGCACCTGCCCAATCCTACCTGGATTCGCCCGATGGAAATCGCGAATCAGCTGTTTATCCAGGATCAACGCTGGGCGAATCCAAGAACGATCCTCCGGTCCAAAACCCTCCCAGTCCACCAAATACTGAAGACCACGACCCCGCCTGCGGACATCCAGGATGGCAGTCACCCCCCAGGCCGGATGGCCATCGATCATCCTCGGGGTTGCGGGAGCCGCGGGAGCAGGGCACAGGGGATCAGAGACGTACGGTTTGACCTGGGAGACATGAAAGGTGGGGCAGATACGCATCGAAGAGGGGAGAGACAAGCACACAGACACAGGGTTAATAACACGATTAATGGTGTAGGGGCCAATGAAGCGCTTAGTGAGCTTACGTTTTTCGGCCGGTACACCAATATTCCGGGTTGACAACCAGACTTTCTGACCCACCTTATAGTCCGGGGCGGGTCTCCTATGCCGGTTGGCCACCTGGATATTGCGTTTGGTAGTCTTCAGCAAGGCTTGGCGAGCGAGGAGCCAAACTCGCCGGCAGCGCTTGATGTGTGCCTGGACTGAAGGAACCGCTACCTCCTTTTCCTCCTCCGGGAACAGCGGAGGATCAAACCCGAATGATGCCTTGAACGGGGAGACGCCCGTAGCCGTGAAGATCGTGGCGTTGTGAGCGTACTCAATCCAAGGAAGGAACTTGCTCCAGGAGGATGAGCAGGAGGAGATGACACAGCGTAGGGCGGCCTCAAGCTCCTGATTAGCCTGCTCGCACTGGCCATTGCTCTGGGGGTGATAACCAGAGGAAAGGCTGGCTGTGGCTCCCAGTGCCGCGCAGAAAGCCTTCCAAACTTGTGATACAAACTGAGGTCCTCGATCTGACACAATATCAGCAGGGATGCCATGAAGATGGACCACATGTTGCACAAGGAGATCCGCTGTTTCCTGGGCCGAAGGCAAACCCCGAAGTGGCACAAAATGGGCTGCCTTCGAGAACCGGTCCACGATGGTTAAAACCGTGGTGTAGTCATCTGAAATGGGTAAACCAGTCACAAAGTCCATAGCTACGTGAGACCAGGGGCGTGAAGGAACCGGCAACGGGTGTAGCAGGCCCGCCGGGGGGGATGATGTCGTCTTCCCGGTGGCGCACTGAGCGCAGGCCCGGATGTAACCTACAACGTCCTTCCGTAACCCTGGCCACCAGAAGGTCCTTTGGAGGAGATCCACGGTCTGACCCACTCCAGGATGACAAGCCAACTTGGAAGCGTGACCCCACTCGATCACCTTGCCCCAGATAGCGCGTGGAACAAACAAGCGGCCCGGGCCCCCCCCCCGGGATCCGGCTCCGTCTTCTGAGCCTGGCGAACCGTCTTGCAGATTCCCCAGGACAGGGCGCCCACGACGCAGGAAGGCGGCAGGATAGGGGTCTCCTGGTCCTCAGAGGATGGTGTGTCAAACTGCCGTGAGAGGGCATCCGGCTTACCGTTCTTGCTTCCCGGCCGGTACGTGATGGTAAAGTTAAAACGGCTGAAGAAGAGGGACCAGTGAGCCTGGCGTGCATTCAGGCGCTTCGCCGTCCTGAGGTACTCCAGGTTGTGGTGATCAGTCCAAACCACGAACGGCTGAGCAGCCCCCTCCAGCCAGTGCCTCCATTCCTCCAAGGCGAGTTTCACTGCCAGTAACTCCCCGTCTCCGATGCTGTAATTTCTCTCTGCAGGGGTGAGACGGTGAGAGAAATAAGCACAAGGGCGAATCTTACCGTCCTCAGGAGAACGTTGGGAGAGTTCCGCTCCAACTCCCGAATCAGAGGCGTCCACCTCCACCAAGCACTGCAGCTTCGGGTCCACCTGAGTAAGGACTCGGGCCGAGGCGAACTCCCTCTTGAGCTTCTCAAACGCTCCAGCTGCCTCCTTACTCCAGCAAAACGGGGTCTTAGGGGAGGTGAGAGCAGTCAGAGGACGGGCAATATTACCAAAGTTTGGCACGAACCTCCTATAAAAATTAGCAAACCCCAGGAAACCTTGAAGCTGCTTTCTGGAGGTGGGTGCAGGCCAATCCACAACCGCCTTGACCTTGGCCGGGTCAGGGAGCACCTGGTTCCGAGCTATAATAAACCCAAGGAAAGAGGTTTGATCAGTGTGGAACTCACATTTTTCAGCCTTGACGAATAGCTGGTTCTCCAGGAGGCGCTGTAGTACCCTGCGGACATGCACCTGATGTTCCTCTAGTGTGCGGGAGAAGATGAGAATGTCATCAAGATAAACAAAAACAAACGAGTTCAGAAAATCCCGTAATACATCATTTATCAATCGCTGGAAGACGGCTGGAGCGTTAGTTAACCCAAACGGCATTACCAGATACTCAAAATGTCCGCTGGGGGTCCGAAAAGCCATCTTCCACTCATCTCCTTCCCTTATGCGCACTAGATGGTAGGCATTCCTAAGGTCCAGTTTAGTAAACCAGGATGCCCCCTGGAGGGAGTCAAAAGCAGTGTTCATCAGAGGCAAAGTATATTTGTCTTTTACTGTTATTTCATTCAGTCCCCGGAAGTCGATACAGGGGCGTAGTGAACCGTCCTTTTTTCCAACAAAAAAAAAATCCGGCTCCCACTGCCGAAGACGACGGGCGGATGATACCAGAGGCCAAGGACTCCTTGATGTACGTATCCATGGCCTCGCGCTCCGGGGCTGATAGGCTGTAAAGGCGGCTAGCAGGAAGAGGGGCCCCAGCCTTCAGGTTGATCGCGCAGTCATAAGGACGATGGGGGGGTAAGGACAACGCCCGAGACTTGCTAAACACTAGCCCCAAATCGTGATAGACCTCTGGCACCTTGGACAAGTCCGGTGGAGATGAATCAGGCAGAGGCACCTTGACGGATGGGGCGCACGCCGCTGATTGGAGGCAGGCGCTAAGGCAGAACGTACTCCATGCCGTTACTCTCCCAGCTTGCCAGTCAATGGTGGGGTTATGTAGGCGCAGCCAGGGGTACCCCAGAATAACGGGCGAAGAAGAAACGGGCAGCACTAGAAACTGAATTTCCTCCCTGTGATTTCCTGATACAATAATTGACACGGGGGCCGTCTGATAGGCAACGGTGGTCAAAGACGCTTTAGACAAGGTGATCAGTTTGACAGGGGGGTCTAGAGTCTGACAGCTAAGGCCCATCCGGGTTGCCAGGTCTCTAGAAATGAAATTTTGCTGAGCTCCAGAATCTACTAACGCTAGTGTGGAGTGTTCTGTATGTGTATGGATAAGTCTAAGAGGTAATCGACAACAAGTAAGGGGTTCTTCTGAGTTCTTGCCCGTGAATCCCCCTACTGCGATCCACGGGCCTTCCCTTTTAACTTATTGGGACATTCGAACACCCCATGTGACTCCTTCCCACAGTAGAAACAAAGACCCTGATCCCTGCGGCGTTGTTTCTCAGCTGCTGACACTTTAGACCGGCCAATGATCATAGCTTCTTGATCCGGGGATTCCTCTGACGCAGGTAAAGCGAGAAGAGGAGAGTTAGGGACGCGAGGGCGGAGTTTAACCGAACAGGAAGTTGTACGCCGTTCAGCCGCCCGCTCCCTTAATCTGCTATCCACACTAACCGCTAGGGCAATCAAATCCCGCAAATTGTCCGGTTTGTCCCGTGCCGCTAACTCATCCTTTAGCTCATCGTTAAGACTACGTAGGAAAATACCACACAGTGATGGCTCCCCCCACCCAATCTCTGCAGCCAGGACCCGGAAGTCAATAGCGTAATCAGCAGCTGATCTCTTTCCCTGTTGTAAGCTCAGCAGCCGTTCTGTCAACACCTCACCCCTATCAGTATGGTCAAACACGGACATAAACTCAGTCACAAACTCCTGGTAAGTAAGCAGGGAATAGCTTGGTTTAGCCATGATTGAATACGCCCAGTCTAAGGCTCTTCCTGCCAGCAAATTTATGACATAGCCAATCCGACTTGAATCAAGAGTGAAATCCCCCGGAACGCGAAGAAAAACTGACTCACATTGTAATAGGAATCCTCGAGCTTCCCCGAGTTTTCCGCTGAACCGGGCAGGTGTAGGAATAGGGGTGAGGCGAGAGGACGAGGAGGTGTTAGCTTGTCCAGATGCTAAGCCTGCAGGGGCTGAGATGTTTGCAGTCGGGGAAATCATCTGGTGTCCTTCCAGACGATCCAGCCGACCATTAATTAAGGTTAGTTGGTTTAAGATTACTGTCTGCTGGTGAGCTAGTAAATCTACCCGGGCGCTAAGAGTGTTGATTTGGCGCGACAGTGAACTGTCCGCTGGGTCAACGTGACGGAGTCGTACTGACATGATTTAGGACCCAGGAGACAGACACTGACACGGGCAGATAGTGACAATAATCTTCATTTGATAGTGAGAGTGTGTAGTGCGAGTGTGAGTGCGTGGATAGTGTTCTGGTCACTGGAGCTGAGCAGCCTGGACGGAGACCCGGCAACCCTGGAACATACAAGCAGAAAACAATTACTTTTGTTCCACACTCGTGATGAGCTACAGATGGAGAGGCTTACTTGAGTGCAGCACAGGTTTCGCCCTGCTGAGATCCAGCGGCCGTGCAACGTGGAGGTGAAGGTGTCCGTGAACGTGCTGGGGATACCACCCGTGGCTGTGACGAGGGTAGTCCTTCTGATGACACCGGCTGTGGCTCCACAGACCGGGATGATGGTAATCCTGACGATGACGAGGTTAGTGATTCCACAGAACATGGTGATGATGATATAGCTGATAACGATGACAGAGACTCCACTGATAGCGGTGGCCAATACTCCTGCAGCTGATACAACAACAGTTCTGGAAGCTGAGGAGCAAGACGTACCGGTAGTCGTGGTGGTAACGAAGTGCTACATGTGCGAGATGGCGTTACCCCGTCAGCTGGGGACGCAGGTCCGCCGCCTAGGAGGTCCACCTGTGCACAGGGGTATAGACAAGGGGTTGAGTAGCAAATTGTTCTCTTACTTGGTTGACACTGATGAGAAGTCCTTGATGAAGCAAGAGAGGTTCTTGACGAGGCAAGAGAGGTTCCAGACGAGACAAGAGAAATTCCTGACAAGACCAGAGAGCGGAGTTCAGGCTCATACTCCGACGAGGAGGACAGACGACTCCGTGCCGGACTGTCAGCGACGCTGGCTTTTAACAGCCGTTGATTAACACCTGTTGGTCTGTGCGCAGCTGGAGTTGATGACGCCAATGACGGCCCAGAGGCCGCCATGACAAGTAGCCTTTTTCCAATTTGCAAAGTTTAATAAATTCCCAGTCTCAGGGTATAAATACATAAATGTAGTTCAAGAGAAAGGTTTACTACACGAAAGAAATTACGGGCATATCAAGACAGGGAAATCAACTGATAGCCTACAGTATATTTACTCTACTTTTATTTTTGATAAACTATTCACTGTCTCTGTTTGTGGCCCTAGGTTGACCCCAACCACGAAGGACTTAAGTAAAACTCAGAGTCTATTAATTCCCTGATGATATGTGAAAAAACCTGAGACCAAAAAGTGTCAGGTTGCAACTAGGGATGTTAATGATTAATTGACTTTCGATTAATTGTTGATAAGAATTTAGTTGACTAAATTAAATTAGTTGTCAATTAACTTGTAACTCAGCAGTCCTTTTCAATTGGAGCTTATTCTATGAAATGTAGTGGCGTTGCCGTTCAGGTGGGAGCGCATGTGGTCACCCATTGCCACATTTCAACCGAAAAAGCAGAAGCCCCAGGGTGCATGTGCTGTGCAGGGCAAAAAAAATCCGCCCTTCCGGGTTAGGAGAATCACAACAAGTTCTAATGGCACATTCCAATGTCCACCCACCCGCTTCAAATCAACAGGGCGGACAAACGGACTGCAGCGAGGAAAATGACTACACGAGCGCAAAAACCTATCCCCGCTGCCAGCGGACCGGACTCAAGTTCCCACTGAGGTAATAGACAATAGAGGGAGCCCAGATTGTACTGGGTTTGTCTGGCTTGCCGGGGTACTGTGATAATGTTTAACATGCAACAGATGACACAGCTCACAATTTATTTTTCTGTTAAAACAGTCTACCAGTGCATCTCAGTAAATTAGAATGTGGAAGGTTTTTTTTAATATAACTAAAAAAGATAAATTTTGCGATGTTGGTAATAGTTCTTTAAAATAAATAAAAAAATCATGACATTTGTAATTTACTGAGATGTACCAGCACATAGTACACACTATACAGTGCAAAATTTGTTAAACTAAAAAAAAAAAAAATGCCATTGTCTGTAGTAAAAAAAAATGCAAATGATACAATAAATCATTGAGGAATACGATGTTCATGTTTTATTCATTCATTCATTCATCTTCTTCCACTTAATCCTTTTCGGGTCGCGGGGGTGCTGGAGCCTATCCCAGCATCTTTGGACAAGAGGCAGGGTACACCCTGGACAGATCGCCAGTCCATCACAGGGCCAACACAGAGAGACAGACAACCATTCACTCTCACAATCATACCTAAGGACAATTTAGAATCCCCAGTTTGATGCCAATTAACCTAACTTGCTTGTTTTTGGCATGTGGGAGGAAACCGGAGAAATCCCGGAGTAAACCCACGCAGACACGGGGAGAACATGCAAGCTCCACACAGATCACTGTTGGTCGGGGGCTGGGATCGAACCCAGGATCCCCCGGCCAAGGGTGAGTTGCTGTGCTGCCGCAGTGCTAACCACTCCGCCACCGCGTTTTATTCAGTATATGAAAAACAGCAACTTTTTATATGTTAAAGACCATATTGTACTGAGGGAAATTCAGATTCTCAGGAAAATTGCCGCTTATCAATTAATTGTTAATCAATTATCCATTAATGAATTAAATGATAACTTGCATCCCGAATTGATAGCCTATATTTCTTCTACTTTAATTTCTGATAAACTACTCACTGTCTTTGTTTGTGGCCCTAGGTTGACCCCAACCGTGAAGGACTTAAGTAAAACTCAGAGTCTATTAATTCCCTGATGATTTGTGAAAAAACACGAGACCAAAAAATGTTAGGTTGCAACAAGTGTTCAAGCGAGCAACACAGTCAAAATTATTGAAGACAGCTCGCTTCTAAATTTCAGATTTTCTCTTTTACTCTTAATACGCTCTAATAACCCATTCCTCCAAATTAAAACCCAAAAGGAAACATGCCTCTTCCAATGACAAGCTCAATTTTCCACCACCGCAGCCATGCTAAATGAAAAACGGGTTAAAAAATAAAGTTGCAACAAATAGTGATGCACACAGCAACAAACCAACTAAATGTCTTCTATTATTTTGACAAATACATTGTGCCATGGGGTTTAAAAACCGAACGAAGGTAAAGTTAAACATTTCATCCATCACGTCAGAACACAGACACTGATATCTTTAAAAACACAACTTTAAAAAAAAAAAAATACACCCATTTCCACCCATGTAATGCAGTTGAAACTCCTCATCCAGCCCAATTATAATATCAGTCCACTCTTTCCTATTAACATTCAGTCAAGAGAGTCACTGTGCAACATTAATGAGTTTGGAGTGAGGCAAAGAGGAGTATCGGCACACATTTTTTTTTTTTGGAGAGACTCCTTTAATTTTCCCATGGTGGATTTTTATTAAGAGGTCCATGGTATTCCACTGGGAGGCACCTGTCATGGCAACCAGGGTAAACACGTATGCGGACCCAAATGCTGGACCCACAAAACCTACCCCCCCCCCCCAGCGGTGGTCAACACCAGTGCTCAGCTTTTGTTTTTCTCTGCTTTCCCTCCCACGTTTCAGTCCCAGCAGAACTGTAAGGACCACGGATGAAAAGATGCAAGGATGAGGGACAGAGATAGTGAAAGAGAGAAATAAGAGAGAGAGAGAGAGAGAGAGAGAGAGAGAGAGAGAGAGAGAGAGAGAGAGAGAGAGAGAGAGAGAAGGAGAGAGAGAGAGAAGAGCTAGATTACAGCACGGGAATGCAAATGAGAGCTTTTTTTTTTTTAATATGGGAGGGAGCCAAGGAGGGCAGGCAGTCTTTATTTTCAAGGCAGAAACAGCCCCCCGTGGCCTCTGGATCAGTTGTTGAAACAGCAAAGGGAAGAGCGTGAACACTCACTCTCCTTTTTACTTGGGGAGAAATAAAAAAGAAGAAGAAATATAATAAATGCAACACCCACAATTCTCAGAGGCTGGCGCAGTCCTAATGCAAAATGATGTTTTTCTTTGCTTCCACACCACCCCCTCCTACTCCTGAACTCACTCCTTCCTCTGCCTCGTCCGCCCCAAGACGCACCAAAAGTTCCTGAAAAATCGGCACGCCGCCCGACTAAACAACGCTGCCACCGCGCCACCTCCCCCATATGGAAAAACAGAGAGAAAGTGAGTGAGCGCAAGAGCGAGGAGGACCGAGCCAGCAGCAGGTGGTCTCCAGATGTGGTGGCTCTGGGGACAGGCCACTCTAGAGCTGTTAAGGGGCGACTCGGAGCTCCATCCTTCCCCCAGTTTTTTTTCCCCCCTCTTCCATCGCTCCTCCTCGTCTTTCAGTGACAGGAGCCATCTGGCCTGGCAGCGAGAGTGGAGCACAGAGTCCCAATCCTCCCAAGTGTGGCCCCTGTGTGCCACTCGACAGAGTGCACGGGTAAATAAACGCACACACAGCAACACCCCCCCCCCCCCCCCCCCCAATGGCTGTCACATGGCTATTAACCCATTGAAGCAGCAGCCCAGCTGTGCTCCATTACGATAAATACACCAAGGTCGTGGGGTCTTGTCAGCCAGGACTCAGCCATCAGATACTCGGAGGTGTCCACTTACAGCCTTTTAAAGCTCACTTTGCTAAAGAGTTACAGGCATTTTCATCATCACAATTCCCCCCCCCCCCCCCCCACTTCATCTCCTACCACCCTCTGGAAAAGAACTCCCACCCACCTACTCATCCACCTCCCTCCACCATGCCAAATGATATTTTACACTCCCTCCGGCAGGGAAGACCTCTTCCCTGCAAAACACAATACCCTGAAACCCATTTTGGGTGCATAATATGACACCTGGAACACCTGACACCTTTAAGCCGCCGCACAACTGCACCGAGAGCCAAGTTAACTGATGCGTTTCACCTGAGCTAAAGTGCAGATACCTGTAGGTAACCGGGTGTTCTCAAATACATGAAAAAAAAAAAAATGCAAGTCCCCTAAAATGTTTCCTGGAAGAAAAACAGCTTCCTTTATTTAATGGAAAATAAAACAGCTTTGTTCTCTCCAATCTCAGCCATCACGGCTCTGCTAAGAACTGCTGTAGAAAAAAGTTAAACTCCTGGCTGCCTGTTCCTGTAGGAACATTTGGTCTTTGTAAGCATTAGGGAATACTCTTTAACAGATTCCTGGGTAATTGTCTGTACTGAAGCAGACATTGGGAATTGGGTAAAATGGACTGTAACGGTTGAAAGGAAACAGCGTTGACATTGCTGCCTGTTCTCTTGGGTACTGATCAATAGAAACATTTATTTATATTAGCATGTATGAAATCGTAGATGATGGATATGCCCTTTGAATATTTTTTAATTTAATACTTTTGTAAATTTATGCCATTAAGCATCGCATGCATCACATAAGGGAAGGTCTTTCAGGAAATCAATATCAGCCTATATCCTGTACACTAATGCCAGCAAAGTCTGGGAAGCTGAGCCAAAGGGCCATTGTAGTGAAAGACTTCATTATTCTGTACTACTAATTTTAGAGCTGACAAACTATCCCAGAGGCAATTCTGTTTCTCTCCTCTCTTCTCTGACACCCTGATCATTCATATGCATATGCTATACCATCATCTTTGTTCAATTAAATACTGCGTCATTTATCATCTTCAGTTTGATTAGGAATAAAAGAGAAATAATTCCTTGTGCAAAGATTAGGTGTGAATCTTCAGTAGTACTCACAATTTGAGTCAATACAATCCAGCCATTAATGATTCAAATACAAAACAATTAACAATGCATCTTGATGCATCTCCAATTTTTAAATTTTGTAATGCATTTTTTAGATTTGAGCATTTATTTTTGTAATTCATGAAGGGTCTCTCTGTGGATCGCCACCTTATTGTGGTGGAGGGGTTTGAGTACCCCAGTGATCCTGGGTGCTATGTTGTTGGGGGCAAGTTGCTCCTTATAGGGTCTCCCAAGACAAGCTGGTCCTGGGTGAAGGGCCAGACCAAGAGTGGTCCAGTAGATGAAAAGAGTTCCATCCAGGACCCAGTGTACCCAAAGGGTCTGCCCTCCAGTGGGCATCATGGTGCTATGTGGAATAGGTGGCCCCCAGATAAGCTACAGAAGATGGATGGATGGATTTATGAAAGGGAAAATACTGAATTGCTGCATGGATCAAATTATAAATCATTTTTCTTTGCTTTACTACATGACTACTTTTTTAAGGGACAGGAACTTGACAAGGGCCAGCACTTCACCTGGCCCTCTCCCCCACCACGGGGACTGGAACCACCAGATAGTCCTCCAACCATTTTATTATTGTCATTTTATCATTTTTATATTCAGTGACCAGTGTTGGGAGTAACATACATTACTATAAAACCACTACTTTTGCAGTAACTTGTTTTGTAACAAAATTACTGTTTAAAAATTCAGTAATACATTACAGTTACTGAAATTTGAACATATTCGTTTCTTGTTATATTTATGTATAAATATGGATATATATTTTTAGCATAAATTAATATACAAACTGACCCTACTGTAGCTGAGACACTGCTGTCAATCAACGTGACCTGTCACAAAGACCCATGAATCCTCATCGGTATGAGCGGAGGAAGAGATGAAGCAACTTTCTGTTGCAGAAATACACATATTGTTTTTCCTTTCTCACGGTTAAGGACAAAAGTATATTGGTGGATTGCAAGCAAAGTGCTGGTTGAGATCTACTGCAATCTTCAGAAGTTCCTAATTAAACAGCAACAAGCTCCGACAAAGCTAGTGCTAACTATGCTAACAGCGTAGTTAGCACTACCACTAGTACTGCTACGCTAATAGCTAACACCGTGAAGTGGTGTACTCTATTTAAACACCCACGGCTGTTATACATCTGGACTGTTTGTGACCCAGCAAGAATTAAACCGACTGACTGCCAGATACGTCGTTCAAGACTGATACGTCGTTCATCTTCTCTATCCCCTCACCCCCCAGCCAGTCACAGCAGATGACTGCCCCTCCCTGAGCCTGGTTCTGCTGGAGGTTTCTTCCTGTTAAAAAGGAGTTTTTCCTCTCCACCGTCGCCATGCGCTTGCTCACAGGGGATTGCCTGATTGCTGGGGTTTTTCTGCAACTGTGGGGGTTTTTGCTACAGTTGAAAGTGCTATGAGATGACTGTTGTTGTGAAATGGCGCTATATAAATAAAGTTGAATTGAATTGAATTGACTGAAGACGTGCTATCAACAGTCATTTTCCTTCAGACAGCTAAGGCTGTTAGCCACTGAAGTTAAAAAGCATTTACCTGCTACCTGGACAAAGAATTTTCAAAAATGGATTTTAATCTCCAAAAGACATTTGAGGGACTGGATCATGTCTCTGTCACAGCAGACGTTTGGACTGAGGATAATGAACGTTTCCGTTGGATCACAGCACACTGGATTAATCCATCATAAAGGTAAAATAAGCATGGACAATTTTATGTCCCGCACACTGACCCATGTGAGGCAACACCAACATGAAAAACTGTGAAGTTCTGTCTGAAACGGTCTGTTTTCAGCCTCCCATTAATAATAATGAGCCCGTAGTGTAATTCATTAATTACATTATCTTGTTATTTATGCAAGATAATTTAAGCATGCATTTAAAAAGTAACGTGAAAGATACTTTTCCAAGTAATTAATTACTTTAATCATGCAGCAACTGGGAAAGTAACTCAATTACTTTTGAAAAGAAGTAACTTGTAACTGTAATTAGTTACTAATTTTTAGTAACTTGCCTGACGCTGCGGGTGACACAGTCGCCCGATAACCTTGGTGTAGGTACCAGATGTGCTTGGGCTGCCAGATCTGCTCTGGGTCCTGCGCTTGCTTATGACGTGATGACATAGTGCTTTGCGATTGCGATTGGTCAATCTGAGAGTTTGTGTGTGTGTGTGTGTGGGGGGGGGGTTCCTGCCAAATGTTATTAAACAGTGCAATTTACAAACTTCCTGGCACAAGAAAATAAAAACTTGAACAACACAAATGAAAGATGAAAGAAGGAGATTAAATATTATTCTCCAATAAGGGAATAGTATAAATCAGAACAAAATACATTCAGTTAATGCATCAAATAAATCCATGATGGAGTGATTTTCTTGTGTTAAGATCTTTAAAGAAATCTAACTTTTTATTTCGATTTTAAACCCAGCTAAGTAGGGTAAAGCGTTTTTCCATTTATTGATGTGAATATGGTATTTAACCAAAATAACAACAATGTTGTTCTTGTTTGGGATATTATACATATTTAGATTAAAGAGACAGACAGACAGATTTCAGAAGCTAATACCAATCAAAACTGAATCTGCTTGAGGCCCTGCTCATGACGCTGCAGTCAAAGTTTGCCTTTTTGATTCATACTGTTAAAAATTCACCAGCTTTAACAGACCAATATAACTTACTGAGATTCACCAGTATGTGCAAACATGTAAAAAGTCCCGTTAAAGTTAAAACACCAGCACAACCCACTGTGTCGGCCATTACCACAGGAACAACAGAGAAACTTCACTGATCCAGTCCAAGTGCAAACATTATCATGGAAGTCTGTGAAAATCTTCACCCTGAAAGGAGTTTTTAAAAAGTCCTTTTTAGTACCTGAAAATGGTGTTTTGTGTGTGGATAAACGGTGAAACCCACATATTAAAAAAAAGTGATGTTTAAAAAATACCTGTTTATGTCTGGCCTTAGATGGTTAGGTAATATTTTATTTGTACTTGTAGAGATATAAAAAAAAAAATTAAAACAAAGACATATTTTTTTAACTACAAACACGGACCAATCACAACATGCCACGTCATCAAAACAACCGTCCAGCCAATCATATTCTGCAACGTCATAAACAGTCACAGGACCCCGAGCAGATCTGGCAGCCCGAGCACATCTGATACCTACACCGGCACAACGCAGTGCAGCAAAGAAACATGGGTCAAAACACATTGAAAATCCTACAGAAATGAACGTGCACAGAACGAATGCAAAGTGGAGTGTATGGTACCAACTTGCTGTTGTTGTCTAGTAATTGCGGAGGAGACTGGGAGGACCGGAGCTGCGCGAACAGCACCAGTGGGGACTCTTCCCCGAGCTGCCCACCGGTTTGGAGCCACCCTCAGGCCATGGACAAGCCCAAGCTGCCGGCCGTGTGCGTTTGCCTCTCCGCCATGTGCACGTCACGTTGTATGTGTGGCACACATGCACACATGCTCACGACATGCAATCGATCTGGCCGTTCCTCTCCACAAACACAGCGACACCGACCTTCTAATTAGACATTATAGGACACAGCCACGCAAGCACACAGGGAGAAGCCAGTGGGGGTTCCCACTGGTGGGCTGTGCGTGCCCACATCCCGGCTAAGGACAGCGCAAGCGGCCCACTCCACTGCAGTGCTGCAATTAACAACCCTCCACTGCGCACGTGCAACAGCAGTTTTCAACATTGTGACCGAATTTTTCTGCTAATGACAATCAAGAATAGCACTTCAGAGTTTCACACAGGTGGCGATATCTCAATTAGTAACATTCTGCATTGACGCAGAGGCCCGCATTACGATGCATCTAAGAATCGAGACATTTCAACACCTCTAACAAATACAGCTCCGGAAAAAATTAAGAGGCCAAAGAGCCTACTGCAAAATTATCACTTTTTCTGGTTTTACTATTTATACTCATGTGTTTGAGTAAAATGAACGATTTTGTTTTATTCTCTAACCTACTGAAAACAACTCACTAAATTTCCAAGTCAAAATATCATCATTTAGGGAATTTATTTTCAGAAAATGATAACTGGCACAAACAAACAAAAAAGATGTTGCCTGTAGAGGTGCTTTTGGATGTACTTTTAGATCAAATAATGGAAAGAAGACAAGTTCATGTTCATTCTTAAACACAACAATAAGTTTTAATTTAGGAAGAACTCAAATCTGTATTTGTCTAATAACTGATTTTTATTCACAATTTCCATGTGTCTTACTGTGCTTAGATGATCACCTAATCAGTCCCTCCTTAAGTAGACTGAGGTGTCCTTGTGTTGGAATTTAAGAGACACTCAAATTGAATGGCTGCCATACATGTAGAGATGCTAATTTGTGATGCTTTTTCCAATAAATTTGCAGCTTTTATCATCAGCTGAAGACTTTTTTTTTCTTGCACAGATGTGTAGCTTTTTTCATAAGTGTGCAAAGTGCTCCAAAGACATAAAAGATTTTTAAAGTATAGCTCTCTCTTTTCCTCAATGCTCATTTGAAATATTGTCACGTGGAAGACACCATGACAGTTTCTGCTGCTTTGTTTGCTTTCAACTGAATGAATAGCAGCCAGTAACTTCAATCTGCAGCGCGGGCCGGGGATCAAACCACAAGACAAAAGACTAGAGAGGAGGACAATGGAGAAACACAATGGGCCACATGGGATATGAATGACCGCTGATCGATCAGGACGGACCACAGCAGACCGAAGCTGTGCTCATTCCTGGAAGAGACAGGCCTTCCATCAGTTCTACCTGAGAAATATTCCTATTCTTTTCATCTCCACTTTTATTCTTCATCCTCTCTGTTCCCCATTCTCCACCCCCTCAGTCTTTGGCCACAGACCATGAAAACAGTAAATATGTGTGCAAGGTAAAGCAATTGGTTAACCTTTGAAATATCCCTGCAATGAGATCTTTTCAACTGGGGGGGAAAAAATGAAGAAAGAAAAAAAACCCCACACAATGTTGGCCACCACTTCAGAGGGGATATTCAATATCCATGAGCTTTTTCATTTCACACTGATGAATAATTCAGGGTGACCTGCCCACCACTGAGTGAGAAGAGAGAAAGAGGGAGGCATATGAAAAAAAAAAAATGAGCGGGGAGGTATGCAGAGGTAGATGTCTGCTTTAGTGGATGCAGCTGTTCCTGTTTGACAAGCACAGGACCAGTCTCCTCCCTGGCTGCTGCAGTGAGAGGAATAAAATGCAGCAGAATTGACTATGGATAATTGGGGGAGATTATATCAAAGTGATTCCATTCTCGCGGCAGGAGCGGCGTGTGCACACACCGCCGTTTGTCCTGTAAACAAAACTGCCATGGGATGGCAGAGACTAGTGAAGTAAACATGACACTGCAATCTCCTGAAATGGCTAAATTATTCCAACAAGGCATCTCTTAAGTGTTGACTTTACAGTTTGGGGAGGATTAAACTCCGATAAGAAGCAGTTAATGCAACTACAGAAAAATTTAGTAAGTAACAACAGAAAAAATTGTTGCAAACTCATCAACACCACTGATGAATCTTTAACATCTAAGCACAAAGAGGAGGGCAAAAGCCCAAACCGAGCAGAACACCTCTGACCCCGCGCGCACAGGTCAGCTGCTACTTATCGCATGCATACACAAAAACCACACACTCGAATGTTCAAGCTGTCACAAGCAGGGAGAGACCAGCTGTTCCTCATTCGCTCGAAGGCTCCATTCCCTCCATGGGTTGGCTGGCTTCGCTGAAACCATTAATTCCTCTGTGAACACAACCGATGGTATGGAAAGATCAACCATGAGAAAACAGCGAGGGAGGAGTTAGAGTGGACGGAGCTCGACAACACTTTTTTTTTTTAAAGCCCACTTGTTGTTGTTGTTTTTTCCCCCTGAGAAAACACTGCAGCAGTGGAAAAACAGATTTCCCTTAGTATATTTCCTCTGGGACAAAAACAATACAGAGTTTGAGTAGAGATGGAGCAGATGAGAGTTTATGTAACATTTACCAGCTTTGGAGGAAACTGGGAGATAACCCTTTAAAGTGGATTTCCTGTTCATTGCAACATATACTAGAACAACAGTGGATGCACATATTAAGCATGGTCAAAGCTGTAAATCATGCAGTCAGAGTAAGGCAGTAACATTTTATTTGTTGGATTTATTTTCTCCACAATCACTCCCTATTCTCATTCACTTTCTAGATCTCTCTTTTTCCCCTCTGTTCACTTAATAATCACTTAAGGGCTATGAAAAGAGTTTAATTTTCAATTATTCCTGACAGAGGTATCTAAGTAGCTACTTGTGTCAATGAGATGAGCTGATGCAATAATGTTTAGTGAGAATGAGAGATGTTATGCACCCAACCTGACATGGTAGATATTTTTCAGATAATTCACAAATGTCTTCTGCATTTTCCAATGATTACTTTTAAGTTCTGACATCTTCAAAGATATACATGTAATATTAAAGACCAAAAATATTTCTATGTTGCTTTACAGCTCATCAAAAAGCTGTCTGTAAAGTGTTTTTTTTAAATTATTTTTTAAAAACATTAATGAGCCTCAAATCTAACTGGGTACAGGTTTTTGGAGTGGGTCAATCAAGGGTTAAGTAGTCAGACTTTTGCTAACTTAGAGAACCGACGGTAAGGCTTCTTGGCTTGTGACATCATAAAGCCCAGGATGTGCAATCAGCTCATTTCTTAAAGAGATTAACTAAACAAAGACAGTGTGTATTTCTTTGTGAAGTGAGCATTTTAATACTTTAATGGCTTACAGTGGTCCATGGTTCTATTATACAGGGTTAAAACTAAGGATGCATGATAATATCAGTACATTAATGGTACTGACCAATAAAGCATTTAAATTTATTTATCAGCATTGGTACAATGTTTACAGCCAATAAAATATTACAGTCAGGAGTGATGTTTGGCTGTGACATTATGCTTTTCCTGGAGTGTGACAGAATGATGTCACCACATATGGCAAAGAACAAGGAAGCAAAAAACACACAACACAAGGATATTAATCCACAAAGCCAAAGCAAGAGAAAGGCACAATGGCAATGACAAAAAACTTCAGCAGCCCAAACAAAGACAAACAAAAGCACTCTGAGGCAAGTGCAATATCCCCCACCTCTGTTTTCTCTGAAGATCCCAATACTTACTGACGGAGAGCAGTTTTCAACTTTTCAGTATAATTACTGTGGCAAAACCAAATTACGATAAGCCCATCATTCACGAATATACAACAAAGTATACAACCCATAGTTGTAGGTCAGGATCCCGAGGTGAACCTGTGTAGTAAGTATGGTGACCCTAGAGAGCTTTACACATTCTATAGTAAGAGATCATAGGGAGTGCCAACCTTGATCTTTTGACCCCAAACCTGCAGTCAGAGGTTATGGTCTCAGGGTGAACCTGGGTACCAGGTTTGGTGACCCTAGCTTTCTTCGATGTTGAGATATACTTTATGAGGTATTTTGATATTGACCTTTGACCTTGCGATCCCAAAGCCACAGTCACACTTGAGGGTCACAGGGTGAACCTGTGTACCAAGTTTGGTGGCCCTAGCTTTACTCGTTGTACAGTAATAAGACATAAGGTATGTTAACCTTGCTCCTGGTGGGTCAGGCCAGTGCCAGTGCATGCCGCCAACAGTGTGTGAATGTGTGAATAGCAGGATCTGTAAAACGCTTTGGTCATCTAAAGATGAGTAAAAGCACTTATAAAAGCGCTATATAAGTGAATGCCATTTACAATTTACCATTTAAGATTGACCTTTGACCTTTTGACCCCAAACCCATAGTCAGAGGTCAGGATCCCAAGGTGAACCTGTTTACCAGGTTTGGTGGCCCTAGCTTTACTCTTTTTTATAGTAATAGTAAATGTAGCATTTACCATAGTGCAATTGCAATGTTAATTTTGAACGTTGACCTTTCACCCCTTGACCCCAAACCTATAGTTAGGTTAGGGTGTAACTCACCCAAGATGTGTATTAGATACAACTACTGTATCGATTTGAAAAGCCTACATCATTTCTTTCAGTAGTTATTGTGTTTATGATTTTTAAGATTTATGGAAAAATCTGACCTTTGATCTCAAGGTCATCCGATGAGAGTGAAATTGCAATATGTGCATCATCAAAGTATATCAAACCATGGTACCAAGTTTCAAAACAATCGGACCGATACTGTAGGAGGAGTTGATTTCAGAAGACAGTTACTGTCTATGAAGTGAGGTGAAACAGGAGGTCATAGGTCAGGGGCTACAATTTCCGCAAAAATCATCTGATCAGAACCAAATTGCAATATGTGCATCCTCAGTGTACATCAAACCATGGTACCAAGTTTCAAAACAATCAGAACAAAACTGTAGGAGAAGTTGATTTCACAAAAGTAGGACAGACAGACAGATGGACGGACTGACCCATAACATAATCCCCCTTCGGTCTTCGCCCAAAGGGGTTGAAGAGCCCTTTGGGCTTCGACTGGTGGGGGATAAAAAACCTGACCATAACCATCCGAGGGCCAAAGGCATCACACAGCCGCCCCTGGCCACCAAAGACGTTGGCAGAGCCACGGACTCCACTGAGTCCTGGCACCCGATGCCCAGTTGTAGGTAATTTTCAGATTTGGCCTTACCCGAGTTGCAAGCTGTAATTTTTTAACATCACATATTGAGGTGGTTCTAAGTTACTGTTTGAATGAAAAAGATGCTGCTGAGCAAGCTCCTATTTTGAAGCGATTTATTTCATCCAGTTTATATGATGCTAGGTTTGAATACTGTAAGTCTGTCAAGCCCATGCTGCCTTATTTGCCGCCATCAAATATGTGAATGTGAATCCCCCCTCATGGATCGTCACCTTATCGTGGTGGGGGGGTTTGCGTGCCCCAGTGATCCCAGGAGCTATGTTGTCCGGGGCAATTTGCCTCTGATAGGGTCTCCCAAGACAAACTGGTCCTGGGTGAAGGGCCAGACGAAGAACGATCCAACAGACTCTCATGATAAATTGTATATCAAGGATTCAGTGTACCCCGCCCGGTATGGGGTTACCGGGGCCCCACCCTGGAGCCAGGCCTGGGGGAGGGGCTCGAAGGCTAGCGTCTGGTGGCCGGGTTTCCACCCATGGGACCCGGCCGGGCTCAGCCCGAAGGAGTTACATGGGTCCGCCCTCCAGTAGGTTCACCACCTGCAGGAGGGATCATGGAAGTCCGGTGCTATGTGGATTAGGTGGCAGTCAAAGGCGGAGACCTTGGCGGACTGATCCCAAGCTTTCTAAACTGGCTTTTGGTACGTGGAATGTCACCTCTCTGGTGGGGAAGGAGCCTGAGCTGGTGTACGAGATTGAGCGATACCGGCTAGATATAGTCGGCCTCACCTCAACACACAGCTCCGGTTCCGGAACCAGTCTCCTGGAGAGGGGCTGGAGCTTGGCCTTTTCTGGAGTTGCCCCGGGCGAGAGGCGACGAGCAGGGGTAGGTATTCTTGTATCGCCCCACCTTGCTGCCTCTATATTGGAGTTTTCCCCGGTGGACGAAAGGGTTGCTTCCCTGCGCCTTCGGGTTGGGAAACGGGTCCTGACCATCATTTGTGCCTATGCACCAAATGATGTTTCAGAGTACCCACCCTTTTTGGAGTCTGTGACTGGGGTGCTGGAGGGTGCTCCTCCTGGAGACTCCATTGTCCTACTGGGGGACTTCAATGCGCACGTGGGCAACGACAGTGAAACCTGGAGGGGGGTGATTGGGAGGAACGGCCTGCCCGATCTGAACCCGAGTGGTGTTCAGTTATTGGACTTCTGTGCTAACCACAGTCTGTCTATAACGAACACCATGTTCAAGCATAAGGGTGTCCATATGTGCACCTGGCACCAGGACACCCTAGGCCGCAGGTCGATGATCGATTTTGTTATCGTATCATCAGACCTGCGACCGTATGTCTTGGATACCCGAGTAAAGAGAGGTGCAGAGCTGTCAACTGATCACCACCTGGTGGTGAGTTGGATCCGATGGCAGGGGAGGAAGCCATTCAGACCTGGTAGACCCAAACGTATAGTGAGGGTGTGCTGGGAGCGTCTGGCTGAGGCCCCTGTCCGGGAGGTCTTCAACTCCCACCTCCGGAAGAACTTCAACCACATTCCGAGGGAGTCTGGAGACATGGAGTCTGAATGGGCCATGTTCTCCACCTCTGTTGTTGAAGCGGCAGCCCAGAGCTGCGGCTGCAAGGTGGTCGGTGCCTCTCGTGGTGGCAACCCCCGAACCAAGTGGTGGACACCAGTGGTGAGGGGGGCCATTAAGCTGAAGAAGGAGTCCTATCAAGCTTGGTTGGCTTGTGGGACTCCCGAAGCAGCTGAGGTGTACCGGCAGGCCAAGCGGAGTGCAGCTCGGGTGGTTGCTGAAGCAAAAACCCGGGTATGGGAGGAGTTCGGTGAGGCCATGGAACAAGACTTTCGGTCGGCTTCAAAGAGATTCTGGCAAACTGTTCGGCGGCTCAGGAGGGGAAAGCAGCTCCCCGTCCACACTGTGTATGGTGCGGATGGGACACTGTTGACTTCAACTGGGGATATCGTCGGGCGGTGGAAGGAATACTTCGAGGATCTCCTCAATCCCACTGATACGCCTTCCACAGAGGAAGCAGGGTTTGGGGACGAGGGGGATGACTCGCCTATCACAGGGGCTGAGGTCGCCAAGGTGGTTAAAAATCTCCTTGGTGGCCGGGCCCCGGGGGTGGACGAGATTCGCCCCGAGTACCTCAAGGCCCTGGATGTTGTTGGGTTGTCATGGTTGACACGCCTCTGCAACATTGCGTGGAGGTCGGGGGCAGTGCCTTTGGCATGGCAAACCGGGGTGGTGGTTCCTCTCTTCAAAAAAGGGGACCGGAGGGTGTGCTCCAACTTTAGAGGGATCACACTCCTCAGCCTCCCTGGGAAGGTCTATGCCAAGGTACTGGAGAGGAGAGTCCGGCCGTTGGTCGAACCTCGGATTCAGGAGGAGCAATGTGGTTTTCGTCCTGGCCGTGGCACATCGGACCAGCTCTTTACCCTCTCGAGAATTCTTGAGGGTTCGTGGGAGTTTGCCCAACCAGTTTACATGTGTTTTGTGGACTTGGAGAAGGCATTTGACCGCGTCCCTCGTGGATTTTTGTGGGGGGTGCTTCGGGAGTATGGGGTATCGGGCTTGTTGTTACGAGCTATTCGGTCTCTGTACGACCGTTGTGAGAGTTTAGTTCGCATTGCCAACACTCGGTCAGAGTCATTCCCAGTGAGAGTTGGACTCCGCCAGGGCTGCCCTTTGTCACCGGTCCTGTTCATAATTTTTATGGACAGGATTTCTAGGCGCAGCCAGGGAATGGAGGGTGTCATGCTTGGTGACCACAGGATCTCATCTCTGTTGTTTGCAGATGATGTTGTCCTGTTGGCTTCATCCAGCAATGACCTACAGCTCTTGCTGGGACGGTTTGCCGCTGAGTGTGAAGCGGCTGGGATGAGAATCAGCACCTCCAAGTCCGAGTCCATGGTCCTCAGCCGGAAAAAGGTGGATTGTCCTCTCCGGGTTGGGGACAGACTCCTGCCCCAAGTGGAGGAGTTTAAGTATCTTGGGGTCTTGTTCACGAGTGAGGGGAAAATGGAGCGAGAGATCGACAGACGGATTGGAGCAGCATCTGCAGTGATGCGGACGTTGTACCGGTCTGTTGTGGTGAAGAGGGAGCTTAGTTCTAAGGCAAAGCTCTCGATTTACCAGTCAATCTACGTTCCTACTCTCACCTATGGTCACGAGCTTTGGGTAATGACCGAAAGAACGAGATCGCGGATACAAGCGGCTGAAATGAGCTTTCTCCGTAGGATTGCTGGACTCACCCTCAGAGATAGGGTGAGGAGCTCAGTCATCCGGGAGAGGCTCAGAGTAGAACCGCTGCTCCTCCACATTGAAAGGAGTCAGTTGAGGTGGTATGGGCATCTGATTAGGATGCCTCCTGGACGCCTCCCACTTGAGGTGTTTCAGGCACGTCCCACTGGGAGGAGACCCCGGGGCAGACCCAGGACTCGGTGGAGAGACTATGTCTCCCAGCTAGTCTGGGAACGCCTTGGTATCCCCTCTGAAGAGCTGGAGCAGGTGGCTGGGGAGAGGGAAGTCTGGGCTTCTCTGCTTGAACTGCTGCCTCCGCGACCCGGACCTCCGGAAAAGCGGTAGAAGATGGATGGATGGATGGTTTGAATACTGTAAGTCTGTCAAGCCCATGCTGCCTTATTTGCCGCCATCAAATATGTGAATGTGTGTATGAATGGGTGGATAGCAGGATCCGTAAAGCGCTTTGGTCATCTAGAGATGAGAATAAAAGCACTATATAAGTGAATGCCATTTACCATTTTATTTGTGCTTCTTTATTCAGTAGTGTAAAAATATTTCATTGATGCAAACTGTTTTAGTTACTGTACAGCTGTACAGTAAATTCACTTCATTTTCACATGATCTCTGGGGACAGATTGCATTTATTTACATGTTTCCTCTTGCCCTGGTTGTGGCTGTTGTAAGGACTGTCACGGGAACAGTATCCTCCAAGTCTGTTACAAGGAAGATGTTTACAGTTCTGTTGAACATGTTACTAAAAATAAATATGCATTTATTTTCATATTAAGTTGAGGCAGTTGCCTTTTTTTTCTTGGGGAATGTGTCTTTATATGCATGTTCATCATCACTGTAAGACAAAGGAGATGTAGATACTGCAGGTGGGAAAAAATATGTGCAAATATCAGTATTGGCAATCGGCAAAAACTCACAATATCAGCATATCGGTTGCCAGAAAAAAATCTAATATTGTGCATTCCTAGTTAAAACCCATGAAAATACCACTTTGTACAATATGGAACCTTGGTGGACCCTAAAAATCTAAAGAAGACCATTTAGTCAGCCCAGCCAGTCTTTTTAATGGGAAATTAACCACTGACCATTTAGTTTTGATCATATAAATTTATATGAATCAATTAAGCATCATGAGTTAGTCAGTTTTGACTTCAACTTTTTACTTCAATTAGAACAGCACGGAAATACTGCATGTACATGATGAAATTCATTTTCTCCTTTACTCAGTGTGAACAATGTCTGGTTAAAGCTATGAGAAAGTATTACATAATAAATATCACTTGTGTACATGTGGGTTTGTGCAGCATTAATACAAGTGCCTCAGTATTATACATCAGTTCAGTTTAATAACCCCTGACCAATGCCATGTGAGCCAAAACCTCTTGTCTGTCTCCACTCATTCATATCAGTGGGATTAGTGGGGCTGACACAGACTCCAACTGACACCCGTATCATAGCATCCACACACACAGATGCACAGCAGGCTTCCCCCGCTCTAACACGGCCTATTCCTAGACACTGGACCTATTCCTAGACACTGGACCTGTTCCTAGCCCCCCCCCCCCCCATTATTTCTCTTTTGGCTGCTGCTTTTTAGGGGTCATCACAGCGTATCATCACCTGATATCGCGATGATCCGCATGTCGATTTGGCATGTCGATGACCAGTTTACCACAAAAAGTCAATATGCATAGAATTACTGTTTTCTTGGGATGTGAGAGGTATACAGAACTGCTGACAAGATAGAATATCATTTCCCTCAATAATAGAAATTAAAGAATTAAATTAGTTTGAATCTAACTTTACCTAGAAATACAAAAGTAGCTTTGGAAGTCAGTGCCTTAAAAGCCCCGAACCAGCAGCTTTATGGACTGTGGTTTTCTGTTAATGAAATATAATTTAAAAAAAAGCCCAATGGCTGACACTTTAGGCATTTCATTGGCCAGTTTTGTTACCTTTTCTGCTCTGCCAACATGAACAAACAGCATCTAGAATGATACATTTGCATGGAAAAACACGTCATTCTAACCCTGGAATAATGGTTTCTAACGTGCACTGCTGTATCTTTATGTAGACGTTTTATTTAAAAAACACACACACAAATTATTATTGTTAATATGATTCATATAAAAATGGTTATAAGTCATGGAGACAGCATATACACCCTTAACCCTAAAGCTACCATTCAGTTAAGAGAAAGCAGAACTAAAATGATGCCAATCATACTGAATTACTATCCTAATACTTCCTGACTAGGGTAAATGGTGCCAATGGAAGAAAGAGACAGATAGAGGAAACTTTGGTCTTGTCTCCTTGTCCAGCTGTCAGCTCTGTCACATCCAGACATCCTCCGATGAAAATTAACACTTCCTGCTGTTGAAAGGCGAGACATCTGTGCTCTGCGTATGTGTGTGACAGGAAATTGGGTTGCAGCACCATCCTCTACAAACACACAGACCTATACATATTTATTAGTGGTGGGACGGCAGGCTCCGGAGCTTTGAGGGTGCTCCGAGCTTATCCAGGAAATATTTGGCGAAGCGCGTTTCGAGGCGTGCATTGCTGATGTATGTGTTGACGTCGTACCATGTGACAGGGTCAGGAAGCCATTCATGATTTTGCACGCAACATGAAATAAAGTGAGCGGTGATGCACAATGGAAATCCCCGTACCTCACGTTTTGTGTTGTCATGTTTGACTGTGTAAGGGATTTGTCACAGCCAGCACCAAAAACACGGACTTCTCCCATTTGGGAACATTTTGAGCGCATGCTCTACAAGTGGAAGGCTGGGGTTGGAATCCCAGCTAGATCATTCTTGTAATTCTATTTTTATTTGCAAGGTGAAGTGTCTGTTGTGTTTCAAAGAGCTTGGATCATTATTACACATCATTATGCTGAGGCAATACTGGTATTGTGCACTGCATGAGAATAAGGACAGAGTTGAATATACTGGTAAAGACAGTATAAGACAGTTGAAAATTGATTATTTCTTAATAAAAATGGATAAGTAGTACAAGCACATCAAGTAACACAGGGATAGTCACTGTAGTCACCCCAGTTTTGTTATTTCTTTTTTGCCGTATGATCATTGATATTTTTTAAAAGACAGCACATGTATTGAAATTGTAAAAATATGCATTAAACCAATAATGCCTTTGTAACAATCTGATGCAATTACATGCCCGTAGCCCCCTCAACTCAAAAGCACAGTGGCTACACAGAAGGATCCAAACTAGCTTGCCCAATAATGCATGTACAAGTTTCCTGTGTCCACAAATGCAGTCTAAGGGCCACGGAGAATGTTTTCTTTCTGACTAGCAAGTGGAAAATGGGCAGGCGTGCACACTGAAATCGATGTCAGACACCTCAACAAAGCAGTTTAGCCAAGGACAGCTGAGAGCACATTAGGCATGCATCCTCGTGACTGCCCTTCCAAACACAGACAAGGAAATTAAAATCCTATTCAGCACTCCCACCTCATGGGAGCCATGCACTTGAAGTTTGCATAACTGTCAGCCATAACAGTGACAGCTTCCTCTCAGAAAGCAAAGAGAGAGTTTTTTTGTTGTTGTTTTTTTTAATATAATCTGGGCAGTTTTACCAACAAAACAGACTTGTGCAGGTGAACACATCAACTGTGCCAAGTTCTGGTCCCACTCCTTCCAGTAAGCTACAAGCCCTGCCCCCCAAACACACCACCGTCCAAGCACTGCCTCTTAGTTCTACAGCCAAGAAAAGTACAGCTGAAGATGTTCTTGTGGATTATCTCCACAAGGAAACCACGTGCAAGTGTCCACCTTAGTTAATCTACTGAGCACAGACACAGTGCAGGGCTGCTAGCCAATCACTCTCTAACTAGCTAGAAGGGGTGGGGGGACTATCCTGTTTCACGTGATGCTGAAGTTTGGTTCACCCACCTGTGCTGCTGTGTGGGATGCCACTGATGGACAACTCCATGGCCAATGTGAGCTCTGCCCGGCCCTCTCCCTACTTAAGGTGGACGGGAACTGTTACCACTGAGCTCGACTCAACCGTTTAATGCCATTATTAACACTACTTACAGCTTTAGCCAACCGAGACTGCGCCCAGCGGAGGAGTACACGGGCGGGGCCCTCCCACTGGCACATTTTACATAAAGATTTGAGGGAGCTTTCATTTTCACATCTCTGCTTTCAGAACAAATTCAAATTTAACAGTATGACTATGCAGACGCCTCAGTTGCAGAGTATAAACGTTCGTTTGGATGTTGGGAGGATAAAAACAAGAGCACTTTTGGTGTCAGATAAAGTTATTCACTAAGTGCAAAAGGAATAATGTATCAACTTTAAATCAATATGCATGTCTGAAAATAAAACACTGCGCATGCAAAATGAGAGGTACTTGTACAAAAACAAGAAGCAGTTGTTACAGATGTGCACTGCTCAGGATGGGGGTGGGTGGATAGAAGAAATGTTTCTATTAAGAGCCCCCGGCACCATCTTATTACTTTCACTCAGCTTTCACCTGCTGCAAATTGTAAAAAAAAACAAAAAAAAACAGGAGGAACAAGCGCAAAAAACCGAAATGTGTAACACTGCATTCAGCGCTTCAATGTCCCCTCGTTCCTTACATGTGAAGGTGATGTTTTTCTGATTAACAGTGAAACCTATGTTGCCTAGCAACATACAATTAAGAAGTATGTTTTCCAGTGCCCATTATCAGATGAAGTTACTGAAGCAACAAATGTCAGCTCCATGCAAATGAGTTTGTTGTGCTAAACGTGTTACGCGCAGGGACGACCGCCACCGTGACCTTGGAAAGGCATTCACATTTCCATGAAGCTCAAAGAGGGACCTCCCTCCCCCTGCCTCCCCCACAGTTCCTTCTCCATGCTGGGAATCTCACACCTTGCTTCTTATTTCCTTGATAACACATGAAGGGAGACATTTCATAAGTCGTTGGACTCTGACAAGTGCAGAGGCCTGCAGACCCATTAGAATGGCAGGCAAGATGCAAGGTTACGCAGCTGAAAACCAGGTTAAAAGATTTAATTCTTGCCAAAGATCATCAGCTCTCATCAGCAGGGACCTATATCAACTTGTTAGGAGAAATGAAAAGAAGTTGAGATGAAACCTCCCTGGAAACTTAACAAAAAAAAAGCTAGATCAGTGCTCATATTAACCTTCTGTGAGACAAACAACCTCCACATAATTATCTCTTCTGAGAAGACGCTGAATACATTCACACCAATATGTGGTCTTAAAGGCAAACAGTTGAACACAAAACAGAAAACCGTGTTTTCCTGCAGTTGTATGTGTTAAAGCACACTTACAAGGCCTTCAAAATGTAATAGCATTTTTTTCCCTTGAAGCTGGGACATAATTAAAAAAAGAAGCTGTAATTAAATCTTTAGCCAAACATGATAAATGTGGTTTCATTAAGGCATTATTATCCCATGTATTTTATGAACCATTTGGGATAACAGTGAAAAAAAAAAACACTGAATATTTGATTCATACTTTACTGCAAACTGAATTTTAAGCATGGTGTCTATAAAAACAAGTTCCTTACTATAGTCTATACAAATACACATCCAATTACTGTAATTGGATTTGAGGCCATTAAGCCCCAGATTAGGAGAGAGTACAGAATAAAATAGAATGCGCCATGGCAACAAAGTTTAACAAAAGAAAAGCTGAACTACACGCACTTTTCACAGTTATCTCACACTGTACAGTACTATATTATTAAAGAATACTCTGTATTAGACCATCACATCAATCAAGACACCTTGAAAAAGCAAGTAGGTGCCTGCTGCTTGAAAACTATTTTGACCAACAGATTAAAAGAAAAAAAAAAAAACAAAACTCAAAGACGTTGACCTCAATAACAAGGGAGCTGCTCATAAGAAATGTTTCAACTTGGTGATGAGACAGGATCCCCTCAGGCAAATGACACAACTCTGCTGCAATACATGTATAAATAGTTGCGTAATTTACAAAAAAAGACACCTCCAGTGCAAAGCTGCTTAACTTGTCAGATGCATCTTACATGCTATTCCCCCATTCAAAAACACTGTCAGTGTGAATTTTTAAAGTGTGCCAGAAACAAAAAGAAGAATCTATCTCGGCTATACAGATTTACATTTTAAATATTCAAGTAAATGAAAATCAGAGGAACTAAATCCTAAATTTACTGAAGTAATACTAATAAGGAAGAGTGACAGCTGAGCGGGTTTTAAGAAACAAGTGAGAAAGGGAAAGTTTGACATTACTTGTGTCAGGCGTGGTGGTCATAGTTGAAACTATGACAGGTGGACCAGTGCGGCGCCCCACCAGCTTGGCGTTGTTGAGGTTCTGCACTTGCAGTGTAGAGGAGGAACTGACGGGAACAGCTGCACTCTCGGCAGCAGCATTGATGCCTTTGCGGAGAAGCTGTGGGCTGTGAAGGGGGCTTGCTGCCACTACAGGTGATGTTGGGGGGAAGCTGGGTGCTCTCTTCATCAACTCTATAGGGGAATATGTGCCAGAGAAGGTTTTGGGTGCCACCCCAGGAGTTCCTGGGGCTGGTGGGGGCTGTTGTCCAAGTGCAGACATGGCAAGACCAGTGTGGGCATTGTACATGGAGAAGGGTCTCCCTTGTGTCACAGCATTGCTATATCCTCCAGGGCTGACTGGAAAAGGACTGGGCGCCACTGGCCGTGTGCCTGGATATGTAGTAGTTTCCAGGAGATGCTGGGAGGGTGCACTGCTTGGTCTCCTACCAAGAAACTCCCCCATACGTGGAGACACGGTCTGGATGGTGGTGGGAGGTTGCTGCATCAGCCCCGGGTCCATGGTCAACCCCTGCGGCTGCATGTAGAGATCAGTGCGATGGCTAAAGCTGTTTGATCGACCACGTGTTACTGTCCCGCCTGTCTTGCAACTGAGCACAACACGGGACAGTACACGGGCCTGGGCCAAGTTAGGAGCCACAGACCTGACATCGTGCTCCTCCAACATCCCCAGTGTGGCAAAGGAATCGAAGCCATGTTGCAGCAGGAGGGTAATTGTGCTCTCAGCCAAGCCTTCCCCTCGCAGAAAAGCCAAGAATGCAGGGTCCACCATCTTTTTAGGATCTACAGCACTTGGATGAGGAGGAGGCAAATTTGAGGCCATTCCAGCTGTGGTAGCTATCATGGCTGAGCTGGGGTCACAGTTTGGATCATAGGGCAGCCTCTGGGAAGTTACCGCTCCATAAGCTCGGGGAAAAACTCCATCCATTCCCTGAGAAGCTGGGTCCACCACTGAACTGGTGGCAGCAGGCTGGCGAGGCTCCAGGGACAAGCTGTTTATATCGTTATAAGCTTGATGAGCAGAGAGACACGGTGGCTCAGCAGCGTAAATAGGAAGAGAGGGCTGAAGCCCATAGACCGCAGGAGAGGGAGAGCTGCCGCCAATACGCTGGACATCTGAGATCATCTTAGATCCAAGAGTTTCCCTGTACAAACGGCTCAGCTCGTGAAGGGGAGGGGGAGGAGGCGGCGGAGGAGGCGGGGGAGGGGGTGGAGGGGGGGGAGGTGCAGGTGTAGGTGTAGAAGCAGAGGGTAGTAGGGAAGGTGTGGCCCTTGCCTGTCCTTGATCCCAGGTAGGTCTTACCCCCGCAGAACTAGGCCCGTAATGCAATCCTGATCTGGTGAGCAAGTGCTGGTTATCCCTGTAAAACCCAGACTCTTTAGATGGCTGACCAGATAAGGTGGCATCCGCTAGGTAGTAATCCTGCGGTGGTGCTGAGGCTCGGCCTGCCATTGCTTGCCTTAGGTGGAGGAAACTGCTCAGATCGGGCACAGAGGTCTTCCTCAGGAGCAGCTGCCCATGCCCGTCCCCCTGAATCTGCCTGTACAAGGAGGACTGGAGGACTGGATCCTGTTTTTCACCCAGATCTAGGTGATGGTGATACCAGGCGCCGCCGTCTCCCCCACACAGTGCTGCAGAATTTCTACCCCCAGCAATGGTACCGCAGTAATGACACCGACTTGCGGCTCTGCCGCTCTGGCCTTCACCCCACTCAGGAGCACCTTGGCCCAGAGAGCCACCAAAATGCGACTGTTCACTTGAGTTAGGCATCAGTGAAGACAATAAAGAGGGTGACTATAGGAGCGGAAAATAGAGCCGGGTGTTGTGTTTCAACTCTCCCATTACACTCACCCCCAATCAGAAGGAGGAATGGATAGCAGGTGGAATGGAAGGTGATGCAGGAGGTACCCTTTTACCTGATATACAGCTAAAGCCCCCCCCGTTACACTGCACTCTTAAGTCTGTGCTATCATGTGGCTCCCTGCTGGCAGCCTATCTAAATAATTCATGCCTGGAAACATTAGAAATCCATGGGGAGACAGATGCAACATTATAAACACACACACGCACACGGAGAGCACACACACAAGCAGACAGAAGAGCAACACACCTTTAAGGAGAGGTTCTAGTCCAAGTTACTGCAGGAATTATGCTTGTTCTGGGCAGCATGGTACACAACAAACCAAGACTGAGGGTAAGAAATTGGGCTAAAAACACATGCTGGACAATGACAACAGAATGGAGGCGGGGACAAGACACTGTAATCCAATGGGGCGTGATGCATGCCAATGGCAAGGACAGTATTCCTGTCCACTGTGTTTCCACAAGGGGATTAGCATCAAACTAAAACCTGCTTAAATCCATTGCCCCCTGTGACATCGCTTGAACTAGATAGTGTACATACTGCTGAGGCCCCCTAGATGTGCATATAGAGTGTACTGCTGCAGTCTTTAGTGCTCAGCTCCCCACTGGCTTGCAGACGATATCCCTCTGGGCATTAACAGGTTTTCCCAGAGGGGGAGAGCAGGCTGGGGACTAACATGAGGTTTGTCCCCGAGAGAGAGGGGGAGGGAACGGTTACCAAGTCTGGTCACACAAGATATTGAGGGTCATGTTTAATCTGGAGGATGCTAGAAGGAGGCCAAGACCCAAACCACTAAGAACGCACAGCATCCTCTACTGGACATTGGCACGCAACCAAAACATAGTTATGCAATACATATGTGCTTGTGTGTGCACACGTTCAAGTGTGTTTGACAGATCAAGTTAAAAAAAAAGGGTGTCTGGATGTTTGCGTGAAGGATTGTGTTTTAACTATCTGTGTATCCAAGAAACATTACAGCATTCTTCCACATCAAACTACAACTAAATTAGGTTAATACATGAGTGCTGTCCAGTACACTATGCAGACACTGAATCTAGGAGAAACACAGTTTTGTTTGACTGTGTATACCTTGTTCCATGGTCATAATTATACCAAAGTTTTCTTTTTCAAAAAGAAAACAGGCAATTAAGTCAGTCTTTGCCAAGTAAAGCTCCCATTTCATAAGTGAAGTGATCCACAACTATAGCAGTGTGTTGAGTCATTTCAGGACTTTCAGCAATCTTACCAAAAATGTTGAGTAACTGGTGGTTTCCAAATAGTATTTTCACCTACAAATGTCCATTCCAAATACTACTTCATCATCGCCAAATAGGAAATATTCAACCTGTCGACTGTAGACAGTCACTGGACATCACAAGATATTCTTCGATCCTATTTTATTCACAGAACTTGTATGTTACCTCCGTGTACCCCAGATGTGCAATAGAGCAGAGGTGGCTTATGAGATGTTTCTGTCGGAGAGATAACTGCCAGTGTTTACTTGCTGTGATAAGAGCAACACAAACAGTGGTGGGAGGAGGAGAAGAAGGGAGCTTTGATAAGTGTGTGATGGGAAAAAGCCCGATAAGGTGAGAGGCTGCCGGTTTTGACTTCACCTTGAAGACAAAAGGTGTCAGAAATCGTACACAACTGGACCACATTGGTGGGACTACGGCAACTATGTGCTTTACTACTACTTGAAACAGGAAACAGGGGCTTACAATATTAGTTCTTGCTGTGGCATCATCTTGACACTCCTGACGCTAAGACAGCGAGACAGCGTAAATGACTTTGGCTAAATCTCTTGCTGTTTAAGCGTGGCATGAGACTGCGACAATACAGTGATTCTCTGAGCTGTCCCACTACCTGTCATGCAATAACAAGCCTGTTATCATCTCAGCGCTTAAATGATGCAACAGTGACAAAATATCTAAAACAATTAAAAAAGACTTTTTAATGAGGAAACATCCAGATTGGAGAACATTAAGTAGGTCAAACAAGGCAGAAATCACAACAGTTTCCTTTTTCCCCATGGCCCTATGCAGTCCATGATGATGCACAGCTGAAGGATGTTTTTGTTTCATTAGAGGTAAAGCATACCTAGCAATTTCCTCGCAGTGATTTTTCAGTCCTGTCCTCCCAGGTCTGAGTCTCTCTGCGCCTTTTTGTCAACTGTAAAACACACCATTAATCACTGTGTTGCATCTCCCCGCGGCCATCGCAGACAATAACTTCTTTTAATAAGCCTCTTCCGGGGCTGTGTGTCACTCAGATCCCCGCTTCCTGACAAAATATTAATAACAATAATAAACATCTCAAGTATGGCTGAGCCTGTGTTGCTAAAACTGAAGCACGGATATGGCACATCATATCTTCCAACAAACAAATTGCTGCGTTTCCCACAATTCATTAGCCCAGAGAAGCTGGGGTACCAAATTCATCACATCTCCACTCTCTGACACACCCCTCCCGAGAGCTGCGCCATAATTAAGTGAGCATACCGTACTACACTCATCAAGCAACGGGGATTCTGTATTTGCTAACATGAATAATACAATAAAAGACAAATCCAATCTTAAATGTTGGATATTTGACGAACGCCATGGAAACGGATGCCAACCCTCGGAGTGCTAGCTCACAGCCAGCCCTACGGTTCTGTGAAAGATCTCTAGGTACAATGTGTTGAACAGACATCCAGCAACAGTCATGCCTTTGGAGCAATCTGGCCATCTTTCTAGGGCACAGAACGCTAACGGCAGGACTTGGCAGGCAGCGTGGGCCAAGATAGCTGCAGAATGATTTAGATAGCTGCAACTCTACAACTGCTGAGCCATTAAACTTTCATGGGGGACTCCATAAATTAAAACCGTGACTGGTAGAACTTGAAAATTCTACTCAATTACTGTGATTGTATAGTACATTAAAGTTTTAATGAGCCTCTGGGCTTTTTCCCACTCCAAGTGCAGGAAAGTAGTACAGGCGACGAGCAAAGGAAAACACATGGTACCGATTCTGGTGTGATGGCTTTCTGAGGGTTTACATCTGCTGCGATATCAAGACACTGTCCTCCTCCTCTTCACTAACTCGTGTCTCTGTAGCATTCTGCAGCGCACGTCACACATTTGCACAGACGGGAGGAACACAGGGCAGAGCGAGAGCCGCTACAGAGCAAGCCCTCTTAATTTGGTAAAGCATTGGATTAGAGTTTGCTCTTCCATTTTAGCAGGTCATTTTTCCCCCCATCTTTGCCTTGTGCGCAGCCCCGCGCTCCGCCTGCCTATCATTATGAAGCCAGTGGCCCATACTGCATCACAGATGGGGCAGACAGAAGGGAGAGACGACAGCCCGCTTGCTTTTTGGAGAGATGAGGAGTGTGCAGCTGAGTGAAAGAAGCGGGAGGGAAGGAGAGTACAAGGGAGGGAAAAGGAGAGGACAGAAAATATAATTTGTCTCCACACTGATGATGACAAAAAAAAGATACAGAGTTTGACTGAAGCGCTTTTAGAAAATGATGTGGTTATAAGCAGAGATGTGGTGGCAGTAAATGTTAAAAAAAGAAAGATCAAATCTATTCCCTGTGGTGTTAATGCTCAGTTTATAAAGGTCAGCATGTCCTGCACTTTTTATTTTTAAAGAAAATCTGCAGACCATGGTCTTTATATCATCTGCAAAAATAAAGCAGGCTACTCATTCATCCATGTTAAACTAAGCAAATATATAAGACTATATATAACAAGACATAAATAGCACCCTTTTTACTTAGAATGAGGACTTCTGTATTTACATTACACTGTGACTGGATTGTTTTGTCAAAGTGGTCAAAAGGTGATGTGCACTTACACCTCCTTTACACAGGGGTGGAGATCACTGAGAGATGAAAAAACGACCAGATCTCTCAATAATCTTTCAATGATCTTTCAGTGATCGCCAAGATTCTTCAATGGTCTCACAATGATCTTCCAGTGATCTCCATGATCTCAAACTTTTGACTCAGTCCAAAACAATCTCTCAACAATCTCGCAAAGAGCTCTCAAAGAGAGCTCAACAATCTCACTGATCTCCCAATGATCTCTCAGTGAGCTTTCAGTGAACTCTATTGGTCTTTCATCAAACACTCAGAAATCCCTCACTGATCCCTCAGCCATCTCTACCTTCGGGGTCGAAAAATTAGGCGTTCTTTGAAAGATTACTGAGAGATAATTGGGAGAATGATGAGATCTCATTGAATCCTTGACTGCTCAACGTTCTCCCAGATAGCTCAGCAATCTATGCCACGGCAGTTTGTATCATTGCCATAGTAGTTATGCTTATGATGCCAATCACAAAAGTTATCTAAAACTCAAATATCCCAGCAACAAAAGTGTCAACACAACAATAACACACAGTAAACTGACAGTCTAAGGAGATAAGGTGTATTTTCCAACATGGATAGCGCCGTACCGTGGCTGCTTCATCCATCCAGGTGGATGCCCTCAATTTCCCCTCTGGGGATCAATAAAGTATAAAAAATTTTAAAAAAATAAATAAAAAAAATCAACATTTCTCATCAGCCCTTGTGGCTGCATAATTTTTGAGAGATTTAAAAGTACATTTGATGATTATGGTCATAATTTTTGAAGTTATCAATCATAATATTCAAATTTACTGAGAGGCACCAGTATTATTTTCTGTAGGTTTGAATTTACTGAGTCAACTTGAGATCTTTTATCTGAATTTTAGATTGACAAATCTAGCCTGTCTTCTTCTTAAAGTGTACCAGACTGATGGACTGCCATGAAGCATCTTCCTCTGGTTTACAAAAGCAGGAGCCGCCAAACACAATCTTGCTTAGGGCCCCCAGAAGCAGGAACCGGTCCTGTTTCTTGATTAAGTGTGTTTGGCTTTCAAAACATTAGAGTATAGTAATTTCAGAAAGACAGTGGGCACTTTAGAATTCCTGGTGATCCCATGAAATGCTATATCTCCCCATTAAACTAAAAAAAAAATATAAAAAACTTAAATTTAATGTGTGTGTGTTGACTAAACAAGGATTACAAGACTGCAGCTCTTTAAAGTTGTTTTGCTTCGGTGCAACGGAGGCATAATGGAGGTAATCACTCAACGTGTGTGTGTGTGTGTGTGTGGATGTGAGGTTGTGTGTGTGCACGAGTGTGTGTATCTGTCTGTCTGTATGTTACCAGCTTTTCAGCTCGCCTGCTCAAAATCAAGTGTAATGAAAGGCTTGTATCATTACATTGTCATCTTTTTTCAACTTTTAGTTTGCCAGAATTTTGAGATAAGCCTTTGTTTTCAAAATAAACACAAATTTAACTCACCATTATACCCTCAATGGAGCCGCGAAAAAAGGTATTGTAATAATTAGACTGGGCCAGTAGAGGTCGCACCGAGGCAGCTGCACCTTGGTGCTTTCATTTATTACCTTAGTAAGGTGCTTTCATTTATTAACTTAGTAATGCCAGTTTAAAGGAACATAAAATATTTGAATTATTGGTTTATTGGAGCACAACCTGATAATTTCAAACCCTGAATAAAAAAAAACAAACAAATGTCAGCAGTCATTTTTATAGCAATATTGATGAAATGAGTAAATGAAACCAACAGGAATTATGTCACCAATACTTAAATGCCCCCAAAATGCAAGTATACTCACAGCAACTGAGTTACTACTACAAGCATGTATTTTTAAGTAAGGTTAAATTTGTAGAAATGAGTGACTAAACTTTTTTTGAAGCATAGTTATATTAACTTACTTCTTTCATTTAAAAAAAAATGCTGTTTGGTTTTACATTGTGGTGATAAGTACTATAGAAACCTTCAACACAACTTGAACACAACATTCCAGTACAATGGCATCAATGCCACCACTAATCGGCTACATTTAAGCTTTCACCAAATCCAAAGGGTTGGATTCTAAATATGAAAATATTTAGAAAACATATCTCAGACACAGTTGTTATTAAAGGTGCTATGTGGAACGTCTGAACTTGAGTTTTAGAACCATCTTGTGAAATCAGAGACTCAGAATCCATCTCAGAAATTAATGCTACCAGTGGGGCTGTAGTTCACTTAGTGACCACAACATGTCACTAAAACCCAAGTTCTAAATGATGTATATAGTACCATTGTGAGGGAAATAAGCATAGAAGCAGACACTGTGAAACATCAGTCAAGGGATTCTATCATCAATGCTAAAAAATGGCTAGTTAGCAACAGGTTTTTTGTGACATTGCTTGTCATATGAAATAAGAAGCGAAACACTGGGGAAAAATATGCAGTATGTATTTTTCCAAGTAAGACAATCATAGATTCATTTTCGTGACTACAACAGGGGAAGACATTGAGTCATCACATTTTTCTTATGCACAATCGAACACGGACAGGGTGAGAGACCCTCAGTTAACTAAAGACACAGGCAGCTGCATCCCTCCGCAGGTTTACCAACAAAATATTGCACACGTTTCTTTCTTCCAGATAAACAATGTTAACACAAGGCTTTCTTTTAGTCATCTTTTCAACCAAACTGTGAGTGTTTTTAGCCGTTTAGGGACGGGTGAAAGTGCATCAGTGTTGTAATAATCTCTTAAAGCTGAAATTCCACTTAAAATCCAAACTCAAACTGAATCTGTATAACTATAAAACAGCAAGATGAACCACCAGGAATAAAGCAGATATTTTGTAACTTCAGACAAAGCAAAGCTAAAACAGCCCATCATATTTGAATCTTTCAACACTGAACCCTACATGCAAGTCTAATTTAAGAAAGATGACTTCATGAACAGCAGGGAAAATAAGTATTGAACACGTCAACATTTTTCTCATTAAACATATTTCTGATGGAGCCATTGACCTGAAATTTTCACCAGATATCAGTAACAACCCAAGTAATCCATACATACAAAGAAATCAAAGCAAATGTGTTCACAAAACAAGTTATAAATAATAAAGTGGAATGATATAAGGAATAAGTATTGAACAAATGAAGAAAAAGAGGTGCAAAAAGGCACAGAAACCAGCTGAAATCCATCAGAATTTAGGAAGCCATCCCATCCCCTCCCCCATCAGTGCAAATTAATTTCAGCTGGTTAATTTCAGCTGGTTAAGAATGATAGCCTTTTAAAAGTTCTGTGAATATCAGATTGTCACACCACAAAGAACTCATGACGGGGAGACGCAAAGAGCTCTCTCTAGAACTTCACAACCTTATTGTTGCAAAAGATACAGTGGCGTGAAAAAGTGTTTGCCCCCTTCCTGATTTCGTTGGATTTTGTATGTTTGTCACACTTAAATGTGTCAGATCATCAAACAAATTTAAATATTAGAGAAAGATAGCACAAGTAAACACAAAATGCAGTTTTTGAATGAAGGTGTTTATTATTAAGGGGGAAAAAATCCAAACCTACATGGCCCTGTGTGAAAAAGTGATTGCCTCCTAAACCTAATAACTGGTTGGGCCATGCTTAGTAGCAACAACTGCAATCAAGCCTTTGCGATAACTGGCAATGAGTCTTTTACAGAGCTGTGGAGGAATTTTGTCTCACTCATCTTTGCAGAATTGTTATAACTCAGCCACATTGGAGGGTTTTCAAGCATGATCTGCCTTTTTAAGGTCATGCCACAGCATCTCAATGGGATTCAGGTCAGGACTTTGATTAGGCCATGCCAAAGTCTTCATTTTGTTTTTCTTAAGGCATTCAGAGGTGGACTTGCTGGTTTGTTTTCAATCATTGTCCTGCTGCAGAACCCAAGTACGCTACAGCTTGAGGTCACGAACAGATGGCTGGACATTCTCCTTCAGGATTTTTTGGTAGACAGCAGAATTCATGCTTCCATTTACCACAGCAAGTCCTCCAGGTCCTGAAGCAACAAAACAGCCCCAGACCATCACACTACCACCACCATATTTTACTGTTGGTATGATGTTCCTTTTCTGAAATGCTGTGTTACTTTTACGCCGGATGTAATGGGACACACACCTTCCAAAAAGTTCAACTTTTGTCTCGTCAGTCCACACAGTATTTTCCCAAAAGTCTTGGGGATCATCAAGATGCTCTCTGGCAAAACTGAGACGGGCCTTTATGGTCTTTTCGCTCAGAAGTGGTTTTCGTCTTGGAACTCTGCCATGCAGACCCTTTTTGCCCAGTCTCTTTCTTATGGACGAGTCATGAACACTGACTTTAACTGAGGCAAGTGAGGCCTGCAGTTCCTTGGATGTTGTTGTGGGGTCTTTTGTAACCTCTTGGATGAGTCGTCACTGCGCTCTTGGGGTCATTTTGGTCTGTCAGCCACTCCTGGGAAGGTTCACCACTGTTCCATGTTTTTGCCATTTGTGGATAATGGCTATCACTGTGGTTCGCTGGAGTCCCAAAGCTTTAGAAATGGCTAGAAAATTGAACTCAGCTTTCAAAGATCTAATAAACCACAGTTAATTTATGTTTTAACAGGGGCCAATCACATAGGACCATGTAGGTTTGGATTTTTTTTTACCCTTAATAATAAACACCTTCAATTAAAAACTGCATTTTGTGTTTACTTGTGTTATCTTTGTCTAATATTTAAATTTGTTTGATGATCTGAAACATTTACAGTAAGTGTGACAAACATACAAAAAAAATGAGAAATCAGGAAGGGGGCAAACACTTTTTCCACACCACTGTAATGATGGCATTAGTTACAGGTGCATTTCTAAACTGCTGAATGTTCCAGTGAACACTGTTGGAGCCATCATTCGGAAGTGGAAAGAACATCATTTTACCATAAACCTGGCCCGACCAGGAGCTCCTTGCAAGATTTCTGACAGAGGAGTCAAAAGAATTATCAGAAGAGTTATCCAAGAGCCAAAGACCACTCGTGGAGAGCTCCAGAAAGACTTGGAGTAAGCAGGTACTGCTGTTTCAAAGAAAACAATAAGTAATGCAGTCAACCGACATGGGCTCTATGCCCGCTCACCTCACAAGACTCCATTGCTGAAGAAAAAGCATGTTGAAGTTCATTTAAAGTTTGCTACACAACATTTGGACAAGCCAGTAAAATACTGGGAGAATATCATCTGGTCAGATGAAATCAAAACTGAACTTTTTGGATGCCACAACACACAGCATGTTTAGAGGAGAAATGGCACTGCACATCCCATCATGGTGTGGGGGTGTTTTTCAGCACATGGTACAGGCAGACTTAATATAACTGAAGGAAAGATGAATGGACAAATGTACAGAGACATCCTTGATAAGAACCTGTTGCCATCTGCCAAGATCCTGAAAATAAAACGAGGGTGGACATTTCAGCAAGACAGTGATCCCAAACACACACCAAAGGAAACTCTCAACTGGCTCCAAAGAAGGAAAATAAGCTGCTAAAATGGCCCAGTCAGTCACCTGACTGGAATTCAACTAAAAATCTATGGAACGAACTGAAGATCAGAGTTCACAGAAGACACCCATGGAACCTTCAAGATTTGAAGACAGTTTGTGTGGAAGAATGGACTAAAATCACTCCTGAGCAATGCCTGCGCCTAGTTTCTCCATACAGGAGGCATCTGGAAGCTGTTATTACCAACAAAGGCTTTTCTACTAAATATTAAATGAATTTCACCAAGCGTGTTCAATACTTATTCCCTGTACCATTCCACTTTATTAAATATACAGTAACTTGTTTTGTGAACATGGTTGCCTTGATTTCTTTGTATGTATGGATTACTTGAGTTATTACTGATATCTGGTGAAAATCTCAGGTCAATGGTTCCATCAGAAATATGTTTAATGAGAAAAATTTGACATGTTCAATACTTATTTTCCCTGCTGTACATACTAGTAAAATAATCAATGATAGAAAGAGCAATTAGATGTTGAAGTTGTATTTTATTTTGCAGCTAACAAGGATGAATAATGTTCCTAATTACACCACTATAGAGTGTCATCGTGTACCCCAACATGAATAAAATGCAGACGCTGATAAAAACATTATCTGACTGGAGTAGAACAGCTCTAATCTAACCCAGAGGGAGAGAAGTATTGCACTCCACAAGCAAAACAACAATCTTTGCAAAGAAGGGGGGGGGGGGGGAAATGGATCAGGAGGAGAACTGTCGTCCCTCCCAGCCACTGGGCCCAGTTGCTGCGAAACGATAAAAACATGGTTCAGCTCAAATTAAGCTGAGAACATGAAAGGACCTGGGGCTGGGAGGAACACGGGCCACGGCAGATCACTCCTCATCTCTTCAGATGACAGAAATGAATCTCTGTACCCCTGAGACAGAAAGAGACAGAACAAGAGGAAAGGGTGAGATAGAGAGGGGAAGAACAGAAAGCTCCTCTCTATTCCTTGTAAATCTGAATTAAAGCTGATGCTTCCCAGCAGCTGCTTTGATTGAACTAACCAGCAGCTTTTGATAAAGCATTCGCAACCAGCTCCCTGCCTTCTTATTTGCAAGCAGGCCAGATTATGCTAAATACATATCAGGGACTTTAATGGCTTAATCAGGCTTGTCATCAAGCCACTGGGTTTTCAGAGATACAGCATATGTGCTCCCAGTGTCATGAGCGCCAAACACTAAACAGCACAAATAAACAATTTGGGTAATGTTATACACTGTTTACACCTTGCATGGCATTAGAAACCCTCTTGGATGAGAAGAGGTGTATTTTAAATGTTAGGAAACAATAGAAAGAAAGTCAAAGGCTCTGTTGGACAGTGGAGACAGAGAGTGTGCAGTCTCACCAGACGTTCCTGATTTTCACTTGAAAGAGACTGAGAAGAGACGGCACACATCACGGCTTCATCTGGTCTGTATCTGTTTGCCAACTGAGAGAATGGTTGAAGTGTGAACCTGGATTAAGATGAGTTAGCCAAAAAAAGGGAAAAATGCCCTGTGAGGATTTTTACCTGCATATGCAACCAAAAGCAACGGCTCGCTTCATGTGTGCTTCCCCCTCGCTCTGAGACAATTGCTATGGGAGCCTTATCACGCCACTACATGCAATCAGTAAAACAACTCCGCCTGGTCATTGGCTCGTGAACAAATCACAAATCACAAGCTGTGTTTTTTTTTCTTTTACGTCCTCACAATGGCCGCCAGATTCACTGATCTTAAATGACGGCCATCTGGACAACTTGTGTGTGAGTTTTTCCATGAGCACGCCTGTGTCTGTGAGTGTGTGAGAAGGACCGTCGGCAGGTGAGCTCACCGTGAAGTGGCTCTGCATGCATCACAGCAACACCTGTTACCGTTTCTCTGTGCACCTCCCGTGGGCTCAGAGCTGATGCCCGACAGAGCAGGCAAACTGCTGTTCCCGCAGGAACGACTAACCACATCAGCTGTCTGAGTCACGTACATTCAGCAGCTGGATGCAGACTGCAACAATAATCAGGAACTTATTTCCAATAATAAGCAATCACCTTCTCAAGGAACTATGACTCTTTTTATTACTCACCTTCAAGGCAAGGTGATTTTTCATTGGCATTATTAACTTTTAGTACTCACATTCAGTGTAACCAACAAATACAAAAAACAACAAAAACAACAATAAATCAGTGTATCCCACATACTGTAAGTGGATACATTAAAACTTTATATAGCATCGCTGCTCTATATCAGTGAGTACTCAAACCGGATATCCACACTCCTACTTGTACTCGGTCTGGCAAAAAAAATGGTATGATTACATTCCAACAACAACAAAAAAACCCTCACTCTTATTTTGAAAGCTCCGCCACCTATAAACAGCTAGCTCTGCTCCTTCCTGTGTCCTACACAAGTCAGGAGCAGCTGTGGTGACATGTTAAGCCTCATTTTCACCAAGCGTTTCAGTTCGGTATGTTATGCAAGTATTTATGCCCCCTTTACACAGGAGTGGCGATCATTGAGAGATTGTTGAGAGATCTGGCCAATTTTTGATCTATCAATGATATCCACAGTCATCACAATCTCCTCAAAGTTTTGACTTTGTCCAAAATGGTTAAGGATCTCCTAAATGATCCCAAACAACAAAAATTGTCCCAATCGCTCAGTGATCTCTGTGCTGTGTAGAAGGGCCCTTATCAGCTGTTTTGATTGTCAAAAGCTGGAAAAGTTGCCAAAATAAAGGACTGATACCCTCCAGCTTTTAGGTGCTCACTGTTAAGGGGATAATGCTGAATATGGTGGAGGTAGACACACTGCAATCAGGTGACTGATCTACAGATCATAGTAAGTTAAACTGTACTGTACCTCTAGGTGGAAATTAGGCTTTAATCGGCTTCATTCTAATGTCTTAGGCCTGCAGTTCATGCCCACACAGCACCGTTACGAATACAGAAACATCTGACATAGAAACACTGACATAGGACTGGGCAATTAACTGAAATAAAGCAGCACAGTCAGTGCTGTTCAGAAGCCACAGAACAAGGTGGAAAAATTAAAATGCCTTGTATTGAAAAGAAATGCAGCGTCTGTCCACATAGTATATTGTGACTGACTCCATTTCATCTGAAGATGTCCAAAAAAAGTGAGTGAAATACACAGAAACTAACACTGAAAGCTAAATTGCTGTTAGCCTCCGACCACTAGCTGTATTATCTTAACCCTTTACAGTGGGAATGGAGGACAAAACGGACAAGCAAAGGCTATGTTTAAAAACCCAATCAGAGACTTGAAATCGCTATGTTGTGATTAATCAATCTGCAGCTAGAAAAGCACTCGGAGAGCGCAGACCTCCGCCAAGCGCCACAGTTCCCCCCCATACAGTGTTTGTGTGTACGTTTTCAGATTCCTTGACCATGAAAACATATGACTAGCAATTGGATTCACAGTGATAGGATTAGTGGTTCAGTAGTTATTGACGAAAATGGCATTTTCCGTAATGGCGATTTTCTTCTGGACGGTGATCCGGATCACCACCAAAATCTAATCATCTGTAGAATACCCCATTTCTGACAATCTGTGAAAATTTCATGAAAATCCGTCCATATCTTTTTGAGTTATCTTGCTAACAAACAAACAGACAGACAGACAAACCAACGCCGATGAAAACATAACCTCCTTGACGGTGGCGGAGGTAAAAAGGACTCCCCCAATGCAGCTAACAAGCTAATTAGCCACTGGCGTCATGTGACCCTCAAGAGGTATATAAACACTGACTTCTGCACAATATTTAATTTGGTTACATGTGTGTGAAATGACAATAGGCTGGTTCTTTACCATCTGATGATAATTTACTACCAAATCACTGCAGTGATATATTAATTGATGCCACACTTGTAATATTGCTTAATTCTGAGCCTTGTCAGTGAACTACAAGGGAGAAGAAAGGAGAAAAAAAATGGGGAAAAAAACCCTGAAACTGACATAAAAGGTTCGAATAACCAGGATCCTGATTTAAGGTCAAATTGCCCAGCCCTACTTTGACACACCCTGTATGTCAGACTTTGAATGTCACAATCTGAGAGTGGGGGGATTCCACCGGGCTCAGTCTTTTTGCCTTTTTTCTTATTTGTAGTGTTGTCATTTTGAGTTGCAATTCTGTTATTTTATCCTTGGTTGATTGGTCACATATTCTGTATTGTTTCTTTGTATAATTTATTTTCCTGTTTACATTCATTATAGTTTGTTATTTACATTGTTGAGGTTATTTGTCGTTATTTTGCCATTTTGTTACATTTTTATTCTGTTGTGGGTTGACAGTTGTCAAGTGAAGTTTCCGGGGTTTTGCTCCACGTAGGCGGAGTTCCTGTCAGCCTGGTCTCTCCTCTCTCACTACTTCCAGCTGGTCTTTATTGTATCCTGCCCACTCAGGTGACCCACACCTGCTATCACTTGTTTCATTTGTTTCTAGCCGTATTTAAGGGCTGTTGTTTTCATTTTTGGTTGCCAGCGTAGTGAGGTTTCTTCCCCCTTGTCCTCACCAGAACTCTGCCCTTGTTCTGGTGAGCATACTCGTAAGTTTGTTTATTTATTTGCTTGACAGTTTGGATTTTTGTGTTGGTGCACTTTGTGTTTTTGTCTCTTAATAAATTTTGCAAACTAGCAGTTCAGCATCTGGGTCTTTCTTTCATGACACTGAACAGCTACATCTTTAGATTCTTAATCCAACTGTAAGGACTGCAGTACCTGACAGTTGTTATTCTGCCCTAGACATCCCTGACTAGTCGACTAATCAAAAAAAGACAATTGACAGATTAACAAAAATAATCGTTAGTTGCAGCCATACTTGACAGCAATATCAGATTACAAATCAAAGCCAAATACATAATCTTTTTAACAAATTTTAAAATGCAAATCTTGCACACTAAAGCACAAATATCTTTTTTTATACAAGTATAACCATGTTATGGTGTGTGCCCCAGTGGGGCAGAGAGCTGGACTCAGGCTCGAAACAAGCATTTAACATAATTTATTAAGGACAAAATAAAGTAGCTTGGAAGCTAAAACAAAAACTAAGCTATGGCTTGACAAAAAACAGCAGGCTAGAAAATACAGAGCAGGCAGGAACGTGTGTGAAATGCCAAAATAACAAATGACGCAGCACCCAGGTGAGGGGCTTGCTTACTTGCTTACTACTCCTGCCGGATAAGGGCTGGGTGGCCATCACCATGTGTAGAGCCAATCAGGTTAACCAGTGTGTGACAACATTGAGGGGCTGCATCCCTTAAATAACAGGTGGACAAATGAAACATAATTACAAACCGGTGTGTGCACTTAGCAAATTAACAAGACCAAATCAGGCAATGCAGAAGGGAACTGAGAACACTGTCAAAATAAGGGCAAACCCAAAACAGGAGATCATGACAGGAATAACCACAATGATGACAACTCAGGATAATGATAAGCACAAGAATAAACTTAAAGGGTGAGCCTGGTCATCCGACCAAGCTCAGACCCTAACATATGCTGTGTTTGAAATGTACAACAGATGGTCACTACATTAGCCAATATATTTTCTGAGAGAGAAGAAGAGGATCTTCAGGTCGGGGAACAGGGAGATGCTGAAGTCCGTACAGAGGGATCTGAGGAGGAAGATCAGAGAAGGCAAGGTCAGCTTCAGGAAGAAGATGGAGGAAAAGCTGCAACAGAGCGACATCAGCGGGGTCTGGAGAAACCTTAAAACCATCTCTGGGCTCCAGAATACCTCCTCCCAGGCCACGGGGGGCAGGGAGTGGGCGAACAATCTGAACCTGTTTTTTAATAGGTTTGACCAACCGCCCTCCCCCTCGACTGCACAACAACCACTGCTGCCTCTAAAGTCATCGAGACCTGCTGTCCACACCCTACTCCACCAACACCCTCCCACTACCAGCACACAGCCCCCCAACCTGACCCTCACTAAGACCCAGGTGAGGACGGAGCTGAGGAAGATCAAGGCGAGGAAGGCCTCGGGACCAGACGGCATCAGCGTGAAGCTCCTCAAGTCCTGCGCAGACCAGCTGTGTGGGACTGTGGAGCACATCTTCAACCTGAGCCTAAAGCTGGGGAGGGTACCACAGTTGTGGAAAACATCTTGTGTGGTACCCGTACCAAAGACTTCCCACCCCAAAGACCTGAACAGCTACAGGCCAGTGGCCCTGACGTCTCACATGATGAAGACCCTGGACAGACTGCTCCTTGCTTACATCTGCTCCCTGGTGGGACCAGTAATGGATCCACTCCAGTTCGCCTACCAGCATGGCATTGGGGTGGAGGATGCGGTGACCTCCCTCTGGTTATTTAAACTGTCAAAATCCCAGAAGTTCTGGTCGTGGAGGAGGAGTAGCAACAATTTACCATTCCAAATTACTAGTTAATGTAAAGCAAAAAACATGTTATAATTCCTTTGAGGGCCTGGTCCTCAGTGTTGGGCACTTTAGCAACTTCAGGTTAAACCCAATTTTATTTGCCATAGTTTATCGTCCCCCATCAACCTATTCAGAATTTTTATCCGAATTTGCTGATTTCTTAGCTGATTTAGTGCTGAAATCTGATAGAATAATTATAGTAGGGGACTTTAATATACATGTGGATGTAGATAGTGACTGCCTTAATGTGGCTTTTAATTCAATATTAGACTCGATTGGGTTTTCTCAGAAAGTAGGAAATTCTACTCATTACCTCCACCATACATTGGACCTTGTTCTGACATATGGCATAGAAATAGAAAATCTTGTAGTGTCTCCTCATAACCCTGTACTGTCAGACCATTGTCTGTTAACCTTTGATTTTACTATTTCTGACTATTTGGCTCCTAAAGAAAAATATTATCACAGTAGATGCCTCTCAGATGATGCTGTTTCCAAATTTATGCAGATTGTTTCCTCTATGCCATGTGTCAACACAATGGAAATAAGCTATAGACAGCTTGCTCCTTCTGTAATTGATAACATGGTGGATAGTGTTTCAGCTTCTCTGCATCAGGCTCTAGACTTGGTGGCCCCCTTAAAAAAGAAAAAGTCTAATCAGAGATTTTTAACTCCTTGGTTCAACACAGAAACTCGTAGCTTAAAACAGAAGACTCGTCAATTAGAAAGAAAATGGCGCTCTACTAATTTAGATGAAATCTATTTAGCTTGGAGAAATCATCTTTTAATTTATAAAAAATCTCTTAGAAAAGCTAGAACGAGTTATTACTCTGCATTAATAGAAGAGAACAAGAATAATCCCAGGTTTCTTTTCAGTACTGTAGCCAGGTTGACAAAGAGTCAGGACTCTGTCAATCCTAGCATCCCCTTAGAGCTTACTAGTCAGGACTTTATGAACTTTTTCAATAATAAAATTTCATCCATCAGAGATAAAATCAATCAGATTCTTCCCACAGTTAACTTAAATACTGTAACTACTACAACTCCTTCTATTGATGTCTGTCTTGATGAGTTTACTCCAATCGACCTTTGTGAGTTAGACAAAATAGTTTCCTCATCCAAACCTTCAACTTGTCTTTTAGACCCTATTCCTACCAGGTTATTTAAAGAAGTCTTCCCACTTATTGGTAGCTTTATTCTTCATATAATCAATTCTTCATTAACTTTAGGCCATGTACCGCAGGCTTTTAAAACGGCTGTAATTAAACCCTTACTCAAAAAGCCAACGCTAGATCCAGGAGCTTTAGCTAACTATAGACCAATCTCTAATCTCCCTTTCATTTCAAAAATCTTAGAAAGAGTTGTTGCTACGCAATTATTTGACCACCTGCAGGGAAATGGTTTACTTGAAGAGTTTCAATCTGGGTTTAGAATCCATCATAGTACTGAAACAGCCTTAGCGAAGGTCACTAACGACCTCCTCATTGCATCTGATAATGGACTAGTTTCTGTACTTGTCCTTTTAGATCTTAGTGCAGCTTTTGATACTATTGATCATAATATTCTACTTGATAGATTAGAACACTATGTTGGACTTAATGGAACTTCGTTGCAGTGGTTTAGATCTTATTTATCTGATAGGTTCCAGTTTGTTCATGTAAATGATGAGTTTTCTTTCAGCTCAAAGCTTAGTCATGGAGTTCCACAGGGATCTGTGCTAGGCCCTACTCTTTTTAGTTTATATATGCTTCCGTTAGGCAACATTATTAGAAAGCACTGTATACATTTTCATTGTTATGCAGATGACACACAATTATACCTGTCAATGAAGCCAGATGATACTAATCAATTAGCCAAGTTAGAAGCCTGTCTTAAGGAAATCAAAGCTTGGATGACTTGTAATTTCCTGCTATTAAATTCAGATAAGACTGAAGTCATTCTTGTTGGTCCAAAAAACCTTAGAAATTCCTTTCCAAATCAAACTTTCAGTTTGGATGCGGTTACTCTTTCTCTTAATAGCTCTGTGAGGAACCTTGGAGTTATTTTTGATCAGGATTTGTCCTTCAATTCACATATTAAATTTGTTTCTAAGACTGCCTTCTATCATTTGCGTAATATTGCCAAGATTAGGAGCATCTTGTCTCAGAGTGATGCTGAGAAGCTGATCCACGCTTTTGTTAGCTCGAGATTAGATTATTGTAATTCTTTATTATCAGGCTGTCCTAAAACATCTTTAAAAAGTCTTCAGCTGATCCAAAATGCTGCAGCAAGAGTTTTAACAGGTACTAGAAAGAAAGATCATATCTCTCCGGTTCTGGCCTCCCTTCATTGGCTTCCCATAGAGTTTAGAATTAAGTTTAAAATCCTTCTTCTTACTTACAAAGCTCTAAACAATCAGGCTCCTTTTTATTTAAAAGATCTGATACTACCGTATCATCCTAACAGAGCATTACGCTCCCAAAATGCAGGATTACTTGTAATACCTAGAATCTCCAAAAGTACAATGGGAGGCAGAGCCTTCAGTTATCAAGCTCCTCTCCTGTGGAATCAGCTGCCAATCTGGATTCGGGAGTCAGACTCGATCTCTGTTTTTAAGAATAGGGCTAAAACCTACCTTTTTGATATAGCCTACAATTAGGGAGGGATCATGTGTTTCTGAACCCTCCCTTAGTTATGCTGCTAATAGGTTTAGTCAGCCGGGGGACCTCCAGTAATGCACTGGGCCTCACTCCTTTCCTCACTCTCTATGAAATATTTTTTTTTTGCTGGTCATTAACATTTGTTTGTTCTCTCCCATAGATTGAGTCCCCATCGTGCTGTTTGCTCTCTACATGTCTGTTCTTTTCTTCTTCTCTATCCCCTCACCCCCCAGCCAGTCGCAGCAGATGACTGCCCCTCCCTGAGCCTGGTTCTGCTGGAGGTTTCTTCCTGTTAAAAGGGAGTTTTTCCTCTCCACCGTCGCCAAGTGCTTGCTCACAGGGGATCACCTGATTGCTGGGGTCTTTCTGCAACTGTGGGGGTCCCCCCTACAGTTGCTAGTGCTATGAGATGACTGTTGTTGTGAAATGGCGCTATATAAATAAAGTTGAATTGAATTGAATTGAATTGAATTGAATCTTCCTCCTTCACTGTTCCCTGTCCCACCTGGAGAAGCCCAGGAATGCGGTGAGGATCATGTTCTTTGACTTCTCCAATGCTTTCAACACCATCCAACCGATGATCCTGAAGGACAAGCTGCTGTGTGCAGGGGTGGACCAGCACCTGTCATCATGGATCCTGGACTACCTCACAAACCGGCCACACTTTGTGAGAACCCGGGATTGTGTGTCCGACACGATCATCGGCAGCACGGGGGCTCCCCAGGGAACGGTTTTGGCTCCCTTCCTGTTCACCCTTTATACTGCGGACTTCTCACACAACACAACACACTGCCATCTACAGAAGTTCTCTGATGACTCTGAGATCGTCGGTCTCATCTCCAACGGAGATGAAGCTGAGTACAAAGGACTTATCCAGGACTTCGTGGACTGGTGCCATCGGAACTGCCTCCAGATCAACGCGGGAAAAACTAAGGAGCTGGTGGTAGACTTCCGCAGGCAAGAACAACCCCTCACAGCACCAGTAAACATCCAGGGAACAGACATTGAGATGGTGACATCCTACAAGTACCTGGGTGTTCATCTGAACAATAAACTAGACTGGTCACACAATACCGATGCACTCTACAAGAAGGGACAGCGCAGGCTGTTCCTAATGAGGAGGCTCAGGTCTTTTGGTGTACAAGGGGTGCTCTTGAAGACATTCTACGACACGGTGGTGGCATCAGCCATCACTTTTGGAGTGGTCTGCTGGGGCAACGGCATTACAGCAGCCGATAGGAAGAGACTGAACTAACTAATCAAGAAAGCTAGCTCTGCTCTGGGGCAATGCCTTGACCCAGTGGAGGAGATAGGAGAGAGAAGGATGGTGGCTAAACTGTCATCTCTGCTGGAGTCTGAGTCCCACTCTATGCAGGACATACTGGACGCACTGAGGAGCTCATTTAGCAGTAGACTACATCATCCTAGATGCATGACCGAGAGGTCTCGCAGGTCCTTCCTACCTACGGCTGTCAGACTGTATAATCTAAGCAGGGCTGCTCGCAGAGATAGCAAAAAAAACGTGACGACCTAATAGTATTGAATGCAAAAGACGCAACAGACTTACACAAATGGTCCCCTCCAGTATACAACTAGGACAATATCAGTCGCTGTGGAGGGTGACAATATGTATGGGTACATATTCATACCATGAAGGGTAACTAAATAGACGGTTATGCTGTTTAGTCCATCTAGCTACAATGCTCCGCACTGTGTATATATATTTATATATTTATGTGTACATATGTATATTCACTGCTCTTATTTTCTTATCTTCTAAATTAGCCCTAGCCCCCCCTTAGAGGGGGGCTAGGGCTCTCACAAGAGAAAAAAAAAAACAACCCAAAAACCCTCACAGGGTGGGTGGTGGGGGGAAAGGCCAGGCGGGCCGAAACAAACTCCCTCCCCAAGCAAAGTCCAACACAAATCAGGTCAGGTGGTCTTCCAGAGTCCCAGGGCCACCGGACTGGAGAGCAAGGCGGGTCAGGGGGCCCAGACCAGAGCACAGAACGTGGTGGGTGGTCTATCAGAGTCCCTAGACCATCGGACCGGAGAACAAAGCAGGTCGGGGGGCTTAACCCAGTTTATGGGCCTCCAGATCTCAAACCATAACCAGTCGGGTGGTCCCCCAGAGGCCCTGGACCACCAGACTGGAGAGCAGTATGGGTCCACAGGTAACTGCAGGGGCACTTTAAGCTCAGGTGAAGGTGACAAGAAAATCTTAAACTGAGGAGCTGATAACAAAGAACCCTTAAACACAGAAATTAACACACAACCCTTAAACTCAGAAGATAATAACACAGAGGCTCCGAACCCAGGATGCAACATGGGAGCCTTCAGCTCTGGGGTAGTAACATTAGAGTCTTCTGCTCAAAAACTGATGACTGAGATGCGCCAACCTCAGAAACCAACGATTTGTGTGCGCTGACCTCCGGATGGGACAGCTGGGGAGCACTGACCTCTGGATGAGACAGCTGGGGTGCTCTGGCCCCTGGGATGATGGGTGGAGGTCCATCGACGGTTGGAGCATGGTCCTCCTGTGACTCTTTCCCTGACACAGCCAGCTTGGACAGGCAGGGAGTGAGTGAGACGTCACCACAATCACCAGGAGCTAGGCAAGACTTAACTAATATTGATGTTAAAAAAGTAAAGCTCCTGGTCCACTGCTGCTGGGATGACCACCTCTGGCTGAGCCGCAGCATGCACCTCGGGCAGAACAGGAACAGGAACAGCTGGAGCTGTGGCATCTGCCTCAGGGACAGCGGTAACCATTGTGTGCACCTCTGGGACAGCGAGAACCGTTGTGCGCACCTCGGGGACAGCGGGAGCCGTTGTGCGCACCTCTGGGATAACTGGACCTGTGACGCGCACTTCGCGAGCAGCTGGAGCTGGTACTCCAGCTAGGGAACGACATGATGCAGGTACTGGAACAAGGGAGCGACGCAGAGTTGGAACTGGAGTTGGGTTGCGCCGTGGAACTGGAACTGGAGCTGGGTTGCACCGTGGAGCAGGTACTGGAGCTGGAACGTCCACTGCCAGCTGGATCCAACTCAGCTGGGACACATGCTCTGGGAGGAGCCATGGTTTGTAGTCCAGCATAAGCTACTTCTGGGCGAGAACAGCCTATCAGCGCTCCTCCTGCTCCTCTTTGTCAACCGGACACAGGGGTGCCAGTGTAGCACACCCAATCCGGCAGACCTCAGCGTCCACCAAGTACTGGCAAACACTCCCAAAAAACAGAAACAGAAGGGAGAGATGCAGGTGAGGATGGATGGATGGAGTAGGCAGCAGAGAGAATGGCAGAGGCTGGTGGTGAGAGCTCAGCAGCGGCAGACAGCTGCCACCGAGCCCTTCCCCTGGGAACCAGGCAAGACCTATCATTCATTGGTGTTAAAAAATGAAAAGGTACTTGCCTGCGTTCCCACTCTGCTGCCACGGATGATGACGACAACTCAGGACAATGATAAGCATAAGAATTAACTTAAAGGGTGAGCCTGGTTCTCCGACCAAGCTCAGACCCAAACAAAACATACATGGGTACATACATATACCCAGGTCATGGATGAGAACCATAAAGATGGTCTGAAAAATAGTAGTTAAACAGCTATGTTGGCTTTGTCCAGATGAAAACATGATCTGATTACTAGCAAGTCAAGGCCTAAAAAGTGCAAAATTAACAATTTTAGAACATTAATTTATCCAGTTATCTTTGATACTGTGATATTAGCTGCTTAGAGGTAGGACTAGACAATTACCTAAAAAGAAGACTCTTTATTTCATCTGAAGATGTCAAGAAAAAGCGAATGAAGTGCACGGAAACTAACACAGAAATGCGCTGAAGCTAAATCGCTGTTAGCCTCTAACAGCTATCCACTTCAGCACGACCGTTTTATTGTGGGAATGAACAACAAAATTGACAAGGTAAGGATGGATTTATCATTCCGATGAGGTGATAACATAATCATGGCAGCCTATGACTCCCTTGACACAGCTAACAAAGCTAACTAGCTGCCGCCGCAAGTCACATAACCCAAAAAAACCTCAAGAGATTTGTATATAAACACTGACTTCTGCACTGAACATTATTTAGTTTGGCTACATGAGTGTGAAATGACAATAGGCCTAGTCTTTATTATATTATGTTCATTTACTACCGAATCACCACAGTGATGCATTCATCAATATTACTCTCATGCAATATTGCTTAATTACTAGGGGTGGGAATCAGCAGAGGTCACGTGATACAATACTATCACGATCGTGCAAACGCTTAGGATTGTGATATCATATCTTGTGATTTCCCTTCCCGATCTCTGTTTTGTGCAACTCCTGGATAGATCTCAGGAGTCACTCCATTGTTTTGCCGTGTTGACCTAACCAGATAATGAGCATTTCACACCACCTGGTGGACTGAAAAGTCAGTTGTTTTTTATTACTCTGGTACTCTGGCAGCAGGGTGATGCAGTGGTTAGCTCTGTTGCCTAACAGCTAGAAGGTTCCAGATTTGACTCCCCAGACTGGCAGGGGTAGGAACCTTTCTGTGTGGAGTTTGCATGTTCTCCCTGTGCTGTGTGGGTTTACCCCGGATTCTCCGGTTTCCTCCCACAACCCAAAGACATGCATGTTAAGCTAACTGGTGATTCTAAACTGTCCCTAGGTATCTGTCTCTGACAGGCCCTTAGAATTGAGGGTTAGTACTAGTGAAGTGCTTTGACATGGTCTTTGAGACTAAAAAAAGCGCTATATAAGTACAGGCCCTTATCCCTTAAATGGGTAAGATTTTGCAACATTTAATAATTCTTCATAAAGTATCACAATACTAGTGTCTATGAATCAATATAGTATCACCATCCCAAAGTACCGTGGCATTGCGATGCATCGATTTTTTATGTACATGATGTCACGAAACAGAACTCATGGCATTTACAAAACACTGAGTGGCAAAAATGAGTGGCAGCACTAGGGTGTATGCGGCAAAACCGAAAACAAAAAAACACATACACAGTATTAAGTCACAGCAGTACACAGAGTGCCTGCTTGCCTTGCAGAGAGCTAATCTTATCATTTCATCTTGCATTAATTGACCAAAAAAAGATAAATAATTAAAGGCTTACAATTAGTTCTTCACATGTGCTCTTCCCTACACATTACTACAGTCAAGTGCAGTGTGATATTAACATCTAAAGTAAAAGCAGGTACCCTGTGTACTACTGTGACAATATTTTATGTGATTTGTTATGTTTTGCTGCATGCAAACTAAAGCTGCCACATGTGATTGCCACTCAGTGCTGGGTAACTATGGTAACCGTCCTGCAACTGCAAGAATTCTGTTCCAATGCATCCCCTCTATTGCAAGCCTTGTCAGTGAACTATAAGAGAGAAGAAGAAGGGAGAAAAAAATACATTGATGTGAAAGTTTCAATTAACCACAATGCTGATTTAAGGTCAAATTGCCCAGCCCAAGTTCAAGGTGATATCCCGCTTCTGAAGTGACCATACATTCAATTAAAAAAAAAATCCTATAATGTCCTTACATTATCTGTAATCCTGTGAGGTACTACTCAAAAATCACATTTCATTTCACAGTGGCAGCAATCAAACATTAGCGCAAAGTTTCCTGGGCTTAACTAAGAGCTTTTACAAGAAAGTGGCATATGTCCTTCAGTTCATGTACACAACACTGAGGTGCTTACATCATGCTGCAAAACAAATATGCTGGCAGCGGAGGTAATGGTGCGTCTAGCTTCATTTTCCAGCACTGCAGTCATGTCTGCTTCTCCCTGTTCTGGCTCCAGGAGGGCCCAGCAGCTTAACAAGCCTCTTGGGGACCCAGACAGCAGAGAGGAGATGATTTTTACCTCAGGATACAGTCTGACAAACACAAAGGCGCAAACACATGCTGGACAGTGAAACAAGTGGGTTTAAAAATGCACACTCACAAGGCTTCAGATACAGCTTAATACACCCACACAGAGACTCATATTCTTTGTTGCCTGGGCTTACTTTGCAGCTATGTGCACAGCCGGGGGGGGGGGGGGGGGGTGTAGCTTTTCTATGTTTTGGCCCCTTAAAGCACAGTGCTATATAATCCAGCACCTAAAGCCAAATAATCAGTGCAGGTTGTGATGTAAAAATGGCTGCTTTCTAAACAGGCGTGACAGCATGGAAACCATTCAATCCCCTGTGGTAATCTAACTTGAGACCAGATGTTTAGAGATTCACCATAGACAATAAGCCACACACCAGACACTCCAACGCAAGCACACCACAGCTCACAGAGAGGCCAGAGTAACGCAGTAATCTTGTTTACATCCACCAGGTGATTGTTTGCTGCTGAGGTCAACATTTATACACTGGTTACTGCAGTGTCTAACATGTGCTCTGTGCCAGCAGAAAATTACAGCAATCAATAGTCACTGATTGATCGCCAATGGAAGGGTTTACTAAGAACAGCAAGGATTTGGTGACAAAAGGAAAAAATAGGAGGCTGAACTTGGTTACACTATTTTCAAGTGGATCCTGTGCAGTGAAAATGTTACAACACAGTCTCAAAAATTCCAGTTAAGATATCATAATTACAGCTCAACAGTTGCTGAAAAATAGCCATCTCGCAATTCAGGCTAATCATTTAGGCTAATTATTTTTGAAGAATCACCCATAAACAACTTTAAGTGGACATATTGCACTCATTTCTAGCTAAATAGTACAACTGATTGCATGACTCGCCATTCAAAATAACAATTTCTCACCTTGTATATTATCATTTTCACATTCACTTTACAGTTCAGTATTCAGCTACTGTCACATTATATGAAAGTGAATGTTTCTTAGTGGTGCTTGGTGACCTCTGACTGGCTGGTGTGATGATGAGAGTTCACAGCTTGGCTTAGACTGGGAGCAAGACGCACAAACATGCAACAGCTGGGGAGTGGAATAAAGCCGATTCCTGTTCTTCCAAGGAAGAGAATGCTTTTTGTTTGGGGTTTTGTAGTTCCTAATTGAAATGTGAAGTGTTCAACCGTGGGGGCAAATGTTGCTGGAGATGGCCAGCCAGCCAGTACAGAGCTATAACATACTGTATTTGTGTGCGTCGCACATTAGCGTCCCCAACACACAATGTGTGTGCCATGAGAGTCAATAAATACAGAACTTGTGTTTACATTTCAAACTTGTGTTTGATTGGAATCATTGTGTACTTCCTGCAGTAGTTTGATGACAGATTTATTTTTAGAGCAACTTTTGTGCATGCAGCTGTCACTTATACTGTAGCCTTAAAGGACTGTTGAATGGCACTCAAAAAAAAACCTCACTTACAATGTTGCAATAAATACCAGAAAATACAGTGATAAATGTGAGTCCACAATCCATCACCCATTCCTAACCAGTGCTGATCCTGACAATACTGGTAACAAAAATGTTCAAAAGAAAAAGAATCAATATCACAGGCAAAAAAAAAAAAAAAACAAGCAAAAAAAAAAACAAACAAACACAAAACTGTGAGGTTGTCTCCATATAGATTTGAAAGTGCAAAAAAAAAAAAAAAAAGGCAGGAAACTGTCTAAAACACAAACATCCACTAGACTATACCTTCACAGATTCGGTCCAGCCGCTGTCTCTTCACTTTGTGTTTGTCAGTCAGGGACATGGCGTCAAACACGGCACGGCACAGGATGGCGCGGCGCGGCTTGGCACGGCAAGTTACCTCTCCCCCTCAGCCGCTAATACTGACAAGGTTCAGACTCCTAGTGCACTGTCAGCACTGCTCCCCGGGGCATGCCGCCTCGGCACATACACCTACAAGGAAGGCACAAACACAAAGAAACTTAAATACAACACAGCCACACACAGACATACTGTACGTACACACACACACACACACACACACACACACACACCATTGATGTAAAAGCCCAAATATCTCTGACACAGGAAGGCATTAAAGAGTCCTTGACTACAAAGCCACTCATGCTCTCGCTCACAAAGAGCCCGAGAAGCTGCAGGCAATAGATCTACAGGAAATCAGTGAATAGCACACATTCTCACACACACATGCACTCAGACACAGTTAGTGACAAAGTGCTCCATTTGCTCTAAAAAGTGGCAAAACTTCTGTGCACTAAAAGCTCCACTTTTCCCCCATTTGAAGTGTGTTCGCTCTAACTGACAAATGCTCATCTGAAGCTCTATCTAACCTGTCACTCATCAGGTTCCTTGTTGATCACAGTGACATTTGAGGAAGCTATACTCAGACAAATACAAGTTTACTTTCCCCCCTCTTTTTCTCTCTGGAAACCATTGAAGACAAAGCAAGTGTAGAAAATCGTATTAATGTGATGACAATGGTGAACGCTGATAAGGCATAAAGGAAGCTTTAAAATCTGAAAAACAAAGACTTTCTTATTTTATGGGCTGCATCTGAAGGTGCACTGTCATGTAATGACATATTCAGGCCAACAGAGGGTAGTTAAAATCTTTTCAGGAGCACACTACCTCAACCATTACATAAAATATACAGTCAGTCCATCAGCTGCCTATTTCTTTTCTGATCGTAGATGTGTCCATGTTCAAAAATCAATTTCAAATACAAATACTAAACATCCTTGACCACCCTCTACACTTCTGATCTTCAAATGAGTTTGGGTTGACTACATTTTCCTAGACTGTTTGCTTGTCAGTCAGAAAAAAAAATATAGCAATATGAAAATGCTATCCCTCAAACCTTCAGTCCAGCAATCTCAATGAAAAACACACTTGTGCTAACAAGAGAAAAGTAAAATTCCATTTTTTACTTGTCCAGGATCAAAACCTTTCTTTCTTTTCATAAAATGCTGTAATCACTTAAGCATCTCTAGGCAAAGTTATCGGATGTAGTGCTCATGAGTCATTTGTAGTCAAAATTTAGAGGCATGAAAGGGAAGGACAAGGAGACAGAGAGCCAAAAGATAAACTCCTTTGGTGAAGTATCCAATAGTGTGGATGTGTGCTGACTCGTGCTTTGCTCTTCTGTGAAATTTGTCAGAACTAGCTCCTCAAGCCAAGGTCAAGGCCATTGTGGTGGGTGGTAAAATGTGACATTACCAGGCTGTTTCTGCCTAAGAGACACATGGAGCAGTATAAACCACCTTGAAGGAAAAAAAATCCTCCACATATTTCCGTTCCAGCCTAAGTGGTGACAGAAAAAATATTCATCTGTATTTTATTCATTTAGAAATCTCAGATATTTACATAAATACATTTTGATAACTTGCAAGAGGGTGTGTCAAGCGAACATTGAAAATAAATCTACACATAAAAAAAAAAAATCAAATGGCTGGAAAAAGTGGTCCCTGGGAAAAGCTGAAAACCCGTGGCTCATCAAATGTTCACATGAAACTGGGTACAAATGCAGCTTGGTCCAGATAGACTTTTATTTTAAAGACATTTTTTAGAGACAAATGAAACAGCTTGAATACAGTGCAGAGTTTTGGGCTCTATGGTCCATTGCTCAAAGACTTACGTATAAGGGATGTAGCCACTTTAAAGCTGCAGTAGGCAGAAATCTGAGAAACTAGAAAAAAGTAATTGCCTGATATCTGCTAGAAAAAAGCAGCTCCTTCTCCCTTCTCGGTCCTAAACCACTACCCCTCCAAAGTGTGCATCTATGATGCATGTTGGATTTATTTAGAGCAGCTAACAGCAAAGCCCCTGGCTGATCAAGATCTGTGATTGGGCAAAGAAACCCTCACAGGAATGAAACCTCCTGCAAGATGAAAACAGCCCAGAGGAGATGCTGTGGTGCAGTAGTCCTGACAGACCACTAGCATTACCAGCTGCTATCAGGTGATAATTGACTCATGATTAAATGTAAACAAAATTATTCTGCCTACAGCTTTAATGGTCAGCTCTGTGCATAACAGGCATGGATGGACTTCCTAAGTTGGTTTGGGGTTATGGTGACTTTTGAAGCATTTGATTTAAATAACAATATTATAGAGTGCTTTGTGCATAACTGATTCAAAAGCCCATCCAACAAGGCTGTGCTCCAATTTCTTCTGCTCCTTCATAAGCTTTTATCTGTGTCTGTGCATGGCTCCCACAAGGTTTCTGGGTGCATCTTTCTAACCAAGACTGCAAGTATTTAGTTGATAATTTGGCACTCCACCATCATCTAAATATGATCACTTCTGGTTCTGAAAAACTGAGACGACAACAGCCATAATAAAACTCTGTGTGTGAGGGAGGGGGTGTGAGCTGAGTTGGTGGATAATGTTTTTCTTTGTATGCATTTTATCGTGAAAACATGTCAGATTTATGAGTGAAAACAAAGCCTAGATGTCCACGTTTAGTTCATGGCCAACTGTTTTTATTCTACCAAAGCTGTAAATGTGCTGCCTGTAGCCAGAAATTTGTGCAGCATATGACAACTTCTATTCAAATACCACCCAGTCAGATGAGGAAAATAGAAAAAGCAAAGTGACTTTGATGAGAGGAAGTCGCACACAAAGTTAACGTCCAGGTTGCTTTTTCAACAATGCAGAGTGCTGGCTGCAGCATGTTAACGGCTGCTGGGAGGCCTTGCCCCGTTACTTGATTCAATTCAGTCTTCTCTCAGTCCCACATCCTCCCCTTTCATGTGTCCATCTCTCTGTAGTGCCACTGCCTCTGAGGTCCCTCACACAGAGTCATCAATCACCGTCCTCCTCTTCCGTGTGTGTGTGTGTGTGTGCGTGTGTGCGTGTGTGACATAAAGAGTGAGAATGACAAAGAGGGAGGGATGTGGAAAACTAGCATTCACAGAGGCTAACAAGACCCACATGCAGGACAAACTTTCCCCATCTTATGCACACAGACGGCGACCCCCAAAATCTCTATTATATTAAAACATGAACAAGGATCCATTTGTTTATACTGCAAATGAAAACGAGAACAAAGCCTCAAAGGGTATTTAGGTGGGGATTTTGCACACTCAGTCCAAACTCAAAGGTCATATACATGAATCCTTATATTTAATAGGCATAAAAAGCCAGATGATCAATAAAACTTCCTGCCCCTGTGACCATAGCTCACTGAAAGAGAAACATTTGTGCGCTGGGGGCTGAGACATTAAACGAAAGGGATCCATATCTGTGGCAGCCGGCCCCGTCTCCTAAGGACGGCTTTGCTGTGAGCACAATCGGGGTCCACAAACTCTGCTCAGTCTCAGGAACACATAGAGATCCCTGTTAGAGTTTGGTGCGCAGAGGTGGGGGAAGGGTGGTCAGTCAGTGGGTGAATGCAGCACAAGAGAAAAAGATAAAGAGACTGAAATGAAAAAATGGGACAAAAAAATTTTTACCGTAACAAATCATCTGAAAGAAATCACTTTTTGGTAGTGGACCAGTGGTAGAAAAAATACTTTGCTGTTGTGATACTGTATTGATTTAGAGACACAGTATTGCAACATTTTATTGAAAATTATTAAAATGTTGCAAAAACAAACTCAACTTTTGGGTAGCAGAAAAACAAAGCTAAATGAGATTTCAGTTCACTAAATGGCTAAGTGCTCACTGTCAGCCCAGCAAAGTAGTAACTCATGAGATCTGAAGCTGGATTTCTGCTTTGTGTGTCTGCTCGAGCACGAGGACTGTGTGACGTGAATTTCATCATGCTCTTCAGTCCGCTAGGCTCCACGGAGTCCCTCCACAGCTGTTATTGTGCAGCTGAAATTTTGTGTCCACATTGACTATGCGCGCTGACTACACATGTGCAAGGTCCAACCTCCCGTTCAAGTGGTGGAACTACCAACACAGCACACAAAAATGAAGCGAAAGAAGACAAATAATTAAAAAGAAACGTAACAAGACGAGACCAGAGAAAGAAAAAGAAAAGACGATTAGCCATAAAAGTAGTAAACACAGGAGTGACATGGTTAATAGACCCAGTGAGCAGACTTGGACTCAGAAATAGATACAATTATATTTATTGAACAACAAAGAATGTGTGTGAGTGTGTGGGTGTGTGGTTTTGTAGCAGCTGGGGGAGAGCAGAACACCGTTCAACCTGGCAACCCTAGGGACAGACAGAGGCAGGGACAGTTAGTGGCAATCACAGGCGGAGATGTAGTTTAGTCCAGGGCTTACTGTTTGTAGAGATGTAGAGTGGCTCAGGTTCAGCTCGGCGGCTACGGCCAGGAGGACACTGTCCACTGATCCGGCTGCTGCTGAAGGAGGTAGATGCGTTAGAGGTGGAGCAGTGCAGCTTAGTCCGCCGCCACGGAGCTCCGCCTGTGCACAGGGGACTGAGAGAGGAATTTAGGAGAATGAGCAAGGGTTTACTTGAGCTGCAGATTGATTCTTCCAGATGTCAGTGGGCAGGAGGCTGGAAGTGAGGATGAAGGTAGACTGAGGCTAGGAAGCTCAGGAACAACGATGAAGGCGAGAGAAGATCTCATGGAGTATAGACAGACGACTCCGCACTGATCCCAGTGCAGCATGGTTTAAATAGCCCTGGCCGTGATGAGGAACAGGTGTGCGTGCAGCTGAGGAGAACAGGCAGCCAGAGCAAACCATTACAGTACTCCCCCCCTACGAGACGCCTCTCGGCGGTCGATCCAACCTACCTGGGTGCGCCCGATGGAAGTCCCTGATGAGATCTTTGTCCAAAACGAAGGAGGGACGCACTCAGGACCTCCATTCCGGCCCGTAGCCCTCCCAGTCCACCAGGTATTGTAGGCCGCGACCCCGGCGGCAGACATCCAGAATGGCATTGACCTTCCACGCCGGGTCGCCGTTGATCAACATCGGCGGAGGTGGAGACCTGGGAGGGGGACACAGCGGGCTGGACAGAAGGGCTTGACTTGCTAAACATGGAAGGTAGGACAGATGCGGGGGGGGGGGGAGCTAGGCGCACAGAAACAGGATTAATGATGCGAGTGATGGAAAAAGGCCCAATGAACCGTTGGGACATCTTCCTAGCCTCTGCCTTAAGGTTAATGTGTTTGGTGGATAGCCATACTTGCTGGCCCACCCGGTAGGGAGGGGCTGGTGTCCTGTGATGGTTAGCAACCATGGAGTTGTGCTCTGCCGTGCGCTGTAGCGAGGTCCGGGTCGCTCTCCACAGCCGGAGGCAGCGCCTCAGGTGAGCCCGGACGGACGGGACGGCGATGTCCCCCTCCTCCTCAGGAAACAACGGGGGGTTGTATCCCAGCGAAGCTTCAAACGAAGACATGCTGATAGCCGAAGAGACCGTCGTGTTGTGAGCATATTCAATCCACGGGAGGTGCGTACTCCAAGATGCCAGGTTGGCGGTAGTGACACACCGCAGCGCAGCCTCCAGCTCCTGGTTAGCCCGCTCACATTGCCCGTTACTGTGTGGGTGGCATCCGGAAAACAGGCTCACCGTAGCCCCAAGGGCGTTGCAAAAGGACCTCCATACCTGGAAGATGAACTGAAACCTATCAACAATGGTGAGAACTACCGTATGATGATTAGAAGGTGGGAGACCAGTGACGAAGTCCAACACCACATGGGACCAGGGCCTGCCGGGAGTAGGGAGGGGGTGGAGCAGACTGACTGGAGGAGAGGAGGACGTCTTGCCAGTGGCGCACTGGGGGCAGGCGCGGATGTACTCTCCAACTTCCTTCTGAAGCGAAGGCCACCAAAACGTCCTTTGCAGAAGCGCCACCGTGCGAGCCCTCCCGGGGTGACACGAGAACCTGGAAGCATGGGCAAAATGGATAAACTCCCTCCGAACGGCAGATGGGATGAACAGCCTCCCCGCTGGTCCCCTGCCCGGGTCCGCCTCGGCGTCCTGTGCCTTCAGGACCCTCTCTCTGATGCCCCACGAGAGGGCACCCACGATGCATGATGGAGGAAGGATAGGATGTTCCGTTACTTCCGAAGCATCCGACGCAAACTGTCTGGATAGGGCGTCTGGTTTGGTATTCTTGGACCCAGGCGGTACATGATGGTGAAGTCAAAACGTCCGAAGAACAGGGACCAGCGGGCCTGGCGCACATTCAGACACTTGGCCATCCTGAGGTACTCCAGATTCTTGTGGTCCGTCCAGACCACGAACGCCTGGGAGGCCCCCTCCAACCAGTGGCCCCACTCCTCCAGCTCGAGTTTGACCGGCAGGAGCTCCCTGTCACCAATGTCGTAATTGCACTCTGCCGGGGACAGCCGATGAGAGAAGAACGCACAGGGCCGAATCCTGCCATCCGCCAGGAAACGCTGGGATAGCACAGCTCCAACCCCCAAGTCCGAGGCGTCCGCCTCCACCAGGCACTGGAGTGCGGGGTCCACCTGAGCCAGGATGGGAGAGTCAGAGAACTTCCCCTGGAGATCAGCAAAGGCTGTAGTCACCTCCTCCGTCCACCGAAAAGGAACCTCAGAAGAAGTGAGACGTGTCAGGGGGACAGCAATGATGTCATAATTCTTAATGAAGCGGCGGTAGAAATTGGCAAACCCCAAAAACTGCTGAAGTTGTTTCCTGGAAGAGGGAGTGGGCCAGTCTACCACCGCTTTCACCTTACTGGGGTCTGGGATGATCTCATTATGGGAGATGATGAAGCCCAGGAAGGATGTCTTGGAGGCGTGGAACTCGCACTTCTCAGCCTTGACAAATAGCTTGTTTTCCAGGAGCCGCTGCAAAACTCGCCTCACATGCACCCGATGCTCGTCAAAAGACTGTGAAAAAATCAAGATGTCATCAAGATAGACGAAAACAAAAACACCCAAAAAATCCCTCAGCACGTTGCTGATCAAGCACTGGAACACGGCGGGGGCGTTGGTCAGTCCGAACGGCATAACCAGGTACTCGAAGTGTCCGCTGGGGGTCCGGAACCCCGTTTTCCACTCGTCACCCTCCCCGATCCGCACCAGATGGTAAGCATTACGGAGATCCAGCTTGGTGAACCAGGAGGCCCCCTGGAGGGAATCAAACGCCGTATCAATAAGAGGAAGGGTGTATTTGTCCTTGATAGTGATGTTATTTAATTCTCTGAAGTCAATGCACGGCCTCAGCAAACCGTCCTTCTTGCTAACAAAAAAAAAACCCCGCACCAACCGCTGAGGATGATGGCGGGATTATGCCAGAGTTTAATGATTCTTTAATATAAGCCTCCATGGCTTCCCGCTCCGGAGGTGACAAGCTGTAAAGACGACTCGATGGCAGCGAGGCTCTGGCACGGAGGTTGATGGCGCAGTCATACGGGCGGTGAAGGGGGAGGGAAAGGGCCTGGGTCTTGCTGAAGGCGGCCCCAAGGTCATGATACTCCGGAGGAATCTTAGACAAATCGGGGGGAGGGGTGACGGGGGCACCCAGGGGCATGGACAGTGAGCAAGCAGCAGATTGTAGACAGGCACCAAGGCAGAACGAGCTCCAAGACACCACATTCCTGGAGCACCAGTCAATAGAGGTATTATGGGGGCGTAACCAGGGATAGCTGAGAATTACCGGGGAGAAGGAAACTGGCAATGCAAAATACCTCAACTCCTCCCAATGATTACCAGATATGATGACGGACACTGGGGCAGTCTGCTGGGATACTGTGGCAAGGGGGGCTTTAGACAAGGCGATGAGTTTGAGTGGGTTTTTTAGCGATTGACAGGGGAGGCCCAGCCGGGTTGCCAGTTCCCCCAAGATAAAACTCTGCTCCGCCCCCGAATCAATCAATGCGTGTGTTACTATTTCTATTTGGTTGTGAATGAAACGGATAGGGAGAAGAAACCTAGAGAGGGGACTGGATTGAGGTGAGTCTGTGAGTCCCCCTACTGCGACGCATGGACTCCCCCTTTGGGCTGTATAGGGCATGACGCTACCTCGTGCTCCTCATAGAGGCACAACCCCAGCTCGCGGCGGCACTGTTTCTCCGCTAGAGGTAACCTGGACTGTCCCACTACCACTGGTTCCGGGGCCTCCGGGGAATCACAGAGAGGTAGGACCAATAGGGAAGGCTGGGGGGAGTGGCGATATTGGGCACCCGAGCGACTGGAAGACCTACATTCCGCTGCCCTTTCTCTTAGTCTGTTGTCGAGGCTTATGGCCAGGGAAATCAACTCAGTTAGCCTACCTGGCTTTTCTAAGTGGGCTAACTCGTCCCGCAGGCTAGGGCTAAGACTTCTAGTAAAGATGCTGAAGAGCGAGGCGTCCTCCCACCTCCTCCCACACTAGTGCTCGCCCCTCTAATAGATTAATTATGTAGCCGATCTGGCTGTGATCTGTGGGGAAGTCCTCGGGGACCCGCTGAAAAACTATCTCACACTGCATAATAAATCCCCTAGCCTCCCCTAGTTTACCACTAAAACGGGTGGGAGTGGGGATGGGGGTTAGCCGGGAAGAAGGGCCCTTCCCAGGTTAGCCAGATTGGGAGCCAGCAGGAGCAGAGGAGCTGCCTGGGGCCGGAGGAGCCGGAGGAAACACCTGCGGACCTGCCAGGCAATCCAACCGGTTAAACGTGTCAATTGAGTGAGGATAATTTGTTGTTGATAAGCTAATTGATCTATCCGAGTCTCGAGGTTGTTAACTTTGCGTGCCAACGCGCTGTCAGCTGGGTCATTTTGGCGGAGTCGTACTGACATGGTTAATAGACCCAGTGAGCAGACTCGGACTCAGAAATAGATACAATTATATACTGCTCAAAAAAATAAAAGGAACACTTTGAAAACACATCAGATTTTAATGTGAAAAAATAAGCTGGATATCTACACTGATATGGACTGGATAATGTGTTAAGAATGAAAAGATGCCACATCTTTTGATGGAAATGAAAATTATCAACCTACAACCTACAGAGGGCTGAATTCAAAACACTCCAAAACTTACTCAGATTAAAAAGTGTTCCTTTTATTTTTTTTGAGCAGTATATTTATTGAACAACAAAGAATGTGTGTGAGTGTGTGATTTTGTAGCAGCTGGGGGAGAGCAGAACACCGTTCAACCTGCTGAAGGAGGTAGATGCGTTAGAGGTGGAGCAGTGCAGCTTGGTCCGCCGCCAGGAAGGAGGGAGGTCCACCGCCACGGAGCGCCGCCTGTGCACAGGGGACTGAGAGAGGAATTTAGGAGAATGAGCAAGGGCTTACTTGAGCTGTGGATTGATTCTTCCAGATGCCAGCGGGCAGGAGGCTGGATGCGAGGACGAAGATAGACTGAGGCTGGATGCAATGACAAACATAGACTGAGGCTAGGAAGCTCAAGAACAATGATGAAGGTGAAAGAAGGTCTCATGGAGGGTAGACAGACGACTCCGCACTGATCCCAGGGCAGCGGAGTTTAAATAGCCCTGGCCGTGATGAGGAGCAGGTGTGCGCGCAGCTGAGGAGAATAGGCAGCCAGAGCAAACCATTACAAGTAGTTGCTTTGCAATCGCTATTGTCATTACAAAAATGTGTGTGGCTCTTGCTTTCTTCTCTTTTATATAGCCTGTGAACAAACTGCCACATCAGCATATTTGTGCTACCTGTCGGTATGCTATGGTTAAGTGCATGTTTCAAACGCTTAGTTGATCAGGAGATGCAAATGAGGCATATAGACAACTGCCTGCGTGCCTTGTGCAAAGCGTAGATGCATCATAGACACACAAAGCATAAAGCCAGCTTAATTGGGAGTTGGACAAGACAAAGATGTGGGATAGGACATCGCAATACATAACGTCACAATACTCAACATATCAAAATCTTGATGTATCTGGATAATATATCATGGGGCATTTGGTTATTCTGACCAATACTTTTTCCTCAGCTAAGCAAATTACTTATCTCTGCCAAGGAGATTGCAGCATATGATTTGGGCAGTTTGTTTGTGTGCAGGATTATGCAAAAACTAGTGGACAGATTGTCATGTCCGCTGTGTAATTTCGCAGCGAACATAGAAATTGGCAGCGAGCCCAAAATGCAGTGCAAGTAACGTGTATATTGACAGAGGGGAAAAATGTACAAAATGTCCAAATAACAGTCACTGAGTAGAAGAACAATGCGACAACCAGCTACAAGCTGAGTTGGGGTAGAGGAAATGCCAAGCACGCTCCAGGCAGGGTAGGAGCGGAGGGAAAGGCAAAAATAAAAGGACTCACGAATGCGCAGGAGCAGAAAGGCTCTGGAGTGACTACACAGTTTAGGCCAAGGGAAAACCAACAGAAGCGAGCCTGGATGTCCAACGTTGACTTTTAAGCTGCCACGCCGACTGGTTGCACTGCCTCGCTATTTGTACAAAAAACCCTAACGAAGGCAAGTGGACACAGCCGTGTGGCAAGCAGGTGCGTGAATGATTAGCAAAAAGTGTGTATGTGCATGTGTGAGTGTGTGTGTGTATGCATGAGTGTGTATGTGGTGATGAGAAACATCTGGTGAATGTCTGGTAAGAGGAGGAGGCGTGGCCGTAGGACTGTCAGAGAGCAAGCTCAATCTGACAGCTGCAATTAATAAGCAATAATCAAAACCTACAGCCACAAGTCATGGACGGGGTGAATGACCCCGAACGTGACACAGATATTAATGAAAGTGGCCTTGGCTCCACTCTGCCAACACCTCGTGTGTCCTAACCTGGATCATCTGTCATGAGCTGAGCACAGGAAGTTTCCGCCATGCTCAGTCTCATGGCTTTTTCTCTCCATTTATATATTTGTTGTATTTTGTGCTTTTTGGTTTCTGTAATTCTTGTACTGTTTTCTATTTTCCTGTTTATGTCTTAGTTTTGCTATACTTTTATTTTGTATTAATTTGTATTTGTATCTCTGTCTGCATTTGTTGATATTTTATTCTTTATATTCCTACTGTTGTGTTCTCCCTCTGGATTGACAGCTGTCAGTGGTGTTTCCGGGTGTGTACTCCGCGTGGGCGTTGCCCTGTCAGCTGTCAGCTTCAGTCGCTCCCCTCTCATTGCTCCCAGCTGGTCCAAATTATGCATCATTGTTACCTTCTGCCCGCTCATGTGACCCACACCTGTAATTACTTGTATGAGTTGTTTCTGACCTTATTTAAGGGTGGTTATTTTCTTTTCCCCTTGCCACAGTCTTGAGTTTTCTCCTTTCCTCGTCTCCACCAGAACACAGCCCTCATTCTGGTGTGCTCAACTTGTAAGTTTTGATTGCTTGGTTGTATTTTGTGTTAAAGCACTGTTTGGACTTTATGTTTTGTTGCTTTCAATAAATCTCACAAACTCACAGTTCAGCGCTTGGGTCTTCCTCTCTGCCCTGAGGGGCAATTCATGACATCATCTCCAAAATTTAATGGGTTCAGCTGTAGCCAACGGGCCACCTCTGGTGAAAATTTCATCAAAATCGATCCAGTAGCTTTTGTATAATGCTGCACACAAACAAAGAGACAAAGAGAGCCCTCTGCAAAGGTATGCACTCTCTGGGGGTGGGGGTGAGGGGAATCGATGCTCTGTAGTATCGCAATACTTTGTGGTGGTGATACTGGATCGATTCAAAGACACAGTATCGTAATACTTCATTAAAAATTATTAATAAATGTTACAAATACAAACTTACCTATTTAGGTACCAGAGTAATAAAAAACATTTGACTTTTCAGTCCATTAGATGGTGCTAGGAGGGGGGCCAAAGATTGATTTGGCGTAGTATCATAATTACACTCGCAATGATACACCAGTTCCTAAATGCACATACTGATATTTTATTATTTATATATGTCTATAATATATAGTATCACAATACTTAAGGAACTGTAGTATCGTGGTAGTATTGCATTGTGGTACATATCGCATTGTGAGGTCCCTCCCCATTCCCACCCAGCACTCTCTGAGTGACCTCTGGTTTCATACAAATCAATCTATGGGAATAAAAAGATAGTGAAAAGATTAAGCACAAAAAAGTTGAGAATGTCCCTACAGGCAAACTAGTTACTATCTATAAAAGAATATTCAGTTAACAGCAACATTAAGACATGGATAGTAATTTTTACTATTGGGTGTGAAACTTTATTCTGACCAAAAATAAAATCTAAAACATGGCTGCCATGAGATCAGATCTGTCCTATGCAAATCAGGATAGCAAGCGACAATATTGTATCCATAGAAAATAAGAATTCTATCGGTCTACTTGAGCTTTACCTATGTTTAGTGTGTGTGTGTGTGTGTGTGTGTGTGTGTGTAGAAGTGTACAAAAAGAACAATTACTCTTAATGTATTGCAAAATAATCAGCATAAAATACATATATTGCACATCCATCATTAACATAGTATTAATCACCATATCTTTTTAATATCGGGTTTATCTGCAATACTAGTTTTATTTGAACAGCCCAAATTTAGAATTATATTTTATATAAGAAAATAATCACTATCTGCTGTCCTGGTTTGTCTCCATCCATCTTTTTATTATGGGCGAAAAAAGTAATTTAAACTGTTTTGCCAAAACTTTCTTCCACCGCAGTGGAAGAATATTAGCTATCCAATATTAGCTGTATATTAGCTGCTCTTGCTTGCTTGTTTTTTTCTTGCCTTCTGATTGTTGCTCTGAGTGTTGCTATCCCTGTGCTGTTGCAATCCTGGAATTTCCCCGTTGTGGGACTAATAAAGGCTTATCTTATCTTATCTTATCTTAATTAAATGACACCAATGTTGTTACAATCCTTAAAGAGGGAAATGTCAAGAGATTAATTGACTTTGTTGAAATAAGAAAATGTTGTAGTTCTGCTTTATTAATAAACAGACATGAGCAATGCCCATGGTCCTTACACTGCAGTGTGGGATGTGGGTGAACTGCAAAAAGGCAATGTCACATAATCAAATGAGCCATTAAAGTTACAATATCGCTTCATGTGTTGACACAGTTCAATGTGATAAGGAAAGAGGCCGTTTTATTTAAGAAAGACAAAAATACTAAAGAAGGGACACTGTTATGAAGCTGAACTAGAGGTCAGGCATTAAGTCTTTGTCTGTGGATGAGTTTGGGAGATTGAATAATTAAAAAGGTCAGGCTACCTGCCTGCTGTGTGGCCCTTCACATGTAGGAAAGAAAGGAAGAGGTGCAAAAGACTGAAGAGAGACATCATTTGGAGGAATGTTCATTTTCCTTTGAACACAGTGCGGTTTGTGAACTAATTGGGTGAATCCATAATTAATTTGCTGACATTAAGCCTTGGGGTCTGCTCCTCTAAAACATCACTTTCTAAGGATGTGAGGAAGTGCGAGCGAAGCCCTGGGCAAAAGCTGAAGGGGAATCTCTTGTTCTGGTGCTTCACGGGGCAGGTTCTGACATTTCTATGTCCTACAGCAACACATTTTAACACATGTCAGTTAATGCTCGGTACAGCAGGGATTCATTTATCGAGGATTTTCTCACCAAAACATTTGAGTGATGGATAAATCCAGAAAAATCCATACTCAAAATGTTTGTGGATGTGGCTGTGTTTATAACATGACTGTTCTAGCATAAAAAGAAAAGCATCAATGATGAGGTGCATTAACAGCTACAGTACATTGGATACATCAGAATATTTACATTGTGACCAGTGTAAATAATCCAATACTTTGTTTTATCTTATGTTCTGGTCATGTCATAAATTATTTTCTGGGGTTTAGTTTTGGAGACTTTTTTGAAAATGTTGAAAATGAAAATGCATTCAGAGCATTCTGATTTAAAAAGACCTCAAGCTGATGTTGCTTCCTTTGGTTCATGTCTTGCCAGAAGACTCATCCATAGTAAAAAGAACGGCTCTTTCCTCTTTTCCTCCTTCATAGGGACGCTAAATTAAAGACGTTATGTCCAATGACACCTTCCATGGATCACCTTCGCATGCTCTAATGACCCCAGGAGCTATGCTGTCAGGGAAAAGTTGCCCCTGGTAGGGTCTCCCAAGGCAAATTATGTTATTATCTGGACATGGTTGCTGACCATGTCCATGCTCTTTGTTGTTTTTTGGATGTGTTATTGTCATTGTCATTTTGTTATCATTAGTATTCTCCCTAATCCTTGGTTATTTAATACTGCTCCGATTTCACGTCTTGCTCTTAGTTCATGTCTGCTCTTATTTTGAAATTATTCTTTGTTTAGCTTTAGTTCCTAGGCCATCTCTTATTGTGAAAGGTTCTTTTGTTTGTTTCCTGTCTAGCCGAAGTTCCGTTTCTGTTTCTCTCCTTTATGTTATTGTTTAGTCTTTGATTAATCCCAGCTGTCTTGTGTTATTAGTTCTCTATTTATGTTGTCGTGAGCTGCACATCCTCGCGTCGACATCACAGGACGTTCTCTCTGGTACCCAGCACGTTTTGTTCATGTATGTACCTGGTCAATTTTTCTAGCTTAGCCGGCATTTGTTACGTTCTGCAGCCCCTGAGCTGCCTTTGTTTCCCTGCTACTAAAACATTCTTGCACTGAAGTCCTGCCTGCCTTGAGAGTCCATCTTTCCTGTTCAACTGGAGGCTGACCCTGACAAATTAGTCCTGGATGAAAGGCCAGACTAAAGAGCCATCCACCCCAAACACGATAAAGATAATGATAGCTACAAAATTATAGTTTTAAAAATCGTTGTAACCCAAGTGGATGAAAGATTCCACACTACAGTGATAACATAACAAAAGTGACAGAGGATATCGCTGGGATCACTTTCTGAGTGATTTTATGAAAATTAAAAACACTGACAGCCAATCAGAAAATATCCAGCCATCGCCTTCACCTGTTTTGACAGCAGGGCTGGAATAAATGACAGACACTGAAAATGTTTTTTCTACAAGCTGGCCTTCAGACAGGATGCTGAGTGTGTAGCAGGAGGAAGAGAAATGATTGGATGAATAAAGCAACCCTAAGAAACAGGTCTATGCAGCCAAGTTGAAATAATAATTATTATTAGGCTATTATAATTAATAATTATTTGCAAGCCCATATAATTCCAGTTTGCGCTATGTGCTCACTTCAGCCTGCTTTTGTGAGTCCAAGGAAGCTCTAGCTGAGAGAATAATCTGCTGAATAAATTTAAAAAAAAACCAGACACTCTTTTGTTTTTCTTCTTTTTTTCTTTGCCCAAGATACATGTCTAGTAAAAAAAAAAAATCCTTTAAGATTCACTGATTGCAGCAGAGCATAGACGGTCTTATCCCACAGCAGGAGAACCATAGGTGTGGTGTGGCGTGAAGCCGGTGTCTGGAGTCTGCAGTGCATGCTTGGCTCTGCGATATCATTCATAAGTGTGAATGTTTACATCTTTATCTTTATAGTTGCTAATTAATATTGCTATCTTTATCATCGTTGGCATGGACAGGCCTTAAGAGAAGTTCGGTAGATCCTCATGAAAGAATCTACAGCAACAAGGATCCAGAGTACCCCATCTGGCATGAGATTGTCAGGGACCCACGACTGAGTCAGGACAGGCGCGGAGGGGCTCAATGGCAAGCACCTGGTAACTGGGTTTCTGCCCAGATGAGCCACATGGGTCCACTGCCCAATGGGCTCACCACCGGCGGGAAGGATCTTAGGGAGCAAAGGTGCTAAGTGAATTGGGTAACAGTTTGAGCTTTACTACTTAAGACTGCTGCCCTTGGATAAGTGGTAGAAGATAGATGGCTGGTTGGCTGGACGGACGGATGGACGGACAATGAGAGAAGTTCCAGCACTCTACTAGGAGCTCAAATGGCAGATCTGCAGTAGGGGTAGGAGAAATAATATCTCCGATGCATCTCGATGGAGATGTAAACAATTCTGAATTGATGCACAAATGGTAAAATTACGATTCTTAAATACAGTATATATTTATAACGTAATTTTATGTGGCTGGAACAAAAAAAAAGCAGAACCTGAAACGCAGAAGTTTGTGCCTGCACGGATGGTATTTTGCTTGACGCACAACACTGAAGAGAGACTGCTTGTGTCATTCACAGAGATGGACTGTAGATTAATAACATAATTGATGTTAATGGAACGAAAAAAAGCAGACTCTTAAACGCTGAAGTTGGCGCCCGGACAGCATTTGTCGTGTCATGTAAATATGTTCATATCTGTGGTCGCAGCACTCGACACGGCACAAAACTCCTCATTTTATTTAGTTATGGGTGTTCAGATCAGTTTGCTGGCGCGTCGCTGTCATCCCATATGGACATATGGACCATAGATTACAGTCATTGCACATGTGTGAAACGTCTGTGGTGAGCAGGTCATCCGACCAAAACATGGAAAAAGTGAAACCAGCAGGTAAGAATGTTTCCATTTTTCATTAGAAGTGTATATAATATTTCTTTCACAGAGGAAAAGAGTCAGAGGACACTGTTAAATTCAGAGCCTTTACTGATGTTAAGACTAACACACTTACTATTATTATTATTACTATGCACTTGATAAATGTTATTGGCATCTTCCACTCACTGTCACATGTGAATTAGAACAGTTAAAAAGGATATAGTACATAAGCTCTGGCAACAATCCGGCCTATTTACATGTAAAGTGTTAATTAACATGCAATGTCCCAAAAACTAAAATAAAATAAATGTTAAAACAAGTAATAAGCCTATGAGCTAAGAAGACTGAAGAGGATGTATATATATTAGTCTCAGCAGCATTAAAGGCTGTGAATCTGACAGTTTGCTCCAGACTCTTCCTCTGTGACTGTGATGTCCTTAAGCTGAGCAACACCTGCAACAGCTACAATTTCTTTGGAATGGAGAGCAGAAACTCCTTTTTCTAATATTTACATGTTAGGGGGAAAATGCATCACAATCATAAAAGGTGCCTATAGATTCCCACCCCTAATACTTATATACGTACAGTATTTAATAAATTAAATATTTATTTCCAATTTTAAATAACTGACACTTGCTGAATGAAAGAGCTTTCATTTCCGATTATAAATAATTCATCACACGTATGTAATTAAGAGTGCATTTATCTATTTATTTAATTTAGTCATTGCTGACCATCAATAGTCACACAGTGAGAGGGAAAAAAAAATGCAGAATAGGAAAAAAAGAAGATGCATTGAGAATTGTAATTGGCTCGAATCACGAGGTGCCTAAAATTTCCCACCCCTAATTTGCAGCTATCCGGCAACCATTTTTAACTTCAGTATACAATATGAATGCTAGAGAGTTAAAACCAGGCTAAATATACATTACTCTATACAGTATTTATCTTACATGTGCGCTCTGTGACTACTCTGGTGGTTTGGGTTTGTTCTGGCAATTAGATAGGTGGGTGAGTTTGTTATTCTTAACTTTGTTTTTCATGCATGTCTGTTGTCTTTTTTCTTTATAGAAAAACCTGAATTAAAAAAAAATAAAAAGACATAACCGCATAGCAAATACATATGATAGCAGTTAAAACGTGCGGGATCAATAGGTGAAATCATTAAACTGACTGAAACTCAACGACAAAAATTACAATTATGCTCTTGCATGGTGTGAGGCAAGGTAGCGCCTTTGATCGACTAATCTGAAGATTAACTGATTTTTCAAATAATTTGTTTTCAAGACACATTCCAGAGCTACTGAACCACATCTGAGGGGGAAAAAAAACTCAAACAATTGTTTTTGATCAGTTGTTCATCATTAAGGCCGCTGTGATGAAGACAAAGATTATGAACACAAACACATTTTCTTTTAGGAAAAACAAATGTAGATGACTTCTTTATCTTGGTACAGGTATCTGAGCCTGTGCTAACTTCAGTGTTTGCTTAGCAATCATGAAGGAAAAATCGCCAACAGCTGCTATGGTTTGTCAACATAAAACAAAATGACTAGGCATGAGATTAAACTGAAGTACTGTGGGATTAGATGGGAATATATGCTTGGTTTTTTTTTTTCTTTTTTTTTTAGAATTCCTGGAATTGCATTATGTAACTATGAATCTTTGTAGTGCACAGCCAATCTGACTATATTTAGAGTATGTGGCAAAAGCACCACCACACTCAAACCACAGGGATTTATCAGTCTTTAAACAAAATGAAAAAAATATTTGCCCAGTGTGACCTATTAGAAATGGGTTTTTCAAGGCCAAGAGCAGTAAACCATCAGATTTTTTATCTTTATTGAATGGTCACAAATATTTAGCAAGATCTCATTCGTGGAAGTTTTATGTGATTTTTTTTGAAGAAATCTTGAACACACTGCAGAGTCTGTATTTATCATAAACTCTTTCCCAGATGATGCTACAATTATCATGCAACATGTCAATGTTAGTTCTGTGGGAATTCTAGCACAGACCGTAAAAGCACAAAGCCCTTGCTTTAAGACAGAGCTGGATAACTTCTGCAGTTACTTCTCCCAACTTAATTTCCCTGCGGAGTTTGACGGGGGAAATTGTGAGAACAGACAACTGTTGAAGTTATCTGACAGTGTGCAGCAGGAACACGCACAGCAATATCCATCCCTCTTACAGCTGATTCCTATCAGAAGCTGGAAGCTCAGCAAGCCTCTTCGAAGACTCAGAAATGAGAACCGCCTCCTCAAAGAGATCTAAACTTCAACTTCACCCAAAGAGGCACACTTCACTTGGAAAAAAAACACCTCTATCCTCTCAATTTCCTTTAGCAATAACAGAAAACAGCCTCAATGACAAGGTTGTTTACTATTGATACAGCAAACCATTATTATCCTCCTGTTATTTTCTTCAGAAAGGGCCATGTTTTGTTTCCACTAGAGCCCCCTTTAAAACAATGGAGCCCATTTTTCCCTTTCAAATGCTGGAGTTCTTCCAGAGGTAAATCTGTCAGCAGTGGGCCAAAACAAAGAAAGAGAAAACAGGAAGGTGTGGACACCCCGCAGCACCAGCTCGGCTCAACTATTAATATCAGTTTACATGCCTCAATCCTCGGCACCTCAGGCAGGGGGAGAGTGTGATTTCCATGAACTAAACGAGGCCTGTGGCAGCGTGGGCAGGTGACAGCTTGACACAAGTATATTTAACCTGATGAGGATGCGAACCTGACTGCATTCAAACTGCAGAATTTTGAACTGTTCAAATTAGTCATGAAAATTTTGACAAAAAAATAAAGAACTTGAATCTAAGCAACGATAGCCCACCTTGTGCTATTTACATCCAATCAATAAATCCTTGTTTCTCAGTGTTCCAAACGCTGGGGTTATCAGTACAAGCCACAGCCAAAGCCAGAGCTGAAAACACTTCCCAGTACAGGAAAACGCCTGCAGCGTGCCAACCTGGTGAGCAGAGGGATGGCAAGGCCTGCCTTTGCGAGGGTGAGGTAAGGACTGCGCTCGCCACCAGCTTGGTGTCAGCAAGAGGCCAGGGTCCGGCTCAGACAGCCTGCCTGAGTCCAGCCGGCTCGGCCCGGCTCCCTCTGGGTCCTTCCAGGAAAAGCCAGCATGATTCAGAGCTTCCTGGTCCAGGGGAAAGAGGTTCTTCCACTCCCCACCAGAATGTGCCCACACACACACACACACACACACACACACACACTTCACTCAACCTTCTCCCCGTGGATGGCGAGGCAGCCAATTCCGTGCTGTACTTGGGCTTACATTGGGAGGACGCCAAGTCAAACAACGTGTTGATCAAGTCCAGAGCCAAGTGGTGAGAGGAACACAGGGAAACAGGAGAGTGCTGTAACACACAAGAAGGGGATTCACACAAGCCGGGACACTCGGTGAACTATTCTGGTTTGTTGAATTTTGAAATACTGATAATTAATTCTCAGGGTAATAATTCCAATAGTTCATGACCAGATAATTACAAAGATGTGGAAAAATTACATCATTGCTACAAAGTCCTACAGGGCAAGAAATGTGTACTCAGAGAATGAGATGCTATACAGTTGCACTGACTGGAAGGAAATGTCAGTGCTAAGCTTCAATCACAGCATATACACATTACTTTTCTGCCAAGCAATAACTGCATTCAGAGATCTTCCATTTTAAAGCTGAAGCCATTCTTAACCTGTCTTTTTAACTGTTTAATCCATTTCAGGGTTACTATAGGTTGGAGTGAATATAGTCTTATATGAAACAACTACAACGCACTCCAAATTATTATGCAAATAGGATTTTAGTATCACAAACATTTAATTTTTTGTTTTTCAATTAAACTCATGGATGGTATTGTGTCCCATGCCTCTTGGGATCACTGATAGTAATCTCAGACACCTGCCATAATTAGTTTGCCAGGTGAGCCCAATTAAAGGAAAACTACTTAAGAAGGATGTTCCACATTATTAAGCATGCCACAGGTTTCAAGCAATATGAGAAAGAAAAAGGATCTCTCTGCTACCAAAAAGCGTCAAATAGTGCAATGCCTTGGACAAGGTATGAAAACATTAGATATTTCATGAAAACTTAAGCGTGATCCTCTTACTGTGAAGAAATTTGTGGCTGATTCAGAGCACAGACATTTTGTTTGAGGAAGGTTTCTACCAGACAAATTCATCGGATAAAGAAAGCAGCTGCTAAAATGCCATTGCAAAGCCACAAACAGGTATTTGAAGCTGCTGGTGCCTCTGCAGTCCCATGAACCTTAAGGTGTAGGATCCTCCAGAGGCTTGCACCACTAACCAATGCTCACAAGTAGAAACGGCTGCAGTTTGCCCAGAAATACATGAAGACTAATTTTCAAACAGTCTTGTTTACTGATGAGTGCCGTGCAACCCTGGATAGTCCAGATGGATGGAGTAGTGGATAGTTGGTGGATGGCCACCATGTCCCAACAAGGTTGCAATGTCAGCAAGGAGGTGGCGGAGTCATGTTTTGGGCCAGAATCATGGGGAGAATGCTGGTAGGCCACTTTAGGGTCCCTGAAGGTGTGAAAATGACCTTGGCAAAATATATAGAGTTTCTGACTGATCACTTTTTCTCATGGTACAAAAAGAAGAACCGTGCCTTCTGTAGCAAAATTATCTTCATGCATGACAATGTAGCATCTCATGCTGCAAAGAATACCTCTGTGTCATTGGCTGCCATGGGCATAAAAGGAGAGAAACTCATGGTGTGGCACCCATCTTCCCCTGACCTCAACCCTATTGAGAACCTTTGCAGCATCCTCAAGCAAAAGATCTATGAGGGTGGGAGGCAGTTCACATCAAAACACCAGCTGTGGGAGGCTATTCTGACATCTTGCAAAGAAATTCAAGCAGAAACTCTCCAAAAACTCACAAGTTCAATGGATGCAAGAACTGTGAAGGTTATATCAAAGAAGGGGTCCTATGTTAACATGTAACTTGGTCTGTTAAGATGTTTTTGATTGAAATAGCTTTTGATTTCAGTAAATATGACCTACAAGTGCTGCAAATTCAACAAATGACCATTTTCAGTTCTTTACATCCAATAAAATGTTTTGAAACTCTGTTGTGCGTAATAATTTGGAACAGTGCATTTTGAGTTTTTTTTTTATTTTTGAAAAATATAGTTATTGGGAGGTTTGGTCAATAAAATTTGAATTATGCTCTAACTGTTGATGACATGAAAATTATACTGACTGTCACTTGCATCGACTATTTAGGAAAATCAGAGAAAATAATAGCAATAATAAGTAATAAAAATTATGCAAAACAGCAATAAAATACTAATAGTATGTAAGAACATGCATGATGGCCACCAGGTGTCACTGTTCTTAGTTAGAATGAAGCCTGTAAGCTTTGAAAGCCTCAGAACTTCATTGAGGCTTCACCTGGCCATCACTACTGAAGAGCTGTAGCATTTACTGTTCTTTAAGAGCAGCCTACCATGTACATTTACCGCTGTTTACAGCCTGTTAATATGCTTATTTTACTCCTGCTCCAATCAACACAGACTCCGGTGCACACCGCTCCCTCACTTGGTGTCTTGCTCGACCAGTCGCACAGAGCGTCACCTAGGTTTCAATTAGCACTCCCTCTGCTGGCAGACACTATAATTGTATTTAAGAATAAAGTTTCAAACACAATCAAACACGATATAAATAAATAAAAGATTTTTTGAAATGAACTGACAGGCTGCACTGAATGAGGATAGAGCCAGCAGTTGCCCATCCCTGGCCTATTTGCACAATATGCTCCTGTGAAGACATGGAGCATAAGCTCCAGAAAGGGGCTTAAATCAGGCTTTACAGTACCTGCTGTACACCTGGCTGCTGCGCAGTCGAGGTACGCACGATTCCTCCAGCAACATACATGTCCATTTCCGTGGCTGACGACACTCCACAGCAAGTGTATTACGGAGAGTAAGCAGCACAGTCTGTTTCTATTTCCCTGTGCGAGAACAGTCCAGCACCGGTGTGAAGAGAGAGGCATGCGGAGAGAGCAGATTGGATCTGGGGTGCGCTTGATTCCTTGCAAGGTGTACACCTCTGGGGGTTATATGAGCGAATTAATAAAGAAAATGAATATAGGTAAATATATATATAGTTTTGCTGTCCTAGCACCCAATGGTAACCTGTACCTATGTCTCCCTGTCAGTCCAGTGGCCCTGGCCCTGACCCATGGATGTTAAACTCCACCCAGCGTTTACTGGAGAGAGACTCGTGGATGTTAAACTCCGGCCACTGTTTCGGGTGCGCGTGCGCATTCATGGTTTGCCACATACATACATACATACATTCATACCCACACCATAGAATGCCTTTTACACACACACACACACACACACACACACACACACCCGCGCGCGCGCACATAGACGTTTTTATTCTGTCATCTGATATATATCGTCATATCACTCAGCCCTACATGACATACCGGAATGGTGGCCTTGTTGGTAGAGCATCTGCCCCACAACCGGGAGGTCGTGGGTTCAAATCCTGGCCGGGTCATACCAAAGACCATATAAAAATGGTACTTTCTGCCTTCTAGCTTGGTGCTCAGCCTAATAGAATGGGGAAAAGAAAGTTAACGCACAGAGCCACCAGAGGACTGACCCCCCACTGTAGCCTTCACTACTCACAGTAGTTGTGTGGCCTAGGGTCAGAGAAATGGAGATAGGCGCAAGCAACCCCATACACCACATGGTGTCCCATTGCTGTGGAAGGGATTCACTTCATTACATGACATAACAAAGACCCTGGTCAAATAAATGTATTAAATACAAGAAATTAGACTCAAGCATATATAACTAGAAAAGCACTCAGAGAGCGCATACCTCCACCAAGCCTCCTTTCCTGCCTCATGGATCACCTCCAAAATGTAATGGGTTCGTGTGTAGGCCATGAGCCAATTCTGGTGAAAATTGCATCAAAGTCTATCCAGTAGTTTTGGAGGATTCTTGCTAACACACTGTGAGAAGATAAGAGCCTTGGCGGAGGTATGCATTCTCAGATCATCACTAAAATGTAGTGGGTTCCTCTCTAGGCCAAGGTCCACCTCTGGTGAAAATTTCATCCAAATCCATCCAGTAGCTTTTGTGTAAGCCTACTGCACAAATACAAACAAGGTCCTTAGTGGAGGTATGCACTCTCAAATCATCACCAAAATTTAATGGGTTCATCCAAGACCCAAGGGCTACCTCTGGTAAAATTTTCACCAAAATCCATCCAGTAGTTTTTGCGTAATCCTGCTAACAGGCAGACAAACCACCCCGATTACATTACCTCCTTGGTGGAGGTAAAAAAAGACAAAAAAAAAAAAAAAGATGTTGTAAAATGTAAATAAAAATCCTTTTTAACCTATACTGAACTGAATACAATACAAAGACTTTTTTGTTAGGTTTTTTTTTTTTTTTTTTTTTTTTTTTTGGCAAATATGCAATCATTTTCAATGTGATGCCTGCAACATGTTTCACATTCAATTGTTCCCACTGGGAGACCAACAATACTGTGTCCGGTGCAACAATGAATGGACCAAAAGGACATATTGTGTATAAAGGCTAAGATCCACGTGACATATTTTAAATTCTGGTAAAGTATAATTTTTGTCTATACCACGTCACATCTCAGTAACATTTCATGCTGCATTTCCTTACTGTCTGAGTGCAGTGTCATTCTAATTAATATAATTAATACCCCAAACTATAATAAAACAATGCATTTAATTAATGGGACTTTTCCTTTAAATGCAGAATCTGCTGTGCAGTTTTTATGCTCCCGAAGCATTTTTACTGGCTGTGTTTTAGAGAACCAGAGCCAGTAATTGACTTACAGTGGAGCTTTTAATCTGAGCCCCCCTCTGAAGGGCTTGCAACATGAGGCTTGCCTACCTCTCTCTCTTTACCACATCCTATCATTTCAGGCTCAACTAATATGCCATGCTTCAAGGGACCAGGACTGACACACACATGCACACACACCACTCAGTCAATTAGTGCTGGCCCAACCTTGTAGCTGAGAGATAAATGGTGTAGAGTCTCAGCAGGCTTTTGCGCGAAGCTGTGCTCCTTGTCCGCCGTATGTAGAACAGCTCTCTGGAGGATGGCTAGCCCCAACGCCATGAAGAGATGTGGCAAGTGCGGGGCTAAGGAGGGCACCGAAGTGCTCGGGCTTGTATTAAAATATGACCACAAGGACTCTCATCTCCCTAATCAGAGCTTGTCTGAAAAGCCAGAGGAGCAGAAAGACGTGGGAAGGCTCTGCCGAGGTGGAAAGCAGTGTACACAATTTCGGGTCATTCCAGTTACACCTCATTAACCACTTGTTTGTGCAGTAGAGCTGTAACCTGTCTAGTGCAAGAGATCTAATACAGTATTACATGCATATTTTTTAGGAGGAGGGGCACTTACACTGTGTTTACACTAGACCTGCTGACTGAAATCTCTTCAGTACGAGTGTCTGACCCACGGCTTCAATGTATCTCGCTTTGCCAACATTTTAAATCTTTGACACAATTAATAAATAAAATACACCTTTGCAGCTTATGGAGTGCTTCCCAGGTTTATTTTGCTTATTCAACGCACAGTTGTTGCTATCCAATTAGCTCCAGCAATTCCATATTTTTCTTCATGGGGTTGCCATTGTAACGCGTCCTCATCATGCATTTTTTTTTGTCACGATCTTGAAATTGAAGAAAACTGCAGGGCAAATCTATCCAGAAGCTGCAGCTAGGTGTGATGGCCTCCAAAAACATGTATGACTTCAAAATTCAGCAGACATTTTCATATAAATTCATTCGTTGACAAGCGAAACACTAAAGCACAGCATATGAAAAGCCAAAGTACAGCAGGTGAAAAACAGGGTTCCTGATTTAATAATTTTACTGAGGCGGCGGCCTCACCAGGAGGTGGTCCAAGCAGCAGGCCGTACCTCCAGTGGAGTAGTAAATCAAGTGGCTAAGCTGCATTATCTGTAACAACATGACAATCCTTTTAACATCTGACCCACCTCAACAACAGGCACCCCCCCCCCCCCCAATTGGGGCTTGTAGACATGTTATATATGGCTCCCATTTCTCACTAACTTTTCACTAGATGTCAATCCCTTCACTGCACACACACCTTTAAGTCAGCAGGGAGGATGCGACTGTTTATGTACAAGATACAGAACCAGACGCTCACAAATACACAAACACAATCGCTCACAGCAAGGTGAAAAATTATAGTGGGAAGGTACGCATGGCCTGGTGGATTAACTGCAGAATAAAAGTGCTGATGGGCAACAAAAGAGAAAAAACAGCTATTCATCACCCTGGCATAGGATCAAACTCACACACTTCTCAAATGCCCGCCTTGAGTTATAGCACAGCGCGACTCCAGTGGCAGCCCCACAGATAAAGCTGCCCTAGCTGAATTGATTAGAGTGCAGATGCGTCCTCTCTTTCCAAAGATGGAGCACATGTCCACATCTCCTCAATATAAAAGTGAGGGCAACTGTTAATGTGTATTAAGCAGCTAGACCAGGATTTATTTTCATTATGTGTGGGTGTATTCTATAGCTCACAACCATGCAGGTGTAGGGTGGTAATTTTCTCAAGCATCTATAGCATTTCTACTTTGAAAATAAAGTGAGTGCACCCATGTAAAACTTGAAGAAAATACATTCAAAGACTTTGTTTAGTAAATTCTTTGTCCATTTTCACTTACCCCATGGAAAAACCCTTAAGGCTCAATAGAGTCCAAAAAATCCCAGACTAGCTCCCAATTTATTTAATCTTTATTTATTTGTTGTTGTTTTTTTATACAGGGAAGGTCCATTGAGAGGCAACCTGTTTTTTTCAGGGACACCCTGTTCACACTCACACAGATACACATTCACACTTGGAAGCTGCCCAGTACAACCGCAGACTGACCTGTGGCCACTGAGCAGCTCCACTGGAGCAGCTGGGGTTAAGGGTCTGCTCAAGGGCACCCCAGTGGAGTTAAGAAGCTCGTAGGCTATAGTATCAAGGATTTACAAAATAACGTCACATAATTTAATAAATTAATGTCTTGAAATGAGAAGAATAAAATATGAAACAACCTTAGTCAGCAAGCTCACATACCCCATGAATCCCTATATCAGAGTTTTCGATGAACAATGTAATGCATGCCCTCATCCGATTGCATATTAACCGTTCATTAGATTTAACTCTAAATCAAACACATCAAAGGTATTGATGAGTTAAAGCTTCTGAAGAAATCTGAAGTCAATTAGATCAGAAATGTGGAAGCTATACTGGCGACAACAGAAAATGTCAACTGGATGAATGGATGGACAGGTCAAAAACATTATACCCTCCACAACATTGTTGAGTGGGGTATAATAAGGCCACGTATCCGCATATCAACCGAGAGTGAAGCTCTCTACTACCTGTACTAAACTGCATCAAACTGGTAAGAAAACATAGATCCCGCCAAGCTTTTACTGTTAAATATTGATCATGGTATACTTTTCAGCTGCCGAGACAATTTTTGCACCAAGGGCGCTGAGCTTGCATTAAATGCTAGACCAGGGGTCACCAACTGGCGGACTCTGGTCTGGATCCGGACCCCGAGAGTCCTCCGTCAACACCCTGAAGCCTTTTGGTACAATTTGGGAAAAGGGGAGACTGTTTTATTTTGGTGGGGAAAACGCAGACGTGAACTGCTGCATCAGCGACCGCCCAGACTGATTATGGCACGAGCCCTTGGGTGCTCTCCTCCTGCTGCAGATTCCCCTCTTCGCTGTCCCACGAACACCACTCTCTGCATAGACTCTATGGCTCCAACCACTCCATGCAGTGGATTGCAAAATCAGGCTCACTGGGGGCACCCCCCCCCCCCACACACACACACGCACACACAAGGCTAACAGCCAGGACATCCACCCCGGACAGACCCACTTCGCTTCAGGTTTGTACCCTCAAAAAGAAGCGCTGTTGTGAAATTGAATGTATTTACTGGGGCACTTCTTCCTCTATTCTGCCAAGAGTAGTCCATGCTGGGACGCAGAGGTGAGGTCGCTGGTTATGGAGGCCCTTTTCATAGTCTCCAATATCACGTAAAAACTCAGTAAAAGCTCCGTGTGTTACTGAACATGAAAAGTTCCGCCTCTCCTCTCCTTGTAACCATGGAGTTACAGCTCCATCCATGTTGTAACAGAGTTTACTGTTGACGTAAAAAAAATGTTGGAGGAATTCTGTAGTGTGGAATTATATTTTATGTCTGTTTTTTTTTTTTTTGTCTTAAAATATTTTTTCTGGACTGAAAATATTGTATAGAGGTGGACTTTTTGTGAAATTTAGTTTTTTAGATATTAATCTTTTTCTTTTTAAATACAATTTAGTTTGTGTTCTGTAAAACATTTTCAGGATTTTAGTTCTAGGTTTTAGAATTTTAGACCTATTTATTTGGAGTCAACAAACACATTTCGTGTTTTCCTGTATTATAAAGTTTTATATTACATTTTGTTTGAGATTGAACAAAGAATTCATTTAATTTTTTTTTTGTTTAAAAATTAATATAGAGCTAAAAGCAGCTAAAACATGAGCTTCATAAAATAATGTGTGAAAGCAAGTTAAATGATACTGGTCTGTCTGGAGACAGCTGTGGTCTTCTGAAAGAATGTCAATGAAAGGATGACAGTTCTTAAAAGCACATTTTGAGATTAATTTGTCCATGTGTCAGATTTCTCTTCCATTTGTTTTAATAAAAGACAATGGAAGTAAGTTCATGGGTCATCACAGATACTTTGCTTTAAAAGGACCAAGTTGTCACACAGTGGGAGGGAAATATCTTGAAAAGAAAAAAAAATGTGTCAAGATGCACTGAGAACGGTTTTAGAATCAAGTTGGAGTTCTGAATCATAATCGAGTCATGAGGTGCCTAAAGATTCCTACACCCAGTTCGGACCTCGGCTGGGGAGGAGGACTGACTTATTGGACCTTTTGCAGTTTTAGTTGGTGACCTCTGTGCTAGACTATAGAGAAAATGAACAAAAAACAGACAGAGTGAAAAAAAATGCACTCGGTGGACATGCAGAATAATGGATGCACACTTCCTGTCACAGTTATTTAGTTGTGGATACCAAATAAGAAGCCCAAAGATTCTCGCTGCAGTTCAGTGAGGGTGAGTAGTGATGTCATATTCATCTTTGTACTTTTAGGTTTACACACTGCTATTACACTGTATACTCAGTACACAAATAAATGCAGATAGATGACAATTAGGTAGCAATAAGGGTTTAATGAATGGATTTCTCATGAAAATTTATTCTGGCAAACATCAACTTCTAGTTATACCAACTGTTAAAAATCACAATTTATGTCATTTGCATTAATGTAAAACACAGTTAAGTAAGCCATGAGAGAAAGGTATGAGTAATGAAAATCTGAACTACTTAAATCTTTCTAGACCGTAAAGTTACATAGAAACTTTGCAATCTTTCCTGTACAAGCTGCCATCTGTCAAGATTAACTGTCTTCTGTCAAAGACCAAACGATCATTTCTCAACCATAAAAACATCAAAGGAAGACAATAAACTGATTATCAATACAGGGAGCTCATTTTATCTACAAACTCACTATCACTAACTATCCCAAAAGACAGGCAGTTTAAATGCATTAACTTCATTAAAATTGTGGAAAAGGGTACATAAAGATGAGTGTATGCCTGTGAAAGAGTAGCTGGAGCTCAATAAAAACTCATCACAGGGCATAACAGTAACAGAGACAGTAGCCTGACACAACAGAGGAGAATATCCCACAAAAAACGCCGTATTAACTCTGATGACACACTGACCGCCCCAGGCAATTGTGTTTCCTTAGCTGCTGACATTCCTGACAAAACTGCCGCATAAACAATTTTTAAGATTATTAATCTACACCTGTTTTTGTTTTATTTTTTGTTTTTTTAATGCACCGAGTTGCTACCAGAGATTTTTTTTTCTCCCTCAATCAGACATGAGAATCGGCGGTGGCCTCCATTTCAACTCACTGGGTCACAGGGGTTGCCACGCCTTTTGAAGAAGAGAAAGGCCCTTGTCACAGCGCTGGGTTTCTCTCCTGTCTGCCTCAAAATGTCTCCTGACACAAAGCCCTCGAACTCGTATCAGTGCACTCCCACAGCACTGCCAACAAATGTGACCTCCTTTCTTTCCTCCCACTGCTGAAATAAAAAAGAAAAAAAAAAAAGTTAACTCACCCCTACCTTGCCAACTGAAATAAAATAAATGAAAACAATGTGCTCTGCAACTCTGCCAGACCACGTAGAGAAGCCTTTTTTTTTTTCCGCTCCCTTTGCTCACTCCTGCTTGAGAGTTTCCATGTAAGAGTTAAGGTGATGGTTTCAACTTTATACTGAGTTGTGTTCAAGGCCTGGGGGAAAATGCGTTTCACTGTTTATCTTTGGCTGGCTGGCCTGGGCCAAGGCCTCTGAAACGCTACAGAAATCCAACGCTGCCACTGCTCAAACGTGCGGAGAAATAAAGCCGAGCTTGCACAGTGATGGCATGTCTTTGAACAGGGAGTCACAAAAGTGCAAAACTGAGTTTTTACACAAAGTGTGATTAATTAGACCTTTCTACATGAGCAACATTTGTAATTCCAGATGACTGTATTGAATTGTTAGAGCCGAATGACTCTTAGTTACTACAGTTGTTTTAATTTGTATGCACTTATAATCAAATGATGTTGGTTGAGCTCAGTTATTTAGTTAATTACTAAAGTCATTTATCAAGCAAACATACCAAACATTCATCAGTTCCAGCCTTTTAGATGGAAAAAATATGCTACTTCTCTTTCCCTTTCCTACCATTATAGCCTATAATTTCTGTTTGGAAAAAAACAGCGTTGAAGACATCACTGTGACCACGCACACTTGTGCTGGACATATTTCATGTGTTATTTGCGGGCCTTTATTCCTGTCACTTCTGCATACACTATGCGGCGTAAGGTGCAAACAATATCTTTTGAGGTGTGACCCTATCCATCTGCTCACAAAAGCGTGCAGCAATCCTGGTACACAAACACATGCACACCCCCCCCCCCCCCCGACACAAACACACAGAGGTCTGCACAGAATAAAGAAGTGCATGGAGAGCAGGGCCCCATTGCACTGCAGAGTCCACTTCACTGGTCGCTTTCCCTCCCAATTATAACAACACAAGGCTTAAGTCAGCGGGGTCGGCCTCTCGCCGGGATGACCTTAGTGAACTTGGGGATGGGGGTAAGGGCAGGAGATGACCACATGGCCAGTCAGTGTCAGGGACCAGGCCAGGAGATAAGAGTCTGGTTTAAAGCCTGGGGTGTGGGGTGGGGGACTGATAGTGCAGGAAATATAACCGGGTGTGGACAGTCTTTTAGCCAAATTAACTTTCAACACAAATGGGGAAAAAAAAAAACCCATCAAAGTAGCAGAGTGGGAGAACAGAGAGGAGAACAGAGGAGTAGGGGGTGGGGAACGTGTGCAGGGTAGGTGATAGGAAAGACAGAGGTGTGTGTGTGTGTGTGCGCGCGCGCATGCAAAAAATTAACAATTCCACCCCACGACGCATCCACACGATGTTCAATGCATGAATTACTGCACGGATCGGGCTGAATTAACTCCATATATCAATCCAGGCCAAACAGTTCAGGGGTGAGGGGCTGTGTGCCTAAGCTGATGAGGGGGAAGGGGATGGAAAAAAAAATAAAGTAACTCAACATTTCTATCTTCACCCATTAAAGTCAACCACTTCGCTCTCTCTCCAGGGCCATAAAGCTGCCAAATGGATCTCTGATTTATTCTGCCCTTGCCCAGGCTCCTGTCCTAACTATCGCATGCCTCCAATTAATTTTTTTTTTGTTGCTCTTCATCCCTTCCCTGTAAATGTAATGAGACTGCACCACTGAAAACTGCTGACGCCCGTTAATGCACAATTCCTTAATAATACCGAAAGCTGGCCGCAAAGAGAAAAAAAAAAGGCAGAAAGAAGATTCATGCTCACACAGTAATAGCATTTTAAAAGTGCAGTTTTGTCAGGGATGTAATTAGCATTATTCATTGCAACATTTCTCACATTTGCACATTACAGAAAGACCAAACCTGCCTTAAGTAAACACAGAGTTGAAAATATGAAAGACTCCGTGGCGAGCACAATGCTCAGATGCCGTTGGCGCTGCATCCATTTGCCCACCTTCTTTTCACCCACTCAGCCGCTCCTTTCACCAGACACAGAAGTTGTTTTCATTTTGATGTGAGCTGTGGTGGAAAAGAAAAGGAAGTCCAGGAAAACACTTTTTTTTTTTTTCTGTATGTGCAACTCTTGAGCGGCTGATGGGGAGATCAGATGAGAGAAAGTGGCCGCGGTAATTGCATCTGGCCAAAGATACGGCATCCCATAACCTGCAAACAAGGTCAACAACACAGCACTAATTGAGTCAAGATTTTAATTACCCTAATCATAACTTTCAGGAGCACCAAGCAGACAAGGAGAGACGAACGCTGACTGGCTGGGCTGACTGGCGTGATGGAGTTAACCGTTATGGGTGGGCTGCAGGTGCACGGCAGGGGTGGGGGGCTGGGAGGGATTGAACTTGGTCAAAGCAGAGCGCAGCTGGCAGGTGGTGGTGTGGAGAGGAGTTTATTACCCTATAAACTATCAGAGACAATTCATTCGTGCCATCTTCTGTGGCCAGCAAAAAGCGCCGATTCAATTACCTCTGGACCCAAACGCGGACAAGTCCTGAGAGACCAGCGAGGCGCAACTCACTGCTCTTGGTGTCACCTTTTTAAGCGGAAAGTGCAATTCTGAGCTCACAGGGCTGTGACTAAATGAAAGAAAAGTCTGCCAACAGTCAGTAGTTGTAATCCAATACGTACTGTAAGGGTATAACACAGATGCTACCATTGGAGGATTGATATATTCTCATGGGTTTTTGCTTATAAAGTAGATCCAAGCAAGCTGTAATGATTGATTGACAGGTTTAGGACAATTAAAAGCCCAAGGAAGTGGGTGTTTCCCACTTGTTTTGTTTGTCCTTTTGTTTATGTACACAGAGAGGATTCATTAGGCCCATGCGTGGAAGATTTGAGGTCTGCGGCGCGAGGAGGGGACCCAGCCCAATTGAAGCATGTCAAATTAGGATGGGGAAAATAAAAATCAAACCACTGCTACTGGGACTCATTAGAACCTCGGCAAACAGAGCATTTTGTTGTGTATGTGTGCCTGCTGTCTGTGTGCATGTTCTAATAAAACAGCAGAGTATCGCTGGGTTGTGCGGTTTTTAGTTATTTTCATCATTGTAGTTTGTTTTATGAGGCACCGAAGCTGAGAGACTCTCCAAACAACTTTAATGAAAGTGAGGATCCAGCGGCCTCATGGGAACAGAAGTGCTCGGAAAACACTCCGACAGACAGAAGCAGAATCAGGTGACTTCAGGAAAATACCCAAGTTTTCGAGCTTACAAAAACAAGTACAGACAGTGTCACTGATACAAAGCAGAAGAGTTTTAGGGAGATGTTGTGATGACTGAATAATAAATATTCTAGACGAGGTAACAAAAGTCAATCCGCATTTAAACATGGTAGCTGTTCTGTTTTGAACACAAGTGTTGTGCTGAAAGTTTCTGCTGGCTATTTTATCCAGCAATAATTTGATCAATCTAAAGTTTTGTGCTAATTATTTCTGCATAATAATGTCACATTATCACTAAACATTCTCTCTCCAGCAGGCAAACAAACAACAAAAACAAACAGCTTATTAATACTTTTCTGAAGGGGGAAAAAAGAAGTGGCGTTCCTTACAGCCACAGTAATTAAAATGCTATAAAGAAAAGCAAAATAGCAACATGGGAAGAATCTGAATTGGACTTATCTGTCAAATTCAGTTAGATCAAGGGCTGGCATGGTTTTGTGAGTGCAGAGCAATATGGATTAGCAGTGAGACACAGCACACTTGTATCACAGTAGCAATCAATCAAACTTTATTTGTATAGCACCTTTGAAACAATCAAATGCTGTGCAAAGTGTTTTACATAGATAAAAGCAGTAGGTAAATATAAATACATACTGTATATTTGCACAATACATCCGACCCCTCCGATACACACACACACCCACACTCACAGGCACGTGCACGATTCCCTACTTCTCACACACATATAAAATCATCATCATCATCATCATCATCATCATCATCATCATCATCATCACAGCAGTCCGTCAGGGGCGACAATGACGGTTTCATTTAGGTCTGATCAGATTCCTCCACACAGCTCTGTCCTTCGCCTTCCGCTGCCAGGAACTCCTGACCTTGTAAACCCGGGGGAGGGCTATAACGGTCTTTTTCAGAATGAAAACTATCATCACGGACTGTAAATAAAAGTGGACAACACTAGAGCTCTCCAAAACTAAAGCGTGAACATCTTGATCACCCTCTGGTGGGTGGCTGCAGTAAGACAATAAGCAGGGGTGGGGGGGAATAATTATTTTTCCGATGCATTGCAACGTAGACATGAACGATTCTGAATCGATGCACAAATGTCAAGATTCTGATTCTTAAATATTAATTAATAATGTAATTAATTTTAACAAAATGAAAAAAGCAGAACATTAAACACGAAAGTTAGCACCCAACCGGCCAGTCTTTGGCACAGCACACACAAAAAAAATTCCTACTCCTAGCGATAAAGTGCCCCCCCACTTACTGTGTGCAACATTTGGCCAAGCTGAAAACTAAAACTATTCTTTGAAAGAGTTTTCCAAAAGATGGTTTTGCCTCCTCATAGGTAGTGATTATCATGCTGATTTATGTTCAAGTGTTCATTTTTCAGATCAGTTCAGTTTTAGTAAGTTTCTGATGCTAACAAAACACTGTATGGAGTTACTATAACTGGTTGCAATTGGTCATGTTTGAGGGAGCTGCCTACGGGCTGCAGAATAGTCTTTAATAGATGGTCCTATGGATGGGAACTTGACAATGTGGCTCTGCTTCATGGACACTTCTTGATTTTGGTTGCAAATGACACCAAATGTGCAAGATGGCAGAACACTAAGGGGCAGATTTACTAATGCAGTGCAAAATAGCGAGTGGGCAAATTAGACAGAGCCCCTCAGGGAGTGGCCAATTTTTGCCAGTGATCTACTAACAACACGCAAAATTATGAACACCAACGCAGTCACTTCATTTCAATAATGCCCACCCATCTGCCAAGAGCACCGCAAAATTGCACACATGGCACAGTCAGCTGATGAGCAAGCGGGTCATCAACACAGGCACAGCCAGTTTGGAGGAGCATAATATATAAAGCTTTTTTTAAAAGTTTTTGTTTAAGTGCAAACCCCACTAAAATAGTTTTTTTTAATTATATTTCAAAATCTAGGTTTTCATTTAACATGGCAGACTTTTTTGTTTAATAAGTATAAATGAAGCATTTGTATCTAATTTAATAAAGGACTACTCATGAATAAATCGATTATTTAACCAACGTGTTTATTTTATTAACACTAGAACCATCATGGTTTGATGGAGACTCTGGAGTTTTATTACATGAATAACTTTGTTTAAACAAAATCTACAGGTCTCCCAGTTCATAACTTTTTATAAATGCCATTGAGTTACAGTGTTGCAATTTTGGGGGATGTTTCTATGGATCTGTGCGCTCATTTTTGTTAATAATCTCATTGATGTTTTCCTCCTATATTGTGTATCCTGAACTGGGAGAGAGAAATAGAGAAAAGAGGGAAGTGAATTACTGTTTTATGCACAGCAAAAAGAAATACTGTAAATACAGAAATATGGATAGAGAAAAAAAAAAAGACAAAAACTGGCAATGTGGAAGATTTAGCTTCAAGAGCAAGGGCGGGGCTGAGGAAAACTCCAGAGTCTGAGTCTAACCTCCACAGAAAAGAAAAAAGGGCCATTATCAGCAGACACCATCTGTATGTCCACTGCAGGTATAAGGGCTCCTATTGTATCCTATTTTATGGATACAAATTCATGTAGTAGGCTATATACAGTATAAACAAATTAAATTTTTAAAAAAACTGCCAGCTGATGTCCAGTTCAGCATAACACCGATCTCTGTGACACCGCTGATATTCATATACTGTAACTGTTCTTCTGTCATGCCAAATAAAGTCACGGGCAGAGAGAAGCTTCTGCCATGTGCCCTTGGTTCTCGCCAGTGTCTCCTCCTGGCACCAAGACTGCTATCACATCAGGCGCAGATGAATTAAGACAAGCTTTTCTGGAGCGTTAAATCCTGGCGCATTTAGCAGACGACTGACAACCACAAACCTTAATAAATCATCTTGTCATTTAAATACTCCCCTCCCTCAAATTTGCGTGTTGACATGACAACTTCCACAAATACATATGCAATGCCACGTGCAAAATTAACATAGTCCCCACCTTTCCACTGCAAATTTTGTCCTGCGCCCTTTAGTAGATCTCAACAGTAGTTTTTTAATGCCAAAACAGGGTTTTACGATGGCGCAGCACGTTAGTAAATCTGCCCCTAAATCTTCTTCACTTTTTTTGCACAGGAAACAAATGGCAACACATGTATTGTGGACATTTATATGCAATCTATAATTTGCAACAACCCATTATCTAAAGTCAAGAAACTGTACAGTGGGTGTAGCCAAACCTGTTTCTAAGCATAGAGTGTAAATAAAGATGGACAACATGTTACCAGCCATTGTCCAAAAGTGAAGCTTTATTTCCTGGACTTTAGGCATGCTCAGTTTGCTCTTTCTAAGTCAAAGTCAAAGCAGTAGCAACTGAGAAGCAAAACCCAGTGTCAAGTTCTGACCCATATACCTCCCCATCACTTTCAATGGACCCCATTTTGACGGTCATCAGCGGACTTTTGTGCCACACTTCCCGCTATATGCCAGTGTTTTTGTTAGCTTCTGTCAGCACATTGTCTGTTTTTTACACTTTGTGTCATGCCATTTAATTACCAGTAGACAGTGCGCCTGCTTTACGCTGGTAGGTGGAGGCTCATTTCAAAGAGGTGTGGCAGCACGCAATCTCATGCACATCACTATTACGGTGCATTTCATGACAATTCACTTTTGATAAGGAAAAAAGAGGTCTGTTGTCAGAAGCGCTTTGTTTGATGCCATTTCAGTGGTGTGCTTTGAAATCGCAAAGCTCCGGAGCTCATGAGAAAGTAGCATGTGCTGGGATTTTCTGTTATTTTAATGGAGAGTTGCAACAATCATAATATAATTGCCTGTTATTTTAATTATAATGATCACACACTAAATAGTTTTTTATTCCATCTGTATTTTCATTTTAACTGTGAACTTACCACTTAAGTCTATAGATTGGGCATTAATGTGTTTATTTTTAGGGGAATAAATGAATGAATAAGGAATGTGCAGATGTGCAAATGTGCAGATGTGCACAGGAAATCTGTCCACATCTGCACTGGCCATGCGCCCCCGGGTTTCCAGCTGGGCAGAGGCCACCGGTGCCACACCTACGCTTGCAGTTCTCCCCCAGCAAGCACCCCAACTGCCACCCATCAACCCCCAGAAGGGGCCGCTGAGAGCGGGCTTGCTTTGTGGCGGGGGTCGGCAGTGGACAGGAAGCTGCGCAAGATCTCCTCCTTCCCTTCCACCCTGGAGGGACTGGGACAGAGAGCTACAAACCTCAGCAGACCCCCCACAAGAGACAGGGGAGACCCTCAGTCAGCAAAAGCAAGAGGAGAGCACTCCATCTCCCCACAGGCCGGAAGTGACTTCCTCGCCATTGTTAATGAAAGTTTATGAAAATTTGCACAGGTATCATCCTCTTTTCCTGAAGTTTCAAACCCATTCATGTCTGTGTGTTGCATCCGTACGCACTACATTAAACTATTCAGCTGATTTTCAGCCCAGCATTCTTCCCCGTTTGTTCTCCCTAAAAAAAATTTACTGGGCATCCACTGTGACTGATGTCTTCCTTATTACCAAGCAGCGTTACTATTGCATGCATTTTTGCTCACACACACAGGCTTTGGCCAGCGCAAAACCCATCTTAACCCTCTTGTGGAAAAGGTCACAGATACACACCTGTCACGTTGTGGCCCTCTTGTAGTGAAGAAAGAAAATTCTTTGAAGAAAATATTCAGTTTAGATATGAGAAATTTCAAAGGCTGTAACTCAAAATTAGTAAGCGATAATGGCTTATTGTAAATGAGAAAAATGTAGAATATGATCCAACGTTTATGATGGGAGCAAATTTACTCATCTAATTTGCATAATATGATGGCAACCACAGAAACATCCCCCCCACCACACAGTCCAAGGCTGGATAGCGGGGATGAGAGTTGGTCGGGTGGCCAACCCCAGTCCATAGACCACCCACTGACAACAGCCAGTTTATCTGGTGGCTTTCCAGAGTCCCAGGACCACCAGATGGAGGAGGATGGCACGTTGGGTGGCCTGTCAGAACCCCAAGGCCACCAGATGGGGGAGAACGGCACGTCAGGTGGCCTACCACAGTCCTGGGGCCACCAGATGAATGAACACAAAGCTGGGTCCCAGAACTCATGGAACAGCAGCTGGGGAGCAAGGAGCTTAGGCAACAGCTGCTGAGGTATTGGCAGCAGGGGAGCTCTGAGCTCAGGAGATGACTGCTGTGGCGCCTCGAGCTCAGGAGAGGGCAGCTGCGGCGGCTGCAGTGCCTTGACCCCAGGTGATGCTGGCTGGGGTGCGCTGACCTCAGGATGAGACGATGGCTGGGGCATGCTGACCTCACGATGAGACGATGGCTGGGGTGCGCTGACCTCCCGATGAGATGATGGCTGGGGCGCGCTGACCTCACAATGATATGATGACTGGGGCACGCTGACCTCACAATGAGACAGCTGAGGATGAAGAGCATCTGGCCCCGATGCCCAGGAATCCCTCGCCGATGCAGCCACCTCGGACAGGGAGGAAGAGATACAGGTTGGAGTAGGGACCACACAATAAGAGTCAGCAGAAAAGCTTGGTGGAGAGAGCTCAAAAGCAGATGGAAGCTGCAACTGAGTCTCCCCACAAGGAGCAAGGCAAGACTTCTCTAATATTGATGTTAAGAAAACAAAGAAGACTTGTCTTTACTCCTGCTCTTCTGCTGGCAAGGGACCTGGCAGCTCCGCTGCTGATGACAGCATGATGGCTTCAGGATGGGCTGCAGGAGCGTTGGCCTCTGGATAAGCTACAGGAGCAACGACCTCGAGAGGAGCTGCAAGGGCGACGACCTTGAGAGGAGCTGCAGGTGTGATGACCTCGAGAGGAGCTGCAGACAACACAGCAGGGGAGGAGGTCTGGAGAGAAACAGCAGGTGAGGAGGCCAGGAGAGAAGCAGTGGGTGAGGAGGCCGAGAGAGAAGCAGTGGGTGAGGAGGCCGGGAGAGAAGCAGTGGGTGATTAGGCCGGAAGAGAAGCAGCGGGTGAGGAGGCCGGGAGAGAAGCAGCGGGTGAGGAGGTCGGGAGAAAAGCAGCAGGTGAGGAGGCCTGGTGGGAAGCAGTTGCTGGAGCTCTCTGGAGAGGAGGAGATGCAGCTGCTGGAACTCTTTTGAGAAGAGGAGACGCAGCTGCTGGAGCTCCCTAAAGATGAGGAGATGCAGCTGCTGGAGCTCTCTGGAGATGAGGAGGTGCTGGAACGTGCACGTCCTTGAGGGCTGGGATTCCCGTAGTGTGCATGTGGAGAGGAGCAGTCACTGCTGGACCATGCACGTCAACTGGTGAGGAGGGAGGGTGAGGAGCAGCAGCTGCAGAGGAAGGCTGGAGAGGAGCAGCGGCTACTGGGGAGCTCACCCTCTCGAACGTAGAGATTGTGGCGGTGGAGATGATCTCAGGAGGAAAAAGAAGAGCAGAGGTGAGAGGCAGCATAGAGATGGCAGTGAAAACAGGTGGCAAGGGAAAAGAAACAACAGGCGGCTATGACTGGGAACCCTCATTTGGAGCAAGGCAGTACACTTCATTAATAGATGTTAAAACAAATGAAGGTACTTGCCTTGCTCCGCTCTCTGCTGCTGCTGGAGCTGCTGCTGGCGATCCAGGAAAGTCCCTCTGAGTGACTGCAGAAATCCCTCAGTGAAGAGCAGCAGCTGGAGAATGCTGTGAAGCCAGAACTGGAGCTAGAGTGCTGTGGCCGGTGGGGTCCGGGGATGTTTATTTGCCGGCACTGGAGAGGGAGTGATGGAAGACCTTCTCACCAGGCCGCTGAGGGACAACTGCAGGTTGGAGACTAAATGAGAAGACCTCTGAGCCCCGGAAAGTCCCACAGGCAGGGGAAATCCCTGATGATGACCGCCGCAGCATGAAAAAACTCCAGGGCCTCCTCCGGAATACGGGAGGTGTGATTTACCTCAATAAGATCCTCCACGGAGGTAACAGCCCACAGCTAGTCCCGACTCAAACCTAGCCCCGCAAACTTCATGTCTGCTGGGTCCTGAACTGGTGGCATCCAACTGTCATGTTGGCCCTGTCGGGGCATAATGACGGACCCACACGCCAGACTGAAGTTTACGGTGTTTATTAAAGAAGAACACGGCCCAAGGGCTGGACAACACAAATAGCTGTAACGGCTGGTAACTCACTGCATTGAGGGAACGGCACACGTCGAGGTGAGGAGAGAGTGAAGACACATGGATGCCGCACTGAGAACTAAGGGTGGCATGAATAAATAGAAAACCAGTAATTAACAAACAAGGAACAGCTGTGATAAATGAGCAACGTAAGAGAGAATAGAACTGAACGGAGACTGCATTACACTATTGTAAGTAAACAAAAGGCACCATCAAAATAAGAGCCAACTCAGAAACTATGATAAAAGAGAGATACAACAAAATATAAACCTTACCAATGAAACTGAGAAGATAACAATGGTAATGACAGTAATAATAATAACAATAAAGAAAGTCCAAAACAACCACAAGCAAGGACATGGTCACGGCCATGTCCTGACCATGATAAACTGGACTTTGGACATATTTACATAGAGGATTTTTTTGTTTTTGTTTTGTTTTTTTGTTATCTAATCCTCAAAATATTTGAATCAGAAAATGAGTAGAATGTCAGCAAACAGTGATTAAAAACATCAGATCTATCATGTGTCATGCGTCTCCATGCACTCGTATGCTCATCCTTGTCCCTTATTTCGTCTTTTGTCAGTCATTTTCACTCTCACATTTATCTTACGATTTATTTCACCTCGATTTCTGTTAGGCAGAAATGGGCCCAGTCCTCCACAGTGGAATTGTGCTAGAATTTAAGCTATATGTGTCTGCCATCTAGTGATGTGAAACGGTTAGTACATCTGGGATTATTTTTTGAGGTTTTTGCCTACTTTTTCCACACCACGTGACAGGTGCACATCTGCAACCTTTTCCACAAGAGGGTTAAATCATGTAATCAAATTAGCATTTAAAGGGTTAAGCAAGCCGTCACGATTAGACTTCACTTTAGATAATGCACCTCTTTGCATTAAAGGCATGGGCAGGAGCACTTTGAATCGGATTATCCAAAACACACCTCTGAATAATTACACCCGCCTCTTCGCACCTTGCGCCCAGCAGAAAATTTGTTTCCGCGTTGCTGTGATAAGGAAATGAACTTGGAAATGTGTTCTGCGTCAGTGACAACTGATGACTGACTGCATACTTGTAATTCAGCCCTATGACTTAGCCCATATGGCTCCCTCAATCCAGACCAATTGTGGTCATGCTCAATCTCGTCTACACCCTGGTTTTGGAGTATCAACTAATTAATTAAAACTGAACTGATCCAAAGAAAACATGAATATAAATCTGTGCTAAGAATTAGCCACAAGAACAGAAACCATTTTTTTTGAAAAACAAAAAAATCTAGGTAGTCAGTGTTGTAATCGAGACTTCATCAAGATCTCATCAGGACCAGAGTCTTCCAAGACCAAGACCTACATACAGTGGTCTTGGTCTTGGGGGACACTGGTCTCGGTCTGGTCTTAGTCCAGTCTCGACTACAACACTATAAGAAGTGTTAGATTTCAGTTTTAAAGAGTAGTGAACACAATAAAAGTACCATGGTGCTGATGCCTTGGTATAGGCAGACACACACAGAGTAAGTAACACACTCACTCACACACAGACACATTGATACACTACTGTATACTGTATTCACCAAGGCATTACAATGGGGAGATGGGGTTTATCGCCTTACTGCGGCACGCCACCAGAGGGTGATCAAGATGCGAGTGCTTCACTTTTAGAGAGCTCTCATGGCATCCATCTTTTTAAGAGTCTGTTTCTGAATGACCATATTAAAGCCTCAAGTATGGCATTCTAGCAGTCATCACTTTAGTATTGTTACATCCAGAAATTACCATATTTGCACAGGTGGAGTGGATCAACATATCTGACAAATGGCCATTTTTTTTATCCATGCCCATGCATTCCAATAGATTTTCAAATTGCAAGCAACATTTCTTTTACACAGGGCTATCAAGAAAGACACATTCCATCAGTTTATCAATTTTCTAACAATCTGTTCTGCAGCAACATCATTACTAATGAAGAAATGCAATCTGCACCCTTTCAAAGTGAGTCAATTTTACAGAGGTTTAAAAAAACAGAGTAAGCCTACCAAATGATTAAATACCACTGCAATAGTCACTGAGCACAGCTGTCAATGTAAAGAAAACTGAAACGCTCCAGGGAAGAGAAGTACTTCAGACATCCAGAGGACAAAGTCAGAGTGTGTTTTCTTGCATCAGTTGGCATAAAGCTCTTTTACAAAAGCCACCAAGCATGGACGAGTCAGTGAAATATAGGGTTTACATCCAGCAGTACTTCGGCCTCCTGCAACGAGAAGGCCTGTTTTGCTACTGAGTGAAAGAGACACATGGTGCCCTTTGATCTTTTGGGATACATGGAGTTAATCTTTTCCAGAAAATATTCACACTAAGGCTCCCATGTTACACGGCTGTTATTAGACAACAGCTCACCATACCGCAGCCTGCATCATGCAGCTTAACTCTACAGACGCAACTCTTGCACAAACTTCTCATTCTGCATGTCCGTGCTGTCTCCCCTGCACAGGCAGAAAGGCGTGGCAGGTTCTGTCACTGTCTCACCTACTTACACCTGCCTCCCCCCCTTCACACTCCTCTCGTCTTCCTCAGATCATTTCAAAGGGCCCTGGAGATCAAAGCTGGGCCCTTTTCTTCACACTGGACAGGAATGGGGGATGTATTTAGTTAATCATTTATTTGATTAAAAAAATAATAAAGCTGAGACCCCACCCCTTCTCTCTTCCCTCTAGTTTCTCATCTTTTTTCTCTCCCTTCTGTCTGAATCCTCCTGAGGACCTGCCTGCCACCTCTCAAGGCAGTTTTTAATATGCAGAGAAAATAAGCTGGCCGTCCTCTTCAGGCAATGGATGAGTGGGAAATGCCTGGGGAGTGCGGCTTCTGATAGATTAACCCCTCCTACAACGAGATGGAGTACTGCCCGAACACCACCTAGCTGCAAGTGTGCACCTCTCTCAAAAGGGAATACAGATAGAGTGGATATAAAAAGTCTACACACCCCTATTCAAATGCCAGGTTTTTGTGATGCAAAAAAATGAGACCAATATAAATCATTTCAAAACTTTTTCTACCATTAATATGACCTATAACCTGTACAACCCAATTGAAAAACAAACTGAAATCTTTTAAGAGGAAAAATAAAAAAAACTTACAATAACCTGGTTGCATAAATATGCACACGCTCTTATAACTGAGGACATGGCTGTGTTCAGAATTAACCAATACATTCAAACTCATGTTAAATGGGAGTCAGCACACACCTGCCACCATTTAAAGTGCCTCTGATTAACCCCAAATAAAGTTAAGCTGCTCTAGTAGGCTTTTCCTGACATTTTTGTAGTCACATCTTACAGCATAAGCCATGGTCTGCAGAGAGCTTCCAAAGCATCAGAGGGATCTTACTGTTCAAAGGTATCAGTCAGGAGAACAGTACAAAAGAATTTCCAAGGCATTAATATACCATAGAACACAGTGAAGACAGTCATCATCAAGTGGAGAAAATATGGCACAACAGTGACATTACCAATAACTGAACGTCCCTCCAAAATCGATGAAAAGACAAGAAGAAAACTGGTCAGGGAGGCTGCCAAGAGGCCGACAGCAACATTGAAGGAGCTGCAGGAATTTCTGGCAAGTACTGGCTGTTTAGCACATGTGAAAACAACTTCCCATCTTCTTCATATGTCTAGGCTATGGGGTAGGGTGGCAAGACGGAAGCCTTATCTTACGAAGAAAAACATCCAAGCCCAGCTACATTTTACAAAAACATATTTGAAATCTCCCAAACACATGTGGGAAAATGTGTTATAGTCCAATGAAACCAAGGTTGAACCTTTTGGCCATAATTCCAAAAGGTACACTACCGTTCAAAAGTTTGGGGTCACCTCAGACAATTTTGTGTTTTCCATGAAAAGTCACACTTTTATTTACCACCATGAGTTGTAAAATGAATAGAAAATATAGTCAAGACATTGACAAGGTTAGAAATAATGATTTGTATTTGAAATAATAATTTTTTCCTTCAAACTTTGCTTTCGTCAAAGGATCCTCCATTTGCAGCAATTACAGCATTGCAGACCTAACATGATTGCACAAGGGTTTTCTAATCATCCATTAGCCTTCTGACGCAATGAGCAAACACACTGTACCATTAGAACACTGGAGTGATAGTTGCTGGAAATGGGCCTCTATACACCTATGTAGATATTGCACCAAAAACCAGACATTTGCAGCTAGAATAGTCATTTACCACATTAGCAATGTATAGAGTGTATATCTGATTAGTTTAAAGTTATCTTCATTGAAAAAAGTGCTTTTCTTTCAAAAATAAGGAAATTTCTAAGTGACCCCAAACTTTTGAACGGTAGTGTATATTTGGCACAAACACAACATTGCTCATCACCAAAAGAACACCATACCTACAGTGAAGCATGGTGGTGGCACCATCATGCTTTGGGGCTGTTTTTCTTTAGCTGGAACTGGGGCCTTAGTTAAAGTGGAGGGAATTATGAACAGTTCCAAATACCAGTCAGTGTTGGCCCAAAACCTTCAGGCTTCTGCTAGAAAGCTGAAGATGAAGATGAAGAGGAACTTCATCTTTCAGCACGACAATGACCCAAAGCCCACATCTAAATCAACAAAAGCATGACTTCACCAGAAGATTAAGGTTTTGGAATGGCCCAACCAGAGTCCAGACCTGAATCTGATCGAACAGCTGTGGGGTGATCTGAAGAGGGCTGTGCACAGGAGATGCCCTTGCAATCTGTCATGAACTGAGCTTGATGTTCAAGCCCAGCTGGAATCCACCGCGGGTGCAGCAGAGCTCCAGCCGGAGGCCACCGCGGGTGCAGCAAAGCTCCAGCCAGGAGCCGCCGCAGGTGCAGCTATGGCCCAATCAGGGTCCACCGCGGGTGCTGCTATGTCCCGGTCCGGGACCATCGCGGGTACTACTGTCCCCCAGCTCGGAGCCACGGGGGGTGGGGGGGCTTCTTCCTCATCGCTGCCTAATGATGTCGGGGCTCTCCTTCCTTGGTCTCCCCTTTGACTGGTCCTTTCCGTGGGGAGACCGCCTCCTGAGCCGCCATTCCTGAGCTGGTGGCTCAAAGACCCAGCTCGCCCGCCTGACGAACTGTGTCGTGGGGTTAGGTGGCCCTTTTTCCCTGGCCGGCCACCTGACTCACTCTGCTGGGTGGTCCGACAGGTCTTAGACCCAGACAGACCACCCGACTCGCCTCCTGCTGTCGCTCCTTGGGCCTGGGACTTTGGTCAGCCCCCTGAACTCTTGGACTCCTGGGTTTGGGGGGGGGGGATTGTTCTAGGGTTGGGGAGTAGGGAGATTCATTTCATTTCTTCTGGTATGTTATTCCAGTATTATTTCTTGTTTGTTCCCTCCTAACCTGTTTCCCCCACCACCCGCCCTGGTTTGTTTGTTCCCTCGGGCGGGGGGAGGTCCTTTTTCCTTTCTGATGTTACTGGGGTGTCTGGGGTCAACCCCTTGAGGGGGACGCTCTGTCATGAACTGGGCTTGATATTCAAGCTATTTTGTCTCTTTGTGTGTTTTGCTGTCTATTTTCCATCAGGCATGCTCAGGGAGCCTCTGGGTTCCGTTCGGCTCACTGACAACTCAGCCACGCCTCCCTCTCCTGCCAGTCTGATCAGCTGTATGTCATTGTCGCTGTTAGTTCGCTGTTCTTGCACGCACACACACACATACATGCATCCTCTCATTCGCACACTCATGCACGCTCTGCACACATACACACACACACACACCTATTCATCCTTACCCTTAGGCTCTCAAGACGTTATTGCACACAGCTGTTTCCACTCAGTCCTGCCCACTCTCACTCTCACTTCTCACACCGGCAATCTCTTTCCTCATTAAGGTTTGCATTACTTAAGCCCTGTCTTGACTGGAAGAGATTGCCGGATCATTGTCCAACTGTTATCCTACACTGTGGCTGTTCCACACAATGTTTGTACGCTGCCACACATGTCTAGATGCCCTGCCTCATTCCTATGGTACCGCATCACACTGGGTGGCGTGATCATCTGTAACTGGTTGGTTTTTGTCTCACCTGGATTTACACTTGGACTGCCTCGGACTTCTTCAGCCTGTAAGTTTATTTGCCTTTCCCCGCTGTCCAGCTTCCCTGCAGCATTTGGGATTTCCCTGTGCTGTTCAGCTTTCCTGCAGCACTCATTATTTCTTCCACTGTACTGTTGAGCGTCCTGGAGGACATCCATGTGCATCCTGTACTACTCACCTGTAATGTTGAACTGTTGAATCTCATCCTGACATCCATCTGTTATTTTGAACTGTTTGGCACACCCTGCAATAAATATGCACAACTTACTCCTGCGTGTGGGTTTCAATTGTTTCCTCCGTGTGCTGCGTAAAGGTGCACGGGGAGGTCATGACACAATCTGACAGATTTGGAGCGTTTTTGCAAAGAAGAGTGGGCAAATATTGCCACATCAAGATATACCATGCTGATAGACTCCTACCCAAAAAGACTGAGTACTGTAATAAAAGCCAAAGGTGCTGCAGCAAAGTATTAGTTTAAGGGTGTGCATATTTGTCCAACCAGGTTATTGTAACTTTTGTTAATTTTTCCCCTTAAAAGATTTCAGTTTGTTTTTCAATCGGGTTGTACAGGTTATAGGTCACATAAAGGGCGGAAAAAGTTTTAAAATGCTTTATCTTGGTCTCATTTTTTTACATCACAAAAACCTGGCATTTGAACAGGGGTGTGTAGACTTTTTATATTCACTGTATCTCATCAGGCTTGATTTAAGTGTTTTGGCGAACTATGCCAAAGTAGAACACTGACTGTCTTTACTGCTTTTTAATCTGTGCTTTACATGTGGGCGATATTATTGAGTATAGTGTCTATCACAGCAAATCATGCAGTATATAAATAAGAAGGGACTGCATTATAACAGCTACTCATATCCAGTGGTGATTCTTGATTTTTGCCACCCCCTCCCCCCCCATCAGCTGACGGACCTCCAACAAGAGAGGTGACCCTTAGAAACAGGCTCCATCACTCCCTGCCTAGCAAATGGACTGAGGCCTGAGGCAGATAATGGCTAAATGAACCCAGAGCAGCCTGAAGTGGGTTTTTTTTTAATGAGAAAGGCCTTCAGATTGTGCGTGGCACACACCTCCATGTGTCACGCACAAGCTGAAGGCCTTTCTCATAAAAAAAAAAAAAAATCACTTCAGGCTGCTCTGGGTTCATGGGTTCTGGGCTCTGGGTACACTTGACAACCAGTGGCCAGGCAAAGATTAAGTTAAGTAAGTGAAAGGCCTTACATGAAAACAATGTGTGATGATGATGATGATGATGTGTCCATGATATCGGTGCTTTTGACCCTGTGATGTGTGTGTGCTGGTTTTTGATCTCTGAAGCTAGTATCTCACGGAGCGGCAAATGTCAATGAATGTTGTGATTTTTGGATTCACCAACTTTTCTGACAAATGTTTGCAAAAATTAGGGTTCGCCTCTGTCATTAGCAACATTTGCTCATGTTTAGCAACAGTTCAGCTGGATTCATGCTGCACCTCCACTGTCCGCGTCTGCTCGACCAAGAGGCTTGTGTGACAAAAACTACATCTTCGTCTCCAGTCCGCTACCCTCTGAAAAGCCCTTCCGCGGATGTCCATGTGCAGCCCAAATTTTGTGACCGCATTGCCTGGGCGCACTGACTGCGCATGGGCAAGACTGAACCTCCCATTCACGAGGTGGCGCTACCGACACAGCATACAAAGTCAAAGTAGATGAAGAAGAGGAAGACGAGAGTAAACATACATGAATCATTTTGCAGCAGCAGCAGCGGCAGCAGCTTGAACAGAGAACAACATTGAAAAATGGTAATTCCTCCTCTTCCTGAAAATGACGTTGCTACAAAAAAATGTGCGTCACTGTTATGTTTCTTCACTTTTATATAGCTGGTGAACAAACTGGCGTGTTAGCACATTTGCACTACCCATAGGGCTGGGGTGAAACTATAAATGACGGTTGCGCACCAGCGACAACTGCTCGGCCTGGTAGACGAAAAAAGTGAAGCATACAGTGGGGCAAAAAAGTATTTAGTCAGCCACCAGCTGTGCAAGTTTTCCCCATTTAAAAGATGAGAGAGGTCTCCAATTTTCATCATAGGTATACCTCAACTATGAGAGACAAAATGAGAAAAAAAAAATCCAGAAAATCACATTGTCTGATTTTTAAAGAATTTATTTGCAAATTATGGTTAAGTATTTGGTCACCTACAAACAAGCAAGATTTCTGGCTCTCACAGACCTGTAACTTCTTCTTTAAGAGGCTCCTCTGTCCTCCACTCATTACCTATATTAATGGCACCTGTTTGAACTCGTTATCAGTATAAAAGACACCTGTCCACAACCTCAAACAGTCAGACTCCAAACTCCACTATAGCCAAGACCAAAGAGCTGTCAAAGGACACCAGAAACAAAATTGTAGACCTGCACCAGGCTGGGAAGACTGAATCTGCAATAGGTAAGCAGCTTGGTGTGAAGAAATCAACTGTGGGAGCAATTATTAGAAAATGGAAGACATACAAGACCACTGATAATCTCCCTCAATCTGGGGATCCACGCAAGATCTCACCCCGTGGGGTCAAAATGATCACGAGAACATGTATGTCCCTATGCAGGACATACTGAATGCACTGAGGAGCTCATTTAGCAGCAGACTACATCATCCTAGGTGCACAACCGAGAGGTTTTGCAGGTCCTTCCTACCAACGGCTGTCAGACTGTACAACCTTAGCAGGGCTGCTCGCAGAGATAGCAAAAAGACGTGACAACCTAATAGTTTTGAATGCAAAAGACGAAACAGACTTATACAATGGTCCCCTCTGGCATACAACTAGGAAAATACCGGTCGCTATGGAGGGTGAGAATATGTATGGGTACATAATCATACCATGTAGGATAACTAAGTAGACGGTTGTGCTGTTTCATCCCATCTAGCAACAATGTTCTGCACTGTGTGTGTTTATATATTTACATATTTATTCCATCTAGCTACAATGCTCCGCACTGGGTGTGTTTATATATATATTTATTCCATCTAGCTACAATGCTCTGCACTGTGTGTTTATATATCTACATATTATTCCATCTAGCTACAATGCTCCGCACTGTGTGTGTTTATATATTTACATTGTGGTGCACATATGTGGGTTTCATATGCTTCACATGTGTATTACTGTATGCTTATTGTATGCTTCACGTCTCAGAGGAACAAAAGGTCTGAACCTCCTAGGGGTAACAGGAGGATGTGAAGTCTGGCCTTTTGTATGCAGAGAGATGGCCTTGAGAGATTTCCTGACCACCAGGACTTTAGGTGGACACGAGAAGACCTGGAGGGGGATGCATTGCGATTTGGGATTAAAAGACAATGTGACTGTGTGCTTTGATGTCCTGGGGTATAAAAGGGACAGACGTTGGGGGATTCCTTTCTCTTTCTGTTTTTGGATGTTGGAGAATGTGAATGTGAATAAAACCGGACTTGAGAAATAAACTCAGCCTGGTCCTTCCACACTTCTCCACAACATATTTATTCCATCTAGCTACAATGCTCCGTACTGTGTGTGTTTATATATCTACATATTTATTCCATCTAGCTACAATGCTCCGCACTGTTTATATACTCATATATTTATTCCATCCAGCTACAATGCTCCGCACTGTGTGTGTGTGTGTGTATATATATATATATATATATATATATATATATACAGTATATATATATGTATACTTGCTGCTCTTGTTTCTTTTTTTTCTCTTGCCTTCTGATTGTTGCTCTGAGTGTTGCTATCCCTGTGCTGTTGCAATCCTGGAATTTCCCCATTGTGGGACTAATAAAGGCTTATCTTATCTTATCTTATCTTAACAGTGAGCAAAAATCCCAGAACCACACGGAGGGACCTAGTGAATGACTTGCAGAGAGCTGGGACCAAAGCAACAAAGGCTACATCAGTAACACACTACGCCGCCAGGCCCTCAAATCCTGCAGTGCCAGACGTGTCCCCCTGCTAAAGCCAGTACATGTCCAGGCCCGTCTGAAGTTTGCTAGAGAGCATTTGGATGATCCAGAAGAGGATTGGGAAAATATCATATGGTCAGATGAAACCAAAATAGAACTTTTTGGTAAAAACTCAACTTGTGTTTGGAGGAGAAAGAATGCTGAGTTGCATCCAAAGAACACCATACCTACTGTGAAGCATGGGGGTGGAAACATCATACTTTGGGGCTGTTTTTCTGCAGAGGGACCAGGACGACTGATCCGTGTAAAGGAAAGAATGAATGGGGCCATGTATCGTGAGATTTTGAGTGAAAACCTCCTTCTATCAGCAAGGGCATTGAAGATGAAATGTGGCTGGGTCTTTCAGCATGATAATGATCCCAAACACACTGCCCGGGCAACGAAGGAGTGGCTTCGTAAGAAGCATTTCAAGGTCCTGGAGTGGCCTAGCCAGTCTCCAGATCTCTACCGCATAGAAAATCTTTGGAGGGAGTTGAAAGTCCGTGTTGCCCAGCGACAGCCCCAAAACATCACTGCTCTAGAGGAGATCTGCATGGAGGAATGGGCCAAAATACCAGCAACAGTGTGTGAAAACCTTGTGAAGACTTACAGAAAATGTTTGTCCTCTGTCTTTGCCAACAAAGGATATATAACAAAGTATTGAGATGAACTTTTGTTATTGACCAAATACTTATTTTCCACCATAATTTGCAAATAAATTCTTTAAAAATCAGACAATGTGATTTTCTGGATTTTTTTTCCTCATTTTGTCTCTCATAGTTGAGGTATACCTTTGATGAAAATTGGAGACTTCTCTCATCTTTTAAGTGGGAGAACTTGCACAATTGGTGGCTGACTAAATACTTTTTTGCCCCACCGTATACACAACCACATGCATGCCTGCCTCATCCAAAGCGGACACGCATCTCAGCGGACCAGAGCGGAAATGTAGCATGAATCCAGCTTTAGCAACATTAATGCAAATATTTACAAAAGTGTTTGTGAAAGACAGTTGGCAAACATAAGCAACTGTTAGCAAATGTTAGTGACAGAGACCCCGGTTACATGGTCACAATAAACCAGTTACTGGGAATAAACCAATAATGGTGATAATCAGTTTTGTCGTGTTTACATGCACTGAATAAACGGATTATTGGAGGGTAAACCCCTGGAGTTAATGACCCCGGTTAAATGGCCTTTATCGGATTATTCTGTTGACATAGCCACTTGAAAAATGAGATAACTCTAGAAATCCAATCACAACCGGTTTATCTCTGTGCATGTAAACATGATCAGTGTTTGCAAGGATTAGCAGCTATTTGCCACATCTTTTGCTGATTCTAGGTAAGATACCAGGTGAATGTCAGGCGAATCATGGATCCAACGCTATAAAAACGGTGAGCAAACCATCCCCAGCATTCAGATTTCAAGGGTTTGTAAAGGTTCTTAAACAGTTACTAGTGTTCACTATTCGGCAAACAAACAAAAAAAAACCCTTAAAGATGCACTCCAGTGGATACAAATCCCCTATAAAAACAAACCTACATTGCCTAAAATGGTAATTTATGTCCTTTTTTCTACAAAGCTTTAGTTCCATCAAAATATTTTCATTTTTCCTTCGTCTTCAAACGCCAGGATCTGTGAATATTTTCACCCACATCCCACAAAGTTAATGGTCTCTAGCGCTACATTAAACAGAATAAATCCTAAGAAAGACCTACCGGTTGAAAGACATGCACAGCTGTATGCACGATGACCCAGGATAATGACTGAAACTGCATTGGTCCTGAAAACCAGTTTAATGGTAAAACCCATCTTAATTTGTGTCAAGTCAAGCAGCTGTCCAAAAATGCTAAATGGCCCTGGAGGCTAACTTCAGTCAGGCCAGAGACACTTTTAACATCCTGAATGGCTCAATACCACAGACCTGCTATAGTTACATCACCAAAAATACTCCGTCTAAACTTTTCCAAGGGGAGGGGCTTAACTGAAATTTCACAGCAAAAAAACACAGAGGTGACACATTTGAGTGATTTCCCCCTTGATTAGGGGTGTGCCATATTGTATCGTTCATGATAATACTGGTATAAATTTTGATACCAGTGTAAAAATTAATATCGCGATATTTTGGGTCCGTTACGCTGCCAACGGAAGTTACATGTTACCATAGAACAGGGAAAACAAACATGGCACGGAAAACGGCACTCCGTGCTTGGAACGTCTTCATCTGGTTGTGAGTAAGTAATTTAGTTTTAAGGCCATTTCAGACTGCTGCCATCTTTTTTTTTTTTAAAAAATTGTGCAGCGATGCGGATAATCTGCCCACATTTTTTTCTGCGTGTCAACAACACTGCTTCGGGGAAAAGTTTTACTTGGCCCTGAAGCAGTGTTGTTGACATCCGAAGTGTCCAGAGGTTTATTTCTGTTCCACTGTGGCTGCTCCAGTGTGCTTTATTCAACCAACTGAAAGAAAAAAAAAATCTGTTAACAGTCCCAGAACTTGTCTGTGCAACGGAGATTTCTAACTGAGAGAAAGAGAGAGAGATGGGAGGTCTTACCAGCAGAAGTGTCTTGGGAAACGACAGACAGGTAGGCCAGCATATATTCAGAATGATAAAAATGATGAAATGATAATAGTTTTAAATAAGCCCACTCCCTCCCTGTTTTATTTAGACCTTCTTCCTGACCAGGTGAAATAACATACTAGACTAAATTAATTTAGCATGTTAAAATGATCAAGAGCCCCTCATGTCCCAGAGCACAGAAATGAGATAAAGACAGAAGTAAAGTGGTGAAAGTGTGTCTGTGGCTATATTATACTGCTGTAGCTGCTTATAGTTTGGGGTTTACGTTTTTTAATGTAATAAATAGGTTGCATTAACCATAGCTAAACTGCTCTTACATTTATAAGGCAATGTTTTCAGGACTATTCAGATGTTATAAGAAAAATCTGGGGAATTTTCAAAACTATAGGCTATATGTAGTCTGCAGTACCAACTTTACTCTCATCTGCTTGTTACCATTCTCTCTTAAATTTGTTTTTTTTCTCATTATTTAAACATCTTTTCATAAAGGTACATTTTTTAAAATTTTGAATGTGTTTGGTGACAAATTTGTGACCTTTATCATGCAAAATTGTAACTTTTTACCTAAAACCTCTTACCTTGTGTTTTTACTCTGAAAAGTTCAAGAAATCAGAAGCAGCACCAGATTTAAATTAAGATTAGTCAATCAGTTGTTTTAATAATCAATAGATCAGTTGACTATTACAATGCAAATTTATAATTTTCGTCCCACCTGAAGGTTATAATTACATTTATAACAAGTTTGATACCCGTTATTTTAAAATGTTGGCCTACTAAAACTGTGGTGGTTTCTGGTTTCCAACAACAGGGTGTCCTAGGATGAAGTCAAATTCCTGTCCTGAATTTTTGTCCCAGTTCACCCCTCAGTGCGCTTAAGATGTGGTGGTTTATAATATTTTCTGGTAATATTTGATACAGAATTTTAAAAAAAGTTTTGAATGCATTCTAAACTGCTCTTTATAAACTGGAGAAATAAGAATTTTTGTTTTGTTTTTACTGAATGTGTTGAGCATAATTAACGCTGGCCTGTAAAACTGTCCTTTACAAATTTAAAAGAAAAAACTGTTTTCCTTGACATCAAGAAGAATATCATTATTGTGAAAATTCACAGAAATATCGTGATACCATTTTTAGGCCATATCGCTCACCCCTACTCTTGATATGTCTTGTAAGTCATAAATAAACATGTTACAGACATGTTAACAAAAAAAAAAGAGAAAGCTTTTGCGGAATGTCACTTTAAATGACATGTGTTACAACCATTTGCAAACGCATACAACCAATTCCCAAATGTTTGCAGAAAAATAAATTTGCAAATACATTTTCTTCGTTATTTTTCATTATGTTCAAAAATTTCTTTGCGACAAGAAAAAACTTTTTGCGATGTGAAAAACACTGTGAACTGTTGTGCAACCTTTTACAAATCCTGATGAGCCGTCTTCAGGAGACTTTGCACATGGGTTTACACAGCTTTTTATTTTAAAAGCCTCTAACACATGAAAAGTTATCTTACCCTCCTATCAGAGCAAAGAACAAATGCCTTGTTAAATGGCGTAATCACTATAGTAGGCTAAGACTAACAATAAATACACTTACCCACATCCTTATTCAGATAAGAAGCAGATACATCAGCCACTTCCAACAACATAATGGACTTGTATTTTCTACATTCAGCAGATGTGCGCACAGCATCAAGCAATAAATACGAAGTGTTTTAAAGTACAACTTACTTGTATCAAGAAGCAAGCAGCAAGTATTTTGGTTTACTTTCTAAAAACTGACAAAAATGTTTAATTCCTGTGCAGCGAATGATAGGCATGTTCTCTCCTGTCAGAAAAGAACGCAAATCCTTCCAACCTCTGATAGGATGAACAATGATGAGCTGTCATTACAGAAACATTTCAATGCCAAATGTGGATCTAAAAATCCAAGCCTCTTTCTTCTGTTCTTTAGCCTTTATGTACTATATAATTCTTCTTTTATGTTTTTTCCTGTACTACTCTGGGCATACTTGTAGAAAAACTATTATGGTATCAAAATGTTAGCTTCTATTTATCCAATTTGTAACTTTCCTTTTTTTAGAAATATTCTGATGCTTTTAATTTTTTTATATTGTCACATATTAAAAAAAAATATAAAGGAAGTCAATGGACAGGTCACATCATAGTAACATAATAGAAATTGTACTCAGGTCAAGAATGTTGCCTTATTGGATTAATTACTCAAGTTTATGTAAGAGAAGTCATGAAGAAAGTTGTTTGCATAATTGTAAGATAGTATTTACTAAAAAATTTACTTGAGCACTAAGTAACGAGGGTGGGGCAAAAAATCTATACCGTGTTCCGATACTTTGTGTCCACAATACTGTATCAATTCAGAGAAACCAGTATCACAATACGTCATTAAAAGTAATTATAAATGTTTCAAATACAAATTTAGCTTTTTTGGGTACCAGAGTAATAAAAACCAACTGACTTTCCAATCCACTAGATCAGGGGTCACCAACTAAAACTGCAAAAGGTCCGATAAGTCGGTCTTCCTCCCCAGCCAAGGTCTGAACTACGTGTGGGAGTCTTTAGGCACCTCATGATTCAATTATGATTCAGAACTCCGACTTGATTTTAAAACAATTCTCAATGCATCTTGACACACTTTTTTTCTATTCAAAATTTTTCCCTCCCACTGTGTTACAAGTTGGCCCTGTTAAAGCAAAGTATTTGCAATTACCCATGAATTTACTTCCAACATCTTTTACTAAAACAAATGGAAGAGAAATCTGACACATGGTGGGCAGTGGTGGTCTAATGGTTAGCGATGTGAACTGGAGAGCGGAGGGTCACAAGTTCTATCCCTGAACTGGCAGGATTGGATCTGGGTGGGAGAGATAACATAGCAGTGTTTGCCCCACCCTCCTTAACCACACTGTGGTGCCCTTGAGCAAGGCCCTTAACTCCAACTGCTCCAGTGGAGCTGCTCAGTGGCCACAGGTCAGTCTGTGGTTGTACTGGTCAGCTTCCTGGTGTGAATATGAACAGGGTGTCCTTGAAAAAGAGAGGTTGCCTCAGTGGAACTACCCTGTATAAATAAAGGTTTAATATAAAATAAACCATGGACAAATTTATCTCAAAATGTGCTTTTAAGAACTGTCATCCTTTCATTGACATTCTTTCAGAAGACCACAGCTGTCTCCAGACAGACCAATATCATTTAACTTGCTTTACATTATTTTACTAAGCTCATGTTTTAGCTGTTTTAAGCTCTATATTAATTTTTAAACAAAAAATATTAAAATGAATTCTTTGTTCAGTTTCAAACAAAATGTAATATAAAAATTTATAATACAGGAGAACACTAAATGAGTTTGTTGATTTCAAATAAATAGGTCTAAAATTCTAAAATCTACAACTAAAATCCTAAAAATGTTTTACAGGTGAACACAAACTAAATTGTATTGCATTTTAAAAAAAGACTAATATCTAAAAAAAAAAAAAAAATCCCAAAAAGTCCACCTCTATACAATATTTTCAGTGCAGAAAAAACGGTTTCAAACTAAGACCAAAAAAAAAAAAAAAAACCAGACACAAAATATAATTCCAGGACAGAATTCCTTGACATTCTTTTTTATCAACAGTAAACTCTGTTACAGCATGAATGGAGCTGTAACTCCATGGTTATAGGGAGAGGGGAGGTGGAACTTTTCATGTTCAGTAACACATGGAGCTTTTACTGAGTTTTTAAGTGATAACCAGCAACCTCACCTCTGCATCCCAGCATGGACTACTCTTGGCTCACAAGAGCGCTTCTTTTTCTGGGTACAGACTAGTCTGTCCAGGGTGGATGTCAGCCTTGTGTGTGTGTGTGGGGGGGGGGGGGGGGAACCTGATTTTGCAACCTGCTGCATACTCTCTGGAGAGCGCCCAAGGGCTTGTGCCATTACCTGTCAGGCGGTCGCCGATACAGCAGTTCAGTTCAGCTTTTTCCGTTTTTCCCCCCACCAAAATAAAACAGTCTCCCTTTTCCCCAAATTGTATCAAAAGGTTTCGGGGTCGTTACGAGCTATTCGGTCTCTGTACGACCGTTGTGAGAGTTTAGTTCGTATTGCCAACACTCGGTCGGACTCATTCCCCGTGAGAGTTGGACTCCGCCAGGGCTGCCCTTTGTCACCGATCCTGTTCATAATTCGTCAAACAGGTTCATTTTGTCTTCTTTCAATTATTTATCCTTTTTTTTTTTTTCCTTTGAAAGACAAAAGTAAAATAGAAAGATGTCTTTACCTTCTTTACATGTTTCAACTGCACTGCAGCCTTCATCAGAAGAGTCAGCTGATTGCTGCCAGGTGACATTTATCAGCTGATTTTCGTAGGCGGGGCCAGCTCAGCAGATCTGTCAGATCCGCCGAGCCGGCCCCGCCTCCCGCCGTCAGATGGTCTCTGGAGAATGTGGTCCCAGGTGTGAGAAAGCATAAAGGCCCCCTCATCTCGGTTCATGGTGTCTTTTCCCCGCTTTCTGATCTCTATTGCCTCCTTGATCCAACGTTTGTGTCTGTTGCTCTCCGATCCAATAATTTTTGTGTTGTCCCAGTCCATGATGTGATTATTTCTTTTGCAGTGGTCCGATATAGCTGATTTTAATGTTTCTTGTTCTGCTTTTTCTTTTTGTGATCTTGTGAGTCGTCCTTGCGTTTCCTTCTCACATTCCTTTTGGTGTTCTTTTTTTCTTGTGGTGAATAATCTTCCGGTTTCTCCAATGTAGGTTTTGTTACATGATCTGCATGATATTTCATATAATACATTGCATTTATTGTCTTGTTCTATTCTGTCCTTGGGGTGTACTAATAACTGTCTTAATTTTTTGTGTGGTTTGACTGCTGTGTTTATTTTTGTCACCTGGCAGCAATCAGCTGACTCTTCTGATGAAGGCTGCAGTGCAGTTGAAACATGTAAAGAAGGTAAAGACATCTTTCTATTTTACTTTTGTCTTTCAAAGGAAAAAAAAAAAAAAAAAAAAAGGATAAATACCTGTTCATAATTTTTATGAACAGGATTTCTAGGCACAGCCAGGGAATGGAGGGTGTCATGCTTGGTGACCACAGGATCTCATCTCTGTTGTTTGCAGATGATGTTGTCCTGTTGGCTTCATCCAGTAATGACCTACAGCTCTTGCTGGGACGGTTTGCCAGTGAGTGTGAAGCGGCTGGGATGAGAATCAGCACCTCCAAGTCCGAGTCCATGGTCCTCAGCCTGAAAAAGGTGGATTGTCTTCTCTGGGTTGGGAACAGGCTCCTGCCCCAAGTGGAGGAGTTTAAGTATCTTGGGGTCTTATTCACAAGTGAGGGGAAAATGGAGCGAGAGATTGACAGACGGATTGGAGCAGCAGCTGCAGTGATGCGGACATTGTACCAGTCTGTTGTGGTGAAGAGGGAGCTTAGTTCTAGTAGTAGTAGTAGATTAGTTTATTTGACAGGGACAGTGCAATAAACATAGACAATTAATCAAAGACAATCAATCTGATGTGTTGCACATAGAGTGTATAGCTATTAGCTAATTTGCAACTCTTGTCCCTGGATGGGCTTTAGAAAAAAGAATCAAGATAAAAAAATATACACAATAACCACATACATCAATGCAGAAAAATTATAAATACACAATTATAAATATTATAAATATTATAAATACACAAATATAACAGCCTGACTCACATTTAACATAAATATTATAAATATTATAAATACACAAATATAACAGCCTGACTCACATTTAACACATATAACATAACTCACATTTGCCTATTTCAGGCCTTCCTCCCTCCGTCACTCACTATAAACAAACACATTTATTCCTTCCCTTCATTCATTCTCACTTTGCAGACAATTAATTCATACATGAGTACATTCTTGTTTATTTTTCAGCCAGTTTTTAACATTTTTAGTGAATGTTTTAAAGTCCGTTATTATTTTAATTTCATTTGGCATTGTGTTCCAGATGTGACTGCCCTTTATAGAGAAAGCTGTTTGTCCAAATGTGGTTCTGCGGTGGAATATTTTACAGTTATTGTTAACAGAACTCCTGGTGGCTCTGCTGCTGTCCTGTCTTTGGACGAAACCAGCAAGTGGCTCGGGTGCTGATTTATGGAAACATTTGAACGTTAATTTCAGAAGACAGAGGTCAATGAAGCTCTCAAAACTCAATAGGTTGTATTTTTTTAAAACATTACAGTGATGCCACCTAATGGGCTTTTTGTCCAAGATTTTTAGGGTTTGATTATATAATGAACCTATATGTCTTATTGTGGAAGGGGCTGCTTGAGCCCAGACTGTCAAACAGTATGATATATGAGAAAAAACCATAGAATGCATATACAGTGCAGCTGCTTCGTAAGGTATGTAATATCTAAATAATTTAAAGCAGTTCAGATTTTTTTTTACTGTTTTTGAAATTTTCTTTATATGAAGATTAAATTTGAGTTGAGGATCTAGTACAATGCCAAGGTATTTGAATTCTGTAACTAAACTGATGTCATGATCATGTATATTAACTTTAAAATGTTGCAGGTTACATTTTTTGATTGAAAAGCACATTGAGACTGTTTTCTGAAGGTTCAGCAATAGATGGTTCTTGAGGAGCCACTCTTGGACATCAACCATACTTGTAGACAGTACATCTGCAGCCTGTGCTGGAGTCTTGGCAGCTGTGTAAATAACTGCATCATCTGCATAAAGTTGGCATGTTGCAGCTGAGCAGTGTAACGGCAAGTCATTAATAAAAATGCTGAAAAGTAAAGGACCAAGAATGGACCCTTGTGGGATACCCATGCGGTTGTTTAAAAATGAGGATTTATCCTGGTGAACAAAGGCAAAAGCTTTCTAAGGCAAAGCTGTTGATTTACCAGTCAATCTATGTTCCTACTCTCACCTATGGTTACGAGCTTTGGGTAATGACCGAAAGAACGAGATCGCGGATACAAGCGGCTGAAATGAGCTTTCTCCGTAGGATTGCTGGACTCACCCTCAGAAATAGGGTGAGGAGCTCAGTCATCCGGGAGAGGCTCAGAGTAGAACCACTGCTCCTTCACATTGAAAGGAGTCAGTTGAGGTGGTATGGGCATCTGATTAGGATGCCTCCTGGACGCCTCCCACTTGAGGTGTTTCGGGCATGTCCCACTGGGAGGAGACCCCGGGGCAGACCCAGGACTCGGTGGAGAGACTATGTCTCCCAGCTGGTCTGGGAACGCCTTGGTATCCTCTCTGAAGAGCTGGAGCAGGTGGCTGGGGAGAGGGAAGTCTGGGCTTCTCTGCTTGAACTGCTGCCTCCGCGACCCAGACTTCCGGAAAAGTGGTAGAAGATGGATGGATGGATGGGTTTCGGGGTCCGGACAGAGGACTCTCGGGGTCCGAATCCGAACTGGAGTCTGCCAGTTGGTGACCCCTACACTAGAAAGTGCTAATTGCTCACTGTCTGATTAGGTTAGCACAGCAAAGGAGTGAGTCTTGAGATCTAGAGTTGAACAAGACAGACATCAGGATGGGAAATCACAATATATGACAGGTCTATTCAATTAATGGCCCGCGGGGCACATGCAGCCCAGAACCAACCTCCGAGTGGCGCAGGCCCAGGCCACGCCAAGGAAATACAAATTTAAGAAAAAAATATGAAGGAATGACAGTCCGCAAGTGCGCACACAAACAACATGCCTGACCGTCATCTGGGTGGAGTTCAGAAGCGCCCCGCCCACGTGAGCGTTCCAGTCGGCAGGCAGAGTGTCTCTAGCATTACTGTCCAAGAGAAGCATGAGCTTATTAAAATACTTTAAACGTGAAAAAAAGCAGAAGAGGTACATATGTAAGCAGTGGAGGCATTTATGGTGGTTTTAACCCGCTGGTAACGGGAGCAATAATAAAGAGTCACATAGCAAACAGGTGTGGTAAGGATTCATATGCAGGGAAAGGCAAGAGTGACTGATGAATCACTGAGGATTGACTTCATCAGCTACTACAATATTAACTAATAATTTATGTTCATTATTATGTACCTGGCAAGTTAAGATGACTGAAATTCACAAAGTCAATGACTTTATTCCGTCAGCAGCCTTCAAACAAACATGCCAACATTTGGATTTCAAAATAAGAGAGGTTTTTCCTACTGTCTGGGTGATGAGGAGATTTCTAAAATGCTATAAATATATAGAAGTATTATAACAAAAATAACTGCATCTTTGGTCATTTAAGTTAATTTATTTCATTAAAAACAATTTTATTAATATTTTTTTCTTTGAAATTTGAGTTAAATTATTGTTCTGTTCTGGTTCTGCAAAATTATGGTCAAAAGTGTAAATTGTATAAGGAAAAGAAGTCAAAATTTTACCACAAGCTGTTTCAAATTAAAAAAAAACACAGTAATTTTATTTTTTAAAAATAGACCAAAATTAGGCATAAAATAATCCATAAATTTATAATAAAGTCTCAAATGTACAAGAAAACTCAATTTTACAAGAATAAATTACACATTTCAGGAAAATAAGATAAGATAAGATAAGATAAGCCTTTATTAGTCCCACAATGGGGAAATTCCAGGATTGCAACAGCACAGGGATAGCAACACAGAGCAATAATCAGAAGGCAAGAAAAAACAAGAGCAGCTAGTATACATATGTACATATTACTATATATATATATATATATATATATATATATATATATATATTTATATATAGACACAGTGCGGAGTTTGAAAATGGTTTCAAATTTAAATAAATTTAGAGAAAAGTAGACAACTATACGAAAATTGTTATAAATTTCAGAAAAAATCCTCAAATCTTCAAGACTGAAGTTATTACTCAAGTTTTTAAGTTGGTGCTTTTTGCATCCTTAATTCTACTAGAAATTTTGGTTGACTGATGTGTCTGTGTAATGGAATGTGTAGTTATAAAAAGAGGTTCCTACTCACATGTGGTGATTTAAAACAAACCAAACCACAATAGTGGATGTGCAATGTTTGTTAATGTTATCAAGCTTTTCGTGGGGGGGTTTGTGCACTGAGGTGCTTGACAGTTAATTTTTTATTCAGCTAAATGCACTTTGTGATGTTCCAAGGTCAGTTTTGATCATGATTTAGTATATTTTATTTCAAAAGGGAAACAAATGTTAATGCTACTAACAGTGCAGAGTTTATATGCACTTTGAGATATGCCTGAGTAAGATGTGACCAAAATGGTTATTTACAGAATTTTTGTTTTGTTCCCATTCTATTTATTTAATTGATGTTCAAGAGGAAAAATATTTCTACTACTTGAAGTTCTGCTCAACCCCAGCACTGTTATTGTGTTTTTATGCACTTTTGATGTGCGTTTGTCATGTGCCGAATGCACATTTAAAACCAAATTAATGAATAAAAAGTGCATATTTTTCATCATATTGATCTGTATTGGTTTGAAATTTCTCATATACAACAAATCACTTAACATGTGCGGCCCAGTTACATGTCTTGATTTCAAATTGTGGTCCAACTGATTTTGTAATTGAATAGCCTTGATATATGAGATCGCAATACTCAGTGAATTGCAAGACTGTGATAGTATCATATTGTGGCCCAAGTATTATACCATATTTTTTTTTTTTTTTTTTTTTTTTTTTTTTCTCTCGGCGCCACACGAGTCGGCTGCCTTTTGCAACAGCGGCTCGATTCCGAGTCTTTTTCCCTTCCTCTCTCTTTTGATCCGTCTTTTTTTTTCACCCCACTTATATCACGGACACACAGATCGTCCTAAATGTCTCCTGAGCCGGTGGACGGAGCCACTGTCTATAGCAGGATACGATACAGCAGAGAACAGCTGCTAGCATTCAACCGCCACCCGGTCCCATTGGAAAAACTCGACATACCGAGAGAACTGAGGCGAAAACGCCGCGGCTGCCGGGCTGGAGTAAGGCGGAGGACAAAAAATATAAGGTACAGACCCTCCCTTCCATCTGTTGTCATGGGAAATGTACGGTCGATACTGGGAAAGTTAGATGAGCTAGCGGCTATCTCCCGTTATGATAGCACATACCGGGAGTGCTCTCTCCTTTTGTTTACTGAGACGTGGCTAACTGAACTAGCAGCAGATGCTAACATTGAGCTGGAGGGTTTTCACATGATACGAGCTGACCGAACACCAGACAGTGGCAAGGCTAGGGGCGGTGGAGTGATAATGTATGTTAACAACAACTGGTGCAGACCGGGACATATCACTGTTAAACAACGACACTGCAGCAAAGACATTGAGTTGCTAGCTGTTAGCATGAGGCCTACATATCTCCCGAGAGAACACTCACACGTGATCTGCATTGTTGTTTATGCAAATCCGACGGCGAACGCTGGGACAGCACGTGACGTCATCCATTCAGTAACCAGCAGGCTGCAGACAGAACACCCAGATGCTCTTCTCCTCATCTCAGGCGATTTCAACCATGTTTCACTGTCTCCCATTCTACCCACGTTCACCCAGTATGTCACATGCCACACTAGAGACAATAAAACACTGGATTTATTCTACGCAAACACTAAGGAGGCGTACACCTCATCACAACTCCCCCCACTCGGGAGATCGGATCACAACTTGGTTCATCTCCGGCCGGTGTACAAACCCCTAGTGCACAGACAACCTCCGGCCATGCACACTGTGGAGTTATGGTCTGAGGAGACAATGGACACCCTAAAGGGCTGTTTTGAAGCCACCGCCTGGAAGCAGCTCTGCGATCCACATGGTGAGGACATCGATGGCCTCATTCACACCTTCACGGGCTACCTCAGCTTCTGTGTGGACAAATCCGTTCCCACCAAGACCATACGGCGTCACTCAAACAACAAACCCTGGATCAACCCTGAGATAAAAACACTTCTGAGAGAGAAGAAGAGGATCTTCAGGTCAGGGAACAGGGAGATGCTGAAGTCCGTACAGAGGGAGCTGAGGAGAAAGATCAGAGAAGGCAAGGACAGCTTCAGGAAGAAGATGGAGGACAAGCTGCAACAGAGCGACATCAGCGGGGTCTGGAGAAACCTCAAAACCATCTCGGGGCTCCAGAATACCTCCCCCCAGGCCACAGGGGGCAGGGAGTGGGCGAACAACCTGAATCTGTTTTTCAATAGATTTGACCAACCGCCCTCCCCCCTGACTGCACAACAACCACTGCTGCCTCTAAAGAAATCAAGTCCTGCTGCCCACTCCCCACTCCACCAACACCCCCCCACTCCCAACACACAGCCCCCCATCCTGACCCTGACCAGGACCCAGGTGAGGACGGAGCTGAGGAAGATCAAGGCGAGGAAGGCGCCGGGACCGGACGGCATCAGCGCAAAGCTCCTCAAGTCCTGTGCAGACCAGCTGTGTGGGATTGTGACGTATATCTTCAACATGAGCCTGAAACTGGGGAGGGTACCACAGCTGTGGAAAACATCTTGTGTGGTACCTGTACCAAAAACTTCCCACCCCAAAGACCTGAACAGCTACAGACCGGTGGCCTTGACGTCCCACTTGATGAAGACCCTGGAGAGACTGCTCCTTGCTCACCTCCGCCCCCTGGTGGAACCAGCGATGGATCCACTCCAGTTCGCCTACCAGCATGGCATTGGGGTGGAGGATGCGGTGATCTTCCTCCTTCACCGTTCTCTGTCCCACCTGGAGAAGCCCGGGAATATGGTGAGGATCATGTTCTTTGACTTCTCCAGTGCTTTCAACACCATCCAACCGATGATCCTGAAGGACAAGCTGCTGCGCGCAGGGGTGGACCAGCACCTGTCATCATGGATCCTGGACTACCTCACGAACCGGCCTCAGTTTGTGAGAACCCGGGACTGTGTGTCCGACACGATCATCAGTAGCACGGGGGCCCCCCAGGGAACGGTGCTGGCTCCCTTCCTGTTCACTCTTTATACTGCGGACTTCTCACACAACACAACACACTGCCATCTACAGAAGTTCTCTGATGACTCTGCGATCGTTGGCCTCATCTCCAATGGAGATGAAGCTGAGTACAGAGGGCTTATCCAGGACTTCGTGGACTGGTGCCATCGGAACTGCCTCCAGATCAACGCGAGGAAAACTAAGGAGCTGGTGGTGGACTGCCGCAGGCATGGGCAGCCCCTCACAGTACCAGTAAATATACAGGGAACAGACATCGAGATGGTGACATCCTATAAGTACCTGGGTATTCATCTGAACAATAAACTAGACTGGTCACACAATACTGATGCACTCTACAAGAAGGGACAGCGCAGGCTGTTCCTGCTGAGGAGACTCAGGTCTTTTGGTGTACAAGGGGCGCTGCTGAAGTCATTCTATGACACGGTGGTGGCATCAGCCATCACTTTTGGAGTGGTCTGCTGGGGCAGTGGCATTACTGCAGCCGATAGGAAGAGACTGAACAAACTGATTAAGAAAGCTAGCTCTGTCCTGGGGCAGCGCCTTGATCCGATGGAGGAGATAGGAGAGAGAAGGACGGTGGCTAAACTGTCATCTCTGCTGGAGTCCGAGTTCCACCCTATGCAGGACATACTGAATGCACTGAGGAGCTCATTTAGCAGCAGACTACATCATCCCAGGTGCACAACCGAGAGGTTTCGTAGGTCCTTCCTACCAACGGCTGTCAGACTGTACAACCTAAGCAGGGCTGCTCGCAGAGATAGCAAAAAGACGTAACAAACTAATAGTTTTTTGAATGCAAAAGATGCAATAGACTTACACAATGGTCCCCTCCGGCATACAACTAGGAACATACCGGTCGCTATGGAGGGTGAGAATATGTATGGGCACATAATCATACCATGTAGGATAACTAAGTAGACGGTTATGCTGTTTCATTCCATCTAGCAACAATGCTCTGCACTGTGTGTGTTTATATATTTGCATATTTATTCCATCTAGCTACAATGCTCAGCACTGGGTGTGTTTATATATTTATATATCTACATATTATTCCATCTAGCTACATTGCTCCGCACTGTGTGTGTTTATATACTTGCATATTTATTCCACCTAGCTGCAATGCTCCGTACTGTGGGTGTTTATATATTTACATATTTATTCCATCTAGCTACAATGCTCTGCACTGTGTGTTCATATATTCATATATTTATTCCATCCAGCTACAATGCTCTGCACTGTGTGTCTGTGTGTGTGTGTATATATATATATTTTATAGTAATACGTACATATGTTTATTAGCTGCTCTTGCTTGCTTGTTTTTTTTCTTGCCTTCTGATTGTTGCTCTGAGTGTTGCTATCCCTGTGCTGTTGCAATCCTGGAATTTCCCCGTTGTGGGACTAATAAAGGCTTATCTTATCTTATCTTATCTTATCTTATCCCTAATAATATGGTATTGTGGAGCTTCTGGTTGATTCCCAGCCCTATAAGTAATGGCTTTACACCAGGGGTGTCAAACGTATGGCTTGCAGGCCAAAACCGTCCCACCAGAGAGTCCAAACTGGCCCGCGGGATGAATTTGCAAAGTGTGAAAATTAAATAACAGAATACCCGAGCAGCACTTTTTCAGTAATGTAATTGCTATTCCCAATTTGCCCATTTGGGGTTGCACAAGAGTAGCAGACACAAAAGTGATCCCGACACTGAGGGAGTCTATTGTGCAGGTCGGGAGGACAGGATTTCTTCCAGAAAGACTCCAAGGCAAACTTTTCCAACCTGCATCTGATATTATCCCTTCTCGCCCATAACATCAATAAAAATATGTAACAAGTCTTTTTTTATGGATTAGGCAGATTAGGCACACACTGAAATGTCATGGCATTTACTGTACTTATTAACTGTTCTTTAAAAATACATTTACCCCCGTGTCTCGCAATGCGGCGGGTGCTGGGGGGCGTCAGTTCGCTGCGTTTTGCTTGTTTTGCATGTTCAATTTTTTGAACATGTTCTAAACAAGAGAAGCTGCCAGTGTCTTGTCAAAAAGTGATGGGCCACCAGAAACTGATTGGCTCATTGCAGGAACGCACCTTGCTTGGCTAAAGCTGTTTGTCTTCTGATTCTGAAGCCGACGTAACTTTTAGTCCATGCAATTAGTGAAGGCATGTCTGTGAATATTTAATGCGGTGAGGGTTTAGTCATAATTTTAGTCCCATGAGTTTTGTGTTAGAATAATCAGATGACATTTTATCCTGTAGCAGCTTTTAATGTTTTGCCTTATATGTTAAGAAAAGTGTGCTGAAATTAACTGTCATAATCTGGGGCTGTCTCTGCTCTATGTCTCTCCACATGCAGTCTTCTCCACTAATTAGGTGCAGCTGCCCCTTGTGTTACACCTGCAGCTCATCTAGAGGCTGCCTATTTAAGAGCTGGAGAAACAACACTGAGTGTGGGATTGTCAGACTACCTCATGTTGCCATCACCACCTATGCCTTGTTCCTGTCTAGCTCCAAGTTGGCTTGCTCCAGTTTGCCTCCCAGCTTTTTCCCAGCCCTGTCTTGGACCCAAGTAAGGAAAACAAAATCTTCTACTTACCTTAACTTCCCTACGTGCGCACAGGTTCTGCTATTGGACTCCTCCTGGCGGATGCCGATTCCTTTCCTGATGGATTCCTCCTGGAACAAAGTATGGACAGTCAAAGCAAGCCCTCATCATCTAACGATTAAATCCATCTCTCCAATCTGGTTCAGACTGAAGTTTCCCTACCGGTAGCCCTCCACCTACCTACTCCAGTCATCCAGTGTTGGTGTGCTACAGCCTCCTCTACTCTCTTCACCACCAGCCTAAACAGCTACTAGAGTAAGAGAACAAGCAATTCAGCCCTGCATTCTTAATCAGTGTTCGAACAGTTACTCATTGCCTTCTCTTTTGCTTTTCTCTATAGGACTGCCAGCACACCAACGTCTTCATCCATGCATATTTGTACAATAAACATCTTTAAACGTGCTTGTTTCTGTGGTGGTTCTGTGCCTATGTCCGAGTCTCACAAACCCCGAACAATCCCACCAAATGGACTCAGCTGGCACAGCAGCCGCAACAGAAACACCACGTTTACAAGTGGTAGAATTGAAATTAGACCAGTTAGGTCATCAAGTATCAGCTTATTTGAGCCAGATCCACCGCCTCTCTTAACAAGTTAATTGTCTCCTCCTCGTCATCGCTTCTTCCCAGCGTCTCACTGTTTCCACTCCTGGCCAGTGCAATGGCCAGTTAGGGACGTGTAAAGGGTTTTTATTTCAATGTGGGCTAGTCTTCCAGCAGATTCCGGAGGATTTTCCCACTGACTTAAGCCGCATTAGGTACATCGCCGGCCTGTGAGACGACCAAGCGCTCTCCTGGACTTAAGCAGTTTTGAACGGTCCCAAGTTGGGTTCTTATTCACTATCTCATTTCATTCATGAATCCCAAGTATTTGGCCATTCCGACTCTGAGGGTAACATGGCCAACCGTTTGTTGAACCTGCGTCAGGGGACTCAATCGGTGTCCGTCCGTTTCTGGGGGTGCCGTAGCAGAGTTTGGCTGGAAAGACGTTGCACTACGAGGTGTTTTCCTCCTTAGCCTAAATTCCTCCCTAAGGGACGAGCTCGCTTGTCGGGATGAGTCCACCTCCATGGACGCTCTGGTTTCGCTCGCTATCCAGTTTGACAATCGCCATCGAGAGCGCACCCAAGACCGATCTCAGGAGCATGCCTGCACCCCACCGTATTCCTCTGGTCGCTCTTCTTTCTCCCTCCTTGCCTCAGCGCTCTCTCCCTGCTCCACCCACTCCAGCTGCCTAGGAACCCAGGGTTTTGGATCATGCTAATATCGCCCCAATAGAACACCAGCGACGGTTGGATATGGGCTTTGTCTTTACTGCATGGCCGAAGGGCATATCGCGGTCAAGTGTCTGGTGCGCCCAAAAACTGCGCCCGTCAGTCTATGTAGGGAGGCTGGCGAGCAAAGAGGAATGTCACCCTTCAAATAAGCTTACTCTTCCAGTCCAAGTGTTGAGCCAGGCCACAGAATTTGCTACTGATGCCCTAGTTGATTCGGGAGCCGAATAAAATTTAATTTCTCAGGGGTTAGTTTCTAAATTAGGTCTCCCCACACCACGACCCATCGTTACACTCACTGGCAGTCCTATTTCCACGGTGAGCCACCAAACCACTCCCATTACTCTTCTAGTGTCTGGTAATTACAGAGAGCAGATTCAATTTTTTGTTCTCCCCACTATGTCCTCTGAATTGGTACTCAGTTTTCCCTAGTTAAAGTTACACAACCCTCCTTTGACTGGACACTAAATAGAGTTAATTCATGGAGCACGTTTGGTCTATCCTCCTGTCTTTAATCAGCGGCATGTTCCCCGGCTCTTCCCATTGCTCCACCACCGGCTGAACCACCTGACCTCATGGGGGTCCCATCCAAGTATCATGATCCTGGCAGCCGTCTTTAGTAAGATGCGTGCCTTGTCTCTTCCTCCACATCAGCCCTATGATTGCAAAACTGAACTACTTCCTGGTGCCCTCTGCCTTCATGTCACTTATATAGCTCGTCAGGGCCAGAATGTGAAACCATGGAAAAGTATATAAAGGAATCCCCTCAGTGCCGGTATTATCCAGCCCTCTACCTCTCCTGTCGGTGCTGGCTTCTTCTTCGTGGGGAAGAAAGATGGCTCTCTTTGCTGATGCATTAATTTCCGAGGCCTGAACAACATCCCAGTGAAAGACAAATACCCTTTGCCACTTATTATCTCTGCCTTTGATCTCCTCCAGGGTGTTTCCATCTTCATCAAGCTAGACCTTAAGAATGCCTACCACCTCATTTTCATTTGCAAACGGCACAAATGGAAGACCGGGTTCATCACTAACGGCACTGAAGGATTCCTTTATATACTTTTCCATGGCTTCACGTTCTGGCCCTTTGGCCTGACGAACACTCCAGCAGTCTATCAGTGATTGATTAATGATGTCCTCCGTGACTTTATCAACGTGTTTGTTTATGTCTACCTAGATTACATCCTGATTTTCTCCCGTTCCCCTGAGGAACATCGAGTCCATGTCCACATGGTGCTTCAGAGACTGCTGGGAAACCAACTCTTTGTCAAAGCTGAGAAATGTGAGTTTGACACTTCTACCGTCTTTCTTGGTTTCATCATTTCCCAGAACCAAATTGAACAGGAAATTGAAGAGGAAGCAACTCTAGAGGTTCCTGGGGTTTGCAAACTTTCACCGGGCGTTTATTAAGGGGTACAGTGCTGTGGTCTCCCCTCTTACAAAGTTCACATCCATCAAGACACCCTTCGCCTAGTCAGAGGAGGCAGAGTGTCCCTTCAGTTCATCATCAAAGTGGATGCCTCTGACTCCGGGGTGGGAGCGGTCCTTCCCCAGTGGTCAGCCTCTGACAACAAACTCCATCCCTGTGCCTTCTTCTTTCACCGCTTGTCACTAGCAGAGAGGAACTATGACGTTGGTGATTGAGAGCTCCTAGCCGTCAAGCTGGATTTGGAAGAAGGGTGGCAATGGTTGGAGGGGGCCACTCAGCCATTCCTCATATGGACTGACCATAAAACCTGGCTTACCTCAGATTCGCCAAGTGGCTGAATCCTCACCGGTCCCATTGGTTCCTGTTCTTTGACAGATTCCACTTTGTCCTCACTTACAGACCCGGTTCAAAGAACACTAAACCTGATGTTCTCTCCCAGCAGTTCTCCCTTGACTCCCCTTCATCATCCGAGTCCATTCTATCACCAGCTTGTGTTTTGGGGCCCATCTTGTGGCAGATCGAGGTAAAGGTGAGAGAGGCACAGGAGCAGGAACTGGACCCTGGGGGAGGGCCTCCTGGTCACCTGTATGTCCCTACGGCTGTCAGGAGCGATGTACTGCACTGGGTGCATACCTCCAAATTCACCTGCCAACCGTGAGCCACCCACACCATCTACCATGTTAGGCGGGCTTTTTGGTGGTCGTCTCTCGGTAAGGATGCTAGGGAGTACATCAGGGCCTCTCTGTGCCACTAACAAGTCAGCTCCAGCGGGTCTCCTGCACCCTCTACCCACTCCCAGCCACCCATGTGCCAGTATTGCCATGGATTTTGTTACCGGGCTTCTGTATGTAACTAGTTACTACCCACCTCCGCATAAAAATGGTAAAAGAACACATTTTTCAGCTTGCAATATTAAAACAGAGTTTTCTTCAAAAAATGCAAATTCTATTTTACAGGTGGAATACTTTCATATTAGATTCATGGTACACTAAAACAAGATTGCTCATAAAGAACCTTTCTAAGCATCAGTTCTGGAACATACACACAGAAAGCCAGCAGGCCTCTACCTGCTGGCTGTGGTAATGTACTGTTACTTCCTGTGTTGCTGGCTGTCTGTGTGGTTTGTGGTTAGCTCTCCTCCGGCTTCTACCTCTCCTGAGCTGCCAGGAGAGAATGGGTGGATGATGGTGAGAAGGATGCATAGTCGCAAGCCCCTGGTTCACCACCAACCTGTTCATGTTTCTAATCATTTTCCCCACTCAGCGACACACCCACTGAGGAAAAAATTATCACAATTACCACAATTATTACCACAATTATTATCACAATTACCACAATTATTATCCACGCCGGCATTAACAACATCCAACTCTGGCAGTCGGAAGTTACAAAACCTAGTGTGGAATCAGTGTGTAACTTTGCCAAAACAATGTCTGCCTCTGTAGTATTCTCTGGGCCCCTCCCCAATCTGACCAGTGATGACATGCTTAGCCGCGTGTCATCCTTCAACTGCTGGCTGTCTGTGTGGTGTCCTGCAAACGATGTGGGCTACATAGACAATTGGAACTCATTTTGGGGAAAACCTGGTCTTATCAGACGAGACGGCGCCCATCCCACTTTGGATGGTGCGTCTCTTTTATCTAACAATCTGGCATCATTTTTATCCAAATTTCCAAAACCTTGACAACTCAGAGTTGGGACCAGGAAGCAGAGTCACAGTCTTACACGCCTCTCTGCAGCTCCTCTTCATCCACCACCCCTCAACTTAGCCCCTGTCTTCCCCATCAGAGAATCATTAGCCACAGTTACATGCACAAAATTTCTTCAATCTGATTACAATTCAGATCAGAACTTTACTGTTTACATGGATCCTGAAAAAGTTGATCCGATTAGGACGTGCGTTTCCATGTGTCACACGTTTGAACGGACTAAATCATTTTGACATGCGCACAATTATCCGACATTCTGTAAATAGTAAAAGAACTAGCAACTTCCGATGTAAACAAACCCCACTCTGTGTCTTTTTCTTTTTGAAGTGGACCTGTATTGTGTTATTCAGACTGTACTTTTGCTTCTGTTGGTCTCCGTAATGAAGCTACAAGCCCAGCAGGACATACTTCTGCATATGATGAACACAGGGAGACAGCAGGATGATACAGACCAGATTTCTTTTACACCCGCCATGTCTTCCGCTAACTGCTGTAAAAGCGGAAATACGTCACGTCGATGTGTGGCTGACGTAAAGACATGCGCAGTAAACATATTTTCTACCCATACTTCAGAATAAGTGTTTATATGCGCACCAATCGGATTAACAATTGGTATAACCCACTCATCTCAATCGGAAGGAGATTTTGATCCGAATGAGTGTGAGCGGGTCAGAATATTCAGATTGGCGTGTTTACATGAAACATTTTTATTCCGATCAGGCTTTTAATCCGGTTACTTGTGTCCATGTAAACATGGCTATAGTCTGCTCCCTCCAAAGTAAATAAAAATATAATGTATAAGCATCCCAAAGTGATTAAACAAAAAGTTGGGAAAACTCAAATTAAACATGAAGCCTCTAAAATGAATGATTTGGCCTCTGTTCCTCCTCATAATTTAAAAATTAAATGTGGTTTGTTAAATATTAGGTCTCTAACTCCCAAGTCTCTGCTAGTCCATGATCTGTTAATTGATCATCAGATTGATTTAATATCCCTTACAGAGACTTGGTTAGGGCAAGAGGATTATGTTGGTTTAAATTAATCAACTCCCTCTGGTTATTTAAACTGTCAAAATCCCAGAAGTTCTGGTCGTGGAGGAGGAGTAGCAACAATTTACCATTCCAAATTACTAGTTAATGTAAAGCAAAAAACATGTTATAATTCCTTTGAGGGCCTGGTCCTCAGTATTGGGCATGTTAGCAATTTTAGGTTAAACCCAATTTTGCCACAGTTTATTGTCCTCCCTCAGCCTACTCAGAGTTTTTATCCGAATTTGCCGAATTCTTAGTGGATTTAGTGCTGAAATCAGATAGAATAATTATAGTAGGGGACTTTAATATACATGTAGATGTAGATAGTGATTGCCTTAATTTGGCACTTAATTCAATATTAGACTCAATGGGGTTTTCTCAGAAAGTAGGAAATTCCACCCATTATCTCCACCACATGTTGGACCTTGTTCTGATATATGGCACAGAAATAGAAAATCTGGTAGTGTCTCCTCATAACCCTGTACTGTCAGACCATTATCTGTTAACTTTTGATTTTATGATTTCTGACTATTTGGCTCCTGAAGAAAAATATTACGACAGTAGATGCCTCTCAGATGATGCTGTTACCAAATTTAAGCAGATTGTTTCTTCAATACCATGTGTCAACACAATGGAGATAAGCTATGGAGAGCTTGCTCCTTCTGCAATTGATAGCATGGTAGATAGTGTTACAGCTTCTCTGCATCAGACTCTAGCCATGGTGGCCCCTTTAAAAAAGAAAACGTCTAATCAGAGATTTCTAACTCCTTGGTTCAACACAGAAATTCGTTGCTTAAAACAGAAGACTCGTCAATTAGAAAGAAAATGGCACTCCACTAAATTAGATGAAATTTATTTAGCTTGGAGAAATCAATCCATCCATCCATCCATCCATCCATCCATCTTCTTCCGCTTAATCCTTTTCATCTTCTAATTTATAACAAAATCTCTTAGGAAAGCTAGAACAAGTTATTATTCTGCATTAATAGAAGAGAACAAGAATAATCCCAGGTTTCTTTTCAGCACTGTAGCCAGGCTGACAAAGAGTCAGGACGCTGTCAAACCTAGCATTCCCTTAGAGCTTACTAGTCAGGACTTTATAAACGTTTTCAATAATAAAATTTCATCCATCAGAGATAAAATCAGTCAGATTCTTCCCACCGTTAACTTAAATACAGTAACTACAACTCCTTCAACTGATATCTGTTTGGATGAGTTTACTCTAATAATTGACCTTTTAGAGTTAGATAAAATAATTTCCTCATCCAAGCCTTCGACTTGTCTTTTAGACCCTATTCCTACCAGGTTATTTAAAGAAGTCTTCCCATTTATTGGTAGCTCTATTCTTCAAATAATCAATTCTTAATTAACATTAGGCCATGTACCGCAGGCTTTTAAAACTGCTGTAATTAAACCATTACTGAAAAAGCCAATACTGGATCCAGGAGTTTTAGCTAACTATAGACCAATCTCTAATCTGCCTTTCATTTCAAAAATCTTAGAAAGAGTTGTTGCTACACAATTATTTGACCACTTGCAGGGAAATGGTTTATTTGAAGAGTTTCAATCTGGGTTTAGAATCCATCATAGTACTGAAACAGCTTTAGTGAAGGTCACTAATGACCTCCTTATCACATCTGATAATGGACTTGTGTCTGTACTTGTCCTTTTAGACCCTACTGCAGCTTTTGATACTATCGATCATAATATTTTACTTGATAGATTAGAACACCCTGTTGGACTTAATGGAACTTTGTTACAGTGGTTTAGATCTTATTTATCTGATGTTTTCCAGTTTGTTCATGTCAATAATGAGTTTTCTTAGAACTCAAAGCTCAGTCATGGAGTTCCACAGGGATCTGTGCTAGGCCCTATTCTTTTAAGTTTATATATGCCTCCACTAGGCAACATTATAAGAAAGTGCTGTATACATTTTCATTGTTATGCAGATGACACACAATTATACCTGTCAATGAAGCCAGATGATGGTAATCAATTATCCAAATCAAAGGCCTGTCTTAAGGAAATTAAAGCTTGGATGACTTGCAATTTCCTGCTATTAAATTCAGATAAGACTGAAGTCATTCTTGTTGGTCCAAAAAGCCTTAGAAATACATTTCCAAATCAAACTGCACGGTGGTGCAGTGGTTTAGCACTGTGGCAGCACAGTTTTACCCTCGGCCGGGGGATCACGGGGATCATGAGATCGTGGGTTCGATCCCAGCCCCCGACCAACAGTGAGCTGTGTGGAGTTTGCATGTTCTCCCCGTGTTGCGCGGGTTTACTCCGGGATTTCTCCGGTTTCCTCCCGCACACCAAAAACATGTAGGTTTAGGGCGCTCGCGCACGCAGCGACCAGCAGCCGGTGGCTTGTCACCAGACTGCAAACCAAGTCTACCTACGGGTACAAATAAGTAACAAAAAAAAACAAAACAAAAAAAAACTCTTAGTTTGGATGTGGTTACTCTTTCTCTTAATAGTTCTGTGAGGAACCTTGGAGTTATTTTTGATCAAGATCTGTTTTTTAATTCACATATTAAACTTGTTTCTAAGACTGCCTTCTATCATTTGTGTAATATTGCCAAGATTAGACGCATCTTGTCTCAGAGTGATGCTGAGAAACTGACCCACGCTTTTGTTAGCTCTAGATTAGATTATTGTAACTCTTTATTATCAGGTTATCCTAAAACATCTTTAAAATGTCTTCAGCTGACCCAAAATGCTGCAGCAAGAGTTTTAACAGGTACTAGAAAGAGAGATAATATCTCTCCGGTTCTGGCCTCCCTTCACTGGCTTCCCATAGAGTTTAGAATTAAGTTTAAAATCGTTCTTCGTACAAAGCTCTAAATAATCAGGCCCCTCTTACTTTAAAAGATCTGATATGACTCTCTTATCCTAACAGAGCACTATGCTTCCAAAATGCAGGATTACTTGTAATACCTAGAATCTCCAAAAGTACAATGGGAGACAGAGCCTTCAGTTATCAAGCGCCTCTCCTGTGGAACCAGCTGCCAATCTGGATTAGGGAGTCAGACTCGATCTCTGTTTTTAAGAATAGGGTTAAAACCTTCTTTTTTTTAATATAGCCTATAATTAGGGAGGGATCATGTGCCCCTGAACCCTCCCTTAGCTATGCTGCTAATAGGTTTAGACAGCCGGGGGACCTCCAACAATGCACTGGGCTTCACTCCTTTCTTCACTCTCAATGAAATATTTTTGCTGGTCATGAACATCGGTTTGTTCTCTCCTATAGATTTAGTCCCTGTCATGCTGTTTGCTTGCTACATGTCTGTTCTTTTCTTCTTCTTCTTCTTCTCTATCCCCTCACTCCCCAGCCAGTCGCAGCAGATGACTGCACCTCTCTGAGCCTGGTTCTGCTGAAGGTTTCTTCTTGTTAAAAGGGAGTTTTTCCTCTCCACTGTTGCCAAGTGCTTGCTCACAGGGGATTGCTTGATTGCTGGGGTCTTTCTGCAATTGTGGGGGTTTCCCCTACAATTGAAAGTGCGATGAGATGACTGCTGTTGTCATGAGCGGAGTTCTGGAGTTTTCTGCCAAACTCGGCCTCATGTTTTTTTTCTATTTATTTTCTCATCTGCTGCATTTTTTACCGCTAGTTTTTGACTTCCACTGTTGACAGCTGTCAGAGATGTGTAGCTCTGTGTGGGCGTGCCCTGTCAGCTGTCGGCTGCTGCTTCGCCTTTCCCTCACTGCCAGCTGATCCTAATCATTCTTCCTCACTTTCTCCTGCCCGTTCAGGCACCCACATCTGTTGTTCAATATGCCAATTATCCTGACTGCTATTTTAGGGGCTCTGCGCCATGTGTCCTACTCTCAACTCACCACTCTACACGTAAGTGCTTTGTTTTTGGTCTACATGCATATCTGTTTATGCCTGGGTTTAGCTGGTGATCACTCTTGCCTTAGCCGAAGCTATTCTGCTTACCTGTAGCCAAGCTTATCTCCAGGTTAGCCTGCGAGCACTGTCGACTTAGCAGTGCTATTTTGCTTACCTGACTGCCCAAGCTTATCTTCAGGTTTAGCAGGCGATTATTCTCGCCTTAGCGGAGCTATCTCACTGATCTGTGCCCTTTTCTTTCCCCATGTTGTTTGTTATGTTACTATGTTCATTTAATAAACCCTGCAAACTCAAAACGCCTGCGTTTGGTGCCTTTTTTCCCTGCCCTGAAGGGTGAATCATGACAGTTGTTATGAAATGGTGCGATATATATAAAGTTGAATTGAATTGAACATACCACATTTTTCATGTTTTGGTTCACTCCCTTTTTTTCTCAGAGCAACATCCAACAATCAGTAACAGTGACTGCAGTGGAGGATTTGGCATCTTTACAACAAGATACTGAGCACAGGCAAAGAACAAAGAGCGAGCGAAAAAAACCCAGTAAACTTCCATTCACCTTGTATGTACAGATTCATCTTCTTCAGAGATACACAAAATAAATAAATTGAATTCTAAAAAAACATGATTTACGTACATGATACCAGGTAATCTATCAACTAGTTTTACAATGTTTTTACAGTATCTATAAATGAAATCAAGAGAAAAATTCAGTCAGAGACTAAGTGTGAATGGTTTGTCAACCTCATTGGTTTTACATATCACCTGTGACTGGGCTTGAGTCACACAGCAGAAAAATAACTGGACTGTATCATCTAGTACTGGTCTCAAAGCCCTCACAGTCTGTGAAAAAAAAAAAAACAACAACAAAAAACAGAGCTCCCACGATGTAGGCTAAAGGTCCTTCTTTTTTCCTCTTTCACTGTCTGACCTAAATGTGCATATGTGGAAGTGCCAGTGAAAGTGTGTAAATCTGCACTGGGTGGCCCTGTCTCATTCACTGAAGGTGCTGACGGTGAGCTCATATCTTCAGCCTGATTCACCTGGGATGTTCTACATCATTGCAAGCTTTAGTTGTTCTGTTCTGAATTTGGAAAGGATAGTGAGGACTGGATCCCACACACAGGGAGAGAGGGAGGCAGAGGGAGATGGCGTGTAGGAGGGAGCAAATTAAACAAAAGAGACAAGAGGGAAGGGCCCAGATGAGCCGCAGAGTCTAGTCGGTCAGGCAGAAGTGGGCCAAGCTGGTGTTGCACTCGTGAGATGACACACATACAGACTATTCTGACTGACTGGAGACAAGCCTTGCAGTCTCACTCTTTATTTTTCCCTTTCACTCATACACACACATGAGTACACCCCCCCCCCCCCCACACACATACACACACACTTACAGATTCCATGTCCTGTGGGACCTTTTTTCAGAGCTGCATGCTGATGTTGAGAAAAAATTCAGCTCAAACATCAGGCTGACTAAACAGGAGGAGGACAACTTCATTTTAGAGACACTAGTGCATTGCCCGTAAAACACAAGTATTCCTGTCTGAAACAGGTATCCCAATTAGGCTTTACAGGCCCAAATGCAGGCTGTGTTTGAAAAGTGGAATACATAGAGGTGTAGGCTATATGTCGGCAATCACATGTTAGACTTTGGCAAATATAAAAGGGAGTAAATGGCACTAAGATTTATTTGATTGTGTGACTATTAATTACAGAATACCTAATTATTGAAAATGAATCGGACATCCAATATTAGTAACTGTTTCAGATCCCTTGTTTATTTGTTTGTCAGATCACTTATTTGTGTGATCTTTTATCACTTATATTCAAGATAACAGTGTATCTTGCACTTTGGGGAATGGGAGTTATTCAGTCATCATTAGAATTATTTTAGTTTATATCACTGTTCAGTGATGGAGTTCAGTGTAATATTGAATTTCTTCTATGTATCGTCAATAAACTCATGCAGTACTATAACAGGACAAATATTTTAGACCCATTGTAGTGCATCATTTTATATTTTAGCAATATCTTTTTTATTAAAAGGTTTATAAAACTGTAATCAACCGAACTACAAAACACCCAACATTACTACAGGTGCATCTCACTAAATTAGAATATCATCAAAAAGTTGATTTATTTCAGTAATTCAATTCATAAAATGAAACTCATATTTTATATAGATTCATTACAGACAGAGTGATATATTTCAAGTGTTTATTTCTTTTAATTTTGATGGTTATGGCTTGCAGCTCATGAAAACCCGAAAATCAGTTTCTCAAAAAAAGTTGAAATTCACATAAGATCAATTTTAAAAAATTGATTTTTTTAATAGAAATATTGGCCAACTACAAGTATTTCCATGCACACACTCAATATTTGGTCAGGGCTCCTTTTGCATGAATTAATACTGCATCACTGTGGCATGGCATGAAGGTGATCAGCCTGTGTTACTGCTGAGGTGATATGAAGGCCCAGGTTGCTTTGATAGCGGCCTTCAGCTCATCTGCATTGTTGGGTCTGGTGTTTCTCATCTCCCTGTTGACGATACTTCATAGATTCTGTATGGAGTTTAGGTCAGGAGAGTTTTCTGGCCAGTAAAATATGGTGATACCATGGTCATTAAACCAGGCTTTGGTACTTTTGGCAGCAGTGTGGGCAGGTGCCAAGTCCTGCTGGAAAATAAAATCAGCAACTCCATAAACCATGTCATCAGAGGGAAGCATGAAGTGCTCTAAAATGTCTTGGTAGGCAGCTGCCTTGACTTTGGACTTGATAAAACACAGTGGACTAACACCAGCAGATGACATGGCTCCCCAAATCAGGTGCCAAATCCTGTCACTTTGAAATCAAGGTCCCAGAGTATAGAGAAAGAGTGACCAGGCACAGAATCCAAGTTGCTTGAGGTCCAGTGTGAAGTTTCCACAGTCAATGATGATATGTGGAGCCATGTCATCTGCTGGTGTTTTTCCCCTGTGTTTAATGAAGCCCAATGTCAGTGCAGCCATCTAACAGGAAATTTTAGAGCACTTCATGCTTCCCTCTGTTATGATCAGGTGAGCTTGCTCCCCCTCCCTTTCTGTGGGAGGTTCTCCATCTAACTCCCGGCTCTGCAGGTCATCAACACACCTGCTTGAGTGGACGCACCTGCCGTCTCTTCTCTGCCAGTGCTTAAAAGGACCTGGTCGTGAATGCTCCGGCACTGGCTCGTTGGGCACTGCTGCCTCTAATGGGAATTGAACTTAACATATTCTTAGGAACTCAGCCTAAAGCTCCTTCTACTCCTCTCTTCTCAGGTTGCTGCCATCTCCGTGGTGTGTCTCCGGCGTTGCTGCCCGCTCACCTGCCCCATCATCGTCTCCGTTCTAGATTGCCTTCTCCACCCGGTCAGACTCTCCTCCCAGCTCTACTCCTCTCCTACTCCCTGCCAGCTCAGCTTCGCTGGTTTCTTCGTTGCAGCTGGGTTCCTCTGCCGAGCTCTCTGCTCACTTATCGTAAGATCTACCCTTATTTATCCATTACTCTCAGCCTCCCTCCTCATTCCTAACCCACTTTCGTCTCCCTCTTTTCACAGGCTGTGTGTTCCTCTGGTGAGTGACGCGTTCTCAACATTTGAGTTTATTTTCAATAAAGTTGTGTTAAACATTGCCCCTCTGTGTCGTGTGCCTTCTCTGGTGTTAGCAGCCTGCACATGAACTTTTCCTTTACGCAATCAAGACAGAACGAGCCAGCCATGATTTAAGCTCAGCAGGTGCTGCATCAGCGGAGCACTCCGCACTCTATCACTTAGAAGTCACAGAGCGGCAGGTGGCCGTGTTCACAGAGCAGCTGCAGACTATTACCCAGCAGCTGAGCACGGTCACCGATCTTCTTTGCCACATGTCTCGTCCGCCACCCCACCCCCCCAACCTGCCATCCCAGTATCTACTACCATCCACCTTACCACTTCCGTTCCCTCACCAGCTCCGTACACGGGGGAGGTGGGGAAATGTAAGGGGTTTTTGCTCCATGTTCGGCTTTATTTGGGGCAGGTGGGCAGGGAGTACCCGGCCGACACCTTCAAGATCCATTTTTTAACCCTCTTGCTGCAAGACCGGGCTCTTAGCTGGGCTCAGTCTATTTTCAACAGCGCTGAGGGCCTAAATTACACCTTCAACCGATTCGTTGGCGAGTTTTCCCGGGCTTTCGACCGTTTGGAGAGTGAGGGTAACATTACGAGCCACCTTATGTCTCTCCGTCAGGGGAGCCAGTCTGCTGCCGACTTCTCTGTGGAGTTCCGGGTTGTCGCGGTGGACTCTAGGTAGAATGACATTGCCTTACGCAGCAGCGCCTTCCTCCAGGGTCTGAATGCCAACCTCCACGACGACCTGGCGGTTCATGCGATTCCCTCCTCTCTGGACGGGCTAATTGATCAGGCCGTTAGTTTGGACAACCGGTACCGCAAGCACGTGAATTTGCTGAGGACTTCCTCCGGCCTGCCCGCTTCACACACGCCTCCCCCGGCTACTGGCGCAGGTGAACCCAACTCTTCCTCCCAAGCTATGGTGCTTGGCCGAGCCCATTTGACTCCAGAGGAGCACCAACGGCGAAGGAAAGCCGGTGCATGTATGTACTGTGGTTCATTAGAGCATAAACTGTTCAATTGCCACCTAAAGCCAAAAAGGCGCGGCCCGTCAGTCACCATGGGGGTCTGACGGCCGGGAATTCCATTAATCCCCCTGGTAACTTTTCCATTCCAGCCCTCATTCAGTTACCGGGGGTCGAGAGGAAGGTGTCAACATTAATTGATTCAGGAGCGGAACAGAATTTCATTTCCTCGTGGCTCGTGTGGGAGGTAGGCATCCCCACAACTAAACTGCCGTCTTCATTAAACGTTACAGCATTATCTGGCTGTAGTTTGGCTTCCATCACTGAACGCACAGTGCCGATCTCCGTCCTTCTTTCTGGGAACCACCGGGAGACCTTGTCATTCTTCATTCTCCCTAGTTCATCCTCAGCGGTGGTCCTGGGGTACCCTTGGCTCCAGAAACACAATCCTATTATTAATTGGACACAAAATTCTATTTCCTCCTGAAGCCCCTTTTGTTTTAGCATCCTGCCTCTGTTCGGCTACATGTTCGCCGTCCCTTCCCATCTCCTCCCTCCTGGTGGAGCCTCCGGATCTCAGCGTCGTACCCGAGGTCTACCATGAGGTCTTTAGCAAGTCGAGAGCATTTTCTTTGCAACCTCACCGCTCCTATGACTGTGCTATCGACCTCCTCCCGGGTGCGCGGCTGCCTTCCAGCTGGCTCTACAGCCTTTCTGGGCCGGAAAGGGAGGCGATGGAAAGCTACATCAAGGACTCCCTGAACACCGGCCTCATTCGGCCCTCTTCGGCTCCTCTTGGGGAGGGGTTCTTCTTTGTCGGGAAGAAGAACAGATCTCTGCGCCCATGCACTGATTATCACGAGCAAAATGCTATCACTGTCAAGGACAAATACCCTCTGCCTCTGATCAGTTCTGCGTTTGAGCTCCTTCAGCGCGTGTGGGTGTTTACCAAACTGGGTTTGCGCAACTCGTACCATCTGGCCCATATACACGAGGGGGACGAGTGGAAGATGTCCTTCAAAACACACCTGGGGCATTTTGAATACCTGGTGATGCCGTTTGGGCTCACTAATGCCCCTGCCGTCTTCCAGCATATGATTAACGACGTCCCCCGCGATATGGTCAGCCAATTTGTTTTCATATACCTCGATGACATTTTGATTTTTTCCCACACCCCAGAGGAGCACACAGTACATGTCCGGGCCATGTTACAGCAGCTCCTGGAAAACCAACTCTTTGTGAAGGCCGAGAAGTGCGAGTTTTCCACTTGCTCCACTTCCTTCTTGGGGTTTATTGTTGCTGAGGGGGAACTGAGGGCCAACCCGGCAAAGGTGAAGGCTCTGCTCGATTGGCCTACCCCACAGTCCCGCGAAGAGCTTCAACGCTTTTTAGGTTTTGCAAATTTTTATCGCAGGTTCATCAGGAACTACAGTGGGGTTGCACAGCCTCTTACCCAGCTGACCTCGGTCAAGGTGCCTTTTACCTGGTCTGAGGCAGCAGAGCGGGCTTTCTCCAAATTGAAAGCCCGGTATCCAACACACCCATCACGCCCCAGGTCGACCCTCAGCTCCAGTTCATAGTAGAGGTGGATGCTTCTGATTCGGGGGTGGGCGCTGTCCTCTCGCAGCGCTCAGCTTCTGATCAGAGGATCTACCCATGCACGTATTTCTCTCGGTGGCTCACGCCGGCCGAGAGGAACTACAACGTAGGGGACCGAGAGCTTCTGGCCATTAAATTCAGATAAGACTGAAATCATTCTTGTTGGTCCAAAAAACCTTAGAAATACCTTTCCAAATAAAACTTTTAGCTTTGATGCAGTTACTTTTTCTCTTAATAGCTCTGTAAGGAACCTTGGGGTTATTTTTGATCAAGATCTGTTTTTCAATTCACATATTAAATTTGTTTCTAAGACTGCCTTCTATCATTTGCGTAATACTGCCAAAATTAGGAGCATCTTGTCTCAGAGTGATGCTGAGAAACTGATCCACGCTTTTGTTAGCTCTAGATTAGATTATTGTAACTCTTTATTATCAGGTTGTCCTAAAACATCTCTAAAAAGTCTTCAGTTGATCCAAAATGCTGCTGCAAGAGTTTTAACAGGTACTAGAAAGAGCTCATATCTCTCCGGTTCAGGTCTCCCTTCATTGGCTTCCCACAGAGTTTAGAATTAAGTTTAAAATGGGGTTTGGTTTGGTGGTTTGGTGTTTGGTGACACCTTCCACACATTCCGGTTCCGGTTCCGCCGGACCGGCGGCGCCACACGAGTCGGCTGCCTGTTGCAACAGCCTTTTTTTTTATCTTCCTTCTTCTTTCTACACCTTTCACTCTGTATATATATCACGGACGCACGGATCGCCCCGGGGGTCTCCCGGGTCGGCGGATGGAGCCACGGTTTGCAGCGGGAGACGTTACAGCGGGGAGGAGCTAGTGCTAGCTAGCACTTGGCCGCCGCCCGGTGCTAATGGGAAACTCGACATACCGGGAGCTGTAGCGAGAACGACGCGGGTGCCGGGCTGGAGTTTAGGCGGCGTGAAAGAAATATAAGACAGAATAATAAAGAGCGATGGCAAGAACCAAGCAGACCGCCCGTAAAATCTACTGGAGGAAGAAGCCCCCCAGGAGACAGCTAGCCACCAGGGCTGCTCGGAGAGGCGCTCTGGCCACCGGCAGAGTGAAGAAGCCTCGCCGTCACAGGCCCGTGGCTCTGAGAGAGATCCGTCGCTACCAGAAATCCATGGAGCTGCTCATCCGTAAGCTGCCCATCCAGCGCCTGGTGAGGGAGATCGCTCAGGACTTCAAGACCGACCTGCGTTTCCTGAGCTTCGCCGTCATGGCTCTGCAGGAGACCAGCGAGGCCCACCTGGTGGGTCTCTTCTTCGCTAAGGGGGTCACCATCATGCCCAAAGACTTCCAGCTGGCCCGCTGCATCCGCGGAGAGAGAGCTTAGACTTTCTGCTGCACATTCACCAGCCATAATGCTCTGCACTGTGTGTCTATATATATACATTTATAGTAATATGGACATATGTTTACTAGATGTTGTTTTTTCTTGCCTTCTGACTGTTGCTCTGAGTGTTGCTATCCCTATGCTGTTGCAATCCTGGAATTTCCCCATTGTGGGACTAATAAAGGCTTATCTTATCTTATCTTATCTTAAAATCTCTAAACAATCAGGCCCCTTTTTATTTAAAATATCTAATATTACTCTATTATCCTAACAGAGCACTACACTCCCAAAATGCTGGGTTACTTGTAATACCTAGAATCTCCAAAAGTACAATAGGGGGCAGAGCCTTCAGTTATCAAGCTCCTCTCTTGTGGAACCAGCTGCCAATCTGGATTCGGGAGTCAGACTTGATCTCTGTTTTTAAGAATAGGGTTAAAACCTTCCTTTTTGATATAGCCTACAATTAGGGAGGGATCATGTGTTTCTGAACCCTCCCTTAGTTATGCTGCTATTAGGTTTAGACAGCCGGGGGACCTCAAATAATTGCACTTGGCTTCACTCCTTTCTTCACTCTCAATGAAATATTTTTTTTGCTGGTCATTAACATCTGTTTGTTCTCTCCCATAGATTGAGTCCCCATCATGCTGTTTGCTCTCTACATGTCTGTTCTTTTCATCTTCTCTATCCCCTCACCCCCCAGCCAGTCACAGCAGATGACTGCCCCTCCCTGAGCCTAGTTCTGCTGGAGGTTTCTTACTGTTAAAAGGAGTTTTTCCTCTCCACCGTCGCCAAGCGCTTGCTCATAGGAGATCGCCTGATTGCTGGGGTCTTTCTGCAATTGTGGGGATTTCCCCTACAGTTGAAAGTGCTATGAAATGACTGTTGTTGTGAAATGGCACTATATATATAAATTTGAATTGAATTGAATTGAATTAAGTTGAAGGAGTTGGAGTCTTGAGGAGTGGAAGAACTGGCTGGAGGGGGCAGTCCATCCCATCACAGTGTGGACCAACCATAAAAATTTAGAGAATCTTAGGTCGCCCCGCAGATTATATGCCATGCAGGCCCGCTGGGCCCTATTCTTTCTTAGATTTAACCTTACCATCACCTACACGCCTGGTTCCCGTAACATCAAGCCGGATGCTCTCTCCCGCCAGTTCGCTCCTAATCAACTAGCCTCCTCTTCACTCCCCAAACCCATAGTGCCCTCCTCCTGCATTCTTGGTGCTCTGTCCTGGGAGATCGAGCAGAGGGTCCGGCAGGCCCAAGCTACTGAGCCCAAACCCGAGGAGGGACCCGAAGATTGCTTGTTTGTCCCGGCTGGCCTTAGCAGTGACGTCATCCAGTGGGGAGCACACTAGCCACTTCGCCTGTCACCTGGGAGTTTCTCGTACCATCAACCTGGTCCAGCATGCGTTCTGGTTGCCCACGCTGCGGATGGACATCCGGGACTACGTCAAGGCCTGTCAAGTGTGTGTCAGAAACAAATCCAACTCTTCACCTCCCACCGGCCTCCTGCATCCCCCACCGGTTCCCAGTCGCCCTTGGTGGCACATTGCACTGGACTTTGTCACTGGACTTCCCCCCTCACAGGGCAATACAGTCATCCTCACCATCGTTGACCGTTTCTCAAAGGCCATTCATCTGGTACCCCCCCTTCAAGTTGCCCTCCGCCTCAGAGACCGCCAACCTGCTCACTACTCACATTATCTGCCTTCACAGCATTCCTTTGGACATTGTGTCTGACCAGGGTCCACAATTCACCTCCCACGTTTGGAAGTCCTTCTGCTGCTCCCTGGGCACCACGGTCAGCCTCACATTTGGATACCACCCACAGAGTAACGATGTGAACCCATCCCAGGAGGCCGCCTCAGATGCATGGCATCCTGCAACCCTTTCACCTGGAGCACCCATCTGACCTGGGTGGAGTATGCTCACAACTCCACCATCTCCTCATCCACTGGGTTGACGCCCTTTGAAGAGTCCATGGGGTATACCCCCCATTGCAGATGGCAGAGAGGGAAGTAGCTGTGCCATCTGTGGAGGCCCATGCTCGCCACTGCCGCCACCGTTGGAGGGCCACCCAGGTTGCCCTTCTCCGTTCTTCTGAGCAGAATCGCCAGTACGCGGACAGCAGGCGGGTCCCAACGCCCAAATATGCAGTTGATCAGAGCGTGTGGCTGTTGGCGGACCAGGTGCCTCTGAAAACGGAATGCAGGAAACTGTCACCTCGCTTCCTCGGTCCTTTTACCATCTCCAGGATCATCAATGACGTGACAGTCTGCCTGGAGCTGCCGCCGACACTCCGCATCCACCCTACTTTCCACGTTTCCAAGATCAAGCCCCTCTCCGCCAGCCCTCTTTGTCCCCCCCCAAAGCCGCCTCCTCCTCCTCGGATCCTTGATGGCCAGACCACCTACACCGTTCAGAGGATTCTGGATGTTTGCCGTCAAGGCCGGTTTGCAATGCCTGGTCCACTGGAAGGGCTACAGGCCAGAAGAGAGGTCATGGATTCCCGGCTTCTACTTCCATGACAGGGGGACGGTCTGTGCCTTTCACCAAGCCCATCCCAATAGGCCCAGTTGGCTGCCAGGAGGCACCCTTTGGGGGGGCACTGTTATGATCAGGTGAGCGTGCTCCCCCTCCCTTTCTGTGGAAGGTTCTCCATCTGACTCCCGGCTCTGCAGGTCATCAACACACCTGCTTGAGTGGACGCACCTGCTGCCTCTTCTCTGCCAGTGCTTAAAAGGACCTGGTCGTGAATGCTTCGGCGCTGGCTCGTTGGGCATTGCTGCCTCTAACGGGAATTGAACTTAACGTATTATTAGGAACTCAGCCTAATGCTCCTTCTCCTCCTCTCTCCTCAGGTTGCTGCCATCCCCGTGGTGCGTCTCCAGGGTTGCTGCCCGCTCACCTGCCCCGTCATCATCTCCGTTCCAGAATGCCTTCTTCACCTGGTCAGACTCTCCTCCCAGCTCTACTCCTCTCCTACTCCCTGCCAGCTCAGCCTCGCTGGTTTCTTCGTTGCCGCTGGGTTCCTCTGCCAGGCTCTCTGCTCACCTATCGTAAGATCTACCCTTATTTATCCATTACTCTCAGCTTCCCTCCTCATTCCTAACCCGCTCTTGTCTCCCTCTCTTCACAGGCTGTGTGTTTCTCTGGCGAGTGACGCTTTTTCTACATTTGAGTTTATTTTCAATAAAGCTGTGTTAAACGTTGCCCCTCTGTGTTGTGTGCCGTCTCTGGTGTTAGCAGCCTGCACATGAGCTTTTCCTTTAAGCAATCATGACACCCTCTGTGTACAAGCTTTATGGAGATGCAGATTTCATTTTCCAGCAGGACTTGGCATCTGCCCACACTGCCAAAAGTACAAATACCTGGTTTCATGACCATGGTATCACTGTGTTTGATTAGCCAACAAACTCTCCTGACCTAAATCCCATAGAGAATCTATGGTGTATTGTCAAGAGGAAGATGAAATACACCAGACCCAATAATGCAGACAAGCTGAAGGCCGCTATCAAAGCAACCTGGGCTTCCATAACACCTCAGCAGTAACACAGGCTGATCCCCTCCATGCCATGCTGCATTGATGCAATAATTATGCAAAAGGAGCCCCGACCAAGTATTGAGTGTGTACTTGGACATACTTTTCAATCGGCCAACATTTCTATTAAAAATCTTTTTTTTAAAATTAATTTTATATAACACTCTAATTTTTTGAGAAACTGAATTTGGGGTTTTCATTTGCTGCAAGCCATAACCATCAAAATTAAAAGAAACAAACACTTGAAATACATCACTCTGTGTGTAATGAATCTATATAATATATGAGTTTCACTTTTTGAATTGAATTATTGAAATAAATCAACTTTTTGATGAAATTCTAATTTATTGAGATGCACCTGTAAACACAGCAGAAGGACCTATTTGACTACAACCGTTGCATCAATGCTGCCCATTTGTCATTAAATATTTAACTAAAAAAACATTTATTTCATTATTTGGGCGTTTTTGTGTCCTGCGTTTGATCGTTAAATCACTCCGGCCATTTCGCTCCCCAATCATGGCGGTTTTATTATTAAATTTTTAATTTTTAGATACTAACGCAGGATGGGGGACTCATGGTCCTGCAAAGTACAGTGGTACCACACGGGTGAAGTAGAATCAGGGACTCCCATCTACCACTGACTGGGCAGGCTGGGCGTGCCTCCCCGCAAAGGAATGTGGTCTGCCCGGTCGGGCCGCTGCTTCTCCTGGCATGTCCTGTTTTAATGTTTAGATACTCATGCAGGAGGGGGGACTCACGGTCCTACAAAGTACAGCGGCACCACATGGGTGAAGCAGAAGCAGGGACTCCCATCTACCATTGACTGGGCAGGCTGGGCGTGCCTTCCTGCGAAGGACTGTGGTCTGCCCGGTCGGGCCGCTGCTTCTCCTGGCATGTCCTGTTTTAATGTTTAGATACTCATGCAGGAGGGGGGACTCACGGTCCTACAAAGTACAGCGGCACCACATGGGTGAAGCAGAAGCAGGGACTCCCGTCTACCATTGACTGGGCAGGCTGGGTGTGCCTTCCTGCGAAGGACTGTGGTCTGCCCGGTCGGGCCCCTGCTTCTCCTGGTATGTTCTGTATGGATACAACGGTGTTCTTTGTCAGACCCGGGTCCCTACTGACGCTCCACCCAGTTTGCTCATGTGCCTCATGTTATCCACATATGCCGAATTATCCTTTAGACCTATGCAATCACAGCAACTTTATGATATAATGTTTTTAGCATTAAATCTTCAGTATTATGTTTTTCGAGTCACATTTGTTGCTTTTGGCTTCCTTGTTTTGCTCAGGGTGTGCTGTGGTTATTGATGCAGTGATGTCACATATTATCCAATCAGTACGGACTCAGTGCAAAACCCCACCCACACATCTAGAAGCCAGAGCATGAGGAGAGAGCGATGACTAAACTTTTATTGATTAAAAAATACATATTTTGACTGAACAACTACGTACTTGGGGATGCCCACCTTCATAACCTCAGCAAAACTCCTATAAAGTCTTAGGTCACTCGGAAGAACGGTTCAAGAGATACGCGTGGAACAGACACACAGACAGTCACACACACAGACAGGGATTCCGTGCATTTATAGATAGATGAAAAGTAGTTAAGTAGTCGCTTAACTGGCAAAGCGGCCCTGATTTCTGTTCCAACAACTTGTAAAAGTTGAAAAAAAAAACCCTCCCATATATTCATACACCTAAGGCGAATGGCAATGTAAGATACAATACGAGAACCACTCAGACAGCACAAATCTCCACAAAGGCACCACAGGGTTTCCGCTGATTTCTGCATGGCAGCCCGCCACACCAAAATCTAAGCTGCCTCGTGAAGACAAAAAAAAATTATATACAGTATATATATATATATATATATATATATATATATATATATATATATATATATATATACTGTACACACACACACACACACACACACACACACATATATATATATGGGTGTTTTTATTTATTAGGGGTCCAATGTGTGACATTGGTGGCAAAATTTAAAATTGATCAAATCTGCACATGAAATTGACTAATCACTATTCAATTATGTCAGGTTTATGAAACTATTAACTATTTTCGTAACGGCATTCACGTTCAGGAACTCTTGAGGATGAGCGCTCACTTCAACTACTTGTAAATGGAGACGTAAACGGGACACTCGGGCTTTGTTTCCCCGTGTGCCAATGCACTTTGCAATGGCACACGTTTTACACGAAACAACTTCAACACTTCCAGTATTTTTCACGCATCAAAACTCATCAACAGCTACATTTTCATGACATATTAAGATGTGATAATGTGTATACATACCTTCAAATTCTCCCTGTTTGTTGGATAAGACGTAAAATCACAAAAGGCGTAAATGCGGGACATGGAAGTTTGGACCTTCGTTAACTTCAATATAAAGTGACCACGGTTAATCCTCTCCACATGGGTTGAGCACATCCGGGGTAGAGAAAATAAAAGTGCTTTCCCAGGGCGGTCACCTCGCCAGACGGGGCTGCGCGCGGCCAACCAAGACCGAAGACGTAAATTTTTTAAAGGACACCATATTCGATGTGTCATAAATGTTTGAGATTTTATTGAAATATTCTACATCTGAGCTTCACAAAGACTGATCTCCTTTTTACGTGTATGGTTTGGGATTTGAAAGGTGCAAAGTGAAAAGCATCAGCAATTCCTGTTTTCTGGTTACTTTACCAAATAACTTGCATGTTGCTGCGTAAATTTGGGGACACGAAAATTTACGTCGCACGAGTAAATTTGCAGGGGTCGCCGTACAAAAACCATAGATCCGATCCCATTGGGGAATGTTTTATTTTGAATTTGCATTACAACTCTGTTATCTCTTGCATTTTGAGTAGAAAGAGTTACTCAGAGATCACGTTACAGTACTTTGAAATTGATGCGATTTTCATGTCACACAAAAACTGGGAAAAATGAGGGGACACGACCAATGGTTTCGATTCTAACGGCAAAATCAATGATTTTTTTTAAAAATTGCAATGCAAGTCTGAAACTCTTTTATGTTCCCTTGCATATTATAAAAACGAAACCGACATCTGCAAATTACAGAAAAAGAGAGCGCTTGAAAGTCGGATACCCCTGATATAGTGCACTGGACCCCCCCCCCCCCCCAAAAAAAAACACCCATATATACACAGTATATAGTGCATCTGGAAAGTATTCACAGCGCTTCCTTTTTTTTCCACATTTTGTTATGTTACAGCCTTATTCCAAAATGAATTAAATTAATTTTTTTTTCTCAAAATTCTACACACAACACCTCATAATGACGATGTGAAAAGTTTTTTTTTTTTTAGATTTTTGCAAATGTATTAAAAATAAAAAAATTAAGAAATCACATGTACGTAAGTATTCACAGCTTTTGCCATGAAGCTCAAAATTGAGCTCAGGTGCACCTGTTAACTCTGATCATCCTTGAGATGTTTCGACAGCTTAATTGGAGACTACCTGTGGTAAATTCAGTTAATTGGACATGATTTGGAAAAGGCACACACCTGTCTATGTAAGGTTCCACAGTTCACAGTATATGTCAGATCACAAACCAAGCATGAAGTCAAAGGAATTGTCTGTAGACCTCCGAGACAGGATTGTCTCAAGGCACAAATCTGGGGAAGGGTACAGAAAAAATTCTGCTGCTTTGAAGGTCCCAAAGAGCACAGTGTCCTCCATCATAAATGGAAGAAGTTCAGAACCACCAGGACTCTTCCCAGAGCTGGCTGGCAGTATAAACTGAGCGATCAGGGAAGAAGGGCCTTAGTCAGGGAGGTGACTTAAGAACCCGATGGTCACTCTGTCAGAGCTCCAACGTTCCTCTGTAGGGAGAAGAGAACCTTCCAGAAGGACAACTATCTCTGCAGCAATCCACCAATCAGGCCTGTATGGTAGTCAGAGTGGCCAGACGGAAGCCACTCCTCAGTAAAAGGCACATGGCAGCCCGCCTGGAGTTTGCCAAAAGGCACCTGAAGGACTCTCAGACCATGGGAAACAAAATTTTCTGATCTAATGAGACAAAGATTGACCTCTTTGGCACGAATGCAAGGCGTCATGTTTGGAGGAAACCAGGACCCACTCATCACTAAGCCAATACCATCCCTACAGTGAAGCATGGTGGTGACAGCATCATGCTGTGGGGATAGTTTTCAGCTGCAGGAACTGGGAGACTAGTCAGGATAGAGGGAAAGATGAATGCAGCAATGTACAGAGACATCTGGGATGAAAACCTGCTCCAGAGCGCTCTTCACCTCAGACTGGGGCAACGGTTCACCTTTCAGCAGGACAACGACCCAAAGCACACAGGCTATAGAGAGATAGATAAACATTTGCAAATAATTTTCTGTTGTTGTGCATGAGTGCAAGGGTGCCTACAGAACACATGCACAACAATGACAAATTATTTGCAAATATTTGGACCAATTAAGAAGTGAAATTAGAAAATTTCACACAGAAACCTGAATACTCCATGAGCCCCAGGTTGGGCACCCCTGCTTTATTGGATTAATGTTTTGAAACTTCAATCGGCTCAGAGTGTCTTCTTGTTTGTATAGACTCTGTCCAGTTTTTAAATAAAGGTTTCTAAATGAACCTGAACCAACATTTTAACCTTCTTATTCTGTTATTTATTTCTGTCATCTATAGCAGTGCCAGGAAAAACTGAAGGTGTGGGAATGTGAGAATGACGAGACAGGTTTCTCTTAAGTCAGCTTTATTCACATTCACCAGCATCTCAAAAAAGAAAGAGGACAACACAGGAAACTCTCGTCCTTAAATACCAGGACTCTCACAGTTCACAAGTCACATGCATCACAGATCACGTTGCATTATAATTGACAGTAACAATGCATCCCCTCTCTCTGATATCACCCCCACTGTCATCTCCACTTTAATTCTTTAATAACACCCCCACAGTCTCAAGCCTTGCATACCAAAGCTAACATCCTTGCAGCTTCCTGTAATCTCCAAGGAAGCTCTGCCTTTGTTCTGATCTAAAATGTGAGTCACAAAGTAGGTCACATATGTGTGTCCACCACACCAGCCCCCCCCAACATTTTAGAACAAACAAGAGAATAACAACATGCATGCTGTGATAGAATCAATACACATCAGTCCACATGCTGTCTAGGCTTCAGTCTCCTGCCGTATCTGCTGTAGCTGGGATTCAACGTCTCTGCGGCGCTGTCACGCTGGGGGTTTGCCGTCTGGGGGTGGAAACCTTTTGTCAGTCCCTGCGGGTGTTCTGGGGAAACATTACTCTGTGAAGCCCCCCGTGGGGGTCTACCTTGCCGCGGGGCCCTTGCCAACAGCACTTGCTCATCTGCCACCACAAAAGCGGGTTTGAGTCTGTTTATGCCAACTTTCTCTTTCCTATCCCCCAAATCTAGCAAAAACTGCTTGTCCCCTGTTTCCAACACTCTGAACGGTCCGTCATAAGGCGGTCGCAGCGGGGTTCGATGCGCATTGTGTCTGACAAAAACAAACTCTGCGTTCTTCAAAGCTTTAGGCAAAAAAACGCGCGGAAAAATGTGGTGCGCGGGGCCAGGCAGCGTGCTTGATTCTATGTTACTCCGCAACAGCTGAGACAGGGAGGTGTCTGGCGCAGGGTTATCTGGGAGAAACTCCCCAGGCAGCCGGAGTGGCTGCGCAAATACGAGCTCCGCTGGGGAGGCTTCTAAGTCCTCTTTAGGCGCAGAACTCAACCCCAATAACACCCACGGTAACTTGTCTACCCAATTTGCATCCGTCAGTGACGCTCTGAGAGCTGCTTTCAATGACCTATGAAAACGTTTGCATAACCCATTAGCCTGCGGATTGTACGCGGTTGTGCGGTGAATTGTGACACCCAGGCTGCGGGCCATTGTCGACCAAAGCTCGGACACAAATTGAGGGCCTCTGTCGGGAGTAATGTCCGACGGAACTCCGAAGCGCGCCACCCAAGCTGTTAAAAACGCGCGCGCTACCTCCTCGGCCATGGTTGATGCCAGCGGAACCACTTCAGGCCAGCGCGTGGTGCAGTCCACCATTGTCAGAAGGTGTGTGCACCCCTGTGACGGCGAGAGGGGTCCTACGAGGTCCACATGAACGTGATCGAACCTCTTGGCCGGAATGTGAAATGGCTCCAAAGGAGCTCTCGTGTGCCTGTGTACTTTGGCCCGTTGACACGCCGTGCAGGTTGCTGCCCACTCTTTAACTTGTTTGCGAAGACTCGGCCACACAAATTTCTCTCCTACCATTTTGACCGACACGTGCACTCCCGGGTGCGCCAAAGCATGAATCGAGTCAAAAACGCGGTGGCGCCATGCGGCCGGTACTACTGGACGCGGCCGTCCAGTGGAGACATCGCAGATTAGGGGTGGCATACCGTCTTGCAGCACCCTGTTCTCCAGCCTTAACCCTGTTGGTCCAGACTGGAGCGCGCGCACATCCGCGTCACTAACCTGTTCCGTGGCCATGGCTGCGTAATCTATTCCCACGCTGACTGGAGCCGCCACGGCGCGCGAGAGGCAATCTGCCACTACATTCAGTTTGCCCGCCACATGCTGAATATCAGTGGTAAACTCTGAGATTGTGGCCAGCTGTCTCTGCTGCCGGCCTGACCACGGTTCGGAAACCTTGGCCATCGCGAATATTAGCGGTTTGTGGTCAACGAACGCGGTGAAACAGCGTCCTTCCAGCCAGAACTGAAAGTGGCGGATGGCCAAATGGAGAGCCAGCAATTCCCTGTCGAATGCGCTGTATTTACGCTCGCTATCGCGCAAGGTCCTGCTGAAAAAGCCGAGGGGCTGCCAGACCCCGGCTACATGTTGCTCCACGACCGCCCCTATGACCACATCTGACGCGTCAGAAGTGAGCGCTATGCGGGCCGTTGGGTCTGGGTGTGCCAACAACGCAGCCTTTGCCAAGGCTGCTTTCACCTCCGAGAACGCTTGGTCCCGCTCCCAGGACCACTCGACCTTATCCGCGGGTTTCTTTTTTTTTGAGCGCGGCATACAGCGGCTGCATGAGTTGCGCCGCGCGGGGGAGAAAACGGTTATAAAAATTCACCATTCCCAAAAACTCCTGTAACGCCCTGACCGTCTGCGGCCGGGGGAAATCTGCCACCGCGCGCACTTTGTCGGGAAGCGGAACCGCTCCTTCGGGGGAGACGCGGTGTCCTAAAAAATCGATCTGCGCCACCCCGAACTGACACTTCGCTGGGTTGATTATTAACCCGTGATCTCCCAACCTTCGTTAAACTGTGGCCAGGTGTTTTTCGTGCTCGTCTTCGGATGCGCTGGCTACCAAAATATCGTCCAAGTAGACGAACACGAAAGGGAGATCGCGAAGCACCGCGTCCATCATGCGTTGGAACGTCTGTGCAGCCCCTTTAAGCCCGAATGGCATGCACAAAAACTCGAATAGGCCAAATGGAGTTATTACCGCTGTTTTGGGTATGTCCTCAGCGCGCACTGGGACTTGGTGGTAACCGCGGACCAAGTCTATTTTAGAAAACATGCACGCCCCTGCCAAATGAACGGAAAAATCTTGGATATGAGGGATTGGGTAGCAGTCGTGCGCTGTAGCGTTGTTTAACCAGCGGAAATCCCCGCAAGGTCACCATGATCCGTCAGCTTTCGGGACCATGTGTAGCGGGGAAGCCCACGGACTGTTTGAACGCCTGATAATGCCCAACCTCTCCAGGTTGGCAAACTCCTCGCGCGCTATGGCCAGTTTAACTGCGTCCAAGCGCCGAGCTTTTGCAAAAACGGGTGGTCCGGTAGTGGTAATAAAATGTTCCACCCCATGTTTAGCGACTGTTGCCGAAAATGTGGGGACCGTGAGTGCTGGGAACTGAGTGAGCAGTGTGTGGAACTTACCGCGTGCAGCTGTGACGTTGGCTTGTGCTGATGGCAGGGCCACTCGCGCTGTACAGGGAATAGAATCAAAAGAAAATGCATTAACCAGGCACCTGTTAGTGAGATCAACCAACAAACCATGTGAGCACAAAAAATCAGCCCCCAACATATTGAAATTCACTGCTGCTACAACAAAAGTCCACTCAAATGTACAGCCGTGTAGAGACAGAAGCAGGGTCTTCTCACCAAAGGTCTTAATCTCCGAGCCGTTCGCTGCTGTCACCCCGGGACCTCTGGAACCTGCTAGCCTGTCCGCATAGGAAGGTGTGATGAAACTCAACTGGGAGCCTGTGTCCATGAGGAACTGTCTCCCCGAGCGTGCGTCCAACAAGTAAAGCAGCTTGTTCTCCTCCCCGAGGGCCGCGGCTGCTACCGACCCCTGGTCTTGGCGTTTCCCGAACGCCTGAACTGACACGATGGTACACATTTGCGTGCCCTCTCTGTGAAGCGGCGATGGTAGAAACAAAGGACGTCTGATCCGCGTTCCCTGGCCCCTGCTGCTGCCGTCATCGGTGAGTATGGTACCGCTGCCTCTAGCCCCCTGTCATCTGATGGATGAAATAATAAAATTTCATCCATCAGAGATAAAATCAATCAGATTCTTCCCACAGTTAACTTAAATACTGTAACTACTACAACTCCTTCTGTTGATGTCTGTCTTGATGAGTTTACTCCAATCGACCTTTGTGAGTTAGACAAAATAGTTTCCTCATCCAAACCTTCAACTTGTCTTTTAGACCCTATTCCTACCAGGTTATTTAAAGAAGTCTTCCCACTTATTGGTAGCTTTATTCTTCATATAATCAATTCTTCATTAACTTTAGGCCATGTACCGCAGGCTTTTAAAACGGCTGTAATTAAACCCTTACTCAAAAAGCCAACGTTAGATCCAGGAGCTTTAGCTAACTATAGACCAATCTCTAATCTCCCTTTCATTTCAAAAATCTTAGAAAGAGTTGTTGCTACGCAATTATTTGACCACCTGCAGGGAAATGGTTTACTTGAAGAGTTTCAATCTGGATTTAGAATCCATCATAGTACTGAAACAGCCTTAGCGAAGGTCACTAACGACCTCCTCATTGCATCTGATAATGGACTAGTTTCTGTACTTGTCCTTTTAGACCTTAGTGCAGCTTTTGATACTATCGATCATAATATTCTACTTGATAGATTAGAACACTATGTTGGACTTAATGGAACTTCGTTGCAATGGTTTAGATCTTATTTATCTGATAGGTTCCAGTTTGTTCATGTAAATAATGAGTTTTCTTTCAACTCAAAGCTTAGTCATGGAGTTCCACAGGGATCTGTGCTAGGCCCTACTCTTTTCAGTTTATATATGCTTCCGTTAGGCAACATTATTAGAAAGCACTGTATACATTTTCATTGTTATGCAGATGACACACAATTATACCTGTCAATGAAGCCAGATGATAGTAATCAGTTAGCCAAGTTAGAAGCCTGTCTTAAGGAAATCAAAGCTTGGATGACTTGTAATTTCCTGCTATTAAATTCAGATAAGACTGAAGTCATTCTTGTTGGTCCAAAAAACCTTAGAAATTCCTTTCCAAATCAAACTTTCAGTTTGGATGCGGTTACTCTTTCTCTTAATAGCTCTGTGAGGAACCTTGGAGTTATTTTTGATCAGGATTTGTCCTTCAATTCACATATTAAATTTGTTTCTAAGACTGCCTTCTATCATTTGCGTAATATTGCCAAGATTAGGAGCATCTTGTCTCAGAGTGATGCTGAGAAACTGATCCACGCTTTTGTTAGCTCGAGATTAGATTATTGTAATTCTTTATTATCAGGCTGTCCAAAAACATCTTTAAAAAGTCTTCAGCTGATCCAAAATGCTGCAGCAAGAGTTTTAACAGGTACTAGAAAGAGAGATCATATCTCTCCGGTTCTGGCCTCCCTTCATTGGCTTCCCATAGAGTTTAGAATTAAGTTTAAAATCCTTCTTCTTACTTACAAAGCTCTAAACAATCAGGCTCCTTTTTATTTAAAAGATCTGATACTACCGTATTATCCTAACAGAGCACTACGCTCCCAAAATGCAGGATTACTTGTAATACCTAGAATCTCCAAAAGTACAATGGGAGGCAGAGCCTTCAGTTATCAAGCTCCTCTCCTGTGGAATCAGCTGCCAATCTGGATTTGGGAGTCAGACTCGATCTCTGTTTTTAAGAATAGGGCTAAAACCTACCTTTTTGATATAGCCTACAATTAGGGAGGGATCATGTGTTTCTGAACCCTCCCTTAGTTATGCTGCTAATAGGTTTAGTCAGCCGGGGGACCTCCAGTAATGCACTGGGCCTCACTCCTTTCCTCACTCTCTATGAAATATTTTTTTTTGCTGGTCATTAACATTTGTTTGTTCTCTCCCATAGATTGAGTCCCCATCGTGCTGTTTACTCTCTACATGTCTGTTCTTTTCTTTTTCTCTATCCCCTTACCCCCCAGCCAGTCGCAGCAGATGACTGCCCCTCCCTGAGCCTGGTTCTGCTGGAGGTTTCTTCCTGTTAAAAGGGAGTTTTTCCTCTCCACCGTCGCCAAGTGCTTGCTCACAGGGGATCGCCTGATTGCTGGGGTCTTTCTGCAACTGTGGGGGTTCCCCCCTACAGTTGATAGTGCTATGAGATGGCTGTTGTTGTGAAATGGTGCTATATAAATAAAGTTGAATTGAATTGAATTGAATTGAATCTCCGGTCGCCGCGCCAAGTTCCGCTGCAGCGGCCGTGGCCGCGCACCGCTTGGTGGCGTTGACAATTCACTGCGCCTCTCAGCCCAGCGCGCGGTAGTCCCGTTGGGCCAACAGTGGCGAACGGGCCAGGGTCGCTCTCGCCGCTGACAGTAGAGTCCTGAGGAAGAGGTGGGTGAAAATGAAGTGATCGTCGTCAGAGCCTTTCAACCTCAACAACTTCTCCATAATGTTCGCGGGCATGTCATTTTCCAACTCAGTCAGCGCCAGGAGCCTCTCTGCTCGCTCCTCCACCGAGGGGGTGAAGTGCTGGATGAGTGCAGCCTTCAATGTGCCGTATTTGTCGCTGTTCGGCGGCTGGTCGATCAGGCTCTCCACATGCTGGGCCGTGTTGTTGTCCAGTTTTGCGACTACGTGGTAGATTTTTGTGGCGTCTACCAATATCCCCCGGAGGTTGAACTGCGCCTCAATCGCATTGAACCAGGAGCGCGGATTGTTCTGCCAAAAGTCCGGTAGCTGGACTGTAGCGGCATTCGCTTGGCTGGGGGCTCCTGACGAGGCTGGCCCGGGGGAAATCTCCTCTTCCTGCATGGTACGTCTTGGGTCACCAGTGTGGGAATGTGAGAATGACGAGACAGGTTTCTCTCAAGTCAGCTTTATTCACATTCACCAGCATCTCAAAGAAGAAAGAGGACAACACAGGAAACTCTCGTCCTTAAATACCAGGACTCTCACAGTTCACAAGTCACATGCATCACAGATCACGTTGCATTATAATTGACAGTAACAATGCATCCCCTCTCTCTGATATCACCCCCACTGTCTACAATGCATCTCCACTTTAATCCTTTAATAACACCCCCACAGTCTCAAGCCTTGCATACCAAAGCTAACATCCTTGCAGCTTCCTGTACTCTCCAAGGAAGCTCTGCCTTTGCTCTGATCTAAAATGTGAGTCACAAAGTAGGTCACATATGTGTGTCTACCACAAAGGCTCTCTTTCATTTTGACACATTAGACCGCTGTTATTAAATATCGACTATCAACCCTATTGTCCAATCATCCATCCATCCATCTTCTACCACTTTTCCGGAGGTCCGGGTCACGGAGGCAGCAGTTCAAGCAGAGAAGCCCAGACTTCCCTCTCCCCAGCCACCTGCTCCAGCTCTTCAGAGAGGATACCAAGGCGTTTCCAGACCAGCTGGGAGACACAGTCTCTCCCCCGAGTCCTGGGTCTGCCCCGGGGTTTCCTCCCAGTGGGACGTGCCCGAAACACCTCAAGTGGGAGGCATCCAGGAGGCATCCTGATCAGATGCCCATACCACCTCAACTGGCTCCTTTCAATGTGGAGGAGCAGCGGTTCTACTCTGAGCCTCTCCCGGATGACTGAGCTCCTCACCCTATCTCTAAGGGTGAGCCCAGCAATCCTACGAAGAAAGCTCATTTCAGCCACTTGTATCCGTGATTTCATTCTTTTAGTCATTACCCAAAGCTCATGACCATAGGTGAGGGTAGGAATGTAGATTGACCAGTAAATTGACAGCTTTGCCTTAGAGCTCAGCTCCCTCTTCACCACAAAAGACTGGTACAATGTCCGCATCACTGCAGACTGCTCCGATCCGTCTGTCAATCTCTCACTCCATTCTCCCCTCACTTGTCCAAGACCCTGAGATACTTAAACTCCTCCACTTGGGGCAGAAGCTTGTCCCCAACCCGGAGAGGACAATCCACCTTTTTCCGGCTGAGGACCATGGACTCGGACTTGGAGGTGGTGATTCTCATCCCAGCCGCTTAACACTCAGCAGCAAACCGTCCCAGTAAGACCTGTAGGTCATTGCTGGATGAAGCCAACAGGACAACATTATCTGCAAACAACAGAGACGAGATCCTGTGGTCACCAAGCATGGCACCCTCCGTTCCCTGGCTGCGCCTAGAAATCCTGTCCATAAAAATTATAACAGGATCGGTGACAAAGGGCAGCCCTGGCGGAGTCCAACTCTCACTGGGAATGAGTCTGACCGAGTGTTGGCAATACGAACCAAACTCTCACAACGGTCGAATAGAGACTGGATAGCTTGTAATAACAATCCCCCCGACAAAAAACCACAAGGGACGTGGTTGAATGTCTTCTCCAAGTCCACTAACACATGTAAATTGGTTGGGCAAACTTCCACGAACCCTCGACGATTCTCAAGAGGGTTAAGAGCTGGTCTGATGTGCCACCGCTAGGATGAAAACCAAATTGTTCCTCTTGAATCTGAGGTTCAACCAACGGCCGGACTCTCCTCTTCAGTACCTTGGCATAGACCTTCCCAGGGAGGCTGAGGAGTGTGATCCCTCTGTCCACACTGTGTATGGTGTGCTGCTGACTTCAACTGGGGATATTGTCGGGCGGTAAAAAGAATACTTTGAGGATCTCCTCAATCCCACTGACACGCCTTCCACAGAGGAAGCAGGGCTTGTGGACAAGGGGGACGACTCACCCATCACAGGGGCTGAGGTCGCAAAAGTGATTAAAAAACTCTTTGGTGGCCAGGCCCGGGGAAAGATGAGATTCGCCCTGAGTAACTCAAGGCCCTGGATGTTGTAGGGCTGTCATGGTTGACATGCCTCTGCAACATTGTGTGGAGGTCGGAGACAGTGGCTTTGGCATGGCAAACCGGGATGGTGGTTCCTCTCTTCAAAAAGGGGGACTGGAGGGTGTGCTCCAAGCCTATTGTCTCCTTTTATTTATTTACTGTTTTTTTCGTAACATCAGGACAATGTTCTCCGTCTGTACACAGTCTCCTCAGCAGCCGGCGAGGCAGTTGGAGCACCGGCATAGTGAGAATGAATAACAAATTAATGACTTTTCAGATGCACCTTTGCTGTTGTTTGAGCGTCCTCATTCAGTCAGTTTGAGGAATTGATGTACCTCCTCCCTTGGGAGGACTGGGGAACAGCCATCACCCCACAGTGCTCCTCACCATCGGGCCACAGTAAAGTTGTGCTGCCTGTACTGGGCTCTGCACACACTTCACTGGGACACCGGAGCAATGCCAAAATATGGATCCAACGGTATCTCATTTTATGACTATTTCACTCCTTATTCACAGGCATTGTTCAAACAGGATGATTTAAAATGGAAACAGGAGTTATTTGATCACATCCACTGAACTCCCAACAGGCTTTTTTTTCTGAGTTTAATGTTTAAAGGAGTTCGGAGGAGAGCCGCTGTTTTTCCTATTGTCTGGTTGGCAAGGAGTGTTCTAAACAAGAGCACTCTGAGGCGAGTGCAATATCCCCTGCCTCCATTTCCTTTGACAATCCCAATACTTACTGACAGAGAGCAGTTTTCAGCTTTTCCATATAATTATTGTGGCAGAATCAAATTATGATAAGCCCATCATCCTAGAATATAAAACAAAGTATACAACCCATAGTTGTAGGGTAGGATCCCGAGGTGAACCTGTGTGGCAAGTACGGTAACCCTAAAGAGATTTACATGTTCTATAGTAAGAGATCATAGGGAGTGCCAACCTTGACCTTTGACCTTTTGACCCCAAACCTGTAGTCAGAGGTTATGGTCTCAGAGTGAGCCTGTGTACCAGATTTGGTGGTCCTAGCTTTCTTTGTTGTTGAGATACACTATACTTTATAAGGCATTCTGATGTTGGCTTTTGACCTTGTGATCCCAAAACCACAGTCACACTTCAAGGTCACAGGATGAACCTGTGGCAGAATCAAATTATGATAAGCCCATCATTCACGAGTATACAATAAAGTATGCAACCCATAGTTGTAGGGAAGGATCCCAAGGTGAAACTCTGTAGCAAGTTTGGTGACCCTAGCTTTCTTTGTTGTTGAGATATAGTTTATAAGCCATTTTGATGTTGACCTTTGACCTTGACCTTTGATCCCAAAACTACAGTCGCACCTCAGGGTCACAAGGTGAACCTGTGTACCAAGTTTGGTGACCCTAACTTTACTCATTGTACAGTAATAATGCATAGGGAATGTTAACCTTGACCTTTTGACCCCAAGCCTATAGTCTGAGGTCACGATCCCAAGGTGAACCTGTGGACCAGGTTTGATGGTCCTAGCTTTACTCGTTTTATAGTAATAGTGCAGATGAATTGCTAGCCTTGACCTATGGACACCAAACCCATATTCAGAGGTCAGGATTCCAAGGTGAACCTGCATACCAGGTTTGGTGGCCCTAGCTTTATGCGTTGTACAGTAGTAAGGCATAAGGAATGGTAACCTTGACCTCTGACCTTTTGATTCCAAACCCATAGTCAGAGGTCAGGATTCCAAGGTGAACCTGTATACCTGGTTTGGTGGCCCTAGCTTTACTCATTTCATCATAATAGTAAATGTAGCATTTACCAACCGGCATCCCCGCCTTTCCGAGGGCATGGAGGGTGAAACTGGGTATCCTGGCAGAACTAAAAACAATATCTGCCACAGGTCTGTGGTGGACCACTCCCAGTTACACGGGGTGAGACTGGACAGCCTGGCAGATAAACACATCTGTCGCAAGGTCTGTGGTGGGCTGTGCCAGTTGGTGCATCGTGACATGCACTACACAAAGAGCAGAGAAAAACAAACCTATCATCTGGTCAGTCACTGCAACAGATACTGGAGTCAGTTTGTCTTGGCTTGTCCTAGCCACTGATAATACCTTAATCTGCCAAGAATGTAAATTAAATCACCCTTTATTGTCATTCAACTGTACAACCAATCACGTACAGTAGAACGAGATTGTGTTTTACCTATCTACTGTGTTAATCACACACACCCCAAGTGTAGAATCAGAGGGCCGCTGCCATGCAAGGCGCCGCCACAAATTTCCCTCCTCCATTCCATTACTGCTGAGCACCAAGCTGGACGGCAGGAAGTTCCACTTTTATATGGTCTTCGGCATGACCCGGCCGGGATTTGAACCCCTGCCTCCCGGGTGTGGGGCGGATGCTCTACCAACTGAGCCACCACTCCGGTATGTGCTGCTAGTCCAGCAAAAGCTAGCGGTACTCAAATACTTTTCAAGCAGTTTCATGAAATGGTCAGTCAGAAAGCAACTCATACCAGCTTGGACATCGCCCGGGCTAACAAGGTCCGCACTGATCTGTTCACACTCTGACAAGCAGCAAAAGTAAGCTAGGAGCAGGAAGACAAAAGAAGAGGAAAATAGCAGCCTTGTGTGTAGCAGAATGGGATGTATGCATTCTGTTGAACAGAACAACATCACAGTGCTCAGAAAGACAGACCGTGCTTGTGGCCCTGGAAATGAACAGGTACAATGTAGACATAGCTGCACTTAGTGAAACAAGATTGCCTGGATATGAGAGCTGGGAAGACCATGGGTACATCTTCTTTTGGAGTGGGAGATCAACTAAAGAAAGGAGAGAAGCAGGAGTGGGCTTTGCAGTTAGAAAGGAGATAGCAGCAATGCTTGATGAGGAACCGGTGCCAATCAACGACAGGATAATGACTGTCAAGGTCGAAGAAGAAGAAATACTCAAAGGCTCAGAGTGAGCTACAGAAGTACACCAGAGAGATGAAGTCCAACTGGTGGGATGAAAAAGCGGAGGAACTTCAAACTGCAGCAGACAGGAAGGACATGAAAACATTCTTCACAGGTTTGAGAGAAATCTACGGCCCTAAACCAAGAGGATTGATCCAACTAAAGGCTATGGATGGTGAAACGGTTTTGCAGGAGAAAGACAAGATCCTGGACAGATTTGCAGACCACTTTGATCAAATACTAAACAACCCTGGAGATCTCACTGAAGAGGCTAAAGAAGCTCTAGTGCAGCGACCAGCTGTATCAAGTCTGGATGAACCACCAAATCTTGATGAACTAATGGCAGCCATCAGGACAACACAGGATGGTAAAGCTCCAGGAAGGGATGGAATTCCAGCTGAAATGTGGAAATTTGGTGGTGTTCAGCTGACCAACTGCCTGCACAAGCTCATCCAAGAGATATGGGATGCCCAGAAAGTACCTCAAGAATGGAAGGATGCAAGTATTGTGCCTTTGTTCAAGAAAGGTGACAGGAAAGATTGTGGAAATTACCAAGGTACATCACTGCCAGCTACTGTTGGTAAGATTCTCTCATGTGTACTACTGAACAGACTCAACGAACACATCTCACAGAATGTACTACTGGAAACCCAGTGCGGCTTTAGAAGTGGAAGAAGCACAATGGACATGATTTTCTGCTTGAAACAGGTTCAAGAAAAGTGTATCAAACAGAACATGCCGCTTTATGTAGTCTTCACAGACTTCAGTAAAGCCCTCAATACTGCTTCGCGACAAGGACTTTGGCAGGTACTCAAGAAATATGGCTGTACAGAAAAGTTTGTCAGCCTGATCGAGGCATTCCATACAGGGAAGCACTCCATACAGGTATGCAAGCAAATGTGGCAATGAGTGGCTCAGTATCTAAACACTTTTCAGTAAAGCAACGGGGTGAAACAAGGGTGTGTGCTGGCGTCTACACTCTTCTCACTATATCTGGCAACCATGCTTGAGGTGGCCTTCAAAGACACTTCAGAAGGAGTATACATTCAAACAAGGAAAGAAGCAGACTTGTTCAATGTGGCACAATTTAAAGCCAAGAGTAAGGCATCGACAAAGGTAGTAAGAGAAATGCTCTTTGCCAATGACAGTGCTCTAGTTGCACACAGTGCGGAAGATATGCAATCTTTAGTGGAGAAATTTGCAAGAGCAGCTAGCCAATTCAGCCTCAAAATCAACATCAAGAAGACAGAGTGCCTTTATCAACCACCAGAGTTCGAGTTATCAACATTACTACCAGAAGACATCAGCATTGGTACAGAGCCACTAGTAAAGTGCAAGACTTTCAAGTACCTAGGGAGTACTGTTTGAAAGAATGCTAGGCTAGAGGGACGAACTATCTCTGAGAATGGGAAGAGCGAGCGCTGTGTTTGGAAACTTGAGGGAGAGACTGTGGAACAATCAACATGTGTCTATCCATGTGAAATGCAAAGTGTACAGAGCGACAGTACTGGCTACTCTATTGTACGGTGTTGAAACTTGGACTGTCTACAGTGTGCAGGTAAAGAAACTCCACGCGTACATGATGAGACACCTTCAAGCCATAATGAACATCTCATGGAAAGACAAGATAACCAACATAGAACTGTTGAAACGAACTGGTCTACCATCAATGGAGGACATGCTAATACAGATGAACCTGAGATGGCTCAGACATGTTGAGAGGATGGACCACCAGCATCTCCCTCAGCAGTTACTCTACTCACAATTATGCGAGGGCAAACGCAATCAGAGTAGACTAAGGCACAGATTTAAAGACACTGTAAAAATAAACTTGAAGAAGCTGGATATAGACAGGAGTTCCTGGCAGCGGAAGGCTAAGGACAGAGCTGCGTGGAGGAATATGATCAGACCTAAATGAAACAGTCATTGTCGCCCACGACAGACTGCTATGATGATGAGCATTTACCATTTACCATCGTGCAACTGCAATGTTAACTTTAACCTTTGACCCCTTGACCCCAAACCCATAGATAGGGGAGGGTGTTAAGTCATCCAAGATGTGTATTATATACAACTCCTGTATCGATTTGAAAAGGCAACATCATTTCTTTCAGTCGTTATTATGTTTAGAATATTTTGGGAAAAATCTGACCTCTGACCTTTGACCTCAAGGTCATCCAATGAGAGTGAAATTGCAATATGCGCATCATCAGAGTATCTCAAACCATGCTACCAAGGTTCAAAACAACAAAACTGTAGATGGAGTTGATTTCACAAGACAGTTACTGTCTATAGCCTTATTCATGCTGCATTTCCCCTCTCGTCCGCTTTGGTCGAGCCCAGCACACATGTGGTGCTGTTCATGCTCACTTTTTTCATCTACCCAGGCCAAGCAGTTGACGCATGCACACAACCATCATTTCTAGTTTCACTCTCGCCCGACAGGTAGAGCCAATGCGCTGACGCACCAGGATTTTCACCAACAAAGAAACGCTGCTTGCTTTCTGCTGCTTGACTTCCCGGTTTTAACTCCTTTTCCATGAAGATGCTGCTGCTGAAGTATTTATGTATGATTCATGTATGTTTATTCTGCTCTTCCGCTTCCTCGTCGTCTTCTTCGTCTACTTTGTCTTGCTATGCAGTGCCGATATCGCCATCTTGTGAATGGGATGTTCAGTCCTGCGCATGCGCTTTTCAATGCGTTCAGGTCGTGGGCAGGCAGCGCGGTCACAAAATTTGGGCTGCATCCGGTCGTGCGCGGTCGAGCACTGTGGACACTAGCGGAGTGGAGACGATGACGTAAATTTTGTCACATGAGGTTTCCGGTTAAACGTACGCGGACAGAAGAGGTGCAGCGTGAATCCAGCTTATGAAGTGAGGTGAAACAGGAGGCCATTGGTCAGGGACTACAATTCCTGCAAAAATCATCTGATCAGAACCAAATTGCACTAGGCACATCCTCACTATATATCAAACCATGGTACCAAGTTTCAAAACAATTGGACCAAAACTGTAGGAAGAACTGATTTCACAAAAGTGGGACAGAACAATGGACAGACGGACGGACGAACGGACTGACCCATGACATAATCCCCTTTTGGGCTTCGAACAGCAGGGAATAAAAACTGTAAATACAGAGAAATATTATAATCGAAATAATTGCATCTTTGCTCAGTTTAGTTGCTTTATTTCATTAAATATAACTTTATTAATACTTTTTTTAGTCAAAAGTTGAAATTATTGTTCAATTCTGGCTCTGCAAAATTATGATCAAAGTTTCAGTTATATGAGAAAAAAGTCAAAATTTTAGTAGTAATTAAAAGCCAGCAAGAACTTTTTTTAATAATTTCATTAAAAAAATTAGAAAATTAGGCATAAAATAATCCACAAATTAATGATCATAAAGTCTCAAATATACAAGAAGAGTCATAATTTTACAAGACGAAATTACAAATTTATAAGAAAAATAGTTGCAAATTTAAGTAAAAACAAATTTACAGAGAAAAAAGAGGCAGCATGGTGGTGCAGTGGTTAGCACAGTAGCAGCACAGTAAGAAGGTCACAAGATTGATTCCACCCCTGACCATCAGTGACCCTTCTGTGCGGAGTTTGCATGTTCTCTGCGTGGGTTTACCCTGGGTACTCTGGTTTCCTCCCACAGGCCAAAAACATGAGTTAGGTTAATTGGAGACTCTCAAGTGGCCCTAGGTGTGAATGTGTGTGTGAAGGGATGGCGCTGTACTGTGGCTGTCTCATCCATCTAGGTAGATGCCCTGAATTTCCCCTCTGGGGATCGATAAAGTACAATAAATAAAAAAGTAGAACGCTACAAGTAAATGATTATAAATTTAGGAGACAAAGACTAAAGTCATTACTCAGGTATTTTTTAAGTGAGTGCTTTTGTACACTTACTCAACTTTACATGAGTATAATTTCTGGCTACTATACCCACCTCTGCTCATATAATTTAAGTATGTGTGAGTAAATTACTGCAGTATTATGAATGCTTTCCCTTTGAGTGTCATATATTTTCTCATTTTTGTACATGCTTCACATACCCCCCCCCCCCCAAAAAAAAAACCAAACAAACACTGCCACCACGCCAAAGTCTTTAAGCCAGAGATTAATGCCCGTAGTGGAGGGCATTAGATCCATCACACCCGCAGTTACTATATTTATTGATACTGTATTTCCTCTTGTGTAATATTGCTTAAATGTGAGAGTGAATGGTTGCCTGTCTCTCTCTGCTGGCCCTGCAATGGACTGGCGATCTGTCCAGAGTATACCCTGCCTCTTGCTCAAAGATGCTGGGATAGGATTCACCCTACCGTGACCTAAAAAAAATTAAGCGGTAGAAGATTGAAGCCCAAAGAATAGATATGAAAAAGGAACATTTTTAGAAAACAAGGAGAAAAAGTAGCTTCTCCCAAAGTAATCTCATCTGTGGTCTCTAATTTATTAAAACTAGTGCATTGACTGTAGAAACCAAGTATTCCTGTCTGAAACAGGTAGAACAATTAGGCTTTACAGGCCCAAATGTAGGCTGTGTTTGAAAGTGGAATATAAAGAGGTGTAGCCTATAGGTAATCACAGATGTTAGACCTTGATAAATATAAAAGGGACTGAATGACACTAAGATTTTTTTGATTGTGTGAATATTAATTACAGAATACGTAATTACTGAAAACGAATGGGACATCCATCATCAGTGACTGTTTAGGAACCCTTGTTTATTTGTCAGATCACTTATTTGATCTTTTATGACGTATAAGTATTGTATAGTATGTAACAGTATTGTATCTCGCACTTTGGGGAATGGGAATTGTTCAGTTATATCACTGCTCAGTGATGGGAGAGTGTAATATTGAATTTCTTCTGTGTATCATCAATAAACTTATGCAGTACTACAACAGGACATGTTTACAAATATTTGAGACCCATTCTAGCGCATCCTTTTACATTTTAGCAATATTTGGTTATTAAAAGTTTCTTAAAACTGCAATCAATCAAATTAACTACAAAACACGCAACATTATTTTACACAGCAGAATGACCCGGTTGGCTGCAACCAGGGCATCAGTGTTGCCCATTTGTTGGTAAATGTTTAAATAAAAATGATTTATTTCATTATTTAGCTGTTTTTGTGTCCTGTTTGGTCACAGTCATTGTTTAGTCAAACCTTGCATTTGTGGCCACATGTGATTTGCAATTATTTGGCCATTCCTCTCCACGATCATGGCAGTATTATTATTAAGTTTTTAAATTTTAGATACTCGCATGAGCACACTGGGAGGAGCGCTACTGGGGACTCGCGGTCCTGCAAAGGGCAGTGGTAGAACAGGGATGAGGCATCAGTAGGGACTCCTGTCAATCGCTAACCGGGCAGGCTGGGCTTGCCTCCACACCAAGGACCGCGGTCCGCTGGTGTTGGTGTTCTTTGCCAGACCCCAAGTCTTTGCTGGAGTTCCTCCCAGTGTACCTGCACACCTCATGTTTTCCACATATGCTGAATTATCGTTTAGACCAGGGGTGTCCACACTTTTTTGGCTTATGAGCTACTTCTAAAATGACCAGGTCAAATTGATCTACCTACATTTAAAAAATGCCAAATATTGCAATATATGTTGGCAAACAATGTATGCCGTACATTATATAACTGCGTGAACCCTTATGGCACAACACAATTCAATACATTTACGATCATTACCTTACTCTGATGATTTGCACTGGATGGAGTCAGCCAGGGTTGCATAGTCCGGACAGTAGCTGCTGGCAGCCAGTCTCAAGCAGGCTTCCAAATGATCATCAGTCATGGTGGAACAGTATTTGGACTTAATAATCTTCATGTGGGAAAAGGCTGATTCGTACAAATAAGTAGAGCCAAATAATGCAGTCAACGAGGTAGCCTATTTCCTCATGTTTGGATACTTTTCCTCTGTGAGTAAGTTCCAAAACTGTCCATGAGCCCTGGACTTAAGCTCAATGTCAGCCTGCAGTGTCAAAATCTCATCCTCCACTGCAGATGAGTTCAAACGAACTGCAGTGAGAAACACTCACATTCTGCGACGTCCTTTCAAAACTGCTGTGTCAAATCATAGGCCATTACTTCACAGAGCCGTGTAACTGTACTTCTTGATAGCTGAAGAGCTTTGATTGAAGATAATATTTCTGGTTTGTTTTTAAAATCCCAAAACAATGACTCCTCTGCCCCAAAGAAGGCCTTCTTTATCATCTCTCCATCTTGAAAGGACTTCTTATGCTTAATAATGCAATGACTCACCTGGAACAATGCTTCAGTGACTGCCTTTGCCTTTGAATTCAGCTGTGTGAAAAATGACTGCTGTCCGATTAACTGAGATTTCAGTTCCTTCACCTTTCTTCTTCTCAGCTCACTTTTTGGAGGGAAGTTAGTGTTGTACTTTTTATGAATGGTTTGAAAGTGCCTCTCCACATTTCCCTTCTTTGGAAATGCAACAACAGATTGACAGATCAGACAAATACACTTTGAAAATGACATCGTGAAAAAAAATCTTCCTGCCATGGTAAGTTTTTGTCTTCTTACTGGGTTCAGCTCCCCCATTCATTCTTAATATCCCTTCTTTAGTTGATAGAAATTGGAAACGCTAACACGGTCACAGCTCGCTGGAGTTTGGCAGTAGCTAGCTAGCGTGTTTGACTGGGCATGCAGGGTGACCTATGACACATAGAGGACAAGACCTCTCCTGATTGGCTGCCCTGTACATCAATCAAATGGTAAATGCCAATAACAGGACAGATGGGAGGATAGGCGATAGAATTAAAAACTTACTGTTTTGGGTTTTTTTTTAATGTCACGCGATCTACCCACAGTGCCTTTGCAATCTACCAGTCGATCGCGATTGACGTATTGAGCACCCCTGGTTTAGACCCTACGCAATCACAGCAACATTACAATATAATTTTTAAAGCATTAAATCTTCAGTATTATCTTGTTCTGGTCAAATCTGTCCCTTTTCAAGTCTTTTTTTTGTTCATGGAGCGCTCTGGTGACTGGTCGTGATGCTGCGTATTATCCAATCAGTATGGAGTCAATCCAAAACCCGACACACACTTCCAGAAGCCAGGGCATGAGGAGACAGAGTGGTGGCTAAACTTTTATTGATATAGAAAAAATTATGTATTTTGACTGAACAACTCCATACTCGGGGATGCACACCCTCATAACCTCAGCAAAGAACCTATAAAATCTGAGGTCAGTCTGACAAACGGTTTGAGAGTTATGTGAGGAACAGAGACACACAGACACACACAGATACACAGAGATTCCTTGCATTTATGGATAGAGATCAGGGCTAAAGCTGTGATCACTGATGAAAATAAGAGATAGTTGATATTTTTCAGATTTGAAAATTTATGAATGTGCTGATAATTAAAAAAAACTATACAAAAAAATCTTGTACCCAGATATTCAGATATAGCCTTTGTTTTTCAGCACAAAACAATTTGTAATGACACACACACATGCACACACAATGCACAAACCACGCTGCCACCACGCCAAAGTCTCTGAGCCAGAGAAAACACTGTTAAAACACAACAGAAAACTGTAAAACAGCAATAAAAATGATTGTGAAATATATAGAGAACTTCCATTACAGAAGTGACTATATTGTTTGTAAAACTGTCAGCAGAATCAACAGCATGTGTAGCTGTGCAGACAGTGATGTAGAGTCAGCCAGTTATTTCACAGTCAGCTGCTAACTTATAAAATACACAGCTTCAAATCTGACAAAGACTGATTATCCTTCTCCCTGTTTACTGCATCTTTAGACATCATTGAATGGTGGGAAGACTGGTAAAATATTGTACAGTGTCAAAGAAAAACTGTCTATATTCAAAGGTAGATGTTTCTTTTTCAAAAATTTATAGCTTACTCTTCTTAATATAATTAAACTAAGTAAGTTTCTAGTCTTCATTTGGGAAATCTGAATTTATAACCCAACCCCTAAAGCATACAGTTTAAACCAAAAGTTTGCATGCACTGTATAAAAAAGACACATAACCTTTTTTCTTGCTGTCTTGACATTAATCAAACTCAACTTTTCCTGTTTTAGGTCAGTTAAGATTACCAAAATTATTTCTATTTGCTATATAACTTTTATGTTTGCTAAATAATTTTTTAGAGAATTATTACTTTTGTCAAAGTCAGAAGTTTACATACACTAATATCAGAAAGAGAACTGTGGACCTCCACAAGTCTGGTTCATCCTTGGGTACAATTTCCAGATGCCTGAAAGTGCCATGATCATCTGTTCAAACAAGTATACATAAACACCATGGCAATGTCCAGCCATCATAACGCTCAGGAGGAAGACGGGTTCTACAGTATGTCCCAGAGACGAGCATGTTTTTGTCATGGTGCACCTTCGCTAAGGCAGGAGGAAACAACTCAGATGTGCAGGCAGAACTCCAGCGTAACATGTTGATTTAATCCAGAAAACTTAAAAACACAAATGAACAAACAAAATACAGCACATGGGCTGGAAAATAACTCAGGACACAATAACAGAATAAACTTACAGGTGCACTTGGGATACAGGGTTACTGACAGGGAATATTAGATGACGACACCACACCAGACAGACACTGAACACTCACATCTATCTATAAATGAAAGAAATCTCTGTCTGTGTGTGTGTTTGTGTGTCTGTTCCACACATATCTCTCGAACCGTTTATCAGACTGGCCTCACATTTTAAGGTTTCCTGAGGTTACGAGGGTGTGCATCCCAGAATATGGAGTCGCTCGGTCAAAATATGTAATTTTTATCAATAAAAGTTTAGCCACCTCTGTGTCTCATGCCCAGGCTCCTAGAAGTGTGGGTGGAGTTTGGTTTCGGATTGACTCCTACTGATTGGATAATACGTGTATTACGGCGTCAGTAACCACAGCGCTCCGTGTGCAAAACAAGGAAGGGAACGTGACAAATATGACTAGAAACAGATAATACTTAAGATTTAATGCTTAAAAAAATAATACCATAAAGTTGCTGTGATTGCATAGATCTAATGGATAATTCGGCATGGCTGGGGGAAGGGGAAGGGGAAGGGAGTGGAGCAGCAGCTGAACTGCTTTCACCATGGTAAGCTCCGTGTGCAAAACAAGGACAAAAAACACAACAAATTTGACTAGAAAAAGATAATACTTAAGATTTAATGCTTAAAAAATTATACCATAAAGTTGCTGTGATTGCATAGGTCTAATGGATAATTCAGCATGGAGAACACGAGGTGGCAGGTGCGCTGGGGGAAGGGGGGTGAAGCAGCAGCTGAACCGCTGGGATCACGGGTAAAGCAACAGCCAAGACTCCCATTAACCAGGCAGACTGAGCTTGGCTCCCTGCAAAGCACTGCAACCGGCCGCTCCACGATCATTCGTGGGGAGGCACACCCAGCTTGCCCCGGTCAGCAGTACACAGGAGACCCTTTGCAGCCTGATTGGGATACTTGTTTCAGACAGGAACACTTGCTTTCTATGGGCACGATGGCGCTCCTTTTGGTGTGCTCGCACAATTATTAAAAGCTAAAAGTTATTAAAAGTTAATAATTGTGGAGCAGAATGCCCAGATCAACTGCATATCATATGTGGCCACATGCACGGTTTGACTAAACAACGACCGTCACCAAACTGCACACAAAAACGCTCAATAACTCATAAAAGATCACACAAATAAGTGATCTGACAAAAAAAATATATGGTTCTTAAACAGTGGCTAATATTGGATGTCCCATTCATTTTCAATTATTCTGTAATTATTATTCACACAATCAAATAAATCTCAGTTCAGCCCCTTTCATGTTTGTCAAAGTCTACCATGTGTAATTGCCTACATATAGGCTATGCCTCTGTATTCCACTTTCAAACACAGCTTACGCGGCCAGACACGAGCTTGCTCAAAAGCACGCTAACTGATGGTGATAAAAAAAGTTATTTTCAATAAAGTGAAAAAAAAGATAATGCATGGCATGTGCTTTTTCCCTGAGGCTGATTTATCATGTTGTTCCAGTGATCAACTAATTGGATCCACGTTTTTTTTTTTTTTAATACCAAAGGTAAAAAAAAAAACATGGGGGAAGGCCCTACAACCTTTGCTCCACGAATGCGGGACGTATCAACCATACGCTGGATAAATTTTCAGCATGGGGCACATATTTTTTCCAGTTTACAAAATTTTTCACTGGGTCTGAGGTGTGTGTGAAAAAACACATTTTGGTTAACGTTTAGAGGGTCAAAAATGCAATAGTTTAGGCGGAATAATAATAATAATAACAATAATAATAATAATAAATAATCTTCTCGCATTAAAAAACAAACGCTTACAATAGAGCAAAGGCACTCAGTCTTTGCCAGTCACGCCCTCAAGGTTCAGATCATTTGGCCTCAGTATCGCCCCAGCGCGCTATGAGCACTGCCTCAATCTTAGCATTAAAGTTTTAAAAAACCTTTTAATAACAAAATATTGCTAAAATATAAACTGATGCACTACAATGGGTCTCAAATATTTGTAAAAATGTCCTGTTATAGTACTGCATGAGTTTATTGATGATACACAGAAGAAATTCAATATTACACTGAACTCCATCACTGAACAGTGATATATAAACTAAAATAACTAATAATAATTATAATGGTGACTGAACAACTCCCATTCCCCAAAGTGCAAGATACACTATTATGAATATAAGTGATAAAAGATCAGACAAATAAGTGATCTGACAAATAAACAAGGGATCTGAAATGGTTGCTAATATTGGATGTCCCATTCAATATTAGCGTTGTAGTGTCTTCCGGCAGGAAGACACTACAACGCACAGTGAAAGCAGCCAGCAAGATCACCGTGCCCCTCTGCCCCCCCCTCAGACATCTACTTCACTTGCCTCACCCGCAGAGCCATCAACATTGCAGGCAACACATCCCACCCCTCACACTCCCTCTTCAGTCCCCTGCCCTCGGAGAAAAGGTACTGGAGCCTCCGGGCCCCATGCACAAGACTACTAAACAGCTTTGTTCACCAGGCCATAGGGACCCTGAACTCTGTCCACTTCCTCTTCCCCCCGGACTGTAATGAACTCACCCGCACAATAATGACCTCAGCTATTTGCACAGAAAGACTGGCACACCAACAGTAATACATTTGCTGCTGTATGTCTCTGCACCTTACTGCAACCATTTGCACAAATGCTATATCTGTTGCTGTCTGTTATTGCAATATTGATCATGTGCAGTCCAATCTGTCACTGTCTGCACCTACGCTACCGCATCGAACTTGCAACTACGAGTATTACTGCTCTACCTTTTTCTGTATATAGGATTGCTGGGTTTTATCATTTATCTTATTTGCAGTATGGGATGTCTGGGTTTTATCTTTTGTCGTTATTTGCACTACGGGTAGCATTACTGTACATAGACTGCTGTTGTTGCTGTTTTTCAAGCCTTATTCCTTTTTTATATATTGCACACCACTGAAGAGAGAGAAACAGCACTTCAAATATCCTGTATGTCCTGTACGTATAGTAGTATTAACAAATAAAATCTTTGAATCTTGAAATTAGTCTTCCAAATGTATTCCAAACCCTAAACATACCATTATTAGTTTTTTGTTTTTCTTATTTCAGACAAGGAAGAAAAGGAGATGGTTTAACTTTATCTTGACATGTTTCGACTGGCATCTGCAGTCTTCCTCAGAGCATCAGCTGATCGATGTGACGTGTCGTATATCAACTGCTTTTCCTAGGCGTGGCCAGCCCAGTGGAACCATCAAATCCACTGGGTTGGCCACGCCCCCTGCCATCTGATGGTCTCTGGAGAATGTAATCCCAGGTGTGAGAAAGCATAAATGCTCCCTCATCCCGATCCATGCTGTCTTTTCCCCGCTTCCTGATTTTTGTAGCCTCCTTGATCCAACGTTTGTGCCAGTTGCTGTCAGATCCAATAATTTCTGTGTTGTCCCAGTCCATGATATGGTTATTTCTTTTGCAGTCTCACACCTGGGACTACATTTTCCAGGGACCATCAGATGGCAGGGGGTGTGGCCAGCCCAGTGGATGTGACGGTTCCGCTGGGCTGGCCACGCCTAGGAAAAACAGCTGCTATACGTATGACACGTCACAGTGATGAGCTGATGCTTCCGAGGAAAACTGCAGACACCAGTTGAAATATGTCAAGGTAAAGTTAAACCATCTCCTTTTCATCCTTGTCTGAAATAACAAAAACAAAAAACTAATAATTGAAAAAGAAGACAGAATGAACCTACTCAAACCTCTAAACATACCGCCAAATTAGTTACAAAGTGGCTTACTGACAACAAAGTCAGTGTTTTGGAGTGGCCATCACAAAGCCCTAATCTCAATCCCACAGAAAATTTGTGGGCAGACCTGAAAAGACATGTGCATGCAAGGTGGCCTACAAACCTGACTCAGTTACAGGAGGAATGGGCCAAAATTCCAGCAAACTATTGTCAGAAGCTTGTAGAAGGATACCCAAAACATTTGACCAGAGTCATACAGTTTAAACGCAATGCTATCAAATACTAAGGAAATGTATGTAAACTTCTGACTTTGAAAAAAGTAATAAAAAATGATCTAAAAAAAAATAGCAAATACAAGAAATATTTAGCAAATAGAAATAATTTTGGTAAGCAGAACTGACCTAAAACTGGAAAAGCTTAGTCTGATTTTATGTCAGAGTGTGAGAAAAAAGGTGTCTCTTTTTATACAGTGTATGTAAACTTCTGGTTTCAACTGTATATGAACACTACTACAGCTAATATAGTCATGAAAATTCTTATCACTTTGGCCCCAGAAATCAAGTATTGATTGGGTTATCATTAAAACCTAAGTTCTTGTTTTACTTATGTGCATGTTTAACTAGTATCACATGTTTACTTAAAAAAATTTTTAAAAATCCCACAACCAAAATATATAATCATGGCTTTCTATAAGGAGAGAAAATGTGAGGTACAGTGGTCGCTTAGTGTGGTCCAGGGGAACAAAAGGACAGTGGCTGCCTCTTAGGCACAGGTTAATTAAGCCTTTCATAGGGCACCCGTTTTGGGCCTCCACAGGTTAATTATAGAGCAATGCTGACTGGCAGCCAAGCTGATTTTATGCAAAGCAGACAGACAGAAAAACCTGCCGTGGAGCAAGCATCATTCTAGATTACATATTTTCATAGAAATAGGGTTTAAAGTATGAAAAACAACAGATTTCTCTGTATAGTTTTAGTCGCTTCTGAACAAAATTGTTAACCTGTATGTATTCTGATAAAAAGCAGACAGGAACAAGCATCACTAATTGCAACCATTGTTTTTGTCAATATCATTACGTGAAGCAAGAGAGTTGACATTCATCAGATTTTCATGAACATACAGTAGCTTTTCATGGAATGAATTACTCAGCATTTTCAAACTACAAATCATAAAATATCAGGTCACAAGCAAGTGCATGCAAACATACCCACTGATTTCCTAAATGCCACAGTCAGATATACCTTGGATATGGAGCAGAAAGGGCATAAATTAAATCTCGCCTATCTGAAGTTCACTTAAAAGTTGGAAACTTTTAAAAGACATCAAGAGTGGGGTGAAACCAAGGTTTTCCGAATGATACACTACCATTCAAAAGTTTGGGGTCACCCAGACAATTATTTTGTGTTTTCCATGAAAAGTCACACTTATTTACCACCATGAGTTGTAAAATGAATAGAAAATATAGTCAAGACATTGACAAGGTTAGAAATAATGATTTGTATTTGAAATAATAATTTTTTCCTTCAAATTTTGCTTTCGTCAAAGAATCCCCCATTTGCAGCAATTACAGCATTGCAGACCTAACATGATTGCACAAGGGTTTTCTAATCATCCATTAGCCTTCTGACGCACTGAGCAAACACATTGTACCATTAGAACACTGGAGTGATAGTTGCTGGAAATGGGCTTCTATACACCTATGTAGATATTGCACCAAAAACCAGACATTTGCAGCTATAATAGTCATTTACCACATTAGCAATGTATAGAGTGTATTTCTGATTAGTTTAAAGTTATCTTCATTGAAAAAAAGTACTTTTCTTTCAAAAATAAGGAAATTTCTAAGTGACCCCAAACTTTTGAATGGTAGTGTATCTTACATGCATCTAACAAGTACACTTTGCTTCTGTCCATTTGCAACACATATTTCATAAGCTTAAAATTTCCATACATTACTTTGCATATACCACAATATCTAAAGAGAATGGAAAAGTTGACTTCAGGTAGCCTAAATGTTGAGCTCCAAAGCCGCTCTACCGACATCCTGCATGAGAAAACTTGGCCAGTTCCAGACTTTTACCACTTAACATCTAAAGAATACTGACAAAACAAAAAAGAAACTCAGATGCAGCAAAAAATAAGAATTAAGCACCAAAGTTTGCAGCATGAACCTAAACCAGACTTTTTTTTTTGGGGGGGGAGGGGGGAATTCTGTTTAACTGTACAGGCAATTGCTATCAAACACATTGCAAAGTAAACTTGAGCGTGTCAAACCAGTCTGTGATACCACATCAAGGCCATGTGGCTGCAGTCCCAGCAGCCTTACTAGGAAGGATCAGACACTCCGACCAATCCCTGAGATCAACTCCTGGGCAAAGCAGCCAGAGATTGGTCTGTTTGGTCTCCAGTACCACCAAGTCCAGGCCCTAATGGAGCTGCCTGATCACATTTAACATGGGGCCAATGGAACAAGCAGAGCCAAACAAGGCAGAGCTAGTGGCCTCAGGCCCAGAGACCCATCATATAAAGACCAAAGGACAATGTGCTGTGTGCTGCCTGGAGAGCAGGGTTGGTAAGAAAGACCACTCACTACACTAAAACCTCTGTCAGACATCAAGGCTAGTGTAATGTAAAGTTATGGTTTGAGTGGTCAAACTTACTTCTGTGTTACAGAAAGACTCCATAGCCTTCAAATTAAAAGACAAAGTATACAAATTATTAAGGAGTTCATTCAACGTTAATCTTTCAAGGTTTCTGACACAAGAACAATCTCCATTAAAAAGCCCACAATCACAATGTTCTATTTTAGTGACTTTTAGGACATATAAAAAGTGTTCTATTGTCCTCTTAATCAGACAGAATAAGATTTCTATTTATATACTGTACTATAACTACACATCTACTTTGTGCATGTGGTGAATATGTTTTAAGTAGCCTGACTGCAACTCTGCAAATTTAATTATATGCATAATTGCATATCTGAAGCTGAATAACTGTAGGACATGGGAGCATTGAAAGATAATAACAAAATAACATGTAGAAGCTAGAAGTGACTGCAGTCTGTATAGTGTCTGCAGCAAAAAAACAAACAAACAAAAAAAAACATGACAGAGAACATAAAGGCTCATGGTTTTGCCCTTTGTGAGATGCTGGACAAAATAATAATACTGTACCCAGACTACACAAGAAGAGAAAACCCTCTTTCCTTCAGTTACAGATATTTTTCTTAAACCTAAATGCAAATCACCTAGCTTTGTATGGCCTTCAAATAAACAGATACAATTCATTTACCGCCTTTACATTCTGAAGTGACTTTTCTTTATGCTAGTTAGCACAAAGCCCACTACACACCGTTACCTTGACAAAGTACAGGAAGGAATTTCACACTATGGCAGGAAGAAAATTTTCTATCAGAGATCAGCAGATAAGTGGCCTCAGCTGGAAGCTGGCAGTCTGGCTGTTTTGTTTACCTGAGAAAATGGTCTCACACTGAACTTCAAATGAACCAGATCTAATGCACACACATCCACAGAGCGCTTAAAACAGACATTGTAGGCTGAAAAATAATAAACATCAATCATTCCATTTAAAGAGTATTTTCAGCTTATTATAGCATGTAGAGCTGAATCAAGAAAAATGACATATTATATACAGTATAGGCAGACAATAAATATGGTTGGAGGACAATTTTTAAGCCCTTTTAAATGACATTTGAAACATTTATGAAAAACTGCAGTTGTGATGTGATTTTCTTTTATCCATCCATCCATCCATCCATCCATCCATCCATCTTCTACTGCTTATCCAGGTATTTGGGTTGCGGGGGCAGCAGTCCAAGCAGAGTGGCCCAGACTGCTGCCTGGTTCACATACCACCATGATCCCCATGAACCCACTGCAGGTGGTGAGCCCACTGGAGGGGTACATCTTGTAACTTTAGTTTTCCATAGGGCTCCAGTGGCCCTTTACCCAGGACCAATTTGCCTTGGGAGACCCTACAACATAGCTCCTGGGATCATTCAGGCACACAAACCCCTCCACCATGATAAGGTGGGGATCCATGGAGGACATTTCTTTTTTAGAACAACAAAAATTAGGTCTCTACATTTTCATTTATGAGAGCTGATTTTCTGGAAATGGCTTCTGTTTGTCAACTATGCAAGAGACAAAGTATAGCAATGTAATGCAGGATTTCCACTGGTAACATTTCCATGTAGCAGACCGCTGCTGCCACGCTAAGGAAATATAAATTTAAGAAAAATAAATTAAGAAGTGACACTCTGCAAGTGCGCACACAAACAACACACATGACAGTCATCCACTCGCTGGAGTTCAGAAGCGTGCGCCCGCGTGACCGTCCGTCAACAGGAAGAGTGTCTCTCTAGCGTCACTGTCTGAGAGAAGCATGGGCTTATTAAAGGAAACATGTACTGGTCATTATAACAGCATTAATCCTGCTTTAGGTATTACTTATAAACCAAAAATGTGTTTACTCAGTCAAAATAACCCCCTAGAGTCAGTATACTGAATAATTTTATCCCATGAAAACTGCTCGGTCAAAACCAAAGGGGAGCAGCCATCGCCGGCCGGAAGTGACGTACACTTCTTGTTTCTGGCTTTACCACAGAAGAGTAACATGTTTATCACGGACGAGTAAACGTGTTCAGCAGATGCTCAGTGGGTCGAGATCCGAGGTGAAAATGGCACAAAATCTGCATGGATATATACTGTACAAACCGTCCTTGTAAATGGCCTTTATTGATGGCACGAACCGCAGTTATCTCCGGGTACCAGCAGCTGAAGGGGACGTGACGAACAGGCAAGTTCCCAGTCAAGTAACTTCAGAACACGTTGAATAAATCTTGATATACTAAAATTTTATTTCATTAAATTATATGCGGGTATATTTGCTTGTACATGGTTGCAAAAAATTACATAAAATTCTGATGTTAAAACTTTGTTGACTGCTATACTGCAGCCCAGTCAATCGCACAAGGCAACAACTGTGCGTCACTACCGTGCTGAAACAGTCCATGAAGGAGACAAAATGTCTCTGACCATGACTGACTGACAGAGCAGTGACTTGAAACTCGCACGTATTTGAGAAGGAATCATGACCAAAATTACCGGACAGAACCACTAGTATCATATTTGATCCTTTGAAATAGCTTTTGATTAAAATTCACTACAGGTACCCTTTAAAGTACTTCTAATGTGGAAAAAAGAAGAAGAGGTATGTAAGCATTGGAGGCATTTATTGTGGTTTTAACCCACTGGTGACGGGAACAATAATGAATCACTTAGCAAACAGGTGTGGTTAGGCTCCATATGGAGGGAAAGGTAAGAGTGATTGAATCACTGAGGATTTACTTCACCAGCCACTACAATATTAATAACTAATTTATATTCATTATATTGTACCTGGCAAGTTAAGATGACCGAAATTCATGTAGTCAATGACTTTAATCCAACAACATCCTCCAGCCTTCAGACAAACTAAACCTGCCAACATTTGAATTTCAAATATGGGGAGGTTCTTCCTGCTGTCGGGGTGGAGAAGAGATTTCTTAAAAAAAAACAAAACAAACCTATAAATAAATACAAATATTATAACAGAAATAACTGCATCTTTGGTAATTTAAATTAATTTATTTAAATACAATTTTATAAAAATTTTTTTTTAAATCAGAGTTAAATTATTGTTCTGTTCTGGCGCTGCAAAATTATGGTCAAAAGTGTAAATTGTATAAGGAAAAAAAGTCAAAATTTTACCAAAATCTGTTTAAAATATATAAAAAAAAATTGTAATTTTATAAAAAAAATAGACAAAAATTAGCTATAAAATAATCCACAAGTTTATAATAAAGTCTCAGATCTACAAGAAAAGTCATAATTTTACAAGAGGAAAATGGTTGCAAATTTATATAAATTTACAGAGAAAAGTAGAAAACTATAAGAACACTTATAAATTTTGGAGAAAAACCTCAAAACTTCAAGCTTGAAGTGATTCAGTGTTTCATCTGACTTAAAGACCTTGGCGTGGTGGCAACATATTTTTCCGTGGGGGAGGGGGGGGACACGTGATACTATTGTAACTGGAATATGCTAATTTTATACTATGCATTTCTTTTTTTTTTTTTTTAATTTTGCACGATAACTTTGCATATGGAACTTACCATTTGAAGCATTGTACAACCAAGGCTTGAATACAGGAATATTAGGCCAGTTGGGGTCCCACCCAGACATCCTGTGTTTGGACTTTTTAGTGGTGTCATCCTTCTCTCTTTCCTCTCCTCTCACCTCTCCTGGACCCTCTACCTGAACACTTTCCTCTCCTTGGCTCCTCTCTTCTGTCTCATCTTGCCCTCTATGAGCCCTGTCTAATTCAGGTTCTCTCTCTGTCTATGGTGGTATACAAACAGGTTAGAAAATATCACGTGTCATGTTTTGTCCTGCAGGATTTTTCTGTCATGGTTTAATAAATGACAAAAATATGTGTATTTTTTTTTTTGTATTTTTATTCTAGTGTTTCATTTTTTTTTCCATTGAGAGAGTAGGGAAGGGAAAAAAACATTCATAACAGTAATTTACTCATACCTACTTATATGATCAGAGGTGGGTATAGTAGCCAGAAATCCTACTAGTGTAAAAGCAGTGCTTTGAAATTAATAATTAAAAGTAGACAATCAAAAATTTCAAGTTAAGGGTACAAAGAGTGCCCACTTAAAAACTTGAGTAATGACTTCAGTCTTGAAGGTTAGTTTTTTCTCCAAAATTTATAACAATTGTCTTACAGTTTTCTGTTTTTCTCTGTAAATTTATCTGCATTTGAAACCATTTTCTTCAAATTTGTAATTTCCTCTTGTAAAATTGACTTTTCTTGTACATTTGAGACTTCGTTATAAATTTGTGGATTATTTTATGGCTAATTTTTGTCTATTTTTTAAAATAAAACTGCTGTTATTTTTTTTTAAAATACATTTGAAACAGACTGTGGTATTTTTTTTTCCTTATAACAATTTACATTTTTGACCATAATTCTACAGAGCCAGAATAGAACAATAATTTAACTCCGATTTCAAAGAAAAAAATATTAATAAAATTGTATTTAATGAAATAAATTAACTTAAATGACCAAAGATGCAGTTATTTCTGTTATAATATTTCTATATATTTATAGTTGTTGTTTTTTTTTAAATCTCCTCACCACCCAGACAGCAGGAAAAACCTCCCTTATTATGAAATCTAAATGTTGGCATGTTTAGTTTGTCTGAAGGCTGCTGACGGATTAAAGTCATTGACTTCGTGAATTTCGGTCATCTTAACTTGCCTGGCACATAATAATGAACATAAATTAGTTAATATTAATGCCTCTAGTGCTTACATACTTCTTCTGATTTTTTTTCTGTATTTAAAGTACTTTAATAAGCACATGTTTCTCTCGGACAGTCACGCTAGTAGTGAGACACTCTGCCTGGCAACTGGAGCAGTCACGCGGGCAGGGTGCATCTGAACCCATGCAGATGATGGTCACGCATGTTGTTCATGTACATGCTTGCGGACCATCATTCCTTCATATTTTTTCTTAAATTTATATTTCCTCATAGAGTGGCGGGAAATTTTCAAGTGTGGTGGACCGCCACCGGGAAATGTTACCAGATCAAACCCTGGTCATTACTCAAGTTTTTAAGTGGGTGCTCTTTGTAGCCTTAACTCAACTAGAAAATTTTGGTTGTCTGCTTTTACATGAGGAGAATTTCTGGCTACTATACTCACCTCTGATCATATATTTTAAGTATGCATGAGTAAATTACTATTATGATTTTTTTCCCTTCTCTTTCCTACTCTTTCTCAATGGAAAAAAGAAACACTAGAATAAAAATACAAAACAAAAATACATATACAGTATTTTTGTTATTTATGTAAACATGACAAAAAAATCCTGCAGGACAAAATGTGACACTTGATATTTTTAACCTGTTTGTATACCACCATAGACAGAGTGAGAACTTGAATTAGACAGGGCTCAGAGAGGGAAAGATGAGATAGACAAGATGAGCCAAGTGTTCAGGGAGAGGGTCCAGGAGAGGTGAGAGCAGAGGGAGGAGAGAAGGATAACACTAGTGAAAAGTCCAAACACAGGACGTCTGGGTAGGACCCCAACGTGGTTTCTGCACCCCCCCCCCCCCCCCGGAAAAATATGTTGTCACCACACCAAGGTCTTTAAGCCAGAGGAAACACTGTAATGTCATTGCTGGGGGGAAAAAAAACAGATAACTTCAACCAGCAACTGGGAAAACAGTCAAAAAAAGTCAAAAGTCACTAAATGGAAGTTATTACAGCCTACAGCTCTATGAGATAATTGATACTGTAACAACGCTGTTGAGACATTTACTTAGACCTATATTTGCTTTGCTTGAATTGCAATGTATTTTTTTAATACAGACATTTCCTTGTAAAGATGGAATGTAGCTGCAAAGAATTCAGCAACAATATACAACTATATAAGGAGGCCTGAGGCAAAACCTCTTCTCACCCATTACCTTTCAGGTTCACTTGGAATGGCAAGGTCAGAAGAAGTGCAAGATGTCCATCAAAACCAAATTCAGCTAACAAATGAAAGAACATACTAGCAAGAGCTGATTTGGAGCAAAGAAAATCTGCAGTCTGTGCAGTTAGAACAAACTAGTAGAAAACTGTCAGAGCATAAAGGAGCCAAGAAGCTCTAAATGTGCTTCTGCCCTAGAGACTCAAGTTTGATTCTTAAATTTCTGTCAACACCTTCTGTTTAGTTTCATTTCCTCAACTCGCTTCTGTCATGAGTCTGAGCTCAGAGAGGACATTGAGCTCAGACTCTCAATTTATTTCTAAGTATTGTATGTCTGTTATTATTATTTTGTCAGTTTTTGTATATATTTGGGGTTTTTGTCTCATGTGTCCTCCTCTCTCCAGACACTCCCACTAGCTGCTCAAAGTCTGCTTCCCAGCTGTGAACAGTTGTGTAATTAGGTCACCTGCTAGCTCAGCCGCCCGCACCTGCTGTTCATTGATTCACTTATTATTTAAGGACTGTCAGTTTAGTTTTTCACTGCGGCAGTATTGCATTGTTCGGATTTGAATGGACTTCATTCCTCCATGGTATTCCCTCATGTGCCTCTGCCTGTAAGTTATCCTTGTTTGCATTTTTGTATGGTCTGCACAATTTTTGGAATTTTTGTTCTCTTCTGTTATTAAATGTCACAACTACAGTTCAGTGCGTGGGTCTGTCTTTCTGCCCCGGGGGGCATTTATGACAGAATACTACCGCCAGATTAAGACCCAGCTGCTGTAGTTGTGCTTTTGTCCTTGTGTTTTTTCTTTTTCACTCACCTGTGCACTGGAGCTCGTCATGTCCCCAGCTCGACAGCTTCATACAAAGGGAGATTAGCAGCGGGGTCTCCAAGCTTGGAGAAAGAGTGGGCGGCGGACTTTATCCAAAGCTTTGTGGATGAAGCTCTTCCTGCTCGTGGACCCAAGAAGGCCAGGGAAAGCGTAAATGGAGCAGTTGGCATTGTGGAGGCACACCCCGGCTTATGGAGATATCCACAATACACGGAACTGCTCTCCACAGTCTCCGCGCTTCAGATGTGGGTTGTGTCCCGCTGGACCGAAGCCGTCACGGAGGCGCTCTCCTCAACAGATGTCCACCTCCTCTTCCAGCTCACCAGCTCTAGCGCCAGCATGTGCGTCGTCGGCTCCACGATGGTGCCGTCATCCCACTCCGGACCGCTGGAGGAATCTTCCTGCCTCTCCAGCAGCCATTTCCCTGATGCTGAAACCGAAGCCGTCCTCAACAGTACAGCCTTCCTTCCTCTCTTCTCCGGCTGAATCCTCAGCTTTCCCCGGGCCTGTAGCTGCTGTTCCCTGCTCCACCTCGGCGTCCTCTCCTGCTGCCGAGAGGTCCTCCCTTTGTTCCTCAGCTACGTCTACCTCCGTGACTACAGGGGCGGCTCCTCCACAATCCTCAGAGGGGCCCATCTTGACCATAGCCACGGAGAGGGATGACATAACACCAGCTGCAGCAGGCAACATCGCACACTGGGAAAACAGGCAAGTTTCATTTCATTCTAGTTCCATTTTTGATGATATGCCATACCTGATTCCCGGTAGAGAGACTCAGGGTGTGCAGTCCCCTGAGCTCTCTCCACCTGCTGCAATTGGGAAATCCTCAACTGCCCTCTCCGTGTCTCCTCCGGTTGTCCCTGAGTGTCCGCTGGCCCCGGAACTGAGCCCCCGGGCGATGGAGGAGCCTGAGGCCCTGGAGGTCCCAATTTCAGTGCCAGCGCGGAGCTGACCCCCAGCTGCCACGCCGGACGAGCCCCCAGCTTGAGCCCCTTCGCGTGGGGAAACTGAGACTGCAACCACTATCATGCCTGCTGTGGAGGCTGCCGCAGCAGAGTTAGAACCTCAGCTGGACCTCCAAGAGACCGGGCCCGAGATGTCGTCACCGTCTGGATCAATGGAGTCCTGGACGGCGGTGGAGCTTGAACTCAGGCAAGTGCTCTCAGTTGTTTTTCTCTTATCTGTCCTGGAGAAATCTTGCCTGGCTCTTGGAGAGAAGAGTCGAGTGCAGCCACCAGCTGCACCTGAGCCCACCTCGCTGGGCTCCACCGCTGCCGGTGACCCTGACCCAGTTCCTCTGTCCGTCTTTTCTGAGCCTTCTCCCAGGGTTGCCGGGGAAGATCCGCCTTTTCCAGATGTCTCCGTGGGTCCAGGCTCGCCACCTGAGGTCGTCATGGGTCCAGCTCCCCCTGCTGAGGTCGTCACGGGTGCTCTGTCCAGCCCGGGACCTCTATGGGTGCAGCTTCCCCTCTGCCCGAGGCCATCGTGTGGGTCCATCCTCCTCGGTCTGGGTCTCCGTGGGTGCTGCATTCCGGTCGGGGACCCTCGTGGGTGCTGCCCCCCAACATAAATCCAACATGAGAGCTGCGCTCCAGCTTGGGCCCGCCATGGGCACTACACCCAAGCCTGGGGCCCACCGAGGGTGCAGCATTGGCCCAGTCTGGGTCCACCAAGGGTGCAGCGTTGGCCCAGCCTGGGTCCACCGAGGGTGCAGCGTTGGCCCAGCCTGGGTCCACCGAGGGTGCAGCGTGGGCCCAGTCTGGGTCCACCGTGGGTGCGGCTATGCTCCAGCCCGGAGCTACCGCAAGTGCTGCAATGCTTCAGCCCGGAGCCACCGTGGGTGCTGCAATGCTCCAGCCCAGAGCCACCACGGGTGCTGCAATGCTCCAGCCTGGAGCCACCGCAGGTGCTGCAATGCTCCAGCCCGGAGCCACCACGGGTGCTGCCTTGCTCCAGCCCAGAGCCACCACGGGTGCAGCTACATCCCAGTCCGGGACCCCCGTGGGTGCAACCATTTCCCAGCCCAGGTCCACCAAGGGCGTCAAGGCCTTCTCTCCTCTGCCCGACATTGTCATGGTTTCCCCTCCTCTGCCAGATGCCGTCGTGGGTCCTCTTCCGCCACCAGACACCGTCGTGGTTCCCCCCCTTTGGCCCTTCATCCCGTCATTGGGCCTCCCTGTGGGGGAGCCACCTCCTGGGTCACACCTCCGGTCTTGGTGGCTGAAAAGCTCAAGCCAGCCGCCCGACAGACTGAGCAGCTGGGTTGGGTGGCCCATATTCTCCGGCAGGCCACCCGACTCATTCCACCTTGCCGTCTGTCTGGCCTGGCTGGGACTTTGGCCGGCCACCCGAACAACTGAGTTCTTTGGCCTAGGGGCTCAGGGGCCTGGAGTAGTGTGGGTGCAGGTCCTGAGCAGGCTCCATAATTTTGCTCCCCCCAACCTGTTTCCCCTACCTCCTACCCTGGGTGGTTTTTGCTGTACCTTTTTCTCTTGGGGAAGGGGGGGGGGGTCTTTTTGGGTGTTACCTGGAGGTGTCTGGAATCCACCCCTTAAAGGGGGGGGGGGGTTCTGTCATGAGTCTGAGCTCAATGTCCTCTCTGAGCTCAGACTCTCAATTTATTTTTAAGTATTGTATGTCTGTTATTATTATTTTGTCAGTTTTTGTATATATTTGAGGTTTTTGTCTCATGTGTCCTCCTCTCTCCAGACACTCCCACTAGCTGCTCAAAGTCTGCTTCCCAGCTGTGAGCAGTTGTGTAATTAGGTCAGCTCAGCTGCCCGCACCTGCTGTTCATTGATTCACTTATTATTTAAGGACTGTCAGTTTAGTTTTTCACTGCGGCAGTATTGCATTGTTCGGATTTGAATGGACTTCATTCCTCCATGGTATTCCCTCATCTCCTCCAGAGCTAATCCGGCTCTGAAGTGCCTCTGCCTGTAAGTTATCCTTGTTTGCATTTTTGTATGGTCTGCACAATTTTGGGAATTTTTGTTCTTTTCTGTTATAAAATGTCACAACTACAGTTCAGTGTGCGGGTCTGTCTTTCTGCCCCAGAGGGGCGTTTATGACAGCTTCAGGTTTGACAACTAACTTATTTTGGATAATTGGTAGGGGTAGGCACTAAAAACATTTGGGTTAAGTGCAAAGAAATGTAAGGTTAACTGATCATATATTTTTTTTTTCCTGTTAGAGGACAGTTAATTTGATTTTGATTTTAATTTTATTTATTTGCACAGTTCAAGAAATGTAGAAAAATTGTAAAATAATAAAATACAAAATGTGCAATGGGAGGCAGAAAACCAACACTTATTTTTGCATTTAATTTTGCTTATACATGGAACAAAGGCTCTTCCACATGTACAGATTTTTTCACTGCCTTGTTTTGGATAAATATTGTATTCTGAGCATTTTGCCATACATTCAAGAGAGCAGACTATTTCATATTATCATAATATTATTTTACCTAATGGTATCACAATTGACTAATGAAATTATAAAAAATACAGCCACAAGTGGCAATCATTGGGTTCCAAGCAGATATGGACTTCAAGGTCTTGTATTGTTCAACAACAGCACTTAAAGTCTATGGTGTGCTACACATTACTTTTTAAAACAGCACTGTGTAACAAGAAAGTTACACAGTGCACACAGGGAACAGCCATCACAGCTGCTGCCCCCCCTCCCCCAATGATCCTACCAAAAAAAGAGCTGTTACAGGCAATGTGGACTTGCTTAGGCTATGGGGGAAGTGGCAATCATTCAATCAAACATTGGTGTCACATCAAAATAATTCTGTAAACATCATTTTATGATGCAAATCTTACATATAGAGATGGGCAATATGGCCTAAAAATGATATCACGATATTTCTGTGGATTTTCCTGAAAACGATATTCTTCATGGTATCATGAAATACAGTTTTTTTAGTTTTAAATTTATAAAGGACAGTTTCCCAGGCCAGTGTTATTTACCTTCAACATATTCAGTAAAAACTAGGAATGTTAATGATCAATTGACTTTCAATTAATTGTCAATAAGAATTTAGTCAATTAAATTAAATTAGTTATCAATTAACTGAAAGTGGTGCCGCTCTTTTCAACAATTTTTTTTTTTCATTAAATGTACCACATTTTTCGGACTGTAAGGCGCACTTAAAATCCTTTAATTTTCTCAAAAATCGACAGTGTGCCTTATAATCCGGTGCGCCTTATGTATTAATTCTGGTTGTGCTTACTGACCTCGAACCAATTTTATGTGGTACACAGCGCACAAAAATCTGTCAAAATGTTTTAGTACGACTTTGGTAAGCTACGAAGCCGCAACCCTTGATGGATTGTCGGAGCATTACATACTGTGCTTCAACATATTATTACGTTGTGCGTATAAGGACCCCAAAATGGCACCTGTTAAGAGACTTTGTTAACCAAAGAACTCCAACCACTAGATACTGGTGTCAACAGGTTGTTCAAAGTTAAATTGCGAGCTGCGTGGGGGCACTGGATGACAGAAGGCGAACACACATTCACCAAGACAGGGAGGCAACGCCGGGCGAGTTACTCCACTATCTGCCAATGGATCGTGGATGCCTGGGCTAAGGTATCAGTCTCAAGTGTCTTCCGAGCTTTCACGAAGGCCGGAATCATCACTGAATAGCTAAGTAAAAGCAATGAGACTGACTCGCATAATGACGAGAGGGATCCGGGCATGCTTGATGCCGAAATCGCCCAACTGTTAAACTCAGACACTGAAGATGAAGAATTTGATGGATTTGTGAGAAGAGGAATGAACTGAATGGCGTTCACTTACACTACCGTTCAAAAGTTTGGGGTCACTTAGAAATTTCCTTATTTTTGAAAGAAAAGCACTGTTTTTTTCAATGAAGATAACTTTAAACTAATCAGAAATACACTCTAATATCTAATATACATTGCTAATGTGGTAAATGACTATTCTAGCTACAAATGTCTGGTTTTTGGTGCAATATCTACATAGGTGTATAGAGGCCCATTTCCAGCAACTATCACTCCAGTGTTCTAATGTTACAATGTGTTTGCTCATTGCGTCAGAAGGCTAATGGATGATTAGAAAACCCTTGTGCAATCATGTTAGCACAGCTGAAAACAGTTTAGCTGGTTAGAGAAGCTATAAAACTGACCTTCCTTTGAGCAGGTTGAGTATCTGGAAAAAATTATTATTTCAAATACAAATCATTATTTCTAACCTTGTCAATGTCTTGACTATATTTTCTATTAATTTTACAACTCATGGTGGTAAATAAGTGTGACTTTTCATGGAAAACATAAAATAATTGTCTGGGCGACCCCAAACTTTTGAACGGTAGTGTATATAGCGCTTTTTCTCATCTCTGGATGACCAAAGCGCTTTACAGATCCTGCTATCCACCCATTCACGCACACATTCACACACTGATGGTGGCAGAGCTGCCATACACACACAGGCGCTAGCCTGGCCACCAGGAGCAACTGGGGGTTCATTGTCTTGCTCAAGGACACTTCGACATGCAGACTGCAGACAGTGGGAATTGACCCCATGACCCTCCGATCAGTAGTCGGTCACACTACACCTGCGCCACAGCCGCCCCAAGCTCCAACTGCCCCAAACTGAAAAAGTGAATGTATTGTTTTGTATTTTATGTGTTACAACTGAACAATGTTGAGAGTTATTGTGATTGAGTTGAATAAAGTTTGACTTATCTGACTGTTTTGTTTCGCTTAATGCACCTTATAATCCGGTGCGCCTTATGTATGAAAATAGACCCGTTCATTGATATTGCGCCTTATAATCCGGTGCGCCTTATAGTCCGAAAAATACGGTAGTGGCATCACCAGTCCTGACAAGGGCGCTATAGCGTAATCTCTACCACACCTGACGTTCTTGTACGCAGCACACCGCTCAACGAAGCGGTCTAAATTAAGTCAGTGAGCAGTCAGTGTGGGATCATTAAAAACTGGGAAACGCTAACAACAAAGCTAAATGTATACTTTATGTGGTACTACACTGAAATACAACAGCTTAACCAGTTCGCTAAGTCACCACCTAAAGAACTCACATTCAGCCGTGCTGCAAGCAGCAACTAGTTTGGCTTCATCACATCCGACAGTTACTGCAGTCTTGGGGAGGCAGGTATGATGAGAGGAAGACGGAGAGCATTACTCAGAGGATTTGCAAGATGATTGAAAAAGACATGATGCCAATAAGTAATGTTGAAGGAGAGGGGTTTCGGGAGCTGATAAACTTTATGGAGCCAGGGTACAATATTCCGTCTAGAGGAACGATAACTACCCACTTGGAAGCATGCTACAATTAAAAAAAAGCTGACCTGAAAAAACAGCTAGCCACTGAAAATGTGGTGCTGATTATAAGACTGTGCTAACTACAGAAAGCAACATTACAATCACTTGCCACTATATCGATAACTAGCATGTAAAATCAGCAGTTCTTCTCAGAGAGTATGTCCGATTTTATGCAGCTTTTAATATTATGTGGATTAAGTCCACATATTTTTTATTCAGAATTTATGTTGCTGAAGTTTAATATCAGCCAGTGCACATATTTTTTATGTTTTAGTAGCCTTAATATTTATTTTTCTGAGATTATTTTGTTGTTAATGTTTAACATGCAACAAATTACATTACTTAAATAAATCAAATCCTTGAGGAATATGACTTGCATTTTTTTATTCAGTATCTCAAACAATAATTGGCTTTTTATGTTATAGACCATAATGTTCCAAGGGAAATTCAAATTCTCAGGAAAATCACCACTTATCAATTAACTGTTAACTGATCGATAGGGTGAATCAATTAACAATTAATGAATTAATTGAAAACTTTAATTTTTTTTTTTTTTGATTTGTGTACTTCATTGATCCCCAGAGGGGAAATTCAGGGCATCCACATGGATGGATGAAGCAGCCACGGTACGGCGCTATCCCTTCACCATTCACACCTAGGGCCACTTTAGAGTCTCCAGTTAACCTAACCTGCATGTTTCTAGCCTGTGGAAACCGGAGAAATCCCGGAGTAAACCCATGCAGACATGGGAAGAACATGCAAACTTCACACAGATCACTGCTGTTCAGGGGCTGGGATCGAATCCGGGATCCCATGGCCAAGGGTGAGTTGCTGTGCAGCCACAGTGGTAACCACTGCGCCACCGCACCACCTTGCATCCCTAGTAAAAACAAAACAAAAACCCTTATTTCTCCAGTTCATTAGGAGAAGTTCATAATGAGTTTCAAACTTTTTTAAAATTCTGTATCAAATATTACCAGAAAATAATACAAACCGCCACATTTTATGCGCACCTAAATGTTGGGGGTTTATGATTATGTAACCCAAAGGTTAATAAAGCTATCAGAATAAAAACCTGTTAATAAAAACAGCAATAAATGCTTGAATGTAAAAAGCCAATAAATAAGCTCATATGGTTAAATATTACTGAAAATGTCTACAAAGTTATATTTCATGTTAATACATTTTATTTGGGTAAAAAAAAATGTTAAAACATGCCAATTCATTGTCATTTACATTTTAAGATAGCTGAAATGCAATTTAGACTCTTATTTTGAAGAGTACGTTGCTGCATAGCTCATACGACAAGCAATAGCCAATTGGATTGCTGCAGGCTTTTCCTGCGCAAACCAGGGAGATATCACACACACACACACACACACACACACACACACACACGAAAAGTGCTGGACAGAGAGAGGAAAAAAAAAAGAGTAAAGTAGAGCAGAAACGAGTCTAAACTAACCTAAAAGTTATTTTTGGACTCTGAAGAAGGTTTTTATTTATTTTTTTGTTTTCTAACCTGTCCTGGTTGTACATGAAGTAACAGAACTCGGTGAGTGAGGAAAATATAATTTCTTTTCTGTAAAGCAATGAGTGTAAAGTTATCCAAGTTATTTTTAGACTTTTACAAAGGTATTGTTGGGTTTTCCAACCTGTCGTAGGTTCTGGAGATTTGTGTACGTGTGTTTATCGGGACTTGGTGAGTTGAAAACGTGTATTTTATTTCTGTAAAGTATATTTGTGAAATGTATTGGTTATTTTATGCAAATGGAAAGCTAAGGTTGTGAATTTGCTATTTTATGTGAAAATGGTGAATATTTTGGTACATTTTCAGCCAAATTGAAGTGTGGACTTATAGGTCAATGCCCTGACTTGTTTCTTTTTTTTTTTTTGTCCGCCATTTCGGCACTGTCTTAACAAGCACTAATTAAGACTGGAAATGGACTTTTTCTTAGTTTTAGAGCTACTTAGCATTTCATTTTAAGTATATATGCTTATTTTATGTTGTTTACGTTAGGCCAACTTAGGTTGGGATGAAGATATGTCAAATTAGGAGTGGATTTAAAGATTTGGAGAACATGTGTTTGAACCGTGATGGCGAGCCACCCAGGGGACTTTGTGTGAACTGTGCAAGAGCCAGGGCGTACAACTCCTCTACTGGACGTTGCATGGTTTTCATCTGAACTGGTATGATCCATCCACATTTCCACTAAAAACAGTGGATTCAGGATAAAAACACTGGACTGCTAATTCAGAAGAATTAAAGGATTAGTAGACTTGAAAGAAAAAGACTTTTATTCTGTGGTTAACAGATTTGTTCAGTCTTTTGCTGAATTGTTTTGAGTTTTGTATTTTTATTTTTTTTTTACAATTTTATTTGATTGACCATACACAATTATACTGTAAAGGTATTGTTTACAGTACAATGTTAATTGTTTGGCTGTAAACAACAAAACAGTGGTAATGGTTAAACTTAAAGGGTACCTATACTAAACTTGAAAGGAACTTGAAATGAAACAGAACTAAACTAATTTGAACAAAACAGAGATAACTCAAGTAGGTTAAAGAACTAGCTTGAACTGAACTAAAAGAAACTAAAGGTTGCAACCTATTTAAATAAGACTAAACTAAATCATTTTAAACTTAACTAAAAGGTCTCAGCACAAAAGGGATTTATTCTATGTTACTGTATGTCATTGTTCTTTTGTCCATTTAATGATAAGCTGGTATTTTAAACATACTTCCTGATCTGTGGTCTCTTCTTTACCTAAAGTTCATTACTGCTCCTGTAGTTGAATCTAGGTGACTCTGATACTGGTCCACCATCATCGTTGTCCTTTTACACTGTGTTGTATGCCAGTACATACTATACAGTCCATTCCCTGTAATTAACCCTCGTAGGTGTTACACTTAATCAGTTAACCTGCAATCAGAAGTCTCTATTGCACAGACAACTCCTGGGACTTGTTGGCTCTCATTGCACTGAACATTTTTTTTTCCTTTCAGGTAGTTGAATAAAATCAAGCTGAAGCAGCCACAACGGAGTGAAAATAAAACTCCGGACATCATCAATACCGTGCCAAACTAAAGCTAAAAAACTTCCTCACAACTAGACGCAGACGCTTCAAACAAATAGCAGCAGCTTCCTATGCCATGTTTGTTTTGCCGCTCCTATGGTAACGTGTAACTTCTGTCAGCAGCATAACAATGTAACATCACCACGCAGCAATGATATCAGTGAATATCATGATATTCATTTTCACACCGGTATCAAAATTTATACCAGTATTATCATGAACGATATGATATGGCACAACCCTACTTACACAGTGTTGCTTTAAAATGCACAGAAGAGGCATGATGTACTTTAGAAGAATACGACTTCCCCCCCGGCAGGATAAGAACCTGGGACCTCCAGCATACCCTGCAATCACCTTAATCACTATTACACCACACAACTGCTTCAGCTCACACTCTAACTTTCTCAAATGACAAATGTTCTATTGAAAGGGATGCCAGGCAGCAGTATAACAGCATTTAAAACTTAATGGGTACTACACACCCTTGGCCAGGGGATCCTGGGTTTGATCCCAGCCCCCAGCCAACAGTGATCTGTGTGGAGTTTGCATGTTCTCCCCGTGTCTGCGTGGGTTTACTCCGGGATTTCTCCGGTTTCCTCCCACATGCCAAAAACATGCAAGTTAAAGCGTACCTGTGGTGGTCGTGAACATGCATTTGACTTGAAAACATTATGAAAAAGTATTTCTTATTTTGGTAAATAATTTTTGCCAGCCATATATTCAAATAGGACCTTGGCCATGGGCAGCCAATGAAAACTGTGGGCGCAGCCATGACACATGCGGATGTGACGTCACTTCGTTGATACTCAACAGTAAATGCTCCGCCTGTATGAGAGACTAGGGTGCTGTTGTGAGTGTTTTTATTCTATTATGGCTGAATTGTCGGACTCTGAGGAAGAATTTGTCCAACATGGCTACAGGTTTGAGCCAGAAAGGTCTTCTGAGGGTTAAAGTGACGAAGTGGTCCTCACACACAACGCAATTTCGTCTGAAATTATTCGTCTGTGCCCTGTTTCCGCTCCGATCTTCTGACAAGGTGAGCTGGGTTTGGGTACACAAAAAAAGTGTTTCTTTGGTTTTTTTGCTTATTATTCAGACATCCAAAGGCTTTACATTCCGCCATGTTGCGATATCCATATCGCATTGTATGTTTTTGTTTTTCCAAGAGCACCGAGTGTCTGCTGCTCTGTATATAGTTGTAGAATCATCTTCCGTGTTGCGGCAGTTACGAGATCAGATGAGACAAGCAGCTGAATTTAAGCATTTATTTATTTTCTACTCGTTTCAGTTCAGCATTTAATATGAACCCTGAGTTTGAAATAAACGTTTGAATTTTGGTCCTCACACAACGTAACGCACTGTCTGCCGCTCTTTATAGCGGCGAGGGAAGAGCCGAATTAATCTGCCGTGTTGCGGCTGTTAACGACCTCAGATCAGACAAGAGGACCCGCCGAATTTAAGCATTTATTTATTTATTTTCTACTCGTTTCAGTTCTGCATTTAATATGAACCCTGAGTTTGAAATAAACGTTTGAATTTTGGTCCTCACACAACGCAACGCACTGTCTGCTGCTCTTTATAGCGGCGAGGGAAGAGCCGAATTAATCTGCCGTGATGCGGCTGTTAACGACCTCAGATCAGACAATAGGACCCGCCGAATTTAAGCATTTATTTATTTATTTTCTACTCATTTCAGTTCTGCATTTAATATGAACCCTGAGTTTGAAATAAACGTTTGAATTTGAATTTGAATATCCCCAAAGCCGCTGCACATCCGGGTACTCGAGGCTCAGCCAATACTGATCCAGATCGCGGTAGCCACGAAATTACGTCACAGGAAGCGTCCTGGAAGGCCATGTAGCCGCTAGTATGGCTGTACCCATGTTTTGCTGACATAGCTGAACCAGTACATCAGCAATGGATTTATATTAAATTGCTTTGAACGTGAATTTCAACTTAAACTTGAACTAGAACGTGAGACAGGGGCTCAATATAATATCTTTTTTTTCACGACCACCACAGGTACACTTTAAGTTAATTGGTATCAAACTGGGGATTCTAAATTGTCCTTAGGTATGACTGTGAGTGAATGGTTGTCTGTCTCTTTGTGTTGGCCCTGCGATGGACTGGCGAACTGCCCAGGGTGTACCCTGCCTCTCGCCCAAAGATGCTGGGATAGGCTCCAGCCTCCCGCGACCTGAAAAGGATTAAGGAGAAGAAGATGGATGGATGGGTACTACACATTGTTTTCACAAGCAGGAGATGTATGTTGTACTTCAGAAGAAAAAGACACTGCCAGGAAGATTTGAACCCAGGTCTTCTTTGGGGCTAACAACCATCTTAACCCCTACACCACATGATTGCTTTTTATCAAACACTGACTTTCTCATACACTAACAAAATGTTCCACTATCAAGACAAAGGCTATTAGACATTTCATAAACATAAACATTTATTTTTTTGGAATATGAACAGAATTCCACAAAATTTGGTGTTTTGGTGAAGAATCTTGATGAAAAGAAAGATGAAAGAAGTTTCATCAAGTTTGGATCATCAAATCAGAAGAGAAAGCTGAAAAAGAGAAACCATACAAGTTGATTGGCCTAAAAAAATCAAAACTAACTGACATTTTTGGATAATTTCAACAGCTTTGCATTATCAATATTAGTAGATGATCTTTGCTTAATTTCAAGTTATTTGGATGAATGGCCTAGGAGGAATTCATTTTGACTTCACTTGCATATTTTTAAAAAAAAATATGGTGCAGAAAACCATTTTTAGAGCATAAGACCAGTAGAGAAAAGTTACGGGAGATTTTCAGAGAATAGAATGATGAAAGAATTTTGAGTCTAGCCCAGCAGTTCTCAAGATAATTGCAAATGTTAAACCGATTATTATAGTGCCACCTGTTGATGCAGTACCTTGATTTTTGTTCTCTGAGTAGTGGGGAGAATTTCTGACCAGACCGTAAAATTTCATGTTTCCACACATTACCATTTTTGCTTCCTCAGCACTTTTAGTGGAGATAAATAATAAGAAAAATCAAAACAATTACAAGAGGTTTCCCGCACCACAGTTGCTTGCAACCCTAGTTAGGCCAGCTCTGTTTGTTACACCCCTTAAACTGCAATTGCAAACACAATAAGCACAAAAACAAAGACTGATGCCAGTTCCAACAACAGACGTGCTGTATGACTGTATCCTCAACATGAAATTTCAATAAACTGCAAGTAAAACAATAAACTGAAAGTATAAGATCAGATTTCAAACCCAACAGCCATCCTGGCACTCACACAAAAACTATTCATTATCATAATATTCAAATTCTATATACACTAAAATTCCCAGGTCTGCCTCAAAAAGAATCTAAGAAAAGTAACAATGTAAAAGGAATTGTGAAGATTTGTGGGCTGAAGTTGATTTCTTTAATTCAGTTTTGAGAACCTCACTTCCAAGACTTCCAATCCTATTTTGGATGAAATGAATGGCAGAAATAACTCTTTCATTTAAAAAAAAAGCCCTTGGGATTCTTGGTCTTGTATCACCATTTGATTAAGGCGGTGAATTTTACTTCAGTTAAATCCATTTAACAACTAGATCTAACATCAAAAGCAATTACTCAATTGAACCTGAGAAAAATAGTCAACAAATCAAACATTAAGCAAAGCATCACTCCTAATAATCAAATACAAACTAGCTATCACTTCATTTAGCAACAGACACTACTCTGTTTACATGATATGATCAATTTCTAGACATCTCCTGCACTGGGAACATTTAGCAAACAGATAAGAATGTAAACAACAAATTATTGCCTAAGAGCCAGTCACAGTTTTGGCTGAGAAGATTATAGCAGAGCTCAGTCGCCAGCTGTCATCCTTTATGTTGTCTTTTTGCCTTCCTAATTGCATACTTTATGTTCCCATCAAAAAATTACATAAAACACTAATTTAGATTTGTATAGCCTTGGTATTTCATAGCAGAAGACGCTTAAATCTGCGATGTTCGATCTTAGCGGGAACAGTAGGAGGCGTTCTTTCTACAACAGGAGGCAATGACCCGTGATTGTGGAGGTGCCACCCTCTGCAGGAAGTCCCACATTTCTTTTTCCTCCTTAGTCTTACCTCCTAGTGATTAGGAGAACATCTGCAAACACAGACAGCCCTTGCTGCTCCCCTCTTTCTATTTTGCACAAGCAAACATGGGGAATCATTACCCAATATGAGCTCATCATTAGCACATTCATAATTCAGTGTAATGGATTATGTAATTGCTCCATTAATCAGGGGAGCCACCCAGCACACTTTCCTATGCATTGGTTTAATTATGGGAAATGCCTCTGTTAAAACAGACTCTGTTTGCAGTAACAGAATTTTAAAGTCTTGACTTTTGTACCGTGAGAAGCTGTGCAGATTGAAATGTAGGAACAGCTTTGCAAAGTAAAGCCCGTAGTTCTTGTGGTACAGCTGCAGACAGCTCTTCGAGAAAATGTGTCATGGCAGGAGGACACAATGAAAAAGTAGGCAAAAGGGCACATGCCTTTCAGGAAAGCAGTTGTCAAACCGGGGCGTCACTTAAGTCGCATAATTTATTGGCATTTGCAGCTATTGCTTGTGTGATGAATATTCCACTTAGATATACAAAGCTGGAAGTGCCTGAAAAAAAAGATAAAGACGCATAGATGTGGAGGTGCTTCTCATCTGATTCCAGCAGCTGGTATGGCTTGTGAGGATTTAATCCAACAGTGCCATCAGCTATTTGTCAAGGAAAAGAGATGGAGGGCTATACACTCCCTCCACCTTACTATTGTTGGATGACAGTCTGGCTACAGTTCTTTATTTTGAGTGACATGTGACCATCATCACCAGGGGAGCACTCAATGTATTTTGGTCATGTCATCCTTATTAAAAAAAAGTCAGTGACAGACACTTGTAAGTTTCCAAGGGCTGACAAGAAACAGCCTTTGTTGAAGAACCCTGTTGTTATATAAGACAAATCCCTCTGAATATATAGAGAAATTTCTGCTGTCTTATCATTTCGTTTCTTTGTCTGCTTCCCTCCCCCAGATTAGTTAAAGCAATGTCTTTCCTACTCTTGTCTTGTTTTTGCACTGGGAAAGAGAGAGCAAGAATTTGCAAATTAATATGTATTTTATACTGCCGCATATACAGTCCAGAATAAACATCAACTTTAAATTGGACCCGAGTGATTGGTCCTTCAGTCACTACCTACACAAAACAAACAACTAAATGGTTTGTGGTTACTGTCAAGATGTTGGCAAAGCTTCACAAGGCTTAAAGCCTCCTGCCAATAACACAGCCTGAGCCAAACAGAAAGACTGGGAGAAACACACACGGAATAAAAGATGGCGAGAATTTTTTTTTTTCCATTGTGAGAAATGCCCATGTAATTCTTGGTGAAAAAAAGGCAGAGCTTACGCATTCACCTCACCAAACTGACATTTAAATAAGCAGGAGCCATTTTCTTCCTCAATCCCTGCATCCCTCCCCTTTCTCCCGTTCCCTCTGTGCCACGGTAATTTGAAGCTGTCACAAACAAATCCCCCTCACAGACCTTTCCAAATGTCAGGTTCCATCAAGCAGGATGACGGCCTCCAAAAATCGGGCCCTGGGAAACTTTTGTCAGGGAAAACAGCAGAGTTCAAGTGCATATGCAGATTTATGGGCGTTTACAAATTCACTCCTTGCACAGTTGTTGGAGTTGAGATAGACTGAGCTACTGATCTGACAGTTACTTGACTTCATATTTTACAGGTATTACATGGCATTCACACATCAGGTTTTTTGTGCATCTTTTATCTGTTGGTTAAAACATTTTGAATATCAATTCAGTTTTCTAGATTATCATTATAGTCTACAACTCTCTATAACCTCATGTACCATGAATGACAGACACTATAAGCCAGGTGAAAGTAATACCAATACGGATTTAGTTTAACCTTAGCAAATATACATACAGTAACTGCCCACTTTGAGAAGAATAACAGGACTGCCTTACAACAGAAAATGCCCCATATGACAATTTTTAACCAGAAGATCTTGCAACCTATACTGTATGTATATTTTGACATTAAGCAACTTATAGTGGTCATGAAAATAATGACATGAAGAAATATGGTGGATGGTCACAGTTGCAATGTGTGTAAATTAGACCCTCACCTTTTCCCAACTAACTTTAATTACCTAATTGTTTATTTAAACCCTGAAGAAAGTCCATCGCAAAAAGCAGAAGTGAGTTGTGAATAAGGACCTGAAAGTTAACAGATGAAGTATGACTGGGCAATTAACTGAAATAAAACCGAAACTGATGTTCAAATCATACAACCGATGTAATCTTCGTCATGTTGGTTTTTTCAGTTTTTCCCTCTCCCTGTTGCGTATGTGTGTATATGAGCCCTCTCATGTCTTGCCCCTTTAACCTTTTAACTGCCCCAGGCACCGTATGGAGACAGGAACGCTTAAAGGGTGGTCAAGGCCCCCCCCAGTGGTCAAGAGTGGTAAAAATTTTTTGACAATAACATAGTTCAGATTTCCAAGGCTATAACTTGAAAGTTGCAAGAGATAATGGCTCACTGTCAATTAGAAAGATGTAGAATATGATCCAAAGTTTCAGATAGGAATAAATTTACGCATTTAATGTGCATAATGTCACGGCAGTTATATAAATTACATAACTCAGTCAAAAGTGGACTTTGGACACATTTACACAAAAAATGGTCTGTTTTTTTTGACGCCGATTTGTCTACAGGGGTATGTTTTTATCTAATCTTCAAAGTATATGAACCAGAAAATCAAAAAAATGTAAAAAAAAAAACCAAAACCATATTTCTCTTACCTGATGCTGGGTGGGGAGGCTTGCTCGCCCACGTGACCGGTCCGTTTTCGTCCATCGTTGCCGATGTTTCGCCTTTACTTAGTAATTTACACCTGCTTATACATCTACAAACCCTTATGATTATCCCACGTGAATTTCGTTTGTATTACGTGGCTATTTTTTCTGTTTGGTGCATTTTTCCTGTGGGAATCCAGCCGCTCGTGGGCGCCGCCATCTTGGTAATGGGAGCTCAGTTTTTCATCCATCGTGGTCAATGTATCGCGTTTACTTAGTAATTTATACCCGCTTCCACATCCACAGATGCTTATGATTATCCCATGTGAATTTCGTTTGTATTCATTCATTCATTCATTCATTCATCTTCTTTCGCTTAATCCTTTTCGGGTCGCGGGGGGGCTGGAGCCTATCCCAGCATCTTTGGGCGAGAGGCAGGGTACACCCTGGACAGATCGCCAGTCCATTGCAGGGCCAACACAGAGAGACAGACAACCATTCTCTCACAGTCATATCTAAGGACAATTTAGAATCCCCAGTTTTGATGCCAATTAACCTAACTTGCATGTTTTTGGCATGTGAGAGGAAACCAGAGAAATCCCGGAGTAAACCCACGCAGACATGGGGAGAACATACAAACTCCACACAGATCACTGTTGGTCGGGGGCTGGGATCAAACCCAGGATCCCTTGGCCAAGGGTGAATTGCTGTGCTGCCGCAGTGCTAACCACTCCGCCACCGCGCTATGCGGCTATTTTCCCTGTTTCATGCAGTTTCAGTCATCATCGCTGCCGCAATGACCGATCATGAAGGCATATACATTGGTGCTGTGAGCTCAAAGCGGAAAAAGGAATAATAATAATGAGGATTTCTTCTTCTTTGCTGTATTCCATGTCAGCCATGATTCCTTCGGCGCGTGTCTGCCACCTTCTAAACTGTCAGATCGATACAGATTAGTACAAATTCTCAGTATAGCCGGGGGACATCAATACGTTGACCGGTGCAGTTGCTGCGCTGTGCCACTGGGGGCGCGCAACCCGTCCATTTAATGTGGACAGTTAGAGGGTTAAAACATGTCCAGTGTGAGTGGTCACGTGACTCCACACCCTGGAAGCTGAGCAGTCAGCATTGTTTGAAGCAACAAAACATGATAGAAAAATTAAAACTGCTTGTATCAAAAAGAAATGCTGTGCCCAGCCATATAGTATATGATGATTAACACTTTATTTCATTGAAGATTGCAAGAAAAAGCAAGTGAAGGGCACTTAAACTAACACATAAATGGCCCAAAGCTAAATCCCTGTTTGCCGCCAAAGACTATCCATGTCAGCTCAACCGTTTTACAGCCAAAACTGACAACAAAAATGGACATAATGGGGCTGGATTTAAGAACCCAATCAAAGACTTGTCATCCCTATGTGGTGATAACATAATCGTGGCTGTATAAAGGACTCCCCCAATGCAACTGACAAGGTAATCAGTTGCTGCCGCGAGTCACATAACCCATAAAACCTCAAACACTGACTTCTGTACTGGACAATATTTAATTTGGTTACATATGTGTGAAATTATATTATGCTCATTTACTATGTATATATCGCTACAGTGATACATCCATTGATGCCACACTCCTAAGTAATGTTGCTTAATTACAAGCCTCATCACTGAACTATATTAGAAGTAAAGAGAGGAAAAAAAGACAAAAAACAAAACTGATGTGAAAGGTTCATTTAACCGTGCTACTGATTTAAAGTCAAACTGCCCAGCCGGAAGATGATGTGTATACAAACTCAAGAGAAGGAGCCAAATTTGAGGTTCCAGGGTGGGAGCACTATTTTTAAATTCCTTCCCCATCCCCCTCCCCCCTCTGTATTCCGGTTCAAGCACCTCTGAAACAGGGAACTGTCGCGAAAGACAGTGACATCACCATATTCGAGAGAAACATACGTTTATATTCAGAGGCTGACAACTTATGCTCTATTTTTACATACCAATTGGAGGACTTGTAGCAATTAACATAAGGTATAATTTACTTAAATGTTGCTGGTTAGTAGAGACATGAATTTTCACATCAAAAATTAAGGGACCACTAGTAACATCAAACATGCACGGTGTCAGCCTCACGGCAGTTTTGTGGACTCTCACAAAAACACACAAACAATCATACACGAAAAGAACATCTGCAATAAAACTGTAAAAGAAGTCCGATTACTGTCCAGGTAACTCGAACAAATAAATATTTTTAATTGTATACTGAGTCCCAAAAATGTGTTCCAGAGCCCCTTGATATTCATGTGGGAACCACTATAATTATGAATGGAAGGTTCAATAACAATATGAGTAGTACCTGCAGTTTGATTCAAATAAAAAAACCAGAAGTCTATTTTGTTTAGATGGTACAAACAGGTGAAGCCTTTATACTGAAAAACAAATAGGCTGAACAGCTGTGATAAAGCTGCCAGGTTGTTGAGGAAAAAAATAAAATAAAATCAAAAATCAGTGCAGTATTTCTTCTTTCAATAGCATGCAAACACTGTACATAAAGTTAGGCACAGCCCTGAGACAAGTGAGTGACTGTGTATTCAAACTCTATATCATTTTTAATAACCTCTGGCACAAAGAAAAGTTAACAAGAAACTGTTAGCGGAGTGTGCAATCTGCCCTGAGTGAGAGGGAATGAGACGAGGGAGAGCAAGGGAAGCTAATCAACTCTTACTCTTCAGTGGCATTTTATGAACTGTCTCCCACTAGTTCAGTGAGCACAAAGGGCACACAACACCAATAAGTCAACATGCTGCTATAGCGGGAGTACATCCAGGCAGACTCCTCAGCCACAAGAAAAACGTGCGGTGAGTAGAACACGAAATCAATTCTGCAGATGAACTGCTTGAGGGATAAAAAAAAATGATCTTGGGTTAACATGGCCATCATAAAGAAATTTCAATCTAAAAAGGAAAAGAAAAATCCAACTCGCAGCGAGAAAAATGGGAATGAGCAGAAGTGCAACATCTGCATTTCTTAAGAAAAGGTCCTCTAAGATGCTGAGTGAGTAGAGGTGTATGCAGGGGCTGGAAGACACGGGTTAGCGAGTATAGAATATGAGGAAAGCTCCTTTCCCCATATTTATTTTCAACAAGTTCTGCTACCATCTTCTAATCTGCGTCACCATTATGTCAACATGTATAGAAGGCCAGACTTGTTTTTTGCTTCCTCCCCTAATTTTTCCTCTTCATTGTCTTGCATCAGGCATAGGATCTGAGACTTTAATATGGCAGCCAGTGAGGCAACAGCCATTTAATAACAATGCAATAGTTCCTCACAGCAGTAGTCCAGTGTCGCTCATACGCCCTGCCGTGTGCAGATGGTACACTGTCTGTGATTTACAAAAACATTCCCTTTTTTCTGAGGTGTTTTTCCCTCTCTCCCCCTCAAACCCCCCCCACACACACACACACACACTGCCCCTTTTCAACGCTTGCGTATCTTGACAGAAACAACACACTTTTGTCTGCGCTTTGTGTAGTCATATTTTGTAACAGGTCAGCTAAAGGGGCCGCCCCCAGAAGTGATCCGTGTGTGTGTGTGTGTGTGGATAGTAATAAGCCTTTCGCATGCGCCTCAAAGCCTCCCGCAGTGGGGGACATCTGGAGGAGGCGTTACCGTGTACACAGAGAAAAGAAGAAGAGTTCAGGCCTGAAATATCATCCTCCAAGGACAAAACTGGCTTTCATTAACACACAAAGAGGGGAAAGGTTGGTCGGGGTTTATTCAAATCAACATGGCTAATGCCACGATGAGCCAGTCACCTTGCCAAATTACACTAAAACTAATTCTCTCCATCAGTGGCCCCTTCCCCTGACTCACTGCCGTAGTGCAATTAGGGCAGATTTTGATGAAAATGACCAGTAATTCAGAGTAAGGAAAAAGCTTCACAGTAACCATTCCACAAGGTGCATGTTCATTATGAGCCAGCAGGGAAGAGCCTCCTCTTAATAGAGTGCCAGCCATAAACATCCCTCATCATCACCGGGCCCGCCATTTGATCTCACCTCTGGGGGTTCTGCGCTGGGCATCTTCATTCATTTCTTCTGCGTTTCACTGTCTGTTTACTCAGTAATGGACTCTGCCCAGAGAGTTGTTAAAAGGGAACAAAGTGAAAGTGCCCGACACTCCGCTGTGGTGTGGTGATTAACGAGTGAATTACAAAACAACTCCAGGTCACCTTCTTTAACATTGTGATGGATGATCTAATGTTATGAGTCTGATAGCCTTTGTTTTAGCTGAGCTAGGGCCTGGATTGCAGGTGGGGCAGGGCAGCGGTGCGGTGCGTTTGCCGTGTGTATCAACTTGTCCCTGAATCAGTGATCAATAATAAACACTAAGCTGTAATTAACATCAAAAGACAATGCAGCGAGCAATGAGCTGAAGAGGGAGCGTGCAACTGTGTCCACCACTGTCTGTAAAGCCTTAGTTAGCATTGCCCCAGTTCAGCTGTGTCGATGCCATCTCTCCTGTCACAGGCAGTTTACAAGACTGGGAACGAGGGTTGCCATCTGTCCCACCTCTATGGGGTGCACAGAGGGACGTTTTGCTCAGTTTTGGCATGCCTGACTTCCCCTAATGCTGCACAAATGTTTAGAGACATTACATAAGCAATGAGCCCTTCGCTAGGGTAGAGGGGAGATGGAGACGTGCAGATGAGGAGGAGAAAACAGGGAGAGAAGAAGGGAGATAAGAAAGAGTGAGACAACAGCCCTGGTGCTTTTATTCTCACTGCAGACAATAGCACTACAGGTTCCGCACTGATGTTGCTATAAGGTACTTCCATGAGGAGCAGCAGTCCCCAGCCTGTGGGTCGGGCCACTTGGTAGTGGGTCGCAGAGAGAGAGAGAGAGAAAAGAAATTATTCTGTTCCTCTATATTGACGATCAAAATGATTTATTTTGAAAAATTTACTGGATGTTCTCTTCTTGAATGACCTGTTGTGTTTGCTTAAAACAAAACTATTTCGGTACCAGCGGTAAAAGCATTCATCGTTAGAAAGTTTTAGCATTACTTTCCAACCACAAAAGGCCGCGACCCTTTTACGAGCATGCCACGTTAAAGGTGAGTGTGTGATTTGCTTTTGTGCTGGCTGGTTTAGGACTTTGCTCACCCATTTTTACTTTCAAGAGATTTTGAGCTTGTCTCCCAGAGCCACAAATTATACCGGATCTGAAAGCATGCATAGGGCAGCATCCCCACCGCCAACACCCTGGACCAAAGACAGAAGCCAGAGCAGAGCATCCCACAACCGCCATGGGAGCACCGGAGGCCCCACTAGAGGAAGCAGACTGGACATGATGAACACTGCTTGGGTGCCGTTCACCACCACTGCCCCCAGACAGGAGCATCCCCGCAAAGAAACAAACCCAGGTCTCCCACCAAAGGTGAGTTTTTTTAAAATCACATGCTTTGTTTTGATTCATACCCACCCTTTTTTGCGTGTCAGTGGGTCGTGAGGCAAATAAGGTTGGGGACCACTGATGGAGAGGATAAAACATGAACAAGGAAGTCCCGAGTGAAAGGTTTTGAAATGGTTAAACATCACATGGGGTATTTTCATACATTGTTTCCACAGATGCAACATTTTATGTTGCATCTACAGTGAAGTCAGCTATGGAACTCTCTTCCAGCATCTTTGTTTCCTGCTGCTCCAAACATAGACTCATTCAAGTCATCTGTAAATGCATTTTTGGCTGATCAATTATATAAACTTTTGTTAGCTGTTAATTTTTAAGATTTTTATTTGTATGATGTGATGTGGTCAATGGTTTAATACTCTGCTCAATGGCCAATTTTTCATCTCTCAGATGGCATCACCGGCCTTAAACCTCGATTACTAAAATAAAAAAAAAAACACTGACCAAGTAAACCATACAGAATATCCATTCAGTGCTGCAGGTATCATGTAAGTTTGCTAACAGCTAATTTACACTATCAACTAAAGTTCAACAAGCTGCTTTAAAGTGCAAAATTAAGCTTTTAGTTATAAATTTTAATTAACTATTTAATATCCAATTAATATCCAATATGCTACAGCCAAAGGAAAGACATGTATTGTGTTCACAGGGAGGGTCATCCAAGTACATAATGGATATCCCAGGAGAGGTTTTAAGTTCAACAGCTGAACCACAATTTATATGCATTTCTCTACATGCTTCTTTTACAACATAACAAAAATAAAGATAAAGAAACAAGCCGTCATGACACTTTGCAGACAAAAGGCAAAGGCAAAAACTAACAAAAGAGGGAATAATATGTAACAAAAAGTCAGAACAGAATTTCTAAGTACAGCAAGTATACATTTTCTTACATTAACACCCACAGCCCACTGAAGCTGTCACAGTGTGGCAATTTAGTAAATCACGGCTCCCAATATTATTCATCTGATGTAGCCCCATAGATCAATGAGATGCATCAAAAACTCACTCCTCCTCAATACTATTTATATTCAAGCAAATTAGCACAACTTATTTTAGAATTTCTTGATCATTGTGAACTTGCTCATTAAATTCACCTTAGCTATTCCTACAATTTATCCACTACTTTTAGCTTGATGGAAGTCAGTGACGCAGAACTCTGTTGAGGAAAAAAGCACCCACTTTCAATATTTGGACCTCTTCAGAGGTAAAGGATTTATTTGAGAGAAACGCGGCTTTAGTAGATTTTCTTTTCCAGCTCAAATTTAATTTTCTATTTTTTAATTTGACAAAAGAAAGTGAAAATTGTCTCTAAAAGTAAACAGCAATTCTGTGTGCTCCTGTAACCACCTTGTTTCTATCCTTCAGGATTTTTATCATATTTGGATGCTGAGTCAAGATTTGATATTTTAGCTGTTTACCAAAACATTTTCAAAATACAGTTATATAATTGATACCGGTTTAAAGTGCAGACTCTCAGCTTTAATTTGAGGATATTTACATCCAAGCTTGGAGCTATGGTTTAGGAATTGCAATCATTTTTATACAGTCTCCTCATTTCAGGGGCTCAAAAGTAATTAGACAATTGACTCAAAAGCTATTTCATGGGCTGCATGGGCTATTCCCTCATTATTCCATCCTCAATCAAGCAGGTAAAAGGTTTGGAGTTGATTCCACCTGTGAACCCACAACATGTGGGCAAAGGAGCTCTCAATGGAAGTGAAACAGACCATGCTTAGGCTGAAAAAAGAAGAAACCCAGAGAGATAGTGGAAATGTGAATGTGCATTCAGACCAAACACGAAGCACATTTTTTGTGTGGTGTGAATGCATACAAAGATGCACAGAAAGAGGCGAGCACACGCAAATCTCGCACATTCACAGTTTCACATCCGAGGGATAGTGCTACCTAGTAATGGCCTTCAGATTCTGCCGTCACTGGAGTAAAAGTATCAACACTGGAGAGCAAACTAGTTTGAAAATGAGACCGACACTCACCTGGAGACAGATGAACCGGGAGCTCTGCAGCTGAATCAGAGTTTTTTACCCATGGACTCCTGCCACGGATGTGCTAACAAAGCTAGCAGGCTAGCTTTGTAAACAACCCATCATCCAGGTGAAATTTTAGAGGCAGGGACAGTTTTTTCAGGTGAGACCCTGTCAGATAATGTAAACCTAAGCATGACGGTGTTTTGGGAATTAACACAGCAGGGTGAACACATCGTTCAAGTAGGTTCATTTTGTCTTCTTTTAATTATTTACCTTTTGTTCTTATTAAAGACAAAAATAGCCTTCTGACGAAGGCTGCAGCGCACAGTTGAAACATGTTAAGAAGGTAAAGACATCTCCTTTCTATTTTTGTCTTTAATAAGAACAAAAGGTAAATAAAAAAAAAGGTTGAACACAGCTGCAGAAGTTATAAAGGCAACTTTGCCTGTCTGCAACTCACTCAGACGGTGAATCCATGTATATTTGCGTGTTTACATTGACTTAAATTATAATCACGCTGCACAAAAAAATTCGCCCCTTCGTGTTTAGTCTGAATGCACCTTTAGGAGTGGCCAAATCAACAATTTGGTACATTATGAGAAAAAAAGAGCACCTTGAGCTGTGGAACTCAAAAGGGCCTGGATGTCCACGGAAGACTACAGTGGTGGTGATCGCAGGATCCTTTCCATGATGAAGACAAACCCCTTCATACCATCCACTCAAGTGAAGAACACTCTCCAGGAAATAGGTGTATCAACACCTACGTCCACCATAAAGAGATGATGAGATCATGAGAGCAAATACAGAGGGTTCACCGTAAGGTGCACACCACTAATCAGCCTCAAAAGAGAAAGGCCAGATTAGGCTTTGCCAAAAAATATCAAAAGATACCAGCCCAGTTCTAGAACAGCATTCTTTGAACAGATGAAACCAAACTCATCCTGTACCAGAATGATTAGAAGAAGAAAGTATTTGTCTTGTAATGGCTCATGATCCAAAGCACACTACATCTACATCTAGCTACAATGCTCTGCACTGTGTGTTCATATATTCATATATTTATTCCATCCAGCTACAATGCTCTGCACTGTGTGTCTGTGTGTGTGTGTGTGTATATATATATTTTATAGTAATATGTACATATGTATATTAGCTGCTCTTGCTTGCTTGTTTTTTTTCTTGCCTTCTGATTGTTGCTCTGAGTGTTGCTATCCCTGTGCTGTTGCAATCCTGGAATTTCCCCGTTGTGGGACTAATAAAGGCTTATCTTATCTTATCTTATCTTATCTTATCTTATCTTCAGTAAAGATGGTGGAGGCAGTGTGACACATGGCTTCCAATGGCACTGGGTCACTAGGGTTTATTGATGATGTGACAGAAGACAGAAGCAGCCGGATGAATTATGAACTGTATAGGGATATACTGTCTGCTCAGATTCAGCCAAATGCAACAAAGTCGACTGAACGGCACTTCACAGTACAGATGGACAATGACATACTTCAAAAATCCAGGAGCTTTTTAAGGCAAAAAAATTGGAATATTCTGCAATGGTCGAGTCAATTACCAGATCTCAACCCAATCGAGCATGCATTTCACTTGTTTAAGACAAAACTTAAGGCAAAAAGACACACAAACAAGCAATGCTGCAGTTTTATTTATTTAGCGAATGCAAAGTCCTTAAGCCAAGCAGTTGCCTCCTGGTTTGCTGTATGGAGGGTGTGTAATCCTCCTTCCAGTCTTTGGAGCGGGCAAGCCTCTATGATGTGTTCCATAGTTTGCTCCTCTCCACATGCGCACAGTGGGCTAGGGCTACTGCCCCATCTGTGAAGGCTGGCCAAGCAGGGGCCATGTCCAGTCCTGAAGCGATTGAGTGTAGACCACTGTCTCCTTGGGAGGTTGGTGCCCGGGACCTGTTGGTTGGGGTTTATCACCAGCTGTTTGTTTGGGACCTCCTTGGTTTCCCATTCCTCTTGCCAAGCTGTCTGGATGGTAAAGTCAGCTGGGGGAGGGTTTTTCCAAATCGGCCGTCTGGATGAAAGTCGGGCAGTGGGTGGGGTGTAGATATCTGCATGGATTGGTAAGTGAGGAAAATCTTTAACTTTTTGGAGCATCCTTTGAGTTAATGCTACTCGCCGGATGTGTGGAGGGGCTATGTTTGACAGTACAGAGAGCCAGGGGAGTGGTGTTGAGCGGATTGTTCCAGTTATAGTTCTCATGGTTGAGTTGAGCTGGGTGTCTACATGGTGTGTGTAAGATGACCTGGACCAGACAGGGGCACAATATTCTGCTACAGAGTATGAAAGGGCTGCAGTAAAGGCTGGGCAAAGCATCACAAAGGAGGAAACCCAGTGTTTGGTGATGTCCATGGGTTCCAGACTTCAGCCAGTCATTGCTTGCAAACGATTCTCTCTAGACCACACTTGGAAACAGTAATCCATGCTTTTATTTCATCTTTGCTGGATTACTGTAACGCACTTTATGCCGGTGTCAGCCAGTCATCTCTTTCCTGTCTGCAGCTGGTTCAAAACGCCGCTGCTCGTCTTTTAACAGGTACACGTGGAAGAGATCACATCACACCCATCTCAGCTTCACTCCACTGGCTGCCCGTGTATTTTAGAGTTCATTTTAAAATTCTTTTATTTGTTTTTAAATCCTTGAATGATCTTGCTCCACCTTACCTCTCTGAGCTTCCGCATCCCTATGCTCCCACCCGGTCCCTTAGGTCAGCTGAACAGCTGCTTTTGGAGGTACCAAAGGCGAGGCGCAAGCTCAGAGGGGACAGAGCCTTTTCGATTAATGGCCTCCAGGTTATGGAATGATTTACCCCTGGACATTAGACAAGCACCTTCACTGTCCATTTTTAAAACACGTCTTAAAACACATTTTTACTCCCCGGCCTTCGACCCAGTATGAGACATTGATTTTATTGAATGAAATGGATTTTTATTTTATTTATGAATTTTTTTACTGTGGTTCTTGTGTTAGCGCCCTTTGTGTTAGTGCCCTGCTTTTATGTTCTCTTGATGTACAGCACTTTGTGTAGCAAGTGTTGCTTTTAAAGTGCTTTATAAATAAAGTTGACTGATTGATTGATTCGCAACAAAATAATAAAAATGAACATTTTATTTATGATAATGTGAATTTGCCCAGTTACTTCTGAGCCCCTGAAATAAAGAGACTTTGTATAAAAATGGTTGCAATTCTTAAACAGTAAACTAACAAAACCTGAGTCAATGTCCAAATATATATGGACCTAACTCTGTGTGTGTGTGTGTGTGTGTGTGTGTGTGTGTGTGTGTGTGTGTGTGTGTGTGTGTGTGTGTGTGTGTACAGCACAAGTCAAAACTTTGGGCACATCTGCCTATTGAAAATGAATGTGTAGGTGTGTCCAAACTTCTGACTGGTACTGTATATTTCCCACTTTGTTTCTTTTTACATAACTGTGCACTTGCGGTAAAGTACAGTAAAAGTCCTATATTGTCCATTTTTCAGGGATTAATTTGAAGTTTCTCAAGGACATATACAGTATATGCAGTTTTAAAGACCAATGAGTACTTCTGTGTCATTTGACAGCTCCTCAAAATGGCTGTTTAAAGTTCTGTCTGAAAAAGTCAGTTTTCTGCCTGTGCATTAATACTAAGGGGTCATAATCAGACCGGACAAGTTTGGGTTTTTTTTTGTTTGTTTGTTTTGTTGGGGGGACAATCTCAAATAACCATTCTGTCAGGTTGCCTTTGTTTTGCTAAGGTGGAGGACTGAAGGTTCCACAAAAACACCATTTTGCACAATATCAGCCATTCAATTTCCATATGATCCATTAGATGCTTATTAATACTCAGCTTAAATTTTAATATTTAAAGTATTTTTGAATGTGTAATGATGTCTGTGCTGGTTTCATTATAACCACAAGGATTCAGATGTACACTTGGCACAGTCTGCGTGACTGCAATTAACCTCTTGCACTCCGGTGTACCACGGACGGGCACGTCTCTGCGTCCTAGAGTGCACGAGGGCGTTCTCGTGCGCTCTAGGACGCACGAGGGCGCTGCGTCCAAGCGCGCACTGAAAAAAAAGGCTGCATTTCCGTTCTTCCACTACAGACACAGCCGCGAACAGATCAGATATGATTGACCTCTCATTCGACTAATAAGAGCCTTGAATTGGGTTTCTGAAACCTTGAAGAACCAATGACTGAAAACCTAGCAAGAAGGACCCGCCTATTGAATCATTCAAAAGTTACAGACGTTTTTCCAAACTGTGCCATTTGGCACAATTTGGCACAGTTCAAAAACGCCTGGGAACTACCTGAGAAAAAAGCTGTGTAATATATTCATTTTTTGTGGTATTGTTACAAAATTTTGACCTCAGCTGGATAACACTTGGTTCTACATTTCTGTTGCATTTTCCAGCCCGGATCTGAAGCTGTGTGTTATTTGCAAGCATCTGTATCCAAAAAAACACCCAGGCCAAATTTATTTTCTTCAAGTTCAGTATGTTTAGATGACTGTTACTCAGTGGCCGGAGCACTTAGAGAGATTATGACTTTTTTGCCAAAAAATTCAAAGTGTTTTCTTTCAAATGAGACCAACCCCATGAAGATGCTGCAAAGGGTTGAAGAACAGCTTTTGATTTACTTTGGGCACATTATTTTTTGGCGTTTTTAGGGAAATTGACCGGAGTGCAAGGGGTTAATATTGAAATTTATTTATTTTGATAAACCCCTTGAGATGTAACATCTCGTTTTCGAGGGGGGTCCAACAGACAACACTGAACAAAATTCAAAATACAAGTATTAAAATCAAAAACAACACAACAAACAAAACACGTAACACCAGCTCATACACACACAAACACTTGGAATAATGCAGTAAATACATGTATGTATACATATATAACACACAAAATTAAATATAAATGCACCTCATAAATAATGACTACGAAAACCTAAACTTATATTTATACAGTGACAGTCAGTTAAAACAGACACAGTCCATCTCTACGTGAGTAGACAAGTATTTTTTAAACACACCAAAATAGGTTATTGCACAAATATGAGATGGGAAACTATTCCAGTCAGATGGGGCTTTAAACATAAACACTCTTTTACCAATTGATTTTTTTTACAATAGGACTAACAAAATAAGGCTGAGAGGAGTCTCTGAAATTATAATTTGATAAAAACGGTACAAGATGTTCCTTCAAGTAGATAGGATAATTAAAATGAAAACATTTAAAAATAAAAATGAGCCAGTGGATTTGTCCTCTCACAATTAGATGGCCATTTCAGTAATTTGTACATAAAGCAATGATGAGTAAAAAAGGAACAGCCAAGAACAAATCGACAGAGTCTATTATAAGCTACATTAAGTGAAGTCAAGTTTGATTTTTGATTTTGCATTTTGATATACAATATCACAGTAGTCAAAAACAGGAAGTATTAGTTGAGATGCAAGTTTCAAATGAGTTCTATGGGAAAAACACAAACGGGAGCAATGAATGCTGGTGATCCCAAAATGAATTTTTTTGAGAATGTAATCAATATGTGATTTAAATGACAATTCGGGATCAAGCCAAACACCCAGATATTTAAATTTATCAACATTGACGAGTCCACTTCCATCTTTGGTATTTATAATCAAAGGAGAAATTATCTGTTTCAGTTTTTGTTTGGTTCCAAATAACATAACACATGATTTTGTTTTATTAAGTACAAGTCGATTATGTTCAAACCATTCTTGTATTAAATTGAAATCTTCCTGTAAAGACTTTTGTACTCTTGTGCTATTTTTATCAGATTTATATATGACTGCATCATCAGCATAAAGTTGTACATTACATTTATCTAAGATGGTAGATTATTTATGTAAATAGTAAAAAAGAAGTGGTCCTAAAGTTGAGCCTTGTGGCACACCTCTTTGCTGAACATGAAAATCAGATTGAATACCATTAATGACAAGACATTGTTTTCTGTTATGGAGGTATGAGTTAAACCAGAGAACTGCATTCTGACAGAGGCCAGTGGCATAAAGTTTATCCAGTAAGAGATAGTGATCTACAAGATCAAATGCTTTTGTTAGATCAATAAATATAGCTCCAGTAATTTCACCTTTATCAGCAGCAGTATAAATATCATTAGTAAATTTGAGTATTGTTGTACTGGTAGAGTTGTTGGACCGAAAGCCAGACTGAAATGGAGTTAGAATATTATTAATATAGCATGAGAGCTGATTATAAATTAGTTTTTCAAAAACCTTTGACAATGAACAAATAATTGAAATAGGTCGATAATTATCAGGATCAAGTTTATCGCCTCCTTTATGCAAAGGAGTAATTCGCGCACATTTCCAAATGGTAGGAATCTCATAAGAGGACAGGAAAAGATTAAATAAGTCAGTAAGGGGGATATATAAGAATATGAGAGGCTACTTTAATAAATCTGTTTTCAATTCCGTCAAGTCCTGGGCTACTACTTGAATTTAAGTTATTAATTGCTTCATAGACTTCAACTGGCGAAATTTTTCTGAAAGAAAAGGATGCATGAGAAGGATGATTATCAGAGCTGCCATTTATTATGTAAGAGTCAGAAAATCTCAGAAAAAAACAGAGGAAAAATGCTGACTGAGAGCTTGAGCGATGGAAAAAGAATCCTGTAATATTTTATTACCCACTTTAATGTGTTGTATAGACTGCTTGTCAGTCTTACCAAGCACATTTTTATTTTTTTTCCCAAAAAAGATTTGGATCATTAATATGAGTAATTAAACATATATATAATAATCAGCTTTAGCATTCCGAGTTTTGGTTTTTCTTAAACTTCTTAAATGCCTGTATATTTCCCAGTCAGAATTATCCTTCGTCTGACGATATTTAGACCAAGACTTATCTCTTTGAACAGACTGATGAGGTCTGGAGTGATCCAAGGGAGCTGTTCACCCCTGACCTTAACTTTCTTCCAGGGAGCATGTTTGTTTACTACGTCCATGAATTCTGAATGAAAAAAATCCCAGGCCTCTTGAACAGTAGGTATTAGCTGATGTCGGTCCCAGTTAATTCTAATTAAATCACTAATAAAAAAAAATCAGGATTAAATTTTGAAAACTGTCTACTTTTAATTAGTTTAGGTGGTAATTTCTGTAATTTTATTTTCCATATACAGTAAACAACTGCATGATCACTGAAGCAATCAGGTAAAACACCAGGTCTTAAAAATCTATTGGGGTGCAAGACAAGAATCCAGTCAAGCAATGACTGTGATCCAGCAGTTATTCTTGTTGGCTCATTAATTAGTTGAGTAACATTTACATCAGAAAATAATTTTTTTCAGTTTTTCAGATGATTTATCAAACCAATTTTTATTAAAGTCACCTAGCAAAATAATGCCACAGTTATTAGAAATGGAGTTAACAGTAGAAATCACACAATTAAAAGACTCCACAGGGGCAGAGGGTGGCCTATAAATGCTGCCAATAGTTAAACATTTATTTGCATGAAGGGTAATTTTAACAAAAATACCCTCAAAATGCAAAGGTTCAACAGCAGGTGAGACTAGTTCAGAGACATAATTAGAAGAAACATAAATGGCAACACTGTCATGAATCGGGCTTGGGATTCTCCCGAGCCCGGCTTCATGGCCTTTTCTGTTCCTGTATGATCTGTGCTTTCTGTTATTTTTTGAGTTCCATATTGTGCTTCATTGTTCAGTCTTGTTCTATTGTATTTTGGTTAAGGTGGGCCCCTCCTCTCCTGTCAAGTTCTGACAGGTGATTCCAATTTGTCATTGTCTGTTCCTCTGCCTGCTCAGATTCACACACCCTCACTCACGCACACACTAACACACAGAGACGCACACACTCACGCACACCTGCACTCACTCAACTCTCACACACACACACCCACTCACACCGGCAATCACTCTGATCATCATGTCTTGGATTATTTAAGCTCTGTCTGCCCAGCTATGTTTGCCGAATTATTGAATTGTAAACTGCACAGTTACCTGTATTGTCCTCTGCTTTGTGTACCTGGACTGACTCGGACTGCTCCAGCCCTGTGAGTATGGTTTGGTTCCCCCTGTTTCCAGTTACGCCTGGAGCGCTTTGGGTTTTCGCTGGTGCTTCCGCCTCGCTATCTGTCACGTCAGTAGTGCCTTGGGTCTTCTCTCAGCTTTGTACTCACAGCGAGCTGTAGAGCGTCCTGGAGTCATTCTCGTTGTCTAGTGTTTCTCGTCTGTTTGTTTGTCTGGACTGTAATTTCACATCTTGGTCAATAAATGCACACAACATCTTCCTGCGTTTGGGTTTCAGTCCCTCCTGCCTCTCAGAAAGGCAGGAAAGCATGACAAACGCCTCCACCCTTGGAGCGTCTATCAGATCTAAATAAAATATAATCTTTAAGATAAATGTCATCATCTGAAATATTATTGTTGAGCCATGTTTCAGATAGTGTAATAATGTGAGGTTTATTTAAAGTAACCCAGGCACGCAGTAAATCAATATTTGGAAAAAGACTCCTAATATTCACATGAATAATTTTTAGCCCTTTGTATTTATCCAATGCAAAAATGAAAGACAAATTGCATGGTCACTGAATAAACTTAAATTGATATGCGTCAATATCCAACAAACAAAAAAAAGAAAAAGCTGCATAATTCCTTACATACAAAAGAAAAAACACAAACACACCACCAAACAAACACAGAACAAACACATAAGACAAAAATAGGCCAGCAACCCAGACATAAAAACCAGGGTATCTCTGTGAGTAGGCTTAAGTGCATAAATCTGAAATGATAAGTAGACTCAATGGTCAGTCTGCATAGAAAATAAATAAATAAATAAATTGACGTGCATAAAGAAAAACAAAGAATAATGAGTAGGTTCAGACAAATGCCACCAGGTAGCAGTAATGATCATAGTCAGTTATATTCCAGCCATCACACCAGGAAGATAAAATTGTCCAATCAGCTTCAAATTGAAAAGTAAACAAAAATACCAAATAAGGGACTTCCGGTTATGGCTGCCACGTAGGACGGACGTGTCTCGCTCTGCTCTGCTCCTGGAGAAAAAATCGGCAAATAACTCTCTCATTTGGGACAGAACGTATCCCAGCATTTGGGCGAGGATATGTCGGCGAAGCCTAAGGCTGGAAAACCAGGAAAAGGAAAAAGCGAGCCGCCGAAACAGTCCAAATTAACGGACTTTCAGGTCTGTGACGCAGCAAACAAGGCTCCATATATGGCGGAGGAGGCTGGCGGCGGTGCGATTTCTGCGGGGAATGGCGCAGATGCGCTGATGGCTGCCATGAGTTCAATGAGAGCGGACTTTTCCTCTAGATTTGATGGGATTATGACAGCGCTGGAAGGAATAAGAAAGGAATTGGGTGACTGTGTAGAACGAACGGCGCAGATGGAGCTCCGTCTCGCTAGTGCTGAAGATGACGTCACCCGTCTTCAATTAAAGGTGCGCACTTTGGAAAAAAAAAATAAATCTCTGGAAGATAATATTTTGGATTTGGAATCTCGGTCGAGACAGAATAATTTGAGGCTGGTGGGTCTTCCAGAGGAATCAGAAGGTCGGGACGTATGTTCCTTTCTGGAAAAGTGGATTCCGGAGGTGCTGGGCAGCGAGGAGTTGCAATCAGCAGTGGTTCTGGAAAAAGCACATCGTATTGGCCCACGGAGAGATAAGGGACCGCCGAGGACCTTAATTATGAAGTTTCTAAGCAACAGAGACAGGATGAAGATCTTCAACGCTGCACGTGCTAAAGGAGAGATTAAACACCAGGACCAGCAGGTGCGGTTCTACCCAGATTTGGCCACAGGAATCCAGCAATTGAGGAAGCAGTTTGATCCCGTACGTAAGGAGCTGCGCAACCTTGGGATTCGTCATGGTGTAATCTATCCTGCGAGACTGCTGACCACGTATGAGGGCAGAACCCACATCTTCAAGACCCCAGAGGAGGCGCAGGAGTTCATCAAGAAGATCAAAGAAGAAGAAGAGACTGGTGGGAGCTAAGCATGAACAAAATATAAGGTAGAATAATTAAGCATTTGCACAGGCATCTGACTGACTTGAAGTAAATAGTAAGTTTACAAAATATAGATTGTATTATATATTAAAAAAACAAAACAAAAACAAAACAAACAAACAAAAAAAAACTATGATGTACAAAGTTGTTAAAAATTTTGGAGTTAAGTTGGAAAACTACAGAGGAGAGTTAATGTTACGTCATTAAAAGCAGTAGAGTTAGGGTGATTGGGAGGATGAAGAAGGAGTGGCTTAGGCTGTTCCCCGTGGGTGTGGAACGGTCGATGGCTATATCGGGAGACAGAATTTTTCTTTTGATTTTGGGGGGTTTGCCACAAGTGTGGGAAGGGGAAATTTGTTTGTGTGTAGTTTGTAGGATGAATGTTCAACCACTCATGTTTTTGCTTCTCTGTATGAGCATGTTTACACTGCAAGGTAATCCCAAACTCTCTATTGATCATGGACCAAAGTGTTAATCTTAATTTAACTTCATGGAATTGCAGAGGTCTACAAAATTTAAAAAAACTTAAACAAGTTATGAATAAAATAAAGGACATGGGTTCAAGAATTGTGTTTTTACAAGAAACTCATCTGATAGAGGAGGATGTTAAAAGAATTAGGAGTAGATGGCAGGGAAGTGTATTCACCTCTTCATTTTCATCCCGAGCCAGGGGAGTTATGACTCTCATACATAAATCAGTTCCTTTTCAAGTGAAAAATGTAATTGGAGACAAATTTGGAAGATATGTAATCATTCAAGGTTCTTTGCTATTAGAAAATATAAATCTTGTGAACTTATATGGTCCCAATATAGATGATCAGAAGTTCTTTGCTAATTTATTTCTCATCTTATCATCACTTACAGGGCAACATATAATAGCAGGGGATTTTAATTGTACATTGAATCCAGGTGTGGATAGATCAACAGGACTGGATTGTACGCACATTGGATGTAGGATGACTATTAATCATTTTATAAAAGAATTGAGATTGTTAGATATATGGAGAGAAATGAAACCACAAGTTAAAGCCTATTCTTGTTATTCCAGTACCTACAAGACATTCTCACGTATTGATTATTTTTTGATTTCCACAGAATTAAGGTCCAAGATTCAAAACTGCTTTTATGATAACATCGTGATCTCTGATCATGCACCCTGTTGTCTAATATATGTAGATAAAAAATTGACAAAGGAATCAGGCAGATGGCAATTTCAGCATAAATGGCTTCAGGATGAGGAATTTGTCAAGTATATAGAAAAACAGATAGACGAGTTCTTTGACATCAATACTACACAAACATCAGCATGTGTAAAGTGGGAGGCTTTCAAAGCTTTTATTAGGGGACATATTATTAGTTATACAGGATCAAAATCTAAGAAGACTCGAGAGGAGAGAGCTAAATTGGAACATAAAATAAAAAGTCTTCAGGAAAAAGTGTATGCAGGAAGAGATCCAAGGTTGGAGAATGAATTACTGATTTTGAGAGCTGAATACGACAAAAAATCAGCGAATAGAGCTGCCTCGAGTCTTCTAAGATTGAAACAATCTTTTTATGAACAAGGTGAAAAATCAGGAAAATTATTAGCATGGCAGATTAAACAATTGGAAATTAAAACACCAATAACCAGTATTATAAGTAATGGACAGGTAGTTATAGATCCTTTAGAAATTAATAGAGCCTTTAGAGATTACTATGAAAAATTATATGATACCAAAAATGAACCTGATTTAACAAAACTAAATGGGTTTTTGAACAAACTATCTATACCGTGTATTCCAAATGAAAACAGGGAGATATTGGAGTCTAAAATTAGTCAAGAAGAAGTTGGGCTAGCCATTGATAATATGAAATCAGGAAAAAGTGCAGGACCAGATGGTCTTCCAGTTGACCTTTATAAAAAATTTAAGAATAAATTAATAAAACCTTTTTTGGAAATGGTTTTAGAAGCATTTCAAAATAATAATTTACCATCATACATAAATAATGCCTTAATTATACTGCTGCCAAAACCAGGTAAGCCCTCTAATAAATGTGAAAATATGAGACCAATAAGCCTATTAAACGCCGACCTTAAGATAATCTGTAAAATTTTAGCAAGACGAATACAAGAAATTTTACCAAATATTATTAATCGAGATCAGAATGGCTTTATAAAGGGTAGACAAGGCTTCCATAATGTAAGAAGACTATTTAATATTATTTATTTTAATAAAGAAGCACCGGATACAGCTCTCCTATCATTGGACGCCGAAAAGGCCTTTGATAGAGTTGAATGGCCCTTTCTTTTTGAAGTCCTACAAAGGTTTGGACTTGGAAATAATTTCATAAAATGGGTTCAAATAATATACAATAATGCTACAGCAGAAATCCTAACAAATAACAATATTTCAAAACCAATAAAAATCAATAGAGGATGTCGACAAGGCTGTCCACTTTCACCTTTACTGTTTACTATGGCAATTGAACCTTTAGCGATAGCGATACGTTTACATTCACAAATATATGGAATTAAAGTTGGACCAACAGAACATAAAATCTCCCTGTACGCCGATGACATAATTTTGTTTATGTCGAATCTTAAAAAATCAATTCCAACCTTGTTGAATTTAATAAAGAATTTTGGGGAAATATCAGGATATAAAATAAATAAAACTAAATCTTCAATATTAATGCTAAATGAGACCCAGAGAAATTACCCAGCCCCTGAGGTAAATCAATTCAATGTTGTAAATCAGTTTAAATATTTAGGAATCCAAATTATGCCTAAGCTAGAATCAGTCGCCAGTGTCAACTATGAAGCCTTAATGTCAGATATCAATGAGTTAACTCAGAGATGGATGTCACTACCAATGTCGATGATCGGGAGAATCAATATACTTAAAAGTAATATTTTACCTAAAATACTTTATTTATTTCAATACATTCCCTTATCACCACCTTTAGATCTATTCTCAAGAATAAAAAAAAAGTTAGTGGAATTTATATGGAACAACAGGAGGGCTAGATTACGTTTGTCTTTATTATATTTACCATTTGATCGTGGAGGTCTGAAATGTCCAAATTTTATGTTGTATTATTGGTCGGCACAACTGAGGTCTATGACATATTATTTTTCATCAAATGATCTCCCTCACTGGACTGAAATGGAATCATACAATTTACCTTTACCTCTTCCCATATTCATATACTCAGATTCGGCAAAAAAATTACAAAAACAAGTTAAAAATCCATTTGTAAAGCATATGATCAAAATATGGTGTGAAGCTAAAAACTATTTAAAAGAACCACAGTTATTGTCACAATTTAGTCCAATATGGGGTAATCAATATTTTAAACCAGGGAGAGCGGACGCTGTATTTAAAGTATGGAATTTAAAAGGGATACAAAAGATTCAGGATTTATATTTGCCATGTGCAGACAACATAATGTCTTTTGAAGAGCTGAGGATCAAATTTAATCTCAATAGAACACATTTTTTTAAATATCTTCAACTTAGAAACTTTATTCGATCAAATCAAAATAAAGCTCTCACTCGACCTATTTATTCATCCTTGGAAAAAATGATGATGAAAGATAGTAAAAGAAAGGGTATTATTTCAGAGTTTTATAACTCACTGACACTATCTTCAAGTGAAAATTCACTGAAAAGATTAAACTACTGGAAAGAAGATCTGCAAATTGAAATTTCAGAGGAACAATGGGAATTGGCTTGTACAGAAGCTCAAACCAAATCAATAAATGCACGCCTTAAATTGATACATTTCAAATGGTTAATGCGGATGTATGTTACACCGGAGGAGTTAAATAGATATAACAAAAATATACCAGATACATGCACAAAATGCATGGAAAGTAAAGGAACCCTATTTCATTGTTTATGGGAATGTAGATTAATAAGAATGTTTTGGGAAGAGGTGAGGGTAACAATTGAAAAAATAATCTCAAAACAAATCATATTGAATCCTAAACTGTTTTTGTTGGGTCTGTACCCAGAAAAGCATAATTTTAATAAAAGTGAAAGAACATTCATAGACCTCAGTTTGCTTAATGCCAAAAAATGTATTGCACTATTATGGAAAAAGACTCATAGACCAGATGTGACTCAGTGGTTAAGACAGATGTTAACAAACCTTCCATTAGAAAGAATAACATATATACTAAAATCAAAGGAAATTGTGTTTGAGAATATATGGAGACCTTTTATTGATTATGTAAAAAATTTAAACATAACTCTTGAAGAAGAAGGTGAATGATGTGTGTGGACCTTGTAAATTCCAAACTGGTGAACATAATATGTATACTTATGTATTGGATTGTCTAGACTAAACAGAGGAGCATTGTTGAAGACTTGATTTTGTTGGTGGTTGTTGGTGTTTTTAGTGCATTTTTTTTTTTTGTAGTACTTTAGTGTTAGTGTTTGATTGTTTGTATCATGTTTGTTAAAAAAAAAAAAAAGGTTCAATAAAGATATTGTGGAAAAAAAAAAAAACCAAATAAGGAAAACTGATCAAACTGATCAAATCAATGATTATACGGATATAATTAAGACAGAAACTAAGTTAATTCTGATCAAAGGAGCTCAGGCCACCAGAGAAGACGTTCTTCCACTTAGGGGAAGACAAAGGTAGAAAAGCAGTTTCTGCATCTTTATGACAGCTATAACGTTGTTCTTTGCCACCAACAAAAACACAGAGTATGGAAGGATAACAGGATCAACGTTCCGACGCCTTCTGATCAGTTCAGTACTGAAATCCGGGTAGATGTAAACCCGACTCCTTTCTCGGGACAGACGAAGAATTTTCACTTTCTCCTGGAAGCTAAGAAGTTTAATAAGGATGGGCCTAGGAGTAACTTTGTCTTTCTGTCGGGTCGTAGAACGATGGGCCCACTCAGCGCTAGGTGGAGTGGGGATCTCTTCCTAGCAGCTGAGGAATTAGACGTGTCATGAAGGCAATTAAATCGCTGCCTTCAGATGATTCTTTGATTCCAACCAAACGAAGATTAGAACATCTATAATTTTTTTTTTCCACAATATCTTTATTGAACCTTTTTTTTTTTTTAACAAACATGATACAAACAATCAAACACTAACACTAAAGTACTACAAAAAAAAAAAAATGCACTAAAAACACCAACAACCACCAACAAAATCAAGTCTTCAACAATGCTCCTCTGTTTAGTCTAGACAATCCAATACATACGTATACATATTATGTTCACCAGTTTGGAATTTACAAGGTCCACACACATCATTCACCTTCTTCTTCAAGAGTTATGTTTAAATTTTTTACATAATCAATAAAAGGTCTCCATATATTCTCAAACACAATTTCCTTTGATTTCAGTATATATGTTATTCTTTCTAATGGAAGGTTTGTTAACATCTGTCTTAACCACTGAGTCACATCTGGTCTATGAGTCTTTTTCCATAATAGTGCAATACATTTTTTGGCATTAAACAAACTGAGGTCTATGAATGTTCTTTCACTTTTATTAAAATTATGCTTTTCTGGGTACAGACCCAACAAAAACAGTTTAGGATTCAATATGATTTGTTTTGAGATTATTTTTTCAATTGTTACCCTCACCTCTTCCCAAAACATTCTCATTAATCTACATTCCCATAAACAATGAAATAGGGTTCCTTTACTTTCCATGCATTTTGTGCATGTATCTGGTATATTTTTGTTGTATCTATTTAACTCCTCCGGTGTAACATACATCCGCATTAACCATTTGAAATGTATCAATTTAAGGCGTGCATTTATTGATTTGGTTTGAGCTTCTGTACAAGCCAATTCCCATTGTTCCTCTGAAATTTCAATTTGCAGATCTTCTTTCCAGTAGTTTAATCTTTTCAGTGAATTTTCACTTGAAGATAGTGTCAATGAGTTATAAAACTCTGAAATAATACCCTTTCTTTTACTATCTTTCATCATCATTTTTTCCAAGGATGAATAAATAGGTCGAGTGAGAGCTTTATTTTGATTTGATCGAATAAAGTTTCTAAGTTGAAGATATTTAAAAAAATGTGTTCTATTGAGATTAAATTTGATCCTCAGCTCTTCAAAAGACATTATGTTGTCTGCACATGGCAAATATAAATCCTGAATCTTTTGTATCCCTTTTAAATTCCATACTTTAAATACAGCGTCCGCTCTCCCTGGTTTAAAATATTGATTACCCCATATTGGACTAAATTGTGACAATAACTGTGGTTCTTTTAAATAGTTTTTAGCTTCACACCATATTTTGATCATATGCTTTACAAATGGATTTTTAACTTGTTTTTGTAATTTTTTTGCCGAATCTGAGTATATGAATATGGGAAGAGGTAAAGGTAAATTGTATGATTCCATTTCAGTCCAGTGAGGGAGATCATTTGATGAAAAATAATATGTCATAGACCTCAGTTGTGCCGACCAATAATACAACATAAAATTTGGACATTTCAGACCTCCACGATCAAATGGTAAATATAATAAAGACAAACGTAATCTAGCCCTCCTGTTGTTCCATATAAATTCCACTAACTTTTTTTTTATTCTTGAGAATAGATCTAAAGGTGGTGATAAGGGAATGTATTGAAATAAATAAAGTATTTTAGGTAAAATATTACTTTTAAGTATATTGATTCTCCCGATCATCGACATTGGTAGTGACATCCATCTCTGAGTTAACTCATTGATATCTGACATTAAGGCTTCATAGTTGACACTGGCGACTGATTCTAGCTTAGGCATAATTTGGATTCCTAAATATTTAAACTGATTTACAACATTGAATTGATTTACCTCAGGGGCTGGGTAATTTCTCTGGGTCTCATTTAGCATTAATATTGAAGATTTAGTTTTATTTATTTTATATCCTGATATTTCCCCAAAATTCTTTATTAAATTCAACAAGGTTGGAATTGATTTTTTTAGATTCGACATAAACAAAATTATGTCATCGGCGTACAGGGAGATTTTATGTTCTGTTGGTCCAACTTTAATTCCATATATTTGTGAATGTAAACGTATCGCTATCGCTAAAGGTTCAATTGCCATAGTAAACAGTAAAGGTGAAAGTGGACAGCCTTGTCGACATCCTCTATTGATTTTTATTGGTTTTGAAATATTGTTATTTGTTAGGATTTCTGCTGTAGCATTATTGTATATTATTTGAACCCATTTTATGAAATTATTTCCAAGTCCAAACCTTTGTAGGACTTCAAAAAGAAAGGGCCATTCAACTCTATCAAAGGCCTTTTCGGCGTCCAATGATAGGAGAGCTGTATCCGGTGCTTCTTTATTAAAATAAATAATATTAAATAGTCTTCTTACATTATGGAAGCCTTGTCTACCCTTTATAAAGCCATTCTGATCTCGATTAATAATATTTGGTAAAATTTCTTGTATTCGTCTTGCTAAAATTTTACAGATTATCTTAAGGTCGGCGTTTAATAGGCTTATTGGTCTCATATTTTCACATTTATTAGAGGGCTTACCTGGTTTTGGCAGCAGTATAATTAAGGCATTATTTATGTATGATGGTAAATTATTATTTTGAAATGCTTCTAAAACCATTTCCAAAAAAGGTTTTATTAATTTATTCTTAAATTTTTTATAAAGGTCAACTGGAAGACCATCTGGTCCTGCACTTTTTCCTGATTTCATATTATCAATGGCTAGCCCAACTTCTTCTTGACTAATTTTAGACTCCAATATCTCCCTGTTTTCATTTGGAATACACGGTATAGATAGTTTGTTCAAAAACCCATTTAGTTTTGTTAAATCAGGTTCATTTTTGGTATCATATAATTTTTCATAGTAATCTCTAAAGGCTCTATTAATTTCTAAAGGATCTATAACTACCTGTCCATTACTTATAATACTGGTTATTGGTGTTTTAATTTCCAATTGTTTAATCTGCCATGCTAATAATTTTCCTGATTTTTCACCTTGTTCATAAAAAGATTGTTTCAATCTTAGAAGACTCGAGGCAGCTCTATTCGCTGATTTTTTGTCGTATTCAGCTCTCAAAATCAGTAATTCATTCTCCAACCTTGGATCTCTTCCTGCATACACTTTTTCCTGAAGACTTTTTATTTTATGTTCCAATTTAGCTCTCTCCTCTCGAGTCTTCTTAGATTTTGATCCTGTATAACTAATAATATGTCCCCTAATAAAAGCTTTGAAAGCCTCCCACTTTACACATGCTGATGTTTGTGTAGTATTGATGTCAAAGAACTCGTCTATCTGTTTTTCTATATACTTGACAAATTCCTCATCCTGAAGCCATTTATGCTGAAATTGCCATCTGCCTGATTCCTTTGTCAATTTTTTATCTACATATATTAGACAACAGGGTGCATGATCAGAGATCACGATGTTATCATAAAAGCAGTTTTGAATCTTGGACCTTAATTCTGTGGAAATCAAAAAATAATCAATACGTGAGAATGTCTTGTAGGTACTGGAATAACAAGAATAGGCTTTAACTTGTGGTTTCATTTCTCTCCATATATCTAACAATCTCAATTCTTTTATAAAATGATTAATAGTCATCCTACATCCAATGTGCGTACAATCCAGTCCTGTTGATCTATCCACACCTGGATTCAATGTACAATTAAAATCCCCTGCTATTATATGTTGCCCTGTAAGTGATGATAAGATGAGAAATAAATTAGCAAAGAACTTCTGATCATCTATATTGGGACCATATAAGTTCACAAGATTTATATTTTCTAATAGCAAAGAACCTTGAATGATTACATATCTTCCAAATTTGTCTCCAATTACATTTTTCACTTGAAAAGGAACTGATTTATGTATGAGAGTCATAACTCCCCTGGCTCGGGATGAAAATGAAGAGGTGAATACACTTCCCTGCCATCTACTCCTAATTCTTTTAACATCCTCCTCTATCAGATGAGTTTCTTGTAAAAACACAATTCTTGAACCCATGTCCTTTATTTTATTCATAACTTGTTTAAGTTTTTTTAAATTTTGTAGACCTCTGCAATTCCATGAAGTTAAATTAAGATTAACACTTTGGTCCATGATCAATAGAGAGTTTGGGATTACCTTGCAGTGTAAACATGCTCATACAGAGAAGCAAAAACATGAGTGGTTGAACATTCATCCTACAAACTACACACAAACAAATTTCCCCTTCCCACACTTGTGGCAAACCCCCCAAAATCAAAAGAAAAATTCTGTCTCCCGATATAGCCATCGACCGTTCCACACCCACGGGGAACAGCCTAAGCCACTCCTTCTTCATCCTCCCAATCACCCTAACTCTACTGCTTTTAATGACGTAACATTAACTCTCCTCTGTAGTTTTCCAACTTAACTCCAAAATTTTTAACAACTTTGTACATCATAGTTTTTTTTTGTTTGTTTGTTTTGTTTTTGTTTTGTTTTTTTAATATATAATACAATCTATATTTTGTAAACTTACTATTTACTTCAAGTCAGTCAGATGCCTGTGCAAATGCTTAATTATTCTACCTTATATTTTGTTCATGCTTAGCTCCCACCAGTCTCTTCTTCTTCTTTGATCTTCTTGATGAACTCCTGCGCCTCCTCTGGGGTCTTGAAGATGTGGGTTCTGCCCTCATACGTGGTCAGCAGTCTCGCAGGATAGATTACACCATGACGAATCCCAAGGTTGCGCAGCTCCTTACGTACGGGATCAAACTGCTTCCTCAATTGCTGGATTCCTGTGGCCAAATCTGGGTAGAACCGCACCTGCTGGTCCTGGTGTTTAATCTCTCCTTTAGCACGTGCAGCGTTGAAGATCTTCATCCTGTCTCTGTTGCTAAGAAACTTCATAATTAAGGTCCTCGGCGGTCCCTTATCTCTCCGTGGGCCAATACGATGTGCTTTTTCCAGAACCACTGCTGATTGCAACTCCTCGCTGCCCAGCACCTCCGGAATCCACTTTTCCAGAAAGGAACATACGTCCCGACCTTCTGATTCCTCTGGAAGACCCACCAGCCTCAAATTATTCTGTCTCGACCGAGATTCCAAATCCAAAATATTATCTTCCAGAGATTTATTTTTTTTTTCCAAAGTGCGCACCTTTAATTGAAGACGGGTGACGTCATCTTCAGCACTAGCGAGACGGAGCTCCATCTGCGCCGTTCGTTCTACACAGTCACCCAATTCCTTTCTTATTCCTTCCAACGCTGTCATAATCCCATCAAATCTAGAGGAAAAGTCCGCTCTCATTGAACTCATGGCAGCCATCAGCGCATCTGCGCCTCCCCGCGCAGACATCGCACCGTTGCCAGCCTCCTCCGCCATATATGGAGTTTTGTTTGCTGCGTCACAGACTTGAAAGTCCGTTAATTTGGACTGTTTCGGCGGCTCGCTTTTTCCTTTTCCTGGTTTTCCAGCCTTAGGCTTCGCCGACATATCCTCGCCCAAATGCTGAGATACGTTCTGTCCCAAATGAGAGAGTTATTTGCCGATTTTTTTTCTCCAGGAGCAGAGCAGAGCGAGACACGTCCGTCCTACGTGGCAGCCATAACCGGAAGCCAGAACATCTATAATTTAATTAATTTTAATGTTTAGAAATTAATATCTGAATTTGTATTGGATATTATTATTGGACATTAGATACTGGATTAATATCTGAATTTGTATTGAACATTTATATTCTCACATTCTCCTACAGAAGCAATGTACCCAGTACCCATCAGTACTTGATGATACAGTTTCTTTATAGATAATTTTTTAATCAACACCTTAATGAATAACCTTAATGAATAACCAATAAACAAAAACCCTTAACAATAATTTCTTGTGTAACCTAATCATCAAGATTGAGCAACAGTTTCACACTTTGGTTTCACTGATAGTCAGTCGCAATACTGTTGCACGGCAGATGAGTTAAAATGCTACCTGTGATGTCACCCACCCCCACAAGAAAAAAAAAAATCCACACCCTCCTTACCAAGGGCAGAGGCCTCAGTCACTGATTTTATCACTTCTCAGAATTGGACAGACTGCGATGTTTCCTTCTAAAAATGTATCTATGTTATCTATGATACAAGAGATGCAAGCACAGATATTGAAACATCTGTATGTACAAACTGAAGCAGCCCAACGGTTTGATTAACTCGACTGATATGCAGATACACAAGGATAAGCTGCACAGGCCCTGTAATAAAGTGTTGAGTACAGCCGACTTATACTGCCGAGTGAGCAGCAAGTTCTTATGACGGTCCTCTCTCTTTCATAAGTTACCCTGCAATTAATGATGCACAGTGATTTTCCTGGAACTGCTTACTGCTCATGCTGTGTATCTCTGGGCTTTTTTGTTTTCAAGTGTACTGTATACTGTATGTGACTTGTGCATGCATACTTGCGTATGAGAGACAGCACTTTTTTTTTCTTTTGTGCACCAGAAGAATAAGTTCTTAATTTGTATTCAAGTGATGATGTGGGGTCTGGGAATGATGGTGAATTTGTACGCATGCACCATCACCCATAATTCCATTTAGTGGTCGTGTAAACACTTATAAATGCAGCAGATAGTTACAGCAGCCCCCCTGCCTTCAGCTCTCATCAGGCTCACACATCTCCAAAGAAACCAAGGGCACGAGCGGAGAAGATATTGCAAATCACATTACGGGACATGAAATTAATCCTGCCTCCCTAAACATTTGGCCTTCACACAGTTTAACCTTGAAACTCCTTTTTACTCTGTCGCACGAGTACTTCATAAAAACCCCCTCTGTCATAGCCAAAAGAACAAGTCTGACATTACAACAATGGCTCTGCTGAGGTAATAATTCAATAGAATCCTTCACCGTGCTGATGATACGTTGTAATTTCATTTCACTTATGTCTGTTTCATAATGTAATACACAATTGAGCAGGGGCACTTTAAGTCCCAAAAGACCACTTCCTCCTTAAGATAATAAAAGCCTTTTGTGCTTGCCTTTGAGAAATCCTTGGTGGATTATGAGAGTGCGGGTTCGGGAGCACATCAATTAATATGCATTAAATGAAAGTGTATTAAGTTGTAAGAAAATAATTAATAAGTCTAATTGCTGTGCTGCTGTTCTCCCCGATGATCATACCTTGATGCTAACAAGGCTGTCTCTGGCATCGCCAACAGGGGCAAAAGTACAAACAATACTTGACCTTTTACATGGCTGAAAGACAACACACTTCTACTCCATTACATGACCACCTTCCTCTCCCCTGATACTAATGGAGAGTGGTGCAAGGTAAAAGCACAAAGCAACTCTTTTAGTGCATCCAATTCGATAACTATACACTAAAAAATTGCTCTGAAGTGCTTCGCTGAGATGAGCTGTTCTTTCAGGATACAGTTGAATATTGAACAATATTTTTGCAATGTATTGCAGCATTTTTTCTTTTCCCTTTCATGGACAGGTTTGACTGCTGTGGACGTCTGAGGATATTCTCAGTCTTTGTGTCATCCAGAATGACAATATTAGGGTATATCCAGCAAAAAGCAATAGAGCGATTGTGTCACTATCTGAGCACAGGGGGATTCCACCGTGCTCTGTCTCTTTGCCCTTTTTTTTTCCTTATTTGTATAATGTTGTACTTTTGAGTTCTATTCCTGTTATGTTATCTCTAGTTTGTTTTCACATATTCTGTATTGTTTGTTAGTATGATTTATTTTCCTGTTTACATTCATTGTAGTTTTGTTATTTACATATTTGGGTTTATTTGTCTTTATTTGTTACCACATTGTATTTGCTGGTTGTCTTCTCTTTCTTTCGCTCTCTGGGGTTGCAGCTGTCAGGGGCACTTCCGGGTTTTTCCCTGGCTGTGGGTGGTTCCCCTGTCAAGCTGTCAGCCCCATCTCCTCTCCTTATGACTCACAGCTGATTGTCATCACCTTCTTCCCCAGCCCACTCATGTGATTCACACCATTTACTATTTGTGTTTAATTGTTTCTGGCCCTATTTAAGGGCAGTTATTCCTTTTTTGTTTGCTGGTGTCTTAAAGGATTGTTGTGTCAGAACCCTGTCCCCGTTCTGGCATTTCCTTTCCGTGTGTATCCTGTGTTCTCTGCATAGTTTGTAAGTTTGCTTTGTACACTATTTGGATTTTGTGGTTGTGCAGAGTTTGGGCTTTTTGTTCGTTAATAAATTTCACAACTAGCAGTTCAGTGCCTGGGTTTCTCTCCTCTTTACCCCGTGGGGCCATTCCATGACAGACTGATTAAATCTTGGTAGCACTCTTCTTCAACAGCCTTTGTCCCCTACCATGAAAATGTTGAAAACCGCAGCATTTCCACAACCACCACAACCAATGGATTTCTGGCAGTTGAAAGTATTCTCCAACCCATGCATGTGTGTATCATTGAACTTTATAATCATTCAATAAATCCTAATTAATAGTATAATGCTTTGGATCAATTAAAACTGTAGCAATAATCAGCTGGTATTTTAGTGAGTCTCTCTTTTCAAGATGAGTCTTTCTGCAAACTTCTACTATGGATTAAGCTATGCTCGGTTCACCTCACTCAGTGTTACAACTGTCTCTAACTCTTTCCCATTGGCAAAGCATCAGTCCCTGTCAATATTTCTGTCAGTAGGCAAGCTAAAACAAACCTGGCTATTGCTATGCTAGTAGAAAGTCAAGCAGAGGGGGGGAAAATGTGTCAGTGACAAAACTGTGCAGCACATAGATGAATATATAGACCAGGGTTCACCAACTAAAACTGCAAGAGGTCCAAAAAGTCAGCCCTCTTCCCCAGTTGAGGTCTGAACAAGAAGTGGCAATCTTTAGGCACCACGATTCAATTACGATTCAGGGTCTCCAATTTGATTCTAAAATTACTCTTGATACATCTTTTTTTCTAGTCAGGAATTCCTTCCTCCCACTGTGTGACAACTTTGTACTTTAAAGCAAAGTGTTTGCGGCAACCCATGAATTTACTTCCAACATTTTTTAATAAAACAAATGGAAGAGAAATGTGGCGACTCACATGGACAAATTTATTTTAAAATGTGCTTTTAAAAACCGCCATCCTTTTATGGGCAGTCTTTCAGAAGTCCACAGTTGTCTGCAGGCAGGCCAGTATCATTTGCATACACATTGTTTTATTAAGATGTTTTAGCTGCTTTTAGCTTTTAGCTCTGTATTAATTTTTTTAAACAAAAAAAAAAATCAAAAAACAAATTCTTTGCATAATTTCAAAATTTCAAACAAAATATGTAATACTTTAATCATAACAATACAGGAGAACATGAAATGTGTTTGTTGACTCCAAATAAATAACTCTAAAATTCTACAACCTACCACTTAAATCCTAAACATGTAAAGTTCTACAGGAGAACACAAACTAAATTACATAAATTTAAAACATAATCTCACAGAAAGTCCACCTCTATGCTATATTTTCAGTATAGAAAAAACTTTCACACTGTAAGCCTAAAAAATGGGCATAAAATATAATTCCACACTACAAAATTCCTCTGAGGATTTTTTTTTTTTTTATGTCAACAATGTTCTTATCTTTCTGACCTGTTTGTGTCTGCTTGGGTAACACAGGGAGAAAGGAGGTGAATGTGTGTGGAAGTTTTCATGTTCAGTAACACACTGAGCGTTATTGTTTTTACGTGATATCAGAGGGTCATGGAAATCACATCCATAACCAACATCATGTGGGCTCAGGGAGACGTGACCTCCCCCTGCATCCCAGCACGGACTACTCTCGGCAGAATCACGGGGATGCAGAGGAGGCGCGGGGACTTTCTGTCAACAGACGCCTAGGTGGACACCTACCATCAGAGGCAGCCAGAGCGGCAATAAATACAATTTCAAAACAGCGCTTCATTCCGCAGGCACAAACCAGGAACGAAGCGTGTCTGTCCGTAGTGGATATCCTGGCTGTCCACCTTGTGTGACACCCGCAGCAAACGGTGATTTTGCCTTCCGCTGCATCCCCGCTCTGCAGAGAGTGCCCAAGGTGTCACACCATAAAATGCTGATACAGCATTTGAGTTCCGCTTTTTTTCCATCAAAACAAAAACAGTATCCTTTTGTTTTCCAAATTGTATCAAAAAGCTTGAGGGTCCGTTCGGAGTACTGTCGGGGTCCAGATCTGGACTAGAGTTCACCAGTTGGTAACCCCTGATACAGACTATCCTTATGACCATAATCACTCCCTACTCCCTACCACTATGGAGGGCGAGTAGGTCGCAGGTGCCATTTTTAGAGGTGTTTGGCTGTCTAATGATTAAATTACCCCATGTAGTACTCTCAAAAAACAATACACCTTAAAATTTTGTTCCACCAATGGTCAACAGATTAGCCACTGCATCCCATCAAGCAATGCACAGAGAGGAGAGAGAAAAGAGAGCCTCAAAACACAATCTAAACCAAGAGTCTCCAACCTGGGGCCCCTGGAACATTAAGGTTTCTGTGGGAAATTTTCTAATTTCACTTCTTCAGCACCTGTCATCATGGATCCTGGACTACCTCACTAAACGGCCACAGTTTGTGAGAACCCGAGATTGTGTGTCTGACACGATCATTGGCAGCACGGGGGCCCCCCAGGGAACGGTTTTGGCTCCCTTCCTGTTCACCCTTTATACTGCGGACTTCTCACACAACACAACACACTGCCATCTACAGAAGTTCTCTGACGACTCTGCGATCATCGGCCTCATCTCCAACGGAGATGAAGCTGAGTACAGAGGACTTATCCAGGACTTCGTGGACTGGTGCCATCGGAACTGCCTCCAGATCAACGCGAGGAAAACTAAGGAGCTGGTGGTGGACTGCCGCAGGCAAGGACAACCCCTCACAGCACCAGTAAACATACAGGGAACAGACATTGAGATGGTGACATCCTACAAGTACCTTGGTGTTCATCTGAACAATAAACTAGACTGGTCACACAATACCGACGCACTCTACAAGAAGGGACAGTGCAGGCTGTTCCTACTGAGGAGGCTCAGGTCTTTTGGTGTACAAGGGGCACTGCTGAAGACATTCTACGACACAGTGGTGGCATCAGCCATCGCTTTTGGAGTGGTCTGCTGGGGCAAAGGCATTACAGCAGCCGATAGGAAGGGACTAAACAAACTGATCAAGAAAGTTAGCTCTGTCCTGGGGCAACGCCTTGACCCAGTGGAGGAGATAGGAGAGAGAAGGATGGTGGCTAAACTGTCATCTCTGCTGGAGTCCGAGTCCCACCCTATGCAGGACGTATTGAACGCACTGAGGAGCTCATTTAGCAGTAGACTACATCATCCTAGGTGTGCAACCGAGAGGTTTCACAGGTCCTTCCTACCTACGGCTGTCAGACTGTATAACCTAAGCAGGGCTGCTTGCAGAGATAGCAAAAAAACGTGTCGACCTAGTAGTATTGAATGCAAAAGACGCAACAGACTTACACAAATGGTCCCCTCCAGTATACAACTAGGACAATATCAGTCACTACGGAGGGTGACAATATGTATGGGTACATATTCATACTATGTAGGATAACTAAGTAGACGGTTATGCTGTTTATTCCATCTTGCTACAATGCTCCGCACTTTGTATATATATTTATATATTTATGTGTACGTATGTATATCCACTGCTCTTATTTATATTTTTCGTATCTTCTTAATTATTGCTCTGAGTGTTGCTATCCCTGTGCTGTTGCATTCCTGGAATTTCCCCATTGTGGGACTAATAAAGGCTTATCTTATCTTATCTTCTTAAATGGTACAAAAAATTGCAAAGAATTTGCCGTTGTTGTGCAAGGGTGCAAGGATGCTTACAGAACACATGCACAACAACGGAAAATTATATGAAATTTTGTGGACCAATTAAGATGTGAGATTAGAATATTTCCCACAGAAACCTGAACACTCCAGGGGCCCCAGGTTGGAAACCCTTGATCTAAACAGTCTTGGAGTTATTTTACTTATTAACACAGTAAAATCAATAGGCCCCCCAATCGTCTTGCTGTGAGGTAACAGTGCTAGCCACTGCATCACCACACTGCCACACAAAAAGAAATCAATTATAGTCCCAGTTAAACACAGGTAAGCATTCACTTTTTAACTAAAGTTTTTCTGATATAGTTTACTGTCTCACTGTGAAGATGCAATTAACGGTGCTGATAAAATAGTAAAGCAGTGTCCGAAATTGCAGTCTTTCAGTGAGTGAGTTTGAGGATGGATGGATGGATGGATGGATGGATAGATAGATAGATAGATTTGTTTTATTGACCCCAAACTGGGAAATTGCATACATAAATGGTAAATGCCGTTCACTTACAGAATATAGCGCTTTCTCTCATCTCTGGATGACCAAAGCACTTTACAGATCCTGCTATGCACCCATTCACACACTGATGGCAGCAGCGCTGCCATACACAGGCCACCAGGAGCAACTGGGGGTTCAGTGTCTTGCTCAAGGACACTTTGGCATGCAGACTACAGAGTGGGAATCGAAGGCCTGACCCTCCAATCAGTAGTCGGCCACACTACACCTCCACCACAGCTAACCACCCCTAACTAAGGGGTGTAGGGAATGAGTGGATGATGTTCAACACATCCTACATTGTGAAACACTGCTACAACCGTCCAACAAATACCCTAGTACTGCCTTGTGCAAAGAGTATGAGTAGGAGAAATGCAACAAAGGTGATGTTCAAAATTAAAAAAAAAAAAATACAAAACTAGGGCATAGTGGTATAGTGCAGGAGGTGTGCAAGTTCATTTTAAAGTAGTAACCTGTTTACGGAAACCACAGAAAGAATAACACTTATGTACAGTCAATTTCCAAGCACTTTACAGTAACGAACTATAGATTATAGCAAATAATACTTGCCAAATTTCCATGCTAGCAAATCTAGCTCCCAGAAATATATTGTAGTGCAGAAAATCCTGCTAGCTAACACTGAAACTGCATGAAGCCCCACTCTACTACATAAAATGCATCTGTTTGTGCTACATAATACTGTAGATCTTTTATGCAAGTCCTATCACTAGATCTTGTCTCTTTCTATTGCACAGAGAATAGTGCTGGCACAGGGTTCCCCTCTCCCTTTACCACGAAGAAGACATCCATGGCTCTAATTATCCTTTACCCCGTGTAGCTCCAGAGAACACAATTGCTGCTACTGTCAATGAAATTACAGCTATGAGGGGAGAAGGCTATGATAGTCCCCCTTTCCACCCCACCCAGTACCACACACACACGTACGCGTTTCACTGAGCTGAGAAATGAAGATGCAGAATGCCTTGAGAGGAAAGAGAAGCAAAGAAACAGGAGTGACAAGTGAACTGTTTCTTTGAGAAATCTACTCAATATACCATTTCTAAAGGTTAGACCGGTTTTAAAACCACGAGATAGTAGCTCATACTGAGTAATAACACTTTTCTTTGGAGTGAGTAGTAAAGATAGCTTAAGTTTCCACTGCTATGGTGTATTTCTGAGTAATATAGATTGACCAAGCCCAATCCATGACAAGAATTACAGATTTGATCAGTCTGCAGCTCTAACTCTGTCCTGGCTTTCAGTAAAATCAATCTTGCTTTTGGTTGGAGATAATGCGTACGTTCACCAGGTTTCACACAAAGACTGTTGCTCGCGGGCTCGCCAGCTTAACGCAGTCGCATCACACAGACACTATTCAGGATGGCAGAGAAGACGGAAGAGAAGTCTCAGCCTTTAGAGACCAATTAAAACACCCATATTCAAACTGACCAATAAGAAGTGTTGCTTTCCTTTGCAGCATTGCCCTGTCCTTGTCGCTGCACAGGCTTTTAGGTTTGTCCACACTGTTTTCAACCCATACAAAGAAACAGTCACAACAGAGTGGGAAGATTTTCAAAACTGCCTCGTCTCTACAGGATCAAAGGCTATATTGAGATAAATGAGCACGCTCATTTTCATGCACAATTCCAAAGGACGTAGATGCATACATTAGATGATTCTCGTTAAACACCAGAGGAAATATTAGATCATCATAGTTACCATCTTTGCAGCTGTAAATATTGCTGTTAACAGCATTATACAATAAATGTACTGTACATACATTACTCTGAATATCTCCATGTAAGTAATTAATTTAACTATTCACTGATTTTTCACTGATCGCCCAAATCATCAAAATTAAGGGCAAAGGCCATTTGCACATTCCCAGAACCTAATGTCACACCTTCAGTTACTTCATTTATTTTTTCCTGTCATGATAGGCCCCTCCGGGGCAGAAAGACAGACCCCAGAGCTGAACTGCATTAGTGACATTTAATAACAAAAATCCAGAACAGTGCAAAACACAAAAATACAAACAAAGTAACTTACAGGAATGCCACTCCAGAGCTGAGAACGCTCTGGAGGAGATGAGATCAGAGAGTAAATCACAATCATCAATGCAGCTGCAGAGAGGGAATAAGCTGGCAGTCTTAAATAGCTGAGGATGAGACAAACCAATGAACAAGAGGTGTGGGCTGAGCAGGCAGGTAACCTTATTGCCCAACTGCTCACAGCTGGGAAACAGACTGTGAGCAGCAAGTGGGGATGTATGAGAGGGGATGGCACATAAGTGTAAGTAAACCAAAAATATATACAGAAAACTGACAACATAATACTAACAGACATACAAAACTCAGAAATGAATTGAGTCTGAGCTCAGAGAAAATATTTGAGCTCAGACTCATCACAGAGCCCCCCCCCCAAGGGGTGGAGTCCAGACACCCCCAGGCAACCCCAAAAAGGACCCCCCCTCCCCAAGAGAAAGAGTACAGCAAAAAACTACTCCGGGTGGGAGGTGGGGGAAAATAGGTTAGAAGGGAACTAAAGTCTGGAGCCCGCTCAGGACCTGCACCCACACGCCAGGCCCCTGGGCCCCCTGGGCCAAAGAACTCAGCTGTTCGGGAGGTCGGCCAAAGTCCCAGGCCAGGCAGACAGCAAGGTGGAATGAGTCGGGTGGCCTGCCGGTAAATATGGGCCACCCAACCCAGCGGCTCAGTCTGTTGGGTGGCCGGCCTGAGTTTTTTAGCCACCAGGACCAGACGGGTGATCCAGGAGGTGGCTCCCCCATGGGGAGTGGTGTCTGGTGGTAAGGGAGGACCCCCGACAGCGTCTGAGAGTGGAGGAAGGCTCACAACGGCGTCGGGCTGGAACATGGTTGCACCCACGGAGGCTCCAGGCTGGAGCGTAGCAGTATCTGTGGTGGCTCTGGGCTGGAGCTCTGCAGCACCCGCGGTGGCTCCGGGCTAGAGCTCTGCAGCACCCGCGGCGGCTCCGGGCTGGAGCTCTGCAGCACCCAAGGTGGACCCGGACTGGGCCACCGCTGCACCCTCGGTGGACCCAGACTGGGCCAACACTGCACACTCAGTGAACCCGGGCTGGGGCGTAGCGCCCATGGTGGACCCAAGCTGGAGCGCAGCACCCATGTTGGGTTGAAGCTGGGGCGCAGCACCCACGAGGGTCCCCGGCTGGGACGCAGCACCCACGGAGACTCAGACCAAGGAGGGACCCACACAACGGCCTCGGGCAGAGGGGAAGCTGCACCCACGGAGGTCCCGGGCTGGGATGGAGCACCCACGATAACCTCAGCAGGGGGAGCTGGACCCACGACGTCCTCGGGTGGCGAGCCTGGACCCACGGAGACATCTGGCGAAGTTAAACCTCCCCCAGCAACCCTGGAAGAAAGCTTGGAACAAACACACAAAGGAACAGGGTCAGGGTCACCGGCAGCAGCAGAGCCCAGCGAGGTGAGCTCAAGTGTAGCTGATGGCTGCACCCAACTCTCCTCACCAAGAGCCAGGCAAGATCTCTCCAGGACAGAAAAGAGAAAAACAAAAGAGAGCACTTGCCTGAGCTCGAGCTCCACCGCCGTCCAGGACTCTGTCGATATTGATGAAGACGTCTCGGGCCAGGTCTCTTGGAGGTCCAACTCCGGTTCGAACTGTGCTGCGGCAGCCTCCGCAGCAAGCATGATGGTGGTGGCAGTCCTAGTCTCCTCAGATGAAGTGGACCACGCAGGTGGCTTGTCCGGCATGGGAGCTGGGGGTTGGCTCCGCGTTGGCACTGGGTTCAGGTCTTCCAGGGCCACAGGCTCCTCCATCATCCGGAGGCTCAGTTCAGGGACCGGCGGACACTCAAGGACAGATGGGGGAGACACGGAGAGGGCAGGTGAGGAATTGTTTACTGCAGCAGGTGGGGAGAGCTCAGGGGACTGCGTTTCCTGAACCTCCCTACCGGGAATCAGGCAAGGCATATCATCAAAATTTAAAATAGAATGAAATTAAACTTGACTGCTCTCCCGTTGTTTGATGTTAACTGCTGCAGCAGGAGAACAGTCATCCTTCTCCATGTCTATGGTGAGCTTGGGACCCTCTGAGGATTGTGGAGGAGCCGCTCCTGTAGTCACAGAGGTGGACGTGGCCGGGGAAAACACGGAGGACCTCTTGGCAGCAGGAGGACATGTCGAGGGGATGGAAGTTGCAGCAGCAGCGGAGAGCGCGAAGGCTGATGGGACAGCCGGCGAAGGAGAAGGAGAGAGAGGAACTGCTGCGGGAATTGTCGGGCTCGGCGTAAGGGAAATGGCTGCTGAAGAGGCAGGAGGATTCCTCCAGCAGTCCGGAGCGGGACAACATTGCCGCCGTGGAGCTGACGGAGCAGGCGAGGAAGGGGCAGATGGCATCGGCGGGAGTGGAGGAAGGGAGAGTGTTATCACCCGAGGATGGAAGTGCACGCTGGGTTTGACTTCCAGCAAGTTGGCTACTCCACCCCAGCACAGCATCTCGTCCTTGCAGCATGAGCAGTTTCGAGCACCGATCGCCATGTCCTAGATCATGGAGACAAACTCCAGCTCATCCCAACTCCACTTCCTCGTCCTCTGGTCTGGTTCTCCTGCAGGAGACATGACACCTCCGCTGGACAAGTGAGTGGAAAAACACAAAAAGAACAAAAAAGAATTCACTAATGCAGCAGCTGGGTCCTATTCACTGGTAGCTGCATTCTGTCATGATAGGCCCCTCCAGGGCAGAAAGACAGACCCCAGAGCTGAACTGCATTAGTGACATTTAATAACAAAAATCCAGAACAGTGCGAAACACAAAAATACAAACAAAGTAACTTACAGGAATGCCACTCCAGAACTGAGAACGCTCTGGAGGAGATGAAGAGATCACAGAGTAAATCACAATCATCAATGCAGCCACAGAGAGGGAATAAGCTGGCAGTCTTAAATAGCTGAGGATGTGACAAACCAATGAACAACAGGTGTGGGCTGAGCAGGCAGGTAACCTAATTACCCAACTGCTCACAGCTGGGAAACAGACTGTGAGCAGCAAGTGGGGATGTCTGAGAGGGGAGGGCACATAAGTGTAAGTAAACCAAAATATATACAGAAAACTGACAACATAATACTAACAGACATACAAAACTCAGAAATGAATTGAGTCTGAGCTCAGGGAATATTTGAGTTTAGACTCATGACATTTCCAAACCTGATGATGGTTTGATTTCTTTGTGGTAGTTTTCGTGACGTCTAATTAATCAGAGCACCGATTTTAAAAACAAGTTTTAAATGGAAGAGACAAGTTGAGACAGCTCTTCACCTAACACGGCAAAAGTCAGAATTACAAGCATGACATATTTGGTAGCACAGCCCAGCGGGTAGGCGACTCTAAAAATGCGCTCCCTCTCGCTTTCACAGCACTTCTTGGGAAGCTGCTGTCATAAATCCCTTCTAATAGTCGCTGGCGAGGGAACTTTTTAACACAGAACTTAGCAGCCACTGTTATTCACCCACAGAGGGAGAGTCTTGGGATGATGGATGGTAATAAATATTGCACGGGGCTAACAGAGGTCCCCTCAGAGACATTCAATTGCCTTGAGTGATAGGGTGCTGCTCGGCAACACAGGAGAGGATGGCAGAGGGCAGACTCCTCGCGGGGTCGGCTAACTGAGTCTGTTCAATTTCCTCCGTGGAAACATGACAGTCCCCATTCTAAATGATGACACTGACTCACAATGGGGGGAAAGTGAGCCTAACAAAGGGGGGTTTTCTGTTAGAAATATGTATCTTAACTCGTGTGCGGTGAGCTTGCTGGTTACAATTGAGGGACTGAAATGATGCACTGTGGATCCACAATAATCACGCACGTACCTGGCATGTGATTTGGGTGGGGTGGGGGGGGGGAACAGAACGCTGCTCAGTGTTTGCACCACTTTATCTGCAGTTTATAGGAGATTTCTGACAAGGAAGGCCCTACCATCTTGACTGCTTCCTTGACAGTAGCTGACAACAGAGCAGATGTCCAAGCTGCGCACATCTGTAGTGGCCTGATATTCCTTCAGGCAACACACGCACGCACACACACACACTTCTTGTCCAGTGCACGCACACGGGCATCCGCAACGCACACAAAAAGAGGTCATCTCTTACTTAGCTTCAAGGGATCAAATAATCTACACTGATTACAGCACTTTTTTTCAGCATGGTGAGTTTAATGATGAAAGATAAGAAATTAGAATAGCTCCAGTGTTTCATTAATCCAACATGTGTCCTGTTGTCATATTTTCTGAGTAATTGGTGAATTAATTACTCTGATAATATGTAAGAATACTTTAGTGGGTGTAATTAACAAGTTAACACAAGGCAATTAGCAGCTCATTTATACAGTGTCTGCACCCAGCAGTGGCTGTAAACACAGGATGCACTTTCCTTACCCATTTTGGGCTTTTTTTTCCCCTTTCTTTTTATTTAATCATACGGTCATCCGCAATGGTATATTTCATTGTGGATTGCAATTCAGATAGCCACCTGTGTATAAGCAGGAAAAGTGTACAAGAAAATAGCTCATTACTTCCTTCCAAAGGTGCTCAAAAACAAAGATCTATTGGGGATCCAGCAAGGCTCCTTCAGCTTCACTGAACTCCAGCTGAGCTTTTTTTTTCCTAGTTTGACTTGATTTGTCAAATTGCACATCTGCATCCCCTTGCACCCAACCGCAGAACCCTTTCAGGTGGGATTGCTGGAGGCAAAAAAAAAGTCTTCAGATGCACAAGTGTTTGATCTTTTTTTTTTTTAACCATTAGTGCATCCCTCTGGTGAAGGGGGGGGGGGGGGTGTAGGAAAACCCTGATCCTCTGTAATGTAAGTTTATCCCAAGGCTCCTTTGCAGAAATCTAAAGAAATAAATAAATGAAAGCGAAAGGTCAGTGATATTGTGATGCGGCCAATGTTAGGCTAAAACAGCTGAAGCACCGCTGAACATTACACAGAAATGACGTCTTCTACGACACTACTTTGGCTGCAAAACTCACTCAGTCGGAGTAATGGAGTACGAGGGGATTTGGGAGCAAAGAGTGCCCCCCACCACCACCCCCCAACTCCACAAGCACACACTCTTATAAACGCACTTCCTATTTTCTTTTAACCGACGTCCACACAGAGCTGGGGGGTGGGGGGGGGGGGTTTAAAAACAATAAGGTCTGCACATCTTTGCGGAATACCTCCGCTCGCCGTGCAAGAAAATAATAGGTGAGGAGGACGTGTCCACATTAGACACGAAATGCACGCCTTCCGTGGTCAAGAAATTCTCTCCCTGAGTACACAAGCCCACCCGACCGTTCCCCATCTTCGTGGCGCAGTAAAGGTGGACACACACATGGTCAGGGAGCCGTATGCGGACCCGAAACCAACCACCCCCCCCGACCCCCCCGAAACTGAGCCAAAACGTGGAAAAAAATCAGCTCCTATTATGCAGTCTTACCTGGGCGAACGAGTTGAGAAGCCGACTTTTTTTTTTTTTTTTCTCTTTAGGCACACGTCGCTGGCAGCATCATCCGCTTCGGGGACGGAATGTGATTTTTGGAGTAATTGTTTCCACCTTTCTTATTAATCCTGCAAGAAGCGGCTTCTTGTCGGTAACCGGGGACCGGAGAGGAGCGTTTAACCTCACAGGGGAGAACGATTCAACGTGTTCAAACCGAGTCCTTGTGTATTGAAAGCGGCCGAGTAGGTGTCTAACTGTTCCACCGCTTTTTTTCTTCCCCTTCTCTCTCTCTCTCTCCCTTGGCTGTAGTCACACTGTCTAACTCTCTTTTTTATCAAGGCGGGGTCTTGGGTCGTTTAAACCAATGACATAAACCAAGAAGACCCCCCCTTCCCCCCCCCCCCCACACCGCACACATTCACTGATACCACATTCTGCTCACATGGTTTAAAACAGTTTAAAAATGTAAAAAGAAAAAAAAATCACTTCACAAAATGCGTTCAGTTATAAAAATAGTTGTAGTTCGAGGCTATCCCCCTTTATGCCAGCAATAGATAGATAGAGAGAGAAGGTCCACGGTACTGCATACAAAAGAAAAAACAGTGCATCATCACTCTGAGGAACAGAAATGTATGCACAAAAAAAAAAAAAAAAAAACAAGAGAGCACAAGGGGTCAGGAGAACACACAAACTCCACCAAATTCTACCTCGGTTTGAGCTTAGACCCTCTCTTCTTGTGAGGCAGCAGTACTAACCTCTGAGGTATGCCGTCGTGAAGTGTAACACAAAGCACCAAAGTGGCTCGTTCGTTGGGATGGAAAGGGTGGAGGGGAGAAGAATGCAGGGGGATCTTCAAAACACACCCTCGTCACAGGGCGACACAAATCGCAAAATACAAACTATTATACACCCCACTTCAGGACGGTTTTGTTCAGTCTGTGAAAGGTTTGTTTCTGATAAACCAGCTTAATCCTTGGTAATAACAAAGCTCATTTGAATAGTTGATCATACTGTTTTACCCAACATTCTTCTGTTAACGGTTTCGTCTCCTCTGCAGGGGTGTGTCTAGAGGGTGCTCTGGGTGCCTTCTCCCCATGATAGTTCAGTTTTAAACTATCAATATGAAGGACACCCCCCCAAAAAAATAGTTGTGCATACTAGTGTGAACACGTGAAAAAAACCAAAAATAACTCTCGCTGTCTAATTTCTTGCTCATATTCAGATACGGAGTGGTGGCCTAGTTGATAGAGCATCTGCCCCATAGCCGGGAGGTCACGGGTTCAAGTCCCAGCCGGGTCATACCAAAGACCATATAAAAAATGGTATTTCTAGCTTGGGGCTCAGCATAATAGAATGGGGGAAGGAGAAGTTGTCTGTGGCGGTGCCTTACTTGGCAGTGGACCCTCTGATTCTAGATGTGATTAACACTGTAGATAGGAGAAATGTAATTTCATTCTACTGTACATGATTGGCTGCATGGATTGAATGACAATAAAGATGGTTGCCATTTGTCACTTCCACTGCTAACCACAATGATTCTCTCGTGCATCTTATATACTGTACACCCACATGTTATATAATTATAAAGAACCCAGTCAGCGGTTTCATTGTTGGTCCCATCTGTGCTTGCCCACATGGACTTTACCTGTGGTGCAGGTTTATCTGATTTAATTCCATCAGGGTCCTACATGGGTTTAATGCAGATGAGCAGGTTTCAGTAGCTCTGGCACTGCAATTAAAGTCCATGTGGGCAAACACAGATGGGACCAACAAGGAAACTGTGGACGAACCCACATGGAACCCATAAGACAGCCCAGATTTAGCCTATAGTGGGGCCCACATGGGCATGTTGGCTGGGAAGAGACAAAAAAGCTTCAACATCCATTGAAGTTGGATAGTGCCCCATCCAACATTTGTGTGGGACCCATAAAGTGAATAAAATGAATGAAATAAATGAAAAAAAAACCATCCTTCTTTCCTTCCTTCCTTCCTTCCTTCCTTCCTTCCTTTCCACATTTTAAAAGGCATGCAGTGCAACAATACCACTTAGAATAATAAACATGTCAGCGCTGCTCCAGTGTGTGGCTCCATAATTTATGAAATTGCTCTAACATACGTCTCCAATGTTATAGGAGACAGTACATGCCTGCGATATTTGTGTTTCAATCCATTAAATTGTACATATGATTAATGCTTCTCTTTAGAATGGATCACTCAAGGATGCTGTAGAATGAAAGCTCATAATAAAAAACACAGCAGTGAGAGTTAAAAAAGGTGAGGATAAGCCTTGTTATAAGTGGAGATGTGCTCACATTTTTTTACATTTGCTTCGTCCACTGGGAGCATTTTTCACAGAATAGGGGCTTGTACAAATCTCTTATGTTAGGAGTTCTTTTGTTTTCTCTAAAGTGATTATTTTGCAAGTGTGTCTTTTGTAAGGGTAATTTGTGACTTAATGCAGTATTTTGGGTGTGTTGTACACAGGAGTCACCCATGCACAATTGATTTGAAGGCCACATACAGCAAAGCACATTTTACTGTCCCTTTTTTCGGCGGGGGAGGGGGGGTACTTGTTGCAGAAAGGACTTTTATTGATGTACAGAAGGGTTCACCTGTGATAAATATTTGAAAGAGAGCCCCTGCTACACGTCCATCTGCTAGAGTGGGATCTACATGTTCTCAGTGGGGTCAATAGCAGTGTGTGAAGAGCCAGTCAAGTTCAGTCACATAAATCCCATTTTTCCTCTTTTCATTTACATTTTGGTTTGGTCTATATATGAAGGGGGCTGAAAAGTTCATAGTGGTCAAATTTGGCCAAATGTGGTTTACGGTAATTTTTAACCTCAGGGATCCAAGTGCTGCAACACCGATGGAAGAAGTGTGTGGACTGAAGGATATGTTGAAAAATAAATCACATTTGGTCAAATTTGACCACTATGAACTTTTCAGCCCCCCCCCCCCCCCGTATGTGCCTATACTGATCTGCCCACTTCTCGACAGAACAGTTGTGGCAGAGGAATGCACAAAACATAAAGAGGATAATTAGAATAACTATGTAGAACTGTGAATATGATGTTTTCAAAAATCAAGATTATTAATTTCTCTGCCATTTGGCTGAAATGTGAAGCCAAGGTGGAAGTGCTAAAAGCTGCAATTCTGCAAATGGCCACTTGAATTTTGAAATTAATTTTTTTATTATACTGCAGATTCTAATGAAGGGTTCTGGAATGTCTGCCCTTGAAATACACCTCAAGAAAAATGTGGGTGATGCAGCAATACAAAAATTAGGGTGGGAATCACCAGAGTTCCAAACAATATTTGGACCACAACACCATATTGACGTTATACAGTCAGTATTGTGGTTGTGGCTTCCCATCCTCCGTCTTTTTCTTATCCAACTCCTGGTTAGATCTTATAAGGCACACCTTCACTGTGCTGACTTCACCAGACACCAAGCACTTAAAGGTGATAGCGATAACATTCTGACCTCCTGGCCAGTAGGTGTTGTACCTACTCTTGCACTAACTGGTTGGTAGACACAAGCGACATCCACCAACTCATGCTATTATTGGCTGCGACATCTTTAGCGGCCATATGTAAACATCATATAGAACATGGCTAGACGCTAGGCTAGTCACATTTCATCTACATAACTTACTTACTGTATATGATTACAATAAATACAATGAATAATTGTTTGTGTATCCTGTTATCACAATGCTGAAAGTGTTGTCAGCCATTATAATTACCTACAGAACATGGCGCGCCTGTTTGCCATGAAAATGCTAGAAATGTCCTATCTAGGGTATCATATGCTACCGGCCACTGGAGCATAGACTGGAGTTTCATCACCCAGCTGCTCAGAAGTAAATACTATGATTATTTCAGTCCCGTAAAAAAATATTAAAATCTTTTTTTCATTAATATATACATATTTTTGAGGAATGCAAAAACTTTAACTCTGCACCTTTCTAAAAAGAATTTTTGATGTATTTTTTAAGTATTTGTTTTCATAAAAATAACAGTGGTTGCTGTTCTCTTATTGTGCTCACTGTTTTTTTTTTTTCTTTCTTTTTCTTGGATATTTAAAAAAAAAAAACATGCTAGTAGAGCAGTGGCCACAGCTGATATTCTGTCAAATTCTGAAAAATGAAGAATAACATATTTTTGAATAAATCAAGTATTAATACACTGTTCTCTAATTTTGATCACCACTGTATTTTGGAAATGGTTGTGGACAAATGCATTTGCAAAAAAATTAAAAATAGATAATAAAACAAAATAAATTGTGAACACGTAGAGAATAAAAACCGCTGGTGAACTGTTTAACAAACCCTGATGAAATCCAAAAAGCATTCCTCAGCATTGCTGCTCTGTGACATGTGGGAGAAATAATGACCCTCAACAAATTCATACAACCAAAAAAATGCATTAAAAATGTTACTGCATTTAAATTTGCTGGGCTTTACCACAATAAAAACTGAAGATTGGATTGGAGCTGAGCTAGTATTGCTTGTGATAATAGATCAGATATACAGTATCTCACAAAAGTGAGTACACCCCTCACATTTTTGGAAAGATTTTATTATATCTTTTCATGGGACAACACTGAAGATATGACACTTTGATACAATATAAAGTAGTCAGTGTACAGCTCATATAACAGTGTAAATTTGCTGTCCCCTCAAAATAACTTAACACACAGCCATTAATGTGTAAACCGCTGGGAACAAAAGTGAGTACACCCCTAAGTGAAAATGTCCAGATTGTGCCCAAAGTGTAAATATTTTTTATTTATTTATCTGTCAATATGTGTTTATGTGTTTATGTGTCAATATTTTGTGTGGCCACCATTATTTTCCAGCACTGCCTTAACTTTCTTGGGAATGGAGTTCACTAGAGCTTCACAGGTTACCTCTGGAATCCTCTTCCACTCCTCCATGACGACATCATGGTGTTAGAGACCTTACGCTTCTCCACCTTCAGTTTGAGGATGCCCCACATATGCTCAACAGGGTTTAGGTGTGGAGACATGCTTGGCCAGTCCATCACCTTTACCCTCAGTTTCTTTAGCAAGGCAGTGGTTGTCTTGGAGGTGTGTTTGGGGTGGTTATCACGTTGAAATACTGCCTTGCGGCCCAGTTTCCGAAGGGAGATCATGCTCTGCTTCAGTATGTCACAGTACATGTTGGCATTCATGGTTCCCTCAATGAACTGTAGCTCCCCAGTGCCGGCAGCACTCATGCAGCCCCAAACCATGACACTCCCACCACCATGCTTGACTGTAGGCAAGACACACTTGTCTTTGTACTCCTCACCTGGTTGCCGACACACACACTTGACACCATCTGAACCTAATGAGTTTATTTTGGTCTCATCAGACCACAGGACATGGTTCCAGTAATCCATGTCCTTAGTCTACTTGTCTTCAGCAAACTGTTTGCAGGCTTTCTTGTGCATCATCTTTAAAAGGGGCTTCTTTCTGGAATGACAGCCATGCAGACCAATTTGATGCAGTGTGCGGTGTATGGTCTGAGCACTGACAGGCTGACCCCCCACCCCTTCAACCTCTGCAGCAATGCTGGCAGCACTCATACGTCTATTTTCAAAAGACAACCTCTGGATATGACGCTGAGCACATGTACTCAACTTCTTTGGTCGACTATGGCGAGGCCTGTTCTGAGTGGAGCCTGTCCTGTTAAACCGCTGTATGGTCTTGGCCACTGTGCTGCAGCTCAGTTTCAGGGTGTTGGCAATCTTGTTATAGCCTAGGCCATCTTTATGTAGAGCAACAGTTTTTTTTTGTTCAGATCCCCAGTGAGTTCTCTGCCATGAGGTGCCATGTTGAACTTCCAGTGAGCAGTATGAGAAAGTGTGAAAGCGATAACACCAAACTGAACACACCTGCTCCCCATTCACACCTGAGACCTTGTAACACTACCGAGTCACATGACACCGGGGAGGAAAAATGGCTAATTGGGCACAATTTGGACATTTTCAATAGGGGTGTACTCACTTTTATTGCCAGCGGTTTAGACATTAATGGCTGTGTGTGGGCAGTGCAGTGGCGGAGTGGTTAGCACTGCGGCAGCACAGCAACTCACCCTTGGCCGGGGGATCCTGGGTTCGATCCCAGTCTCCAACCAACAGTGATCTGTGGGGAGTTTGCATGTTCTCCCCGTTCCTGCGTGGGTTTACTCCGGGATTTCTCTGGTTTCCTCCCACATGCCAAAAACATGCAGGTTAGGTTAATTGGCATCAAAACTGGGGATTCTAAATTGTCCTTAAGTATGACTGTGAGAGTGAATGGTTGTCTGTCTCTCTGTGTTGGCCCTGCGATGGACTGGCGATCTATCCAGGGTGTACCCTGCCTCTCGCCCTAAGATGCTGGGATAGGCTCCAGCTCCCCCACGACCCGAAAAGGACTAAGCGGAAGAAGATGGATGGATGGCTGTGTGTTGAGTTATTTTGAGGGGACAGCAAATTTACATGGCTATACAAGCTGTACACTGACTACATTGTATGAAAGTGTCATATCTTTTTTTTTTTTTTTTTTTTTTTTCTCTCGGCGCCACACGAGTCGGCTGCCTTTTGCAACAGCGGCTCGATTCCGAGTCTTTTTCCCTTCCTCTCTCTTTTGATCCGTCTTTTTTTTTCACCCCACTTATATCACGGACACACAGATCGTCCTAAATGTCTCCTGAGCCGGTGGACGGAGCCACTGTCTATAGCAGGATACGATACAGCAGAGAACAGCTGCTAGCATTCAACCGCCACCCGGTCCCATTGGAAAAACTCGACATACCGAGAGAACTGAGGCGAAAACGCCGCGGCTGCCGGGCTGGAGTAAGGCGGAGGACAAAAAATATAAGGTACAGACCCTCCCTTCCATCTGTTGTCATGGGAAATGTACGGTCGATACTGGGAAAGTTAGATGAGCTAGCGGCTATCTCCCGTTATGATAGCACATACCGGGAGTGCTCTCTCCTTTTGTTTACTGAGACGTGGCTAACTGAACTAGCAGCAGATGCTAACATTGAGCTGGAGGGTTTTCACATGATACGAGCTGACCGAACACCAGACAGTGGCAAGGCTAGGGGCGGTGGAGTGATAATGTATGTTAACAACAACTGGTGCAGACCGGGACATATCACTGTTAAACAACGACACTGCAGCAAAGACATTGAGTTGCTAGCTGTTAGCATGAGGCCTACATATCTCCCGAGAGAACACTCACACGTGATCTGCATTGTTGTTTATGCAAATCCGACGGCGAACGCTGGGACAGCACGTGACGTCATCCATTCAGTAACCAGCAGGCTGCAGACAGAACACCCAGATGCTCTTCTCCTCATCTCAGGCGATTTCAACCATGTTTCACTGTCTCCCATTCTACCCACGTTCACCCAGTATGTCACATGCCACACTAGAGACAATAAAACACTGGATTTATTCTACACAAACACTAAGGAGGCGTACACCTCATCACAACTCCCCCCACTCGGGAGATCGGATCACAACTTGGTTCATCTCCGGCCGGTGTACAAACCCCTAGTGCACAGACAACCTCCGGCCATGCACACTGTGGAGTTATGGTCTGAGGAGACAATGGACACCCTAAAGGGCTGTTTTGAAGCCACCGCCTGGAAGCAGCTCTGCGATCCACATGGTGAGGACATCGATGGCCTCATTCACACCTTCACGGGCTACCTCAGCTTCTGTGTGGACAAATCCGTTCCCACCAAGACCATACGGCGTCACTCAAACAACAAACCCTGGATCAACCCTGAGATAAAAACACTTCTGAGAGAGAAGAAGAGGATCTTCAGGTCAGGGAACAGGGAGATGCTGAAGTCCGTACAGAGGGAGCTGAGGAGAAAGATCAGAGAAGGCAAGGACAGCTTCAGGAAGAAGATGGAGGACAAGCTGCAACAGAGCGACATCAGCGGGGTCTGGAGAAACCTCAAAACCATCTCGGGGCTCCAGAATACCTCCCCCCAGGCCACAGGGGGCAGGGAGTGGGCGAACAACCTGAATCTGTTTTTCAATAGATTTGACCAACCGCCCTCCCCCCTGACTGCACAACAACCACTGCTGCCTCTAAAGAAATCAAGTCCTGCTGCCCACTCCCCACTCCACCAACACCCCCCCACTCCCAACACACAGCCCCCCATCCTGACCCTGACCAGGACCCAGGTGAGGACGGAGCTGAGGAAGATCAAGGCGAGGAAGGCGCCGGGACCGGACGGCATCAGCGCAAAGCTCCTCAAGTCCTGTGCAGACCAGCTGTGTGGGATTGTGACGTATATCTTCAACATGAGCCTGAAACTGGGGAGGGTACCACAGCTGTGGAAAACATCTTGTGTGGTACCTGTACCAAAAACTTCCCACCCCAAAGACCTGAACAGCTACAGACCGGTGGCCTTGACGTCCCACTTGATGAAGACCCTGGAGAGACTGCTCCTTGCTCACCTCCGCCCCCTGGTGGAACCAGCGATGGATCCACTCCAGTTCGCCTACCAGCATGGCATTGGGGTGGAGGATGCGGTGATCTTCCTCCTTCACCGTTCTCTGTCCCACCTGGAGAAGCCCGGGAATATGGTGAGGATCATGTTCTTTGACTTCTCCAGTGCTTTCAACACCATCCAACCGATGATCCTGAAGGACAAGCTGCTGCGCGCAGGGGTGGACCAGCACCTGTCATCATGGATCCTGGACTACCTCACGAACCGGCCTCAGTTTGTGAGAACCCGGGACTGTGTGTCCGACACGATCATCAGTAGCACGGGGGCCCCCCAGGGAACGGTGCTGGCTCCCTTCCTTTTCACTCTTTATACTGCGGACTTCTCACACAACACAACACACTGCCATCTACAGAAGTTCTCTGATGACTCTGCGATCGTTGGCCTCATCTCCAATGGAGATGAAGCTGAGTACAGAGGGCTTATCCAGGACTTCGTGGACTGGTGCCATCGGAACTGCCTCCAGATCAACGCGAGGAAAACTAAGGAGCTGGTGGTGGACTGCCGCAGGCATGGGCAGCCCCTCACAGTACCAGTAAATATACAGGGAACAGACATCGAGATGGTGACATCCTATAAGTACCTGGGTATTCATCTGAACAATAAACTAGACTGGTCACACAATACTGATGCACTCTACAAGAAGGGACAGCGCAGGCTGTTCCTGCTGAGGAGACTCAGGTCTTTTGGTGTACAAGGGGCGCTGCTGAAGTCATTCTATGACACGGTGGTGGCATCAGCCATCACTTTTGGAGTGGTCTGCTGGGGCAGTGGCATTACTGCAGCCGATAGGAAGAGACTGAACAAACTGATTAAGAAAGCTAGCTCTGTCCTGGGGCAGCGCCTTGATCCGATGGAGGAGATAGGAGAGAGAAGGACGGTGGCTAAACTGTCATCTCTGCTGGAGTCCGAGTTCCACCCTATGCAGGACATACTGAATGCACTGAGGAGCTCATTTAGCAGCAGACTACATCATCCCAGGTGCACAACCGAGAGGTTTCGTAGGTCCTTCCTACCAACGGCTGTCAGACTGTACAACCTAAGCAGGGCTGCTCGCAGAGATAGCAAAAAGACGTAACAAACTAATAGTTTTTTGAATGCAAAAGATGCAATAGACTTACACAATGGTCCCCTCCGGCATACAACTAGGAACATACCGGTCGCTATGGAGGGTGAGAATATGTATGGGCACATAATCATACCATGTAGGATAACTAAGTAGACGGTTATGCTGTTTCATTCCATCTAGCAACAATGCTCTGCACTGTGTGTGTTTATATATTTGCATATTTATTCCATCTAGCTACAATGCTCAGCACTGGGTGTGTTTATATATTTATATATCTACATATTATTCCATCTAGCTACATTGCTCCGCACTGTGTGTGTTTATATACTTGCATATTTATTCCACCTAGCTGCAATGCTCCGTACTGTGGGTGTTTATATATTTACATATTTATTCCATCTAGCTACAATGCTCTGCACTGTGTGTTCATATATTCATATATTTATTCCATCCAGCTACAATGCTCTGCACTGTGTGTCTGTGTGTGTGTGTATATATATATATTTTATAGTAATACGTACATATGTTTATTAGCTGCTTTTGCTTGCTTGTTTTTTTTCTTGCCTTCTGATTGTTGCTATATATCTACATATTTATTCCATCTAGCTACAATGCTCCGCACTGTTTATATACTCATATATTTATTCCATCCAGCTACAATGCTCCGCACTGTGTGTGTGTGTGTGTGTGTATATATATATATATATATACAGTATATATACAGTATATACAGTATATATATATGTATACTTGCTGCTCTTGTTTCTTTTTTTTCTCTTGCCTTCTGATTGTTGCTCTGAGTGTTGCTATCCCTGTGCTGTTGCAATCCTGGAATTTCCCCGTTGTGGGACTAATAAAGGCTTATCTTATCTTATCTTATCTTATCTTCAGTGATGTCCCATGAAAAGATATAATAAAATATTTACAAAAATGTGAGGAATGTAGTCACTTTTGTGAGATACTGTATATCTGATATGTGGTTATGCAATTCAGATGAGAGCACAAATTTGTGTAACTTTTTTTTTCCTGCACGTGTAAGGTGGTGATGTCATCACTTAGCTTAGTTGTTAGCATCTGTGCTAGCAGTTGCTGTTGGTTATCTTCCTTCTGAACTTCATCCCATACAGGGAGCTACAGTAACTGCTGGCAGTCCTGCAGAGGAAAATCCCAAAAATAGCTTTGCTAAAAATGCACAGATTTTCTGTTTAAATGGTGGCAAAAATGTGTTTTTTGTTGATGATTATGATGTGTGCATGCCTTCAGAGTGCACATACTGGAATCAGGTAAAAGTCACTTGAAACGACAACTGTGATGTGAGACAAATCTGATCTGGCCTAAACATCAGAACTGAATCGGGCTTGTAATGTAACCCATCTTAGTCATGATACAGTGGTCCACATTTAAGGCAACATAAGCAGCCAATGTAATCTATTTGAAGAGCAAGGCAGAAATCTGATTAATTCCCAATGTTTATCCTGTATGCTCTAGTGAATATTCTGTTTTACATTGTCAAATTTGGACAAAGAGATGGCAATGACATCTGATTTCATAATATTTGACTTGTTTTATTTTCATCTCAATAATGAAAAGTTAAAGAATACAGATTCCCTTTTAAGCAAACATACTGAAAAATGACTTTTAACAATATTTTCTTGCAAAACCAAGTAGGTTACTCTGCATTTCACATTGATTCCACAGCTGGATCAACATAAAACATCTCAGAAGGGACTTGTAGAGGATTCTTGACTGTGGAAGATATTTTTTTTCCCTCCCATCCATATGCGAGAAGCTTTGGTTAAATCTAGAACCGTGCCAGACCTTCTCATGTTGAACCCTGAACTCGATCTCCATACTCACAAATTCACAGGCTGAAGTTCATGGGGAATCCCTATAGAGAGCTGTGCAACATATATCTGCTCTGTGGTCTCTGGAGATTCACATCTATCAATCACCAGATGAATTATTGAAAACTCACAACCCCCAATGTGTTTTTCACATAGGTTGGAATTATTAGTTTGCTCCTGAGTACATGGGCCGTGCTGCATTAGAATTCAAGGGTGAATTTCTTTATGTTTTTTCACTTATATTGTATCTCTAGTCTATAGTGTTTTATTTTCTATTTGTCAGCTATGCTACATACACCAAATGATTTCCTTTCGCAGCATACTGGAGAGTCTGTAAGATCACCAGCACACAAAACAGTCTACTTTTTCAGATTTCTCCATTCAGTTAGAAAATATAAGATCTTGGTTATCATTTAGCATTAAAAGCAGTACTCTTGATGATTGCTATGGAATGCCTCCTTGTGTAAGTTTTTGCAGGGCAGAAGTCAATCTTTTCCACAGTGGCTCCAGTTAACCGGCTTTGAGATCCAAACCTCCTCAGATTCTCTGGATATTACACAGCTAAACGCAGCAATCTTCCCTTTTTTAATGAAGACTAGTGCATGCCCGTCATCAAAACAGGTAGGCCAATTTAGCTTTACAGGCCCAAATGTAGGCTGTGTTTGAAAGTGGAATACAGAGGTGTAGCCTATATGAAGGCAATCACACATGTTAGACTTTGACAAATATAAAAGGGACTAAATGGCACTAAGATTTATTTGATTGTGTGACTATTAATTACAGAATCATTGAAAATGAATGGGACATCCAATATTAGCGACTGTTTAAGAACTCCGGTTTATTTGTTTGTCAGATCACTTATTTGTGTGATCTTTTATGACTTATATTCATAAGTGTTGTATCTTGCACTTTGGGGAATGGGAGTTGTTCAGCCACCATTATATTTGTTTTAGTTTATATGGGTAGTTTATAGTCAATCTTCAATAAACTCATGCAGTACTATAACAGAACACATTTACAAATAACTTACAATAACATTTACAAATAACTTAACCCAACATTATTATACACAGCAGAACGACCCATTTGGCTCCAACTGTTGCATCAATGTTGCCCATTTGTCTGTAAATATTTAAATAAAAATGATTTATTTCATTATTTGGGCATTTTTGGGCCCTATTTTGACAGTCATCTGCACACTTTTTTTTTTTTTTTTTTTTTTTTTTACAGACTTTCCACCTTGCACCAGTGTTTGTGTTATTTTCTGTCAGCTCAGTGTCTGTTTTTAACACCTTGTGTCATGCCATCAAATTACCAGTAGACAGTGCGCCCGCCATGCGCTCGGAGGAGGTGCCTCATTTCAAAGAGGTGTGGCGGCGCGTAATCTAATGTGCATTACATTATTACAGTGCATTTCATCAGAATTCACTTTTGATCAGGACAAAGGAAGTCTATCATCAGAAGTGCATTGTTTAATGATGCTTAGAAAACGACATGCGCTGGGACAGTCATGGGGCTGTATTACAATGACGGGGTCGGTTGACCAGTTTTCTGATGCAGAATGCATTTATGGGCATGTCCAAGTTCATTTCCTTATCACAATGGCGTAAAAACAAACTTTCCACCGGCGCATGATGCAAAGAGGCCGGTCTAATCATTCAGAGGTGTGTTTTGGATAATCCAATCCAAAACGCTCCTTCCCATCCATAATAAGGAAGACATCAATCACAGTTGATGCCCAGTTAGTTCTGTTAAAAAGAACAAACAGGTAAGAATGGGCTGAAAGGATCAGCTGAATTGTTTAATGTACACACGGATTGATGCAACACAGACATGAAGAAAAGAGGATGATGCCTGTGCAAACTTTAATAAACTTGCGTGGCGTGAAAGTCGCTCCTGGCTGTGGGAAGATGGAGAGCTCCCTCTCCCGTTGCTTTTGCCAACCGAGGGTCTTCCCCTATCCGTCCTGGGCAGGAGGGAAGGAGGCGACCTGCCACCTCCGGCCCCCGCCATGAAGCAAGCCTGCTCTCAGCAGCCTCTATCGGGGGCTGACGGGTGGCTTTCGGGGAGCTTGCTGGGCTGGAAACCCAGGACGTGCGGCCAACGCAGATGTGGACGCATCTCCTGTCTCTCTGGGGAGTTAGTGAAAAGTAAAATGCCGCACATTCCTTGTTCATTCATTCATTCCCCTAAAAAAATCATACATTAATGCCTAATCTAGAGACTACGCAAATAAAATAAGAGTGTGGCTGGAATAAACAAAAAACTAGTGTGTGATCATCATATAATTAAAATGACGGGCGATTCTGACTGTTACAAGATCCCAGCACATGCCATTTCCTGAGCTCCGGAGCTGTGTGATGTCAAAACATGCCACTGAAATATCATTAAACAATGTGCTTCTGGCGATAGACCTCCTTTTTCCTGATCAAAAGCAGATTCTTCTCATGGAATGCACCATAATAGTAATGCACGTTAGATTACACGCCGCCAAACCTCTTTGAAATGAGGCACCTCCTCCGAGCGCATAGCGGGCTCACTGTCTACTGGTAATTTGATGGCGTGACGCAAGGTGTAAAAAACAGACAATACGCTGACAGAAAAACACTGGCGCACGGCGGAAAGTCTGTCTGAAAAGTGCGTGGATGACCGTCCGTGCGCATTCAGCTGATTTTTCCGCTCATTCTTCAACGTTTGTTCTTTTAAACATAACTAACTTTGCATCAACTGCGATTGATGTCTTCCTTATTACCAAGCAGCATTACCATCGCATGCATTTTGGCTCACACACACGTGCTTTGGTCAGCGCAAAACCTGTCTAAAACCATCATGATCACAGTTCATTTTAGATAATGAGCGCCTTTGTATTAAAGGGATGGGAAGGAGCGCTTTGGATTGGATTATCCAAAACACACGTCTGAATGATTACATTGGCCTCTTTGCATCATGTGCCAGCATAAAGTTCGTTTTTTCGCTGTTGTACTAAGGAAATTAATTTGGACACGCCCATAAATGCATTCTGCATCAGTGACAACGGATCATCCGACCCCATCATTGTAATATGGCCTTTGTGTCTTGTTTGGTCACGGTTGTCATGTAGTCAAAGCGTGCATATGTGTCCGCATATGATATGTAGTTCATCTGGCCATTCCGCTCCACAGTCATGGCAGTATTATTTTTGTTTTTAATTTTTAGATACTCATGCGGGAGGGGGGACTCGTGGTCCTGCAAAGGACAGTGGTACTACACGGGTGAAGAAGCAGTCAGGAATCCCGTCTACCACTGACCGGGCAGACGGGGCGTGCCTTCCAACAAAGGATCGTGGTCCGCCCAATCGGACACCGGTGATTTAGAAGCAGCAGCTGAACCAACAGATTGCAGTCCTTCACAGAGAGCCAAGCCCAGCCTGCCTGGTTAACGGGAGTCTCAGCTGCTGCTTCACCCGTGTGCCACCATGGGTCCCCATGGGCGTCCCCCCCAGCGCACCTGCGCACCTCATGTTCTCCACATATGCTGAATTATACTTTAGACCTATGCAATCACAGCAACTTTATGATACTATAATTTTTTTAAGCATTAAATCTTAAGCATTATCTTTTTCTAGTCATATTTGTTACTTTTTGCTTCCTTGTTTTGCTCACGGAGCGCTCTGATTACTGATGCCACATATTATCCAATCAGTACGGAGTTAATCTGAAACCCCACCCACACTTCTAGGACCCAGAGCATGAGGAAAAGGAGCAGTGGCTAAACTTTTATTGATAAAAGTTACATATTTTGACTGAGCAACTCCATACTCGGGGATGCACACCTTCGTAACCTCAGCAAAGCACTTATAAAATCTGAGGTCAGTCTGACGAATGATTTGGGAGATATCTGAGGAATACACACACACACACACACACACACACACACACACACACACACACACACACACAGAGAGCGAGATCTCTTGCATTTATACTGTAGATAGATGCAGGGCTTCACTGTGCTGGACTACGGGGGCGGGGGGGGGGGGTGACCAACTCAGACCCCCAGCGTGTCTGCTTGAACTTGTGAAACAGGCTTGACACCACACTCAAAATGAGCTTGCCATATAAGAGCAGCAGACTGAGCCCCCCAGGAAACTAAGCTGAATCAATTCTCCTAATGATTGTAAATTAAAAGGCTAATGACATGCACTATGAACTGGAAGATTGTGTCTAGGAAATGCCTCTCTCAGTCATGGGTTAGATAAAAGACCGCACAGAGCCACAATTGGAGCAGATTTTTTTTTTACTTGGATACAAAGTCATTCCAAGAAAACTGTGAAGAAAAGATGCATTTATTTTGACTTGTTTTGTTTCTCTGGTCTTTCAGAGTGAGACGGACAAGTCATATTCACAATTTGCTTATGAAATTTAGTGCCCAGAGTCATGGTGTCAGCCCTTTATCTACTTCTTCTACCCATTGTTTTTCCCATGACTTTTATATTTCAAGCCAAGGTTGACAAAGTAAAGGTACATGGAAACAGTATATGTCAGATGTGAACTTGTCCTCCATCTCATATACTTACTGTTCTATGTCCTTTCATTTCATTTTTATTTTATTTGATAAAAGGGACAGTGTACATTAATCAACATTCAAACAATTGTAGATATACCCGAGTTAGCCAAAGGGCTAGTACTTGTCTCCTGATATGACACAAAAATGTTTAACTTTATTTTATTTCATTTTTTTTGCAATGTATTTTTCTGTTGTTAGGTTTGTGGTATATATTTTTTTAATGAAATTTTGTTATTGCATTTAAAATTTGAGAGCTTTTGGTTTAAAATGAATCTATGATTTAAGGGGTAGGATTAAGTGTTGCAATCTGGACTCACCCTCAGAGATAGGGTGAGTAGCTCAGTCATCCGGGAGAGGCTCAGAGTAGAACCGCTGCTCCTCCACATTGAAGGGAGCCAGTTGAGGTGGTATGGGCATCTGATCAGGACGCCTCCTGGACTCCTCCCGCTTGAGGTGTTTCGGGCATGTCCCACTGGGAGGAGACCCCGGGGCAGACCCAGGACTCTCTAGAGAGACTATGCCTCCCAGTTGGTCTGGGAACGCCTTGGTATCCTCTCTGAAGAGCTGGAGCAGGTGGCTGGGGAGAGGGAAGTCTGGACCTCTCTGCTTGAACTGCTGCCTCTGCGTCCCGGACCTCCGGAAAAGCAGTAGAAGATGGATGGATAGATGGATTAAGTGTTGACTTCATCCTACTCCTTTTCAAGCATATAGATTATGATGCATCTGAATGAAGAGAGAAAATTGTAATTTATTATTTGCTATTTTTGCCTTGTGTTTTACTGATTTTACATTTACATGTTTCAAATAAAATATTCAGTCAATCAATCAAACTCTTTAAAATCCATGTAAGGAGGTAGGTTGGGGTTGGGTGGCAGCAATTAAAAAAAAAAAAAACTGCTTCCAAGCAGGAAAGCTTTACTTCTGGGTAAGCTATTTAAACATGTTCTTGACATTGCAGTTATAGGTTTGCCATAGGGCTGCCAACTGTCCCAGTTTAGCCGAGACGTCCTGTTTATTGGGCTAAATATGTTTGTTCCGAGCGGGATGAGCGTTGTCCTGTTTATTTAAGGCCGCCTTAATGAACGGGCTAGGCTAGGCTGAAGTACAGGGGCCTATAAAGATCAGGGCTTTTCAAAGATTCAAAGATTTTATTTGTCAATACTACTATGCGTACAGGACATGCAGGAGAATTGAAATGCTATTTCTCTCTCTTCAGGGGGTGTGCAATATAAACAGGAATAAGGCTGGAAAAACAACAACAGCAGTCTATGTACAGTAATGCTACCTGTAGTGCAAATAGTGACAAAAGATAAAACCCAGACATCCCTGTTATGTCTGAAATAAGTGAGCCATGAGCCGTCTTACACCGAACAATGAACTCTTTGTTATTTACACACTTGACTATATACAAAAAGGTGGCGCCGCCCAGCGTCATCCATCACCTCCATACTGATGAGCCCCAATGTCCAACCCCCCACAAATCACACACTACATTTACACACACACCCCGCCTTGAAAAAAACATAAACCATAAACACATTATGTCTAACTGAGCACCTGGGTAGACTGCCAGGGTGCCCTCATGATGGAGTGGGTTATTCTGCCACTTTTCTGACTGATCACGCCCTAACTAATCAAAAGTCCACTATGAAGTCCTTCAGATGTCAGGGTCTCTGCTGGACTCTGGTTGAGCATTGCTCGGGCTGCAGCACCCCTGCTGGCTTTGGTGAATGCTCCTGGGGGTTCATGGGTTCCGTGTCGGCCAAGTCCCAACCTAGATCCATCACGTCTGTGGCCGTCTTCTGATTCAGGGTTGGAGCCAGTGAAGATTTTAGGAGGCGGCTGGCATGCCACCGTGACCCATCAGAGAGGCGGAACGTGGCTGTACCCAGCTGTGCTGTGATCTGTAACGGTGTTGTCCAAAACGACTGCACCCTCCCTCTGGGGGGCATAGGCAGTCCAGGGGAAGGCACATTTCACATTCCAACATCAATACTGCCGGCGAGCAGCCCGTCGTGGCGTGAGTGTTGCTCTATAGTACAGCAGGGTACTCTATAGTGCAGCCGAGAATTGGAGTCCGTCTGCCAGGTCTGCTGTGAGCCTGTTTTTAGGGTTTTGTTGGATCTCCCCCCCACCCCCCGTTTGCTGGTGGATGGTAGAATGCAGTCTTTATGTATTTGTGGCACCACGAGACGGCTTTTGTTGTGATGTGGCGCATTATAAATAAAGTTGAATTGAATTGAATTGAATTTGATGCCTCTCTCACTCATGAACGCTTCAAAATCCACCGAGATGAAATGTGGGCCGTTGTCCGTCGTAATGGCATCCGGTACACCCCAGCGAGCCAAGAAGGAGGTGAAGAAGTCGGTGACCACGTCAGTCATGACTGAGCCGGTGGGTATCACCTCTGGCCATTTTGAGTGGAGGTCACAGGCTACCGCAGGAACCGCTGGTGCACAAGAACAGTATGTAGTTCGCCACATATATGTCCAGTTGAATATGTTTCCAAGGGGCTGCTGGGTATGGTAGCGGCTGTAGCAGCGGGGGTGGGGGTACTCTGGTTTTTCTGCTTTCTAGGCAAGGCACACAGTCTTTTACCATATTTTCTGTCTTTGTCAATGTCCAGCCACCAGACCGAGCCCCTGCACCATTGTTTCACTCTGACCACGCCCAGGTGACCCTTGTGCAGCATGGTTAAGATGCTGTCTTTTAGCATTTTGGCAATTATTGTGCAGTGTCCTCTTGCCACGCAGACATCATTCCAGTATGCCAGGTCATCCTTGACTCTGTGAAACAGTGCCAGCACTCCCGGTACCTCTGCAGGCCAGCTTTCACGGATGAAAGAATGCGGTTCTGATGCCGCCTAGAGCTCCTGGAGAGAGACTGTGTTCTGAAGAGGTCCGTGCAACATGCTGATCAGCTCCATCTCCAGGCGGTCTCGGTCACCGCTCAGGTTGGTTTTAACTGTGGCTTGGGACAAGAGGTCCGCCACTACGTTCTCTCTGCCCGGCGTAAACTGGGTAGTGAAGTTCTATGCTCGCAGTCTTTCAGTCCACCTGTAGATGCACAGAAGTTTGTGTCCCGACCCGGACGTTTACAGCAATGCTGTGAGGGCCCTGTGATCCATTCGTAGCGTGAAGTGTCGTCCATTCAGGTACATGTGCCAAAGTTCGCACGTCCAGACGCATGCCAGCACCTCCCTCTCCCCCACCGAATACTTCTGTTCGGCCGGTGTGACTGACCTCTATGTAAACGCCACTGGGCATTCCGTTCCACCTTGAAACTGTGACAGGATGGCTCTTACTGCAGAGCCAGACGTGTCACACGTCACAAAGGTAGGGCTTTGTAGGTCAAAGTGGGCCAGCACAGGTGAGGAGTTGAGCTGTGACTTCAGTTGTTCAATGGCAGCTGAGCATGCTAGAGTCCACTCCCATGGCGTGTCCTGTTTCAGGAGGGCACACAGTGGTTCTATCATTTCGGAGTAGCAAGGGATGAAGCGTCTGTAGAAATTAGCCATGCCCAGAGAAGACGAGATTTGTGTGGGGGCTGTAGGCTCGGGTAGCTGCAGGACCGTTTCCACGTTCGAATGCAGGGGGCTCAGGCCCTCAGCCGTCAGCTGAAACCCCACAAACTCAATAGTCTCAGCTGCAAAGATGCATTTCTCTTCGTTGAGTTGATGCCGTGGCTTGTCAGTACCTCCATGACCTTCTCAAGGCAGGCGTCATGGGTAGCCGGTGACGCACCATGCATCACAATGTCGTCCAGATACACCACTACTCCCTTGAGGCCGGCGAAGATGGTGGCCATAATTTTCTGGAAACATCTCAGGGCAGAGCTAAGGCCAAAGGGCATGTGTGTGTATGTGAAACCCCCCATGTGTGTAACAAAAGCTATCAGGTTGTGGCTGTTGGGGTGGAGTGGTACTTGTAAGTAGCCTTGGTGGAGGTCCAGCTTCGAGAAAATTTTTGAAATGCTGAAGGTCGCTGTTAGCTCCTCCGTCATGGGCAGAGGATATTTTTCCGGGATGATTGCCTTGTTAACCACCCGGAGGTCGATGCATGGTCATATGCCACCCGACTTTTTCTTTGCCATAACGATATTCGAAATCCACTGGAATGTGTTGACTCTTTTGATGATGCCGGCATCCAGAAGTTTCTTAAGCTCTGTTGTAACGTCCTCTCGTAGGGCGAGGGACAGTCAGCAGAGGGTTGAATTTTGGGTGCCACTTCTGGGTTAATGAGTGGTTGGCGATTAAAAGCGGCAATGCACCCTAGTCCCGTAAAGAGTGCCAGCCAGCGGCACTGCCAGGATGACGAGACCATTAGGACAACAGAGCCTGTTGGGTATGTGATGGAAAATCCCAGCTTGCCTAACAGGTCAATTTCCTGCAGGTTAGCCCCTTGGCGTGTCACCTGAAAGGTGAACAGCAGGATTGTTTTCAGGCTGCACGTCACTGAAAAGTCAATTGTTCCTACCATGCCAATCTTGACGTGGCCATATCCAAACAGATCTTCCGCCTTCGCTGTAATGGTCTTTTTGGGGAAGAGCTTCCTGACTGTGGCTATGTTTAGTAGGGACCATGAAGCACCTGAGTCCAATAAAAGCGGCACGTTGACACCGTCCAGCTGGATGGTGTACCATTTGAGCGGCCAATTCCTAGTGCCCACTGTGCAGGCCATGGCTGGGTCTGGTGGGCGGACTTTGTTTTTCATAGGGCTCGAGCGGCAGACCTTGGCAAAGTGGTTAGCTTGTTTGCAGCAGTAACATCTCTTCCCTTTAGCAGGGCAAGTGGGCGAGAAGGCTCGGTGTTTAGACGACCCGCAGTCGGTACACGATGGTCACTCACCCACCTTGGTCCGTGTTCTCCTAGACCTGTTCATGTTGCCCCGTGGTTGTGTGTGTTTGGGGCGGCTAATGGTGTTGCTAATAGCCTGCTCCCATGGGGTCGGTTGAGGGGCCTGTTGGTGAGGTATCATTTGCTCTTCCGCTAGCTTGGTGGCTGCCTCCATCTGGGTTGCCATCCTCACTACTTGGCTTAGCTTGAGATTGGTCATTGTTAGCATTAGCTCTTCTCTTCTCTTATCTTAGCCACTTGTTGCTTGTGCCTTCTGCTAGCTTGTCACGGGTTAGCTCGTCTTCTAAAGGCCAGAAGGCACACGTGCTCACTAAGACTTGGAGCTCTGCGGCACAACATTGAGTTGACTCACCCACATGCTGTTTGCTGTGGAAGAAGACAGTTCTTCGGGCTGTAACAATGTTCACGTCGCTGTGATATTTCTCCATCAGAGCCACACATTTGCCAAATGAGTCCCCTTGGCCCAGAGTGCGGAGCATGTGCCACCCTTCTTTGCCTAGACTGAGAGCCAGAACGTTCTTTAGCTTCTCTTCATCAGCGTCACCCAGGCCGCCTGCGATGACATAATTTACAAACATGTCGAACCAGTGGTGCCATGGGATCGGTGGTTCTCCCTGTGGGCCATCTTACACCAAACAACAAACTATTATTTACACACTTGGCTATATATAAAATGGTGGTGCCACCCAGCATCATCCATCACCCATGTACTGATGCCAGCTACAGCAAGCCCCAATATCCAGTGCAAATATAGATAAACGATAAAACCCAGCAATCCTATATATAGAAAAAGTAGAGCAGTAATACTCGTAGTTGCAAGTTCGATGCAGTAGTGTAGGTGCAGACAGTGACAGATTGGATTGCACATGATCAATATTGCGATAACAGACAGCAGCAGATACGTATGGCATTTGTGCAAATGATTGCAGTAAGGTGCAGAGACATACGGCAGCAGATGAATTACTGTTGGTGTGCCAGTTTTCTGTGCCAGTCTTTGTCTTTCGGTGCCAACAACTAAGGTAGTTATTGTGTAGGTGAGTGTGTTATGGTCGGAGGGGGGGACAGAGTCCTGATCTTGAGTCCTGATCCATCAGGTCCTGATGACCTAGTGAACAAAGCTGTTTAGTAGTCTTGTAGAGTGGGCCTGGAGGCTTTGGTACCTTTTCCCCGAGGGCAGGGGGCTGAAGAGGGACTGTGAGGGGTGGGAGGTGTCACCTGCAATGTTGATGGCTCTGCGTGTGAGGTAGATGTCTGGGGGGGGGGGCATAGGGGTACCGATGATCTTGCTGGCTGTTTCACTGTGTGCTGTAGTGTCTTCTGGTAGGAGGCGTTGAAGCTTCCATACCACACCATGATGCAGCTGGTGAGGATACTCTCAATGGTGCCCCGGTCGAATGAGCACATGATGGGAGTGGGATCCGTGCTCTCCTCAGTTTACGGAGGAAATACAGTAGAGGCGAGTTTGAGCCTACTTGGGCAGTGATGTGGTGTTGTTGGACCAGTAGAGGTCCTCAGAGATATGTACCCTCAAGAACTTGGTGCCGCTCACCCTCTCCACAGCTGCTCCATCGATGATCGGGGGGTGCAGCATTTATCCCCTCCTGAAGTCGACCACAATCTCCTTGGTTTTTCCCACGTTCAGGAAGAGACTACTGTCTTTACACCACTGGACCAGTTGGCTCACTTCATTTCTGTAGTTGGCCTCCTCATTGTTGGTGATGAGGCCCACCACCGTTATGTCATCTGCAAACTTGATGATGTGGTTGGTGCTGTAGGCTGGTACACAGTCATGGGTCAGCAGGGTGAAGAGCAGTGGGCTAAGCACGCACCCTTTTGGGGCCCCTGTGCTCAGTGTGATGGTCTTGGAGATGTTGCTGCCAACCCACACATTCTGGGGCCTCCCTGTGAGAAAGTCCAGCACCCAGTTACAGAGAGAGGTTTTGAGTCCCAAGTGTCTAAGTTTTTGCATTAGGTGCTGGGGGATGATTGTGTTGAAGGCTGATTTGAAGTCCAAGAACAGCATTCACACGTAGGAGTTCGTTCTGTCCAGGTGGGTGAGGCCTGGAGGGAGAGCAGCAGAGATGGCATCTTCTGTGGATCTGTTTGACCTTTATGCAAACTGAGATGGGTCGTGGAAAGGAAGGAGGGTGAACTTAATGTTCTGCATGACCAGCCACTTGAAGCACTTCATTATGATGGGGGTCAGTGCTACGGGCCATGTCAGTGCTATGGGCCATCATGAGCAAGTGAAAAAGATCACATTGTTGTTAACTGTTCAATTCTATGTCCATCACTTGATATTCATGTGTGGCTGCTGATTAATCTAATTTACAAGTGCCCCACGTGGGTACCAGTAACAATAGCTAGGGATGAGCCAATCCAATAGTATGTAGAGAGGGATGGGAAAATCTATGTTGTGGAACATCAGGGAACTTGCTGGTGCTTCTGCAACTGGGGAGTGTTATTAAATGAGGAGTGTTTAAAGATTTTTATTCATAAAAGAAGCATTTCAACAGTGTGTGGTTTCAGTCTGCTCCTCTTGTGGTTTACTACCTCTCCAGCTTTGGAGAAGATCTTCTCACATGGCACTGATGTTGCTGGCATGTGGAGATACTTTTTTGCGATCTTGTAAAAGTTTGGGTATATGGTTTTGCATGTTGCCCAGTAACAGGGTGGGTCTTCTCCCCTGGAGAGGTAGGGCTCAAACAAATAACGCTGAACTTCCACTGTGGCATCTGCTGTTGCACTTTGAGAGTGCTGTGTTTCACCTAAACAAAAAGAAAAAAAAATGTAATTAGCAATCTTTTATAATAAGAAAATGATGCTTAAAGTAATAACATAATACAAACCAACTCTGCTATCCAAAAGGTCCCACAAGTTGTCTTCTGCTGAAGGCCCAGGTTCTTCCTCTGTTGCTGACTGATGGAGTTGACTACATTTGAATACATGTTGCTAGAGAAGTTTGGAAAACACAATAATATGGAATAATAAATGGTCCACTACCTGTTATGTTGATGGCATTGTTCTCTCCATTTTCATGGTTGCAGCCAGGGCCACATTAACTTGCCATAAGGCCCTGGGGCTGAGAGGTTTTGTAGCCCCTTTCCCCGCTCCTCCCAACAGAATCTCAGTTTATAAATGTGTAATAGCTATGTTTATGTTTCTCTTGGAGATACAATGACAAGGAAACACAACTATACTGCAAAAACTCAAGGCAGTGGCTGTGGATACGGAAGCTGTATCCCTATACAAAATGTCTGTTGGTACGGATGAGTTGACAATCCGACAAAACCTTTTCAGATCAACCCCAAGCCAACTGCTGCTGTGGCTTAGGTAGATAGTACTTTGGGCCTGGGATCAGAAGGTTGCTGGTTCCCATCCTGCTATTGGCACCTTGCCCAAACCATTTTACTTGATATGAGATGATAGTTACACTTAAAATTAAGCAGTTAGCCTTAGGATTTGGGAGTGGGTAAGGTAAAAAGGGTAGTATATTTTTACAGTTTATTGTCCAGGTGTTTTGAATCTTTTTTGCTTTCTCAGGTATGTTGCTTTTCTGGCTATATCTGCGTTTTCTTTAGTAAGGTGCTCGTTTATGTAAATGTTCATTCCTTTGAGTTTTCTACCTTGTTTTTGCAGCGCAGTCTTGTGTTTTCTGTTGACAAACCTCATGAAGACAGCTGGTTTGTCGCTGTTGTTTTTCCTGGGCAGAGGGTGGCAGGCCTCAATGGTGTTACAGTCCAGCTGTGTTCCTTAGGAGTGCAGGAAGGCCGCCACCTTTGCTCAGTGGATTCAGCTTCCAGCTCCCTGAGTTCCCCTTCCCTGTCCACGGCCACCGCCTGAGCATATGATTGGGGTTTAATGTGCAGCCCTGTGATGATCACATCATTCACCCGGGTGTATTGTTCCAGGTCAGCCACTCTGTTCTCCAGATACGCCAGCCTCTTGTCCTTCTCGGCGTTCTGGATCCGCAGTGCTTTTACCTCCTCGACCAGGTCCAGAATATGTTTCTGCTGCAGCCTAACAGCAGAAACCTCTTCAGCCAAGAAGTTGAGCAACTTTTTAATATTGTCCACCTCCTCAGCCTGCTGAGCTTTATTAGGACCCAATGTCTAGGACGTTTTATGTTGACTAAACAGCTAACTGAACAGCTGTTTAGCTAGCCAAGTGGCGGGCCACTCACCTCCGCTCCCATCTTCCCAGTCCGTAAATGCGGTTATCGGCATCTTAAGTCAGGCAGGGGTCAAAACGAGGATGTCCAGTCCATAATCCAAACTCAGTTATCAGAAGCCAGAACAGTAGTCAGAAACCAAGCACCAAAACACAGAAATCTACCAATTGACAGGAGTTGACAGCCAGTTGACAGCAGGTGTAAATAGCTGTTAAATAGATATTAATAGTAAATAGATATTAATTAAAATTTTGAAACAAATAAATGCCTCGTATTTCCATACCTTTAGCCTTTCAAGAGAGCTTTCAAGATATGCATTGATAGAAGGTACTGACCAATCAGGTTCGAGCTGTATCTGTAACAAGAATTCTATGGGTATGGTTCCATATCCATAGCCAATGCCAAAACTCAAATATAAGTAAGATGAAATATCTTAAATTAAGGCTGCATATACTTGTTTTTTGTCTGAAAAGATATTTATTCTTGCTGTGCAGTTTTTGTGTAAGAAAATTTTTCATGCTTTCAGATAGTTTTTAACTTGTTTTAAGCAGTTTGGTAAGCCAAATTTTCTTGCTCTGTTGCCGGATAATTTTACTTAAAATAAACAAAAAATTTCTGGAAATAGATAACTTAAGTTAAAATTGGAAAAAAAATGTATGCCAATTAAAACAAGTAAACAACTATTTTAAAGCAAGTAAAATCTTACAGAAAACTGTCTTGTCAAAATTATCTTGTCAGAGAAAAACAAGCATATAGCCTTGATTTAAGATACTTTATCTTAGTAATATTTCATTTGTTTTGCAGTGTGACATACTATTGGCTACTTCAGCATAAACACACAAGTTAGTCTAATCTCTCTTTTACACACACACACACACACACACACACACACACACACACACACACACACACACACACACACACACACACACACACACACACACACACACCCCAGCATCATGATAAGCACCACAGCCTAAATGCCAGATATCAGAGAATGATACTCATCAACAATTAAAGTCCAATGCTGACAGCAGAACACAAAGCTACTGTCACAATCTGAGCATGGGGGATTCCGCCGTGCTCAGTCTCATTGCCGTTTTCCATATTTGTATAGTTGTTGTTTTTTCTGAGTTCTAGTTCCTGTTATTTTATCCTTGGTTGGCTTTCACAAATCTTGTATTGTTTCTTAACCCCAGAACACTTCCGCTATAAAAAGTAACACCATCACTTTCGCCGGGTAATTTTTACCCGATATAATATATCCAACAAAAAGTACTTGTCATAAAAAATAGATCAAAATATGACAACGCATGATAAATTAGAGTGGTTTTCTTTTATTTTCAACTGTGGCATGTGTAACAAAATGAAAAAAAAATGTCACAGGAGGACCTCCATAAAATGCTCCAAAATTACTGAAAAATTAGGAATTCATGAACAAAAAATTTCTAAAAAAAAAAAAAAAATAATGATACTGGAAGCTTGGTCTTTGGTCCACCCATTCCTGGGACATGTGAGACTGCCCTGGTGAAGGCACAGACTCCTTGACACACGAACAGCTGCTGGAGAAAGGAACAAAAAATGATATTTTTTAAGTGGGTAAAAATGACCAATTGACTAAAATATTGTTTTCACCATATGAATTCCCTTTGAAATCACCACTCGGTGATATTTATTCATAACCACTGCACTAAATAAGGATAGCATGCAAATTCCAGGACCACTTTTACTTACCTATTCCTTACAAGCAGTCTCACATATCCCAGGAATGGGTGGACCAAAGACCAAGTTCCCAGTATCATTATTATTTTTTTTTTTAGGAATTTTTTGTTCATGAATTCCTAATTTTTCAGTAAAGCATGTCCTCCTATGATATTTTTTTTCATTTTGTTACACATACCACAGTTGAAAATAAAAGAAAACCACTCTTATTTATCATGTGTTGTCATATTTTGATCTATTTTTTATGACAAGTACTTTTTGTTGGATATATTATATTGGATAAAAATTACCTGGCGAAAGTGACGGTGTTACTTTTTACAGCGAAAGTGTTCTGATTTTATACACAAACACTATCACGGGGTGAAATCCACCCAAAACGTACTTTACCCTCTTTCACTATTGCTGGGTGAAAATCACCCAAAAGCATGCCTGTAGGAAAAAGTGGGCTTTGGGGTAGGGAAACACCCACACCTTCAAAGATGTCAAAAACAATGGTGAAGCTACCCAGGGACCCATGACACTCAGAAAAATGCAACATATTGAAAATCATGTAAATACATTTGCTCGGGTGAAAATCACCCAAAAGCATGCCTGTAGGAAAAAGTGGGCTTTGGGGTAGGGAAACACCCACACCTTCAAAGATGTCAAAAACAATGGTGAAGCTACCCAGGGACCCATGACACTCAGAAAAATGCAACATATTGAAAATCATGTAAATACATTTGCTCGGGTGAAAATCACCCGGCGATATTGCTCTAGGGTTAAGTGTGACATATTTTCCTGTTTATGTTCATTGTAGTTTTGTTTTTTATATTTTTGGGGTTACTTGTATTTTTCCTTCAATCTTTATTTGTCTTCATTCTAGTTATCACATTTTATTTCTATTTTACCGGTTCTTTCTTTCTCTCTCTCTCTCTCTCTCTCTGTGGAGGAGGTGCTTCTGGCTGTGGCCGAGCAGCTGGGCCATGATGCGATCTGCTTTGTGTCCCGAATGAATAGAGCTGTAGTTGCGTTTCTGGCTGCTGAAGAGGATGTCCACACACTGGTTGCAAGCGGTGTTGTTATAGGGGAAACGTATGTACAGGTGTCCCCCTTATCTGTCCCATCAACGCGCATCACCGTCTCAGGTGTTCCACCTTTCATCAGTGACGAGCAGTTGGTGACGGAGCTCCGCAGATTTGGGAAGTTTGCGGGCCCGTTTAGAACTCTGACTTTGGGATGCAAGGAGACCAAGTTAAACCATGTGAAATCACTCAGGCGACAGGTGTTCATGTTTTTGGGCTCGCCAACTGCGACTCTGGAAGTGTCCTTCCGGGTCAAACACGGGGACAGCTCCTATATGGTGTATGCGAGCTCAGGACAGATGAAGTGTTTTGAATGTGGAGACGTGGACCATAAACGGTTCGCTTGTCCGCACAGGCAGCGGGCGGGGAACTCTGATGTAGCCACGGCTGGTGCCGGCGGTGCGCCCTCCGCTCACGCTGCTGCTGCGGACGGCGTGGCGGGGCCTTCCGCCGCAGCTGAGGCTGCCGGCGTGGCCTCCACTCCCACCGCTACTACGAACGACGTTGCGGGGCCTTCCGCCGGTCCTGCTCCGGAGCCTGCCGCTGTGACTGTGGACAGCCCAGCTGTGGCGCCCACAGCCCAGCTTACGGCCGGGAGCGTCGCTGGTGATGGCGCCCAAACTGTCACTGATGGTGCGTCAGAATCTCGCTGTGTGACATCAGCGGCTGTGCTTCCGGAGGCTGCTACCGTTTCACAGCAGGGGACGAAACAGCGACAGTCAGCTGCTGTGGGTGGCGTCCAGGAAAATGTGGCCCATGATGAATCCACTGGCCCAGATGAACCAAACAGTCAGCTGAGTTGTGCTGACGAGGAAATGGAATCTGATCCCGACACTGTGTCTAATACTGAGTCTATTGAGGCAAAATGCAGTACAAACACGAGTTTGTATTCACTGGAAGAAATAAATGCTTTTCTGGTTGAAACCTATAACAAGGCCATTAAAGTCACTGACTACTTCAGTGACACTGATAAATTCATTAAGTCTGTTAATGTGCTAAGAAGGCAGGTTGGTCTTGACCTCCTGGATGAAAGGAAACGTTTTCGCCTCAAGAAACACCTGACAGCCCTGCGTAAAGCAGCAGGGGGAATGGGGGTCAAGCGCGCCCGACAAGGAATAAATGGCGGTCGTTCCTCTGCCTGTTTTACACATTTTTGGGATATTGTTCGATCACACTTTTATATGACGTTTCTAATTGACTGCAAATGACTGTCACGGAACTGGATCTTTACTGGTCTCCTGCCGGCGCGCAGCACTATCTTTGCTGCCCGAGGATGGGGACTTGGCCTGGCTTGAAACGGGAGGCCTGTGGCTCTTCTTTGCACGGACTACAAGGTCACGGTTTACTCACCTGCAGGGCATGGATGCCCCAACGTTTTCTTTCTACAATCGACGAGCCTGCTGCAAAGATGACTTGCTTGAAAATCCCGCATGGTCTAAGGACTACAATCCATCTGAGATGAGGAAAATGTCTCTGGGACGGAAAACGGAACTGGCTGCGGGCGCACAGCGCTATCTCTGCTGCCGGAGGAAGGGGACTTGGCCTTGCTTAAGAACTGGAGGCCTGTGGCTCGTCTTTGCACGGACTACAAGGAAGACTCGGACTACTGCCACTGGCAATGTGGAATGGGTGGACTGCAAGGAATACTTTGTGTTGTGTGGGGGAGGGGGTTGACTTATGTTTGCACTTTTCCAATGTGAGACACTTGGTGGAATGATATTGGTGCTCTTACATTTTCTTGAATTGTGCAATAAAGGCATTTTTTAAAACTCAAACTCTCTCTCTCTCTCTCTCTCTCTCTCTCTCTCTCTCTCTCTCTCTCTCTCTCTCTCTCTCTCTCTCCGGGAGTGGTTTCAGGCTTTGGGTGAACGTTTCTCTTTTGGTTTGTTCATTTACGGTCCAAAGTATAAAGTGGCAAGGAAGTCTGCCCACATTTTGATGAACTTCCTATCTGGTACTGCTAAACTTGCCATCTGGCTGACAAGGAAAAATCGGACTACCAACGCTGGCAATGTGGATCCTGTGTCTGCTTTCAAGGCCTTGTTGAAAGTCAGACTCCAGGTGGAGTTCTCTTACTACCAAATGGTGGACAATTTGGAGGCATTCACCAGTCGATGGACTGTAGGGAACGTTTTGTGTTCTGTGGGTCAGGGGGATGAGTTATGTTTGCACTTTTGAGATGTGACACACTTGGGGCCGTGATATTGGTGTTCTTGCATTTTTGAATTGTACAATAAAGCTTTTTTTAAAAGTCAAAAGTCTCTCTCTCTCTCTCTCTCTCTCTCTCTCTCTCTCTCTCGTGCGCATGCGTGGGCGTTTGTGGGAGCAGGGGTGTGGAGTGGTGTCGAGTGAGTACTTTAAACTTTGTATTTTCTAACTTTTTCTCTATCTTGTGTGTTTGAGGTGTGTGTGTTTAATATAGTGGGTTGAGTGTGTGTGTGCTGGGGTGTGAGTGTTGGAGTGAGTGTGTTGGGGAACGGTAGCTTCTGCTGCCGGTTTTTCCCGGCCGGCATCATGCCGGTGATTGATGGTGGTGTGGAGTTTGAGCGCTTAACCCGGCGTCATGGCGTGAGAATCCTCCCGACAGTTCCCTGTTCTGTGGAGGAGGCCAGCCTCGCTGTAGGACAGGTGGTTGGGCATGGCAGCATAAAATCAGCATCGAGGATGAACAGCGCAATTGTGATCTTTCTGGATTCGACTGAAAAAGCTGATCAGGTGGTGGCACAGGGAGTGGTCATAGGTGACACTTTTACTCCCGTTTTACCGCTGGCGAACCCGTCTAGGAGGATCACCATCTCAAACGCTCCTCCTTTCGTTAAAAATGATCAGCTGATTAGAGAGTTGTCCCGTTTTGGCCAGGTTGTGTCCCCTATCAGAATGGTCTCTCTGGGTAGTAAATCACCCCTGCTGAAGCATGTTGTATGTCACAGGAGGCAGTGTTTCATGGTGTTGAAAGACAGCTCTGCTGAACTGAACGCGTCTTTTAATTTCAGGATTGACGGCTTTAGCTACTTGGTGTTTGCAACATCTGAAACCATGAAGTGTTTTGCGTGTGGCGCAGAAGGCCATCTTATTAGGTCATGTCCTGAAAAGGCGAACACAAAGAGCACTGGCGGTAAGAAAGGTGACGCCGCTGTTTCTGGTGGTCCGGAGGGTAGCGCTACATGTGGTGCGGCAGATGCCGCTGCGGCGTCGCGGCCGCGTCCGCGTCCGCTTCTACTTCTGCGGGGGCGTCCGCGTCCGCGTCCGCTTGTGCTGGGGCGGCCGCGGCCGCCTCTGCTGGGGTGGCCGCGGCGGGCGCGGTAGTTGCCCCCCCAAACAGTGATGGTGGGGAATTTCTGTCTGGCGGCAGCTCTGATCATTGTGACGAGCCTGTCGCCCGGGGTAAACAGGTGGAGGGTGTAAGTAAAAGTGCAGTTAAACGAAGGAACGTAAATGAACAGACTTTGCAGGCGGGGGAGGAGCGGTTTGAGGCTGTAGGGGACACACAGAGCAAACACTGCATGACAAACGTTGCAGTTCATGAAGAAATGCAGGAATGTAGTTTTGCTGAAGAGGATCCTTTTAAAGCTGCACAAAAAAGAAAAAGTGCTGAAAACTTACAGAGCTCTGCTAAATCTAGTAGGGTTGGGAAGTTAGATTTACTAGATGAGAGCGTCTCTGACGAAAGTGGAGCTGAGTCTGAAATGATGCAGACGCAGACGCAGGAGGAGCAAAGCTCCTATTGTTTTTCCAAAATTAGGCAATTTCTCCAGGTGACCAAGGGGAGCAGAGCTGTGAAAGTGGAAAATTACTTTCCAGATCTGGAGTTATTTGTGGCATCAGCTCGCAAGCTGATGAAACTGAATGATGGGAATGAGACTTTTACTGATCAGGAAATTTTTCGTTTAAAGAAACTGGTTGTCAAACTGAAATCACAAATTACTAACAGTCATGTTGACTCTTAGTTTGTTTCTTCCCTTTTATGCTATGTGTGTGTTTTTTTACTGTACCCTATTTTTATCCTTTTTAATGCCCCACCTTAGAATTGGCACTCTCAATATTAATGGGGCCAGGGATGATGTAAAAAGGGCCTCTTTATACAAGCTTTTTAATTTAAAGAAACTTGACGTGCTGATGGTCCAGGAGACTCACAGCACTGTGGACATTGAGAGCCATTGGAGAAAAGAGTGGGATGGCTGCATTTTTTTTAGCCACAAATCCAGTAGCAGTGGGGGGGTGGCTGTACTTTTCTCTAGGGGTTGTGTGCCTGTCTCTTATGAGGTAGAAGAGGTGGTGAGAGGTCATTTCCTCTTATTAAAGGTACAGTTTGAAAATGTGAACTTCGTTTTTTATAAACGTGTATGTGCCAACACAGAGAGCAGAGAGGATCAGGGTCTTTGACGTGCTTTCGGATACGGTTAAGTCCTGTGATCCAAATAGTTTTTTATTTCTGGGGGGTGATTTTAACTGTACATTAAACCACAGACTAGACAGGAACCATCAGGAGCCTCACCCTGCTTCTGCCAATAGGCTGAGAGAACTGGTGAAAACACATGAAATGGCCGATGTGTGGAGATCACATCATGGGGACCAGAGGCAGTACACCTGGAGCCATGTCAAAGATAACCTTTTATCTATGGCTAGGTTAGACCGTTTTTATGGTTTTAAACATCAAATGAGTGTTTTTAAAAATAGTTGTATCTGTCCTGTTGGTTTCACTGATCACTGCCTGCTGTTTTGTTCTGTGTTTATTGAAAATGTAAAGTGTAAGAGTGCTTTTTGGCATTTTAACAATACACTTTTAAATGATGTGTTTTTTAAAGAGGTTTTTCATGATGTTTGGAAGTCACACAGGGAACAAAAACCCTCTTTTAGTTCTCTCCAATTGTGGTGGGATTTTGGTAAGGCCCAGATAAAACAACTCTGCCAACAGTACACTCAAAATGTCACTCGTAGCTTGACCCAATCCTTGAAAGTTCTGGAGACTGAGGTGGTAGAACTAGAGGAGTTGCTCAGTTCTACAGGAAAACAGGAGCACTTAGAGGCTCTCAAGTCAAAAAGGTCAGCCTTGGCTAGCTTGCTAGGGGTCACCGCACAGGGTGCTCTGGTCCGCTCACGCTACATGGATGTAGCTCTGATGGACTCGCCCTCCCAGTACTTTTTTGGACTGGAGGGGAAAAATGGACAGAGAAAGCTCATTCACTCCTTGTTGGGCGATGACGGGAGAACAATCTCCACAGCAGCAGAGATCAGGAAACACGCTGCTAGCTTTTACAGTAAATTGTTTAGAGCAGAGTGGAGGGAGGACACGTCACTGGGCCAGGTTTTCCTTGATGGTCTTCCAGTGCTCTCAGAGGACCTTGTTGCCGGCTTGGATGCTCCACTGTCTCTGTCTGAGCTGCATACGGCGCTAATGAGCCTCCAGAATGGAAAATCACCAGGCATAGATGGTCTCTCTGTGGACTTTTTTAAGGAATTCTGGCCCCTGCTTGGTCCAGACCTGCTGGAGGTTCTCCAAGATAGCTTGGAAAGGGGGACCCTACCCACGACCTGCAGGAGGGCCATCATCACACTGTTGCCGAAAAAGGGGGACCTCCAGAGCCTAAAGAACTGGAGGCCAGTCTCTCTGCTCTGCACAGACTACAAGATTCTCTCAAAAGCTCTGGCCCGAAGACTGAGAAAGGTGATGAGCGAGCTCATTCATGTAGACCAGACTTACTGTGTGCCTGGCAGGCTGATTAGTGACAACGTCACTTTAATTCGGGATATTTTGGAGGTCTCTGGTTCATTGGCGGTAGAAACTGGTTTGATTTCAATTGACCAGGAAAAGGCGTTTGATCGGGTTGAACACCAATATTTATGGACAGTTTTAACAGCTTTTGGGTTCAGCCCAGGCTTCATAGCCAGGATACGGGTCTTGTACAGTGACATTGAGAGTGTGCTGAAGATAAATGGGGGCCTGTCTGCCCCTTTAAAAGTCCAGAGGGGGGTTCGGCAGGGCTGCCCTCTCTCAGGGATGCTGTACTCCCTCGCCATAGAGCCTTTGCTTCACTGCCTGAGAAGGGATCTATCAGGAGTTACTTTTCCTGGCTGTGACACCACGTTCAAGCTGTCGGCCTATGCAGATGATGTAGTCATTCTGCTAAACAAGCAGAGTGACATTGACGTTCTGGTTAGGAGTGTCAATCTTTTTGGCCAACTTTCCTCTGCAAAAATAAACTGGGGAAAAAGCGAGGCTCTGATGGTGGGGGAGAAACTAGAAAATCAGCTTACGCTGCCGGGTGGGTTGATTTGGAAAAAAGGAGGTTTTAAGTATCTTGGTGTCTTTATTGGAAATCAGCAGTTTGAGCAAAAAAATTGGGATGGGGTCATAGAGAAGATTAACGGGAGACTAAACAAGTGGAAGTGGCTAATGCCAAGAATATCTTTTAGAGGAAGAGTGCTCATTTTAAATAATCTTGTTTCCTCATCCCTGTGGCACCGCCTCATGTGCATGGACCCCCCTGCTGGTTTGTTGTCCAAAATTCAGTCTGTTTTGGTGGACTTTTTTGGGGGGGGTGGACTCCACTGGGTTCCTCAAGCCCTGTTATTTCTTCCCAAAGAGGAGGGGGGGCAAGGAGTGATTCATTTAGCTAGTAGAGGTGCTGCTTTTAGACTGACTTTCATACAGAGACTGCTGACGGGCCCCCAGGACCTGGTATGGAGGCCTTTGGCCTGTGTTATTTTACAGAGAGTCCTTGGGCTTGGGCTAGACCTCCCTGTGTTTTTAATGGATTTTAAGAACTCTAATGCACTGTCTTTACCCAGTTTTTACCGCAGTCTCTTTTCAGTGTGGACTCTTTTTAAAAAACAAAGAGGGCCATGCGATTCCCTCTACTGGTTGTTGAGGGAGCCGCTGGTTTTTGGTGGTCGCCTTGGTGTCCTGCCGGGAGTTGGAAGGACCTTCCTTGATAGGCTGTGTTCCAGGAACGTTCTCACTCTGAAGCAAGTGGTGGAACTGGCTGGTCCTGGCCTCAACAACGCCTCAGCTTTAGCAGCTCATCTTGGTGTCAGGTCGAATCGTTTCATCGATGGTCTTCTTGCACACTGGAAACAGGAGCTTCATGGACTTGAGCACTCCCTACTCTTGGACTTTAGCAATGGCACGCTGCAGCCAGAAAGCACTGACCCCTTTCCCTCTCTCACGCTCTATATGGACTTTGACGTCGCTCCTTGCTCCTTACTGGCATTCTGTGCTCCCACTGGTGTGGACTTTGGAGGAGCCAGTGGTAAGGCACTCTACAGACTGGTGGTGATGGCACTCAACAAGGACCGATTGAACACCTGTGTGGACACTCCTTGGAGAGCCTATTTTAAACTAGGAAAAGGGCATCGGCCTGCCTGGAGGGCTCTTTACAAAGCCCCTCTCCCTAAGAGGCATGGAGACTTACAGTGGAGGGTCCTGCATGGTATTATAGCTGTCAATGCTTTTGTTTCTGTGATTAACAGCAGTGTCAGTGATCAGTGTGTTTTTTGTTCCTCTAGGGAGACTGTTTTTCATTGTTTTATTGAATGTCAGCGCCTGAGTGGCCTCTTTGAACTTCTCACAGAACTTTTTCATATTTTTAAGGAAGTTTTCTCTAAGCAGGTTTTCATTTGTGGTTTTATGTACAATCGTCGTTTTAAGCAGAAGTGTCAACTACTGAACTTTGTTTTAGGGCAGGCAAAGTTGGCTATCTATGTAAGCCGGAGAAGAAAACTTGAAAATGTTGAGAATGATGTTGATGTCAAAATTTTATTTGTGAGGCTACTTAAAGCCAGAATCAGGCTGGACTTTCAGTTTTTTATGGGGAATGGGGATGTGGAAGGTTTCAGGACCCTCTGGTCCCTGGAGAATGTCCTCTGTTCAGTTCATGATGGACAGCTTTTTTTGGGGCGTTTTTTGGGGGATTAATTTTCTGTGTAACATAGCATGATATAGAAATTGTATTGACTGATGGACAAGTGTGTTTATTAAAGATCTTTTAAAAATCAAAAAATCTCTCTCTCTCTCTCTCTCTCTCTCTCTCTCTCTCTCTCTCTCTCTCTCTCTCTCTCTCTCTCTCTCTCTCTCTCTCTCTCTCTCTCCGGGAGTGGTTTCAGGCTTTGGGTGAACGTTTCTCTTTTGGTTTGTTCATTTACGGTCCAAAGTATAAAGTGGCAAGGAAGTCTGCCCACACTTTGATGAACTTCCTATCTGGTACTGCTAAACTTGCCATCTGGCTGACAAGGAAAAATCGGACTACCAACGCTGGCAATGTGGATCCTGTGTCTGCTTTCAAGGCCTTGTTGAAAGTCAGACTCCAGGTGGAGTTCTCTTACTACCAAATGGTGGACAATTTGGAGGCATTCACCAGTCGATGGACTGTAGGGAACGTTTTGTGTTCTGTGGGTCAGGGGGATGAGTTATGTTTGCACTTTTGAGATGTGACACACTTGGGGCCGTGATATTGGTGTTCTTGCATTTTTGAATTGTACAATAAAGCTTTTTTTAAAAGTCAAAAGTCTCTCTCTCTCTCTCTCTCTCTCTCTCTCTCTCTCTCTCTCTCTCTCTCTCTCTCTCTCTCTCTCTCCAGGGTTGCAGCTGTCAGTGGCACGTCCAAGTTTTACCCTGGTTGTGGGCAGTGCCCCTGTCAAGCTGTTAGCCCCGTCTCCTCTCCTCATGACTCACAGCAGATTGTAATCACTTCCACCTCCTGTCCGCCCATGTGATTTACACCTGATGACACTTGGTATAATTAATTGCTTGCCTTACTTAAGACTGCCTACTTCATCCACTCCTTGTTGGAGTCTCATCAGGAATCCATGTTTGCTGGAACCCTGTTCCTGTTCCAACACCAACCTTGCCTTCTTCTTGTTTTGTCTGTAAGTTTATGTTGAGCACTGTTTGGACTTTGTGTTTTTTCTTATCAAATACCGCAAGCTGCAGTTCAACACTTGGGTCTTTGTTTCTGCCCCGAGGGACAAATCATGACAGTAGACTCCGACCCCTTTGAGACCAAGCTGCTGCAGTTTGTGGTTCTTTTTGTTTTCACTCCCCTGTGTTATCCGGAGCATTCACCATGCCCCCAGCCCGCTGGCCGTCAGCCAACAGAGGGGGATCAGTGACCGGGACCCTGAGCCTAGAGGAGGAATGGGCCGCCAAATTTATCCAAGAATTTGTGACTGAAGCTCTCACCTCCCGCAGCCCAAAAAAAGAGTCTGGGAGAATGTGGAGGTAGCAGTTGGCATTGCTGAGGCACATCCCGGATTGAGAAAGTATCTCCAGTACGCAGATTTGTTGTCCACTGTCTCAGCGCTCCAGCTGTCCTTCCCCGAGCTGATGATGGGGCCGCACTTGGTGGGTCCAAAGCCAACAAGAAAGCGCTCTCAGTGAGAGACGTCTTTCTCCTCCCTCTGCTCGCCTGCTCCTGTGTCTGCTTCTCCTGCTCCGAGACACCGCTCTTCCGGGACTGCCTCTGCTCCTCCTCGGGTTGTGGCAGGACTGGAATGCCCGGAGAAGAGCCGCCTGGGTCAGCCGCCTCCTGTTTCCCACCGCTACCCAGTGAAACACCGGAACGCCTCCACCTTTCAGCCAGCAGTTTCCCCTGCGCCGAGCCAGACAATCCCCATGGCAGTTCCTCTCTCCTGTTCTTCGTTGCCGGCTGTCCCATTAGCCTCCTCCTCCTCCTTTGCTGTTGTGACTCCCATCATCTTGGCGTTTCCTTCCGCTGCTGAAGGTCCGGTTGCCCCCATCCCGGCTCCTCTTGTCGCCATGTCTGCAGGGGTGGCTCCTCTACTTTCCTCTGGGAGGACCTCAGCCACTGAAGTCAGAGGGCTGAAACTACACCAGCTGCAGCAGAGAACATCGTGCCCTGGGAACTCAGGCAAGTGTTTTTTCATTTTCCTTTACCAAAACATGAATTATCTTGCCTGACTCCCAGTGGTGTGGCTCAGACTATGCAGTTCTCTGAGTCCTCACCACCTGCTGCAGCTATAGACTGTTCACCTGCTCTCCCTGTGTCTCCTCCTTTGCCCCCTGAGTGTCCCTGGTCCTAGGTTCGAGCCGCCGGACGATGGAGGAGCCTGTGGCCCTGGAGGACCTGGTTCCAGCCCTGCAGCCATGGTCCGGATGGAGGGAGAGCACTGTTACTGAGCTGAAGCCTGTGCCGACGATGGAGCATTCCCTGGCCTCAGCAGTTCAGGATCAAGCACCAGCAGGGAGACGACCTCCTGTGTCCACGCCGGGCGAGCCACCTGCATGGGCCACTTCACTGGGGGGATCCCAGGACTGCATCTTCCACCATGCCTGCTGCAAAGGCTGTCACAGCAGAGCTGAAGCTGGACCTCCAGAGGGCCGGGCCCGAGACATCGCTGCCTGGATCGACGGAGTCCTGGACGGTGGTGGAGCTTGAGCTCAGGCAAGTACTCTTCTTTGTTTTTACTGTCTCTATGTTGGAGAGATCTTGCCTGGCTCTTGGTGGGGAGAGCCAAGTGCAGCCGTCAGCTGTACCTGAGCTCACCTCGCCGGCCACCACTGCCGCCGGTGATCCTGACCCTGTCTCTTTGTCCCTCCTACCGGAGTCTTTCCCCAGGGTCACTGAAGTTCGTCCAGCTTCGCCAGAGGTCTCCGTGGGTCCAGCCTCAACACCTAAGATCTCCATGGGTCCAGCTCCTTCAACTGAGGTCTTTGCGGGTGCTCTGTCCCAGCCCGGGATCTCTGTGGGTGCTGCTCTCCCTCTAGCTGAGGTCATCACGGGTGCTCTGTCCCAGCCCGGGACCTCCGTGGGTGCTGCTTCTCCTCCAGCTGAGGTCTCCGTGGGAGCTCCGTCCAGCCCAGGATCTCCGTGGGTGCAGGTCATCCTCAGTCTGGGTCTTGGTGGGTGTTGTGTCCCAGTCGGGGGCCATTGTGGGTACTGCGTCCTAGACTCAGTTCAATGTGGGTGCTGCATTCCAGCTTGGGCCCACTGTGATTGTCACACCCCAGCCCAGGGGCCACCGTGGATGCAGCTTTGGCCCAGTCTGGGTCCATCGTGGGTGCAGCTTTGGCCCAGTCTGGGTCAACTGCGGGTGCAGCTTTGGTCCAATCAGAGTCCACTGTGGGTGCAGCTACGCTCCTGTTCAGGGCCACCGCGGGTGCTGCCACGCTCCAGCCCGGAGCCACTGCGGGCGCTGCTTTGTACCGCTGTGGATCCCTCTCCTCTGCTTGACGCCGTCAGGGTTTCCCCTCCTCTGCCTGATACTGTCAGGGTTCCCCCTCCTCTGCCCGGGGCCATCATGGTCACCTCTCCTTTTCCTGGGGTCATCAGTGGTTCCCCTTTCCCTGTGGCCACCGGGGCTCCTGTTCCTGTCCCTGTGGTTTCCATTGGCCGGCCATCTGTTCCATTCTCTTCCCCAATTATCCAACTTAATCCACCACCTATTCATCCCTGCTGGGCAACCGCCTCCTGGACTTTCCCATCTGTTGAGGTGGCTGAAGGACCCTGGCAGGCTGCCAGACAGACTGTGCCGCTGGGTTGGGTGGCCCACGTTTTCCGGCAGGCCACCCGACTCTTTCCATCATGTCATCTGCCAGCTTTGGTCAGCACCTGTAAACATGGACTGTTATCTCCATGCCAATGATGCACTGACAGTCTGTCAGTGCGTGAGCGGCTGCAGCCCAGCGGCACTCTTTTTACTTTCCCTTTCGGAGTGGCAGTGGGAGCCTAGATTGAATGAAAATGGCATGTTCCAAGTTTGCTGCTAAAAGAAAAATGGACAGTGAAAATCGACAATTCAAAGATGAATGGAGTGAGCAATTTGCATTTGTTCTCCCTCCTACCAGCAGAAGACCAATGTGCTTAACATGCCAGAAGACCACAGCTTGATAAAGATTTACAATTTCGAACGGCATTATGAGAACAAGCCTAAGAATTCTGAAGAGACATTTCCTCAAAATTTAGAGGTAAGAATAACAAAAATAAATGCACTGAAATCGTCATATCAAGCTGCAAGCTTGTTACATCTATGAAACAACAAAAAGCAACAGCGTTGTGAAAGTCTGTTCTGAAAGTGGCTGCCTTCAGCAGCTCCTCCCACAGCAGAGCAGCCCGATGACATAGGTGTAAATCATGGGGGCCGGGGGGGATTTTTTTTCTTTAAAATTTGCAGCTTTTATAATAAATGTGTAACTTTTCTCATTAATTTATTATATTTATAAATGTAAAACTTTTTTTTGTTGTAAATTTGCCTCTTTTCCTCTCATAAATCTGCTGTTTTTGCATCTTAAATCTGTAATTTTTTCTTCTAAATTGGTAACCTTTTTATAATGAGTTTTTTTCTTGTAAATTTACATATTTTTTTCTTACTAAATTTGCAACTTTTTTCTAGTAAACTTGACTTTTTGTAAATGTGCAGTTGTTTCTTTTAAATTTGCATTTTTTTTCTCATAAATTTATGATTTTTTTTCTTGTAAATTTGATGCACGGAGTAGCCCATATCCCAATGGGCCGCTTCATTGATGGGCCGGTATTCTAGTTGGAAGTAAAATTAATTAACATCAATATAATCAGATAATCTGCAGCAGGCATGTTGTTAGCACTATCCCAATGTTTAATAGCCCTAAATTTTCAATAAGTCCTTACAGACACAACATGTGCCTAAGATCTGGAAAGATGCCGTGGTTGTTCCCGTTCCAAAATCCAGCTGTCCTAAAACGGTAAACGACTTTAGACCAGTTGCTTTGACTTCAATTTTAATGAAAATTTTTGAAAAACTGGTCAGACGTGAGGTCCTAAGGCAGACTGAACATGCATTGGATCCTCTGCAGTTTGCCTATAGGCCTCACAGAGGAGTGGAGGATGCCACTGTCACTATGTTTAACATGCTTTTTAAACATCTGGATTTTAATGGGACACACGCCAGGCTTTTATTTGTGGACTTTTCTTCCACCTTTAATACAATCCAACCTCATATTTTAGTTGAAAGGCTCCTGCAACAATTTGATTTGAGCAATAATCTGGTGGGTTGGATTCTGGATTTCTTAACCAACAGGACGCAGAGAGTAAGGGTCAATGGTACATTGTCTGACCTAAAGTGCTCTTCTACTGGCTCTCCTCAGGGGTGTGTGTTGTCACCACTACTCTTCATCCTGTACACAAACATGTGTCAGAGCAGTCATGACAACAGACACATTATAAAGTATGCTGATGACTCAGTCATTGTCAGTCTCCTCCAGGATGGTGAGAGTGGCCACGGCCCAGTAGTTGATGATTTTGTTCACTGGTGTGAGGATTCCTACCTGCAGCTGAATACAACAGAAAAGAAAGATATGATTATTGACTTTAGGAGGAAAACTCCCAGGTACAAAGTCACCATACTAAAAGGCCAGACCACCGAATGTGTACAATCGTACAAATATCTTGGGACAATTATTGATAGTAATTTAAACTTTGAAGTGAACTGTGAAAGGGTGTGCAAAAAGGGTCAGAAAAATTTGTATTGCTTGAGGAAACTTGCACGCTTCCAAATTGACCGAACCATAATGACAATGTTTTATCGGGCTTCTATTGAATCTGTTTTATCCTTTTCTTTAGTGTCATGGTTTGGTCAGATAAAACTGAAACAGAGGAAGTCCTTGGATCAGGTAGTTAGATGGTCCAGTCGTTTGCTTGGTGAGTCACAGCTGAGCCTGACATCCCTGTACACCAGACAAGTACAGAGGATGGCTGCCTCCATTTTAAATGATGACTCCCACCCTTTGCACTGCAACTTTCAGCTTCTTCCCTCCAGACGGAGGTTTGCTGTCCCAAAAAGTAAAACCCAGCGCTACAAAAACAGTTTTGTCCCTGCTGCTGTCAAAGAGTTGAACAAGCTATAAAAATATATTGTACATATTTTATATTTACTTATTTTGTATGATGTCACTTAGGTTCTAAATATTTTATTGGGTTTTAGACCTTTGAGTTTTTTAACCTCTGACTAGTTTTTAACTTTTAACTTTAATATGACCCCTCTCTCTTACCTCTGGTTTCTCCCTCATCTCTTTGTCTTTTTATACCCTGTTTGATGGAGCCTTGAGTATTTTTATCATGTTTATAGTCAGCTTCATGTGTGCCTGTGTCTGTGTCTATGTTGAATGTAATTAGTGGCTTGTAAATATGGTTGTCACCAGACTGCAAAACAAATCTACCTACGGGTACAAATAAAGTAACCTGAACCTGAACCTAAATGTGCCTGACTGAACTACACACCAGAGCATCCCTCACAATTTGGTGCCAGTAATGATTAGTCCGACTGAAAGACAGACTGACAGCATTCAACAGGGTGCGGGACTCCAGAAGGTGTGTTCACATTTTGGTGGTTAACAAATGGCAGAAATTGATAGAAGAGGTGATTTTCCCAAAGAAAAATGAGCCAAATAGCACAGGTGAGAGAAGAGGAGGCTGCAGAGGAGTGTGTTCTTACTACAAGGCAAGGCAAGTTTATTTGTATAGTGCTTTTCGTGTACAAGACAATTCAAAGTGCTTTACATAAAAACATTAAAGCATTAGAGCAAGTTGCAAAAGGAATACATAAGAATTTAAAAGCAGACTCAAAAGTAAATTAAAGAGAAACAAAAGCAGGCTAAAATTGAATACGACAGAAATAAAAATTTACAGTGCATTGTAGGAGATTGACAGTTGTTCAACTGTAAGGCCACGGCAAATAGGAGAGTTTTTAATCTGGATTTAAAGCAGCTTAGAGTTTCAGCAGCCCTGATGCTTTCTGGGAGTTTGTTCCATATGTGAGGGAAATAAAAACTAAACGCTGCCTCACGTGTTTGGTTCTAACTCTGGGCACAGATAGTAGGCCTGACCTTGATGATCTGAGGGCTCTGGGTGGTTCATAATGGACTAGCAGATCTGAAATATAATTTGGCCCTAAACCATTCAGAGCTTTACAATATACTGCTCAAAAAAATAAAAAGAACACTTTTTAATCTGAGTAAGTTTTGGAGTGTTTTGAATTCAGCCCTCTGTAGGTTGTAGGTTGATAATTTTCATTTCCATCAAAAGATGTGGCATCTTTTCATTCTTAACACATTATTCAGTCCATATCAGTGTAGATACCCAGCTTATTTTTTCCCATTAAAATCTGATGTGTTTTCAAAGTGTTCCTTTTATTTTTTTGAACAGTATACAGTATATCTTTATATCTACAGCAGAGAGGCTGTGAGATTTTCAGCACCTCAGGTTAGTGAAGTGGCTCTTGAATAAATTCTATAATATTTAGCTGCTATCAAATAGTTCACAATTCTGACTCCCACGTATTTTTTCTCATATACTGAAAAACTAATTAATTCCTCATTATGAAGGTTTTTAAATAAAGTTCTAAATTTCCAAGAAAAAGTTAGCTACATGAACCTACACTATATGTTAATATGAAAATTTATAAGCAAAAGCTGCAATTTTTATGGTTAAAAAGGAAAAAAATACGTTCAGAAAGTTCTAAAGTTAAAAAAAATATGATTTTTTTTTTACATGAAGAAAATCACATTTATAGAAAAAGCTGCATATTTATAATAGCCTAAACATTCCTAGTAGTTACCAGTTATCTTGATTTTAAGATCAAATACTGCTCCATGCAGATTTTTGTGGACACAGTTTGGTGAAAAAGCTTCTTTCCACAGTAGATGTTGCTGAATGAAGAAAAAAAACCTTGCTTGTTCTCAGGTGATTTATTATTTTAACAAGGAAGATGGTAGTGATGATGGACTCACAAATTTAGTGTAAGGTAAAGCTTATAAATGTAATTTAAGTATAAATTAGCAAGAATAAAGCTGTCAAATATGACAAAGGAGGCCAATTTACAAGTAAAATAGAAAATTTGTGAGACTTACAATTTTGTATGAAAAACATAATAAATGCAGGGGAGAAATGACACATTTCTACGAAAACTAATAAATTCACAAGAATGAAGTCAAAAATTTAAAGAACAAAAGCTGCAGATTACTATAAATGTTTTAGTTTTTCCCATTTTCTATGCAATTAGTGAGGTTTTTCTTGTAAACATTCTCTGACATTTTTAACTTTTTTTTTCTGGTAAATTTGTGATACAGACATGCATATATTGTAACAGGACAAAAAATCTATATGGGGAAATTACACAATGATATGATATTACTGACACTGAACTGACATGACACTATATATATTACTGTTACATACTAGGTTAAAGTTGTCTATTGAATAGCTGTTTTGTTTCTGTAGAATTTTTATACCACTGAACTGAATTGATGTTCCCGTTTGTGATTTATCTTTCAGTTTCTCATTAATTTGTCAGCTGGTTTACTGTGGTGAACTACGTAAGTTCTATATTCTTGTCAAAACATGTCTGCAATAAAAACTATTGGATAAAAATAGAAGTTTTGCTCCAGTTTCCACCACTTGGCAAAAAGTGGGCTGGTCTTGGGCATGACACTCCCAGGCCTGGGCCCAGGTCCCACTCCGGCCCTGCGTGAGAATTTCATCCTTCAACGTACACAAAACCTTTCATACTGTCATGTGTCTGAGCGTGTGTTTCACAGAGCTCAGACTCTCACTTTATTTCTAAGTTTTGTATGTCTGTTATTACTATTATGTTGTCAGTTTTTGTATATTTTTTGGTTTTGCGACAAGAGCCTTTCCTCTTTCTCCAGACACTCTCCACCAGCTGCTCACTGCCTGCTCTTCTGCCATCTCAGCTGTGAGCAGTTGTAATTAGGTCACTGGCTCACTCAGTGGCATGCACCTGCCGCTCATTTACTGCCCGTTATTTAAGGCTGCCTGCACATTCTCTCAGTGTGGCAGCTTGTCAATTCTTTATTGTCAATCGTCTGATGTCTATGGACTATTGGACTTATTTCTCCTCCCCTCTCGCAGTGTGATCTCTGCCCTGGAGAGTTCCCCACTGTAAGTTACTTTAAGTTTGCATTTTTTGTGTTCCGTGCACAGTTTTTGTATTTTCTGTTCTTGTTAATAAATATCACTAAACAGTTCAGCACCTGAGTCATTCTGTCTGCCCCAAAGGTGCCAATTCCTGACAGAATATTGCCGCCATGTTAGACCCAGCTGCTGTTTAGTATATTTTCGCCCTTTTCCCTTTTTGTGTTTTTTCGTCTTTCACTCACCTGCTTGTTGGAACTTGATGAATTCAGCAGGTGGACGGGGTTTTCCGATGTGCCTGGGGTGGGGGTACTGCCGAACTCTCATGGAGACTGATGGGCTAATCTCCACGGCACGCACTTATTCTACCCCAGAGGACACACTATGGTATCTGGAGTTCACCGCGGCAGTGGCTCGCTGGTGTCCACAGCTTATGGAACACGCTGAGGGGACAGAAAGGATTTCTCAGGTGGCTGCACTGCAACGCGCGAATGGTGGGTGGACAAAGAATTCCTTGGAGAAGCCTGGGCACGTGCCAAAGGGGAGGTGCTCTTGGGGCTCCGTTGCCTCTACTCCTCACCAGCCTCCGGCGCATGTTCCTCTCTCATCAACTCCACGAGGCCAGCATCGTCCAGTTTCGGACTGCTGGAAGAACACCATCCCCTCCTCACCAGCAGCCCCTCCTTCATCGGAGCGGAAGACTCCCGCAGCAGCGCACTCTAAGCGTTTCTTTTCTCCAGCTGATTTCCCAGCTTCTCCCCGTTGCGCAGCTGCTGCCTCCCGCTTCCTCCCGGCAACTCCTCCCGCTGCTGGGAGGCTCAATGCATCCTCTCTGGCTCTGTCCACCTCCATATCTACAGAGGCAGCTCCTCCACGATCCACTGAGGGGCCCAAGTCCACCATAGCCACAGAGAGGGGTGACGCTACAGCAGAAAACATCGAGTCCTGGGAAACAAGGCACATTTCTTTTCATTCTATTGCAATTTTTGATGAAATGCCTGGCCTAATTCCTGGCAGAGAGACTCAGGATGTGCAGTCCCTGAGCTTTCTCCACCTGCTGTGCTTAATAAATCCTCACCTGCCCTCTCCATGTCTCCTCTTGTTGCCTCTGAGTGTCCACCGGCCCTGGATCAGAACTGCCGGACAATGGAGTAGCCTGTGACGCTGGAGGACTAGACTACAGCCTAGCAACCACACCATGGACAGAGGGAAGGTACTGAACCCGAGCTCACTACGCAGAGTCCAGCGCCAACGGTGAGCCAGACCCCAGCTGCCACGCTGGATGAGCCTCCTGCGTGGGTCACTCTGCCTGGGGCCAAAAGGACTGCAACCACCATCATGCCTGCTGCGGAGGCTGCCGCAGCAGAGTTTGAAGCCAAGCCTGGCTCTTGGTGAGGAGAGCCGGGTGCAGCCACCCACTGCATCTGTGCTCGCCTCGCCGGGCTCCGCTGCTGCCGGTGACCCTGACTCCCCTTCTCTGTGTGTCTTGTCTGAGTTTTCTCCCAGGGTCACCTGGAATGTTCCAGCAATGCCAGAGGTCTCCGTGGGTCCAGGTTCGTCACCCGAGGTCGTCCAGGGTCCAGCTTTCCTTGCTGTAGAGGTCATCGTGGGTGCCCTGTCCCAGCCCGGGACCTCCCCTGGGTGCAGCTTCTCCTCTGCTGAAGGCCGTCATGTGGGTCCCTCCTCGGTCCGAGTCTCTGTGGGTGCTGCGTCCTGGCCAGGGACCCTCATGGGTGCTGCTCCCCAGCATCAATCTAATGTGGGTGCTGTGCTCCAGCTTGTGCCTGCCACAGGCACTACGCCCCAGCCTGGGGTCCACCGGGGGTGCAGCATTGGCCCAGCCCAGGCCCACTGGGGGTGCAGCATTGGCCCAGCCCGGGTCCACCACGGGTGCTGCAGAGCTCCAGCCCGGAGCCACCGCAACTGTCGTCCAGCCCAGGACCACCAAAGCTGTTGTGGTCCCCCTTCCTCCTCTGCCAGATGCCGTCGTGGTCCCCCTTCCTCCTCAGCCAGATGCTGTTGTAGTTCCCCATCCTTGTCCACCACCTGACACCATTGTGGTTCCCCTCCTCTGGCCCTGCTTCCCGTTATTGGGTCTTCCCGTGGAAGCCTCCTCCTGGGTCACCCCTCCAGTCCTGATGGGTTAAAGACTCTGGCCGGCCGCCCGAAAGGCTGTGCCACTGGGTCGGGTGATCCATTTTCTCCGGCAGGCATTCCATCTGGCCATCCGGCTGGCCTGGGACTTCGGCCGGCCGCTTGAACTGTCTGGGGGGCCCAAGGCCTTGATGTAGCATGGGTGCGGGTCCTGAGCTGGCTCTATGTTTTTGTTCCCCCCTAACAAGTTCCCCCCACCTCCCACCCTGACTGGTGTATTACTGTACCATTTCTTTTTTTTGGGGGGGGGGGGTTCTTTGGTGTTAACTGGGGGTGTCTGGTTTCCACCCCTTAAAGGGGGGGGGCTCTGTCATGTGTCTGAGTGTGTGTTTCACAGAGCTCAGACTCTCTCTTTAGTTCTGTTTTGTATGTCTGCTATTATTATTATGTTGTCAGTTTTTGTATATTTTTTGGTTTTGCGACAAGAACCTTTCCCCTTTCTCCAGACACTCCCCACCAGCTGCTCACTGTCTGCTCTTCTGCCATTTCAGCTGTGAGCAGTTGTAATTAGGTCACTGGCTCACTCAATGGCATGCACCTGTTGCTCATTTACTGCCAGTTATTTAAAGGGCCTCTATCATGCTATTTTAAGCCTTTCAGAGTAAACTATATGCATGTATGTGATAGTATATTACCTTTGGTACACTGGGGAATGAATTTCTTATGAAATAGGAGTTATTTTCGCGAGCCTGGAAGTAAGATGCCTCGATCTCTGAGGCTCTGCCTCTCCTTCTTGTGGCTGCCGCCCATTTCATGACGTAACCCCTGAGTCGGCTGCTGCAGCGTGTCGCTGGGTTCCGCCCACGAAAACAAGGAAGGCTGAACAAACTCCTAAATCTCTCACAGCCAAAGACACATTTGCGCCACTTAGAAGACATTGTCTTACGTAAAAAAGCAAACAGTTGTTGTTACTGAGCAGATTAGGTGCGAGAGGAACTACTTCTTCACAGCGTCAATGCTAAAGTGAAAGAGTTTTGCCGATCACCGCTCTGTTAGCTGCGCGGAGAAAGTGGGTGTGTGCGTTAGCCTGGGGGCAGTGCTGGCAGCACAGGCACTTCCTGGAGTGGGCGGCTCACCCATGTTCATACATATGAACGTGGGGACCCAGTCATTATCAGGGACAGGGTGGAGCAGCAGCTCAGAGAGCAGGGTTGAGGAGGAATACTCAGAGATGCGTCAATGGAGCAAAATACCACTTTGGGGGTGTTTTTGGTGAGGAATTAACATTATAACATGCTTAAAAGCTCAAAAAAGTCGATTTTGCATGATATAGGCCCTTTAAGGCTGCCTGCACATTCTCTCAGTGCGGCAGCATTGTCAATTATCAATATCTATTGTCAATCGTCTGATGTCTATGGACTACTGCAGTGGTCCCCAACCCCCGGGCCATGGACCGGTACCGGTCCGTAGGTCATTTGGTACCGGGCCACACAGAAAGAATAAATAACTTACATTACCTCCGTTTTATTTATTATCTGAGTCTGAATGATGTTTTATTTTGAAAAATTACCGGATTCTCTTTGTTACATCTGTCTATGGCTCACTCTTGAAGCATGTCAAGACGCTTGTCTTGATCATGTGATATGTTACCACTAAAATGAAACCCACGAGCTAGCAAAATGAGTAAAAAACAAACGTCTTTGGAAAGTTTCTTTGCGAAGGGGAAAAGGCCCAGTGAGGAGACAGACGAAGAGCCTACGACTTCCAAGAAAAAGAAAGCTGCAGTTAACAGACAATCATCATATGAATGTACTGTCTAACGAGGGAGTCGGAAGCTGCACTGTCGCTGCTCCCCTCGGTGTGGTTTCTGGTTGTGTGTGCTTGCGGGATATACTTGGACTACTCGGACTGCTCCTGTTCTGTGAGTACAAACTGTTAGCATTTCCCCTTGCAGCGGTGCTGCTACGTTTTGGCACTTTGCCCAGTTACTTTCTCCTGAGTCAGTAGCGCGTCCTGGAGGACTCTAAGTTAACCCGAGCTATTTACGTTATTGTGTACTGTCAGTTTTTTGGCCACTGTGCACTGTGGTCTGCCCGCTGCACGTTATCGTGTGAGCCCTTTAGTCACTACAGGGGGACCAGAGAGTGTTGTGGGCAGAGAGGATGTTACTCATGTTATGTTGTTGTTGTTGCGATGTTAAGAGGACTCTTGTGGTCGACACACACATGTGACTGTTTTGTAACTCACATTTTAGGTCAGAACAAAAGCAGGAAGCTGCAGGAATCTTAGCCTTGGTATGCAAGGCTTGAGACTGTGGGGGATTCAATTAAAGGATTAAGGAAGGGATGCATTGGAGACAGTGGAAGTGATATCATGGAGAGAAATGCATTGTGACTGTCTTTATAATGCAAGGTGGTCTGTGTGACATGTGATCTGTGAAGTGTGAAGTTCCTGATATTTAAGGACGAGAGTTTACTGTGTCACTCTCTTTCTCTGCTTTGAGATGATGGTGTTGTGAATAAAACTGACTTTGAGAGAGAACTCTGCCTGGTCATTTTCACATCACCACACTGGTGACCCGAGACGTATCATGCAAGAAGAAAATTCCCCCGGGCCAGCTGCGTCAGGAGCCCCCAGCCAAGCGAATGCCGCTACAGTCCAGCTACCGGACTTCTGAAGAACAATCCGCGCTCCTGGTTCAACGCGGTTGAGGCGCAGTTCAACCTCCGGGGGATATTGGTAGATGCCACGAAATTCTACCACGTAGTCGCAAAGCTGGACAACAACACGGCCCAGCATGTGGAGAGCCTGATCAACCAGCCGCCGGATAGCGACAAATACGGCACGTTGAAGGCTGCACTCATCCAGCAATTCACCCCCTCGGCGGAGGAGCGAGCAGAGAGGCTCCTGGCGCTGACGGAGGGGGAAAACAAACGACATGCCCGCGAGCCTGATGGAGATGGCAGGGGCGCGCATTTTTTCTAAAATAGACTTGGTCCGCGGTTACCACCAAGTCCCAGTGCGCGCTGAGGACATACCCAAAACAGCGGTAATAACTCCGTTTGGCCTATTCGAGTTTTTATGCATGCCATTCGGACTTAAAGGGGCTGCTCAGACGTTCCAACGCATGATGGACGCGGTGCTTCGCGATCTCCCTTTCGTGTTCTTCTACCTGGACGACATTTTAGTAGCCAGCGCGACCGAAGACGAACACGAAAAACACCTGGCCACAGTTTTCCGAAGGTTGGGAGATCACGGGTTAATAATAAACCCAGCGAAGTGTCAGTTCGGGGTGGCGCAGATCGATTTTTTTAGGACACCGCGTCTCCCCCGAAGGAGCAGTTCCGTTGCCTGACAAAGTGCGCGCGGTGGCAGATTTCCCCTGGCCGCAGACGGTCAGGGCGTTGCAGGAGTTTTTGGGAATGGTGAATTTTTATAACCGCTTTCTCCCCCGCGCAGCGCAACTCATGCAGCCGTTGTATGCCGCGCTAAAAAAAAAGAAATCCGCGGATAAGATCGAGTGGCCCCCGGAGCGGGACCAAGCGTTCTCGGAGGTGAAAGCAGCCCTGGCAAAGGCTGCGTTGTTGGCACACCCAGACCCAACGGCCCGCATAGCGCTCACCACTGACGCATCAGAGGTGGCCATAGGGGCGGTCATGGAGCAACATGTAGCCGGGGTTTGGCAGTCCCTCGCCTTTTTCAGCAGGACCTTGCGCGATAGTGAACGTAAATACAGCGCGTTCGACAGGGAGCTGCTCGCTCTCCATTTGGCCATCCGCCACTTTCAGTTCTGGCTGGAAGGACGCCGTTTCACCGCGTTCGTTGACCACAAACCGCTAACATTCGTGATGGCCAAGGTCTCTGAACCGTGGTCAGGCCGGCAGCAGAGACAGCTGGCCGCGATATCAGAGTTTACCACTGATATTCAGCATGTGGCGGGCAAACTCAATGTAGTGGCAGATTGCCTCTCGCGCGCCGTGGCGGCCCCAGTCAGCGTAGGGGTAGATTATGCAGCCATGGCCGCGGAGCAGGTTAATGACGCGGACGTGCGCGTGCTCCAGTCTGGACCAACAGGGTTAAGGCTGGAGAGCAGGGCGCTGCAAGACGGTATGCCCCCCCCTAATCTGCGATGTCTCCACTGGACGGCTGCGTCCAGTAGTACCGGCCGCGTGGCGCTGCCGCGTTTTTGACTCGGTTCATTCTTTGGCGCACCCTGGGGTGCGCGCGTCGGTCAAAATGGTGGGAGAGAAATTTGTGTGGCTGAGCCTCCGCAAACAGGTTAAGGAGTGGGCAGCAGCCTGCACGGCGTGTCAACGAGCCAAAGTACACAGGCACACGAGAGCTCCTTTGGAACTGTTTCACATTCCGGCCAAGAGGTTTGATCACGTTCATGTGGACCTCGTGGGCCCCCTCCCACCGTCACAGGGGTGCACACACCTTCTGACAATGGTGGACCGCACCACGCGCTGGCCTGAAGTGGTTCCGCTGGCATCAACCACAGCCGAGGAGGTGGTGCGCTCGTTTTTAACAGCTTGGGTGGCGCGCTTCGGCGTTCCGTCGGACATTACATCCGACAGAGGCCCTCAATTTGTGTCCGAGCTTTGGTCGGCAATGGCCCGCAGCCTGGGTGTCACAATGCACCGCACAACCGCGTACAATCCGCAGGCTAACGGGTTATGCAAATGTTTTCATAGGTCATTGAAAGTGGTTCTCAGAGCGTCACTGACGGATACAAATTGGGTTGACAAGTTACCGTGGGTGTTATTGGGGTTGCGTTCTGCGCCTAAAGAGGATCTAGAAGCCTCCCCAGCGGAGCTCGTGTTTGCGCAGCCACTCCGGCTGCCTGGGGAGTTTCTCCCAGATAACCCTGCGCCAGACGCCTCCCCGTCTCAGCTGTTGCAGAGTAACATAGAATCAAGCACGCTGCCCGGCCCCGCGCACCACAGTTTTCCACGCGTTTTTGTGCCTAAAACTTTGAAGAACGCAGAGTTTGTTTTTGTTAGGCACGATGCGCATCGAACCCCGCTGCGACCGCCTTATGACGGACCATTCAGAGTGCTAGAAACATGGGACAAGCAGTTTTTACTAGATTTGGGGGGTAGGAAAGAGAGAATTGGCATAAACAGACTCAAACCCGCTTTTGTGGTGGCAGATGAGCAGGTGCTGTTGGCGAAGGCTCCGCGGCGAGGTAGACCACCGCGGGGGGCTTCACAGAGTAATGTTTCCCCAGAACAGGTGCTGACAAAAGGTTTCCACACCCAGACGGCAAACCCCCAGGACAGCCCCGCAGAGACGTTGAATCCCAGCTACAGCAGATACGGCAGGAGGCTGAAGCCTATACCGCATGTGGACTGATGTGTATTGATACTATCACGGCATGCATGTGGTTATTCTCTTGTTGTTCTGTTTGTCTAAAATGTTGGGGGGGCTTTGTGTGGTGGACACACACATGTGACTGTTTTGTGACTCACATTTTAGGTCAGAATAAAGGCAGGAAGCTGCAGGAATCTTAGCCTTGGTATGCAAGGCTTGAGACTGTGGGGGATTCAATTAAAGGATTAAGGAAGGGATGCACTGGAGACAGTGGAAGTGATATCATGGAGAGAAATGCATTGTGACTGTCTTTATAATGCAAGGTGGTCTGTGTGACATGTGATCTGTGAAGTGTGAAGTTCCTGATATTTAAGGACGAGAGTTTACTGTGTCACTCTCTTTCTCTGCTTTGAGATGATGGTGTTGTGAATAAAACTGACTTTGAGAGAGAACTCTGCCTCGTCATTTTCACATCACCACACTCTGCTAATAAAGTTGCAAACGAGTACACAGTGGATTCACGTTTATTATTGTATTTAGAAAATACCACAGTTTTTATGCCAGTCGTATCATGTTCTTTTGTTGCGTTTATCTGCCACACCTTAAAGGCCGGTCCCTGAAAATATCGTCTGACATTAAACTGGTCTGTGGTGCAAAAAAGGTTGGGGACTGCTGGACTACTGGACTTATTTCTGCTCCCCTCTCGCAGTGTGATCTTGGCCCTGGAGAGTTCTCCGCTGTAAGTTACTTTAAGTTTGCATTTTTTGTGTTTCGTGCAGAGTTTTTGTATTTTCTGCTCTTGTTGATAAAAATCACTAAACCGTTCAGTGCCTGGGTCATTCTCTCTGCCCTGAAGGGGCCAATTCCTGACACATACATTCCGTAGGATAGAGAGTAAGTTTTTGAAGCCTAGAGATTATTTCTTTGGAACAAAACAATTATGGAAATAATGCATTTTAGAGTATAGTATAAAGCTCACTGTTGCTGTTTATATATGCGTGTGTGTGTCCGCGCACGTGTGCATGCGCGCGCGTGCGTGTGTGTCCACCCCAATAACCCTGGCCCTGGAAAAAGTTCAGGCTCAGGAAATTATTTGCTTTAACCCCTGGATGAGGGCACGTGTGCTTCTCGTCCACAACCTGGGTATCGAAGGCTAGTGAGTCCTACGGACGCGCGGCACATCAGACTCGTTTGAGGACGTCGTGGAGCTGCTAGCTAGCCATTTCACCACTCCAGACAGCGTGACTGTACGGAGAATTCGTTTCTGCCAGCGACACCAACGTGTAGGTGAGCCCATCCACCAATATGTTGCTGACTTAATTATGCTGACTAGCTAGCGAGTGCTGTTTTGAGAAGCTTGAAGATGAAATGGTGCACAACCAACTTGCAGAGCACATGTGCAATGCTGGACTGTGAGGTAGGCTACTAAAGGTGCTGAATGGCTTGACATTAGCTAGAGCCGTTGAGCTAGCTCTCCAGTTGGAGGCCGCAGACAAGCTAGCTTTGGAGCTAAACTGGCACCAGTCACAGAAGCTGCCGGAGATGCCCGCCACAGCAAATGTTGCGGACTCGGATAGCGAGGATAGCTTGGATGACAATTTTATGGAAACCAATGCTGCCAGCCGAAGGTCTGCCCTGGGAAAATCCCCATACAAGGGTTGTGAGTCTGCAATGCACCGCCATCAAGTGAAGGAGTGCCCCGGCAAGAGGAAAACATTGTAGCAGATGTGGACGCTTGAATCACTACGCCAGGGTGTGCTGCTTATCTGAGCCGGAGAGCCCACAGAAGAAATCACCCCGCCCGCCCCCAACAACCATTCATACAGTGAGCCCTAGTGTGAATGGGTATATGTATTGTGCAGTGGAGTTAGACAGTGTGGAGGTGCCACTGTTACTCGATACGGTGGCTGTGTGGTCGATGCTGAATTGGGCCACGGTGAAGAAGTTTTTCCCCTACCACAGGATAAGGAGTAACCCAGCGCCGTTGTATGGCTATGGAGGTAGCAGGCTGTGCACTGTTGGGACTGTAGAGTTAACTGCTCGTTACAAGTTGGCGATGATGATTGACTTCACTTTCCAAGTGGTGGCAATAACACATGGGCTGTGACCTATTCCACGGACTGGGTTTCGGCATTAAAGACAGTGCTGGGAACAAATGGTTGGGTTGTGGCCACTGGAACCCTCTGGTTCCGGTGGTCAAAGAGGACGTAGTTTGGAACGAAGGACTAATGGACACTCTCGCTTTTGAGCCGGACCAGTCTCACTCAGGTTCGGCGCAGGAAAGTTTCAGTGCCGGTACTCGGGAAGTTGTTATGGGGGGTACTGAGCATGGCGGCGGAGCACCTGCGTCGGCAAGTGACATCATGCTAGCCCCAGATGTCTCCAGTGCTCGGCTGCAGTTGGGTGGGGGGTCTGCAGCTACGATGGTGACCGCTACGACGTTTTTAGAAGAGGACGGGGCCAGACTGACGAGCATGGAGTTACCGCATGCTCGGCAGCACCACAACAGGCCGAGCTGGGCTCCACTTAAGGCTATGGACTTGGTTCGGGTTTGGGGTGATGAACAACCACGGCCAAGATGGGCCAGATGACAGCCAGCTAAACATCGAGCACATCTGCAGATAGTGGTGAAGTTGGGAATGGCGTACTTCCGGTTGTCTGCTAGCTCATCGAGGCATGCCAACCAGCTATGGCATGTCCAGGAGGACGCTCCAGGTGGCGGGGCTAGACAGGAGTCGGTGATGGCGGTGTGGGATTGTGGCTCCGTCATCCAGAAGATCAGCCATCACTCCAGGGGCCTGCTGCCTTTAGGGGGCGCGCCTGCTGAGGCGCTGCCCCAGGCCCCAACATGCCAGTTCCACCTTTCCCATCTAAGTGACTGTGCTGTAGCAATTTTGTTTATAGTGGTTGTGTTCTTGTAATTACTTTATTTCGTCTAGGAGCATGGCAGCCATTTTAGTTTGAGTAAAGGACATTTTAGTTTAATTCAGTGGCAGAATAATCCACCGTGCCGTGCGGGTAGTGTAGTAGTCCACCCACCGGCCCTATTTTAAGTTGTTTTGTGTGAGTTTGTTAGGCCTTTTAGTACCTTAGTTTACGTTTTCTTAGAGTGTGATTTGGGTTCCAAATTGGGGTGGGCTCGAATTGTATGTGTTTTTGGACTTTTTAAAGGGGAGAGGAATGTGCTGGTGCACTTATTGTGAAGTGCAGTGTGGTGACGCCAACTTCCTGTCGCGTCACCGCACTGCCCTATATAGTGGGGTGGGCCATCATAGGCACCTCCTCTTGTGCTGAATGATCCTGCTGGGTGCTTGCCATGTACTGCTTCATTATTACATCAATAAAGCTGTGTTTGATGTTACCACTCTCTTCGCCTCATTCATCACCAGGTTTGTGGATATAAGTAATATCTTGTATCTCGTGAGATTTGCAGCCAGCTTTGGAAGTTGAAAGAGCGCATATCTCCGCCAAGGCTGCTTCAAGGTCCTTGGTGGAGGTATGCAGTCTCAAATCATCACCAAAATTTAATGGGTTTATTCTTGACCCAAGTGCTACCTCTGGTGAAAACTTCATCAAAATCCATCCAGTAGTTTTTGCATAATCCTGCTAAAAGACAGACAGACAGACAAACCACCCTGATTACATAAACTCCTTGACAGAGGTAATAAACACTAGTGACCTGGTGCCACTGGAAGCTATGCATGCCCATGCGTCACACTGCCTCCACCATGTTTCACAGAAGATGTGGTGTGCTTTGGAACCCTTCTCTGTACTTTCTTCTTCCCATCATTCTGGTACCGATTAAGCTTGGTTTAATCTGTTCAAAGAATGCTGTTCCAGAACTGGGCTGGCTTCTTTATAGGTTTTTTGGCAGAGTCTAGTCGGGCTTTTCTAATTTTGAAGTTGATTAATGGTTTGCACTTTGTGGTGAACCCTTTGTATTTGCTCTCATGAAGTCTTCTCTTCATGGTAGACTTAGATACAGATGCACCTACTTCCTGGAGAGTGTTCTTCACTTGGGTGGATGTTGTGAAGGGGGTTTTCTTCACCATGGAAAGGATCCTGCGATCATCCACCACTGTTGTTTTCCATGGACATTCAAGCCCTTTTTGAGTTCCTGAGCTCACCAGTGCGCTCTTTTCTCCGAATGTACAAAACTGTCGATTTGGCCCCTAACATTTCCACTATTTCACTGATGGATTTTTTCTTATTTTGAGCCTAAGGATAGTCTGTTTCCTTTCCACTGAGAGCTCCTTTGACTGCATGTTGTGGGTTCACAGCAACAGCTTTCAAATGCAAATGCCACACCTGGAATCAACTCCAGACCTTTTACCTGCCTGTCTGTGCAGCCCATGAAATAGCTTTTGAGTCAATTATTTCATTACTTTTGAACCCCTGAAATGAGATTTTGTATAAAAATGGTTGCAGTTCCTAAACTATAACTCCAACAATGTGAATACCCTCACATTAAAGCTGAGAGTCTGCACTTCAATTGGAATCTGCACTTTAATCTGGAATTTTCCCAATGTGGGACTGATAATAGCTTATTTTAGCTTATCTTCTTCTTCTTTTAGATTTGATTGGCAGTTGGCAACCAGCTTACAGGTGTATTACCGCCACTGACTTGATTATCATCACTATACATCTTTTTATAATGAGTTCTGAACGACTCCTTATGTGTGAAAAAAATTATCCGTCCTTGGACTGTGTCCTCGGCAGCGTTGACCAGATATCCTCCCAGCAAGCCAAACTATCTTATCTTATCTTTAAGCCCATATTGATTATATAACTATATATTGATTATGTGCCACTGTTCCAATACTTTTAGAGGTGAGTGTATATCAACAGAAAGTTCCCATTTCATTATTTTCTGTCTTTTGTCTTGTCTTTTACTAGTTTCAAGCAGTGAATTTATCCGAACAGGGTGTTAAAAATCAGACTTTCTATTCTTTTTCAGCCAGAGAACATTCTTTGTGTCAGCAGAGCTACTAACAAGATCAAAATCATTGACTTTGGCCTGGCTCAGAGGCAGAAGCTTAATTTGTTCTTTCAAACCTTGACTTTTTGAGCCCTGTGTATTACGTCTCTCATAATTCTTGTGTCTCTGACAGGTATAAACCCAGAGAGAAGCTGAAGGTCAACTTTGGAATTCCTGAATTTTTAGCTCCTGAAGTCATCAGCTATGAGTTTGTCTCATCCCCCACATACTTGTGGAGTTTCGGAGTCATCGCGTACGTGCTGTGAGTCGGAGGAAATCATTCACACAGTTGCACAAAAAAAAGAAGATGCTTCCCATTGTTCCTTTCTTTCAGACTCAGTGGGTTGTCTCCGTTCCTGGGAGATAATGACAACGAGAAGATGAACAACATCATGGCCTGTCAGTGGAACTTTGAAGAGGAGGAGTTTAAAGACATCTCTGAACAGGCCAAAGACTTCATTACCTGTCTGATGGTGAAGAGCAAGAGCTGGAGGATGAGCGCAGCAGAATCCCTCAGACACCCTTGGCTGTCAGATTGCAGTCTGCGCTATCAGTTAAATCAGAAGGTAAAGATAATATACCATGTTAAATGTGACAAAGTTTAGCAATTGGAAATTCAGGTTTTAGTGGCACCTCCTGCTCACATGGTAAAAGACAGTCCCATTCAATCAATTTGTTTCTCTGAAGGACTGTTAGTCAGATTCATACCAGAGTTTCTGAGGTTGTTATGTGTCTGAATAGAGTCAGTGGGGCCACAGGTCTCTTTGTGACTACAAGGTGTCAGTAGAAATAGAGCTTCCAAATATGCCACAAAATTCCTTTTAGAAAAAAAAAATCATATTTATGAAAATCAGAAACCAAGATAAAGTATATTCAGTAATCAACATTCAAAATTACTTTATGTATTTCTATAGATTGCAGCAGGATTTTTTTTTCCACGTAGTAGCTCAAGTAGGTCTTCTTTTTTCAATTGTTATCTTTTTGTTTTCTTATTTCAGACAAAGATAATTTGTTTTTACCTTGACATGTTTCGACTGGCATCTGCAGTTTTCCTCAGAAGTGTCAGCTGATCGCTGTGAAGTGTCATTTATCAGCTGTTTTTCCTAGGCGTGGCCAAACCAGCGGAACTGCGGAATAGCCAAGAGTGCTCTGACAGTTCCGCTGGGCTGGCCATGCCTAGGAAAAACAGCTGATAAATGACACTTCACAGCAATCAGCTGACACTTATGAGGAAGACTGAAGACACCAGTCGAAACATGTCAAGGTAAACTGGAGTTTACCTGAGTGGTGGCCTAGTTGATAGAGCACCTACCCCACAACTGGGAGGTCGTTGGTTCAAGCCCTGGCTGGGTCATACCAAAGACCATATTAAAATGGTACTTCCTGCCTTCTAGCTTGGTGCTCAGCGTAATAGAATGGGGGAAGGAAAGGTTGTTTGTGGCAGCGCCTTGCATGACAGCAACCCCTCTGATTCTAGATGTGATTAACATTGTAGATAGGAGAAACGTAATTTCGTTGTACTGTACATGATAGGCTGTATAGATTGAATGACAATAAAGTTGGCTTTTTCTTTTTAAAAACATCTCCGTATCTTTGTCTGAAATAAGAAAACAAAAAACTAACATTTTTTTTCCAGTTAAATTACTGTATAAATTTAAATTCACATAAAAAGGCAAACTCATAACTTACTGAATGAAAAATAAAAATAAGCATTAAGCTACATGAGCATATGTCCTTGTAAATGTTGCTCCTCAAATGGATCAGTATTAACAGTACTTGACTTTATTCAAAGAAAACAGCGTATTTCTTCTAAAATGTTTTATAGTAACTAGGGATGCACAATATATATCGACATGCTATCAGTATCAGACGATAAAGCATTTAAAATTTGGCACAAGGGACTGACGTCAAGTGTATCTCAACTAACATGGCTGCTGCCACCACTACAGCATGGCGGCATGCTGCAGTGCCATACTCCCTCAGACAATGCTGCGTGAGGTTATTTGTATTACTTTTTGTGGTTAAGCACTGTTGAAGTATATCAAACATCTTCTACAGGAGAGAGGAATTACTGCAAAATCAGAGACTATGTCAAGTTCCCATACTGGTGTTTATGCTCTCCGGAGACAGAGGCTACAATACAAACAGAAGCAGGTTAGCCAGGGGATTAATCTCTTGGTTTCAAACAGACCAGCACTGCCTAGCCTATTTTTTGTAAAAAGCCCAGTCCCTTAGAAACAAGAGATAGCTAGATAGCTAGATGTACTTTATTGATCCCAAACTGGGAAATTACAGTGTAACTAGCAGCATGACAGTAGACAACCAAACGACAGAAACACACACAGCATAATAGACAAAAGGATTACCCATGGAAAGTAAAACTGCTAAAAACTTATATAGATCATAGATGAATAGATGGTAACCCGTACAGGTACATGAATCATACCTGCTGTACAATGCAGGACCATCAGCTGCAGAGTGAAATGTGAGGCACCAATTAGACTGTAAGGTGCAGTCTGGTAGCATAGTTATGATCAGAATACAACATCAGAGTGAGTTATTGTACAGTGAAATGGCATGTGGCAGGAAAGATTTCCTGTACCTAACGGTTCGGCAGCGAAGCTGTAGCAGTCTGCTGGAGAAAGTGCTCCGCTGTCTGTCCAGTGTGTGGTGGAGGGGGTGATCAGGATCGTCCATGATGGATCACAGTTTATTTAGTGTCCTCTCCACCACAGTCCCAAAAGTCTCCAGCCTGAGACCAATTACAGAGCCAGCCCTCTTGATAATCTTGTCAAGTCTGTTGGTATCACTGGCTCTGATACTGCTACCCCAACAAACAGTAGCAAAGAAGATGGCGCTGGCGACAACGGCCTGATAGAAAAGCTTCAGCATCCTGCTGCACACGTTGAAGGATCTCAACACACTTCCTGAAGCCAGGACATGAAGAGACAGAGCGGTGGCTAAACATTTACTGAAAAAAAAAGAAAGAAAGACATATTTTGACTGAGCGACTCCATACTTGAGGATGCACACCCTCGTAACCTCAGCAAAGCATGTATAAAATCTTAGGTTACTCTGAACGGTTCAAGAGATATGTGGAACAGACACACAGACAGGGGTTAAAGCAAAAACATTTCCTGAGCCTGAACTTTTTTCCGGGGGCAGGGTCATCAGGGTGGACACACACACATTTCATGTGAATATATATATATAGTGGTGTGAAAAAGTGTTTGCCCCCTTCCTGATTTCTCATTTTTTTGGTATGTTTGTCACACTTAAATGTTTCAGATCATCAAACAAATTTAAATGTTAGACAAAGATAACACAAGTAAACACAAAATGCAGTTTTTAAATTGAAGGTGTTTATTATTAAGGGTAAAAAAAATCCAGACCTACATGGCCCTGTGTGAAAAAGTGATTGCCCCCGTTAAAACATAAATTAACTGTGGTTTATCACATCTTTGGAAAGCGGAGTTCAATTTTCTAGCCATTTCTAAAGCTTTGGGACTCCAGTAAACCACAGTGAGAGGCATTATCTACAAATGGCAAAAACGTGGAACAGTGGTGAACCTTCCCAGAAGTGGCCAGCTGACCAAAATTACCTCAAGAGCGCAGCAACTCATCCATCATCATCATCATCACAGCAGTCTGTTGGGGGTGACAATGACTGTTTCATCTAGGTCTGATTAGATTCCTCCATGTAGCTCTGTCCTTCGCCTTCCGCTGCCAGGAACTCCTGTCCTTGTAAACCCGGGCGACGTCTGAGCCGGTATGAGTTGCTTTCTGACTGACCATTTCATGAAACTGCTTGCAAAGTATTTGAGCACCGCTAGCTTTGAGAGTCTTGGCTGTTGCCTTAGCATGGTGCCAGCGGTTCAGCTGCAATCACGCCGACTTTATAGTATGATCTTCAGTATTATCTTTTGCTATCTTTCTCGCCCTTTCGAGGGCGTGGAGCGTGAAACTGGGCATCCTGGCAAAACTAAAAACAATATCTGTCACAGGTCTGTGGTGGACCACTCCCAGTTACACGGGGTGAGACTGGACATACTGGCAGATAAGCACATCTGTCGCAAGGTCTGTGGTGGACTTTTGCCAGTTGGTGCATCGTGACATGCACTACACAAAGAGCAGAGATAAACAAACCTATCATCTAGTCAGTCACTGCAACAGATACTGGAACAACTCACCCAAGAGGTCACAAAAGACCCCACAACAGCATCCAAGGAACTGCAGGCCTCACTTGCCTCAGTCAATGTTCATGACTCCACCATAAGAAAGAGACTGGGCAAAAATGGCCTGCATGGCAGAGTTCCAACACAAAAAACACTGCTGAGCAAAAAGAAGATAAAAGCTCATCTCAGTTTTGCCAGAAAACATCCTGATGATCCCCAATACTTTTGGGAAAATACTCTGTGGATTGACGAGATAAAAGTTGAATTTTTTGGAAGGTGTGTGTCCCATTACATTTGGTGTAAAAGTAACAGCATTTCAGAAAATGAACATCATACCAACAGTAAAATATGGTGGTGGTAGTGTGATGGTCTGGGGCTGTTTTGCTGCTTCAGGACCTGGAAGACTTGCTGTGGTAAATGGAACCATGAATTCTGCTGTCTACCAAAAAGTCCTGAAGGAGAATGTCCGGCCATCTGTTCGTGACCTCAAGCTGAAGTGCACTTGGGTTCTGCAGCAGGACAATGATCGAAAACACACCAGCAAGTCCACCTCTCAATGGCTTAAGAAAAACAAAATGAAGACTTTAGAGTGGCCTAATCAAAGTCCTGACCTGAATCTGACTGAAATGCTGTGGCGTGACCTTAAAAAGGTGGTTCATGCTTGAAAACCCTCCAATGTGGCTGAATTACAACAATTCTGCAAAGATGAGTGGGCCAAAATTCCTCCATAGCACTGTAAAAGCCTCACTGTCAGTTATCGCAAACGCTTGATTGCAGTTGTTGCTGCTAAGGGTGGCCCAACCAGTTATTAGGTTTAAGGGACAATCACTTTTACACACAGGGCCATGTAGGTTTGGATTTTTTCCCCTTTAATAATAAACACCTTCATTTAAAAACTGCATTCTGTGTTTACTTGTGTTATCTTTGTGTAATATTTAAATAAAAAAAAGAGAAATCAGGAAGAGGGCAAACACTTTTTCACACCACTGTGTATATAAAAACAGCAACAGTGAACTTTATGCACTAGTCTAGTAAAATGCATTATTTCCATAATTGTTTTGTTCCAAAGAAATAATCTCTAGGCTTCAAAAACTTACTCTTTATCCTACGGAATGTATGAAAAGTTTTGTGTACGTTGAAGGATGAAACACTCACGCAGGGCCGGAGTGGTACCAATTTTCAGCCTGGGAGTGTCATGCTCAAGACTAGCCCACTTTTTGCCAAGTGGAGGAAACTGGAGCAAAACTTCTATTTCTATCCAATAGTTTTTATTGCAGACATGTTTTGACAAGAATATAGAACTTAGTTCACCTCAGTAAACTAGCTGATAAATTAATGAGAAACTGAAAGATAAATCACAACCGGGAACATCAATTCAGTTGAGTGACATAAAAATTCTACAGAAACAAAACAGCTATTTATTAGACAACTTTAACCTAGTATGTAACAGTAATATATACAGTATATAGTGTCATGTCAGTTCAGTGTCAGTAATATCATATCATTGTGTAATTTCCCCATATAGATTTTTTGTCCTGTTCCAATATATGCATGTCTGTGTCACAAATTTACCAGAAAAAAGTTAAAAATGTCCAAGAATGTTTACAAGAAAAACCTCACTAATTGCATAGAAGATGGGAAAAACTAAAACATTTATATTGATCTGCAGCTTTTGTTCTTTAAATTTTTGACTTCATTCTTGTGAATTTATAATTAGTTTTTGTAGAAATGTGCCATTTCTCCCCTGCATTCATTATGTTTTTCATATAAAAATTGTAAATCTCACAAATTTTCTGTTTTACTTGTAAATTGGCCTCCTTTGCCATATTTTACAGCTTTATTCTTGCTAATTTATACTTAAATTACATTTATAGGCTTTACCTTACACTAAATTTGTGAGTCCATCATCACTACCATCCTCCTTGTTAAAATAATAAATCACCTGAGAACAAGCAAGGTTTTTTTTTTTTCTTCATTCAGCAACATCTACTGTGGAAAGAGGCTTTTTCACCAAACTGTGTCCACAAAAATCTGCATGGAGCAGTATTTGATCTCAAAATCAAGATAATTGGTAACTACTAGGAATGTTTAAGCTATTGTAAATATGCAGTTTTTTCTATAAATGTGATTTTCTTCATGTAAAAAAAAAAAAAAATCACATTTTTTTTAATTTTACAGCTTTTTGAATGCATTTTTTTTCCTTTTTAACCATAAAAATTACAGCTTTTACTTATACATTTTCATATTAACATATAGTGTAGGTTCATGTAGCTACAGCCATGGACAAAATTGTTGGTACCCCTCTGTTAATGAAAGAAAAAACCACAATGGTCAGAAATAACTTGAATCTGACAAAAGTGGTAATAAATAAAAATTCTATGAAAACTAACCAATGAAAATCAGACAATGCTTTTGAATTGTGGTTCAACAGAATTACTTTAAACATGGACCAAAGGAAGCAAAGGAGAGAGTTGTCTCAGGAGATTAGAAAGAAAAGTATAGACAAGCATGTTAAAAGTAAAGGCTATAAGACCATCTCCAAGCAGCTTGATGTTCCTGTGACTGCAGTTGCACATATTATTCAGAAATTTAAGATCCACAGGACTGTAGCCAACCTCCCTGGACGTGGCCGCAGGAGGAGACTGATAATACGAATGGTAACAAAAGAGCCCAGAACAACCTCTAAACACATTCATGGTGAACTCCAAGGTCAAGGTACATCAGTGTCAGATCACACAATCCGTTGTTGTTTGAGCCAAAGTGGACTTCATGGGAGACGACCAAGGAGGACACCACTGTTGAAAACAAATCATAAAAAAGCCAGACTGGAATTTGCCAAACTGCATGTTGACAAACCACAAAGCTTCTGGGAGAATGTCCTATGGACAGACAAGACAAAACTGGAACTTTTTGGCAAGGCACATCAGCTCTATGTTCACAGACGCAAAAATGAAGCATACCAAGAAAAGAACACTGTCTCTACTGTGAAACATGGAGGAGGTTCTGTTATGTTCTGGGGCTGCTTTGCTGCATCTGGCACAGGGTGTCTTGAATCTGTGCAGGGTACAATGAAATCTCAAGACTATCAAGGTATTCTAGAGAGAAATGTGCTGCCCAGTGTCAGACAGCTTGGTCTCAGTCGCAGGTCATGGATCTTGCAACAGGATATTGACCCAAAACACACAGCTTAAAAACACCCAAGAATGGCTAAGAGTGAAACATTGGACTATTCTAAAGTGGCCTTCTATAAGCCCTGATCTAAATCCTATTGAACATCTGTGGAAGGAGCTGAAACATGCCGTCTGGAGAAGGCACCCTTCAAACCTGAGACAACTGGATCAGTTTGCTCATGAGGAGTAGGCCAAAATACCTGCTGAGAGGTGCAGAAGTTTCACTGACAGTTACAGAAATTGTTTGATTGCAGTGATTTCCTCAAAAGGTTGTGCAACAAAATATTAAGTTAAGGGTACCATCATTTTTGTCCAGGCCTGTTTCATGAGTTTGTTTTTTAAAATAATTCTGTTGAGCCACAGTTCAAAAGCATTGTGTGATTTTCACTGGTTAATTTTCATAGAATTTTTATTTATTACCACTTTTGTAAGATTCAAGTTATTTCTGTGACCATTGTGGGTTTTTCTTTCATTAACAGAGGGGTACCAACAATTTTGTCCACGTGTGTAACTTTTTCTTGGAAATTTAGAACTTTAAAAATCTTCGTAATGAGGAATTAATTAGTTTTTCAGTATATGAGAAAAAATACGTGGGAGTCAGAATTGTGAACTATTTGATAGCAGCTAAATATTATAGAATTTATTCAAGAGTCACTTCACTAACTTGAGGTGCTGAAAATCTCACAGCCTCTCTGCTGTAGATATAAAGATATATTATAAAGCTCTGAATGGTTTAGGGCCAAATTATATTTCAGATTTGCTAGTCCATTATGAACCACCCAGAGCCCTCAGATCGTCAGGGTCAGGCCTACTATCTGTGCCCAGAGTTAGAACCAAACACGGTGAGGCAGCGTTTAGTTTTTATTTCCCTCACATATGGAACAAACTCCCAGAAAGCATCAGGGCTGCGGAAACTCTAAGCTGCTTTAAATCCAGGTTAAAAACTCTCCTATTTGCCGTGGCCTTACAGTAGAACAACTGTCAATCTCCTACAATGCACTGTATGTCACGGGTGGCTCTCGCGAGCCACCATAAGACACCACACAGTCACCAGAGAGTTTAGTGAGAGTTTTATTAACGGTGAAAATAGTGACAACACAAGCTGCTGAGACAATGACACAAGAGTCTACTCACAACGGGAGGCATAGGGCTTAACAGCACACTACAGGTCCAGAGGAGGAGACAGTCAAGTACAGACAGACGAGGTTGGTGATAATAATAACACCGGCTGCTAAGGCAGAGACTCACAAAGATCGATACACACCGGGAGGGGTAAGGCTAAACAGCACACTTACTAGTCCAGGGGCACGATGGTCAAACCAAGCAGACGTGGTAGGAATAAATCCTAAGCATCCGTAACGTGACGGAGAGTTAACAGACACTGCTGCGCCGATGCGGCCGCCAGCGCGGGTTCAAGTAGCCTGAGCGCTAACGACCACAAATGCAGCACAGCTGTTGAGGGTTTGACAGCTCAGCGGAAGCCTCCCCGAGCACTATCACAATAAGAGCTCGGAGAGCTAGAATAATAATGCCGCTGTCAAACCCTGACAAGAATAACCCGAGCACAAAGGCATAGTGCTCGGGTCATGACAGTAGCCCCCCCCCCCCCCTCACATGACGGGCTCTGAACGTCTAGTAACACCTGCCCCCCCCCCCAACCACAGGGCGAGTGGATTGAGGAACAGGCAAGGAGGGAGCCAAAACAAAACCTAACAAAACCCTAAACAGAAAAGGAAAAGAATACATCACCTGACATATCCATCCCATTTTCCCCAGAACAATGACGAGAGGAAAAAAAAAACAGCGAAAAAACAAAACAAGACATGACTACAATACAAGGGAAAACAAACAAAGCAAAAAAAAAAAACACCTGACACTGAAAGTTTTCCCTCCGAGACCACAGACAACCCGTCTAACTCCAGTGTACATAACCTAGCCAAAAAAAATAAACCCAAACACACAATGACCCTGGAAACCGAAACAAGAAATAAATGCAAACATGATAACTATGGAAAAAAAAAAAAACAAGACGTAAATGCAAACACATGACTATGACCAAGAAAAAAAAATGCACACTAACACATGGTAACTATGAAAGAGAAACAAGAAATAAATGCACACACCTGGAAACTAAGAAACGAGAACACCAAACTATGGCCCCTCAAAAGAAAGAGGGAAGAACAAACAAAAAGCAAAACATGACCATAGCCCCTCAAAAGGAAGAGGGGAGGACAACAAAAAAACCCAAAACCCAGACTATGGACTGTAAACACACGAGGCAATAAAAAAAAAAAAATTGCTTTGCATAACTTGACATGACATGACTATGGCTTTCAAAACACATGAGGCAATGAAAATAACTTTACATAACTTGACATGACTAGACAATGGATTTCAAAACACATGAGGCAATCAAAATTGCTCTACGTAACTTGACATAACCCTGATACCGTATGGGCCAAAACAAAAGATGATCGGCAGAGATCCAACGCCCCCCAGGCAGAGCTCCGGTGACCTCCCTGCCTCCGATGGCCCACGGATAGTCCCACAAAAACAGTACATGGTCAGGCGGCCTGCCCCAGTCCCAGGCCCCCAGAAACAAGTCCTCTGGTGGCCGAACCAGGTCACCCAGTAGCAACCACAGTTTATCGGGCAACCAACCCAAGACGCTGAACGCACAAAGCAGTTCCTCGGGTGGCCGACCCACATCCCACAACCACCAGGACCGTGGAGGAATAGCATGCAGCCCGCCTAATGATGACAATACATGAGAGCGCAAGTCTGCCAGACAAAAACCTCCAACGGCCCCCAGCTGGTGGTTCCTGAGAGGGGAACAATCAAAAAATTGAACCTCCTCGAATCCTGATTGGGTCGCAGCCGCACCTGCGCTGGACCCCCACTGGACCTCGTCGGACCCCGATTGGGTCCCCGCTGCACCCACGTCGGACCCCGACTGGGTCACCGCTGCACCCACGTCGGACCCCGACTGGGTCACAGCCACACCTGAGCTGGACCCCCACTGGACCTTGTCGGACCCCGATTGGGTCGTAGCCACACCTGAGTCGGACCCCGACTGGGTCACCTCGGCCCACGCGTCGGACCCCGATTGGGTCACAGCCACACCTGAGCTGGACCCCCACTGGACCTCGTCAGACCCCCATTGGGTCGCAGCCACACCTGAGTCGGACCCCGACTGGGTCACCTCGGCCCACGCGTCGGACCCCAACTGGGTCACCTCGGCGACGACCTCTATCCTCGAACCTGGAACCTCCAGTCCCGTGACCTTGACAGATTCCAGACTAGTAATGCTGTGGAGAGGCTCAGAGAACGAGAGAGGACCGGGATCAGTTCCACCGGCAGCGCCAGAGCCCAGCGAGACGAGCTTGGGTGCAGCAGACGGCTGCCCCTCGCTCGCCTCCCCATGAGGCAGGCAAAAATGCTCTAACACACCATAAAGGAAAACAAGGAAGAGCACTTGCCTGCACTCGGGCTCTGGAGCCGTCCAGGACTTGGTCGATCCAGGTTCAGATAGACGCTTGTCGTCGGGCTCCCACTCGGCTGCGTCGGGTTCCACAGCCGGCCTGATGGTCTCTGCAGCTGGATCCTCTCGCGCTGGCGTCCACGCCAATAACCCTTATGGCGTGGGGGCAGAGGACCCTCGACCTGCTGACTCGGGCTGCATCTCTGAGGAACCCTGGGGACGCTCACTCGTTGGCTCTGGCTCCTCACCGCAGTCCGTTCTCCTCCTCTGTCCAACACAAGGCTGCAGGGCCGGGATATCTCCCAGAGCCGCAGGCCTCCCCCTCGTTCGACGGCGTGGGACTGACGCCGAGGACCGCTCCGCAGGAGGAAACACAGAGGCAGCAGGTTCAGTATTACTGGCTACAGCTGGAGAAGGAAACTCGGGGAGCTGCAAACCCCGAGCTTCACCCCCAGGAGTCAGACAAGACAGATCACTATGATGGATAGGTAAGTGAAATTGAACTTGCCTGTCTCCTGCAGGGAAGATGGTGCCAGCTGTAGAGGACGTTGCTCCTTCCCTCGCTCACTGGATGGTAACCCAGGACCCATGGACGGAGCTCACTGGTACAGGACTCAGCTCACTCTCAGCAGCTGGCTGATTGAGCGGGTCATTCCAGCGGCCTGGAACTGGATCCGGAGCAGGAGCTTGCTGAAGACGTGCTCGGCCTCGGCGCCGACGCCTCCGCCGGCCCCCAGATGGTGCAAACTCCAGGACTGGATCGAGGACGGGATCAGGATCCGTAGGCCAAGAGCAGGAGTGCCTCTTCTCCTGCTTCACGCCGCGTTCCTCCTCCAGCATCAGGAAAATCTCGTGTTGTGCGGCGATATCTTCCCTCCTCGCATCAACTTCCAGGTGGTCGGCCCAGTGGGAAGGGAGATGACGAAGGACGTCTTCAGCAGCGTCCAAAAAACTCAAAACTCCCTGGTGAATTGCGTCTCGGGTTGGCGTCACCGTAAATGCCGTTTTGGCAGCAGTGTACTGTCACGGGTGGCTCTCGCGAGCCACCATAAGACGCCACACAGTCACCAGAGAGTTTAGTGAGAGTTTTATTAACGGTGAAAATAGTGACAACACAAGCTGCTGAGACAATGACACAAGAGTCTACTCACAACGGGAGGCATAGGGCTAAACAGCTCTACAGGTCCAGAGGAGGAGACAGTCAAGTACAGACAGACGAGGTTGGTGATAATAATAACACCGGCTGCTAAGGCAGAGACTCACAAAGATCGATACACACCGGGAGGGGTAAGGCTAAACAGCACACTTACTAGTCCAGGGGCACGACGGTCAAACCAAGCAGACGTGGTAGGAATAAATCCTAAGCATCCGTAATGTGACGGAGAGTTAACAGACACTGCTGCGCCGATGCGGCCGCCAGCGCGGGTTCAAGTAGCCTGAGCGCTAACGACCATAAATGCAGCACAGCTGTTGAGGGTTTGACAGCTCAGCGGAAGCCTCCCCGAGCACTATCACAATAAGAGCTTGGAGAGCTAGAATAATAATGCCGCTGTCAAACCCTGACAAGAATAACCTGAGCACAAAGGCATAGTGCTCGGGTCATGACACTGTAAATTTTTATTTCTGTCGTATTCAGTTTTAGCCTGCTTTTGTTTCTCTTTAATTTACTTTTGAGTCTGCTTTTATATTCTTACGTATTCCTTTTGCAACTTGCTCTAATGCTTTAATGTTTTTATGTAAAGCACTTTGAATTGTCTTGTACACGATATGCGCTATACAAATAAACTTGCCTTGCCTTGTAGTAAGAACACACTCCTCTGCAGCCTCCTCTCCTCTCACCTGTGCTATTTGGCTCATTTTTCTTTGGGAAAATTCCCTCTTCTATCAATTTCTGCCATTTGTTAACCACCAAAGTGTGAACACACCTTCTGGAGTCCCGCACCCTGTTGAATGCTGTCAGTCTGTCTTTCAGTCGGACTAATCATTACTGGCACTAAATTGTGAGGGATGCTCTGGTGTGTAGTTCAGTCAGGCACATTTAGGGCTATTAAACATTGGGATAGTGCTAACAACATGTCTGCCACAGATATAAGATTATACTGATGTTAATTAATTTTACTTTCAACTAGAATACCGGCCCATCAGTGAAGTGGCCCACTGGGATATGGGCTACTCCAGTCCTGAACTTGCGCTTCCAGTCACGCTACATACGGCAACAACGCTTGGACAAAAAGCAGTTCTGCATATAGGAATAGGACATAAATCTTTTGTTTTCATAGGACAGGGGTCCTCAAATGTTTTTGCCAGGGGTCCACATTTGTTTTTTCCAGTGGACCAGAGGTCCAGAGCAGTGAAAGCATGCTGCAATGGCAGATCAGATATTTCATTTTTATGTTGGAAGGGACAATAAACAGAACATTTTCTCCAGAGTAAATATCGAGCTGACACTAAGTATTATTGTTGTCAGTCACAAATTTATGAGAAAGAATGTACAAATGTGTCTGGAATTACCCCTCGGGGCAGAGAGGAGAGACCCAAATGCTGAACTGTAGTTTGTGATATTTATTGAAAGACCACAAAAGTCCAAACAGTGCACAAACACAAAAATCCAAACGATGCACAAAGCAAACTTACAGATGCGGCAAAAGAGTTGGCAGGATGTACATCAGAACAGGGATGGGGCTCTGATGTGAGAGAATCATTTACACTCTAACAATGAGGGAGAGGAATAACAGTCCTTAAATAGCCAGAAACAAATGATCACAAATGATAGCAGGTGTGGGTCACATGAGCAGGCAGGTTGACCTAATTACAAGACAGCTCACAGCTGTGATGACTAGTGAACTGAAACAGAATACACAGCCAATATGAGATGATGACCAAGTGGGAGTGTCTGGAAGAGGAGGTAGAGAGCTCATGTCACAAAGAAACAAAATATAAACACTAAGCTAAAGAAACTGACAGAATAATAAAAATAATAATAAGGACATGACTAAATAACAGAACAACTGACCACTATGAACACATCTTAAACCAACACACAGGAAAATAAACACACAACACAGGAAAAATACAAGAAATACTCAAACATAAGTTAAGAGCCTGAGCACGGTGACACACCGCGCTCAGCCTCGCGACAAAATGTACACTTATGGGGAAAACACTGCAAATTTACAAGAAAAAAGTGATAAATTTATGAGAAAGAAAATTGCAAATTTAAAAGAAGCAACTGCACATTTACAAAAAGTCAAGTTTACTAGAAAAAAAGTTGCAAATTTAGTGAGAAAAAAATGTAAATTTACAAGAAAAAAAAAACCACATTATAAAAAGGTTCCAAATTTAGAAGAAAAAAATTTACAGATTTAAGATGCAAAAACAGCAGATTTATGAGGGAAAAGTGGCAAATTTACAACAAAAAAGTTTTACATTTATAAATAAATGTAATAAATTAATGAGTAAAGTTGCACATTTATTATAAAAGCTGCAAATTTTAAAGACCCCCCCCCCCCCCCCCCCGGGGCCCCCTTGATTTACACCCATATCACCAGGCTGTTCTGCTGTGGGAGGAGCTGCTGAAGGCAGCCACTTTCAGAACAGACTTTCACAACTCTGTTGCTTTTTGTTGTTTCATAGATGTAACAAGAATCCTGCTTACAGCTTGATATGACGATTTCAGTGCATTTATTTTTGTTGTTCTTACCTCTAAATTTTGAGGAATGTCTCTTCAAAATTCCTATACTTGTTCTCGTAATGCCTTTTGAAATTATAAATCTTTATCAAGCTGTGGTCTCCTGGCATGTTAAGCACATTGGTCTTCTGCTGGTAGGAGGGAGATCAAATGCATATTGCTCTGTCCATTCGTCTTTGAATTGCCAGTTTTCACTGTCCATTTTTTCTTTTAGCAGCAAACTTGGAACATGCCATTTTCGTTCAATCTAGGCTCCCACTGCTGCTGCAGGTCCAAAAGTGAAAATAAAAAGAGTGCCGCTCGGCTGCAGCCGCTTGTGCGCTGACAGGCTGTCAGTGCATCGTTGGCATGGAGATAACAGTCCACGTTTACAGGTGCTGACCCAACCGAAACACGTAGTGAAGGAATCACAGCTCGGGGCCCCCATATAGGGAGTTCAGGGGCCACCGTTATAGGAGTATAATTTTTCCCCGCAGCCTAAAAGCATGTGCCAGAAATTCAGCACCGTGCCAGAAAACTTTAAGCCCTGCCTCATCTTATCGAGCTTACCGAGGTCCAGCGCTGTGATGTAAGTTTGAAAGGCCTTGAACTAACGTGGCCAAGGCACCAGCGGTTCGCCCGGGAGCTTGAGGAAGGGACAGAGTGGTGTAACGCATGTCTCCATACGTTAATCCTCAGTCGCCAAATGTTATATCCGCAAACCTGGTGATGAATGAGGCGAAGAGAGTGGTAACGTGGAACACAGCTTTATTGATGTAATAATGAAGCAGTACATGGCAAGCACCCAACGGGATCATTTGACACAAGAGGAAGTGCCAATGATGGCCCACCCCGCTGTATAGGGCAGTGCGGTGATGCGACATGAAGTCGGCCTCACCACACTGCACTTCACAATAAGTGTGCTAGCACATTACTTCTACTGAAGAGAGCGCAAACCTCCGCCAAGGCTGCAGATATACTGCTGGCTCAGATTCAGCCAAATTCAGCAAAGTTGATTGGACGGCACGTCACAGTACAGATGGACAATGACCCAAAACATACTGTGACAGCAACCCAGGAGTTTTTTTAAGGCAAAGGAGTGGAATATTCTGCAATGGCCGAGTCAATCAACAGGAGCCTCATATACAGTATAAACAATGCGCATGCACAAAAACACGGCATACACTGATTTTCACGCACACAGTGGGATGTATAAAAACAAACGTGACATGAGAATCTGTGGGCCGAGCCACAAAGTTTGTTATAATAAATAAACAGTGAAGATTAGTTAATTACATATTACACAAAGTGCTTGCATACACATATATCTTAGATCACACATACACCCCCACACACACAGACACACGTCATACCCACACATACACCATTTACACAACATCAGTTACTTGCACATACACAGGCTCTGCACACATACATACACACATACAAACTCCACAGGAAAGTCTCTGTTCCTGTTTCCATATGTGGGCATGGGGGTCGTGTAGGACTAAAAAGGAGACATATGGACACTGAGAGGAAGCCATAAAGCCAGGGACCAACAAGACAGAAGCCATAAAAATGTGGAGACCCTGGGAGCCATCTGGATGCCAAGAGGACAGCTTGGACAATGGACATGTATTGTTGGAAAGTTACTGTTAAACGCCCACTAACTGGAAGCCTTTTTTTAGCTGTGAATTCCTTTGTACAGGGTCCTTTCCAGGAGAGGGAGCTGGGAGGTCCCACGGCCATGTACTCTGATTGCCTGTGTGGTTCAATAAAAGTTAAACTGAGAAATAGTATTTCTTCTGTGATTATTGGTTGGTTAACTGAAAAGATTCTGCTAACTGTCCAAAAATTAATTTTTACAAGTTTTCACCTGTTGTGAGAAGTTTCCATAGTCTAAAATATCTCTGTTTGAAGATTACAATCTGGAAATAAAAGGCTTTTATATGCAGCTCCATGTGTTCCTCCTGACTGTCATGCGTAATTTGGATTCTGACACAGATTTGGTTTGTAAAAATTCAATTGTAAGATTGAAGTGCTATCCAGTGGTGTTTATTTACTTTATTTATTTTATTTACGTATTTTACTTAGTAACATCATGTCTGTCTCTACGGATTACTGAGGGCTTTCTTTCACAGCATTTTTTTCCCATGTGTCAGCACTAGGGGTGGGGAAAAAAAGATCGATTCAGTGATGGATCGTGACACTTTGCACTGGCGACAATGCATGGATCCATAGACGCATAGATCAATCTTTTATTTTAAAAAAATACGAACACATATACTTTTGGGTTATCAGTTAATCAATGGCGTTTTCAGTCCAACTAGATGGCGCAAAGCAAGCACCCAGTCAAGTGACGTCACAAGCTACGTTCCGATCCACAGTTGATATAAACAATAACCAACCTCAGTTTAGCTTGTTAATAACATTAGCAACAATAGTTTGTTTTACTCGTATTTGAGGCGCAGTGGCTTATGGGTAATCTTCTTGTCAACTTCTGGTGAAGTGATGCACGGTTGTTTATTTCTTCCCTGCTCAGTTCTCAGTTCCTTTTGAACTGAAGACCGTTCTCTCCCTTCGGTTGGGAGTCTCAGCTAATATGGTGGATACCCTGTGCAGTCCACTTCGGAGTATACTATTGGGCGATCGGAACGCAGCTATAGCTTGTGATGATTTGCAGCTAGCGTTGAAAGTTAGGAAGCAGTTAGCGCAAAGTTAGCTCAAATGTCTGGCCTTTTTTTAGATTTTATAACAAAGATGGATGGAAAGACCTTGACATGACACAAAACCTGCAAGAAGTGCTGCATGAAAAAAAAGAAAAAACACTCGGAACACGGCAGGCCAGCACACATCTTGGAGCAGCATTAGCAATGGCTAAACTAACGAGACACTGGCAGGGAGCTTTTTTTACAAGCATCACGTAAGTAAAGTTTATTTATAAAGCGCTTTCACAGACATACTGTATAGTCACAGAGTGCTGCACAATAAAATGGAATAAAAGGAAGTTGATAGATTAAAAATAATTTTAAAAATACAAAAACAAGTTAAAACACAAGATTAAAATAATTTAAAAATATCAAACTTACCATTAAAAAGCAGATGAAACTCAATGGAAATCCTCGTTAAACAAAAAAGTTTTCAGCTGCTTTTTAAAAGAGTCCACAGAGTCAGCAAAACATATCTGGAGTGGGAGTCAATTCCAAACAGCACTGTCCACCACCCTCCCTGTGTGCAGAGACAGGTCTCCGTGGAAAATGAAGCCCCAAGAACAGTTTATTATATGAAAGAGATGTCAACAGTTTCACTTCGGGACATGATTTGAGGTTGAAGGTGAAAAAATTTCAGCTATATGGGATTGTGATACTCGATTATTGCAATATCGTGATGATCGTTGAATTGTGATAGGATTGAATCGTGACCCAAGAATCGCGATCCGAATTGAATCGCGAGGGACCCACACCTAGTCAGCACGTGTGTAGCTTCAGCCTGCACCCTTTCTGTCCGAAATAGATTGTCTTTTTCTCTTTCCTTTTCTTTTTCATCTTGTTATGATCCAACAGAAATTTAAAAAAAAATAAATGAATGAACTTTCATTGAAACACGGTCCACTCGGTGAACTTAAGTTAATTTTAGATTCTGTAGGGTCAGAACAAAACAAAATATTTTTTTCTGGCCTCTACCTCCATTATCAACACCTCAACATCACACTCCCTTAAGTTATTTTTTTATGTTGCGCTTTCCTGCAGGATTGACGATCATTGTTTGACAGAGAACTGACAAAAGGGGCATTTTTCTTCATTTGTATAGTCATTAGTGGGAGGAACTGAGGCGGAGTAAAGAGATCATGTGCTGGTTTTGACAGTGAGATGGGCTGTATAAAGAAAAGGAGCGGAGAATCGGGTGTGTGCACATGTTTATACATCTGAAAATTTCTGTGCGCAGGTACTTTTCAGATTTTGTGAGTATGCCATCTTTCAGTATGAAAGCTGTGCAATCCTTTATACCAGTGGTGGACCCTCAGGGCCAGCAAAGCCTTCTCTGCTGGCCTAAACACTATCAGAATTATATTTACAACATACATTCTTATATTTGTTCCATGAGGATGCAATAAATTATTCCCAATAGTCTATTCTCCTCATTTTGTAGCTTTTTCTCTTGGTTGCACTCCTTCTAGTAGTGTAATGCATGTTAGAGTTTGTTGTCAAATCATATTTCAGCCATCTGTGTTGCCAGGGTCAAGCAAATCTACCTTGGGCCTTCAGGAATTAACAGTGCGGCTCTGTAGGTTAAATTAACTGTTAATCTTATCCTGTTGCTTTAACCAATCAGAGGTCTTCTGTACATCCAGGAGTATGCATAGAAGGCATCTGAGAACGTCGGCATATTCACGTCTTTTGATTGGATGGTTAGACTCCTCCACCCACAATGCAGGGGATCCTAGCTAGCAAAACGCCAGTGCAAGGGCTTGCTTAAGCAGCTACAATATACTGTATCTGTTTAAATATAATAGCTGTTTTTCCACCCACAATGGCTGACAGGGAAGAGGAAAATGATTTGGCCACTGATATTTAAAAAAAATCAATTTTCCAGACGAATTTTTCAAGAAAGGCTGGTCATTGTGAAGAGAGGTCGGCCAACCCCGAAGCAAGCAGGCCTGTCTCAGCTGGGGAAAGGATTTGTACGTCACTTTCATATTAGCAACGAGCGGTATCCTTGGATTACAGGCTCTGAGAAGTGCTGCAAATTATCTTGCTGGGAATGCCTGTTGTTTGCAACTGATCGAGTAGATACTTGGAGCCAGACAGGGTTTGCAAACTTGAGCTGTCTGTCACACCATGACAATTTATGCAGCATTTGCCAAACGTATAAAAATTGGTCTAAAATGCTGGGATACGCCAAAATTTTCACTTTTGGCTGTATGTATCGCATATCCATAACAACTTGGACATATACTGTACATAATGTATTGGTAACATATAGAATATTTCCATAACTTATAAGTAACTTAAACGAACTAATGCTTAGTGTATTGCCGACATTCACAACTTATGCACAGCAATAGTCTAACTTCTGCATAACGCATTCATGCCAAACTGCTGGTGCCTCCCGATCCATGAATCCTAGGTGTGGGAGAGATCATCTCTGTTCAGCCAAAATGATTCTCCCCTCCAAAGACCATGGTGGGGGGCGTGACCGACCTGGCAGAGCTGTCAAATCTGTCAGGTCAGTCACGTCTAAAACAGCTGATGAAACACATCAGGAGCATCAGATAACAGCTGTCACAACCTGGCTCAAAGGCACGCGAACTGAAGGTGATAAAATAAATAAATAAATATTTTCAATAAAGTGAAAAAAAAAAAAAAGAATGCATGGAGTGTGCTTTTGCTGGGAGGCGCAGCCAACAGGAAAGTGTGATTTATCATGGAAAACAGCTGTGCTCTGGGCTTCAGGCCATCAGCTGATTGGATCCGCCTCCTCCAGTGTTCTGACATTTTGTCATATTTATCAGAACAACACTGGACAGCTGATGATACAGACCAGTCAAATGGAAAAACCCCGACAGGTCCCGTTATACGAACAGTTAGGTGTGTGTGTGTGTGTGTATGTGCTGCAGACAGAGCTCTGTATGGGTTTTTCCTGTGAACTAATGCTGCAAATATGCCATTTGCTCCGCAAATGCGGGACATGTCGGCCATATGCTGAATACGTCGGAAAATTTTCAGCATGTTGAAAATTAGTTTTCAGAGGAGCTCGGCGAACTATGCCGTAGCATGCTTCAGCGTGCTCTTAACTTTGACAAAACTTTGCCATAACTGATTTGACATACACCACTGTAGTCTTCAAATTTTTCATACATTTTGGCTGCCTAAATCGTCTAGGTGTGACAGGGCCTTAACCAAGGCAGCAGCGACACGCCAGCCGGACACTTGCAAGCAACAGTACTGTTAAACCTTTGGGGAAACATGAGTGGATCTGCAGCTCAATGAACAAGTGCGCAGGGAAATGGAGGTCCACAACAAAAAGGTAAAGATTTTTAAAACTATAATTTTATAGTTAAAGTTATCTTTAACATACTTTGTGTGGATGGTCCTATAGGCTATTTTTTTGGTGTTTGGTATGAATGGCACTTAAATCGGGTAGATTACCACTGAAGGCCTAGTTGTAACATACACGGTCCGCCACTGTTTTATACATGAGGCCTCAGATCTCAACTAGATTGAGCATGTAGTTGACATGCTTAAGACAAAACTTAAGGCAGAAAGACCCACAAACAAGCAGCAACTGAAGGCAGCTGATTATATAACTGTTTCGTGAATATGTTTTGGTTGTCATGATTAATAAGCTGACAGCTTACGTGCACGATGTAACAGCACAGGAAAGTAACCACACAAAGGGGCACGTTTGAAAGTTTATTAAATTGCAAAGTCTGCGCACAGCTACAGAAACAATCACTCGCTAGAGGAATCCAATCCACCTGCGGAGAGAAGACGAGAGCTGTGAGTGGAGAAGTGGAGTAAGGGGAAATGGGCTAGCCAAATTACCACTTACTTGGGTAATGAGAGAGAACCGGCAGGACTCCAGTGGGGAATAGACGAACCAGTACGATGGGGGGAATGAGCTGATGGTGCCTGACCGGGTGGAGGTTGTAGCCGAGGAATTATGGAGATGTGGCAGGAGAGCGTGCACAGTCCTGGAGACACACCCGCACGATGGCAGTAACCTGAAGGAGAGAGGAGAAACAAGGTGAGACAGCATGTCAAAACTTGTTGTAATATTCTTGCTTGTCGTTTAATGGGCAGTATACCCAGACGAGCCAGCGTTGAATGCATGGAGAGAGCCTCCTTAAGTACTCTGGCTGATGAGTAGGCGCAGGTGCGTCTTCTGCCTCAGGTGCAGTGATGAATTCACGAAAGTGAGACGGGACGGGAGGGGCACGCTCTCGCTGCCCATGACATTGGTAAACAGCTAAAATAACAAAACTTTGAAGGTCATTCAGCTTGTAAAGACTGTAGCCTTTGTTTATTTCAATTAAAAGTCCAGAGAAGAGGATTCACAGACAATATCAAAAAATAATATATGATGCATTGAAATAAAAATCAAAGTTCAAATATGAACATGAACGAAAAGTGAGACACCTAAGAAAGTTTACCTTGAGGTCGAGATGTAGGATGTACATTTTGTGCATGTACTGCAGCCCTTCACATATCTGCCATATAAACAGCACCGTGTCCAGCTCTGTCAGGTTGCAGTTTTCATTAATGATGTGGTCAAAGAGCTCCCCTCCTTCCACACTGCAGAATGAAAGAATCTTAGTGAGCAAGCTCATGTACCCCATGCATCACCGTATCAAAGTTCTTACTGAACAATGTAATCATGCCCTCATCTGATGCAAACATGAACCTGGCATGTAGCCAAAGGAACTGTTGTCTTTTTCAATAGAATAAAGCTCATATTCAGTTCCTTTTAAATGTTGATTAACCTTGCAGGTTAACCCCTCTTTAGATGTAGTATGCTAAAATCAAACTTGTCCAAGGTATTGAGGAGTTAAAACTTACTGTATGTAGAAATTTAAAGTCAATGCAATTAGAAATGTAGAAGCTATACTGGTAACAACAGAAAATGTCAGACGGGTCAAAAACATTACACCCTCAACAATCTTATTGTGGGTGGTATAATAAGGACATGTACACAAATATGTACATCCAGACTGGTGTTTTAACATATCAGAACACAAGCAGTATATAGAAAATCCTGTCTATCTATCTATTAGGACCTGAACCATTCCAATGCAGTACCAGGAATACCCACAAGGTGATACAGGTGAGAAATTAAAATGTCATGGTCTAGCTAGCAGAACTAATTCAATTCAACTTTATTTATACAGCGCCATTTCGCAACAACAGTCATCTCATAGCACTTTCAATTGTAGGGGAAACCCCCACAATTGCAGAACGACCCCAGCAATCAGGCGATGCCCTGTGAGCAAGCACTTGGTGACGGTGGAGAGGAAAAACTCCCTTTTAGCAGGAAAAAACCTCCAGCAGAACCAGGCTCAGGGAGGGGCAGTCATCTGCTACGATTGACTGGGGGGTGAGGGGATAGAGAAGAAGAAGAAAAGAACAGACATGTAACTAGAACCATATAATCACCAGAATCAGACATCAGAAGGATGTCATTAAAAACCCTTAACAGTGCTGAGTCTGTACTATGTAGAGTTTTTAAAAAAGTTTGGAACACCTCCAGAATATCATGCTCATCCAAAAAAAAAGCCTTCAACTGAAAATGAACTATTTTCTCCAATATTTTAGAGATAAAAGACAGCTTGGAGATCGGCCTGAAATTAGCCAATACAGTGTGATCAAGACCAGGTTTCTTAATGAGGGGTTTAAATACTGCATGTTTAAAATTTGCAAGAACCACACCAGAAGATAAACTGTTGTTTAAAATGGCTAAAACTGACTGAACTATGCTAGGAAAGACTTCTTTAAAAAACTGAGGAGGGAGAGCATCACAAGGGGAACCTGAGGGCTTAATATGATCAACCACATCCTATAATTGTAGCACGGTTACAGGCTCAAACTACAGAGCAAGGGACAGACACAGAGGGGTAAGAGACTGGATCTGGGATGAGAGCCCTCATGGTGTTGACCTTATCAATAAAGAAATGTAAAAAGTCATTGCATGTTACAGATGATGCTTCCATACTGACAGTTGGTGAGGCATTAAGGACAAAGTCAATAGTTTTAAATAGCACACGTGGGTTATGACAGTTTGATGCAATAATACCAGATAGGGGTGGGTTCAAAAGATCGATACAACGATCTAGATCGATCTATGTTTGACTGAGCCAATATCGATCCACAAAATCTGCGGATCGATCTTTTAATATAATGCTTTTCTGTCTGTGAACGTCTGCTGAGTCTGATCGGGTCAAAACCGGGTCAGTGAGCCAGGAACAGCAGTGACGAACCAGAAACACCTGGAGCACTAACAGCTAACAAGCTAAAGGATATGCTAGTTCTTCTTCTGTGGTGTTAAAACAGCTCTCAGCCGGCAAGAGTTCCCTGCGGTGCACGTGTTTACTTCCATGTTTCCGAGCGGAGTTGACGTGCGTGTCTCTTAATTTATCAACAAAAGTCACCATAAACACTGTCCTCAACAGTTTCCTAATATTTTTCATAAAGCGGGGATAAACGGTTTTGTACTACGTGCAGCGCTGTGTTGGAACATAAAGTCGATGGTTGATAAACACTTGAAATGGAAAACGTACGGAGACTGGCTGAAACTCGTGAACAAAGAGACTTGGAGCTGCTGAGATTGTAAGTAAAATATTTGTTTTTTTTTAACATTTGTGTTGTAAATTAATAATTTATCAGGCATGATGGTGTTTTCTTTTACAAACTATGGATACAGTAGTTAATTGTTGGTTAAGCACTGTGATTAAATGCAGAATAAAGGTATATTTTATGAGATTATGAACTTCTAGCACTTAAGTGAGAGATTTGAAGATAATAAATCACAATAAGATGAAAATGGCAGAATTAATAAAGGCTGCAGTACGAGCAATTTTTACTCAATAGAACTTAACTGAGCAATGGGCAGCGCGGTGGAAGAGTGGTTAGCACTGTGGCAGCACAGCAACTCACCCTTGGCCGGGGGATCCTGAGTTCGATCCCAGCCCCCGACCAACGGTGATCTGGGTGGAGTTTGCATGTTGTCCTCGTGTCTGCGTGGGTTTACTCCGGGATTTCTCCGGATTCCTCCCACATGCCAAAAACATGCAAGTTAGGTTAATTGGCATCAAACTGGGGATTCTAAATTGTCCTTAGGTATTAATGTGAGAGTGAATGGTTGTCTGTCTCTCTGTGTTGGCCCTGTGATGGATTGGCGATCTGTCCAGGGTGGACCCTGCCTCTTGCCCAAAGATGCTGGGACAGGCTCCAGCCCCCCGGCAACCCAAAAAGGATTAAGCGGAAGAAGATGGATGGATGGATGGATAGAACTTAATCTTAATCTTAATCTTCCAGGAAATGAATTGAAACCCTTTTCAAAAATTGAAAGTTAATTTGTAGTTAAAATATAAAAAACAAAAAATAAAATAAAGTAAATTATTAAACCCTACTGTGGTGTGGGGATTTAAAAATATGATTATTCATTTTACTGTGAAATCTATTCTTTTCACTTCCCCTTCAGATCTGTGAAGACTGGTTTTCCACTCCAAGGTCCATCCTGCACTGAGACCTTCTGAAGGGAAGAGGCTGTCAGTGGAGGAGCCATCCCTGCTTCATGTGGATTTCAGCACAGAAGAAGAGCTCAAATTTTTCAGGGGTCTTAGTTTTCAAATTCAAGATTCAAGAATCTTGAATCTTGAATCTTGAAACATGCATTCAGTGCAATTTAGTTGTTGTCATGACTAATTCTTTTATTTCTTTTTTCAATTTAAGTTCTCAGCAAGAATACAATGTTGGTCATTTTTTGACAACTTTACTGAGCATTTAATTCTACATAAATCACTGTTTAACAGTAAATTTTTGGCAATCCTGTGCTTTTCTTTTGGTGTTACATAGAACAGCATCACTGTAAACTATGGAAAAAGCAGCTACTTTAAAATCTATACTTTCTCACACAACTTTCAGTGCAAAAAAAAAAAAAAAAAAAAACGCTCTAAAATTGTCACAGCTTTTATCACAGCTTTTTGGAAAAGTTCCCATAAATTCAGGCTTTTTGGGCCACAACAATTGCAAAAACAGCTATGAAATCCTGGAGGGACTGAAATACAGTGAGATTATGTCTACATGCTTCATGCATTGAATTTGTTTACTGACTCTGGGTGGTTAACTTGACACTACACACCGTTTGCACTAAAGAAAGCACTTGTGAGCACTTTGTGAAATCATGTTAAATACTAAGTCCATTATTGTAACTGATTTTAGGTCAGTTCTTTATGTGATAATTTAAGTATTAACAAAGTTAGAGTATACTTGGTACAATTTGCAGCATTAGATCTTGGAAGATTTTTTTTCCTGGCAAGTAAAATGGCTTTTAAAATGGCAATTTCCCAGATCGAATCGGGATTGGATCAGATCAAATCGGAACTGAATTGATTCAGAATCTCAAGAACCAGAATCGAATCGATTCTGGAAATTATGGATCATTCCCAGCCCTAATATCAGATAGATGTTCTCTTTTAGCCTCTTTAACACAGTTCTGGTAGGGATGCCAGCAGTTCTTTAAGATTTGAAAGGATACCTGCAATTTGTCCTTCTTCCACCTGCGCTCAGCTTTGCGGCACTCCCGTCTGGCTGCCCGAGTTCCGCCATTAAACCAAGGCTCGAGTTTGGCTCTGGGCTGCTTAATTTTTAATGGAGCCACAGAGTCCAGGATGGTTTGGCAAGAAGCGTAAAACCAGGAACTGAGGTCCTCCGTATCAGAAGTAGAGTCAGGGGGAGAGTAAAGCTAACCTGCATGATATGTAGTCCACCTGTGTGCACCTTCCTCCATTCTCTTGTAAGTCACCCTATGCTCCTCTCTCTTCTTCAAGTATGTGTTCACCACAGACATTTCCATCCTTTTAGCAAAATCCCCAACCATCTGTCCTTCCACATTTCTCTCCTTAAAACCATACCTAACCAGGACTTCCTCATCACCTCTGTTCCCTTCATCTCAATGTCCCTTAAAGCCTGCTTCAATCACTACTCTCTCCCCGTGAACACACTCTACCACTTCATTCAACTTACTCCAGCATTTCTCCTTATCTTCTGCCTGACATCCAACTTGTGGGGCATAATATCACACCTTTGACTTCTAGCTTCAAAATCAATGATTCTGTCTGACTCCCTCTTTACCTCTTGAACACTCTTCACATACTCTTCTTTCAAGATCACTCCTACTTCATTTCTCTTCCCACCTACACCATGGTAGAACAGTTTAAATCCACCTCCAATGCTCCTAGCCTTGCTTCCCTTCCATCTGGTTTCTTGAACACATAGTATATCTACTTTCTTTCTCTCCGTCATATCAGCCAACTCTCTGCCTTTACCAGTCATAGTCCCTATATTTAAAGTCCCTACTCTCACCTCCACACTTCTACCTTTCCTTTTCTCTCGCTCTCCAAACATATCTTCCCCCTCGCATCCTCCTTGATCTTCAAGCAATAGTAGCCCAATTTCCACCAGCACCCCTGTCGATTAACAGCACCGGTGGTGGTTGCTGCTAACTCGGGCCTCAGCTGATCTGGTATGAAAATCTCATTCATCATGATTCACATGTTTGATTTGGGAAAGGTTTTATGCCGGATGGCCTTCCTGACACAACCCTTGCCATTTACTTGGGCTTGGCACGGCACTAGGTGTCATGTGCAGGTGAGCGCTTGCCCCTCCCATCCTGTTGAACTTTCCCCTAGTACCGCAGACAATCAGCTCACCTGCGGGATGGGACACACCTGTCACCTCTTCCCTGCCAGCGCTTAAAATGACCATCTCTTCAACGCCTCGGTGCTGGCTCGTTGGGTAAACTGCCTGTGCAACAAGTAAGTGTTTGGTTTTGTTGAGAGGGAATTATCTCTCACGTTTCCTCTCCTCTTCTCCTTTTTAAGGTTGCTGCCATATGTGTGGTGTGCTTCTGGGGATTGTTGCGCGCTCACCTGCTCCATCATCTTCACCCCGCCTCAGCTTCCTCAATCCACCCGGTCAGAACACTCTCAATCTACCCCCGACCAGCTTCATCCTGCTGGTTCATCTAATCCTGTTGGTGCTCTGTCGGGTACTTTGCTTGGTTCATGTAAATTGCCCATTTGGTTTCCCATATCATCATATCCCAGCTCTCATTAATCACTCTTGTCCTCCCCACAGGCCCCGTCTTTCTCTGGCGAGTGACGTTTTTGTCTACAAGAGCTTCTCTTTTGAAATTTATCAATAAACCATTTAAACTTGCTTCTCTGTGTGTTGAGTGTTATCTCTGGTGTTGCTCCCTGCACATGAGCTGTTCCTTCTATCAATATGACACTAGGAGCACACTGGTTTGTGCACCTCCTTTGGCTGGGCTGTCTCAAATTTACATGAACTATTCTAATCAGTAGAAAAGGTCAGAAATTTACTAGAAAGAAAGTTGTAAATTCACAGAAAAAAATTTGGACCCCCTGATGGCTGGTTTTGGCTTGCACGCCATATGTTTGACACCCTTGGACCAACCCATTAAAAACACATATTTAGAGCATAAATGCCAACTTCTTGCTGTAAAAATAGTTATGTTTAACGACAGAGGTAGGAACTGATGTTGCGGAGGCGGGGGCACAGGGATTAGCTACCCACCGCTGGGAGAATGGGGATCAGGGGCAGTTCTCCTGGTCATCTGATCACTGAGAGTGGGGACAGGTGTGTTGGCTACTGTCTGTTCATTGCCGTTTCTACAGATTGGCTGCAACTGAACTCACCATGGGCGGAGTCTGGCTCCACTCCGTACTCGGTACAGGAGAAGCTGCCACCCACCACGGCATTTCTTCCCACCAGGCTGAACAGGGGCAGGATGGGAGACTGACCTGTGGGGTAGACTGTCCGCAGCTTTTCTAGACTCTGTCCATGATGACAGTGGACCAATGAGCACACACTGTGTGCAGATAGAGCTTATGGGAGTTGTAGTTTCAAAGTTTCACATTGCGATAGGGTTATTATTTAAGATGCCACTTGAGAAAACTACAACCTGCTAAAGTGGCTAGTGGGAGTGGCTGTCTTACCAGCCACTGCTGAAATCCACCCACCAAGTTAGGGATATTTGGCTTTCGGGTGAAATTTATGGAATGTAAAAAGTTCACGCTACAGTAATACAGTATATCATGAAAGTAGGGCATTTAAGTAGAAGCATGCAATGGTGATTTCCTCATCACAAACAATTTATTGAAACAAAAGCCAACAACAGTGGTGGGTATACCACAACAAAAAATGTCATTGTCTCAATAACTTGTCATGTGGCCTTGAGCATCAATTACAGCTTGATAACGACGGCTCATGCTGTTCACAAGTCGACTTATTGTCTGCTGAGGCATGGCATTCCACTCTTCTTGAAGAGCGACCCTCAGGTCACTGAGGTTGTGGGGTGCAAGGTTACGAGCCTCTACACAGCGACTCAGCTGATCCCATAGGTTTTCTATGGAGTTCAGGTCTGGAGAAAGTGCAGTCCACTCCATTTGAGGTACCCCAGCCTCCAGCAGTGGTTAGCTAATGATGCGACCTCGATGAGCTGGAGCATCATCTTCCATGAAGATGAAATTAGGCCTGTGTTGTTCATGCAGGGGCACAATGACTGGATTAATGATGTTATTCAGATAGTATTGGCTTGTCATTAACATTCACAAGGTGTAGGGCAGTTCTGGATTGACTAGACACACTTTACCAGTCTGTAACACCACCACCACCAAAGGCTCGTCTGGAGACAACAGTGGCTGATGCATAGCGCTCTCCTTGACGTCTCCAACATTGTTGGTGGCCACCATTTCTGTTCAACATCAATCGACTTTCATCAGAGAACAGCACTGAGGCCACACGGTCCCTTGTCCAGTGTAAATGTTCCCTGACCCATGCAAATGATGATGCCTGTGCCTGGTGGTGTGGTCAGGTACCCTTGCAGGTCGTCTAGCACACAGACGACACTGATGTAAACAGTTTTGAATGGTCTGACATGACACTTGGGTGCCTCTCACCTCCCTTAAATGTGTCTGGAGTTGAGTGTCATTCATCATCTGGTTTCACAGGGCACTGTTCACAATGAAGTGGTCATCAGCAAGGGATGTGGCCAAAGGACGTCCACTTCTATGCCTTTCTGTGACTCTTCCAGTCTCTCTTTAGCTCTGTTGCAACCTGCTGATGACACTCTAAGCTCAGTGGCCACTTCTCACTGAGAACATCCTGTTTGAAGCCTCGTAATTGCAAGGTACTGTTGATTAATTGTTAGGTGTCGTCTTGGTCTCATGATGTCATAATTTGAACAGCATGATGAAGAGGACTGTTTAAATACCAATTCTAATTGAATCAGAAAATGTATTGGTTGATTCATGTATCAAACAACTGTTGTGAATTTTGCCATTAAGTACCTTGTTGTAGTGTTCTGAACAGGTCTTCAGCCCCTGTCCACGCTTTATGTTCCCTTCTCACTCATTGATTATGTTTGATGTGCATTCCCTCTGTGTTGTCAGCCCCGCCCATCCGTTCAGCTGTTTCCCTCATGTGTCAGCCGTTGGTTTTTGATTGCTCTCCTGACCTGTGTTGTATTACCATAATTGTTCCCTCTGTCTATATATGTGGCTTTTTTGTATGTGTTCTTTGCTGCATTCATTGTTGCATCCCCTTCGTTATCACCACACTATCTGGATTATTGTTACTTGTCATTCCTGCCCATGTGCAGTGTTTATTTCCTTTTTTGTTGTTACTAAATCATGGTCTACCAGATTAGCTTGGTGATTGGGTCCTTTTCTTCACCCTGAAAGGGCAAACATGACAGAAGAATACAGCCAGTAATGGACCCAGTGGGTGAATCTGGTAGGAGCAGGACGCCAGCATACCGGGGCTCAGCAAGCAGAGGGAGGTTGGCAGCCGGTGATCCCAGTGTGGATGAGCTTTGGGAAGCCCAATTTATCCAGGACTTTGTCTCGGAAGCGTGTGCCTCCCGCACCCCGGAGGAAGCCCTGGAGAGCCTGGACTCAGCGACTGGGATAATGGAGGCGCATCCCGGTCTGCGGAATTACCCCAAGCTGGCGGGACTATTGACCACCGTCTCCAACCTCCATAGGACATATCGCGGGCTGGTGGGGAATTTAATTGAGACACCGGAGTTTGTGCCGATGATGCAGTGTCCCCTGACTCCGACGTCCTCTTCTTCCTGTCACTTGCCAGCCTCGCAGCCACACCACAGGCGAAGAAGGGGTTTGTCTGCAACACCAGAGACTGTACCGACAAATAAGCGTCCCCTGGCTCCGGCACTACCAGCTCCAGCCTTTTCCCCTCCTCCCACTGCAGCCCCACGGAGCTCAGTTAAGCCGGCTCCCAGAACTGTTGTTACGCAGGTTCCCACGGCAGCTGCAGTGCTGGCTTCCACAACTGCTGTAGGGGGGCCCATGTTCGCTTCCTCATCTGCATTTACAACAGCTCCAGTGCCTGCTCCACGGTGCCTCCTAGCTCCAGCACCAGCTCCAGCTGCTCGCAATCTGTGTTTAACAGCTCCAGCCATCCCTGAGGTGCACACAACGGCTCCTGCTGTCCCTGAAGCACACAACACAGATCCAGCTGTTCCTGTTCTTGTTCTGCCCGAGGTGCATGATACGGTTCCTGCAGCTCATCCAGAAGTGGTCACCCCAGCAACAGTGGACCGGGAGCTCAGGCAAGTACTTTTCTTTACTTTTTTAACATCAATATTAGTTAAGTCTTGCTTAGCTCCTGGTGATTGTGGTGATGCCTCACTCACCTCCAACCTTTTTTCCCCTGCTCAAGGAGGCTGTGTCAGGGAAGGAGCCACAGGAGGACCACACTCTGCCATCATCCAAGCTGCACATTCCACCTGATGTGCAAGAGTTCAGGAGATCTCCACCCAACGTGCAAGAGGTCAGGAGACATCCAGCTGTCATCGCTGAATCCGGTGCGCACCCGTAGTTTGTTCAGAGGGCAGTGTGCCCTTGTCCCCAGGTTGTGAACTAAAAGATTCTGCATCCATGTTCCCTGAGCTCAATAATTCTGTATCTGTGTCCCCTAAACTAGAAATTTCTGCACCTGTGTCTTCAAAATTAGAAATTTCTGCATTAGTATGTCCTGCATCAGAAATTTCTGCATTAGTGTGTCCAAAATCAGAAATTCCTGCATCAGAAGATTCTGCATTTGGGTGTTCTGAGCCAGGGATTTCTGCATTCGTGTCCCCTGTAATTTCTGCACGTATTTCTCCTGAGCTAGAGTGTATTCTTTGTTGCCAGTTCCTGAGGGTAAAATTTCTGTCATCTCCTGAGTTTGAAACCTCTATGTTGTTTTCTTTTGGTCAAGGGAATCCTGCATGGTTTCCCCCAGAGTTGAGGGCTCCTGGGTTATTTTCTGTGCAAAAGGGTTGTGTGTTATTTTTTTTTAAGCATGAGGCTTGTGTGTTTTCTCCTGTTTGGTGGCCCTTGGGTTTTGGTAGGCCGCCTGATGCCCCATGTTTACCCTCCCAGTGGCCTTTGGAAGGCCCCCAGACCCATCATGTACTCCAGTTTGGGGACCGTGGACTTGGGTAGGGCCCTTGACCCGCCTTTTTCCCCCATCACCCACCCTGTGAGGGTTTGGGGATTTCTTTCTTTTTTTTTTTTTTTCTTCTTCTCCTGTGGGTGCACCCTAGGGTCATCTGGGCCCCGACCCTTGAAGGGGAGGTACTGTATTGTTCTGGACAGGTCTGCGGCCCCTCTCCATGCTTTATGTTCCCTTTTCACTCATTCATTATGTTTGGTGTGTATCCCATCTGTGTTGTCAGCTCCACCCGTCCGGTCAGTTGTTTCCCTCACGTGTCAGCCATTGGTTTTTGATTGCTCTCCTCACCTGTGTTGTATTACCATAATTGTTCTCTCTGTCTATATATGTGCCTGTCTGTGTCTGTGTTCTTTGCTGCGTTCTTTGTTGCTTCACCTTCGTTATCACTACACCGTTTGGATTATTGTTGCTTGTCATTCCTGCCCATGTGCAGTGTTTATTTCCTTTTTTGTTATCAATAAATCATGGTCTACCAGATTCGCTTGGCAATTGGGTCCTTTTCTTCGCCCCGAAAGGGCAAACATGACACTTGTTAGAGAACAGCGTGATGATCAGGCGAGTGTGCCCACCCCCCAACCCTCCTGTTCCTGTCTTCCCGGCTCCAGAGTATCAACTACACCTACGTGTTTACACACCTGCTGCTTCCTAATTACCCTGCATATTTAACAGCCAGCGTGTGAGGAGCTCACCGCTGGATTGTTAGGTTTGCTACCTGAAGTCTACGCCACGTTATATTGTTTCTCACAGTTTGATCTGTGCTTCATTCCCTGTGTCTTCCTCTCTCCTCAGGTTTGCTGTCACCTTAGCGGTGTGTACTCCGGGGCTGTTCATGCTCGCCTGACCAAGAAGACGCTGGACGTCCACCCAGGTCAACCGTCTTCCCCCTGTTTCCCTGGTTCCACGCAGGAGTTACCCACCGGGCTCCTCTGCTCTCAGCAGTAAGAGTATTCTCCTAATCTTATTCTCCTCTTTTGGAGATTCTGTCCCTAATCATCTCTTTCTGCTCTTCTCGGTGCACTGAGAAAAACCGGTGCAAAACCGGTGCACTCCAGCGGCACCGGTTTTTGTGTTTAAATTTAAGTGTGCATTTTTGTGTTGCTCTTTTCCTTAGTTGTGCACTTTTATTTAGATTTGTGTTTTAGGTTTTGTTTTTCACAATAAACTGGTGAACTTTGTACATCTGACTCTGAGTGTTCATTCGCTATGGCAGCTCTGCGTTTGAGCCTCTCTTGCCCTGAATTATGGCAAACAGCAAGTCATGCAAAAAGTACTGAAACACTGAACAGTTGGACATGTGCATTCAAAAGGTTAGAGAAGGTCAAATTAAGTTCACCTGTAAAGGTTATAGTGCATTTTAGGTGCATCCTGAAATTTCACCCCAAAGGCGAATATCCCTAAGTTTTTGTGAGTAGTATGTATGTGTGTGTATATACTGTATACACTAGTGCATGCCTGTAGAAATCAAGTATTCTTGTCTGAAAACAGCAGTGGTGGACTGTGTATTTTACAACTAGGCCTTCAGTGGTGATCTAGCCGATTTAAGTGCCATTCATACCAAGCACCATAAAAATAGCCTATAGGGCTGTCCACACAAAAGCATGTTAAAGATAACTAACTCTAAAATTATAGTTTTAAAAATCTTTACCTTTTCGTTGTGGAGCTCCATTCCCCTGCGCACTTGTTCATTGAGCTACAGTGTTTAACAGTACTGTTAAACTCAAAGGTTTAACAGTACTGTTGCTTGTAAGTGGCCAGCTGGCATCTCGCTGCTGCCTTGGTTAAGGCCCTGCCACACCTAGATGATTTAGGCAGCCAAAACATATGAAAAATTTGGAGAATACGGTGGTGTACGTCGAATCAGTTATGGCTAAGTTTTGTCTAAGTTAAGAGCATGTCCCGCATTCGCGGCGCAAATGGCATATTTGCAGCGTTGGTTCACAGGAAAAAACCTGTACAGAGCTCTGTGCCTGCAGCGTGCGCGCACACGCGCACACACACACACACACACACACACACACACACACACACACACACACACACACACACACACACACACACACACACACACCTATTTGTTCATATAACGGGACCTGTCGGGGTTTTTCCATTTGACTGGTCTGTACCATCAGCTATCCAGTGTTGTTCTGATAAATATGACAAAATGCCAGAACACCGGAGGAGGTGGATCCAATCAGCTGATCGCCTGAAGCCCAGAGCGCAGCTGTTTTCCATGATAAATCACACTTTCCTGTTGGCTGCGCCTCCCAGCAAAAGCACACTCCATTCATTATCTTGTTTTTTTTTCACTTTATTGAAAATAAACTTTTTTTATCGCCATCAGTTCATGTGCCTTTGAGCCAGGTTGTGACAGCTGTTATCTGATGTTTCTGATGTGTTACATCAGCTGTTTTAGACGTGACTGACTTGACCGATTTTACAGTTCTGCAAAGTCAGTTACGCCCCCCACCATGGTCTCTGGAGGGGAGAATCATCTCGGTTTAACAGAGATGATCTCTCCCACACCTGGGATTCATGGATCGAGAGGTAACGGCAATTTGGCAGGATTGCACTATGCAGAAGTTATACTATTGTTGAGCATAAGTTGTGAATGTTGGCAACACGCTAAGCATTAGTTCGTTTAAGTTACTTATAAGTTATGAAAATATTCTATATAAGTCACTAATACGTTATGTATATGTTCAAGTTGTTATGAATGCGCGATGCATATGGCCAAAAGTGAAAATTGTGGCGTATCCCAGCATTTTAGACCAATTTTTATATGTTTGGCAAATGCTGCATAAATCGTCATGGTGTGACAGCAGACAGCTCAAGTTTGCAAACCCTGTCTGGCTCCAAGTATCTACTCGATCAGTTGCAATCAACAGGCATTCCCAGCAAGATAACTTGCAGTACTCCTCGGAGCCTGTAATCCAAGGATACCGCTCGTTGCTAATATGAAAGTGACGTACAAATCCTTTCCCCAGCTGAGACAGGCCTGCTAGCTTCGGGGTTGGCCAACCTCTCTTCACAATGACCAGCTTTTCTTGAAAAATCTGTCTGGAAAATTGATTTTTTTTAAAATATCAGCGGCCAAATCCTTTTCCTCTTCCCTGTCAGCCATTGTGGGTGGAAAAACAGCTATTATATTTAAACAGATACAGTACATTGTAGCTGCTTAAGCAAGTCCTTGCACTGACGTTTTGCTAGCTAGGATCCTCTGCATTGTGGGTGGAGGCGTCTAACCATCCAATCAAAAGATGTGAAAATGCCGATGTTCTCGGATGCCTTCTATGCGTACTCCTGGATGTACAGAAGACATCTGATTGGTTAAAGCAACAGGATAAGATTAACAGTTAATTTAACCTACAGAGCCGCACTGTTAATTCCTGAAGGCCCAAGGTAGATTTGCTTGACCCTGGCAACACAGATGGCTGAAATATGATTGGACAAAAAAACTTGAACATGCATTACACTACTGGAAGGAGTGCAACCAAGAGAAAAGCTACAAAATGAGGAGAATAGACTATTGGGAATAATTTAATACATCCTGATGGAACAAATAAGGATAAGGGATAAGGACCTGTACTTATATAGCGCTTTTCTCGTCTCAAAGACCACTCAAAGCGCTTCACTAGTACTAACCCTCTATTCTAAGGGCCTATAGGAGACAGATATCTAGGGACAATTTAGAACAACCAGTTAACCTAACATGCATGTCTTTGGATTGTGGGAGGAAACCGGAGCCCCCAGAGTAAACCCACGCAGTACAGGGAGAACATGCAAACTCCACACAGAAAGGTTCAGAATGTACCGTATGTTGTAAATATAATTCTGATAGTGTTTAGGCTAGCAGAGAAGGCTCTGCTGGCCCTAAGGGTCCACCACTGGAAAACAGGTACCCTAATTAGGCTTTACAGGCCCAAATGTAGGCTGTGTTTGAAAGTGAAATACAAAGAGGTGTAGCCTATATGTAGGCAATCACACACGTTAGACTTTGACAAATATAAAAGAGAGTAAATGGCACTAAGATTTATTTGATTGTGTGAATATTAATTACAGAATTATTGAAAATGAATGGGACATCCAATATTACCGACTGTTTAAGAACCCTTGTTTGTCAGACTTATTTGTGTGATCTTTTATAAGATAAGATAAGATAAGATAAGATAAGATAAGCCTTTATTAGTCCCACAATGGGGCAATTCCAGGATTGCAACAGCACAGGGATAGCAACACTCAGAGCAACAATCAGAAGGCAAGAAAAAAAACAAGAGCAGCAAGTATACATATGTACATATAAATATAAATATATATATATAGACACAGTGCGGAGCATTGTAGCTAGATGGAATAAATATATAAATATATAAACACACAGTGCGGAGCATTGTAGCTAGAAGGAATAAATATATGAGTATATAAACACAGTGAGGAGTATTGTAGCTAGATGGAATAAATATGTAAATGTATAAACAGTGCGGAGCATTGCAGCTAGATGGAATAAATTGAATATATATGTAAATATATAAACACACAGTGTGGAGCATTGTTGCTAGATGGAATAAATATATAAATATATAAACACACACAGTGCGGAGCATTGTAGCTAGATGGAATGAAACAGCATAACCGTTACTTAGTTATCCTACATGGTATGATTATGTGCCCATACATATCCTCACCCTCCATAGCGACTGGTATTTTCCTAGTTGTATACTGGAGGGGACCATTGTGTAAGTCTATTGCGTCTTTTGCATTCAATACTATTGGGTTGTCACGTCTTTTTGCTATCTCTGCGAGCAGCCCTGCTTAGGTTGTACAGTCTGACAGCCGTAGGTAGGAAGGACCTGCGAAACCTCTCAGTTGTGCACCTAGGATGATGTAGTCTGCTGCTAAATGAGCTCCTCAGTGCATTCAGTATGTCCTGCATAGGAATCGTTGAAAAAAATAATGAAAATCCAGAACAGCTGGTCCGTGAATTTATCTCAACACAACTCAAACTATCCCCAGAAGTCACAAATTCAATTACCTTCCACCGAGTCCACCGAATTGGGCAAAAAAATTCCCATAATAAACGTCCCAGACCTATTGTTGCCAAATTTGAACATTTCAAGCAAAAAAATTTGGTACAGAGGCAGGGTAGGAAGCTTAACCCCTTGCACTCTGGTCAATTTCCCTCAAAACGCCTAAAAATAACATACCCAAAGTAAATCAAAAGCTATTCTTCAACCCTTTGCAGCATCTTCATGGGGTTGGTCTCATTTAAAAGAAAACACTTTGAATTTTTTGGCAAAACAGTCATAATCTCTCTAAGTGCTTCTGCCACTGAGTAGCAGTCATCTAAACATACTAAATCTGAAGAAAATAAAGTTTGCCTGGGTGGTTTTTTTTTAGGTACAAATGCTTGCAAATAACACAGCTGTCAGATACTGGCTGGAAAATGCAACAGAAATGTAGAACCAAGTGTTACCAAGCTGAGGTCACAATTTTGTAACAATACCACAAAAAATGAATATATTACACAGCTTTTTTCTCAGGTTGTTCCCAGGCGTTTTTGAACTGTGCCAAATTGTGCCAAATGGCACAGTTTGGAAAAATGTCTATAACTTTTGAATGCTTAAACATAGAAGCTTCATCTTGGGCTCTAATGAAAGGTGACACTCAGGGCTGTGTGTGTGTGTGTGGGGGGGGGTTGTTTATTCATTCATGAATGAATGAACAAACAAGCCCCCCACACACAAAGAAGCATGCCACGTAAAAAATGTGTGGCCTTTTTTTTTTCACAAGAAAAAATAACCTACAGTGCAATAAAAATTATACTAAAATATCTGCAATGTAGAGGATAACAACTCCTCCCCCCCCCCCCCGCTACAGAGGAGCTTGGCGCACAAAAAACGGTCCATCAACGGTCCGTCATGTGGCAGTGACGCACTATTGTAATTACTGATCGGTCAGAAGTCATTTTTGTTACTATTTTCATTGATAAAGAATAATTTAGCTTATAACACTTACCTGTCCACAACAGCAGTGTCGTTGGCGACCATCTGTTCCTCATTGTCAGACGAACATGAAGCTGGTCTGCTTGTTAAGGACTCGTGGCTTTTTACGAACTCGTGATTGCGGTTTTGGTGAACGATTTTTCAAAACAAATAAAAAAATAAGAACAGTAGTAATAAAAAAAGACTGGCTAACGTTACCGTTACACACAGGTCTCAATGTGTGTCACCCAGAGGCTTAGACAAAACAGATTTTACGCACGGGACGCACGCGTTTCAATCGTCGAACTTCTCTGCTTCAATTGGCTCGTTGTATTCGCAGTCGTTAGTCGGCAGGTCCTTCTTGCTAGGTTTTCAGTCATTGGTTCTTCAAGGTTTCAGAAACCCAATTCAAGGCTCTTATTAGTCGAATGAGAGGTCAATCACATCTAAACCAATCAAAACACTCCTTTGGCTTTCTGTTTGCGGCTGTGTCTGTACTGGAAGAACGGAAATGCAGCTTTTTTTTTTTTTTTTTTTCAGTGCGCACTGAGACGCACTAGGACGCAGAGACGTGACCACCCGTGGTATCCCGGAGTGCAAGAGGTTAAAAACACCAATTATGGTCTAAATGATCAATTTCCACAGGAAATCTTGGAAAGGAGGAGGAAACTTTTTCCCATTAGGAAACAAAACATCCAAGAAGGTAAACGAGCTATTGTTTCTGTGGATAGACTGTATATAGATGGCAAGCTGTTTATGGATGAAACTATAATGCCCTGGTTATTCTAGAGCCTATTTTGTTTTTTGTTGTTTTGGTTTTTTTTTCTTAAGCTACAGGTGGAAAAAGAGTGCGATTGTGCGCAGGTCTCTTACTCTTACACGATCTCAGTTTAATTTGTTAACATTTGTCAAAATGTTTATTTCTTTGTTGTTGAGGTTGTTTGTCTGTTGTAGTTAATTTTTTTGAAGTTGTTAGGTCATTGTTGTATGTTATCTGCATTTTTTCACCACTTACTAACCTTTATGTCTGTTTTTTCCTCATATTTCTGGTTTATAGGAAATAACTTGAAATACATGTACCCCATTGGCTTGGAATTGCAGGCAAATGGCACAGAGACATCATGCGCGCACACCCAATTATATATGCGTAGGTGTATATTTTACACACAACATACTGTATATATATATATATATACACACACACACACACACACACATATATGCATACATTACAGACATATAATCACATAGGCACATTTAGTTAGTCTTTAGTACATAACCAGTTAGTGAAAACATGTCCACATTTAACTTTGTCACGTGGAACATATGTGGAATTGGTACCAGGGAGAAGAAGCTAAAAGTTTTTAATCGACTGAACGATCTACAAGCAGACTTTGTCTTATTGCAGGAGACACATGTTTCTAAGTTGTCTGTAGATGCGCTTACCTCCCCGGAATTCCCCCACATGTACTCAGCCGGCTTTAATTCTAAGCAAAGGGGTGTAGCTATACTGATAAACAGAAGAATGCACTTTGTTGTGAATAGCACCATAACAGATCCAGAAGGTAGATTTATAATACTAAAAATCTCAGTCCAAAATTTGGATCTATGTATTGCAAGCATTTATCGCCCAAATGTTGACGACCCATCCCATTTTCACACTTTTTTCACTTCTCTTTCTGAGCACTTGGATACTACACTTATAATAGGAGGAGACTTCAAACCTGGTATTAAACCATGCAATCGACAGGCTCAGTACATCGGGGAATCACCGAAAATGGCAGGCTACTGACACTGCCAAACAGTACATGAATGATTTTGGTCTTTGTGATGAATGGCGTTCTCTTCACCCAACTCTTCGGGAATACACTTTTTTTTTTCCTCATCAGTTCATAGTTCACATTCCCATCTAGATTTCTTTTTAGCCAGTAACTCTATTGTGAGGGACATAACAGACACTGAAATATGTTTAAATCAAGCTATGCGATCACCATCCAGTATCTCTTACACTAGTAAATAGGAAAGCCACAAGGGAAACTAGGAGCTGGAAAATTAATATATCACTACTAAAAGACAAAGACTTTATTAACTACTTTAATAAAGAGTGGGAATCATATCTGGAATATAATTATGTGCCAGGAATATCCCCAGGTGTTCTCTGGGAAGCAGCAAAAGCGGTCATGCGAGGTAAAATAATCTCTTACTGTTCATATAAGAATAAAAAAGAAAAAAGCACTGGTACTGGACTTAGAACAGAAAATTAAATCACTGGAGACAACCTGTGTCATTTCCCCACAGGAACAGACACTTAACGATCTAAGAAAATTAAAGCTGGAACTAAAAGAAATTACAAACAAAAGAGCACAGTTTTTAATACAAAGACTGCGTCTTGAGAAGTTTGAACACAGTAATAAATTGGGGCGATATCTTTTGAACCAGCTTAGATTGAATAAAGAAAAAACAACTATCCACTCTATCAAGGATATGACTGGAAATATTACCCATGAGCCTGAAGAAATAAATAACTCCTTTAGAAAGTTTTATGAAAACCTCTACACATCTCAGGTTAACCCATCTGACTCAGAGATAAATAGATTTTTGGACGATATTAATTTACCACAATTAAATAATCAACAGATTTCAGCTCTGGATGCACCTCTTCAGGTGTCTGAACTCCAGGAGGCACTTGAGCACATCCCAAACAATAAAGCCCCAGGACCAGATGGTTTTCCAGTAGAATGATTTCCAGAAGAATTTTGGCCTGTGATGGCACCTACTTTTTTTAAAAAATGGTGAACCAAATTAAAGAAGATAATGTAATTCCTCCAAATATGAATTTGGCTAGTATTATCCTGCTCCTTAAACCTGGAAAAGAACCTATGCTTCCATCCAGCTACCATCCCATCTCACTTATGAATGTCGATCTTAAAATAATTTGCAAAGCTCTCGCCAAAAGACCGGAAAGGATAATTCCGTTTATTATACACCCAGATCAAACAGGTTTCATCAAGGGTAGGCACTCGGCTGATAATACACGTAGGCTATTTAATTTAATAGACTACTGCAAGATCAATAACGTAGAAACTACAATCTTGTCCCTGGATGCAGAGAAAGCCTTTGACCATGTTAACTGGAAATTTCTTTTTATGGTGTTAAACAAGTTCGGATTTGGTTCATCTTTCATAAACTGGATTAAAACACTATACAGGTGTCCAGCTGCGTCTGTCCGAACAAATGATCAGACTTCCCGAAGCTTTAATCTCCAGAGAGATACTAGGCAGGGGTGTCCACTCTCTCCCTCACTTTTTACCATCTTTATTGAACCATTAGCAGCAGCCATACGACAAAATGTTGATATCAGAGGTATTCAAACTAGAGAAGAAGAACACAAGATAAGTCTTTATGCTGATGATATATTGATTTTCCTTGAAAACTCACAAGGATCTCTTTTTCAGACAGTGGCGCTCATTGATAAATTTTCATCATTATCAGACTACTCTATTAACTGGGTAAAACCAATAGTTCTACCTATAAATTGCAATTTCTCAAATACATCTACTATTCCAATACAATCAGGTAATATTAAATATTTAGGAATAGATATTTCCCCCAGGCTCTCAGAGTTATTGCGACTAAATCACATTCCCCTTTTAAAAACAATACAAAATGACCTTACACACTGGAGGACACTACCTTTATCACTAATGGGAAGAGTCGCAACCGTTAAAATGATGGTCCTCCTAAAATCAACTGTTTGTTCTCAATGATTCCTACCCAACCATCAATGGCCTGGTTTAAGTCTCTAGACTCAAATATAAGTAATTTTTTATGGAAGGATAAACCATCACGGATTAGATTAAAAACCCTCCAAAAAGCGAAAGAGTGTGGAGGCTTAGATTTACCAAATTTTTTTAATTACTTTTTAGCCAATAGACTGCAGTTTGTTTCAAAATGGACAAAATTAACCCCACTAGGAAACCCATGGTTAGATGCTGAACAGGCTCTCTGTGGGTCGCTAAATATCTCTGACTTACCTTTTATAAGTCCCTGTATTAAATGCCATGACTGTTTTAAAAGTGTTAATATCAGCCCCTCTCTGACGGCTTGGTGGAAATTTTTAAAAATAACAGGGTCTTCACTTGTCCCCTGTAAACTCACGCCAATTTGGAATAATCCTGATATCTTGCAACAAAAGAGGACATTAAAATTTCCACTATGGCAAGAGAAGGGAATAAATAACTTAGAACATCTTATTCAAGGTGGAAATTTTATCCAATTTCAGGAACTAGTGTCACAGTACGACATCAGTGATAAAAAGTATTTTGAACATCAACAGCTTAAATCCATAATAAAAGCAAAATTTAAACTTAAGACAGATTTAGAGGTACCAGTTAAGGTGGCAGAGTTCCTAAATCTCCGTTCCCCTAAATTGATATTGAAAATACATGGACTATTATCAAAGCTGGATGAGTCCGTATCTTTTCCAATATCAACATTGTAGACAGATTTATCGATTAATAAGGAGGAAAGTTTCTGGACACAAATATGTTTAAACACTTAAGATGACTAAAAACTCTAACTTACAACTTATACAGTATAAAGTTCTACATAGAATTCATTACATAGGACAAAGGATGTTCAAAATCGGCCTAAGTCACACAAATATCTGCTCTCACTGCACCAGCAACGTCCTGGATAGCTATAGCCATGCTATGTGGTCCTGTGCACCAGTTCAAAAGTTCTGGCAGAAGACATGTGAGGACTTGTCGGCATGGCTCGAGTATAGTGTCCCACCCTCACCTACACTTTGCATATTAGGTGATTTAAGTTAAATAAATATAGATGCAAGGATGTCACACATAGTTCTCACTGCCTTATGCATCGCAAAGAAAACTATCCTCATAAATTGGAAATCAAGAAATAACTTATGCATGACTTATTATAATAACTTACTATTGGATTATATTAGCCTGGAGAGAATGTCAGCCTCCTCAAATAATCAACTGGCGGAATTCAGTTCTCTCTGGTCTCCACTTATTAATTCTATAATCTGAGGGGTGGCGGGCGGTGGCTCGCTCTCCTTGGCACCTCTGGAGGCTGGCTGTGCCCCGACCGCAGGTGTTTGGGGGGGCCTGTTCCGGGGTAGCCGTTTGTCTGGCCCTGGGGGGGGTGTTGGTTGGGGGGGCTGCGGGGTGGTTGGGGGTGGTTGGGCTGTGGCCCCTGGCTGGCTGGCCTCGCCCCTCTGAGGGGGGATCTGAGTCTGGCCCTGGGCCCCTGGTGCTGTGGGGGGGGGGTGTTCCCCCCCCGGGCCGGGGTCGGGTGTGCGCTGGTGGTGCGGGTTGGCCCTGGTGCATCCTTGCGTGGCGGGGTCGTGTTTTTCCTGGGGCCCTGGTGGCACCCTGGGGTTGGTGCCTGCATCCTGGGTCGCCCTTCCCGTCCACTGGGGTCTGCGGGTGTGGGTGTGCATGTGTGTGTGTGTGTGTGTGTGAGTGTGAGTGGTGGCTTATGTATGAGCGGATGCGGAAGTGGGTGTGTGTGTTGAGTGGGCAGGTGGGGCTGTGTGTGGGTGTAGGTGGGCATGTGTGATGGTGGGTGGGTGGGTGGGGGTACGTGTGTATGGAAGCGGTTACTTGTGGGTGGATGTCTGGGCATGGAGGATGTGTGTATGGGTAGGAGAACTTTGTTGGGTGGCAGGGGTTGGGCAGTCCATCTAGTGGCATGGGGACTGGCGTTTTGGGGCCTGCTTGTCCCGGCCGCCCTGCTGTTGTGTTGCGGGGTGAGGCGCTTTGTCGCATCGCCCCGATGTCATTGGCGGCGGGTGTGTGTTGGTGCTTGGGGGTGGTTGGGGGGCCATTGGCGCGGGTTGATGGCCGTGTTTCCATTGGGTTGCTCCGGGGTGGTTGTGGTTGCAGGGCGGCCATCGGCTGTCTGTGTGCGTCTGGGGTGGGTGGTCGTGGGCCTGCGTGGGCGCTCGGGGGTGTCACCTGGCATGTTGGGCGCCATGTGGGTCTGGCCCATTGTTCACTATTGTGACTGTTGTTGTCCATGTTTGTGTGTGAAAGATGAGTGGAAATTGGTATGGCTGCCCCATCATGTTAGTGGTGTTAGGAGCACCGGGGCGTGATGCTGGTGGGTCCTGGGCTGCTTCCACTGGTGGCCCTCGCACTGGGTTGGGATTTTGGGGCAGTGGGTGGCCTCATGAACAAGTCTGCAAGCTGGCTTCTTGGGGGTGGTGGTCTTGCTTTTAGACCGCTTACCTCCCAGTCTTATTTCCCACCCTCCCCCTCCCCCTGACTCTGGGTGGAATATACATCTTTTTTGTTACGTTTAGGACTTTGGGGTGGGGGTGTGCCGCACTGTGTCAGTGAAGGGGATACCTTTGCAGCATGGTGGGGCTGCACTCACCTCAATTTTAATTGCATTTTAGACACTGAGGGCTTGGGGGGATGGGAGCCCTGCTGCCCATCGCAGTGGCTAGCGGTGCTCCAATCACTATCCCCCCAATTTTAATTGCACTTTGGTAGGCCACACATTTACACACAATTACATCATATAACCGACACACACCCACCATGTTCTGTGCGGGGGGGGGGGGGGGCTTCCCCCACCCCTGTTGCCCTGCTCCTGCTGGGGGCGTGCTGGGACCTATCATGTTGTCAAAATCCCTGGGTGCTACTGAATATATAGATTCAACCAAGGAAGTGAGAAGGGGCTGAATATGAGCGTAAGTGAGAGTGAGGGGGTGATGAATGGAGGTGGTGATGGTTGGTCGGTTTTGTGCGGCGCTTTGCATGTCGAGTGGCATCTCGGGGTGCCTGTGGTGGTCTGCTGATTGGTCGCTCAGATGGACGCTGGGGGTGGGGTCTGCTTCTGTGGCCTGCGCCAGTAGTCTCCCTGGTCACTGCCGTGCACTGGTGCGTGTTCAGGCTCACTGCATCTGCTTCACAGCCGCTTTATGAAACAAGGGTGAATGAGGGGTGAGTTTGAATGGGTACAGGAGTGAGACAGAATGGGTCGGTCTGGGTGAGTGAAAGGGAGTTAGTGCATATGGGTGCACATGGGAGCATGTGGGTGTGAAGATGTGAGGAGGAGTATGTCTGTGAGTCGGGAGGTGCTGGGCTAAAGGAGTAGTGCCTCTCGGTAACGTGGGCTCCCCTGAGTGGAGGGACTTCTTTGGGCATGGGGGTCCCCGGGGTGTACGACAGAGGCACTGGGGTGGGGCCGCTGTGGGGGTGCCTGGGGGGGGGGGGGCTCACGCCGGGGGAGCAGGATGGTCTCCGCCCTGGGGGGATGGGGTCGCTGGCATCCTGGTGCCTGGGGCCCGGGCGTGGGCGTTGGCCCTGCTGGGGGGGATGGGGGTTGGGCGGGTCCCGGGGTGTGGGCTCACTGTGCCGGCCGCTGAGCAGCCTGGCCTCCCTTGATTGTCCCTCCGGGGGCGGATGCCTGGCTTTCCTGGGGCTTGCTGACCTCGGACGTTTGTCCCCTGTGGGGGTTGGTGGCTCTGCCTTGCCTGCTCAGGGTTCCCGGGGGCAGAGCTGCTGCGACCGGCCATTTCCGCTTCGTATGTTTCCTGACAAACCACTCACATGCACACACTTATTTTGCACGCGTTCTCATATATATGCACGCAGACATACATGCACAAGTGTCTCTCCTTTAACAGGTGCGGAAACCAGACTCGTGTTGAGACATCTTCGGTGGAAGAAGCAGTTTGTCTTTTGTTTGTTTTAGTTATTTGTTTTTTTGTCTGTTCCCCTCCCTTTTCTTCTCCCCCTTCACACACTTCCTTTCCCTCTTCCCCATCCTGTTGGGTCTTCCATGGGTAAAATAATTCAAATAAAGTATTAAAAGTTATTACAGGAGGAGTTTACAATAATATACAATACACAGATAGGTACTGTATAAGCGCCTCTTGGCAAAGTAAATCTGTTTTGGCACAATAAGGGTGACAGATCCCTGTTCTGTTTGCCTAGTTGCCTGACAGGACAAGGGGGAAAAAATATTTGAGACCCATTGTAAAGCATCATTTTATATTTTAATAATAATAATGCATCAGATTTATATAGCTCTTTACAAATAGATAATTATTCATTCACTCCAGACAGACAATGGTAGTGGCAAGCTACTGCGATAGCCACAGCTGCCCTGGGGCAGGCTGACGAAAACGTGGCTGCCAATCTGCGCCAACGGGCTCTCTAGCCACTACTGAACATTTATACACATTCATACCCAGTGTTACGGACACTGGAGGCAAGGTGGGTAAGGTGTCTTGCCCAGGGACACAACGGCAGGATATCTGGGGAGAGCGGGATTCGAACCGCCAACCATCCGGTTATTGGATGACCTGCTCTACCTCCTGAACCACTGCCACTCCATTTTAATAATATTATAAGTATAAAACATCGAGTATTATTGTATTCAGCAAAACGATCCATTTGGCTGCAACTGCTGCATCAGTGTTGCGCATTTGTCAGTAAATAAAAAATGATTTATTTCGTTATTTGGACGTTTTTTGTCACGGTCGTCGTTTCGTCAAAGCGTGCGCATATGTGTCCACATATGATATATAATTGATCTGGCCATTCTGCTCCACAATCATGGTTTTAATTTCTAGATAGCCGTGCACTGTGAGGAGTGCCATGTTGAACCTGCGATGCCGCAAAGGACAGCAATGGCACATGGGTGAAGCAGCAGTTGAGACTCCCTCCCAGGCTGGGCATGGCTCTCTGGGAAGGACTGCGATAAGCCGGTCAAGCGACTACCCCCCCACCCCCGTGCATCCGTGCACCTCATGTTCTCCACATATCGATGGCCGGAACGCAAAACGTCCTATCTGAAAAATGCACTTTTTTGAGAAAATTAAAAAAAAACTTTTGTTTTCTTGCAGAATGCTGTGACATTTTTTTCATCAGAATAATTTTCTGTCACAATAAAGGGCGGGACTATCTTGCAGACAAATATGAGTAGCCTTCCTTGTTCTCATCATCCAAAGTGAAATCTGCAAATCAGAATATCCTGCAGGCAGGAGGTTTTGCATTTTATCCATTGATAAGTCGAATTATCCTTTAGAGCTACACAATCATGGCAACATTATAGTATAATTTTTTTAAGCATTAAATTGTCAGTATTCTCTTTTTCTGGTCAAATTTGTCGCTTTTCACTTCTCTGGTTTGTTTGCAGAGAGCTCTGGTGAATGGTCGTGATGCTGCGTATTATCCAATCAGTATGGAGTCAATCCGAAGCCCCGCCCACACTTTAAGACGCCAGAGCATGAAGAAATGGAGCGGTGGCTATTGACTAAAGTTGTATTGATAAAAATTACATATTTTCACTGAGCAACTCCACACTCGGGGATGCATAACTCAACTTAGCCCCTGTCTTTCCCATCAGAGAATCATTGTCTGCTTCCTCCAAAGTAAATAAAAATATAATGTATAAGCATCCCAAAGTGATTAAAGAAAAAGTTGGTAAAACTCAAATTACACATGAAGCCTCTAAATTGAATGATTTGGCCTCTGTTCCTCCTCATAATTTAAAAATTAAATTCGGTTTGTTAAATATTAGGTCTCTAACTCCCAAGTCTCTGCTAGTCCATGATCTGTTAATTGATCGTCAGATTGATTTAATATCCCTTACAGAGACTTGGCTAGGGCAAGAGGATTATGTTGGTTTGATTGAATCAGCTCCCTCTGGTTATTTAAACTGTCAAAATCCCAGAAGTTCTGGATGTGGAGGAGGAGTAGCAACAATTTACCATTCCAAATTACTAGTAAATGTAAAGCAAAAAACAAGTTATCATTCCTTTGAGGGCCTGGTCCTCAGTATTGGGCATTTTAACAATTTTAGGCTAAACCCAATTTTATTTGCCATAGTTTATTGTCCTCCATCAACCTACTCAGAGTTTTTATCCGAATTTGCCAAATTCTTAGCTGATTAAGTGCTGAAATCAGATTAATTATAGTAGGGGACTTTAATATACATGTAGATGCAGATAGGGATTGCTTTAATTTGGGATTTAATTCAATATTAGACTCGATGGGGTTTTTTCAGAAAATAGGAAATTCTACCCATTATCTCCACCATACGTTGGACCTTGTTCTGACATATGGCATAGAAATAGAAAATCTGGTAGTGTCTCCTCATAACCCTGTACTGTCAGACCATTGTCTGTTAACCTTCGATTTTACTATTTCTGACTATTTGGCTCCCAAGGAAAAATATTACTACAGTAGATGCCTCTCAGATGATGTTACCAAATTTATGCAGATTGTTTCCTCTATGCCATGTGTCAACACAACGGAAATAAGCTATAGAAAGCGTGCTCCTTCTGTAATTGATAGCATGGTAGATAGTGTTACAGCTTCTCTGCATCAGCCTCTAGACATGATGGCCCCTTTAAAAAAGAAAAAGTCTAATCAGAGATTTCTAACTCCTTGGTTCAACACAGAAACTCATAGCTTAAAATAGAATATTCATCAATTAGAAAGAAAATGGCGCTCCACTAATTTAGATGAAATCTATTTAGCTTGGAGAAATCATCTTTTAATTTATAAAAAATCTCTGAGAGAAGCTAGAACGAGTTATTATTCTGCATTAATAGAAGAGAACAAAAATAATCCCAGGTTTCTTTTCAGCACTGTAGCCAGGCTGACAAAGAGTCAGGACTCTGTAAATCCTAGCATTCCCTTAGAGCTTACTAGTCAGGACTTTATGAACTTTTTCAATAATAAAATTTCATCTATCAGAGATAAAATCAGTCAGATTCTTCCCACCGTTAACTTAAATACAGTAACTACTACAGCTCCTTCAACTGACATCTGTTTGGATGAGTTTACTCCAATTGACCTTTTAGAGTTAGACAAAATAGTTTCCTCATCCAAGCCTTCAACTTGTCTTTTAGACCCTATTCCTACCAGGTTATTTAAAGAAGTCTTCCCATTTATTGGTAGATTTATTCTTCAAATAATCAATTCTTCATTAACTTTAGGCCATGTACCGCAGGCTTTTAAAACTGCTGTAATTAAACCCTTACTCAAAAAGCCAAAGCTGGATCCAGGAGTTTTAGCTAACTATAAACCAATCTCTAATCTCCCTTTCATTTCAAAAATCTTAGAAAGGGTTGTTGCCACGCAATTATTTGACCACTTGCAGGGAAATGGTTTATTTGAAGAGTTTCAGTCTGGGTTTAGAATCCATCATAGTACTGAAACCGCCATAGTGAAGGTCTCTAATGACCTCCTGATCGCATCTGATAATGGACTTGTTTCTGTACTTGTCCTTTTAGACCTTAATGCAGCTTTTGATACCATTGATCATAATATTCTACTTGATAGATGAGAACACTATGTTGGACTTAATGTAACTTCGTTGCAGTGGTTTAGATCTTATTTATCTGATAGGTTCCAGTTTGTTCATGTCAATAATGAGTTTTCTTTCAACTCAAAGCTCAGTCATGGAGTTCCACAGAGATCTGTGCTAGTGTAACTGAGGTCATCCTGCGCAGTTCGCCCACTCGGGACACGAACCCGCGACCTACCAGTCAACTACACAGTTCGAACATGGGAGACACAGCACGATCGCGCTGAGCTAAAGGTCCGACCGATAGCTCAGCGCTACCGATACTGTATGAGGCTTTTCGGGAGGGAGGTTTTACTAACGTTCTACGCCGAACAGTGCTAGTTGGCATCCGTTACACTAGGCCCTACTCTTCTTTGTTTATATATGCTTCCGTTAGGCAACATTATTAGGAAGCACTGTATACATTTTCATTGTTATGCAGATGACACAAAATTATACCTGTCAATGAAGCCAGATGATAGTAATCAATTAACCAAGTTAGAAGCATGTCTTAAGGAAATCAAAGCTTGGATGACTTGTAATTTCCTGCTATTAAATTCAGATAAGACTGAAGTCATTCTTATTGGTCCAAAAAACCTTAGAAATACCTTTCCAAATCAAACTTTAGTTTGGATGCAGTTACTCTTTCTCTTGTTTCTCTTTTGTGTCAGGTCAGGCATTGGATTGCTTGCTATGGAATAACCATGAAAACCGGTACTACCTGTCTCATGGGTCGGGCCGTCGGCGACTTAACCGGCATCCCTGCCCTTCTGAGGGCGTGGAGGGTGAAACAGGGCATCCTGGCACAACTAAAAACAATATCTGTCACAGATCTGTGGTGGACCACTCCCAGTTAAACAGGGTGAGACTGGACATCCTGGCAGATAAACACATCTGTCGCAAGGTCTGTGGTGGACTGTGCCAGTTGGTGCATTGTGACATGCACTGCACAAAGAGCAGAGATAAACCTATTATCTGGTCAGCCACTGCAACAGATACTGGAGTCAGTTTGTCTTGGCTTGTCCTTGCCACTGATAATACCTTTATCTGCCAAGAACGTGCTTCTAGTCCAGCAAAAGCTAGCAGTACTCAAATACTTTGCAAGCAGTATCATGAAATGGTCAATCAGAAAGCAACTCATACCGGTTCGGACATTGCACGGGCTTACAAGGTCCGCGCTGATCTGTTCACACTCCGACAGGCAGCGAAAAGTAAGCTAGGAGCAGGAAGACAAAAGAAGAGGAAAACAGCAACCTTGTGTGTAGCAGAATGTACGCACTCTGTTGGACAAAACAACATCCCAGCACCCAGAAAGACAGATGCTTGTGGCCCTGGAAATGAACAGGTACAGTACAATGTAGACATAGCTGCACTTAGTGAAACAAGATTGCCTGGATATGACAGCTTGGAAGACCATGGGTACATCTTCTTTTGGAGTGGGAGATCAACTCAAGAAAAGAGAGAAGCAGGAGTGGGCTTTGCAGCTAGAAAGGAGATAGCAGCAATGTTTGATGAGGAACCGGTGCCAATCAACGACAGGATAATGACTATGAGACTCCCACTACAGCAGAAGATGTATGCCACACTCATCAGTGTATATGCCCCAACAATGACCAACACAGAGGAGGTGAAGGAAGAGTTCTACAGTGATTTACGTGAGACTATCAGGCGTGTACCGACTGATGACAGGCTGATACTCGTTGGAGATTTTAATGCCAGAGTTGGTTCGGACACCGAGAAATGGAAAGGAGTGCTAGGCAGTCATGGAGTAGGCAAGTGCAATGCTAATGGAGAACTTCTACTTGCATTATGTTCAGAGTACAACCTTGTGATAACCAACACTCTATTTAAGCACAAGGACACACACAAGAAGACATGGATGCACCCAAGATCCAAGCACTAGCACTTATTAGACTACATCATAGTCAGGCAGAGAGACAGAAGGGATGTTTTGGACACCAGAGCAATGAGAGGTGCGGACTGTGGCACTGATCATGTTATGCTGAGATTTAGATTAAGGATTTGGAGATGAAAACAGCACTGCAGGACGGGTGCGAAGCCACCACGGAAGCTAAACACTAGTGCACTGAAAGGCCAAAAGAAGCAGGAAGAACTTACACAGGAAATGGATGAAAACTTGAAAGACAGGGACAGCAACAACTCAGAGAGTGACATAGAAGAGAAATGGGCAACACTGAAGGATACGGTGTATCAGACTGCGAGTGATGCATTAGGCTACTCTGAGAGGAAACATCAAGATTAGTTTGATGAGCATGATGAACACCTGAAGAAACTACTAGAAGCGAGGAATACAGCTAGGCAGGAAAACCTACAGTGTAATACAAGGTCGAAGAAGAAGAAATACTCAAAGGCTCAGAGTGAGCTACAGAAGTACACCAGAGAGATGAAGTCCAACTGGTGGGATGAAAAAGCAGAGAAACTTCAAACTGCAGCAGACAGGAAGGACATGAAAACATTCTTCACAGGTTTGAGAGAAATCTACGGCCCTAAACCAAGAGGATTGATCCAACTAAAGGCTATGGATGGTGAAACGGTTTTGCAGGAGAAAGACAAGATCCTGGACAGATTTACAGACCACTTTGATCAAATACTAAACAACCCTGGAGATCTCACTGAAGAGGCTAAAGAAGCTCTAGTGCAGCGACCAGCTGTATCAAGTCTGGATGAACCACCAAATTTTGATGAACTAATGGCAGCTATCAGGACAACACAGGATGGTAAAGCTCCAGGAAGGGATGGAATTCCAGCAGAAGTGTGGAAATTTGGTGGTGTTCAGCTGACCAACTACCTGCACAAGCTCATCCAAGAGATATGGGATGCCCAGAAAGTACTTCAAGAATGGAAGGATGCAAGTATTGTGCCTTTGTTCAAGAAAGGAGACAGGAAGGATTGTGGAAATTACCAAGGTATATCACTGCTAGCCACTGTTGGTAAGATTCTCTCACGTGTACTACTTAACAGACTGAGTGAACACATCTCGCAGAATGTACTACCGGAAACCCAGTGTGGCTTTAGAAGTGGAAGAAGCACAATGGACATGATTTTCTGCTTGAAACAGGTTCAAGAAAAGTGTATCGAACAGAACATGCCGTTTATGTAGTCTTCATAGACTTCAGTAAAGCCTTCGATACGGTTTCGCGACAAGGACTTTGGCAGGTACTCAAGAAATATGGCTGCAGAAAAGTTTGTCAGCCTGATCAAAGCACTCCATACAGGTATGCAAGCAAACGTGGCAATGAGTGGTTCAGTATCTAAAGACTTTTCAGTAAGCAACGGGGTGAAACAAGGGGGTGTGCTGGCACCTACACTCTTCTCGCTATATCTGGCAGCCATGCTTGAGGTGGCCTTCAAAGACACTTCAGAAGGCGTATACATTCAAACAAGGAAAGAAGCAGACTTGTTCAATGTGGCACAGTTTAAAGCCAAGAGTAGGACATCGATAAAGGTAGTAAGAGAAATGCTCTTTGTCGACAACAGTGCTCTAGTTGCACACGGCCTGGAAGATATGCAATCTTTAGTGGAGAAATTTGCAAGAGCAGCTAGCCAATTCAGCCTCAAAATCAACATCAAGAAGACAGAGTGCCTTTATCAACCATCAAAGTTCCAATTATCAACATCACTACCAGAAGAGGTCAGCATTGGTACAGAGCCACTAGTCAAGTGCAAGACTTTCAAGTACCTAGGGAGTACTGTTTCAGAGAATGCTAGGCTGGAGGATGAACTATCTCTCAGAATGGGAAGAGCGAGCGCTGTGTTTGGAAACTGCGGAACAATCGACATGTGTCTATCCGTGTGAAATGCAAAGTGTACAGAGCGACAGTACTGGCTACTCTATTGTATGGTGCTGAAACTTGGACTGTCTACAGAGTGCAGGTGAAAAAACTCCACACGTACGTGATGAGACACCTTTGAGCCATAATGAACATCTCATGGAAAGACAAGATAACCAACATAGAAGTGTTGAAACGAGCTGGTCTACCATCAATGGAGGACATGCTAATACAGATGAACCTGAGATGGCTTGGACATGTTGAGAGGATGGACCACCAGCGTCTCTCTCGGCAGTTACTCTACTCACAGTTATGCGAGGGCAAACGCAATCAAGGTAGACCAAGGCTCAGATTTAAAGACACTGTAAAAAGAAACTTGAAGAAGTTGGACATAGACAGGAGTTCCTGCCAGAGGAAGGCTAAGGACAGAGCTGGGTGGAGGAATCTGATCAGACCTAAATGAAACAGTCATTGTCGCCCACGACAGACTGCTATGATGATGATGATGATGACTCCTTCTCTTAATAGCTCTGTGAGGAACCTTGGAGTTATTTTTGATCAAGGTGTGTTTTTCAATTCATATATTAAATTTGTTTCTAAGACTGCCTTCTATCATTTGCATAATATTGCCAAGATGAGGAGCATCTTGTCTCAGAGTGATGCTGAGAAACTGATCCACGCTTTTCTTAGCTCTAGATTAGATTATTGTAACTCTTCATTATCAGGTTGTCCTAAAACATCTCTAAAAAGTCTTTAGTTGATCCAAAATGCTGCTGCAAGAGTTTTAACAGGTGCTAGAAAGAGAGATCATATCTCTCCGGTTCTGGCCTCCCTTCATTGGCTTCCCATAGAGTTTAGAATTAAGTTTAAAATCATTCTTCTCACTTTCAAAGCTCTCAACAATCAGGCTACTTTTTATTTAAAAGATCTGATATTGCTCTATTATCCTAACAGAGGATTAGGGAGTCAGGCTCGATCTCTGTTTTTAAGAATAGGGTTAAAACCTTCCTTTTTGATATAGCCTACAATTAGGGAGGGACCATGTGTCTCTGAACCCTCCCTTAGTTAGATAGATAGATGTACTTTATTGATCCCAAACTGGGAAATTACAGTCTAGTTATGCTGCTATTAGTTTTAGACAGCTGGGGGACCTCCAATAATTGCACTGGGCTTCACTCCTTTCTTCACTCTCAATGAAATATTTTTTTTTGCTGGTCATTAACATCTCTTTGTTCTCTCCCATAGATTGAGTCCCCATCGTGCTGTTTGCTCTCTACATGTCTGTTCTTTTCATCTTCTCTATCCCCTCACCCCCCAGCCAGTCGCAGCAGATGACTGCCCCTCCCTGAGCCTGGTTCTGCTGCAAGTTTCTTCCTGTTAAAAGGGAGATTTTCCTCTCCACCGTCGCCAAGTGCTTGCTTATAGGGGATCGCCGATTGCTGGGGTCTTTCTGCAATAGTGGGGGTTTTCCCTACAGTTGAAAGTGCTATGAGATGACTGTTGTGAAATGGCACTATATAAATAAAGTTGAATTGAATTGAATAACCTCGTAACCTCAGCAAAGCATTTATAAAATCTGAGGTCCGTCTGATCAACGGTTTGGGACATATCTGAGGAACACACACACACACACACACACACACACACACACACACACACACACACACACACACACACACACACATCTTGCATATAACTGTTTAATTGTATTTTAATTACTTTTTTCCATCTACCGTCAGCTCTCACTTCTGTTTAACAAGTCTCTTGCACCTGTGTGTGCACTCAGTGTTATCTTATCACCCTCTTTAGCCTTCTGTTCACCTTTCATCTGTGTTTTTGTTAGCTTCGGGTTAGCAGCTAGCTATGGCTATTAGCTCTCCTTCCCCTTCTCCTCTGGTGTGCTCTGTCAGATGTTTAGCTACACCTCTGCCTCTTTTAGTGATAATGATGAATGTAATAAATGTTGTCTTTTTGAGGCGCTTGAGGTGAGGTTGTCTGCTTTGGAATCCCAGCTCAGCTGCACTGAAACACCGTCTGCACCAGTTAATAATGACGGACGCCCCTTAGCTGCAGCTGAGCTCCCTAGCATAGGGCAGCCTGCTAGCGGTCCTCCTGAGCAGCCAGGAGAATGGGTAGGTGTCGGTGACAAGGAAGCCTAGCTGCAAGCCCCTGGTTCGCCGCAAACCTGTTCATGTTTCTAATTGCTTTTCCCTGCTCAGCGACACACTTGCTGAGGAAAAAACTCTGATCATTGGCGACTCTGTAGCCAGAAACGTGAACCTTGAGACTCCAGCGGCCATAGTCAAATGCATTCCTGGAGCCAGAGCAGGCGACATCGAGTCAAATTTGAAAATGCTGGCTAAAAGTAACTGTAAATACTCCACAATTATTATCCACGCTGGCATTAACGACATCCGACTCCGGCAGTCAGAAGTCACAAAACTTAATGTGGAATCGGTGTGTGACTTTGCCAAAACAATGTCTGCCTCTGTAATATTCTCTGGGCCCCTCCCCAATCTGACCAGTGATGACATGTTTAGCCGCTTGTCATCCTTCAACCGCTCACTGTCTGTGTGATGTCCTGCAAACGATGTGGGCTACATAGACAACTGGAACATCATTTTGGGGAAAACCTGGTCTTATTAGACGAGACGGCGTCCATCCCACTTTGGATGGTGCGTCTAATTTATCAAACAATCAGGTATCATTTTTATCCAAATTTCCAAAACCTTGACAACTCAAGAGTTGGGACCAGGAAGCAGAGTCGCAGTCTTACACGCCTCTCTGCAGCTCCTCTTCATTCACCACCCCTCAACTTAGCCCCTGTCTTCCCCATCAGAGAATCATTGTCTGCTCTCTCCAAAGTAAATAAAAATATAATGTATAAGCATCCCAAAGAGATTAAACAAAAAGTTGGTAAAACTCAAATTAAACATGAAATCTCTAAATTTAATGACTTGACCTCTGTTCCTCCTCCATCCATCCATCCATTTTCTACCGCTTTTCCGGAGGTCCGGGTTGCGGAGGCAACAGCTCAAGCAGAGAAGCCCAGACCTCCCTCTCCCCAGCCACCTGCTCCAGCTCTTCAGGGAGGATACCAAGGCGTTCCCAAACCAGCTGGGAGACATAGTCTCTCCACAGAGTCCTGGGTCTGCCCTGGGGTCTCCTCCCAGTGGGACGTGCCCAAAACACCTCAAGTGGGAGGCGTCCAGGAGGCATCCTAATCAGATGCTTATACCACCTCAGCTGACTCCTTTCAATGTGGAGGAGCAGCGGTTCTACTCTGAGCCTCTCCCGGATGACTGAGCTCCTCACCCTATCTCTGAGGGTGAGTCCAGCAATCCGACGATGAAAGTTTCAGCCGCTTGTATCTGCGATCTCGTTCTTTCGGTCATTACCCAAAGCTTGTGACCATAGGTGAGAGTAGGAATGTAGATTGACTGATAAATCGACAGCTTTGCCTTAGAAATCAGCTCCCTCTTCACCACAATGGACCGGTACAACGTCCGCATCACTGCAGATGCTGCTCTGATCTGTCTGTCAATCTCTCGCTCCATTCTCTCCTCACTCATGAATAAGACCCCAAGATACTTAAACTCCTCCACTTGGGGCAGGAGCCTGTCCCATAACCCAGAGAGGACAATCCACCTTTTTCCGGCTAAGGACCATGGACTCAGACTTGGAGGTGCTGATTCTCATCCCAGCTGCTTTACACTCAGCAGCAAACTGTCCCAGCAAGTACTGTAGGTCATTGCTGGATGAAGCCAACAGGACAACATCATCTGCAAACAACAGAGATGAGATCCTGTGGTCACCAAGCATGGCACCCTCCGTTCCCTGGCTGCGCCTAGAAATCCTGTCCATAAAAATTATGAACAGGATTGGTGACAAAGGGCAGCCCTGGCGGAGTCCAACTCTTACTGGGAATGAGTCCGATCGAGTGTTGGCAATACAAACCAAACTCTCACAACGGTCATACAGAGGCCGAATAGCTCGTAACAACAAGCCCGATACCCCATACTCCCGAAGCACCACCAACAAAAAAACCACAAGGGACGCGGTCGAATGCCTTCTCCAAGTCCACAAAACACATGTAAACTGGTTGGGCAAACTCCCACGAACCCTCGAGAATTCTCGAGAGGGTAAAGAGCTGGTCCGATGTGCCACGGCCAGGACGAAAACCACATTGCTCCTCCTGAATCCAAGGTTCGACCAACGCCCAGACTCTCCTCTCCAGTACCTTGGCATAGACCTTTCCAGGGAGGCTGAGGAGTGTGGTCCCTCTTAAATTGGAGCACACCCTCCGGTCCCCTTTTTTGAAAAGAGGAACCACCACCCCGGTTTGCCATGCCAAAGGCACTGCCCCCAACCTCCACGCAATGTTGCAGAGGCGTGTCAACCATGACAGCCCTACAACATTCAGGGCCTTGAGGTACTCAGAGCAAATCTCGTCCACCCCCGGGGCCCGGTCACCAAGGAGATTTTTAACCACCTTGGCGACCTCAGCCCCTGTGATAGGTGAGTCATCCACCTCGTCCACAAGCCCTGCTTCCTCTGTGGAAGGCGTATCAGTGGGATTAAGGAGATCCTCAAAGTATTCCTTCCACCGCCCGACGATATCCCCAGTTGAAGTCAACAGCGCCCCATCCACACCATACACAGTGTGGACAGGGAGCTGCTTCCCCCTCCTGAGCTGCCGGACAGTTTGCCAGAATCTCTTCAAAGGTGGAGACCTTGGCGGACTGATCCCAGGCTTTCTAAACTGTTCCTCCTCATGATTTAAAAATTAAATGTGGTTTGTCAAATATTAGGTCTCTGTAACTCCCAAGTCTTTGCTAGTCCGTGATCTGTTAATTGATCATCAGATTGATTTAATGTCCCTTACAGAGACTTGCTTAGGGCAAGAGGATTATGTTGGTTTGAATGAATCAACTCCCTCTGGTTATTTAAACTGTCAAAATCCCAGAAGTTCTGGTTGTGGAGGAGGAGTAGCAACAATTTACCATTCCAAATTACTAGTTAATGTAAAGCAAAAAACACGTTATAATTCCTTTTAGGGCCTGTTCCTCAATATTAGGCATTATAGCAATTTTAGGCTAAACCCAATTTTATTTGCCATAGTTTATTGTCCTCCATCAACTTACTCAGAGTTTTTATCTGAATTTGCCAAATTCTTTGCTGATTTAGTGCTGAAATAAGATAGAATAATTATAGTAGGGGACTTTAATATACATGTAGACGTAGATAGCGATTGCTTTAATTTGGCATTTAATTCAATATTAGATTCGATGGGGTTTTCTCAGAAAATAGGAAATTCTACCCATTATCTCCACCATACGTTGGACCTTGTTCTGACATATGGCATAGAAATAGAAAATCTGGTAGTGTCTCCTCATAACCCTGTACTGTCAGACCATTGTCTGTTAACCTTTGATTTTACTATTTCTGACTATTTGGCTCCCAAGGAAAAATATTACAACAGTAGATGCCTCTCAGATGATGTTACCAAATTTATGCAGATTGTTTCCTCTATGCCATGTGTCAACACAACGGAAATAAGCTATAGAAAGCTTGCTCCTTCTATAATTGATAGCATGGTAGATAGTGTTACAGCTTCTCTGCATCAGACTCTAGACATGGTGGCCCCTTTAAAATAGAAAAAGTCTAATCAGAGATTTCTAACTCCTTGGTTCAACACAGAAACTCATAGCTTAAAATAGAAGACTCGTCAATTAGAAAGAAAATGGCGCTCCACTAATTTAGATGAAATCTATTTAGCTTGGAGAAATCATCTTTTAATTTATAAAAAATCTCTGAGAAAAGCTAGAACGAGTTATTATTCTGCATTAATAGAAGAGAACAAGAATAATCCCAGGTTTCTTTTCAGCACTGTAGCCAGGCTGACAAAGAGTCAGGACTCTGTCAATCCGAGCATTCCCTTAGAGCTTACTAGTCAGGACTTTATGAACTTTTTTTAGTCCATGTACCGCACGCTTTTAAAACTGCTGTAATTAAACCCTTACTCAAAAAGCCAATGCTGGATCCAGGAGTTTTAGCTAACTATTGACCAATCTCTAATCTGCCTTTCATTTCAGAAATCTTAGAAAGAGTTATTGCTACGCAATTATTTGACCACTTGCAGGGAAATGTTTTATTTGAAGAGTTTCAGTCTGGGTTTAGAATCCATCATAGTACTGAAACAACCTTAGTGAAGGTCACTAATGACCTCCTTATCGCATCTGATAATGGACTTGTTTCTGTACTTGTCCTTTTAGACCTTAGTGCAGCTTTTGATACTATTGATCATAATGTTCTACTTGATAAATGAGAACACTATGTTGGACTTAATATAACTTCGTTGCAGTGGTTTAGATCTTATTTATCTGATAGGTTCCAGTTTGTTCATGTCAGTAATGAGTTTTCTTCCAACTCAAAGCTCAGTCATGGAGTTCCACAGTAACCTGTGCTAGGCCCTACTCTTTTTAGTTTATACTGTATATGCTTCCGTTAGGCAACATTATTAGAAAGCACTGTATACATTTTAATTGTTATGCAGATGACACACAATTATATCTGTCAATGAAGCCAGATGATAGTAATCAATTAGCCAAATCAGAAGCCTGTCTTAAGGAAATCAAAGCTTGGATGACTTGTAATTTCCTGCCATTAAATTCAGATAAGACTGAAGTCATTCTTGTTGGTCCAAAAAACCTTAGAAATACCTTTCCAAATCAAACTCTTAGTTTGGATGCGGTTATGGTTTCACTTAATAGTTCTGTGAGGAACCTTGGAGTTATTTGTTTTTCAATTCACAAATTAAATTTGTTTCTCAGACTGCCTTCTATCATTTGTGTAATATTGCCAAGATTAAGAGCATCTTATCTCAGAGTGATGCTGAGAAACTGATCCACGCTTTTGTTAGCTCTAGATTAGATTATTGTAACTCTTTATTATCAGGTTGTCCTAAAACATCTTTAAAAAGTCTTCAGTTGAAGACTGAAGACTTCGACAACTTCAGTGGTCAAAATGCTGCAGCAAGAGTTTTAACAGGTACTAGAAAGAGAGATCATATCTCTCCGGTTCTGGCCTCCCTTCAGCGGGTTCCCGTAGAGTTTAGAATTAAGTTTCAATGTACTTTATTGATTCCAAACTGGGAAATTACAGTCTAGTTGTGCTGCTATTAGTTTTAGACAGCTGGGAGACCTCCAATAATTGCACTGGGCTTCACTCCTTTCTTCACTCTCAATTAAATTTTTTTTTTTTTTTGCTGGTCATTAACATCTGTTTGTTCTCTCCCATAGATTGAGTCCCCGTCGTGCTGTTTGCTCTCTGTATGTCTGTTCTTTTCATCTTCTCTATCCCCTCACCCCCCCCAGCCAGTCACAGCAGATGACTGGCCCTCCCTGAGCCTGGTTCTGGTGGAGGTTTCTTCCTGTTAAAAGGGAGTTTTTCCTCTCCACAGTCGCTAAGCGCTTGCTCACAGGGGATCGCCTGATTGCTAGTAGTAGTAGATTAGTTTATTTGACAGGGACAGTGCAATAAACATAGACAATTAATCAAAGACAATCAATCTGATGTGTTGCACATAGAGTGTATAGCTATTAGCTAATTTGCAACTCTTGTCCCTGGATGGGCTTTAGAAATGGGTTGATGGGCTGGGGTCTTTCTGCAATTGTGGGGGTTTCCCCTACAATTGAAAGTGCTATGAGATGACTGTTGCTGTGAAATGGTGCTATATAAATAAAGTTGAATTGAATTAAGAATATACGTATATATAATATACAGTGGTGTGAAAAAGTGTTTGCCCCCTTCCTGATTTTTTTGTGCATTTGTCACACTTAAATGTTTCAGATCATCAAGCAAATTTAAAAATTAGAAAAAGATAACACAAGTAAACACAAAATGCAGCTTTTAAATGAAGGTGTTTATTATTAAGGGTAAAAAAAAAACCCCAAACCTACATGGCCATGTGTGAAAAAGTGATTGCCCCCCTCCTGTTAAAACATAAATTAACTGTGGTTTACCATATCTTTGGAAAGCTGAGTTCAGTTGCTCTAGCCACACACAGGCCTGATTACTGCCACATCTGTTCTCAATCAAGAAATCACTTAAATATGACCTATCTGACAAAGTCAAGTGGACTAAAAGATCCTCAAAAGCTAGACATCATGCTGCATTCCAAAGAAACCCAGGAACAAATGAGAAACAAAGTAATTGAGATCTATCAGTCTGAAAAAGGTTATAAAGCCATTTCTAAAGCTTTGGGACTCTAGCGAACCACAGTCAGAGCTATTATCCATAAATGGCGAAAACGCGGAACAGTGGTGAAGCTTCCCAGGAGTGGCCGGCTGACCAAAATTACCCCAAGAGCGCAGCAATGACTCATCCAAAAGGTCACAAAAGACCTCACAACAACATCCAAAGAACTGCAGGCCTCACGTGCCTCAGTTAAGGTCAGTGTTCATGACTCCACCATAAGAAAGAGACTGGGCAAAAATGGCCTGCATGGCAGAGTTCCACTGCTGAGCAAAAAGAACATAAAGGCTTGTCTCAGTTTTGCCAATGATCCCCAAGACTTTTGGGAAAATACTCTGTGGACTGATGAGACAAAAGTTGAACTTTTTGGAAGGTGTGTGTCCCAATATATCCGGTGTAAAAGTAACACAGCATTTCAGAAAAGGAAGATCATACCAGTAGTAAAATATGGTGGTAGTAGTGTGATGGTCTGGGGCTGTTTTGCTGCTTCAGGACCTGGAAGACTTGCTGTGGTAAATTGAAGCATGAATTCTGCTGTCTACCAAAAAATCCTGAAAGAGAATATCCGGCCATCTGTTTGTGACCTCAAGCTGAAGCACACGGGTTCTGCAGCAGGACAATGATCCAAAACACACCAGTAAGTTCACCTTTGAATGGCTTAAGAAAAACAAAATGAAGACTTTGGAGTGGCCTAGTCAAAGTCCCGATCTGAATCTGATTGAGATGTTGTAGCATGACCTTAAAAAGGCAGTTCATGCTCGAAAACCCTCCAATGTGGCTGAATTACAACAATTCTGCAAAGATGAGTGGGCCAAAATTCCTCCACAGCGCTGTAAAAAACTCATTACCAGTTATCACAAACGCTTGATTGCAGTTGTTGCCGCTAAGGGTCACCCAACCAGTTATTAGGTTTAAGGGGCAATCACTTTTTCACACAGGACCATGTTGGTTTGGATTTTTTCCCTTTAATGATAAACACCTTCATTTAAAAGCTGCATTTTGTGTTTACTTGTGTTATCTTTGTCTAATATTTAAATTTGTTTGATGATCTGAAACATTTAAGTGTGACATACAAAAAAATGAGGAATCAGGAAAGGGGCAAACACTTTTTCACACCACTGTATATATACGCGATAGAGAGGCACTGCCTTCCGACTGGAATGGTCACGCAGGTGGGGTGCTTCTGAACTCCGACGCGCGGATGACTGTCACACGTGTTGTTCGTGTGTGCGCTTGCAAGGCAATTCAAAGTGCCTGTGGCGCATCACTCTTTTCTTAAATTTGCATTTCCTTGGCATGGCAGCATACTTTCACAGGTGGTGGTCCGCCACGTGGGGATGTTACCAGCGGAAACTTTGACATCTGCTCATTGCACAACATTGACTTGTGCGTGACTGCCAGTCAGAGTCCATGTACCTGAGACTACAATAGGGAGCTCCCTGTTACCTAATAATTAAGGCCTAAATACTAATGCTGAGCCATAGAGTTTTCCAAAAGATAATATTTCTCTTAAAGTTAGGATGAACAAAGACTGTGTGGTATGTAAAAGATTCTTTGCACACCCCACTCGATTTGGACTAATGCACCCTGGAGCAGTTAATTCTGCATTTATCCTTTGGGTGTACTGAAGCCTACTTCTTTCAGGATGAGGCTGTCACTCTTTAAAAAGGTGCTTAGTTTTTGTAGTGTGTTTGGGGATGAGCAAAGACACATGCACGAGTGAATTTGTGGGTATGTCTTGGGCGTGGCAACAATAAGAAAGAGCAGCCACATATGTAGGAGGCACAATGACAGCAAGCAGCATGATATGCTTATGCAATGTATTGATATGATTACTCCACAGGCTGCTCCCTGTGTTTTAGACTGGTCATTAACAACCTATTTGAAGACTTTTTCAATAGGTGCCAAGTCAACAACAAGCAACATTGTCCCCTCTGTGCGCAACCCCCCCCCAATGCCATCCACTTTCTTTTCTTTGCTCTCATTAATATGGAAATGAGTCACTTATTGTTGTTAGAGAAAGGGAAGAAAGCTGTCATGTCTTTGGTGACAGACTCAATGGATGTGTTTGGATTGCCGTGCTTGCTGTTTTCCGAGAGCATGTCTTATCTTTGTTTAGGCAGCGAATCAAAAATGTAAACATCACTTCATTAGCATCTGTCAGGAAGCTTAACGCTATGATTTTTAATGCATGGCTAAATCCCTGAATAGGCAAACACAGGCATAGTTATTCTGTCTCTTCTTTTATCTTCACTTTGTGTACTAGTTAATTTCTCAAAGGAGAACTTACTTAATCCTCTGCACTTGCTAGTAAAAGCTATTTTGTGTAGTGCTGCTTGCTCTTTTTGCTAGAACGTTGTTTAGACTTGTGTTTTACTGACTTATTTTGCAGGTTAGTGATCACTATTGTGCTTTCATTTGCATATTTAAAAAATTCTCCAAGAGCTCTGAGATGAATTGTTGCTCACAGTCTGAATGTGAATAAAACTCAAATTAGATGTACTACTCTTAACCTTTAAGAGAGAATCGTGGCAGCATCAATATCACCCTGCCTCCATTTCATTAAGCCATTCTCCCACACCCATCATTTACTTCAAGTGTACCTGCATATTGTAAGGTGATATTGTAATTACTCTGATAACCCAAAAGCAGAGAAGATTAGGTAAATGCAGCTACTTATCTAAATTAAGTGTTTTGTTTAGATCCAGATTTGCCTGTTGTAGGGGTACACACACATCTGGTTTTGCAAAAGGATTTGATCTCCCCGGGGGCTCATCATTTGGCTGTTATTGCAGCTGCAGTCTCCTCGATGTCATCACTAAAAGGAACACCTCTTATGGCCCTTTTCCACTAGTCTCCAGTCAGCCCTACATGCCTCTACACAGTTTTACACGGCCCAGCATGCTTTTGTTTCCATTACAGCAGAGTACCACTTGGAGTGGGTGGGATTTTTTTTTTTTTTTTTTTTTACAACAAGGCGGCGCCACACTCCCGTGACGTAAAACATGCAACACAAGCAAAACACAATATGGCGTCTTACAAGGCGACTGCTCAGTGTCTGGCTTTTTATCAGAGTAAAGGCAAAAAATGAGAGCCAGACAAGGGTGCAGGCAGCGAGACCAAACATTCTGGAAAAGTACTAGAGCGTTTAGGAAGCCATAGAGCCAAAGACATGAGGATATGAACCAGATCACTTATGAAGGTAAGCTAATGATTGCTAATGCTAGTTTGCTTCAAGTCCGCCGTACTACATTGTAATGTCTGCAAGTTATCACTATTAGGTACTAAAATATGTATGCTGTGTGTGTGTTTCAGATGGCTCTCTTGTGGGAAAATTACTGCTTCAAACCGTGGGTCTAGCGTTCAACACAGGCTCCCAGTGATGTCACCCCAGCTTCACAAAAGCTCAGTGGTTACTGAACTTAAGAATGTCTGTAGAAATGTTTAGCTTCCTGTGCAACAAATTGCTCTGATCTGTGTGAAAATCATGGAGAGACTGCTGAGACATCATGGGACGTACCTGCTCCAGCTGCACTCCAGTCTGGTGGTGTCATGGCAAAAAGTGATGAGCTGCCAAAACTTGATCGCCAGGTTCCATATTGTATTTATGGGGTTATATTAGCCGTAAAATATATATTTCAACAGGTAAACAGTACTGAGTTAGGTATAATAAGATCTATTTAACAATTATGATGCATTTTAAGCCAAAACAAGCTTGATCTAGGATTACAAGCAATTAAAATAATACAGTCACAAGGTTACATGGAAAACACTTGATTTACTGGATAGATACAAGTAGATACTGTATAAATATATATTCTCTGCATCAACAATGTATTATACATGTGTTCATGTAGTATTGCACTGGGAATTTTGACAATAAACCTTTGTACTTTATGCAGATCTGTCTCCACTTTTGTTTTATGTGTGAAGGTTACCACCAAGTGACATAAATTAAATACTAAAAGATTGGAAAAGCTGTCAAAGAACAATCCAGCAGTTTGAGAAATCGCTTTTGGTTTGGTGTAAGTCTGTCAACAGAATTATGAACCATAAAGCAGTTTGTGTTAAAATGTTAAATCCCATTAAACCCTAACCCAGGGGTGTCCAATCATGTGCCATGGAGGGCCAAGACCCTGCAGGTTCTCTCTTCTACCCAGTCTCTTCAGCAGGTGTTTTCACTGATCAGCAGTCAGTAGAAGAAATTCGGTGGAATCTGCTGTTGAAGACACTGGTTACAGGTAAAGCCTGCAGGGTCTTGGCCCTCCATGGCACATGATTGGCCACCCCTGCCCTAACCCATTATTAGAAAATACAGACGCTAATATGGCCCAGAATTCCATATACTGGTACTATCACTAAAGTGTGCAGTGTCTTCTGCAGTGGCACATCCAACAATACAGTCTTCAGTAAATAAAATAATTGTTTTTGGTTACTTATTCTTAAAAATAAGCCATTATTTTCAAAGTCACTGATAAATGGTTTGTACTGTTGACTGTCTTCCCACCGGTGTCTCAATAGCCAAAATAGAAAATCATGACGCAAACACATAAGTCACTAAATTGTTTATTACAATCAGCAGCAAATTCCAGATTATTTAGAATGTGCAAAATTCAAACTGTAAAAACAACAACAACAAAAAAAACAAAAACAGAATGGGTCACACACGGGGGCCACGCTGCCTCACTGAGAAGCAACTCAATGTGCCACTCAAGCTGGTCCCGGTTCACCAGATCTTCAGCCTGCATCTCTGTAAATAGTGACACAAGGTCCAGTTTGGGGTGGATCGTTTTCCTCTTGCCTAGACAAAAGAGAGAAATGGGTGGTGGTTAATTAAAGCAAGTTTAAAACATATTTGAGAAATTTCACCTGTTGCTAAAAGCCAGTGGTGGAATGTGACAATAAAGAACTTTGTTGTTGTATTTAACCATAATTTTCATGTAGCTGCACTTCAGTAAAGTAGATTTTACAAGGACTGGGTTACATTTAAAATCATTTGTTTTTACCATGGCCTCAGCAATCAGAATGAGTTGATACCTTCAGCTGAATGGAATCTAGTAATTTAACTGATGGTGTACATCCGAGTATGGAGTCACTCAGTCAAAATATGTAATTTTTATCAGTAAAAGTTTAGCCACCGCTCTGTCACCACTGTGTCACCCTGGCTTCAAGTGTGGGTGGTGTTTTGTACTTGTATTGCTTAAATATAAACGGATGTACTACAGTGGGTCTCAGATATTTATATTGTGTCCTGTTATTATAATAGTGGATGTGTTTATTGATGATAGACCATAAACTACACATATAAACTAAATTATAATGATGACTGAACAACTCCCATTTTCCAAAGTGCAATATACACTCTTATGAATATCACTCAAAGGATCAGACAAGTGATCTGACAAAAAAAATAAATAAATAAACAAGCGGTTTATTTTACAGTGGATGTGCCATTCATTTTCAATTATTCTGTAATTAATATTCACACAATCAAATAAATCTCAGTTCAGTCCCTTTCATATTAAGTGGAAATTGTGCTGCTTTACTTTTGGCACTGGCACATTATCTATACTTTAATTTAAAAAGCAAAAGGATTTGAGTACTTCATCTACCACCACTAAAACTAAAACCAACGGGGTGTTCAACTTTAATATGGCTTACCAGTCAGAACACATTGCTGTGTCGTTGGTGTCAAAGCAGATGCTGGTTGGACTCTAGAATGCAAATACACACAACTTAAGTACATGCATAGCACGAAAGTGCAACATGTAAAAAACCCCCACCTTTTTCACCAGGATTACAACTAGCTTATTTCATCAGAATACAAAGAGAGCACGGAGTTAGCATTGACGGCTAACTAGCTAGCTCATTATCTGCACACAAGCAACGTTGTTGTGGTCTGTTCAAAGTGAACTTTCCACTGCTGGGATAAATAACACAAAAGATACATAATATCACATATCACATCACTCACCATCCTCTGTATCCGAATATCACGGCTTTCAACTGCTGAAGTTGGGTGCTCCTGTGGCCGTAAATTCATTTCGGGTCGCCCCTTCTACTCCCCCCTGGATTCTCTCATCAGCTGAAAGGCACAGAAAACTCTGCTGGACCACGGTGTTGATTTCTGTGGGTCTGATTTCTGTGAAGCCATTCTATCGTTGTTTATACTGATGCTTGCTTGCCGGTTCATGGACGAATCTTTGCAAATGGCATCTTGAGATTCTGAATTCAGCCTTCAAACGTTGCTCTCATGACGTTATGCCCTGACCAATCAATGGCCTACAGTCTGTTGATGTCACATTTTTAGCCCCACTCAGCACGGTTAGAACCCCAGTGGAATAGGTATGAAAAAAGTACCTGTTACAATGTACTAGGTACTAATGAAAAAGCCTACAAAGTGTGCCAAGTTGAAGTGAGTAGGGCTGAGTGCGTACTAGTGGAAAAGGGGCTTTAGATTGAGTTGCATTGTTCACAAATGCAAGCTTGGAGTTAAAGTTCTCCCCACAAAGGAGCGCTAGAAGCAGAGACTGAGATACTGTATTCAGATGGAAACAGATGATGGATTCAAATGAGTCAATGTCAGCTGCTCCTTGGGGAGGTATGTGAAATAGAAGGTTGTGTTTTAAGCTGCATAACCTTGTGCCAAAGAACTGGGCCAGTCTGAACAAAAAAGATAAAGCTCACTAATTCAGTGCTGAGTGAGAGATGCAAGTGTCAGTGTTGGTAGGTAAAAAGAGTTAAGACATTATCAAACTTGTAAAAGTGAATGGATATTCTGTGTTCTTTCTCCATCAGATACTGGAACAAATACAGCAGTTTTCACCAAGGTCCAGTTTGATCCGGGCTGAGACCACTTCTTTTTCCATCCAACCATCCATCCCATCCATCTTCTACCGCTTTTCCGGAGGTTGCGGAGGCAGCAGTTCAAGCAGAGAAGCCCAGTGAGTCCTGGGTCTGCCCCAGGTTCTCCTCCCAGTGGGACATGCCTGAAAAAGCTCAAGTGGGAGGTGTCCAGGAGGCATCCTGATCAGATGCCCAAACCACCTCAACTGGCTCCTTTCAGTGTGGAGGAGCAGTAGTTCTACTCTGAGCCTCTCCCAGATGACTGAGCTCCTCACCCTATCTCTAAGGGTAAGTCCAGCAATCCTATGGAGAATGCTCATTTCAGCCTCTTGTATCGGCGATCTCATTCTTTCGGTCATTACCCAAAGCTCATGGCCATAGGTGAGGGTAGGAATGTAGATTGACTGGTAAATCGACAGCTTTGCCTTAGAGCTCAGCTCCCTCTTCACCATGACAGACCAGTACAACGTCCGCATCACTGCAGATGCTACTCTGATCTGTCAAGCTCTCGCTCCATTCTCCCCTCACTCGTGAATAAGACCCCGAGATACTTAAACGCCTTCACTTGGGGCAGGAGCTTGTCCCCAACCTGGAGAGGACAATCTACCTTTTTCCAGCTGAGGACCATGGACTTGGAGGTACTGATTCTCATCCCAGCCACTTTACACTCAGCAGCAAGCCGTCCCAGTAAGACCTGTAGATCATTGCTGGATGAAGCCAACAGAACAACATAATCTGCAAACAGCAGAGACATGACACCCTCTGTTCCCTGGCTGGGCCTAAAAATCCTGTTCATAAAAATTATGAACAGGATTGGTGACAAAGGGCAATCCTGGTGGAGTCCAACTCTCACTGGGAATGAGTCTGACCAAGTGTTGGCAATACTAACCAAACTCTCACAACAGTTGTATAGAGACAGAATAGCTCATAACAACAAGCCTGATACCCCATACTCCCGAAGCACCCCCAACAAAAATTCACAAGGGACGTGGTCGAATGCCTTCTCCAAGTCCACAAAACACATGTAAACTGGTTGGGCAAACTCCCACGAACCTTCGAGGATTCTCAAGAGGGTAAAGAGTTGGTTTGATGTGCCACGGCCAGGCCGAAAACCACATTGCTCCTCCTGAATCCAAGGTTCAACCAACGGCCGGACTCTCCTCTCCAGTACCTTGGCATAGACCTTCCCAGGGAGGCTGAGGAGTGTGATCCCTCTAAAGTTGGAACACACCCTCCGGTTCCCCTTCTTGAAAAGAGGAACCACCACCCCGGTTTGCCATGTCAAAGGCACTGTCCCTGACCTCCACACAATGTTGCAGAGGTATGTCAACCATGACAGCCCTGCAACATCCAGGGCCTTGAGGTACTTAGTGTGAATCTCGTCCACCCCCAGGGCCCCGTCCACCGAAGAGTTTTTTAACCACTTCGGCGACCTCAGCCCCTGTGATGGGCAAGTCGTCCCCCTGGTCCACAAGCCCTGCTTCTGTGGAAGGTGTGTCATTGGGATTGAGGAGATCCTCAAAGTATGCCTTCCACCGCCCAACGATATCCCCAGATGAAGTCAGCAGCACCCCATCCGCACCATACACAGTGTGGACAGGGAGCTGCTTCCTCCTCCTAAGTCGCCGGACAGTTTGCCAGAATCTCTTCAAGGCCGACCGAAAGTCTTGTTTCATGGCCTCCCTGAACTCCTCCCACACCTGAGTTTTTGCTTCAGCAAGCACCCAACCTGTACTCCACTTGGCCTGCCGATACACCTCAGCTGCTTTGGGAGTCCCACAAGCCAACCAAGCTCGATAGAACTTCTTCTTCAGCTTGATGGCCCCACTCACCACTGGTGTCCTCCACTTGGTTCAGGGTTTGCCACCACGAGATGCCCCGATGGCCTTGCATCCGCAGGTCTCGGCAGCCACTTCAACAATGGAGGTGGAGAACATGGCCCATTTAGATCCCATGTCTCCAGACTCCCTTGGAATGTAGTCGAAGTTCTTCTGGAGGTGGGAGTTGAAGACCTCCAGGACAAGGGCCTCAGCCAGACATTCCCAGCACACCTTCTCTATATGTTTGGGTCTACCAGGTCTGAATGGCATCCTCCCCAGCCATCGGATCCAACTCACCACCAGGTGGTGATCAATTGACAGCTCTGCACTGCTTTTTACCCGAGTGTCCAAGACATTTGGTTGCAGGTCTGATGACACGATAACAAAATCGATCATCGACCTGCGACCTTGGGTATCCCGGTGCCAGCTGCACATATGAGCACCCTTATGCTTGAACATGGTGTTCGTTATGGACAAACTGTGGTTAGTACAGATGTCTAATAACTGAACATCAGTTATTACCACTTCTTTTTGACAGACCAAATTTCGGCTCTTTAGTTAGGGTTCAGTGGAGGTTTCACCTGTAAAATTTTGGTCAACATCAAATTGAAAAATCCGAAAGTCCAGACCAAACGGGTTAGGTGTGAAAGCACCCTAAAATGCAGTCAGTGAAGAGGTCTGCCTGATTTTTAGTTTCTTCATTAATTATTTTATTACCTTCTCGTTCTCTGGTTGGACAAATTAGGTGGCCTAAACTTCTAGAGTTAGGAAACAATCATGGTCTTGCTTTAAGCATGTCCCTTTACAGCACTAAGTTGTTATGTGACACCTTTGGACTAAAATAATAACTTAGTTGTTAGTTAAGTTATGTGGGACACCATGTGGTTTATGGGGTGGCGCCTATCTCTATTTCATTGACCCGAGGCCACACAGCTGCTGTAATTCAATTCAATTCAACTTTATTTATATAGCGCCATTTCACAACAACAGTCATCTCATAGCATTATCAACTGAAGGGGGGACCCCCACAGTTGCAGAAAGACCCCAGCAATCAGGCGATCCCCTGTGAGCAAGCACTTGGCGACGGTGGAGAGGAAAAACTCCCTTTTAACAGGAAGAAACCTCCAGCAGAACCAGGCTCAGGGAGGGGCAGTCATCTGCTGCGACTGGCTGGGGGGTGAGGGGATAGAGAAGAAGAAAAGAACAGACATGTAGAGAGCAAACAGCACGATGGGGACTCAATCTATGGGAGAGAACAAACAAATGTTAATGACCAGCAAAAAAAAAAAATTTCATAGAGAGTGAGGAAAGGAGTGAGGCCCAGTGCATTACTGGAGGTCCCCCGGCTGACTAAACCTATTAGCAGCATAACTAAGGGAGGGTTCAGAAACACATGATCCCTCCCTAATTGTAGGCTATATCAAAAAGGTAGGTTTTAGCCCTATTCTTAAAAACAGAGATCGAGTCTGACTCCCGAATCCAGATTGGCAGCTAATTCCACAGGAGAGGAGCTTGATAACCGAAGGCTCTGCATCCCATTGTACTTTTGGAGATTCTAGGTATTACAAGTAATCCTGCATTTTGGGAGCGTAATGCTCTGTTAGGATGATACGGTAGTATCAGATCTTTTAAATAAAAAGGAGCCTGATTGTTTAAAGCTTTGTAAGTAAGAAGAAGGATTTTAAACTTAATTCTAAACTCTATGGGAAGCCAATGAAGGGAGGCCAGAACCGGAGAGATATGATCTCTCTTTCTAGTACCTGTTAAAACTCTTGCTGCAGCATTTTGGATCAGCTGAAGACTTTTTAAAGATGTTTTAGGACAGCCTGATAATAAAGAATTACAATAATCTAATCTCGAGCTAACAAAAGCGTGGATCAGCTTCTCAGCATCACTCTGAGACAAGATGCTCCTAATCTTGGCAATATTACGCAAATGATAGAAGGCAGTCTTAGAAACAAATTTAATATGTGAATTGAAGGACAAATCCTGATCAAAAATAACTCCAAGGTTCCTCACAGAGCTATTAAGAGAAAGAGTAACTGCATCCAAACTGAAAGTTTGATTTGGAAAGGAATTTCTAAGGTTTTTTGGACCAACAAGAATGACTTCAGTCTTATCTGAATTTAATAGCAGGAAATTACAAGTCATCCAAGCTTTGATTTCCTTAAGACAGGCTTCTAACTTGGCTAATTGATTAGTATCATCTGGCTTCATTGACAGGTATAATTGTGTGTCATCTGCATAACAATGAAAATGTATACAGTGCTTTCTAATAATGTTGCCTAACGGAAGCATATATAAACTAAAAAGAGTAGGGCCTAGCACAGATCCCTGTGGAACTCCATGACTAAGCTTTGAGCTGAAAGAAAACTCATCATTTACATGAACAAACTGGAACCTATCAGATAAATAAGATCTAAACCACTGCAACGAAGTTCCATTAAGTCCAACATAGTGTTCTAATCTATCAAGTAGAATATTACGATCAATAGTATCAAAAGCTGCACTAAGATCTAAAAGGACAAGTACAGAAACTAGTCCATTATCAGATGCAATGAGGAGGTCGTTAGTGACCTTCGCTAAGGCTGTTTCAGTACTATGATGGATTCTAAACCCAGATTGAAACTCTTCAAGTAAACCATTTCCCTGCAGGTGGTCAAATAATTGCGTAGCAACAACTCTTTCTAAGATTTTTGAAATGAAAGGGAGATTAGAGATTGGTCTATAGTTAGCTAAAGCTCCTGGATCTAGCGTTGGCTTTTTGAGTAAGGGTTTAATTACAGCTGTTTTAAAAGCCTGCGGTACATGGCCTAAAGTTAATGAAGAATTGATTATATGAAGAATAAAGCTACCAATAAGTGGGAAGACTTCTTTAAATAACCTGGTAGGAATAGGGTCTAAAAGACAAGTTGAAGGTTTGGATGAGGAAACTATTTTGTCTAACTCACAAAGGTCGATTGGAGTAAACTCATCAAGACAGACATCAATAGAAGGAGTTGTAATAGTTACAGTATTTAAGTTAACTGTGGGAAGAATCTGATTGATTTTATCTCTGATGGATGAAATTTTATTATTGAAAAAGTTCATAAAGTCCTGACTAGTAAGCTCTAAGGGGATGCTAGGATTGACAGAGTCCTGACTCTTTGTCAACCTGGCTACAGTACTGAAAAGAAACCTGGGATTATTCTTGTTCTCTTCTATTAATGCAGAGTAATAACTCGTTCTAGCTTTTCTAAGAGATTTTTTATAAATTAAAAGATGATTTCTCCAAGCTAAATAGATTTCATCTAAATTAGTAGAGCGCCATTTTCTTTCTAATTGACGAGTCTTCTGTTTTAAGCTACGAGTTTCTGTGTTGAACCAAGGAGTTAAAAATCTCTGATTAGACTTTTTCTTTTTTAAGGGGGCCACCAAGTCTAGAGCCTGATGCAGAGAAGCTGAAACACTATCCACCATGTTATCAATTACAGAAGGAGCAAGCTGTCTATAGCTTATTTCCGTTGTGTTGACACATGGCATAGAGGAAACAATCTGCATAAATTTGGAAACAGCATCATCTGAGAGGCATCTACTGTGATAATATTTTTCTTTAGGAGCCAAATAGTCAGAAATAGTAAAATCAAAGGTTAACAGACAATGGTCTGACAGTACAGGGTTATGAGGAGACACTACAAGATTTTCTATTTCTATGCCATATGTCAGAACAAGGTCCAATGTATGGTGGAGGTAATGAGTAGAATTTCCTACTTTCTGAGAAAACCCAATCGAGTCTAATATTGAATTAAAAGCCACATTAAGTCAGTCACTAACTACATCCACATGTATATTAAAGTCCCCTACTATAATTATTCTATCAGATTTCAGCACTAAATCAGCTAAGAAATCAGCAAATTCGGATAAAAATTCTGAATAGGTTGATGGGGGACGATAAACTATGGCAAATAAAATTGGGTTTAACCTGAAATTGCTGAAGTGCCCAACACTGAGGACCAGGCCCTCAAAGGAATTATAACATGTTTTTTGCTTTACATTAACTAGTAATTTGGAATGGTAAATTGTTGCTACTCCTCCTCCACGACCAGAACTTCTGGGATTTTGACAGTTTAAATAACCAGAGGGAGTTGATTCATTTAAACCAACATAATCCTCTTGCCCTAACCAAGTGGTTAGGGCAAGAGGAAGTGGTGAAAGCTACAGTGGGGGGTTAGTCCTCTGTTAGCTCTGTGTGTTAACTTTCCTTTCCCCATTCTATTATGCTGAGCACCAAGCTAGAAGGTGGAAAGTACCATTTTTATATGGTCTTTGGTATGACCCAGCCAGGATGTGAACTCTTGACCTCCCAGTTGTGGGGCGGATGCCCTACCAAGTAGGCCACCACTCCGGTAATTTAGTTGTACCTCTTCAAAAAAAGCTGACATTTTATTTAATTTTTTTGTACACTTGAACTCATCATGGCATGAAACTTTACAATGCGATAAGATGGTATACTTATGGCAGTGGGGTCACAATGCCTCACACTGCCTACACTGGGGCAGCCAACACTGGCAAGCTTGCTGCTTGTATGCTAGACTGTGAAGATTGGACCGCTCGGTGTGCAGCTCAGCTGAGGCTGTTCAGGTTCAGGTTCAGGTTACTTTATTTGTACCCGTAGGTAGATTTGTTTTGCTGTCTGGTGACATCCATATTTACAAGCCACTAATTACAGAGGCTGTGCTGATTAACTGATTTTGTACACTTTGTATTGGTATCTTAATTTTTGATTAGGGGAGGCTGCTGCTGTAATTTCTTCATTCCTACTACTTGTGCCATTCTTTGAAAATGTTGCGTCCCAAAAAGTCGGTTATGTTGTTGCCCTCCTATGAAATGGTGTTTTACTTCAATCAGTTACAAATCTGGCCAAACTCAGCCTGCAAGAGAGAAGGGCCTTAAGTTTTGTGGCAGCCCAGATCTGTGGAGAGCTGCAGTGATGGTTACCCTTGTGGAACATAGGCCCATCTCCACACAGGATCTCTGGACCTCAGTCAGAGTCAGAGTGACGGTCAGGTTCTTGTTCACCTCTCTCACTAAAGCAATTCTCCCTCTCTTGCTCAGTTTGGCCAGATGACCAGCTCTTGGAGGAGTCCTGGCTATGCCAAACTTCTTCTATTTGAGTATTATGGAGGCCACTGTGCTCTTGGGAACCTTCAGTGCAGCAGAAATGTTTAGTCTCTGAGCTCTGTAGGCAGTTCCTTTGACATTGCATTGTCAGCTGTGAGGCCTTCTATAGAGGTATGCATCTTTCCAAATCATGTTCAGCAAATTTAGTTTACCACAGATGGATGCCAATCAATGTATAGAAACAGCTCAGAAATGATCAAGAGAAATGGGGGGCACCTGAGCTAAATTTCAAGGGTTTTTGCAACGTGTCAATACTAACACTTCTCACTTCCGCCTCCAAAGAGAGCAGACGCTTCTTTTCTCTCTCTGCTCTAGCTCCCCACCTCCCCAACTAACTGGATCCCAGCTTGCTGTTGTCTGTCTGCGTCTGACTGCGGATTATCGAAAGAAATTATGGAATTAATAAGCTGGGCTTTGAACGCAATTGACACTATTTTTTCAACAAGGAAAAGTGCTCCGGGGGAAGCTGTTTGCCCAGCAGGGACGGCTCCAGCGGGCTATTTATGGGAGACAAGTAATTGGAGAATCTTGTGCCTGACTGATCTCTCTATCAAAGACATTGAAGATTTGTATGTCTTCGTAATAATGGTGATTGGGATCGTTCTGATTGGATCTGGGATTGTCCTGGTGTACCGCAAATTGCTGAAGATGGATACAACCTATCAAAATGCTGGCCAGGCGAGGTGCATCCATCAAATTGAAAAAATGGAGAAGACCCTGATAGCGACAAATGGAGAACTGTCTCGGAAGGTGGATTACATCATGATTACGCTTAGGTCTATCCACGACGGACTCAACGCCCCGCAATGAAGGATTAAGTACTGAATCTGCAGAAGAATATAAAGTTCCTTCTCTGTGATCAGTTCTATTTGGCTCAATTCCCTTACAAAAATCCTCCTGATCGTCTGCAGTCTGTGTTTTTTCAAAACACTGAGCACATGGCCTTGGACAGCAGCTGCATGGACAATTGCCAAGGACAATTGCCAGTAGCCAGACAAAACATCTCCTGCCAAAGTGTCCTTGTTGTTCTTACTGATACAACACTTTGCTTCAACATTACATTCATATTGATCCACAAACTGACAACAAGATGATTCACTCACTGCTCTCTTTGTGTCCTGTGAACTCTTTTTGTCTGCTGATGTGCATTGAGGGCTTTTTTTTTCTTTGTAATCATAATATTGATCATGTGACCAGTATTCTGAAATCAATGATTTTTTTTGCTCCTTCCCATTGTATTATTTCTTATGCTACCTGTACCCTCCTGTTGGCAGGCGCGTTTCAGACGCATGCCGTGTCACGGAAATGCAGGTTCATTTTCTGTGTCAAGTCAAATTCTCTCGTATGTTATCAGTGATCTGTTAATGTACTTGGCAATAAATCTTTTTCTGATTCTGATTCTGATTCTAACAGTATGCACATGTGATCTTTCAGTTTTTTCTTTTCAATAAATTCACAAAAAATCCTGACATTCTGTTTTCATTTTGTCATGGGGTACAGAGTGTCGATTAATGAGGAAAAAATGAATTGCAGCATCAGGCTACAACATAACATAAAAGCACCATGGTGCTGATGCCTCTGCATGTGTCTGTGGACAGACAGACAGACACAGTGACAGACTGACAGACTACCGTATGCCTCGTTTCACCGAGGTATTAAAATAGGAAAAATGCGGAGGGGGGTGAATACTTTTGCAAGCCACTGTAGATATGTCTGTATGGTTGTGACTGATTTTTAATCCTTTATTGGATTCTAGCAGCAATGCCCGGTGAATATGGATGCAGTGTTTAATCCTGGTGATGATACTACAACAATGATATCAAAAGACTTGCTGACCAACCTCCACCCCTCCCAGAGCTCAGCTGGGCTGCAGTGAATATATAGCTTATATTGACCCAACATGCACCTCTCCAGAAATGTAACTACACACTGTGGCATTTTGAATAGGTTGGCCTTCCATAAAATTGGTCCCCTTGCCAGACGTCACACTACATGCGACAATGTCGGCATTACATAACGTTGTGTGTAGTATTTACTTAAAATGTTGATATCTCCAAATGTCAGTAATACATTGTTTTTGTGTAGCATTCAAGGAGGGTTATTGCTCCAGTATTCCTATGTTCTCAAGGGTAAAGCATTAAACATGTAGTAATTTTTTCATATTGGGTTTTTATTGCACAAAGTAAAATGTGCCACAAGCTGATAATAGCATGTAGGCTTGAAACACATAATTTACATTTGTTTACCACACTGACTTAATGTATTACTTTATTCTTCAGTCATGACATAGTGTTTTACTCTTGTATGTTCTTTAATTTTTATTGCTATTTAACTTTAGTGAAATTAATTAAGCAATATTGTCAGGATGCTGGGCACGGGTGGGAGCCATGACCAGTCTTCCATTTGAATTTTGTCTGTTTCTGTTCGTTGGTTTCTTTGTTCGTTATTTTCTGCTGTATTTGGTCTCTGTTTGTGTTTGAGTTGTCTGTATTCTCCGGGTTGTTTCATGGTTATTTCATTATTAGTTTCTGTACATTCTTTTCTGGTTTGGTTCCCGACCCATGCAGGCACTGTGACAGCTCGTGCGTCATTTCCGGGTGTCAAATTCAGTTCACAGGCTGTCGCAGCTGCCTGCAATTATTCTCGCTCATGATCCCATAGCTGTTGCCTATCAGTTTGCCTTATTTTAGCCAGTTGTGCCACTTCCCAGGTGCAGTGGCGAAAATCCTTCTCCAGTCAGGTGTCCCCCGTTCCTGGCAATGTTTTTCTGTAAGTAGTAATTTACTTGGCTGTATTTGTGCGTGTGTTCCATGCTTCTTCACTTTGATCCTGAAGTTTCTTCGCCCAAGCCGCTGTGCTGTGTAATGTAAGACTTTTCTTTGTTGTGCGTTGTGTTTTGTATTTAGTGTTTTTTTTCTGTTAATAAATTTGCTAACTCACAGTCTTCGATTGGAATCTGTTTGCCCTCGGAGAGGGCCGTTTATGACAGTTCGCTGCTGCCACCCCAGACACCAGCAGACTGTGAGTTTTGCCTTTTTTTTTCCCCCTCCCGTATTTTTCCTTTGAATCTGTTTTTTCCACTGGCGTGGCAGCATTGTTTGATTATAGTTGGTGTGGGCTGAATGAGACGGAGAGTTGGACTGTTAACATTTTACACAGCATTCTTTCGGAGCCTTGGGCTTCTTGCATCCCCAATGTGGCCTGGGAGTGTCTGGTTGGAGCTGCACAAGTGCTTGAAGCATGCCCCAGCCTTTGGAGCCATCTGGAGCTCACAGACTCTTCTCCTGTCCATAACCAACCCACCATCCATGCTCCATGGGCTGGGGGAAACCTTCTCCACATCCATGTCGGTGCCAACGAGGAAGCAGCCTTGGGCACAGAAGCCTCGCACCAGCGGCCAAGGAACTGGAAGAATGCAGGCAAGTTTTAGTGGCTGAAACTGAGCTGTTGCTGGAACACAAGGCATGGCTCCTTCCTGATTATGTGGCCCAGTTGGAGGGAGCCTTGCCGGATGGCACCAAGTCTGAGCCGACGGTCCAGCGTCCCCTGACTTCAGTGTTGCGCCTGCCTTGCCAGACGGTCTCCAAAGCTCCCAGAAGTGCCTCATGTGGTCCCGCAGCGGCAGCCACCATCAAGCCCCGGGAATCTAGGCAAGTATCAATTCATTCTCTAACACCTAAAAATGAATTATCTTGTCCAATTCCCGGTGGGAGGGCTCAGGAGCAGCCGCACGCTGTGACCAAGCACTCATCACCTGCAGCTGCAGTTAACTCTGTGTCCTCACCTGCTTCTGATGTTCCCCCTCTGCCTTCCTTGAGTGTTCGCTGGTCCTAGAAGGGAGCCGCCGGACGCCGGATGGTCCTGGGGCGCCGAAGGGATCAGATCCAGTCCCACAGCCATGCTCTCTACGGGACAGGAGCGTTCCCTGTGGCCCGAAATCTGAGCCGACGAAGAGTCCCCTGGTTTTGGCATCGCCGGACCGATACTATTGGTGAGGCGTTTCCTGGATCTGTCACGCCACACTGGAGTTCCCCCTGCTTCAGCAACCGTGTCAAAGGGTCCGCCAGTATTTGCCACCATGCCTGGAGGTCCACCAGCACCCGTTGTCTTGTCCAGAATCCCGCCAGGGGCAGCCACCACGCCTGGAGGGTCGTCAGCTTCCTCAGCCACCATGCCTGCTGCCCGGGCCACCACAGCAGGGGTGCCAGAGTCCTGGACGGCGGTGGAGCTCGAGTCCAGGCAAGTGCTCTGTTCTGGTTTAACATCTTCGGATTCAGAGAATTCTTGTCTGGCTCAGGGTGGGGGCGAATCAGTTGAGATGTCCTCTGCTCCTGAGCTCTCCTCACCGGGCTCCACTGCTGCTGGTGATTTCGCTCTGGTGTTTTCCTCTTCTCCTTCTCCTGAGGTGCTCGTGCCGGAGAGGTTGCCTTGATGGTGGAGGCCGAGATGTCTCAACTGGAATTGCTGGAGTCCTGGACGGCGGTGGAGCTCGAGCTCAGGCAAGTTCCCCTTTTTGTCCTTGAGGAATCTTGCCTGGCTCTTGGTGAGGGGGACCAAGTGCGGCCATCAGCCATACCTGAGCTCCCCTCGCCGGGCTCCACTGCTGCCGGAGACTCTGACCTGGTGGTTGTCTGTTTTCTGCCTGAGTCTTCTCCTGAAGTCTCCGTGGGTCCAGCGCCCCAGCCCGGGGCCTCCATGGGTGCTGCCCCTCCCCCGTCCGAGATTTCCGTGGGTGCTACTCCCCCTTCGTCCGAGGTCTCCATGGGTGCTACTCCCCCTCCGTCCGAGGTCTCCATGGGTGCTGCTCCCCCTCCGTTCGAGGTCTCCATGGGTGCTGCTCCCCCTCCGTCCGAGATCTCCGCGGGTGCTACTCCCAATCCGTCCAAGGTTCCTGTTGGTGCTGCTCCCCCTCCATCCGAGGGCTCCGCTCCCCTCCATCTGAGGGCTCTGCAGGTGCTGCTCCGCTGCCGTCCGAGGGCTCCGTGGGTGCCGCGCCCCCGCCTGAGGTCGTGGAGGGCCTCCTGCTGTTGCCTGAGGTCATTGTGGGTTCCCCGTCTTCTCTGGAGGGCCGCGCAGGGCCATCACTTCCATCCTCCAGCCTTCATGTCGATCAGCTATTACAGTCGGCAGTGCCTGCAGTTCACAAGTGGTATGGGTTCTAACTACCGCTTCTTGGGGGGGTCACGCCCTGTGGCTCAGGGATGCTGGAAGACTGCCTGAAAACTTGTTTAGTGCAATCTGTTGGTGGTGGGACTCTGGGAGGCCACCCAAGGGACTACACCTTCTGCTTGGGTGGCTCGGGGATTAGGGAAGGCCACCCGATGCATTTCTGCTCCCCACCTGCTGGTCCTGGGACTCAAGCAGACCACCTAATCTGCCTTATTTCCTCGCCCAGTGGTTTCTGAGTCTCCGTTGTCACCTTATTTTTTTTATTTTTATTTTTCTGTTTGTGGGTCATGAATGAACAGCTTTTGTTTTGGTTTGGTCCCTCCGTGCCTGGGTTCCCCCTCCTCCCCCCTGGGGTGGGTTGTTATTCTTGTTGGGGGGGATCTTTTTCTTTTTGATGTTGCCCTGGGGTGTCTGGCACCCACCCCTGGGGGGGGGGGTCGTCATGATCCTGGGCACAGGTGGGGGCCGTGCCCAGTCTCCCGTTTGAGTTTAGTCTGTTTCTGTTTGTTGGTTTGTTTGTTCTTTATTTTCTGTTGTATTTGGTCTCTGTTTGTGTTTGAGTTGTCTGCATTCTCTGGGTTGTTTCATGGTTATTTCATTATTAGTTTCTGTACATTGTTTTCTGGTTTGGTTCCCAACCCATGCAGGCACTGTGACAGCTCGTGTGTCAAATTCTGTTCACAGGCTATCACAGCTGCCTGCAATTATTCTCACTCATGATCCCACAGCTGTCACCTATCAGTTTGCGTTATTTTAGCCGGTTGTGCCACTTCCCAGGCGCAGCAGCGAAAATCCTTCTCTAGTCAGGTGTCCCCCATTCCTGGCAGTGTTTTTCTGAAAGTAGTAATTTACTTGCCTGTATTTGTGCATGTGTTCCATGCTTCTTCCCTTTGACCCTGGCGTTTCCTCGCCCCAGCCGCTGTGATGTGTAATGTAAAACTTTTCTTTGTTGTGCATTGTGTTTTGTATTTAGTGTTTCTTTTCTGTTAATAAATTTGCTAACCCAATTGGAGTCTCTGTTTGTCCTCAGAGAGGGCAGTTTATGACAAATATTATCCGAGAGGGAGTTACGGTATCAATGAATATAATAACTGCAGGTGTGATACAGCTGATGGCCTCTGCTAGAGTATCACACCTGCAGTTAGTATATTCATGATACTGTAACAACCTCGAGAGTAATTTTGCTTTTATACAACAGTTCCACAAGCACAATTTATTAAATGACAAATGACAGCAATACTGGCCAAAATAATATGATTTGTTTATTTAACAACTTATTTTGCGCAGCTGAGAAAAAATAGTCCCTTCTAAATGTAGCCAGTAACTGTTGCTAAACATCTCAATCAGCGTGAAGATGTCATTATCATTTCACACACATGCAAGGAAATGTCAAGTGCAAAAGTAATAAGTGTATATAAAACATATACCTGTTGAGCTGATACTGGAGAAGACCTGAGATCAAAACGTATCCAATGCCCGTCGTCAGAATACCGGTAGCTAGCTGGTAGCTAGTAGTTAGCATGTTAGCGACTTAGCACACTTCTCTCACTTTTCTTTGCATTTTCAGATGAAACAAAGAGTCTATCACCACAAAGGTATTGTGGTTTGTTACTCGAGACAATAAATCAAACTCTAGCACTGCCTATTTTTTTAAACAGACGTGAAATAGCTTCACTACAAGGGCAGATGGATCACGATACTTGGCACTGGCAACAGTGCATCGATCCATAAATGCATGGATCAATCTTTTATTTTAAAAAAAAAGCGCACACATATACTTTTGGGTTATCAGTTAATCAATGGCATTTTCAGTCCACTAGATAGTGCAAAGCAAGCACCAATCAAGTGAAGTCATGGCTTGTCTCGGAGATTTGCAGCCAGCTTTGAAAGTTAGGAAGCAGTTAGCTCAAATGTCGGGCCTTTTTTTGATTTTATAATAAAGATGGAAGGAAAGACCTTGACATGACACACAACCCTCAAGAAGCCCTGCACACACAAAAAAAAAGAAAAAACACTCAGAACACGGCGGGCCAGCACATGTCTTGGAGCATCATTAGCAATGGCTAAGCTAAAGAGACACTGGCATGGAGCTTTTTGTCTGAGCATCAAGTAAGTAAAGTTTATTTATAAAGTGCTTTTGAGAGACATATAGTCACAAAGTGCTGCACAATAAAGTGGAATAAAAGGAAGTTGATAGATAAAAATTATTTAAAAAATGCAAAAGCAAGTTAAAACACAAGATTAGAGTTTAAAAATAGACATACCATTAAAAAGCAGGTGAAACTCAATGGAAATCCTCGTTAAACAAAAAAGTTTTCAGCTCCCTTTTAAAAGAGTCCACAGAGTCAGCTAAATATATCTGGAGTGGGAGTCAATTCCAAACAGCACCATCCACCACCCTCCCTGTGTGCAAAGACGTGTCTCTGCAGAAAATGAAGCCCAGAGAATACTTTATTATATGAAACATGTAGATGTCAACAGTTTTACTTTGGGACATGATTTAAGGTTGAATGAGGTGAAAAAATTTGAGATATATGGGATTGTGACACTCAATTATCGCAATATCCTGATAATTGTTGAATCGTGATAGGATCAAATCATGACGCAAGAATCGCAATCTGAATCGAATTGTGTCTTACCCCTAGACTGTACACTGCTGAATAAAGCTTTCTTCAAAAGGGCGGGACTTCCAAGTCAGGTAAGAAATCTTTTCAAACAGTGCCTCACTATGGAAATGAAGGTATTCAACACATTATTGCAATTGCCACTGAGAGTTTGTTGACAATAAATTAGTGTTAGTAATTAAGGGTTACATGAACACCTTTGAAGCGGAGTGATACATATCTGGTGAAGCTGAAGTACAATTATCATGGATTTTAGTAACTCCTGGAATCCCTATTGTCCAATCAAATTGCTTGGTCAGAACTAACTGTTGTATAATATATTTTATGAAATTTGCTACCTTTTTCCATGTCATTTTGCTACTTCTGCCTGAAAGATGTGACTTTTTTCTTACTGAAATATGCGTCTCCCAAATTTGGAATCCTAATTTTTTTTCTCAGATTTGACATTCTCTTGTAAATTTGCAGCTTTTCTTATGAAGTTGAGACTTTTCTCATCAACTTGCATGTTTTCTCAAATAATTTTTTTTCTTGGAAATTAAAAACTTTCTCAAACTTACCAATTTTTTCCCCTCATAAATTTGCTACTTTTTTCTTGTAAGTTTGCAATGTTCATCTGGATGCTAGCTAAATTTTTGTTCTATGTGATGGTTTGTTTTTTTCTGCTGATCTGGACATAGTTCCAATTTTATTTTGTCTTTTGTTGGAAGAAAATATTTTTGGTCCATTTTAAAGGTTTTGGTGGCTAGATGGATGGATCTTCATGATAAGACATCTTTCTGGGTCTCTTTACAAACATTTTAAATCCACAATAGTTCACACTTTTTAATCAGTATTTTAATATTGTTTTCATTTCCTGCACTTCCAAAGCAAGTGGGGTGAACAACATTCCAAATTCAAAAGAATATTGGGGAAGATAGCAGACACAGAACATTTGTGTGAGTCATCCTAACTGCAACTAGAAAAGCACTCAGAAAGTGCATACCTCCACCAAGACTCCTTTGTCCATCATGGATCACCTCCAAAATGTAAATGGTTTGTGTGTAGGCCATGAGCCAGTTCTGGTGAAAATTGCAGCAAAGTCTATCCATTAGTTTTGGAGGACTCTTGCTATCACACTATGAGAAAATAAGAGCCTTGGCAGAGGTATGCGTTCTTGGATCATCACCAAAACATGGGTTTCTCGCTAACCCAAGGGTCACCCTCTGGTGAAAATTTCATCCAAATCCATCCAGTAGTTTTTGTGTAATCCTGCTGCACAAATTCAAACAAGGTCCTTGGTGGAGGTATGCACTCTCAGATCATCACCAAAATTTAATCGGTTCATCATTGGCCCAAGGGCTACTTCTGGTGAAATTTTCATCAAAATCCATCCAGTAGTTTTTGCATAATCCTGCTAATGGACGGATGGACAAACCAGCCTGATTACATTACCTCCTTGGTGGAGGTAATAATTACATAAATTGTTCCATGATGGCAGCAATGATGGGTAGGTATACCGTTTGTCTTTTTTTCCCCCTCTTGCAGCAATCGTATGAAAAGTTTTTCTCCACTCTTGCCTGCCACTATTTATTAAACAAAAAGACATGATTTGAACACAAATCACTGGACACAACAAAAACCTTTTTTGGCAATGCAAGAATGCGTTTAAAGCGGTGCTAAAATAGAAATGAGTGAATTAAATGTAGGTCAGTCTCCGTCTCCCGTCACACTCCTACACAAATGGTCAGGGTGCACTCGATTCCATCACGGGCATACACCTCAATGGGGGGGTTATATGAGCGTAATAAAGTAAATAAATATCATCATAGCCTATGTAATCATAGCTTCAGTGTTCCAGCACGGTAACCTGCACTCCTGTCTTCATGTCAGTCCACAACACCTGTATTGTGGATAGAGACCCGCGGATTCTAAACTCCGCTGACTGTGTCAGGTGTGCTTAATTCCTCCACCGATAAACGTCAGTTAAAAAAGGTCACCTTTGACTTCTTTTATGGTCTAGCAGTCAGTGAAACCATGTCAAGTGCACTCTTCCTGTGGCATCACCATGCAAGAGATGAGAGTCCACGGTCAAGTGGCTTCTGACTTAGTAGGGGGACAAAGTTCCTGCCACATACATGCATACCCACACCGTACCCTTTTATATACAGAAATAATTATTTGATCCCCTGTTGAATTTGTAAGTTTACTCCCTTGTAAAAAAAAAAAGAACAGTCTATAATTTTTATGGTAGGTTTATTTTAACAGAGAGACACAGAATATATATATATAAAAAATTAAATAATGCTATAATTTTATTGACATTTGATTGAGTGAAATAAGTATTTGATCCCCTACCCCTACCGACCAATTCTGACCCATACAGACCAGTTATGTGTCCATGAGGCATACAAATTAATCCTGTTGCTTTAGAAAAGTACTCCTAATCTCAACTTGTCATGTGTATAAAAGACTCCTATCACAGAATCAATCTTTTCAATTCAAACTTCTCCACCACCATAGGTAAGACCAAAGAGCTGTCAAAGGATGTCAGAGACAAGATTGTAGACCTGCACAAGGCTGGAATGGGCTACAAGACTATCAGCAAGAAGCTTGGTGAGAAAGAGACCACTGTTGGTGCGATAATTCGAAAATGGAAGAAATACAAGCTAGCAATCAATCGCCCTTGCCCTGGTGCTCCATGCAAGATCACACCTCGTGGGGTAAGAATGATTCTGAGAAAGGTGAGGGATCAGCCCAGAATTACACAGGAGGAGCTTGTTAATGATCTCAAGGGAATTAGGACCACAATCACCAAGAAAACAATTGGTAACACACTGTCATAGTGGATTGAGATCCTGCAATAATTACAAGGTCTCCCTGCTCAAGAAGACACCTGTACAGGTTCATCTGAAGCTTGCCAATGAATACCTGAATAATTCAGAGAAGGCTTGGGAGAATATGGTGTGGTCAGATGAGACCAAAATTGAGCTCTTTGGCATCAACTCGACTCGCTGTGTTTGAAGGCAGAGAAATACGGAATATGACCCCAAGAACACCATCCCCACGGTCAAACATGGAGGTGGAAACATTCTGCTTTGGGGCTGTTTCTCTGCTAAGGATACAGGAAGACTTCACCACATTAAGGGGCTGATGAACAGGGCAATGTACTGCAGAATCTTGGATGAGAAACTCCCGGCCTCAGCCAGAACACTGAAGATAGGTCATCGATGGGTCTTCCAGTATGACAATGACCCAAAACATAAGGCCAAGGCAACAAAGGAGTGGCTCAAGAACAAGCACATTAAGGGCCTGGAGTGGCCTAGCCAGTATCCGGACCTTAATCCCATAAAAAAAAAAAATCTGTGGAGACAGCTGAAACTTTGAGTTGCCAAGTGACAGCCTCAAAATCTTCAGTATTTGGAGAGTATCTGTAAAGAGGAGTGGACCAAACTCTCTCTTGAAAGGTGTGCAAACCTGGTGATCAACTACAAGAAATGCTTATTTCACTAAATCAAATGCAAATCAATTATAACCCTTATTTAATGTTTTTTTCTGATATTTTTCGTTGATATTCTGTCTCTTTCTGTTCAAATAAACCTACTATAAAAATGATGGACTTTTCAAGTCTGCTTTTTCTGTTTGAATTGTGCTGTCTTGTTATTCATTTTTAAGAAAGAGGCAGATATTTTACAGCTGAATTAAAATAGATATATGCCATCTGTAGTAGGAGGTTTTATGAAGACATTTTACATAACTTGTATGCCCGTGAGACAAATACAATTGTTTTCTCAGTATTTAGAAACTGGTGCCTTTGTCACACCAGAACAAAGAATCGATGACTCGTTCAAAATTGATTAGCTGATGCTTCCATCCTGTGAGGAGAACACAGCTCAGTATAAGAGCCACCACACACCCTCACTTCAGATTTTTGTTGCATTCCTAGTTGTCTATTCAGAAGTTGCGCCAATTGCTGAAGTGCCTTTATGTGAAATGACAGAGAGGAGGGCGAAGGGATGAATGTATGTGTAATGTTTTTGCATTTGTATTCCTCTACCCAGCTCCCCTTTTTTGTCTGAACGGTTTCATTTCCATGTCAGTGATTTATGTGGGGAGATAGAGAGAGCCTGTTAATGAGATATTTCTTCTCCTCTCCTCATGAGCAACAACATGTCAAAATAAAGATAAAAAACACAAGCCCAAATGCTTGCTGGGGGAACAAATTAGGTCTTGTGGCAATATTGCAAAAAAAAAAAAAAAAAAGTGCTTTTCCATTGTGCCACTCTAAACTCATAAACATTTGAGCATCCTGGATTTGATGTGCTTGTTTTCATTTTAAAGCACTGCCTGTAACTGAATTGTATGGTTTTTCACAGTAGAATATTTCACCTTGGAAACACACTTAGGCCATTTCTATTTACCACAAAACTATAAACCATAATGGGACACAAAGCTATACTGAGCTAAAAAGAAGAAAATATACAAATACAATTTGCTGATTGTAATAACTAGAAAAGCACTCAGAGAGCACATACCTCTGCCAAGTCTCCTTCCTTCCCTCCGTTTTTGTCCATCCACCCACCTCCCTGCCTTCATCCTTCCATACATTGCAAGATAGCGCCTTGGTGGAGGCTTGCACTTATGGATCTCCTCCAAAATATAATGGGTTCATGTGTAGCCCAAGAGCCACCTCTGGTGAAAATTACATGAAATTCTGTCCAGTAGGTTTTTTTTTGTTTTTTTTTAGCATTCTTTCTAAAACACTGTGAGAAGATAAGAGTCTTGGCAGAGATCATCACCAAAATGCAATGGGTTCCTCTCTAGCCCAAGGACCACCTTCTGGTGAAAATTTCATCCAAATCCATTCAGCAGTTTTTGTGTAATCCTGTTGCGCAAATACAAACAAGGGCCTTGCTGGTGGTATGCACTCTCAGATCATCACCAAAATGTAATGAGTTCATTCTTAGGCCAAGAGCCACCTTTGGTGAAAATTTCATCCTAATCCATCTGGTAGCTTTTGGATAATTCTGCTGACAGACAGACAAACAAACAAACACGGTTGAAAACATTACCTCCTTGGCAGAGGCAACAAGCCTTGAAAGTCAGTTAAAGAATATAAAAAAATAACCATCATGTTTGCCAAGATAAACTAAGAGACAACAGTCTCTGCCTCCTTGATAAAATACTGTAATTGATTGTGAGTCTGTTCTATTTTTTTTGTTGCAGTTTTCCTGGAGGTAGAATGAAGTACCTCAAATACTTGCGGGTGGCACAGAGAGAATCTGAAGTGGGTCGTTCACTAACCTCAGCCCCCTGGAGTACAGTGGGTCTAGGCCAGAGTGGAGGGGAGCCATGTCCTGCTGAGACACAGAGTCTGGTCTAGAGGTAATGGGCAGAAGTGTGTGTTTGTGTATGTGTGTGTGTGTGTGTGTGTGGGGGGGGGGGGGGTTGGGGTTGCCTGCGGTGTGGCACAAAATGAATTACTGCCATCTTTCTGCTCCTCTGCCTCACAGTGAGAGTAGAGTCTGGAGGGCCAGATAACAAGGGCACAGAACCACAAACTATAGTAAAATGAAGACCAACCCAAGAATTAAAAAAATGAATAAATAAAGCTGTCTGACAGAGTTATATCATGTCATTTATGATGATTTGGCTGAATGTGTGATGAGGTCATTCTCATTTCAGCATTAATGTCAGCCCAGGCACTAGAGAGCAGGGTGGTGGCACGGAATGGCTAATTTTCTTTTATTTCTTAGCTTTTACACTTTTGAATTGAATAACTTATTGAACTTATGAATCCCTCCTTTCCAACAGTGTCTTGCAACACCAGCAAGAAGTTATAAAACTGCCAAAAAGTTTCAATTTCTCTACAAAACAGAAAGAGCTAGCCTAACTCTGAATTTTAAGCGTTAGCACAAGTATCTTAAAGTGCATACTGAACATTAAAATTTTTACATTTGTTTATAATGTGCCTTGAAAGCTCCCCCTTTAAATATTATTACAAGTTTGATTTTAGTTTGTGACATCTAAAGGCAGAATTTTTTAAGTGTCAGTTTTTAGAACTGCTCTTAAAACATTTTTCCCCCCAAAATGCATCATTTTACATAAAGGCAGGAACACTCTCTGTACAGCAGCACTGGTAAAATATGTCAGCAGTATATTACTGGTAATAGCAATAATTGCTGCTCCCAGGTCATACCAACCTTCAGGTTGTCAGGACATTTGCTCTTTAATTTTTCTGAACAAAAACTTTCACTTCAGAAGCTCTGAGTGTCAACTGATCCTGCACAACTGCAGCATTCTTTACACTTTAAGTTGTTTATTTTTGCATTATCTAAAGTGTGCAAATTGGTAAAAAACAGAACACTGTCAAGACTAGAAGAACTACAATGTTTTTGTGTAGAAGTCCAGAGATAGCCCTGTTAATGTTAAAACACCAGGATCAGCTGCTGATTTAACTGGAGGAGACACAGAAAAACCCACATTGGTCTGGAGGGGAAAGCATCCGTGGTCATGAGGGGAAATATACGATGTCTCCCCAATAATTTGGATGAGTTAATGGAGTTTGCCGGGACACAAAAGGAGAGATTAGCAGATAACTGGGAGTTTAGTGGCTAGTGGCTCAGGAGGTAGAGCAGGTCATCCAATAACCAGAGCATTGGTGGTTCGAATCCCGCTCTCCCCAGCCATCCTGCTGTTGTGTCCCTGGGCAAGACACTCTGCCCACCTTGCCTTCAGTGTCCATGACACTGGGTATGAAGGAGTATAAATGTTCGGTAGTGGTCGGAGAACACTGTGGTCTGGTCAGAAAACTTGCTACTCGTACCATGTAGCACAGCCACCTGTCGCATGGACAAACCACTGGCGACTCAATCAGCACCTCCATCATTATGGCCTACCATGATGATGAAGAGGGTGGGTGGACACCCTGACAAGATTAAAAACAAGACTTGTCTTAAGGGCGGATGAACTCAGCTGAGTCAACGGCCATCCATCGGTGTTCCGATCCAAGATGGCGCCCACAGCGGTCGACATGGTGCTTCGCTGCGCTCTTTGTTTGTTTTTGTTTGTCAATTGTGTGTCTGCTTGCACTTATACCCGTGAAGAACTTTTAAATATCAGGACTTTGACCCCCACGGACCTCCTCCCAGTTTTTCTAGCCCCTGCCGCCGATCTGGTTTATTGTTTGGCTCAGAAAGTGAGACGGCGAAAGAGAGGTAGACGAGCGGGCGCTCTCGTACGACTTCGCAGGAGAGGCTCGCGAACGGCGCTGCCTGGCATATTTCTGTCCAATACCAACTCTCTCTCTAACAAGGTGGATGAACTGAGACTGCTGATGCGTTTTAAGGACCTCGCCTCCTCAGCTGTCCTCTGCTTTACTGAGACCTGGCTCCGGGAAAATATACCGGACAGCGCGCTGCGCCTCGACGGCTTTCAGCTCTTCCGTGCTGATCGTGACACAGAGCTTTCCGGCAAGACCACAGGAGGCGGTGTCTACATCAACTGCAGCTGGTGCTCTGATGTAACGGAAATTTCCAAACACTGTTCTCCTGCCTTGGAATTTCTTGTTATCAATTGCAAGCCCTTCTATTCCCCGCGGGAGTTTGCTTCTTTCATAATGATCGCTGTGTACGCCCCTCCCGACGCGGACACGCGCGAAGCTCAGCGCGTGCTCGCGGATCACATTCAACACACAGAGCGGAGTTTTCCAGACTCGCTGATTATTGTGGCTGGCGACTTTAATCAGTGCAATCTGAGCCACGATCTCCCCCGCTACAAACAGTTTATTAAATGCCCCACCAGAGGATTAAACACACTGGATCACTGTTACACCACAGTGAAAGACGCATATCGCGCTGTCCCTCGAGCTGCGCTGGGATTATCTGATCACGTGATGGTTCACCTCATTCCCACATACAGACAGAGATTGAAGCTCACTAAACCTGTTGTGAGCACTACGAAGATACGGACCAGTGATGCTGAGGAGAAGCTGGAAACGTGCATGGAAATATCTGACTGGGGCATGCTTAAAGGAGCCACGCATGATCTGGATGAGTACACGGACACTGTGAACTCATATATCCACTTTTGTGAAGAGAACATTCTTCCATCACGCACCAGGGTGAGTTACTCTAATGACAAACCCTGGTTCACAGCTAAGCTCAGACAGATCAGGAAGGAGAAGGAAGCAGCGCTGAAAAGTGGAGACAGGGACTGCTACAGGGAGGTTAAATACCGGTTTAACAGAGAGCTGAAGAGGGCTAAATCTGTGTACTCAGAGAGACTCCAGCAGCAGTTCACTGCTAATGATTCGGCTTCCGTGTGGAGAGGACTGAGGCAAATCACCAACTATTGGCCTCAGGCTCCTAAAGGTCAGGATGACAAAGCCCTTTGTCAAAGACTGTCCCAACACTATGCCCGTTTTGACACCTCGTCATCTGTGTCCAACTCCCCCCCTCCCTCCAGCTCCACAGCCTCCACATTCCCTACTTCATTTAAGGCACCCCCCCCTCCTCCCCCCCTCCCCTTATCATCAGTGAGCAGGATGTGCTCAAACAGTTCTCCAGACTGAACCCGCGCAAGGCCCCCGGCCCAGACGGCGTGTCTCCCTCCACCCTGAGACTCTGTGCGAAACAGCTGGCTCCTGTATTCACAGACATTTTTAACACCTCCCTTAAGTTATGCCACGTGCCATCCTGCCTCAAATCTTCCACCATCATCCCTGTCCCCAAGAAGCCACGGATCACTGGACTTAATGACTACAGACCTGTAGCGCTCACCTCTGTAGTCATGAAGTCCTTTGAGCGCCTGGTCCTGTCCCACCTCAAGTCCATCACCACCCCTCTCCTGGACCCGCTGCAGTTTGCCTACCGAGCCAACAGGTCTGTAGACGATGCAGTCAACCTGGCCCTCCACTCCATCCTGCAGCACCTGGACTCCCCGGGAACCTACGCCAGGATCCTGTTTGTGGACTTCAGCTCCGCATTCAACACCATCCGCCCCGCTCTGCTCCGGGACAAGCTGTCCCTGCTCAACGTGCCTGACTCCCTCTGCAGGTGGATCATCGACTTCCTGACGGACCGGAGGCAGCATGTGCGGCTGGGAAAGACTGTCTCAGACTATACTAGCATCAGCACCGGATCACCCCAGGGCAGTGTACTTTCCCCCCTACTCTTCTCCCTTTACACCAACTCCTGCACCTCCAGCCACCAGTCTGTCAAGTTGATCAAGTTTGCGGACAACACCACCCTCATCGGGCTCATCTCCAACGGCGACGAGTCCGCCTACAGGAGAGAGGTGGCCCAGCTGGCGTCCTGGTGCAGCAATAACAACCTGCAGCTGAACGCTCTGAAGACAGTGGAGATGATTGTAGACTTCAGGAAAGTCACTACTCCTCTGCCCCCCCTCACCCTCTCAGGCTCTCCCATCACCACTGCTGATTCCTTCCGCTTCCTAGGCACTACCATCACCAGGGACCTCAAATGGGAGCTGACCATCAGCTCACTCATCAAAAAAGCCCAGCAGAGGATGTTCTTCCTGCGGCAGCTGAGGAAGCTCAAGCTACCCACCAAGATGTTAGTGCAGTTCTACACAGCCATCATCGAGTCCATCCTCACCACCTCCATAACCGTGTGGTACGCAGGAGCCACTGCCAGGGACAGACTAAGGCTGCAGCGCGTCGTGCGCACTGCTGAGAAGGTGATCGGCTGCAAGCTCCCATCTCTCCAGGATCTGTACATCTCCAGGACCCGGAGGCGTGCTGGCCGGATCATAGCCGATCCCTCACACCCTGGTCACGTACTGTTTGCCCCCCTCCCCTCTGGTAGAAGACTTCGGTCCATCCAGACTAAAACCTCCCGTCACATGAACAGCTTCTTCCCCTCTGCCATTAGACTGCTGAACACTAAGTGACTCTCGTGCACCATGTACAGCAGCTCAACCAGACTCATGTCAATCATCACTGTTTTCTTCCTGCATTACCGACTGCACTATATAGTTCTCCACAGTATCTGCTGCTGGCTAATATATATTTTAACTGTTGACCAGTATCACTTAATCTTATCCTACACTTTATTACATGTATAGTTTATTTCTCTTATCTTATCATGTTTAATGTTGCAGCATTGTACCGAGACAAATTCCTAGTTTGTGTACTACATGAACAATGGCAATAAACCTGATTCTGATTCTGATTCTGATCCACCAAATGGAGCTGGTGTGGCGGTTCGGTTAACCCCCACAACAGATTAAGGACACTCAGCTCTCTTCTCTTGGTTTTTTCTGCTGCACTACTGATATGTAGATGTGCTTTGGTGTAACCCCCACAAACAGACTGTTCAAACACAGCGCTCGGCTAGAGCAAATAACAGAACAGTGAAATGTGTATTAATGTCTACAGGCAGACTTGTTTCGTTTGGCTCACTTCTGTGATGTTAATGTTGCCTTTCATGCATTGTGCTCATGCGTCCTGTCCTCACTGTGACCTAGGGACTGAGATCAATATGTCTCTCAAATGCAAATGTCTTATGCCTGTTCTGTTATCTCTTTGATCATACCAACTGCTGGGGTATGCCCTTGATGTATTGTTGTAGTCGAGTATATATGCTTCAACTCTGTAACGCAAACCCTCTCATTCTCTCATTCTGGTTCTGCATCTGCTGCGAGACACACACACTGTCTCCTCTTTGAGAGCCTGAGGAATTCGGCTTCAGCCTGCTCACACTATGGGCTGGAGCCGAGTTCTGATGAAGGCGGGTGATAATAAAGCTACTTAAAAATCCAACGCGGCCTTTATTTTATCATCCTCTTCACTGGGATCCTATCGAGACAATTGTGCTAAGCAATGCTTGCATTTTGGCAGTCCCTGCACTCAATAGGGGATTTTCATGTGACTTCACAGGTCTGAGTCACGGCCGGCCGCCGCCATATTGGCGGTCAAGCGCTGGAGGTCTCTGTGCATGTGCCTATGTAAACAAACCAGTTCTACACGTGTTTTGGTGCCTGTCATCGCTGTTTTCTCGCCGTTATCATGCCGGACACGTGTTGTGCTGTTCACTGCCATAATAGGCGTGGACAGAAGGAGAATTTTTTTTTTTTTGTTACTTATTTGTACCCGTAGGTAGATTTGGTTTGCAGTCTGGTGACAAGCCACCAGCTGCCGGTCGCTGTGTGCGCGAGCGCCCTAAACCTACATGTTTTTGGTATGCGGGAGGAAACCGGAGAAATCCCGGAGTAAACCCACGCAACACGGGGAGAACATGCAAACTCCACACAGCTCACTGTTGGTTGGGGGCTGGGATCGAACCCACGATCTCATGATCCCCGCGATCCCCCGGCCGAGGGTAAACTGTGCTGCCGCAGTGCTAAACCACTGCGCCACCGTGCAGCCCAGAGAATGTGAACTTCTACAGGATTCCTGCACTGAGTCAAGAGCCTGACCTTAGAAACATATGGATTGCTGCAATAGACAGGAAAGGCTGGACTCCCACAGAGTACACTCGCTTGTGAGTCTCGCTTGATCTTGTGAGCCTCAAAATTCTCCAGACTGTATGGTGAAGGGTGCACGATCAGGTAAATCATCAAGTCACTGAACTCAAAGTCTGGCAGTGTGACATCCTCAGCTGTGATGGGGGAGAACAACACGCCAGGTGCAGTGTAAGGATCACAGCCTCCTAGAATGGCTATTTTATCCTGATACCGCTTCAGTTCGATGCCAGAGAGGTGTTTGGTCTGTTCACTCCTTCATGTTCAGACATGATAAATAGTGATAAACTACCAGCTAACCTGTCCCACACTTCCAGAAGACTCAGAAGTTTGCAACACTCACGATCTTTGTTATGTAAACAAGCCTGGCGGGCGTTGCGCTTGACCGGCAGTATGGCCGCTGGCTGCATCGCTGGGGGCGCGGGTCACGTGACTGAAAAACCTCTATACCCCTCACAGACGTACTGGCTGTGCCTTTCCTCTGAGCCTGAGTGGTTTGGGGCGAGAGAAGCCCTTGATAAGTTATAGGACAACCCAAGGAAGCTTTAATAGTCCTGGCAGCATTTCTATGTCAACCGTTTCTCGCAGAGGAAACCTGTGTCTATGCTCTTGTAGGAAACAGACACCCGGCTCAAGATAGTTACTAGTTATAAGTTCTGGGTTATGGCGATAACGCCCAAACACCAGGGATCTTGTTCTAGAGTAGCAAGGATGCCCAGTCCTATGGTAGCTACCGCCTGCTGTCCCAGTTGCCATTTGGCGACATAACCCCTAGTGGTCAAGAGTGGTAAAGATTTTTTGTCAATAAAATGGTTCAGATTTCCAAGGCTATAACTTGAAAGTTGCAAGAGATAATGGCTTACTGTCAATTAGAAAGATGAAGAATATGATTCAAAGTTTGAGATAGGAATAAATTTATGCATCTAATTTGCATAATAATGCAGCTTGTATATCGAATTACATAACTCAGTCAAAAGTGGACTTTGGACATATTTACACAAAGAATGGTTCTGTTTTATGACACTGTTGTCTCTACAGGGGTATGTTGTTATCTTATCTTCAAAGTATATGAACCACAAAATCAGTACAATGTAAAGAAACAAAGAAATTCATCACTTACTGTTGGTGAAGGGGGGCTGGCTGGCCAGCATGGTTGCTCTGTTTTCGTCCATCGTGGTCGTTACTTTGCATTCTGTCGGTCGTTTGCACTCTCTCCCACATCTACAAAGTCTTATGATTATCCAACATCAATTTCGCTAGTATTCCGTGGCAATTTTTTGTGTACGAAGCCATTTATGTGACAAAGCATGGGGATGCATGGCGGCCATATTGGTCTTGTGAGCTCAGAGGAGGGAAAAAGGAAGAAGAATAAGAAGGATTTCTTCTTCTTTGGTGTATTCTGTGTCAGCCATGATTCCTCCAACTCGTGCCTGCCACCTTCTGAACTGGCAGATCAGTACAAATAGTCAGTACAGCTGGGGAGTTAAAGGGATGTCAGAGTGAGTTAACAGGCGCAGTTGCTGCGCTGTACCACTGGGGGCACGCGACCTGTCCGTGAAATGTGGCCAGTTAAAAGGTTAAGCCAGGCAGCCCCCGGCTAATAAGGTGCTCCAAGTTCGCCAACAAACTGTCAGATGAGGTGGTCTGGTGTGTTTGAAACTAAACACCTCAGAATTCTAGACTAATTTTAGCAACCTGGAATGTTCGAACGATGATGACCGGAATGTGTCCTCGGATCCAGATTTAGACTGCGATCATGATGTAAGAAAAACAGCTATTATAGACAGGGAACTCCATCGTCGAAATGTTGATGTAGCTGCTCTGCAAGAAGCACGTTTAGCAGGTGCTGGCTCAATAAAAGAGAAACATTTCACCTTCTACTGGTTTGGAAAATCTGCTGACGAACCACCGCTCCATGGCACTGGCTTCACTATTAACAATAAGCTCATGTATAGCATTCAAACCTGTCAGTATCAATGAAAGAATATCTTCTATGAAACTTAACATGAGAGAAGGAGCTGTGAATATTATATCGGCCTATGCACCTACTTTAGTTGCAGAAGCTGATATCAAGAATGCTTTTTACAATCAGCTTGAAGATGCTCTGAGAAACCTGTCAGTATCTGAAAGGGTAATTCTTCTAGGTGATTTCAATGCACGTGTCGGCAGTGATCACAGGACCAGCACTGATTGCACTGGTATGTTCGGTGTTGGCCAAATGAATGAAAACGGACAGAGGCTTCTAGAACTGTGCTGCAGAAACAATCTCTGTATAACTAATACCATCTTCCCACGTAAGAAACATAGAAAGATGATATAGTGTCATCCTCGATAGAAAAACTGGCACCAACTTGATTTTGCTATTGTAAAGCAAAAACATAGACAGGAAGTACTCAACACCAGGACATATCACATTGCTGACTGTGACAGTGATCATAGCCTGATTGTGAGTTCAATGAGATTAATGCCACGACCCTATCACCATCGAGCTAAATGATCCAAAAAAGGTTGATGTTGGCAAAACTAAATTACCCGACTTCAAGGAGAAATACTGTACTCAGTTGGAAGAGAAGCTGAAAGGTATATCTGAAAGCTCAGATCTTGATGCTTTCTGGAAGGATCTAAACACCACAATCTATGAGACAGCTGTTAAGACCTTTGGCTTTAAGAAGAAGCAAAACCCTGACTGGTTCATACATTCATTAGATGTGCTGGAACCAGCACTGGAAAAGAAGAGAAATGCCCTCCTCAAACTGAAATCAAGATCTACCAGGCAGGCCCATGAGTCATACAGAGAGGCTTGATCTGCTGCACAGAAGACCATACGCGATTGTGTTAGTAACTATTGGAACTCCCTTTGCTCTTGTACAGAAGCTGTGTGGAATGCTGGAAATATCAAAGCAATGTTCGAAGGAATCAAGTTGGCAACAGGACCGATTTCCCAAACAGGTGGACTCCTGAAAAGAAAAGATGGAACTTTCATAGAAAATAGAGACGAGAAGTTGAATAGATGGATTGAGCATTATAGTGAACTGTATCGAGTAGAAGGAACAGTCTGTGAAAACACCCCGAATAGCCTACGGAATAGCTGGTGCTGCTGGTATGTACATTTCTGTGGTTGATGGATAGATTCTCCTCTTTGAAACTGGATGATCTGGGTTGATGAGCTTAATGATTAAAAGGTATCAGTTTCGTATCGGTGATACTGGCCCTATATTTACTTGGTGTCAGCTCGATACCAAATCTTGCAGTATCGCACATCACTACTTGCTTGACCACTTGCACAGAGTGGCACTTAGGTTTCGATTAGTGCTCCTTCTGCTGGCGGACTCTATAATTGCATTTAAGAATGTGGTTCCAAATACGGCAAATAGGATATAAATGCATAATTGATTTTTGGAAATGGGACTGGTTGGCTGCAGTGGATGAGGGGGTGGTCCGCATGCGGCCCATGGGCCACCAGTTGCCCATCCCTGAGTTAGCTACTAGTAATTTAATTATCTAGGAGAAAATTTAATTGTTCTCCAATATCAAGAACTTTGTCAATTATAAAAATATTTAAATTTCTATTCTCATATTTTTTTATTCCATATGGTGGGCAGATGTCCTCTTTGCAGCTTTTAGGATGGGCAAATGTCCAGTGAGCAAATGTCTGGTGGACAACTGTCCTGTCACCTGGATGGCCAGCCGGTACATAACTGTCAGAATTTGTCAAGGGGTCACAGGCATTATGTATCAAACACAAGATTCATTGATTCCACACACTGCACATGCATCATCTCAGGGGACAAACACACAAAATATTTTCTTAGTTTGACCTTGTAAGTGCAACAGTATTTGAATAAAATCTCACTGAAATTACATTTTTCAGATTTGAAGATCGCCATATTTTTCTGTGACACTGGTTTTTGCTCAGTGGTCTGCATTTGCTACAACCAAGGCTATTTATTAATGGAGGATAATTACACCAGAGTTGCCAACTTTTCAGAACAGTTTGAAGTGAGGTTTAGAGGGAACTGTGCACGGGGGAAACTGGGCAGTAGGAGTGAAGTGAGCATGCATAGACACAATGTGCATAAACTGTTTTTTTTAAATGCATACTCTTCTTTACCCCAGAATAAGTTTTAGAATATGTCCAGTCTGCTTTCTTCTGCCTTGGGAGCTCTTTTTATGAAAAAATCTGAAGAAAGTCAACATAATCTTAAAACCCATTTTTGTTCTCTGACTTTTGACCGAGTTTGAGACATTAATTTTATTTGTTTTTGTTGCCTCTCTTGTATGACTGATGTTTTATTTGTGCAGTTTTGTCCTTTTTAAACTGTATTTTATTGTTTTTGTTTTATCGTTGATGTACAGCACTTTGTGTCAGCTGTGGTTGTTGTTAAAGTGCTTCATAAATAAATGTGTTATGTCTGGGAACGAGGGAGCAGCGGACACGTTGACTGTGTTGAAGGATAGCTTTTAATAACGAAGCTAGCAACACGTGGAACAGGAAACAAGCTAGCACTACAGGGGTACAGGCAAGTAGGCAGACTAGAGGCGGAGCGCCAAAGACCATGTCTCCTGCCGTTAGTCCCTTAATATAATCACGGTGTGGTGACGTCATCCGTGCCTGCATCACCACGTGTGTGACGTGCATGGTGGTACATCAATATGCCATATTCACTGCCTCCCCATCCCCCCTGAGAAAAGCCAGAACTTAGCCAATGATGGTTAACTGTGGTTGCGGCATATTGCATGATGGTGAACACAATACATTGCCAATAATACAGTACATATATTTGCTTGATGTTAATAAGATAAGATAAGATAAGCCTTTATTAGTTCCACAATGGGGAAATTCCAGGATTGCAACAGCACAGGGATAGCAACACTCAGAGCAACAATCAAGAAGACAAGAAAAAACAAGAGCAGCGAATACACATACAGTATGTACATATAAATATATAAACACACAGTGCGGAGCATTGTAGCTAGATGAAATAAATATATAAATATATAAACACACACAGTGCAGAGCATTGTAGCTAGATGGAATGAACAGCATAACCGTCTACTTAGTTATCCTACATGGTATGATTATGTACCCATACATATTGTCACCCTCCGTAGCGACCGGTATTGTCCTAGTTGTATACCGGAGGGGACCATTGTGTAAGTCTACTGCGTCTTTTGCATTCAATACTATTGGGTTGTCACGTTTTTTTTTTTTCTATCTCTGCGAGCAGCCCTGCTTAGGTTATACAGTCTGACAGCCGTAGGTAGGAAGGACCTGCGAAACCTCTCGGTTGCGCACCTAGCACCTCCCGAAAAATTAGTACTGGCGCCCCCCCAAGGGTGTGTCCTTTCCCCACTGCTCTTCTCCCTCTACTCCAACGACTGCACCTCAGAGGATCCTTCGGTGAAGCTCCTGAAGTTTGCGGACGACACCACAGTCATCGGTTTGATCCGGGATGGTAATGAGTCTGCATACAGGCGGGAGGTGGAGCAGCTGATCCTCTGGTGCGGCCGGAACCATCTTGAACTTAACCCAGCCAAAACGGTGGAGATGACCGTGGATTTCAGGCGACACCCTCCTTCATTCCCCCCACTCACCATCCTCAACAGCACAGTGTCCACTGTGGACTCCTTCAAGTTTCTGGGTACCACGATCTCCTGGAACCTGAAGTGGTCCTCCCATATTGACACTGTCTGGAAAAAGGCCCAGCAGAGTTTGTTTTTTTCTGCGTCAGCTCAAGAAGTTTGATTTGCCTCAGGAGCTGCTGGTTGTCTTCTACACCGCCATCATCCAATCTGTCCTCTGCTTTTCCATCACTGTCTGGTTTGGATCTGCCACTAAACAGGACAAGACCAGACTGCAGCGGATCATTAAGTTTGCGGAGAGGATCATTGGTACTGACCTACCCTCCATTGAGAACTTATATCGGTCCATAACGGGCTGCACGGTGGCGCAGTGGTTTAGCACTGTGGCAGCACAGTTTTACCCTCGGCCGGGGGATCGCGGGGATCATGAGATTGTGGGTTCGATCCCAGCCCCCGACCAACAGTGAGCTGTGTGGAGTTTGCATGTTCTCCCCGTGTTGCGTGGGTTTACTTCGGGATTTCTCCGGTTTCCTCCTGCATATCAAAAACATGTAGGTTTAGGGCGCTCGCGCACACAGCGACCAGCAGCCGGTGGCTTGTCACCAGACTGCAAACCAAGTCTACCTACGGGTACAAATAAGTAACAAAAAAAAAAAATAATAAAAAAAAAATAACCAGGAAACGGGCGGGAAACATTTCTGCTGACCCGTCACACCCCGGCCACAAACTGTTTGAACTTCTACCTTCTGGTCAACGTTACAAATCACTGAAGGCCAAAACCACCCATCACAGGAACAGTTTCTTTCCTCAAGCCATCACTCTGATGAAATCCTAACATTCACCTAGTCCTACCTGTTGCTGTACTCATGACTTTTCATTCATTCTTACATTGCACATAACTTTCACACTGCATTTTACTCCATTCACATTATATTACTGAATCTGAGTTCACAGTGAAATACTGTATGACTGTATATTTTTTCATATATTTTTGCAAAGTGTGGATAGTCTGAGTAAATAACTGCACATATTCCTGTATATATTTGCATCCTTTTATAGAAACGTGGCAGACTGTAATTTACTGTACATACTCTGTGTCATTGAAATCTTATTTAAATCTTATTTAAATCTTACACCTGAACAACGAGAGCAAGTTTTAGCCAAAGTCAGATTCCTTGTATGTGATGTGCATACTTGGCCAATAAAGCTGATTCTGATTCTGATTCTGATTCTGAGAATGATGTAGTCTGCTGCTAAATGAGCTCCTCAGTGCGTTCAGTATGTCCTGCATAGGGTGGGACTCGGACTCCAGCAGAGATTTTTTTTTTTTTTTTTTGTTACTGAAGAGATGACAGTTTAGCCAGTTTAGCCACCATCCTTCTTTCTCCCATCTCCTCCACTGGGTCAAGGCGTTTCCCCAGGACAGAGCTAGCTTTCTTGATCAGTTTGTTCAGTCTGTTCCTATCGGCTGCTGTAACGCCACTGTCCCAGCAGACCACTCCAAAAGTGATGGCTGATGCCACCGTGTCGTAGAATGTCTTCAGCAGCGCCCCTTGTACACCAAAAGACCTGAGTCTCCTCAGTAGGAACAGCCTGCGCTGTCCCTTCTTGTAGAGTGTGTCAGTATTGTGTGACCAGTCTAGTTCATTGTTCAGATGAACACCCAGGTACTTGTAGGATGTCACCATCTCGATGTCTGTTCCCTGTATGTTTACTGGTGCTGTGAGGGGTTGTCCTTGCCTGTGGCAGTCCACCACCAGCTCCTTAGTTTTCCTCGCGTTGATCTGGAGGCAGTTCCGATGGCACCAGTCCACGAAGTCCTGGATAAGTCTTCTGTACTCCACTTCATCTCCGTTGGAGATGAGGCCAATGATCGCAGAGTCGTCAGAGAACTTCTGTAGATGGCATAATAGCATAATATGGTAGTATTAATTTTCAAAACCACACCATAAATCACTTCAGGTTCCATACACCATAACCTTTTTAACCATTATGTGAACCTGAGCAACCGGGTAGACTTCGGTAGAACCCTGCATGGTTGAGTGGGTTATTCTGTCACTGTTGTCAACCATGCTCTGCCTAAACATTTCAAAACAGAGTCACTTTACAGTTCAACTTCAGGGGGCCTCTGATGAGCCCACGGTGGGCGCGGCCCTGGAGATGCTGGTTGCGGCGGACCTGGGTGCCTTCTTGCTGGAATTGCTCTCTTGTCAGCAAAATCCCACTCCGGATCCCACACTGGCTGGGTCGGCTCCACCGTCGCGTCTTTGTCTGGGGTAGCTGCTGTTATTTTCCGCAGACGGCTGGCATGCTATCTCAAACAATTGGCCATCTGGAAGGTGGCTGGCCCCAACTGCGCAGTGATCTGCATCGGCGGTGACAGGAGCATCTGCAGGTCATCTGGGTGTTTGGATTGGCAGACCCGAACCCAATCACGCAACATGAGTCCGGATCTAGTCGGCTTCATGCAGCACTGCTGCTGCCCTCTTGTCCCTGATGCTAGTTGCTGTTGTGGCGGTGTGATGTTCTTGCTGGCAGCAGGACGCTCTATGGGTTGGTGTGGTCCTGCTCAATCATGGACTCTCTCCTGCAGCTGTACGGCGGGTCCATGAGGCTTATGCTGGGTGAGGATCTGAGATGAGTCTGGATTACGCCCTCTTTCCTCTGATGCTGGTTGTGGTTGCGGCGGTGTGTTGTTTTTGCCAGCAACAGGACGCACTCCGGGTTGTCGTCATTCACTGGGATCCTGCTTGGCCACGGACTCTCTCTCCTGCAGCTGTATGGTGGCTCCATGAGGCCTATGCCGGGCGAGGATCAGAGACGAGTCCGGATTATGCCCTCTCTCCGTGTTCTGCTCTCCATGTGGTGTCAAGCTTGAAGCGGCTGAACTCGCGTTCGGGTGAAACACACTCCAGTCATTAGTGGTCAAACAAAGTCCCTCGTGGTTGTGTATGGTGAAACCCAATTCCTAAAAAAGGTTGCACCCAGAATGTTATCGCCATGCATAGCTACCTGGAAGGTGAACGCTGGGAGGACTTTGGACTCATAGCGAACAGTCAGCGTGATGGTTCCTACGAGGCTGATTCTGGTGTGCCCATATCCATAAAGCTCTGCTGCGTCCTTCCTGATTGGATGCCAAGGGAAGAATCTCTTCACTGTAACCCAGTTCATCAGCGATCTCATAGCGGCGGTGTCCAACAGTAATGGCGGGCTGACATCGTCAAGCCTCACTGTGCCCCACTTGTAAGCTGCATTGCTAGAGTCCACTGCATGCATGGTAGTTGTCAAATGCAGTCCAATTGAACTGGGTGGTGAGCTCATTGTTGACCATGTTGAACGGCATACTTTGGCAAAATGATTAAGCTTGCCGCAGTGTTGGCATCGCTGCCCCCTGGCCAGGCAGGAGTGTGCACGCATTCAGTGTGCAGGGGAACCACAGTTACCACACACTCGGTGTCCCATGATGTCCTATTGTCCCGTGGTGTTCACCTCCACATCCTCCAAGCAGGTTGTGGTGTTAATGGGTTCTTCTGCTGGGGTAACTGCATGAGCTAGCGGGGTTTGTTGCTGTGAAGCACATAGCTGTGATGTTAGCTGGGCGGTGGCCTCCAGCTAGAATGCTCCACCGCCTTTGCCAGTGGCAGGTCATCTGGTGCCATTAACAGCTTCACTCGCAGCCTCGGATGGTTGGTGTGTTCCGCTAGCTGGTACTGCACCATCTCATCCTCTAGCTGCTCAAACCTGCATGTGCTTGCAGACAGCGGAGGTCTGCAACGTACTGCTGGGCCATTTCTCCTGCTCCTTGTCGGCATTAGCAGAACTTAATTCTCCTCACCAGCACAATCTCAGACATTGCAAAATGTCCAGCTCGCAGGAAGACACATTCGTCCTGTGTATCCGCAGGTCCCAACGTTCTAAACACACACTGTCCCTCGTTGCCCAGGCTATGAATCAGCAAAGCACGTAGACAAAGCTTGCTAACCTTAGCTAGGTCCATAGCCGACACGTATATCTGGAACGACTCAAACCAACGAGGCCATGGGATGGGCGGTTCACCTGGGGTTGCGAGGAACGGTGGCAGGGGTGCCAAACACGCTTCCATTTTCAAGAAAATGGCTTATTTTCCTCCAGAAGATTAGTTTTTTGTCCTTGTCGCCACTTGTTATGTCTGAGAATGAGAGACCAGCGGACACATTGTTTGTGTTGAAGGTTAGCTTTTAATAATTGTTATGACCTGGCTCTAGGCCATAACAAATAAAGAGGATGCACAAGAGTTAACTTAAAAGTGAAGTGTTTATTTATTAAAAGTGCAAAAAACGTGCAATAAACTAAAACAACAAAAAAGTCCAAAAAGGTCCGGTGTGCCCAGGACAGAAGAGTAGCCTCAAACACCCGCAGATGACAGCCCTACCAGCTGGCTTTTATGGAGCCGCCCATCAACATCTGCTGCCAGTCAGTCACTCCACCAATCAGCTGATCACCGGAAAGAATCATAAGATACAGTTGCACATCCCAACTCCAAAGGGGAGATGGCAACCGTCACCCCCCCCCCCCCATCAAAACAGAGTGCCCTAAGGGAACTCTGGCACCACCATATAACAAATATTACAAAAAAAACCCCCATTCAATGTTACTTACAATCATGCAAACAAACTAAATTTCATACTGCTATTAACTCTACAGTGTAGAGTTAATCTCATTCCAAACTCATTCCATGGAGGGCCAAGACCCTGCAGGTTTTACTTCCACCCAGTCTCTTCAGCAGGTGTTTTCACTGATCAGCAATCAGTGGGAGGAAATTCAGAGAAAACACCTGTTGAAGCCACTGGGTGGAGGTAAAACCTGCAGGGTCTTGGCCCTCCATGGAATGAGTTTGACACCTGTGCTCTACACCAACTCCTCCAGGCTCACTTTCCCATCCTCAGCAACTGGATCCTTGAAGCACTTTAAGAGTCAGGTGAGTGGCCTGAGAAGAATACATGAAGTCAAGCACGAAAAAAAATAAATAAATAAATACCAAAACTTATTGGCAGGGGGCTCTAGACAATGCATCTGCCACTACATTGTCTCAACCCCTAATATGGCAAATATCCAAACTATAGGATTGGAGCAACAATGCCCACCAAATCAATCGCTGATTGGGACACTGCAAAGAGCTCAAAAAGGTCAAAGCATTGTGGTCTGTAAAACCACCACTGGACTAAAACGTAAATAATAATAATAATAATAATGATAATATTTATTTATAGAGCACTTTTCACAGACAGAGTCACAAAGCGCTTAACATGGTAAATAAACACTGAAATGTTGTAAAACTCATTAACACTAGTTTCTTTTTCAATAACTGAATTATTCAACTGATGCTTGTTAAATTTCTTCGAAAAGAAACACACTTGCTTGTCAATGTTTAATTGATCTGCCTGCAGCAACACTGCACCTGCCCCCACGTAACTGGCATCCACCTCCAGTTTAAAAGGTTTATCCCACTGTGGAGCAGATAGAAGAGGAGCATCACAGATCAAAACTTTAACACTCTCAAAAGCTTTTTGACAGCCAAGAGACCAGATGTACTTAATTTTGGCTTTCAACAAATCAGTGAGGGAAGCAGCCACTATGGAAAAATTCCTGCAAAAGCTGCGATAATAGCCAACTAAGCCCAAAACTTCATCAGGTCTTTTTTGGTGAGAGGCGTTGGGTAATCTCTGATGACCTGAACTTTTGCCTGCACTGGACAGATAGACCTCTGGCCTACCACCCAACCTAAATATGTAACTGAGGCCTTAGCAAATTTGCACTTTGCAAGATTAACAGTTAAATGTGCATGAGCCACGTGGTCAAACAGATTTTTAATACAGATTAGATGTTCCTCCAAAGTGTTAGAGTAGATCACCACGTCATCCAAGTATACTGAACAACCTTTCAGATCACCAACCACCATGTTCATTAGCCTCTGAAAAGTTGCCGGTGCATTATGCAACCCAAATGGCATAACACAGTATGAAAACAACCCAATAGGAGTTAAAAATGTAGCTGTATCTCCTGAGCCCTTTTAGAAAGTGGAACCTGCCAGTATCCTTTCAGAAGATCGAATTTACTGACAAATTTAGCAGATTCTACTTGGCCAATACAATCTTCCATATGTGGAAGTGGAAATGAGTCAGATTTTGTGACACTTTTGACCTTTCTGAAATCGGTATAAAATCATAACATATTGTTGCATCATCTGGGCCCAACAGGCTATCCTCACACCCAGAAACACCACCAGGAGGATTTACTGAAACTGATAATCCTACTGAATGTACAAGTGATGATAAACCCACGTTCTCTCGAGCTGGTAAAGATGTACAGGGATGATAGGGTTTCAGCCAACTGACATGACACAACTGTGTGGGAACTCTACGATCAGGAGCCTTTATCAAGTAGTTTTGCTCAGACACTTTTTCCACCACAGAGTATGGACCTGCAAATCTGGCATGAAAGTGAGAGGTTACAATTGGTAATAAGACAAGAACCTGATGACCAGGGAGAAAAAAGCACCTCTCAACCTGATGGTCATAAAGACACTTCATTTTACTTTGGGATGTTGACAAGTTTTTCTTGGCCAAATCCTGTGCTTTATACAGACAATATCTAAAAGCATTAACATAAGTCAATCAGATTCTGAGGAGGCTGGTCCACCCTTATGTCATCCTGCAAGAGTGCCAAGAGACCCCAAACCAAATGACCAAAAACAAATTCATTGGGGCTAAATCCTGTACTCTCCTGAATAACCTCTCTTGCTGCCAACAACAACCAAGGAAGACCCTTTTCCCAGTCTCTATTCAACTCAGCATAGTAAGAGCACAACATTGACTTTAATGTCTGGTGGAACCGCTCTAAAGCCCCTTGACTCTGTGCATGGTAAGCAGTTGACTGATTATGTTTAATGTGCAACTGTTTAAGAACCTGAGGAAACATGTTTGAAGAAAAAGCTGACCCCTGGTCAGGCTGCACAATTTTTGGAATGCCAAAGACAGAAATAAATTATGACGATGCACGCACCACTGACATTGTTGTAATATTACGTAATGGATATGCTGCTGGATACTGAGTGCTCTGGCACATCACTGTTAACAAATAAGTAGCACCTGATTTCGATGGGGGCAAAGGACCAACACAGTCAATAATGATGTGTTCAAAGGCTGTCCTATAGTGGGTATAGGGCACAACGGAGATTTGATTTGGCTTACTGGTTACCTGACATGTGTGGCATGATTTAATGTAAGCAGAAACATCTCTCTTTAACTTGGACCAAAAGAAACATTTTAGTACCCGGCAATAAGTCTACCTGACAACTAGATATCCAGATTTATTGAGAGAGACCTGCAACACCACATCACGAAACTTAGAAGGCACCACTACTTGGTAGACAGGCTCACCTAAACCCACTTCACTATGAAGAACCCATTTCCTCATCAAAACTTCATCCTGGATGAAGTAACATTGGGCATTATTTTTAACCTCAACACTAGGCAAAACCTTCTCCAGTAGCTCCCTCAAAGAAGAATCATTTTTCTGCTCCCCCGCCAGCTCACTGTGGGAAACAGACCAGGGAATATTAGAAAATGCCAACTCAACAGTAGGAACCCAGCCACAGGGAGTGCACAAGCCAGTGTACTCCTATTGCCGGTCCCAAGCCCGGGTAAATGGGGAGGGTTGTGTGAGAAAGGGCATCCAATGTAAAACCTTTGCCAAGTCAAACATGCGGATCATGACGAATGAGACTTTCATACTCGATCGATCAAGGCCCAGGTTAACAATGACTGCCACCCGTGCTGTTAACCAGCAGGGTGCCGGTGGAAATTGGGCTACTGTTGGTCGAAGACTGAGGAGGAGGAGAGGAGGAAGGCATGTTAGGAGGGAGAGAGAGAAAAAGAAAGACAGAAGTGTGAAGGTGAGAGTAGGCATGTTAAATGTAGAGACTATGACAGGTAAAGGCAGAGAGTTGGCTGATATGATGGAGAGAAGAAAAGTAAATATACTTTGTGTTCAAGAAACTAGATGGAAGGGAAGCAAGGGTAGGAGCATTGGAAGGGGATTTAAACTGTTCTACCATGGTGTAGATAGTCAGTGCGTATGTCCCACAAGTTGGATGTCAGGTATATATATAAACAGGTGATATCTGTTTCCTATAGGCCCTTAGAATAGAGGGTTAGTATTAGTGAAAGCGCTTTGAGTGGTCTTTGTGACTAGAAAAGCGCTATGTAAGTGCAGGTTAGTTAGTTAGTTAGTTAGGTAGAAGAAAAAAAGGAATTCTGGAGTAAGTTGAAATGAAGTGGTAGACATTGTTCCTAGGGGAAGACAGTGGTGCTTGGAGTGGACTTTAATGGACATGTAGGTGAAGGGAACAGAGGTGATGAGGAGGTCCTGGGTAGGCATGGTCTTAAGGAGAGAAATGCAGAAGGACAGATGGTTGTGGATTTTGCTAAAAGGATGGAAATGGCTGTGGTTAACACATACTTCAAGAAGAGAGGAACATACAGTGACTTACAAGAGTGGAGGAAGGTGCACACAGGTGGACTACATCTTATGCAGAAGGAGAAATCTGAAAGAGATAGGAGACTGCAAGGTGGTGGCAGAGGAGAATGTAGCTAGGCAGCATTGGATGGTAGTCTGTAGGATGACTTTGCAAAGCAAGAAGAGGAAAACAGTGAGGGCAGAGCCAAAAATTAAGTGTGGGAAGTTACAGAAGGAAGAAGATCGCACAGAGTTCAGGAAGTTGTTGATACAGGCTCTGGGTGGTAGGGAAAAATTACCAGATGACTGGAAAAGTACAGCAAAAGTATTGAGGGAAATGGGTAGAAACGTACTGTATGTGGTGTATCCAGTGGACAGAGGAAGGAAGACAAGGAGACTTGGTGGTGGAATGAAGAGGTACAGGAAAGTATCCAAAGGAAGAGGTTAGCAAAGAAAAATTGGGATAGTCAGGGAGATGAAGAAAATAAACATGTACATAAGTATTCACAGCCTTTGCCATGAAGCTCAAAATTGAGCTCAGGTGCATCCTGTTTCCACTGATCATCCTTGAGATGTTTTGACAACTTATTTAGAGTCCACCTGTGGTAAATTCAGTTGATTGGACATGATTCGGAAAGGTACACACCTGTCTCTATAAGGTCCCACAGTTGACAGTGCATGTCAGAGCACAAACCAAGCATGAAGACAAAGGAATTGTCTGTAGACTTCCAAGACAGGATTGTCTTGACGCACAAATCTGGGGAAGGGTACAGAAAGATTTCTGCTGCTTTGAAGGTCCTAATGAGCACAGTGGCCTCTATCATCCATAAATGGAAGACGTTCGGAACCACCAGGATTCTTTGTAGAGCTGGCCAGCCGTCTAAACTGAGCAATTGGGGAGAAGGGCCTTCGTCACGGAGGTGACCAAGAACCCGATGGTCACTCTGTCAGAGCTCCAGCATTCCTCTGTGGAGAGAGGAGAACCTTCCAGAAAGACAATCATCTCTCCAGCAATCCACCGATCAGGCCTGTATGGTAGAGTGGCCAAACGGAAGCCACTCCTTAGTAAAAGGCACATGGCAGCCCACCTGGAGCTTGCCGAAAGGCACCCGAAAGACTCTCAGACTATGAGAAACAAAATTCTCTGGTCTGATGAGACAAAGATTGAACTCTTTGGCATGAATGCCAGGTGTCATGTTTGGAGGAAACTAGACACTGCTCATCACCAGGCCAATACCATTTTTCATCAGCAGGAAATGGGAGATTAGTCAGGATAGAGGGAAAGATGAATGCAGTAATGTACAGAGACATCCTGGATGAAAATCTGCTCCAGAGTGCTCTTGACCTCAGACTGGGGTGACGGTTCATCTTTCAGCAAGACAACGGACCTAAGCACACAGCCAAGATATCAAAGGAGTGGCTTCAGAACAAATCTGTGGATGTCCTTGAATGGCCCAGCCAGTGCCCAGACTTGAATCCAATTGAACATCTCTGGAGAAATCTGAAAATGGCTGTGCACAGATGCTTCCCATCCAACTTGATGGAGCTTGAGAGGTGCTGCAAAGAGGAATGGGCGAAACTGCCCAAAGACAGGTGTGCCAAGTTGTGGCATCATATTCAAAAAGACTTGAGGCTGTAATTGCTGCCAAAGGTGCATCAACAAAGTATTGAGCAAAGGCTGTGAATACTTATGTACATGTGATGTTTTTATTTTTAATAAATTTGCAAAAATCTCAAAAAAAAAAAATTCTCACGTTGTCATTATGGGGTATTGTGTGTAGAATTTTGAGGGAAAAATGAATTTAATCTATTTTGGAATAAGGCTGTAACATAACAAAATATGGAAAAAGTGAAGCACTGTGAATACTTTCCTGGTGCACCCTATACGAGTCCTCCGAGAAAGGCAAAGTTGAGGGCAAAATAAATGAATTGAAGGCACCTGTATCCCGCAAAATTCTGACCGGTACCTCTTCCTTACTGCTGATTAAAGAAACAAAACCCTCAGTCATGAAAGGTAAATAGGATGTCATTTCAGGATTACAGGAGCAGCATCTGCAGTGATGCAGACGTTGTACCAGTCTGTTGTGGTGAAGAGGGAGCTAAGCTCTAAGGCAAAGCTGTTGATTTACCAGTCAGTTTACATTCCTACCCTCACCTATGGTCACGAGCTTTGGGTAATGACTGAAAGAACGAGATCGTGGATACAAGTGGCTGAAATGAGCTTTCTGTGGGACACATATATGTGCACTTATGTATATCACTTCATGCTTCATATGTATACCACTTTAGGCTTAGATTGAACAAAGGACTGAGCCTCTCTGGAGATAACAGGAGGATGTGAAAGTCTAGTCTTTGGTATGCAGAGAGACGGCCTGGGGGGGATTTTCCTGGCCGCCAGAGGCTGGGGGTGGAGGTGTTAAGATCTGAAGGAAGATGTATTGTTATTTGGGATTAAATACAATATGACTGTGTGCTTTGAAGTCCTGAGGTATTTAAAGGACGAATGTCTGGGTTTCTCTCTCTTTCTGCTTTTGATGATGTTGGATGATGTGAATAAACCTGACTCGTGAGATGAACTCTGCCTCGTCATTTTCACATTATCTACACTGGTGACCCTAAGACGTATCATGAGTGAAAGAAATTCCCCCGAGCCAGCCGGGTCAGAAGCTCCCAGCCAAGCGTATGCCGCTACCATCCAGCTACCGGACTTTTGGCGAGACAACCCGCGCTCCTGATTCCACTTGGTCGAAGCACAGTTCACCCTCCGGGGGATAACGGTAGATGACACGAAGTTCTACCATGTGATTGCCAAGCTCGACAACCGCACGGCTCGGCATGTGCAGAGCCTTGTGGAGCAGCCACCGGCCGACGACAAATACGGCGGGTTGAAGGCTGCGCTCATCCAACACTTCACTCTCTCAGTCCAGGAGAGAGCGGAGAGGCTCCTGGCTCTGAACGACTTGGGAGATGGCACGCCCGTTGACCTGATGGAGAACATGCTGAGCTTGAGGGGCTCAGATGGCGACGACTTCATCTTCACCCACATTTTCCTGAGAACCCTACTTTCGGCCACGAGAGCGACCCTGGCCAGTTCGTCGTTGTTGGCCCAGCGGGACTTCCGCGCGCTGGCCCAGGAGGCGCACCGGATTCTCAATGCCAGCAAACAGTGCGCGGCCACCGCGGCAGCGACGGAGTTCGGCGCGACGGCCGGAAATGACGAGGGGCCAGAGACGGCGGTAGCAGACCCACCGACGACGGCGGCGGCGAGGGCCAAGGATCGCGGAGGAGACACCCTCTGTTTCTACCATTGCCGCTTTGCAGAGAAGGCACGCAAATGTATACCACCGTGCCAGTTCAACGCTCGGGAAACGCCAAGACCAGGGGTCGGTAGCAGCTGCGGCCCTCGGTGAAGAGAACAAGCTGCTCTACTTGACGGACGCGCGTTCGGGGAGGCAATTCCTTGTGGACACAGGCTCCCAAGTGAGTTTCATCACGCCTACCTCCGCTGACCGGCTGGCGAGTCCCGGAGGTCGCGGGGCGTCAGCAGCGAACGGCTCGGAGATTAAGACCTTTGGTGAGAGGAACCTGCTTCTGTCCCTACACGGCCGTACATTTGAGTGGACTTTTGTTATAGCTGCAGTGAGTTTCAATATGTTGAGGGCTGATTTTCTGTGCTCACATGGTTTGTTGGTTGATCTTGCTAACAGGCGCCCGGTTAATGCACTTTCCTTTTATTCTATTCCCTGTGCAGCCCGAGTGACCCCGCCCACAGCACAAGCCAACGTCGCAACGGCAAGCGGTAAGTTCCACACGCTACTCACTCAGTTCCCAGCACTCACGGTTCCCACATTTTCAGCAGCCGTCGCTAAACACGGAGTGGAACATTTTATTACTACCACCGGACCGCCCGTTTTTGCAAAAGCTCGGTGCTTGTATTCAGCTAAACTGACCATAGCGCGCGAGGAGTTCGCCAACCTGGAAAAGTTGGGCATCATCAGGCGTTGGAAAAGCCCATGGGCTTCCCCGCTGCACATGGTCCCGAAAGCTGATGGCTCGTGGCGACCTTGGGGAGATTTTCGCAGGTTGAACAACGCCACAGCGCACAACCGCTACCCAATCCCGCATATCCAAGATTTTTCCGTTCATTTGGCGGGGGCGCACGTTTTTTCTAAGATAGACTTGGTCCGCGGTTACCATCAAGTCCCAGTGCGCGCTGAGGACATACCCAAAACAGCGGTAATAACTCCGTTTGGCCTATTCGAGTTTTTGCGCATGCTGTTTGGGCTTAAGGGCGCTGCGCAGACGTTCCAACGCATGATGGACACGGTGTTGCGCGATCTCCCCTTCATATTCGTCTACCTGGACGACATCTTAGTAGCCAGCGCGTCCGAAGACGAACACGAAAACCACCTCGCTGCAGTTTTCCGGAGGTTGGGAGAGCATGGGTTAATAATCAACCCAGCGAAGTGTCAGTTCGGGGTGACGCAGATTGATTTTTTGGGGCATCGCGTCTCGCCAGAAGGAGTGGTTCCGCTGCCTGACAAAGTATGTGCGGTAACAAATTTTCCCCAGCCACAAACAGTCAAGGCGTTACAGGAGTTTTTGGGAATGGTGAATTTTTATAACCGTTTCCTCCCCCGCGCAGCGCAGCTCATGCAACCATTGTATGCTGCACTAAAAAAACAAAAACCCACAAATAAGATCGAATGGTCTCCGGAGCGAGAGCGAGCATTCTCGGAGGTCAAAACAGCCCTGGCAAACGCTGCGTTGTTAGCACATCCAGACCCAACGGCCCGCATAGCGCTCACTACTGACGCGTCAGATGTGGCCATAGGGGCGGTCGTGGAGCAGCATGTAGCCGGGGCTTGGCAGCCGCTCGCATTTTTCAGCAGGACCTTGTGCGATAGCGAACGAAAATACAGCGCATTCGACAGGGAGTTGTTAGCTCTCCACTTGGCCATTCGCCACTTCCAGTTCTGGCTGGAGGGACGCCGTTTCACCGCGTTTGTTGACCACAAGCCGCTGACATTCGCGATGGCCAAGGTTTCAGAACCGTGGTCAGGCCGGCAGCAAAGACAGCTGGCCGCTATCTCAGAGTTTACTACCAATATTCAGCATGTGGCGGGTAAACTAAATATAGTGGCAGACTGTCTCTCGTGCGCCGTGGCGGCCCCAGTCCGCGTAGGGATAGATTATGCAGCCATGGCCGCAGATCAGGTTAGCGACGCGGACATGCGCGCGCTCCAGTCTGGACCAACATTGTTAAGGCTGGAGAACAGGGTGCTGCAAGACGGTATGCCCCCCCTAATCTGCGCTGTCTCCACTGGGTGACCGCGTCCTGTGGTACCGGCCGCGTGGCGCCGCCGCGTTTTTGACTCGATTCATTCTCTGGCGCACCCGGGAGTTCGCGCGTCGGTCAAAATGATGGGAGAGAAATTTGTTTGGCCGAGCCTGCGCAAACAAGTTAGAGAGTGGGCAGCAGCTTGCATGGCCCGTCACAGGGGTGCACACACCTTCTGACAATGGTAGACCGCACCATGCGCTGGCCGGAAGTGGTCCCACTGTTGTCAACCACAGCCGAGGAGGTGGCGCGCGTGTTTTTAACAGCATGGGTAGCGCGCTTTGGAGTCCCATCGGACATTACGTCCGATAGGGGTCCTCAATTTGTTTCCGAACTTTGGTCAGCAATGGCACGCAGCCTGGGGGTAACGATCCACCGCACAACCGCGTACAATCCACAGGCTAATGGGTTATGCGAACGTTTTCATAGGTCATTGAAAGCGGCTCTCAGAGCGTCGCTTACGGATGCAAATTGGGTAGACAGGCTACCGTGGGTTTTATTGGGGTTGCGTTCTGCACCTAAAGAGGATTTAGAAGCCTCCCCAGCTGAGCTGGTTTTTGCGCAGCCACTTCGGCTGCCCGGGGAATTTCTCCCAGATAATCCTGCGCCAGAATGCTCCCCGGCTCAGCGGTTACAGAGTGACACGGAATCGGGCACGCTGCCTGGCCCCGTTCACCACAGTTTTCCGCGTGTTTTTGTGCCTAAGGCCTTAAAAAACGCGGAGTTTGTTTTTGTCAGACACGATGCCCATTGCCCACCATTGCAACCACCTTATGATGGACCATTTAGAGTGCTGGAAACAGGGGATAAGCATTTTTTGCTAGACCTCGGGGGCAGGAAAGAAAAGATTGGCATAAACAGGCTCAAACCCGCCTTTGTTGTGGCAGACGAGGATGTGCTGTGCGCCAGGGCTCCTCGGCGCGGCAGACCCCCTAGGGGACATTCCCCAGAACACTCACAGGGATTGACTAACAGTTCTCACCCTCAGGCAGCAGCTCCCCAGCAGGATGGCGCCGCGGAAGTGGTAAAGCCCGCTTACAGCAGATACGGGAGGAGACTGAGGCCCAAGCAGCACGTGGACTGATGTGTAAGATAAGATAAGATAAGATAAGATAAGCCTTTATTAGTCCCACAACGGGGAAATTCCAGGATTGCAACAGCACAGGGATAGCAACACTCAGAGCAACAATCAGAAGGCAAGAAAAAAAAACAAAAAAAAACAACAAAAAAAAAAAAACAAGCAAGCAAGAGCAGCTAATATACATATGTACATATTACTATAAAATATATATATACACACACACACACAGAGACACACAGTGCAGAGCATTGTAGCTGGATGGAATAAATATGTAAATATATAAACACCCACAGTACGGAGCATTGCAGCTAGGTGGAATAAATATGCAAGTATATAAACACACACAGTGCGGAGCAATGTAGCTAGATGGAATAATATGTAGATATATAAAAACACAGTGCGGAGCATTGTAGCTAGATGGAATAAATATATAGATATATAAATATAAACACACCCAGTGCAGAGCATTGTAGCTAGATGGAATAAATATGTAAATATATAAACACACACAGTGCAGAGCATTGTTGCTAGGTGGGATGAAACAGCATAACCGTCTATTTAGTTATCCTACATGGTATGATTATGTGCCCATACATATTCTCACCCTCCATAGCGACCGGTATGTTCCTAGTTGTATGCCGGAGAGGACCATTGTGTAAGTCTATTGCATCTTTTGCATTCAAAAAAAAAAACTATTAGTTTGTTACGTCTTTTTGCTATCTCTGCGAGCAGCCCTGCTTAGGTTGTACAGTCTGACAGCCGTTGGTAGGAAGGACCTACGAAACCTCTCGGTTGTGCACCTGGGATGATGTAGTCTGCTGCTAAATGAGCTCCTCAGTGCATCCAGTATGTCCTGCATAGGGTGGAACTCGGACTCCAGCAGAGATGACAGTTTAGCCACCGTCCTTCTCTCTCCTATCTCCTCCATCGGATCAAGGCGTTGCCCCAGGACAGAGCTAGCTTTCTTAATCAGTTTGTTCAGTCTCTTCCTATCGGCTGCAGTAATGCCACTGCCCCAGCAGACCACTCCAAAAGTGATGGCTGATGCCACCACCGTGTCATAGAATGACTTCAGCAGCGCCCCTTGTACACCAAAAGACCTGAGTCTCCTCAGTAGGAACAGCCTGCGCTGTCCCTTCTTGTAGAGTGCGTCAGTATTGTGTGACCAGTCTAGTTTATTGTTCAGATGAATACCCAGGTACTTGTAGGATGTCACCATCTCGATGTCTGTTCCCTGTATATTTACTGGTGCTGTGAGGGGCTGCCCATGCCTGCGGCAGTCCACCACCAGCTCCTTAGTTTTCCTCGCGTTGATCTGGAGGCAGTTCCGATGGCACCAGTCCACAAAGTCCTGGATAAGCCCTCTGTACTCAGCTTCATCTCCGCTGGAGATGAGACCAACGATCGCAGAGTCATCAGAGAACTTCTGTAGATGGCAATGTGTTGTGTTGTGTGAGAAGTCCGCAGTATAAAGAGTGAACAGGAAGGGAGCCAGCACCGTTCCCTGGGGGGCCCCCGTGCTACTGATGATCGTGTCGGAAACACAGTCCCGGGTTCTCACAAACTGAGGCCGGTTTGTGAGGTAGTCCAGGATCCATGATGACAGGTGCTGGTCCACCCCTGCGCGCAGCAGCTTGTCCTTCAGGATCATCGGTTGGATGGTGTTGAAAGCACTGGAGAAGTCAAAGAACATGATCCTCACCATATTCCCGGGCTTCTCCAGGTGGGACAGAGAACGGTGAAGGAGGAAGATCACCGCATCCTCCACCCCAATGCCATGCTGGTAGGCGAACTGGAGTGGATCCATCGCTGGTTCCACCAGGGGGCGGAGATGAGCAAGGAGCAGTCTCTCCAGGGTCTTCATCAAGTGGGACGTCAAGGCCACCGGTCTGAAGCTGTTCAGGTCTTTGGGGTGGGAAGTTTTTGGTACAGGTACCACACAAGATGTTTTCCACAGCTGTGGTACCCTCCCCAGTTTCAGGCTCATGTTGAAGATATACGTCACAATCCCACACAGCTGGTCTGCACAGGACTTGAGGAGCTTTGCGCTGATGCCGTCCAGTCCCGACGCCTTCCTCGCCTTGATCTTCCTCAGCTCCGTCCTCACCTGGGTCTTGGTCAGGGTCAGGATGGGGGGCTGTGTGTTGGGAGTGGGGGGGGTGTCGGTGGAGTGGGGAGTGGGTAGCAGGACTTGATTTCTTAGAGGCAGCAGTGGTTGTTGTGCAGACAGGGGGGAGGGCGGTTGGTCAAATCTATTGAAAAACAGATTCAGGTTGTTCGCCCACTCCCTGCCCCCCGTGGCCTGGGGGGAGGTATTCTGGAGCCCCGAGATGGTTTTGAGGTTTCTCCAGACCCCGCTGATGTCGCTCTGTTGCAGCTTGTCCTCCATCTTCTTCCTGAAGCTGTCCTTGCCTTCTCTGATCTTTCTCCTCAGCTCCCTCTGTACGGACTTCAGCATCTCCCTGTTCCCCGACCTGAAGATCCTCTTCTTCTCTCTCAGAAGTGTTTTTATCTCAGGGTTGATCCAGGGTTTGTTGTTTGAGTGACGCCGTATGGTCTTGGTGGGAACGGATTTGTCCACACAGAAGCTGAGGTAGCCCGTGAAGGTGTGAATGAGGCCATCGATGTCCTCACCATGTGGATCGCAGAGCTGCTTCCAGGCAGTGGCTTCAAAACAGTCCTTTAGAGTGTCCATTGTCTCCTCAGACCATAACTCCACAGTGTGCATGGCCGGAGGTTGTCTGTGCACTAGGGGTTTGTACACCGGTCGGAGATGAACCAAGTTGTGATCCGATCTCCCAAGTGGGGGGAGTTGTGATGAGGTGTACGCCTCCTTAGTGTTTGCGTAGAACAAATCCAGTGTTTTATTGTCTCTAGTGTGGCATGTGACATACTGGGTGAAAGTGGGCAGAATGGGAGACAGTGAAACGTGGTTGAAATCGCCTGAGATGAGGAGAAGAGCATCTGGGTGTTCTGTCTGCAGCCTGCTGGTTACTGAATGGATGACGTCACGCGCTGTCCCAGCGTTCGCCGTCGGATTTGCATAAACAACAATGCAGATCACGTGTGAGTGTTCTCTCGGGAGATATGTAGGCCTCATGCTAACAGCTAGCAACTCAATGTCTTTGCTGCAGTGTCGTTGTTTAACAGTGATATGTCCCGGTCTACACCAGTTGTTGTTAACATACATTATCACTCCACCGCCCCTAGTTTTGCCACTCTCTGGTGTTCGGTCAGCTCGTATCATGTGAAAACCCTCCAGCTCAATGTTAGCATCTGCTGCTAGTTCAGTTAGCCACGTCTCAGTAAACAAAAGGAGAGAGCACTCCCGGTAAGTGCTATCATAACGGGAGATAGCCGCTAGCTCATCTAACTTTCCCAGTATCGACCGTACATTTCCCATGACAACAGATGGAAGGGAGGGTCTGTACCTTATATTTTTTGTCCTCCGCCTTACTCCAGCCCGGCAGCCGCGGCGTTTTCGCCTCAGTTCTCTCGGTATGTCGAGTTTTTCCAGTGGGACCGGGTGGCGGTTAAATGCTAGCAGCTCTTCCCTGTTGTATCGAATCCTGCTATAAACAGTGGCTCCGTCCACCGGCTCAGGAGACATTTGGGACGATCTGTGTGTCCGTGATATAAGTGGGGTGAAAAAAAAAAAAAAAAAGTGATCAAAAGAGAGAGGAAGGGAAAAAAAAAACAAAACTCGGAATCGAGCCGCTGTTGCAAAAGGCAGCCGACTGGTGTGGCGCCGAGAGATCAGGAAAAATGTAATGTAATGGTTTATCATGACATGCAGACTGTTATTCCGTTGTTCCATCTTCGACGTTGGGGGGGGGGGGGGTCATGTGGGACACATATACGTATGTGCACTTATGTATATCACTTCATGCTTCATATGTATACCACTTTAGGCTTCACATCTTAGATTGAACAAAGGACTGAGCCTCTCTGGAGATAACAGGAGGATGTGAAAGTCTAGTCTTTGGTATGCAGAGAGACGGCCTGGGGGGATTTTCCTGGCCGCCAGAGGCTGGGGGTGGAGGTGTTAACATCTGAAGGAAGATGTATTGTTATTTGGGATTAAATACAATATGACTGTGTGCTTTGAAGTCCTGAGGTATTTAAAGGACGAATGTCTGGGTTTCTCTCTCTTTCTGCTTTTGATGATGTTGGATGATGTGAATAAACCTGACTCGTGAGATGAACTCTGCCTCGTCATTTTCACATTATCTACATTTCTTCGTACGATTGCTGGACTCACCCTCAGAGATAGGATGAGGAGCTCAGTCATCCGGGGGGGGCTCAAAGTAGAACCGCTGCTCCTCCACATTGAAATGAGCCTGTTGAGGTGGTATGGGCATCTGATCAGGATGCCTCCTGGACGTCTCCCACTTGAGGTGTTTTGGGCACGTCCCTCTGGGAGGAGACCGCAGACCCAGGACTCACTAGAGAGACTATAGGCGCTTTTCCATTAGCCCCGCTTAGCCCCAATTAGAAAACACGACTCGACTCACTTTGATTCAGTTCTGCCTCGGTTGCGTTTCGACATTACTGCTGGCACACCTGCGGTGGGTGGGATTTCTTGAACAGCAAGGCGGCACCACACTCTCGTGACGTGAAGCGCGCGACCCAAGCAAACATAACATGGCTGCTCTACAAGGCGACTCCTCGGTCTGTGGCTTTTTTCGCCGTAAATACCAAAAAGGACCGCCAGATAAGGGTACAGGCAGCGAAACGAAACACTCTGGAATAGTTCTGCAGCTTCACAGAGAGCCGAAGACATGAGGATACAAACTAGGTCATATATGACGGTAAGCTAATGGTTGCTAATGCTAGTTTGCTGTAAGTACGTTGTGCTACACTGTAATGTCTGCAAGTTAGGTACTAAAATATATATGCTGTGTGTGTGTGTTTCAGATGGCTCTGTTGTAGGGAAATTACCGCTTCATTCGCTCTGGGCGTTCAGCACAGCCTGTCACGGATTTCATCAGCCTGTCACTGATGTCAGCACAGCTTCACCAACGATCAGTGGTTATAGAGCTGAAGAATGTCTGTAGAAACGTTTATTTCCTGTACAACAAATTGCTCTGATCTGCATGAAAATCATGGAGAGACTGTCCAGACATCATGGACGTACCTGCTTCTGCAGCAGTCTGAGGTGGTGTCATAGAAAAAAATGATCAGCTGACACAACTTGATCGCCAGTTTAATAACTATTAGCCACAAAATATGTATTCAAAAAGTAAACAGTACTGAGTTACGTATAATAAGATATATTTGATCGTTATGATGTATTTTAGGCCAAAACAAACTTGATCTAGGATTAAAGGCAATTAAAATAATGCAGTCACAAGGTTACATGGAAAATAATTGATTTACTAGATACATGTACTGTAGAAATATATATTCTCTGCATCAACAACGTACTAGACATGCATTCATGTAGTATTGCACTGGGAATTGCACTGACAATAAACCTGTGAAGTTTTTGCAGATGTCTCTTTTTTATATATGTGAAGGTTACCACCATGTGGCACAAATTAAATACTGAAAGATTGGAAAAGCTGTCTAAGAACAATCCAGCAGTTTGAGAAATCACTTTTGGTTTGGTGTAAGTCTGTCAACAGAATTATGAACCATAAAGCAGTTTGTGTTAAAATGTTAAATCCCATTAAACCTAATCCGGGGGCTTCCAACCAGGTGTCATGGGGGGCCAAGACCCTGCAGGTTCTCTCTTCTACCCAGTCTTTTCAGCAGGTGTTGTCACTGATCTGCAGTCAGTGGAAGAAGTTCAGTGGAATCTGCTGTTGAAGACACTGGTTGGAGGTAAAGCCTGCAGGGTCTTGGCCCTCCACGGCACATGATTGGACACCCCTGCCCAAACCCATTATGATGAAGAGCAGATGCTAATATGACCCAGAATTCCTCCATATACATCCAACAATACAGCCTTCAGTTAATAAAATAATTGTTTTGGTTACTTTTTTCTTAAAAATGAGCCATTATTTTCAAGGTCACCAATAAATCCTTTGTACAGTTGACTCTTTTCCCACCGGTGTCTTAACAGACAAAATGGAAAATCATGATGCAAACACTTAAGGCACTAAATTGTTTATTACAATCAGCAGCAAATTCCAGATTATTCAGAATGTGCAAAATTCAAACTGTAAAAAAGAATAAAACTGGAATGGATCACACATGGCTGCCACGCTCCCTCACTGAGAAGCAACTGGATCGGCCCCTGGTACTGGTCCAGCAGATCTTCAGCCTGCATCTCTGTAAATAGTGAGTCAAGGTCCAGTTGGGGTGGACATTTTCCCTCTTGCATAGACAAAAGACAAATGGGTGGTGGTGTAGACGAGCTTGAAAGAACGAGGCGGTATGATATATAAACCAAAGTTTATTTATCAGCTCTCCTAACAAGTCTCATCTAAGTGCAGAAGCAGCAGAAGGAAAAGAGGCCGAATACCTCCGGCTCTCTGACTTTATACTTGCACATAACAAAAGACATGCATATCAAAGGCTGATATCCCTCATTATCATAATCCCCCCATTGTCTTGGTACTTCCTCTCTTCGCCCTGGGGGGGTGAGGGTAGCTCCTCCGGTCTCCACCGCAGTGTCTGGGAACGTCTTTGTTCTTCACTGGCGGTTGAGAGTCTTTGTCCTTTCAGAGGTGTGAAGTCGCCTTACATATGTAATCACCAAACATTCTCACATGCTTCAACATAATGTAGGTTATGGAATATATGATTAATATAGCCCACAGCCCCCCCCCCCAAACGACTAAGAAAGGACAATAGAAAAATTCACAGTTTAAGATAATTACTATGACATACTAACTGTTACACCTCTTGCCACAGAAGAAACTTTCCAGCAGCCATGCCCCTAAGAGAGTTCAGTGGTAATCATAACAGCATAGTAAAATCACAAGTCGGTCCTAAACTGTTACAGCACAATTAGTGAACAACTGTGGAGTAGTTTGCATCAGTCCCTGTGCTGTCTGGGTTTTAATCTTCTCCCAAAACTGCTGTGGGTTCGTTTAGGCGTCCTGCTGGGACCTTCTTGTAAGGAATCTGCAGCGTGGGAAGGAGGGTGGTTAATTGTTCCCTGCAGGGGGGCTGAGTCTTTTCTCTTGGGGGGTCTACCCCGCCGAGGTGCTCTCGCCAACTGTGCAGGCTCGTCTTTCAACAAGAAGGCAGGTTTAAGTCTGTCAGTGCTGACTGTTTCTTTTCTATCCCCAAAATCAAGCACAAAGTGTTTATCACCATGTTCCAGCACTCTGAATGGCCCATCGTATGCTGGGCGGAAAGTTGGTTTTAAAGCTTCATGCCTAACAAAAACGAACTCAGCGTTCTTTAAAGCTTGAGGGACAAAAACCCGTGGAAAGGAGTGATGAGCTGGACCGGGGAGAGAGTCCGGTCCGTTGCTGCCTAAAAACCTTGGGACTGGAAGATGCCCTGGCTCTGGGTTCTCTGGTAAAAATTCACCTGGGAGCCTGAGAGGTTGTGCAAAAACGAATTCTGCCGGAGAGGCGTCTAGATCCTCTTTAGACGCAGCACGCAACCCCAATAAAACCCAGGGAAGTTTATTTACCCAATTTGTATCCGTTAGTGAGGCTCTGAGGGCGGCTTTTAAAGACCTGTGAAAACGCTCGCATAACCCATTAGCCTGAGGGTGATAAGCGGTGGTGCGGTGAATTGTTGCCCCTAAGCTGCTGGACATGGCTGACCAAAGCTCTGAGACAAATTGAGGTCCTCTATCGGACGTGATGTCCGATGGGACGCCGAAACGTGCCACCCAGTTTGTCAAAAAAACGCGAGCGACTTCCTCTGCTGTGGTTGACGCTAGAGGGACTGCCTCTGGCCAGCGCGTGGTGCGGTCTATCATTGTTAACAGGTGTGTGAAACCTTGGGAGGAAGGTAGTGGCCCTACGAGGTCGACATGAACGTGGTCGAACCTTCTAGCAGGGATTGGAAAAGGCTCCAGAGGGGCTTTAGTGTGTTTGTGTATTTTGGCGCGCTGACAAGAAATGCAAGTTTTTGCCCATTCTTTTACGTTTTTGCGCAGGCTTGGCCACACAAACTTTTCGGCGACCATTTTAACCGAGGCACGCACACCTGGGTGCGCGAGGGAGTGAATTGAGTCGAAAATACGGCGGCGCCATGTAGCTGGGACTAACGGGCGAGGTCGGCCGGTTGAAATATCGCATATTAGGGGGGGCACGCCGTCGCGTAAACCCTTTTCCTCCAGCCTTAACCCTGTTGGTCCAGACAGGAGTGCGCGCACGTCCGCGTCACTGCTTTGTTCCTCTGCCATGGCTGCATAATCTATCCCTGCATGGATAGGTGCTGCGTATGTGTCCGCGTTAGTGAAAAGTTCTGCGGCTGAGGCAGTATAATCTGTCTCCTCGCGCTCTGGTGATGTCACAGCGTGAGAGAGGCAGTCTGCTACCACGTTAAGTTTGCCTGCCACATGTCGAATGTCTGTGGTGAACTCTGAAATCGCAGCCAGCTGTCTTTGTTGCCTGCCTGACCATGGTTCTGAAATTTTAGCCATAGCAAAGGTGAGCGGTTTGTGGTCTACAAAAGCCGTGAAACTCCGCCCTTCTAACCAGAACTGGAAGTGGCGGATGGATAAATGAAGCGCTAGCAGCTCCCTGTCAAAAGTGCTGTACTTACGCTCAGTTTGATTTAGCGATTTGCTGAAGAATGCTAAAGGTTGCCAGATCCCGCTGACATGTTGTTCTACAACTGCCCCTATAGCTAGGTCCGAAGCGTCTGTGGTTAGCACAATGCGGGCCGAGGGATCGGGGTGAACTAACAATGTGGCGTTAGCTAGGGCGCTCTTTACTTCCGCGAAGGCGCGTTCGCGCTCCGGGGTCCATTCGACCGCGTTGGAAGCTTTCTTTTTTTCTGAGTGCGTCATATAGGGGCTGCATGAGCTGAGCTGCGTGGGGGAGGAAACGGTTGTAAAAATTAACCATTCCTAAAAATTCTTGCAGCGATTTGACCGTTTGTGGTCGTGGGAAACTTTTTATCGCTTGAACTTTGTCTGGAAGTGGAACTGCCCCGTTCGGAGAGACTCTGTGTCCTAAAAAATCAATTTGTGACACACCGAATTTGCATTTGGCTGGATTGATTATTAACCCGTGCTCTTCTAGTCTCTGAAAAACCGTAGTGAGGTGCTGCTCGTGTTCTTCCTCAGACGAGCTGGCTACCAGCATGTCGTCGAGGTAGACGAAAACAAAAGGAAGGTCGCGTAATACCGCGTCCATCATCCGCTGAAAAGTTTGAGCGGCGCCTTTGAGGCCGAAAGGCATTTGCAGGAATTCAAAAAGGCCGAAAGGGGTTATTACCGCTGTTTTAAGAATGTCCTCTGCTCGAACTGGGACTTGATGATAACCGCGGACCAGGTCTATTTTTGAAAAAATGCGCGCACCCGCCAGATGTAGTGAAAAATCCTGAATGTGAGGAATTGGGTAGCGGTCATGCACTGTCGCATTGTTTAATCTGCGGTAATCTCCGCACGGTCTCCAAGAACCGTCGGGTTTCGGAACCATGTGAAGTGGTGAGGCCCAAGAGCTCTTCGAGCGTCTAACAATGCCTAATTTTTCAAGGGTAGTAAACTCGTCCCGAGCTATGGTGAGTTTGGCCGCGTCTAAGCGGCGAGCTTTGGCAAATATGGGTGGGCCCGTTGTGGGAATAAAGTGTTCAATCCCGTGTTTAGCCACAGTGGCTGAGAATTTGGGAATTGTGAGTGCTGGAAATTGGGTGAGGAGTTGCTCAAACTTACCTCTTGCCGTGGTGACGCTGGCCTGCACAGGTGGTGGAGAAACTCGGGCTGAGCAGGGAATAGAAGCAAAAGACAGTGCGTTAACCAAGCGTCTATTCGCTAGATCCACTAATAACCCATGTGCACACAAAAAATCTGCGCCTAACAAGTTAAACCTCACCGCCGCTACAACAAATGTCTATCCGTAGTTGCGGCCGTGGATGTGGAGGTGCAGGCTCTTTTCGCCGAAGGTGTCAATGCTGGAGCCGTTGGCTGCCACCGCTCCGTTGCCCCGGGTGCCCATGGCTCGATCTGCTTGGGAGGGCATGACGAAACTCAGTTGAGCTCCTGTGTCAATAAGGAACTGCTTGCCGGTGTGTCCATCCGTCACATATAACAGCTTACTCTTCTCGCCGAGAACCGCTGCCGTTAATGGCTCTCGGCTTTGGCGTTTCCCGAAATCGTCAATTTGCAGGGGGGGAACGCATTTGCGGGCCTTCTCGGCGAAGCGGTGGTGATAATAACAGACGTCGCTCCGTCTGTTACGTTTTGGCCGTGTCGCTGTCACCGCGGGCTGGATCTGCTCAGTGGGTTGTGGCTCTTCGTGGTTCTGGGCATCAGCGTTGAGGTCTGCGGATGCTGCTGTGGGTGTCTGCTCCCTGCAGGCGTTGACGAGCCGTTGAGCTTCGTTGGCAAGCACGCGGAAGTCTTGCTGGGTGTTGCATCGCATGTTGGCGAGCGGCCCTCTCATGTGTGGCAGCAGCGTGCTGAGGAATATGAATTGGAAGTGGAAGTTGTCATTGTCCTCTTCTTTAAGCAGCAGCAAATCCTCCATGAGGGCTTTAGGTTTGCACCCTCTGTGGCCGTAGACCGCCAGGATCTTCTCGGCTCTCTCTTCAGCTGAGGGGACGTAATTTGCCACGATGGTTGCTTTCAGTGTTTCATATTTGTCTTGGGCCGGCGGCCGCAGGATCATGCTCCGCACACACCTCGAAGTGGCGTCGTTGAGTTTGGAGACGATATGATAGAATTTCGTATCGTCAGCTGTGATGCCCGCCAGTGTAAACTGGGCTTCAGCTTGTTGAAACCACGAGGCGGGGTCTTCCTGCCAGAAGTCCGGCAGCTTGACAGCGACGGCATTCGTGTAGACCGTCACTGATGTGTCCGCAGGGTGAGAGTGCCTTGCTTCGGCTCTCTCAGCGGCGCTGGTGCTCGGTTGAGCCCTCTCAATCCTTTCTGCTGGGGGGGAAAGTCGTCCATCTGTTCCCCTGTCTGCGTGGGCGTTGGCGTCTGCCTGGGTCGCCATAGATGAGTCGATTGCGGGGGAACGCCTCAGGTCCATAGTTGCGTCAGGGGTCACCAGTGTAGAAGAGCTTGAAAGAACGAGGCGGTATGATATATAAACCAAAGTTTATTTATCAGCTCTCCTAACAAGTCTCATCTAAGTGCAGAAGCAGCAGAAGGAAAAGAGGCTGAATACCTCCGGCTCTCTGACTTTATACTTGCACATAACAAAAGACATGCATATCAAAGGCTGATATCCCTCATTATCATAATCCCCCCATTGTCTTGGTACTTCCTCTCTTCGCCCTGGGGGGGTGAGGGTAGCTCCTCCGGTCTCCACCGCAGTGTCTGGGAACGTCTTTGTTCTTCACTGGCGGTTGAGAGTCTTTGTCCTTTCAGCGGTGTGAAGTCGCCTTACATATGTAATCACCAAACATTCTCACATGCTTCAACTTCGTCCAGCGCCTGGTGAGGGAGATTGCTCAGGACTTCAAGACCGTCCTGCGTTTCCTGAGCTTCGCCGTCATGGCTCTGCAGGAGACCAGCGAGGCCCACCTGGTGGTCTCTTCTTCGCTAAGGGGGTCACCATCATGCCCAAAGACGTCCAGCTGGCCCGCCGCATCTGCGGAGAGAGAGCTTAGACTTTCTGCTGCACATTCACCAACCAACCATAATGCTCTGCACTGTGTGTCTATATATATACATTTATAGTAATATGGACATATGTTTACTAGATGTTGTTTTTTCTTGCCTTCTGATTGTTGCTCTGAGTGTTGCTATCCCTGTGCTGTTGCAATCCTGGAATTTCCCCATTGTGGGACTAATAAAGGCTTATCTTATCTTATCTTATCTTATATGTAGGTTATGGAATATATGATTAATATAGCCCACAGTGGTTAGTTAAAGCAAGTGTAAAACATATTTGGGAAATACACTTGTTGCTAAAAGCCAGTGGTGGAATGTGAATTATTGAATGAATCTTTATTTCGGATTGATTAAAAGTAAAGATTAAAAGAAAATAGAATAATATAACAAAGGGGAAAAAATCTAACAAGGTCAAATTAAACAATAACTCCTCTGATTATACAGTTCAACATAGGTTATCTGAAATGGGTGATGGCTGAAGCTGCAGCTTATATTGCCCACCATATTCCATCCAATAATTCAAAAGAAAAACAAAACAGGAGGGATTACAATTTGAATGTGACAATAAAGTACTTTGTTGTTGTATTTAACCACAATTTTCATGTAGCTGCGCTTCACTAGATTTTACAAGGGCTGGGTTACATTTAAAATCATCTGCTTTTACTGTGGCTTCAGCAATCAGAATGAATTAATACATTCACTTGAATGGAATCTAGTACTTTAACTGATGGTGTGAATCACCGAGTATGGAGTCACTCAGTCAAAATATGAAGTTTTTATCAATAAAAGTTTGTCTTGCCCTGGCTTCAAGTGTGGGCGGTGTTTTGTACTAGCATTGCTAAAATATAAAAGGAAGCACTACAATGGGTCTCAAATATTTGTAATGTGTCCTGTTACTGCATGAGTTTATTGATGATAGACTATAAACTACACATATAAAGTAAATTATATTGACGACTGAACATCTCACATTCGCAAAAACATACAGTTATGAACATAATTCACAAAGGATCAAAAAAGTGATCTGACAAAAAAATAAATACATTAACAAGCGGTTTATTTTACAGTTGATGTGCCATATTCACACAATCAAATAAATCTCAGTTCAGTCCCTTTTATATTAAATGGAAATTGTGCTACTTTGGTTTTGAGAATTTACCTATAAAAGCAAAGGATTTCAGTACTTTCCACAGTGGCGAGGTCCGTTGTGGGCTGGCTGATTTCGTCTTGCCTAGACGAACGACAGAAATGGATGATGGTTAGTTTCAGGCAAGTTCAATACATATACAGGCACATCTCAAAAATTAGAATACCATGAAAAAATTCAATATTTTTTTCACTCATTTCAGAAAGTGAAACCCATATATAGATTCATTAGAGGAACAGTGATATATTGAAAGTGTTTATTTTAATATTGATGATTACGGCTACAGCCCATATTAACCAACACCTCAACAGCCAACATTTATATTTAAAAACTATTTTTTAAAGTTAATTTTATGTAATATTCCAATTTTTTGCAAAATAGAATTTGGGGTTTTCAGGGGCTGTAAGCCGTAATCAGCAAAATTAAAATAAATAAACGCTTCAAATATATCACTGTCTGTGTAATGAATCTATATAATATACGCATTTCTCTTTCTGAAATGAGTGAGTGGTGGGATGTGCCAAAAATGCTTCGTTTCCCTGACAAGCACTGCAGGATCCACAGAATAGGTGTGTGGGTCTATTCTGACGCTTTAGAAAATTATATGAATGACTTTATAAATCACTGGTTTGAAAAAAGCAATTTTAATATGACGAGATTTCGGCTCCTGTGGTCCATTTCACCAGTATCACAATATAAACAGGGAGGCTAAACCCTGGCATGTGGAAACACATTCTAGCATTAAATTGCACACAATTTAATGCACGGGACCAAAGTGCAATACAAAACACAAACCAGGACTTTAACCAGGATTAACATATTTCATCGTTTTACACTCACAAGCGAATATTTAGGAGAAAACAAGCGCGATTCAGCAGTTGGTACTAGCTAGCTACTAGCAATAAAAACGTTACGGTAGCTAAAAAACGTTAGCCAGCACAGAACAGCGCTGTATGGCTCAAAAAAAGTGAGCTTACCACCAACAGGATAAATAAGCAAACAGATGCACATTATTACAAATCACTCACCATCGATGGTTCTCTCACGTTCGTCTTCAGCTTGTCCATAGTCCAGTTTCTATGCTGTGCAGCCATATAGGTTCGGGTCACTCCTCACTGTGGATCTGCCACAAAGCAGAGAAAACTCCGCACCTCTTCATTGGACCACGGTGTAGAGTTCCGCAAAACCGACAACGCTGTCTGTATTAATATCATATTTACTCCGTGACCGAGTTAGTCCATGACAATACAGTGATCCCTCACTTATCGCGGTTAATGGGTTCCAGAACCGACCGCGAAAAGTGAAAAACCGCGAAGTAGCGTCACCCCTAATGACGTCACTCATAAATAATACGTATGTTCATTCTCTCACTCTCTCTCTCATATGATACGTGTGTGTGTATGTAAGTGTACATACATACGTAGATGTAAATAAAGTGTACATAAATATGTTTTTAGAACTCTTTTATTCTTATAACAAGATACGTAACTCAAGATGAAGATGATTTACTGCACAGGTTAATGAGAGCTTTACTGCTCCTCAGGTGACACCTCATCGTCAGGTGCTAGAGGCGCAGGATTGTCGAGGGCAGCTTCCGATAGAGCTGGAGAAGCTGCAGGAGGCGGTGTAGTGGCTCGACGGGAAGACTATTTCGCACAAAAAGGCACAAGAGAACAGCGAAAAGTTACACGCGGCGAGACTAAGCAACACGAGCGATAAAGAACAATGAATGCGGTCTTCCTTCGCTGCATGGGCGCTCGGCAGTGAGAGAAGCTGGGTGAAACGTCTCGGCCAATCAGCTTGCGGGGTGAAACGTCTCGGCCAATCAGCTTGCGAGATTCCTGAGCCGAGCCAACACGAGAACAGCGAACAGAGAGGTGGATTTTGAGTTGTGCAGGCTCTCCGTGTTGATAGCTGATGTTCTAATGTAGTCTCCCTGCCTTCTGCTAGCGCCCGCCCATTATTTCTCAATTTTGAATTTTTGATGAATATTTTTGAAAAATCCGCGATGCACTGAGGGCGCGAAAGGTGAAGTGCGAAGTAGCGAGGGATCACTGTATTGCAAATGCCGGTCATCAGAAGACGGCAAAGACGGTCGCTTTCGTGATGTTACGACCTGACCAATCAGCGGCGAGCAGTCTGTTGACGTCACATCACGGCCCGACTCGGCTCGAATGGACCCTGCCCTAGATCAGTTACAAAAATAGCGCCTGCTAACCGGTGCTGGGGCTAATGGAAAATGCTCAAACGCGGGCTGAGTGGTGCAGTGTAGGGCTAAGCGAGGCTAGTGGAAAAGGCCCTTATAGGGCCATTTCCATTAGTATCGCCTTGGCCTTACTTAGTTCTACTCGTTTCACTTTCTCGCTATTTCCACTATACCCAGCACGCTTTAACCGACACTATTCTCGTGCTGGTTAAGAGGCAGGGTATAACCGTGTGAAACCGATCTGAGATGTGACGTCAATAGACTGCTAGCCGCTGATTGGTCAGGGCGTAACGTCACGAAAGTGCCCGTCTTCGTTGAAATCTTTACGACCGCCATTTGCAATCACGGACTAACTCGGTCACGGAGTAAATACGATATTAATACAGACTGCGTTGTAGGTTTTGCGGAACTCTACACCGTGGTCCAACGAAGAGGTGCGGAGTTTTCTCTGCTTGGTGGCCGATACACAGTCAGAGGAGTGATCCGGACCCTACAGATGGCTGCGCAGAATAGAACTGTACTACTGACAAGCTGAAGACGAACGTGAGAGAACCATCGATGGTGAGTGATTTGTAATAATGTGCATCTGTTCACTTATTTATCCTGTTGGTGGTAAGCTCACTTTTTTTGAGCCATACAGCGCCGTTTTTTGCTGGCTAACTCGTTTTAGCTAACGAGTTTTGGCTAGTAGCTAGCTAGTACCAACTGCTGTTTTGCGCTTGTTTTCTCCTAAATATTCGCTTGTGAGAGCAAAACGATGTAATATGTTAATCCTAGTTAAAGTCCTGGATTTGTTTTGTATTACACTTTGGTGCTGCGCATTAAGTTGTGTGCAATTTAATGCTAGAATGTGTTTCCACATGCCAGGGTTTAGCCTCCCTGTTTATAGTGGATACTGGTAAAATGGACCACAGGAGCCGAAATCTCAACAATATAAAAGTGCTTTTTCAAACCAGTGAGTTATAAAGTCATTCATATAATTTTCTAAAGCGTCAGAAAGAGAAATCCATATATTATATCGATTCATTACACAGACAGTGATATATTTCAAGCATTTATTTATTTTAATTTGGATGATTATGGCTTACAACCCCTGAAAACCCCAAATTCAATTTGGCAAAAAATTAGAATATTACATAAACTTTAAAAAATATTTTTTAAACAGAAATGTTGGCCGCTGAGGTGTTGGTTAATATGGGCTGTAGCCATAATCATCAATATTAAAATAAACACTTTCAGTATATCACTGTCCCTGTAATGAATCTATATTTGGGTTTCACTTTCTGAAATGAGTGACAAAAATATTGAACTTCTTCATGATATTCTAATTTTTGAGATGCGCCTGTATAAGTGTTGAACTTGCTTGAAACTAAATACCATCCATTTCTGTCGTTCGTCTAGGGAGGAGGGAATCAGCCGCTCAACAACGGACATCGCCACTGTGGAAAGTACTGAAATCCTTTGCTTTTATAGGTAAAAGTGTCAGAACCAAAGTAGCACAATTTCCGCTTAATATAAAAGGGACTGAACTGAGATTTATTTGATTGTGTGAGTATTAATTTCAGAATAATTGAAAAAGACTGGCGCATCAACTGTAAAATAAACCACTTGTTAATGTATTTATTTTTTTTGTCAGATCACTTGTGTGATCCTTTGTGAGTTATGTTCATAACTGTATCTGTTGGGGAATGGCAGTTGTTCAGTCATCAATATAATTTAGTTTATATGTGTAGTTTTTTTTTTTTTTTTTCAGTCATCAATATAATTTAGTTTATATGTGTAGTTTATACTCTATCATCAATAAACTCATGCAGTAACAGGACACATTACAAATATTTGAAACCCATTGTAGTGTATCCTTTTATATTTTAGCAATAAAAGTACAAAATACCGCCCACACTTGAAGCCAGGGCAAGAAGAGACACTTTTACATTCCAGACAAACTTTTATTGATAAAAACTCCATATTTTGACTGAGCGACTCCATACTCTGTGATGCACACCTTCAGTTAAAGTACTATATTCCATTCAAGTGAATGTATTAATTCATTCTGATTGCTGAGGCCACAGTAAAAACAGATGATTTTAAATGTAACCCAGCCCTTGTAAAATTGACTTTACATCAGTGCAGCTACATGAAAATTGTGGTTAAATACAACAACGAAGTACTTTATTGTCACATTGGAATTGGAATCGCTGCTGTTTTGTTTTTCTTTTGAATTCTTGGATGGAATATGGGTTGGCAATATAAGCTGCAGCTTCAGCCATCACCCATTTCAGATAACCTATGTTGAACTGTGCAATCAGAGGAGTTATTGTTTAATTCGACCTTATTAGATTTTTTTTCCCCTTTGTTATATTATTTTCTTTTCTTTTAATCTATTCGAAATAAAGATTCATTCATTCACGTTCCACCACTGGCTTTTAGCAACAAGTGTATTTCTCAAATATGTTTTAAACTTCCTTTATTTAACCACCACCCATTTCTGTCTTTTGTCTAGGCAAGAGGGAAACGATCGATCCACCCCAAACTGGACCTTGCGTCACTATTTACAGAGATGCAGGCCTAAGATCTGCTGATCTGAGACCAGTGTGAGCTGCACATCCCAGCTGCTGAGTGACCCAGTCTTACAGTTTGAATTTTGCACATTCTGAATAATCTGGAATTTGCTGCTGATTGTAATAAACAATTTAGTGGCTTATGTGTTTGCATCATGATTTCTATTTTTGTCTGTTAATACACTGGTTGGAAAAGAGTCAATAGTACAAACCATTAATGGGTGACCTTGAAAATAATGGCTCATTTTTAAGAAATTTATGTCACATGGTGGTAACCTTCACATATAAAAAATAGACATCTGCAAAAACTTCAGAGGTTTGTCAGTGCAATACTACATGAATGCATGTACAGTACATTGTTGATGCAGAGAATATATATTTCAACAGTATATGTATCTAGTAAATCAAGCATTTTCCATGTAACCTTGTGACTGCATTATTTTAATTGCTTTTAATCCTAGATCAAGTTTGTTTTGGCCTAAAATGCATCATAACTGTCAAATACATCTTATTATACCGAACTCAGTACTGTTTACTTTTGAATATACATTTTGTGGCTAATATAGTTATTAACCTGGCGATCAAGTTGTGTCAGCTGATCATTTTTTGCTATGACAACATCTCAGACTCAGTGCAGCTGGAGCAGGTACGTCCATGATGTCTCAACAGTCCATGATTTTCACGCAGCTCAGAGCAATTTTTTTTCCCCACAATATTTTTATTGAACTTTTTTTTTTTTTTTTTTTTTTTTTTTTTTTTTTTTACAAACAGCACACACAGTCAGAAACTAACACAAAAGTAATTTAAAAACTAAAAAGAACAATAACAAAATAACAAAAAGAGGGTAATAAAAACAACAACCATTAACAAAAACAAGTCAACAACAATGTTCCTCTGTTTAGTCTAGGTAATCTATTACATAAGAATACATAATATACATTCACCAGCTTGGAATTTGCAAGGTCCACTCATATCATTCACCTTCTTCTTCTTATGTTTACTTTCTTTACATAATCAATGAAAGGTCTCCATATATTCTCAAACACATTTTCCTTTGATTTCAGTATGTATGTTATTCTTTCTAGTGGAAGGTTGTTAACATCTGTCTTAACCACTGAGTCACATCTGGTCTATGAGTTTTTCCACAGTAATGCAATACATTTCTTGGCATTAAGCAAACTGAGGTCTATGAATGTTCTTTCACTCTTATTAAAGTTATGTTTTTTCTGGACACAGACCCAACAAAAACAGTTTAGGGTTCAATGTGATTTGTTTTGAAATTATTTTTTCAATTGTTACCCTCACCTCTTCCCAAAACATTCTGATTTTTCTACATTCCCATAAACAGTGAAATAGGGTTACTTTACTTTGATCAGAGCAATTTTTTGCACAGGAAATAAACCAGACATTCTTAAGCTCTACAACCACTGATCGTTTGTGAAGCTGTGCTGACATCAGTGACAGGCTGTACTGACATCAGTTGACATGAACGCCAGACTGACCGTTTGAAGAGGTAATTTTCCCACAACAGAGCCATCTGAAACACACACAGCGTACATATTTTAGTACCTAACAGCGATAACTTGCAGAGATTACAGTGTAGTACGATGTACTTGTAGCAAAATAGCATTAGCAACATTAGCTTACCGTCACATATGACCTAGTTTGTATCCTCACGTCTTCGGCTCTCTCCAGAAGCTGCAGAACTATTCCAGAGTGTTTTGTCTCACTGCCTGTACCCTTGTCTGACGGTCCTTTTTGGCATTTACGGTGAAAAAAGCCACAGACCGAGGAGTTGCCTTGTAAAGCCGCCATGTTGTGTTTGGCTTGGGTCGCGTGTTTTACGTCACGGGAGTGTGGCGCCGCCTTGCTGTAAAAAAAATCCCGCCCACCCCAGCTATACACGGCTTTACACGGTTGTAATGGAGGCACAACCGCGGCAGAAGCGAGTAGTAACGAAACGAGGCGAGTCGAACTGGGCTAGTGGAAATGAGGCATAAGTCTCCCAGCTGGTCTAGGAACGCCTTGGTATCCTCTCTGAAGAGCTGGAGCAGGTGGCTGGGGAGAGGGAAGTCTGGGCTTCTCTGCTTGAACTGCTGCCTCCGCGACCTGAACTGCCGGAAAAGCGGTAGAAGATGGATGGATGGAATTCAGGATTACAAATATTCAGTTTTTCCACAGGTAAAGGGTTCTCAGCAGGCACGACAGACATGGCAAGTTTAACGCTCCTATCAGGAACTGCATGTGATTCTTTTGCTTTATGAATGTAACAATTGCTCTTCTAGTGACCACGTTTGTGACAGTAATTGCAGACTTTATCAGACTCACGGCCAGAACGGTTACCCTTTTGACCAAACCCCTCAAAAACAGGCATGGAAGATTTGTTTTCTAGCAGGAACACTGGGTGTGTGCAAACTCCAATTATCCCCGCTGCATCTCAACACAAAATCATTCGCCAAAGTAGCAGCCTCTGTAACACTTAACTTTTTGTTGATTAAGGTATAGTGCAACACGCTCTGGCAAAGAGTTCAAAAACTGTTCCAAAATGATCAAGGTCTGGAACTCTTCAAAGTCATTAACTTCAGATGCAGTACTTGCTGCACATTCAAACAATGCAAAAAAGGTCTCAATATCATTTTCATTAAATTTAGGCACCAACCTCATTTCCCTAACAACATCACACCTAAAGGAAGACAAGTCAGAAGACTGAAGCACACCCTCAGACATTCTACCAGATTTCATCAATTCCAATCTTTCCATTTCTACGTCTAACTTCACTCATTGTTTGTTTTACTTTTTCCAACATTAGAGCCTTCTCCAACTCCAAACCCTGCCGCATTTGTATCAAACCCATTCTTTCCTTTTCCATTTGCAATTTTAACATTAATAATTCTTTCTGCTGTTCAAAACTTAAATTACTGAGCCTGTCGGAGACCGTGGACAGACGGGATATGACAGCTACACCACTTCCTTAATGGGGGAGGTGATACACACCCCTCCAAAGGGAATTAGTTAGTGGTGCAGTCCCTGACACCTTAGAGTACACCTCCGCAACTAGCCGAGAGCTAGTGAGGAGTTCCTCTTTGTTGTACAGCAAGAGGTTTCAGATCACGATGTCATGGGTTCGAGTCTCAGCCTGGGATATTAGGAGGTGTATGTCTACCTTGCCTGAGGGCAAAAAGTTACTTGGGTCTGTCCACGTTGACTGAGGGTCAAAACTGACTTTGGTGATCCCAGGATTAGCAGATGATTCTGGCCTCTGGCCAGAGAGTGGATCATTATGACCTACTTTCTCCAGGGATTTCAAAGTCTGTTTTGGCCCTTACGCCAAGATGGATGAACCTGGTCATTTTCACCCCTTCTATGGGCAAGGTACACATTCACCTATGTCCCAGGCTGGGATATGAACCCATGACAACATGATCTCAAAACCTCTCACTCTACCACTGCGAGCCAAAGAGGAATTCCTCTGTTAGCACTTGGCTAGTAGCGAAGGTGTACCCTAAAGTGTCAGGAACTGCACCACTAATTCCTTATAGATAGATAGACAGACAAGCGGGCGGGTGGGTGTATGGACGAACTTTATTTACAGTGTAACAGCAGCATGACAGTAAACGACCAAAATGACAGAAAGACACACAGCATAATAGAAAAAGGAGTTACCCAGGAAAGTAAACTTGCCTAGATAACTTTATATACATCGTGGATGATGACCCGTAGAGATAGATACATCGTACTCGCTGTACAGTGCAGGACTATCAGGCGCAGGATGCAATGTGAGGTACCAATTAGACTGCAAGGTGAAGTATGGCAGCATTGTTTTGACCAGAATTCAACATTGGAGTGAGTTATTGTACAGTGAAATGGCATGTGGCAGGAAAGATTTCCTGTACCTGACCATTCAGCAGTGAAGCTGTAGCAATCTGCTCAAGAGAGTGCTCTGCTGTCTGTCAAGTGCAGTGTTTTCTCTGGCTTAAAAACCTTGGCGCGGTGGCAACATTTTTCTCCGGGGGGGTGGGGGGGGCAGAAAACACTATCTATTTTAATTTTTTTTAAAATTTTGCACAGTAATATTACATAATGGAATTTACCATTTGAAGTATTGTACAACCAAGGCTTGAATATTAGAATACTGGGCCAGTTGGGGTCCCGCCCAGACGTCCTGTGTTTGGACTTTTTGCTGGTGTCATCCTTCTCTCCTTCCTCTGCTCTCACCTCTCCTGGACCCTCTGCCTGAACACTTTCCTCTCCTTGACTCCTCTCTTCTGTCTCATCTTGCCCTCTCTGAGCTCTGTCTGCTTCAGGTTCTCTCTCTGTCTATGGTGGTATACAAACAGGTTAGAAAATATCAAGTGTCACGTTTTGTCCTGCAGGATTTTTTTTTTACCATGGTTTACATAAATGACAAAAATATGTTTTTTTTTTTTTTTGTATTTTTATTCTGGTGTTTTTTCCATTGAGAAAAAGTAGGGAAGAGAAGGAAAAAAACATTCGTAATAGTAATTTACTCATGCATACTTTAATTATATGTTCAGAGGTGGGTATAGCAGCCAGAAGTTCTACTCATGTAAAAGCAGTGCTATGAAATTAATAAAAGTAGACAACCAAAAACTTCTAGTTGAGTTAAGGGTACAAAGAGCACCCACTTAAAAACTTGAGTAATGACTTCAGTCTTGAAGGCTGGAGGTTTTTCTCAAAAATTTATATCAATTTTCTTATAGTTTTCTACTTTTCTCTGTAAAATTTATCTAAATTTGAAACCATTTTCCTCAAATCTGTAATTTCCTCTTGTAAAATTGACTTTTCTTGTACATTTGAAACTTTATTATAAATTTGTGGATTATTTTATGGCTTATTTTTGTCTGTTTTTTAAAATGAAATTACTGTTTTTAAATAAATTTGAAACAGACTGGTATTTTTTTTTTTTTACTTTTTCCTTACAACAATTTAGATTTTTGACCATAATTTTGCAGAGCCAGAACAGAACAATAATTTAACTCTGATTTCAAAGAAAAAAATATTAATAAAATTGTATTTGATGATTTAAATTAACTTAAATGACCAAGGATGCCGTTATTTCTGTTATAATATTTCTATATATTTATAGGTTGGTTTTTGGTTGTTTTTTTTTAGAAATCTCACCACCAAGACGGCAAGAAATACCTCTCTTATTTTGAAATCCAAATGTTTGCACATTTAGTTTGTCTGAAAGCTGCTGACAGAATAAAGTCATTGACTTTGTGAATTTCGGTCATCTTAACTTGCCAGGTACATAATAGGGAACATAACGTAATATTGTAGTGGCTGGTGAAATATACGTATACTCAGCAATTCATCAGTCCCCCCACCTTTCCCTTCATATGAAGCTGGCTGCATATGAATTCTAACCACATCTTAGCTATGTGACTCTTCCGTTATTGCTCCAGTTTCCAGCAGGTTAAAACCATGATAAATGCCTCCAGTGCTTACATAACTCTTCTGATTTTTTTCCATATTTAAAGTACGTTAATAAACGTATGTTTCTGTTGTACAGTAACTCTTAGCGAGACACTCTCCTGCTTCATTTCCCCTCTAGTCCGCCTTGGTCCGCGTACGCTTTGGACGAGCCTGGCACGCACGCGGCACTGTTCATGCTCACTTTTTTCATCTACCCCGGCCAAGCGGTTGATGCATGCGCACAGCCATCATTTGTAGTTTCACTCCTGCTCGAGAGGTAGTGTCAAGGCGCTGACGCGCCAGGATTTTCGCCAACGAAGAAATGGCGGACTTCTTCATAAAGTTTCTCTTCAAATATAGAGTCTGTTTCTGCTGTTTGACTTCCCGGTTTTCACTCCTTTTCCACGAAGATGTTGCTGCCGCTGTGAAAGAAAGTATGTATGTATGATTCATGTATGTTTTTATTCTTGTTTTGTGAATGATTGGAAAACTTGCGTGGGCGGGGTGCTTCTAAACTCTGTGCGGATGACGGCCACACGCGTTGTTCGTGTGCGCGCTTTTGGAAAGTCATTGCTTAATATATTTTTCTTAAATTCATATCTCCTTATTGGCATGACGGTAATATTTCTGGCGAGGCGAGCCACCACCCAGAAATGTTACCAGAGGAAACCCTGCAGTGTGTGGTGGAGGGGGTGATCAGGGTTGTCCATGATGGTTAACAGTCTGTTCAGTGTCCTCCCCTCGACCACATTCTCAAAGGTCTCCAGCCTGAGACCAATCATAGAGCCAGCCTTCTTGATAATCTTGTCAAATCTGTTGGTGTCGCTGGCTCTGATACTGCTACCCCAACAGACAGCAGCAAAGAAGATGGCGCTTGCAACAATGGCCTAGTAGAAAAGCTCCAGCATCTTGTTGCACACGCTGAAGGATCTCAGCTTCCTCAGAAAGTAGAGTCCGCTCATCCCCTTCTTGTACGCAGCATCAGTGCTAGATTTCCAGTCCAGTCCGTTGCTGATCATGACACCCAGGCATTTGTAGTCCTCCACTTCCTCCACATCCTCCCCCCTAATCTGCAGTGGCTGTAAAGGCGTCCTCTTCTTCCTGAAGTCAATCACTCTCTCTCTGGTCTTGCCTGACGTTCAGCCTCAGGGGATTCTGCTCGGTCTACTTCACAAATCTGTCTACCAGTGCCCAGTACTCCAGCTCCTCTCCCCCTCTTATACACCCAACAACAGCCGAGTCATCAGAGAAATTCTGCAGGTGGCATAACTTGGTGTTGTACTGAAAGTCGGTGGTGTATAAGGTGAAGAGAAAAGGAGAGAGCACAGTCCCCTGTGGAGCTCCCATATCACTAACCACCACATCAGACAAGACACTGCCCAGCCGGACAAACTGTGGCCTGCCTGTCAGGTAGTCAGTAATCCAGGAGATCACAGACCTGTCGACCCTCATCACCCGCAGCTTCTCACCCAACGGCAGTGGCTGGATGGTGTTAAAGGCACTGGAGAAATCAAAGAATGTGATTCTCACAGTGTCTCCACCGCCATCCAGGTGCAGACGGGCTCGTTGCAGTAGGTAGATGACAGCGTCTTCAACTCCTAAATGGGGCTGATATGCAAACTGCAGAGGGTCCAGTCATGTCTTCACCTGTGGCCTCAGGTGAGCTAAGACCAGTCTCTCCAGGACCTTCATCACATGAGATGTGAGGGCAACTGGTTGATAGTCATTCAGGTCAGATGGAGATGACTTCTTGGGGACAGGAAGCAGGCAGGATGTCTTCCACAGCACTGGTACTTATGGAGGGGGATCTGTAACACCTCCCCCCTTAAGAAAGTGATGCAGGTGTCAGATCTCGGACGAGCCTCCCACTTTCTGTTATGACCCACTTACTAGGCCAAAGTCAGAATTACCTATTTCAGCCTGGGATCTCCAAGTCTGTTTCAACCCTTACACCAAGGCAAGGTAGTTGGGGGTGTTTGTTGTGGGGATTAGTGTCTGCCTATGGTGGCAGACAATGCGCAACAAAACAAATACAGCCGACAGAATTACCAGAGTTTTCAGCTTTAACCTCAAAACTCACAATTTACACATGCAAAAAAATGGAAAAAACAAGCAACCTAAGCAAAAATATTTGCACCACACATTGCAAAACAAATTAACTGAAACAATTAACTAATTACACAACACGAAACTAACAGCAAATGGCAGAAAAAAAATTTGCATAATTTGTTTAGACGAGCCCCCAATTTGTTATGACCCGGCATTAAGCCATAACAAATAGAGGATACACGAGAGTTGATTCAAAAGGGGGCAGCCTTTTCCACCTCGTTACCAGACAGAACCTTTTCAAATAGCTCCTTCAATGAAGACTCAGAGTGCTGTTCCTCCACCAGCTCACTGTGCGAAACAAACTAAAGAATGTCAGATAACACCAAATCAACTTTGCCATCCCTGCTAAAACCTTCTTTAGCTTCAGTCTCGCCCACTGCACACACCTTGAACACATCAGGAAATACCATTTCATTTTTAATCAGGTTTACTGCTCACCACAGGCTCACAAACTATGATAGGTGATGGCATCTCTGCCCACACTTTATCTCTAGCAACACCCTCCATGGGTAAAGCTGGGCGCACACCAACAGAAATCTCACCCTGAAACAGATCTGAATACAGCATGATTTTATGCAAAGGTACATTCATAACATTCAGACCCACCCCCATTACTGGAATAAAAGAACTAGTATACAAGTCCTCAGAGAAAGGCAAAGTCGAGGCCAAAATAAATGAATCAAAGGCGCCTGTATCCCACAAAATCCTGACTGGTACCTTTTCTTCACTACCAATTAAAGAAACAAAACCCTCAGTAATGAAAGGTAAATAGGATGTCAGTTCAGGATTACAAATATTCGTTTTTTCCACAGGTAAAGGGTTCTCAGCAAGTGCGGAAGACATAGCAGGTTTAATGCTCCTCTCAAGAACTGCATGTGATTCTTTTGCTTTGCGAATATAACCATCGCTCTTTCAGTGACCACGTTTGTGACAATAATTGCAGACTTTATCAGACTCACAGCCAGAACGGTTACCCCTTTGACCAAACTGCTCAAAAACGGGCATGGAAAATTAATGTTTTCCAGCAGGAACGCTGGGTGCATGCAAACTCCAATTATCCGCGCTGTGTCTCAACACAAAATCAGCCGCCAAAGTAGCAGCCTCTGTAACAGTTTTAACTTTTTGTTGATTAAGGTATAGTGCAACACGTTCTGGCAAAGAGTTCAAAAGCTGTTCTAAAATGATCAAGGTCCAGAAAGTCATTAACTTCAGATGCAGTACACCAGCGATCAAACTGTATAAACAGATCACGCGCAAAATTCCAAATGAGTTTTGTCGCTGCTCCTCCAACCCCTAAACTTCTGGCAATATGCTTCGGCCACAAACTCATAAGCTTTCAAAACAGCAGCCTTAACAACAGAGTAATTCCTACAGTCAGCATCACTTAAGGAAGAATAAGCCTCCTGTGCTTTACCCGTGACTGACTGCAACATTAATGAACGCACACTGTCAGACCAACCCCTCTCACATGCTGCACATTCAAGCAATGCAAAAAAAGTATCATTTTCATTAAATTTAGGCATCAACCTCATCTCCTTAAAGTGCTGATGACACGTTTTTGACATTTGTTAGCATGTTGTGTAAACCCAAAAGTCATTGTCTATGATCAGTATAATAATTACAACAGCGCCTGCATAAACTAGTTGTCATCAAAAAACCGCAGCTGCTGAATGGACTGTGGTGCCGCCCACCGAATTAAGGGCGGCACCCCAATGATGTAGTCGACAGAACGGACACCGGTGTTGTTAACTAGAATGACAGCAGCTTTGTAGCTCAGTTTTTCTGGTTTCTTGTTTTAATTTTACGGCTATGCATTCATGTTGTGTCTCAGGCTTAGATAAACACAGGACCACATCACACGCTTTAGCTCCAACTGTAATAAGCCTCCTGGTGCACTTTTAGGCAGGAGGAGTGCACGGAGGAGGGGAAGGATTAATGGATTTACACGCAGCTTTGACCTACTTTCTGTGATCGCATGCTTACATCTCACTGGTCTGGACACGTCCCCTCTATCATTATCACCAGCTGATTGAAACTCTCGCTGATCATGTTTCCCGGTCCTCGCCCAGGTGCGTCCTTGAAGCGATGTCGGCTCTGGGGCGCACCTGTGGCTAACACGTCTCCTCTCATTCGTTCTCTGGGCGATGTCTGCCCCCGAATGCCATCAGTAAGTGTGTTTTTGTACGTCTTCACTTTTTGGGAATTGTCTGTTGTTCTATATTAAATGTGCTGTGGTGAACCCTACACGTAAATCCTTGTTATTTCATGCGCCCTCTCCCTGCCCTGCCTAAGAGCGCACGGAGAGGGACGATTTACGCGTAAATAACGAGGATTTACATGAGGATTTAAGCGCAGGATTCACCACAGCACATGTATTGAACATAAAAACTGATCCCAAAAGGTGAAGACTTACAAAAAATACACAGAAACACAAACAGTAGGCGTTCGGGGCCAGCATCGCCCAGTGAACATGGAGAGGAGATGTGTTAACCATGGTTGTGCCCCAGAACCGACATCGCTACAAGGGGCGCAACAGAACCACGGCTGTGTGGAGTGGCTAACATGTCATGATAGTGTTGGCAATATTGGCTGGCTGACAACACAGTAGATGATGCACACAAAACATGAACAGCTGACTGTCACTGAGTCTGACTCACTAGGCACAATGCCCGCTTGGCACGGCTCAAACCTACACGGTTTGATGCCCCCAGATTCTTCACTGTCATCCCATTCTTCGGAACTATAATCGTCTGAAAATTGGACAACACAAACCAATTCCAGACTACATGTGCTGGAACCATGGTTGATGTTTTCAACCGCTTCCATCCTGTGTGTACAAAGGGCAGCCAAGCGCTGTGTTCCGTCGATGACGTTACAAGGGGGGTTTTCAGGGGTTTTTCGAGCCACTGATACAATGGGTGACATTGCACTCATGAAAACGTCAGATGTTCGCGTGAAAAGAAGCCTGTTTGACTTAGAACTGCACAGACCAACCTATTTCGTAATATTGTATTATGTGTTGAAAAATTAGAGGAAGTCAAGAACGTGTCATCAGCACTTTAACAACATCATTCATAAAGGAGAACGAGTCAGAAGACTGAAGCACACCCTCAGCAGACATTTTACCAGATTTAATCAATTCTAATCTTTCCCTTTCTAACTAACTTTACTTATTTTGTTTCTTGTTTTCCTTTTTCCAAAGTTACAGACTTCTCCAACTCAAAACCCTGCCGCATTTGTATTAAAGCCAATGGCTTTAATACAAATGCGGGACGGGCGTATCTAAACTGAAGTATTGATACGTCGATACCAGCTGGTCGATACTTTGGAGTTGATACTTTTTAAAATATCGTGATACCAGCGTGTTAATACAAAATGTGCAATTTGTTTTCACTTCTGAGAGATTTAGGCATTAAATTTATGTGTGAAAACCGGTGAAAAACCAGCCCAGGCATGTTATAAAGATTGTCTGCCGTGTCACATGATTATGGCAGCCTATCAGATGTCAGAGCCAGAGATACAGGCCTGCTTCATGCTCCATTTCCCTTTAACTCAAATTAAACATAAAGCCTCTAAATTGAATGATTTGGCCTCTGTTCCTCCTCATAATTTAAAAATTAAATGTGGTTTATTAAATATTAGGTCTCTAACTCCCAAGTCTCTGTTAGTCCATGATCTGTTAATTGATCATCAGATTGATTTAATTTCCCTTACAGAGACTTGGTTAGGACAAGAGGATTATGTTGGTTTAAATGAATCAACTCCCTCTGGTTATTTAAACTGTCAAAATCCCAGAAGTTCTGGTCGTGGAGGAGGAGTAGCATCAATTTACCATTCCAAATTACTAGTTAATGTAAAGCAAAAAACATGTTATAATTCCTTTGAGGGCCTGGTCCTCAGTGTTGGGCACTTTAGCAATTCCAGGTTAAACCCAATTTTATTTGCCATAGTTTATCGTCCCCCATCAACCTATTCAGAATTTTTATCCGAATTTCCTGATTTCTTAGCTGATTTAGTGCTGAAATCTGATAGAATAATTATAGTAGGGGACTTTAATATACATGTGGATGTAGATAGTGACTGCCTTAATGTGGCTTTTAATTCAATATTAGACTCGATTGGGTTTTCTCAGAAAGTAGGAAATTCTACTCATTACCTCCACCATACATTGGACCTTGTTCTGACATATGGCATAGAAATAGAAAATCTTGTAGTGTCTCCTCATAACCCTGTACTGTCAGACCATTGTCTGTTAACCTTTGATTTTACTATTTCTGACTATTTGGCTCCTAAAGAAAAATATTATCACAGTAGATGCCTCTCAGATGATGCTGTTTCCAAATTTATGCAGATTGTTTCCTCTATGCCATGTGTCAACACAACGGAAATAAGCTATAGACAGCTTGCTCCTTCTGTAATTGATAACATGGTGGATAGTGTTTCAGCTTCTCTGCATCAGGCTCTAGACTTGGTGGCCCCCTTAAAAAAGAAAAAGTCTAATCAGAGATTTTTAACTCCTTGGTTCAACACAGAAACTCGTAGCTTAAAACAGAAGACTCGTCAATTAGAAAGAAAATGGCGCTCTACTAATTTAGATGAAATCTATTTAGCTTGGAGAAATCATCTTTTAATTTATAAAAAATCTCTTAGAAAAGCTAGAACGAGTTATTACTCTGCATTAATAGAAGAGAACAAGAATAATCCCAGGTTTCTTTTCAGTACTGTAGCCAGGTTGACAAAGAGTCAGGACTCTGTCAATCCTAGCATCCCCTTAGAGCTTACTAGTCAGGACTTTATGAACTTTTTCAATAATAAAATTTCATCCATCAGAGATAAAATCAATCAGATTCTTCCCACAGTTAACTTAAATACTGTAACTACTACAACTCCTTCTATTGATGTCTGTCTTGATGAGTTTACTCCAATCGACCTTTGTGAGTTAGACAAAATAGTTTCCTCATCCAAACCTTCAACTTGTCTTTTAGACCCTATTCCTACCAGGTTATTTAAAGAAGTCTTCCCACTTATTGGTAGCTTTATTCTTCATATAATCAATTCTTCATTAACTTTAGGCCATGTACCGCAGGCTTTTAAAACGGCTGTAATTAAACCCTTACTCAAAAAGCCAACGCTAGATCCAGGAGCTTTAGCTAACTATAGACCAATCTCTAATCTCCCTTTCATTTCAAAAATCTTAGAAAGAGTTGTTGCTACGCAATTATTTGACCACCTGCAGGGAAATGGTTTATTTGAGGAGTTTCAATCTGGGTTTAGAATCCATCATAGCACTGAAACAGCCTTAGCGAAGGTCACTAACGACCTCCTCATTGCATCTGATAATGGACTAGTTTCTGTACTTGTCCTTTTAGATCTTAGTGCAGCTTTTGATACTATTGATCATAATATTCTACTTGATAGATTAGAACACTATGTTGGACTTAATGGAACTTCGTTGCAGTGGTTTAGATCTTATTTATCTGATAGGTTCCAGTTTGTTCATGTAAATGATGAGTTTTCTCTCAGCTCAAAGCTTAGTCATGGAGTTCCACAGGGATCTGTGCTTGGCCCTACTCTTTTTAGTTTATATATGCTTCCGTTCGGCAACATTATTAGAAAGCACTGTATACATTTTCACTGTTATGCAGATGACACACAATTATACCTGTCAATGAAGCCAGATGATACTAATCAATTAGCCAAGTTAGAAGCCTGTCTTAAGGAAATCAAAGTTTGGATGACTTGTAATTTCCTGCTATTAAATTCAGATAAGACTGAAGTCATTCTTGTTGGTCCAAAAAACCTTAGAAATTCCTTTCCAAATCAAACTTTCAGTTTGGATGCAGTTACTCTTTCTCTTAATAGCTCTGTGAGGAACCTTGGAGTTATTTTTGATCAGGATTTGTCCTTCAATTCACATATTAAATTTGTTTCTAAGACTGCCTTCTATCATTTGCGTAATATTGCCAAGATTAGGAGCATCTTGTCTCAGAGTGATGCTGAGAAGCTGATCCACGCTTTTGTTAGCTCGAGATTAGATTATTGTAATTCTTTATTATCAGGCTGTCCTAAAACATCTTTAAAAAGTCTTCAGCTGATCCAAAATGCTGCAGCAAGAGTTTTAACAGGTACTAGAAAGAGAGATCATATCTCTCCGGTTCTGGCCTCCCTTCATTGGCTTCCCATAGAGTTTAGAATTAAGTTTAAAATTACAAAGCTCTAAACAATCAGGCTCCTTTTTATTTAAAAGATCTGATACTACCGTATCATCCTAACAGAGCACTACGCTCCCAAAATGCAGGTTTACTTGTAATACCTAGAATCTCCAAAAGTACAGTGGGAGGCAGAGCCTTCAGTTATCAAGCTCCTCTCCTGTGGAATCAGCTGCCAATCTGGATTCGGGAGTCAGACTCGATCTCTGTTTTTAAGAATAGGGCTAAAACCTACCTTTTTGATATAGCCTACAATTAGGGAGGGATCATGTGTTTCTGAACCCTCCCTTAGTTATGCTGCTAATAGGTTTAGTCAGCCGGGGGACCTCCAGTAATGCACTGGGCCTCACTCCTTTCCTCACTCTCTATGAAATATTTTTTTTTTGCTGGTCATTAACATTTGTTTGTTCTCTCCCATAGATTGAGTCCCCATCGTGCTGTTTGCTCTCTACATGTCTGTTCTTTTCTTCTTCTCTGTCCCCTCACCCCCCAGCCAGTCGCAGCAGATGACTGCCCCTCCCTGAGCCTGGTTCTGCTGGAGGTTTCTTCCTGTTAAAAGGGAGTTTTTCCTCTCCACCGTCGCCAAGTGCTTGCTCACAGGGGATCGCCTGATTGCTGGGGTCTTTCTGCAACTGTGGGGGTCCTCCCTACAGTTGATAGTGCTATGAGATGACTGTTGTTGTGAAATGGCGCTATATAAATAAAGTTGAATTGAATTGAATTGAATTGAATTTAGTCCGCTGTGGTCCGCATACACTTTGGATGAGCCCGGCATGCACGCGGCGCTGCCCATGCTCACTTTTTTCATTTACCCAGGCCAAGCAGTCGATGCATGCGCACAACCATCATTTGTAGTTTCATTCCTGCCTGATAGGTAGCACCAAGGTGCTGACGCGCCACGATTTTCACCAACGAAGAAACGGGGACCTCTTCATAAAGTTTCTCTTCAAATATAGAGTCAGTTTCTGCTGTTTGACTTCCCGGTTTTCACTCCTTTTTCACGAAGATGGTGCTGCCGCTGTGAAAGAAAGTATGTGTGTATGATTCATGTATGTTTTTATTCTCGTTTTCTGCCTCCTCGTTGTCTTCTTCGTCTACTGATGTATGCTGTGTTGATATTGCCACCTCATAAATGGAATGTTCAGTCTTGCGCATGCGCTTTTCAACGCGTTCAGGTCATGGGCAGGCGGCACGGTCACAAAATTTGGGCTGCACGCGGTCATCCACTGTCGAGCACTGTGTACATTAGCGGAGTGGAGACGATGACATAAATTTTGTCACACAAGGTTTCCGGTTACATGTACGCGGACAGCAGAGGTGTAGCATGAAGCAGCCTTCACTGTGCACTGGCAGCCTCAGCACTCACTAGTCCGATGCAGAGCAGAGTGAGCAGAGCAGTATCGCAGGTAGCAGAAGATTACTTCTGAAATGGTACAGTGCCCAATCATCCAAATTCTATGGTGATACCAAGCAGCATAATTTTGAAAAATAAACAAAATAAGCACTATTTAAGTCTGTAAAATAATAGTGTCATGGCAGACTGAAGAGGTACCCTCTCACCCAGTGGCACTCGGGGTTGGGGGGCGTGGTTTGTGTTTCCCGGTGTTGGAGTCCAGGAGTGGTTATTGTCAGTTGTTTGATGGCAGTTGAGGAGCAAAGATAAAAACCCACCTTTGCCTCTTGTGTGTTTTGTCCTCTTGCCACATTGATGACCCTGATTTGAGCATGTCCGACACAGAAGAAAACTGCATTTCCTCGTCAGCAGTGTTGCCCCGACCCTCACAGCTGGCTGCTTGCACTGCGGCTGTGAAGCTTCCGGAGTTTTGGCAGAGTGACCTGGCTCCGTGGTTCCAGCATATCTAAGCGCTGTTTCACCTGCGAGGAATCACTGCAGATGAAATCAGGTATTACCTGGTCGTCGCTGCTCTGGATCAGCAGTTCACATGGTATGCCATGCAGTTACTTAGCGCGCTCCACAGCACGGTAAATACGCCACCAGACAGTTCCTCCTCTGGAGGTATAGTCTATTAGCCGCAGAAAGAGCGAATAAAATCCTCTCCCTGTCAGGCTTGGCTGACGGCACGGCTGTGGACTTTATGGACAGACTACTGCTTGGAGTGGACGAAGGTGGTTTCCTGTTTCCACACATATTCCTGTACCAGCTCCTGCTACATGTGTGCGTGGTTTTGGCTGACTCCCCGCATTTGGCTACCCGTGACTACCGAGCTTTATCCGAGGAAGCTGATCAGGTCTACCAGGCAGTTTGCTGTGCAAAGCGTGGCATCGGATATCCTGCAATCCACGACGGAGGCAGTAGCTGGAGTGGTGGCCCGGAGATGAAGCGAGGATGTTTCTTCCTCCTGTGGTTTGGCAGCAAGGTTAAGCGTTGTATTCCTCCATGCATGTTTAAGACAATGGGAAAATTCCACAGCCAGCGCTCAGTAGCAACTGTGGGCCCTGGCGGACGAGGTGAGCTGCTATTCATTAAAGATTCGCTATCAGGGAGACACTTCCTAGTGGACTCTGGCTCACAGAAGAGCCTACTCCCACCAGCCAGTGTGGACAGACTGGCGGCGGGCAACGGCCCGCATTTGAGTGCAGCTAACGGTTCTTCCATTGAGACATTTGGCACAAGGTCTGTGACTGTTTTCAGGGGCACAGTTTTGAGTGGGACTTTGTAATTGCTTCCATTACAGTACCTATTGTTGGCGCAGATTTTCTGTGTGCAAATGGTTTTCTTGTTGATGTTGCTAACCACCGTTTGATTGATGCTGTGTCTTTTGCCATTTTTCCGTGTGAGGCTGGGGGAGCTGGGCTGTTGTCACACACTAACTTTTTAGCATTGGATAATGTTTTTCTGCATTTGTTTACAATGCTTGCTTTTTCCACTGCAGCTACTAAGCACGGGGTGGAATATTTCATCCCCACCGCGGGGCCGCTGGTTTTTGCACACACGCAATGCCTTGAGACGGTTAAGTTGGCCATGGCGAAAGAGGAGTTTGCCACTATGGAACGTTTGGGAATAGTAAGGCATTCTAACAGCCCATGGGCCTCGTGGCTTCACATGGTACCTAAGGTGGATGGGTTGTGGCGGCTGTGTGGTGATTTTCGTCAACTTAACAATGTCACCGCTAATGACCGTTATCCTATTCCGCACATCCAAGATTTTTCCGTGTGTTTGGCGGCCTCTGCCATTTTTTCAAAGGTGGATCTGGTGCGTGGTTATCACCAGGTTCCCATGTGCGTGGAGGATATCCCCAAGACCGTGGTAATTACCCCGTTTGGGCTTTTTGAATTCCTGTGCATGCTGTTTGGCCTTAAAGGCACGGCCCAAACATTTCAGAGGTCGATGGACTCGGTGTTACACGACCTCCCATTTGTGTTTGTCTACCTCGATGACATGTGGCCAGTCTGTCAGCCAAAGAGCATCTGTCGCACCTCAAACAAATTTTGGGCGCCTGGAAGAACACGGCCTGATCGTCAACCCGGCTGTCAGTTTGGGCTGCCGGTGATTGACTTCTTAAGCCACTGCATTTCGTTGTGAGGCGTGATTCCGTTGCCTTCTAAGGTTCAAGCGGTGGCGGAATTTCTCTGTCTGGACTCCGTTAAGGCACTGCAGGAATTTTTGGACATGGTAAATTTTTACAATCACTTCCTCCCTCGCACTGAACACCTCCTACAGCTGCTTTATGAGGCTTTGAGGTTAAAAAAAGCCAACGACCCTGTCACCTGGACTCCTGAATGGGTCTGTACTTTTGACGGAGCCAAGTCTGCCCTTGCGAACGCAGCACTACTCGCTTATCCTGTGCCCACGGCGCCCATAGCTTTGACAACAGACACCTCCGACGTAGCCTTGGGGGCAGTAGTGGAGCAGCATGTGGCAGGGGCGTGGCAGCCCCTCATGTTTTTCAGGCACAAGCTGCGGGATAGCTAGCATAAGTACAGCGTTTTTGACTGGGAGTTGCTGGCGCTGTACCTGGCGACCCGTCATTTCCGTTTCTCATTGGAGGGTCGTTCTTTCACGGCTTATGTAGATCATAAACAACTGACGTTCGCCATGTCCAAGGTGATCAAGCCATGGTCTGATCGTCAACAACGCCATCTGAGTTCACAACAGATGTTCATGTGTGGCTGGCAAGTCCAACCCCGTTGGAGATTGCCTGTCATGTGTGCTGGTGTGTCCGGTGCACCTCGGGATGGATTTTTCTGCCATTGCCGCTGAGCAGCCCAACGACCCGAACATCCTGACCCTCCGGTCTACAGGTACAGCCCTCAAACTCGAGGAGGCGGTGATGCAGGAGGGTGGTCCTACTCTCCTCTGCAATGTCTCCACTGTCCGCCCCCGCCCTGTTGTCCCTGCAACCTGGCGCCATTGAGTTTTTGACTTAATTCACTCCCTCTCTCACCCTGGAGTTCGGGTGTCAGTAAAACATGTTGGAGCCAAGTTTGTCTGGCCCGGCCTCTGCAAGGATGTCCGGCTAAACGTTTTGACCACCTGCATGTGGACCTGGTGGGTCCTCTACCCCCTTTGCAGGGTTTTACGCACCTGCTCACCATAGTGGATTGGACTACTAGGTGGCCAGAGGCGGTCCCTCTGTCCTCCACTTCGGCTGCGGACATGGCACGCACATTTCGGCACCCCATCAGATATTACCTCTGACAGGGGCCCCCTGTTCATGTTGGAGCTCTGGTCAGCGCTTGCAAGGTCCTTGGGAGTGCAGGTACACCGTACTACAGCGCACCACCCTGAGGCTAACGGCTTGTGTGAAAGTTTTCACCAGTCACTGGAAGCGGCATTGCGTGCTGCGCTCTCTGATGGTAACTGGGTGGATCGTTTGCCTTGGGTGATGCTTGGGTTGCGTTCAGCTACTAAGGAAGATCTCAATGCTTTGCCTGCTGAACTGGTTTTCAGTCAACCGCTCCGTATTCCGGAAGAGTTTTTGCCCAAAAGTTCCACCCCGCAGGCCACAGTCTACCCTTTTTTGTCTGACGGCACACTTGCTCTGAGCCCCATTCACCACTATTTTCCGTGATCATTTGTGCCTATTGAGCTCAGTGTGGTCCATTTAGTTTTTGTGCGACATGACACGCATTGCTCACCTCTCCAACCCCTTATGATGGTCCATTTCAGGTTCTGGAGACAACCCCTAAGAGTTTTGTGCTAGAGATGGGTGGGCATAAAGAGCGGGTCACGTTAGATAGGCTTAAGCCGGCACACGTTATGGTGGATGAGTTTACGGTTCCAGCCCAGGTCCTCCGTCGGGGTCGTCCCCCTTCTAAGACCCCGGCTAGGTCTGCACTAAATGAGTTTTCTGGTTTCCAGCCTGCAATGTACTGTGTTTCACCTGCCCGTCATCCACGAGGATGCCCTGCGTGACAGGTTTCCCTGGTGGCTCCGGTTGGAGGACCGTGCAGTCGTTATTGCAGGGCTCATCAGGCCCCCAGTGAGACTGATTTTGACTACGGGAGCCCCCTCTGAGTGTTGGGGGGGAGGCTGTGTGGCAGACTGAAGAGGTACCTCTCATCCAGTGATACTTGGGGTTGGGAGGCGTGGTTTGTGTTTCCGGGTGTTGGAGTCCAGGAGTGGTTATTGTCAGTTGTTTGGTGGTAGTTGAGGAGTAAAGATAAAAACCCACATTCGTCTCTTGTGTTTCTTCCTCTTGCCACAGTGTAAAATAAATAAATAAATAAATAATAAAACTAAAAAGACATTGCATTGTGAAAAAAAATACACATATATGCTGCTTGGTATTACCATAGAATTTGGATGTATGGTGAAATATTTCCATTCATCCGCTACCGCTAAGTCCTTTTTCGGGTTGCGGGGGGGGGCTGGAGCCTATTCCAGCATCTTTGGGCGAGAGGCAGGGTACACCCTGGACAGATCACCAGTCCATTGCAGGCCCGGTGAAATATTTCAGAAGTAAAAAATACTTGAATCCAGTTGACTCGACTGAGCTTTCATACAGCATACTAACTCACCTGGATGACTAAAGGTGTGTTCACACCAAACACGAACGGGCAGCGCAAATCCATACAAAGTGAATGGGAAGACGTGAGTACATGCAAATTTGAGTAGTTGCGCATTCGCGTTCGCTAGCTAGCTGCTTGCGTTGAGATTCTGCTGTCACCATTGCAGAGTAAACTAGTTAGAAAATGAAACTCACTCACCGGGAGACAGGAGGACCGGGAACTCTTCAGCTGAATTGGGATTTTGGAGTTATTTAAGATAAGATAAGATAAGATAAGCCTTTATTAGTCCCACAACGGGGAAATTCCAGGATTTCAACGGCACAGGGATAGCAACACTCAGAGCAACAATCAGAAGGCAAGAAAAAAAAAAAAAACAAAAAACAAACAAAAAACAAGCAAGCAAGAGCAGCTAATATACATATGTACATATTACTATAAAATATATATATACACACACACAGACACACAGTGCAGAGCATTGTAGCTGGATGGGATAAATATATGAATATATAAACACAGTGCAGAGCATTGTAGCTAGATGGAATAAATATGTAAATATATAAGCACCCACAGTACGGAGCATTGCAGCTAGGTGGAATAAATATGTAAGTATATAAACACACACAGTGCGGAGCATTGTAGCTAGATGGAATAAATATATAGATATATAAAAACACAGTGCGGAGCATTGTAGCTAGATGGAATAAATATATAGATATATAAATATGAACACACCCAGTGCTGAGCATTTACCCACGGTTTCCGGCCATGGACGCCCTAGCAAGCTAGCAACGTAAACACACATCATCTGCAAAGTTTTGGAGGCTTGAGACGGCATTTTCAGGTGAACCCCCAGTCGGATAATGTAAACCTAAGCATGACATTATTTTGGGAATTTCCACAGCAGGCTGAAGACAGCTGCAGAAGTTTTAAAGACAACTTTGCCTGTCTGCATCTCACTATTCATGTCTGTTGGCGTGTTTACATTGATTTATAATATAATCGTGCTGCGCGAAAAATTCGCCTGTTCGCGTTTGGTGTGAACGCACCTTAGGAATCTTCACCAAATTAAGAAAGTGAATTAATTTTGCATTCATTTTAAGTCTTATTTTATTATAATTACATTATATTTCATTTTACTTTAATTTACTTTGCTCATTCAATCAATCAATCAAAAACTTTATTCCAGACTCATGGTCCATCAAAAATAAAACAAGACAATTGAAACAGTTAATAAGAAAAACAATCAAAAAGTTACAAAACAATAAGAAACAACTACTAAAAGAAGTACAAAAACAGTATCATTGTTCTATTTCATTATCATTTTATAAGCATTTCTTTCAAATATTCATGTTCCTGAGTTTTATTCATATTTCATATTGCCCTTGCAATAAAGTTGTTAATGAAACTGCAATCATGTGATTTTCCTTTAAGGGGCAAAAAGTATCGGTATCGAAGAAAAAGTCCTATAAATTAATATCGTATCAAAAGGAAAAATGCTGGTATCGCTCATCCCTAAAAGCCATTTCTTTTTTCTTTTTCATTGTTTTTTTTTTCCACAATATCTTTATTGAACCTTTTTTTTTTAAAACAAACATGACACAAACAATCAAACACTAACACTAAAGTACTACTACAAAAAAAAAAATGCACTAAAAACACCAACAACCACCAACAAAATCAAGTCTTCAACAATGCTCCTCTGTTTAGTCTAGACAATCCAATACATAAGTATACATATTATGTTCACCAGTTTGGAATTTACAAGGTCCACACACATCATTCACCTTCTTCTTCAAGAGTTATGTTTAAATTTTTTACATGATCAATAAAAGGTCTCCATATATTCTCAAACACAATTTCCTTTGATTTCAGTATATATGTTATTCTTTCTAATGGAAGGTTTGTTAACATCTGTCTTAACCACTGAGTCACATCTGGTCTATGAGTCTTTTTCCACAGTAGTGCAATACATTTTTTGGCATTAAGCAAACTGAGGTCTATGAATGTTCTTTCACTTTTATTAAAGTTATGCTTTTCTGGGTACAGACCCAACAAAAACAGTTTAGGATTCAAAATGATTTGTTTTGAGATTATTTTTTCAATTGTTACCCTCACCTCTTCCCAAAACATTCTTATTAATCTACATTCTCATACACAATGAAATAGGGTTCCTTTACTTTCCATGCATTTTGTGCATGTATCTGGTATATTTTTGTTATATCTATTTAACTCCTCCGGTGTAACATACATCCGCATTAACCATTTGAAATGTATCAATTTAAGACGTACATTTATTGATTTGGTTTGGGCTTCTGTACAAGCCAATTCCCATTGTTCCTCTGAAATTTCAATTTGCAGATCTTCTTTCCAGTAGTTTAATCTTTTCTGTGAATTTTCACTTGAGGATAATGTCAATGAGTTATAAAACTCTGAAATAATACCCTTTCTTTTACTATCTTTCATCAACATTTTTTCCAAGGATGAATAAATAGGTCGAGTGAGAGCTTTATTTTGATTTGATCGAATAAAGTTTCTAAATTGAAGATATTTAAAAAAATGTGTTCTATTAAGATTAAATTTGACCCTCAGCTCTTCAAAAGACATTATGTTATCTGCACATGGCAAATATAAATCTTGAATCTTTTGAATCCCTTTTAAATTCCATACTTTAAATACAGCGTCCGCTCTTCCTGGTTTAAAATATTGATTACCCCATATTGGGCTAAATGGTGACAATAACTGTGGTTCTTTTAAATAATTTTTAGCTTCACACCATATTTTGATCATATGCTTTACAAATGGATTTTTAACTTGTTTTTGTAATTTTTTTGCCAAATCTGAGTATATGAATATGGGAAGAGGTAAAGGTAAATTGTATGATTCCATTTCAGTCCAGTGAGGGAGATCATTTAATGAAAAATAATATGTCATAGACCTCAGTTGTGCCGACCAATAATACAACATAAAATTTGGACATTTCAGACCTCCACGATCAAATGGTAAATATAATAAAGACAGACGTAATCTAGCCCTCCTGTTGTTCCATATAAATTCCACTAACTTTTTTTTAATTCTTGAGAATAAATCTAAAGGTGGTGGTAAGGGAATGTATTGAAATAAATAAAGTATTTTAGGTAAAATATTACTTTTAAGTATATTGATTCTCCTGATCATCGACATTGGTAGTGACATCCATCTCTGAATTGACTCAGTGATATCTGTCATTAAGGCTTCATAGTTGACACTGGTGACTGATTCTAGCTTAGGCATAATTTGGATTCCTAAATATTTAAACTGATTTACAACACTGAATTGATTTACCTCAGGGTCTGGGTAATTTCTCTGGGTCTCATTTAGCATTAATATTGAAGATTTAGTTTTATTTATTTTATATCCTGATATTTCCCCAAAATTCTTTATTAAATTCAACAAGGTCGGAATTGATTTTTTTAGATTCGACATAAACAAAATTATGTCATCGGCGTACAGGGAGATTTTATGTTCTGTTGGTCCAACTTTAATTCCATATATTTTTGAATGTAAACGTATCGCCATCGCTAAAGGTTCAATTGCCATAGTAAACAGTAAAGGTGAAAGTGGACAGCCTTGTCGACATCCTCTATTGATTTTTATTGATTTTGAAATATTGTTATTTGTTAGGATTTCTGCTGTAGCATTATTGTATATTATCTGAACCCATTTTATGAAATTATTTCCAAGTCCAAACCTTTGTAAGACTTCAAAAAGAAAGGGCCATTCAACTCTATCAAAGGCCTTTTCGGCGTCCAGTGATAGGAGAGCTGTATCCGGTGCTTCTTTATTAAAATAAATAATATTAAATAGTCTTCTTACATTATGGAAGCCTTGTCTTCCCTTTATAAAGCCATTCTGATCTCGATTAATAATATTTGGTAAAATTTCTTCCTTTTTCATTGTTAACATTAATAATTCTTTCTCCACAATTAATGAGTGCATAGTGAGCACTTACCCTTTGTGCGTCCGCGCACCACCAACTGCAGGAAAAAAGAAGTTAGATATGGGAAAGCAAAAAGAAAGAAGAAAAAAACTCTCCAGCTGCAACACCGGACAAAAAACGTTTCAAACAAAATTACACTAACACACATACACCAAACTTTAATCAAGATGAAACAAGCCGCTGAACAAACAAGAGGAATCCCCAGACCAGTGATACCAATTACACACCGGTAATCAGAACCACACAAAGCGCACTTAATAATTACCAGAAGAAAGGAAAAAAAAACCAATGCGCAATAAAACAAATACAGCGGACAGAATTTTAAGCTTCAACCTCAAAACTCACAATTTACACACTTGAAAAATGGAAAAAACAAGCCACTGAAGCAAAAATATTTGCACCAAACGTTGCAAAACAAATTAAATGAAACAATTAATTACACAACACAAAACTAACAGCAAATGGCAGAAAAAAATGTGTGCGTAATTTATTTGGACAAGCCCCCAATTTGTTATGACCTGGCTCTAGGCCATAACAAATGGAGGATGCACAAGTTAACTAAAAAGTGAAAAGTGTTTATTTACAAAAAGTGCAATAAACATGCAATAAACTAAAACAACAAGAGTCCAAAAGGGGTCTGGTGTGCCCAGGAGACGAGAGCAGCCCCAACCGCCAGCAGGTGACAGCCCTGCCAGCTGGCTTGACAGCTTCTCTTTTATGGAGCCGCTCATCAACACCTGCTGCCAATCAGCCACTCCACCAATCAGCTGATCACCTGAAAGAATAATGAGATACAGGTGCACAGCCCAAGTCTGAGGTGGCAACCGTCACATAACAAAGCTAGCAACATGTGAAACAGGGAACAAGCTAGAACTACAGGGGTAAAGGCAAGTAGGAAGGCTAGAGGCGAAGCGCCAAAGACCACTCCGCCGTTAGTCCCTTAATATAGTCACAGCGTGGTGACGTCATCTGTGCCTGCGTCACCATGTCCGTGACGTGCATGGTAGTACAGCAGTATGCCACAGGATGGTCACTACATTAGCCATCATCATCATCATCATCATCATAGCAGTCTGTCAGGGGCGACAATGACTGTTTCATTTAGGTCTGATCAGATTCCTCCATGCAGCTCTGTAATTCGCCTTCTGCTGCCAGGAACTCCTGACCTTGTTAACCCGGGCGACGTCCGAGCCGGTATGAGTTGCTGTCTGACTGACCATTTCATGAAACTGCTTGCAAAGTATTTGAGCACCGCTAGCTTTTGTTGGACTAGTGACACATTCTTGGCAGATGGAGGTATTATCAGTGGCAAGGACAGGCCAAAACAACCTGACTCCAGTATCTGTTGCAGTGACTGACCAGATGATAGGTTTGTTTATCTCCGCTCTTTGTGTAGTGCATGTTACGATGCACCGACTGGCCTTAAAGGAGCAAAAATACATAGACTTTTTTTTAATTTAAGAAGCACATTCTTTATCTGAGGATGTTAAAATGTGGAAATCTCAGTGGGGGAATGAAATTTGGTTCTCACACGGTTCCAGTTATCCTGCAGGTGTTCTTATTATGCTGTTTAATTTTTAAAGGAGACATTTTGTCTGTTGAGTCAGATGTAAATGGACATTTTGTAGCCCTTGTTATCCATATAAATGCACAAGAATTCCTTATCATAAATGTATATGTTATAATATCAAAGAAAAAATGATGGCTTACTTGATACTTCGGAACATCAACTTGACTTCTGGTTTTCTAAACAGCCTGATCTGCTAGTTGTGCTGGGTGGTGACTTTAATATGGTTTTAGATGAAAACCTGGATAGGTGGCCAGCTAGAAGTTACCCACCCAACAACTGATTAATTAATTTAATCCCAAAATTTAATTTAATTGATGGGTGGAGGGAAAATTTTCCTGGTGTGAGAAACTACACTTGGATGAACAAATCCAAAACTTATATGTCTAGATTAGATTATTGGTTGAGTCCTGATTCACTGAAGAACAACGATGTTAAATTTGATTTTTATCCCCACTAACACTCCACAAAGCAATATCTATTGTGCCAATATATCCCATAATGCAGTGCACAGCCAACGGAACAGTGAGAGAGCTTCACATCACAACATAAACTACCTTAAGGTATTTATATTAATTCACCAAAAGTGATTTAATACATATTTACTACAAATTACATGCAGGTATTCATTTTTTACACCGCGAAAACAAGCCCAGTAGTGCCTGAAAGCTGTTAATTTTATTGTTATATTGAGTTTACTATATAGTCCACTATATCTAAATCCACTATATAGTGAGCAAACAAGCAAGCATTTCGAACACAGATGAACTAACTCCAAAAGAGTGAGAGTTGGCAACACTGATTACACTGAAACTAAACAGATGTAAGGGCGGTCATTTTTTGTATTACCTTGATTGACATTAACTGTAGTGGTATATTTTAGTGGTCAAAACGGGGAGATTTATTACATCTTGAACAGCTGACTGATGTCTTCACTGAAACGATGGAGCTGCTGTTAGTCGCGATGATTCATCAGATAAAAAGGTCTCAAGTCTGATCCTACTGTTCTCTATTTTTTTCTCTGATAAAGTCTGGTGTCCACAAATCACTGCACAGACTGTTAGCATAGAGATAACGTGTGCTAACATCAGTTCAACTAAACTGTTAATCAGGCAGACCAGAAAGAAATACATCCTCAGGGGAGATGTGACCAAAATATGCCATCACCATGGTTTTCTATCCTTTTTTAGATAATAATTAGCTCATTTATGTGCAACAAACCATCAGAAGCAGTTTATAATCAGGTTTCTTACCTTGATTAAAACCCAATACCACTGCAGCGTCCTTAGGATTTAAAAAGCCTTTTTCCCCTCCATCTGGTAAAAACTGATCACTTCAACAGGAACTTGGATTTTACTTCCAACCAAATAAATCAAATAGATTTTTAAAAAATACTTGAACTCAACATAGTTTACCAAAAACAAAAATGTTTTTCAGCATTTACAACAGTGAAGCTGCATCACTTTTGAAACAAATGTCAGTGCTTCAGTATAAATGAATGTTTAAAAAAAAAAAAAAATCAATTCAAAGACCAGTACATAAAAATTATAGGATTGAAATAATGGGTAGCTTAAAACATTTAAAGGTGAAAAATTGGAATAAAATACATTACACATTAAAAATTTTAATAATGGAGCTATTCTTTTTGTCTTACGGGGGGGGGGGGGGCGGAATAAATCCATTATGACCACAGTTTGTTTAGCTTCAGTTATTAATTAAAATACTTTAATAGATTTGGAAAACAAAATGACCTCCAGAAGGATTTATCGATTATTTCTAGCACAACACTCATAAATAAGAGGCTCAAATCATTAATAAAGTTAAAACACTTTCACTGACAGTTTGTGTCTCAGCCTCTCTTGGTTGATTTTCTTCATCACCAATCCCCCTGAACACCTGGATCTGCTTGAACATTAAAACATTTCTTTCAGCTACACTAAACTTCATACATCCTAAACTGCTGTAAAAGGTTTTAAGTCAGGGGTCCTCAAATGTTTTTGTCAGGGGTCCACATTTTGTTTTTTCCAGTGTACCAGAGGTCCGGAGCAGTGAAAGCATGCTGCATGGGTGGATATTTCATTTTTATGTTGGGAGGAACAATAAACAGAACATTTTCTCCTGAGTAAATATTGAGGGGACACTATAAGTATTATTGTTGTCACTCACAAACCTATGAGAAAGAATGTACAAATGTACATTTATGGGGAAAAGTTGCAAATTTACAAGAAAAAAAGCCAAGTTTATGAGAAAGAAAATTGCAAATTTAAAAGAATCAGTTGCACTTTAGGGTTCTCATGCAGTGTGTTGAAACTCTAACTAAGCACCAAGTTAAACCTCAGTCAATGAAGACAGTCATAAGATTGACCATTTACATCCACACTTCTTCATTAACAGTTGGTGAAAACTTTTTTTTGTCTGTTCCCCTCCCTTTTCTTTCCCCCTCCACACACTTCCTTTCCCTCTTCCCAATCCTGTCGGCTCTTCCATGGGTAAAATAATTAAAATAAAGTATTAACCTTTTAACTGTCAGATTTCACGCGCCCCCAGTGGCATAGTGCAGCAACTGCGCCTGTCAACTGACTGACGTCCCCAGCTGTACTGAGGATTTATACTGATCTGCCAGTTCAGAAGGTGGCAGACACGTGATGGAGGAATCATGGCTGACACAGAATACACCAAAGAAAAAGAACTCATTATTATTATCCCTTTTTCCTTCTGAGCTTACAAGACCAATATGGCCGCCATTTATCGCCATGTATCATCACATAAACTGCTTCATACATGAAAAATTGCCACGGAATACAAACGAAATTGATGTGGGATAATCATAAGACTTTGTAGATGTGGGAGAGAGCACAAATGACCAACAGAATGCAAAATAACAACCACGATGGATGAAAACAGAGCAACCACGCCAGCCAGCGAGCCCCCCTTCACCAACAGTAAGTGATGAATTTCTTTGTTTCTTTACATTGTACTGATTTTGTGGTTCATACATTTTAAAGATAAGATAACAAAATGCCCCTATAGAAAAACAGTGTCAAAAAACCAAACCATTCTTTGTGTAAATATGTACAAAGTCCACTTTTGACTGAGTTATGTAATTTATATAGCTGCCGCGACATTATGCAAATTAGATGCATAAATTTATTCCTATCTGAAACTTTGGATCATATTCTACATCTTTCTAATTGACAGTAAGCCATTATCTCTTGCAACTTTCAAGTTATAGTCTTGGAAATCTGAACTATTTTCTTGACAAAAAATCTTTACCACTCTTGACGGGTTATGGTGCCAAACAGCGCCTGTGACAGTTAGAGAAGTTATTACAGGAGGAGTTTACAAAAATATACAATACATAGTTAGGTACTGTATAAGCGCCTCTTGGCAAAGTAAATCCGTTTTGACACAGTAAGGGTGACAGATCCCTGTTCTGCTTGCCTAGCTGCCTGACAGGACAAGGGGAAAAAAAACAGTTGGTGAAAACTGTGAAGAAAAATAATACAAAATATTCAGCCTTTGTGCTTTTAACAACAATTTCTCGTTAACCATGAATTCACATTACTATTGGCCCTTTTCCATTAGTGTCAATTTGGCCCAGTTTGGTTCGGTATGGTACGTTTTGTAGGCTCCATTAGGGAGTGTAACGGTTACAGTCACGATTTTTGGGACCTGCTGGACAGTGGTTCTAACCATGCTGTACCGACCCGAAAATGTGACGTAAAAACACTGCAGGCCACTGACTGGTCTGGGCGTAACGTCATGTGAGCGACGTTTGAGGCTGAGTTATGTCGAGCTGCCCTTTGCAAAGACTCATCTGTGAGCCAGCCAACAAGCGTCAGTATAACCAACAATGATAGAATGGCTTCACAGAAATCAGACCAACAGAAATCAACACCACCGTCCAGCAGAGTTTTCTGTGCCTTTCGGCTGATGAGAGAATCCAGAGGGAAGTAGACAGAGCCACCCGAAATGAATTTACGGCCGCGGGAGCACCCAATTTCAGCTGTTGAAAGCCGTGATATTAGGATATAGAGGATGGTGAGTGATGTGATATTATGCATCTTTTACATTATTTATCCCAGCAGAGGAAAGTTCACTTTGAACAGACTACAAAGTCGCCTCTTGTGCAAACAATGAGCTAGCTAGTTAGCCGTCAATGCTAACCCCGTGCTCTCCTTGTATTTTGCGCTTGTGTTGACAATATCTGATGAAATAAGCTAGTTGTAATCATGATTAAAATGGTGTTTTTTTACATGTTGCATGTACTTAAGTTGTGTGTATTTTCGTTGTAGAGTCCGACCAGCATCTGCTGTGACACCGGCAACGTATGGCACGACACAAGTGGTAAGTTGCACATCCCGTTATTTTTTTAGTAGTGGTGGACAGAGTACTGAAATCCTTTGCTTTTTAAGGTAAAGTATAGGTATAGTGCCAAAATTAAAGTAGCTGTTATGTTTTCCCCTTGCAGGGCATAAATGAGGCCACAATCGCCAGTAGTGAATTTGCTTATTTATTAAATAATTAAGAACAAAAGAACGTGCCACGAGGAGCAAAATACAAACAACTATAAACACGCCCTTGAGGGGGAATAACTAACTAACTAACTAACTAACCTGCACTTATATAGCGCTTTTCTAGTCACAAAGACCACTCAAAGCGCTTTCACTAATACTAACCCTCTATTCTAAGGGCTTATAGGAAACAGATATCTAGGGACAATTTAGAACAACCAATTAACCTAACATGCATGTCTTTGGATTGTGGGAGGAAACCGGAGCCCCCGGAGTAAACCCACGCAGCACAGGGAGAACATGCAAACTCCATACAGAAAGGTTCCAACTCCTGCCAGCCTGGGGATTCGAACCAGGAACCTTCTAGCTGTAAGGCAACAGTGCTAACCACTGCACCACCGTGCTGCAATAACGTGAATACGTTATTGCAGCACGTGAATAACGTGAGACATACAGTACAAATGCTCAAAATAACCATGAAAGGTAACTCACAAATAGCACAAGAGTCCGCAGTCCAAAAGTAGAAAGAAGACTGGAATCAGGGGTAGGGGATTCCAGCCTGAGTAGGGCGAGGTCGCAGAGAGGCAAGAACCTTGCTAGCGACCTTAAATAGTACACCGAAAAACACAAATACAAACAGGTGTGGAGAGAATGAAATCAATAAAGCACAAACAGCTGTGACAGGCCAGGAACAGACTGACAGGTGGAAGTCCTGCTGCGGTGCTGTCAAAATAAAAGCACAGTCATAAGGACAGATAAACATGACTAAATACATGCAGTGGGGTAAAAAAGTATTTAGTCAGCCACCAATTGTGCAAGTTCTCCCACTTAAAAGATGAGAGAGGTCTCCAATTTTCATCATAGGTATACCTCAACTATGAGAGACAAAATCAGAAAAAAAAAATCCAGAAAATCACATTGAAGGATTTTTAATGAATTAATTGGTAAATTCCTCGGTAAATTAAGTATTTGGTCAATAACAAAAGTTCATCTCAATACTTTGTTATATACCCTTTGTTGGCAATGACAGAGGTCAAACGTTTTCTGTAAGTTTTCACAAGGTTTTCACACACTGTTGCTGGTATTTTGGCCCATTCCTCCATGCAGATCTCCTCTAGAGCAGTGATGTTTTGGGGCTGTCGCTGGGCAACACAGACTTTCAACTCCCTCCAAAGATTTTCTATAGGGTTGAGATCTGGAGACTGGCTAGGCCACTCCAGGACCTTGAAATGCTTCTTATGAAGCCACTCCTTCGTTGCCCGGGCGGTGTGTTTGGGATCATTGTCATGCTGAAAGACCCAGCCACATTTCATCTTCAATGCCCTTGCTGGTGGAAGGAGGTTTTCACTCAAAATCTCACGATACATGGCCCCATTCATTCTTTCTTTTACACAGATCAGTCATCCTGGTCCCTTTGCAGAAAAACAGCCCCAAAGTATGATGTTTCCACCCCCATGCTTTACAGTAGGTATGGTGTTCTTTCTCCTCCAAACACGACAAGTTGAGTTTTTACCAAAAAGTTCTATTTTGGTTTCATCTGACCATATGACATTCTCCCAGTCCTCTTCTGGATCATCCAAATGCTCTCTAGCAAACTTCAGACGGGCCTGGACATGTACTGGCTTAAGCAGGGGGACACGTCTGGCACTGCAGGATTTGAGTCCCTGGCGGCGTAGTGTGTTTCTGATGTAGCCTTTGTTACTTTGGTCCCAGCTCTCTGCAGGTCATTCACTAGGTCCCCCCTTGTGGTTCTGGGATTTTTGCTCACCGTGCTCGTGATAATTTTGACCCCACGGGGTGAGATCTTGCGTGGAGCCCCAGATTGAGGGAGATTATCAGTGGTCTTGTATGGCTTTCATTTTCTAATAATTGCTCCCACAGTTGATTTCTTCACACCAAGCTGCTTACCTATTGCAGATTCAGTCTTCCCAGCCTGGTGCAGGTCTACAATTTTGTTTCTGGTGTCCTTTGACAGCTTTTTGGTCTTGGCCATAGTGGAGTTTGGAGTCTGACTGTTTGAGGTTGTGGACAGGTGTCTTTTATACTGATAACGAGTTCAAACAGGTGCCATTAATACAGGTAACGAGTGGAGGACAAGGGAACCTCTTAAAGAAGAAGTTACAGGTCTGTGAGAGCCAGAAATCTTGCTTGTTTCTAGGTGACCAAATACTTATTTTACTGAGGAATTTACCAATTAATTCATTAAAAATCCTTCAATGTGATTTTCTGGATTTTTTTCCCCTCATTTTGTCTCTCATAGTTGAGGTATACCTATGATGAAAATTGGAGACCTCTCTCATCTTTTAAGTGGGAGAACTTGCACAATTGGTAGCTGACTAAATACTTTTTTGCCCCACTGTACACTGAAAAAAGGATAATAATCAGGAGACCCGAGCACGGTACAGAACCGCACTCGGGATCATGACAGTAGCACAATTTCCACTTAATATGAAAGGGACTGAACTGAGATTTATTTGATTGTGTGAATATTAATTACAGAATAATTGAGAATGAATGGCACATGCAATAGTAGCCACTGTAAAATAAACCGTTTGTTTATTTATTTTTGGTCAGATCACTTGTGTGATCCTTTGCGTTATATTCATAATAGTGTATCTTACACTTTGGGGAATAGGAGTTGTTCAGTCACCATTATAATTTAGTTTATATGTGTAGTTTATAGTCTATCGTCAATAAACTCATGCAGTAACAGGACACGTTACAAATATCTGAGACCCATTGTAGTGCTTCCTTTTATATTTTAGCAATACAAGTACAAAACATTGCCCACACTTGAAGCCAGGGCGACACAGCGGTGACAGAGTGGTGGCTAAACTTTAATTAATAAAAATTACATATTTTGACTGAGCGACTCCAAACTCATGGATGCACACCCTCAGTTAAAGTACTAGATTCCATTCAACTGAAGGTATCAACTCATTCTGCTTGCTGAGGCCACAGTAAAAACAAATGATTTTAAACGTAACCCAGTCCTTGTAAAATCCAATTTACTGAAGCACAGCTATATGAAAACTGTGGTTAAATACAACAATGAAGCACTTTATTGTCACATTCCACCACTGGCTTTAAGCAACAAGTATATTTCCCAAATATGTTTTAAACTTGCTTGAATTAACCATCACCCACTTCTGTTTTTTGTCTAGGCAAGAGGAAACCGATCCACCCCTTAAACCCATTCTAGTTTTTTTTTTTTGGTTTTTTTACAGTTTAAATTTTGCACAGTCTAAATAATCTGGAATTTGCTGCTGATTGTAATAAACAATTTTGTGACTTGTGTGTTTGCGTCATGATTTTCTATTTTGTCTGTTAAAAGACCGGTGGGAAAACAGTCAACAGTACAAACCATTTATCAGTGACTTTGAAAATAATGGCTCATTTTGAAGAAAAAGTAACAAAAAACAATTATTGTATTTATTGAAGACCGTATTGTTGGATGTGCCAGTGCAGAAGACACTGCACACTTTAGTGATAGTACCAGTATATGGAGGAATTCTGGGCCATATTATCATCTGTATTTTCTAAAAATGGGTTAGGGCAGGGGTGTCCAATCATATGCCATGGAGGGCCAAGACCCTGCAGGCTTTACCTCCAACCAGTGTCCTCAACAGCCGATTCCACCGAATTTCTTCCACTGACTGCTGATCAGTGAAAACACCTGCTGAAGAGACTGGGTAGAAGAGAGAACCTGCAGGGTCTTGGCCCTCCATGACACAGGATTGGACACCCCTGAGTTAGAGTTTAATGGGATTTAACATTTTAACACAACCTGCTTTATGGCTCATAATTCTGTTGGCAAACTTATACCAAACCAAAAGTGATTTCTCAAACTGCTGGACTGCTCTTCGACAGCTTTTCCAATCTTTTAGTATTTAATTTATGTCACTTGGTGGTAACCTTCACACATAAAACAAAAATGGAGACACACCTGCAAAAAGTACAAAGGTTTATTGTCAAAATTCCTAGTGCTATACTAAATGAATACATGTATATATTTCACTGTTGATGCAGAGAATATATATTTATACAGTACATGTAGTCAGCAATACTCGATATGATATATATCCAGTAAATCCATGCATTTCTCCATGTAACCTTGTGACAGTTATTTTAATTGCTTTTAATCCTAGATCCATTTTGTTTTGGCTTAAAATGCATCATAATTGTTAAATATATCTGATAATACCTAACTCAGTACCATTTACCTGTTGAAATATATATTTTATGGCTAATATAACCCCATAACTACAACATGGCACCTGGCAATCAAGTTTTGGCAGCTGATCATGTTTTGTCACGACACCACCGGCTGGAGCAGGTAAATCCCATGACATCTCAACAGTCTCTCCATGGCTTTCACACAGATCAATTTATTGCACAGGAAGCTAAACATTTCTACAGACATTCTGAAGTTCTATAACCACTGCGCGTTCGTGAAGCTGGGGTGACATCTCACCACTGGGAACCTGTGTTGAACGCCCAGACCCACAGTTTGAAGCGATAATTTTGCCACAAGAGAGCTATCTGAAACACACACACACAGAATACATATTTTAGTACCTAACAGCGATAACTTGCCGACATTACAATGTAGTACGGCGGACTTAAAGCAAAGTAGCATTCGCAATCATTAGCTTACCTTTATATGTGATGTAGTTTGTATCCTCATGTCTTCCACTTTATGCTGCTCTATATGGTTTCCTAAATGCTCCAGTACTTTTCCAGAGTGTGTTGTCTCGCCGCCTATAGCCTTCTGCTCTTTTTCTGCCTTTACTCTGGCAAAAAAGCTAGAGACCGCAGTCATCTCATAACCTGCCATCTTGTGTTTTGCCTGGGTCTCTTGTTTTGCGTAATGGAAGGGTTGCGCCGCCTCCCTGTAACAAATCCCACCCACATCAAGCAGTACTCTGGTGTAATGGAAACACAAGCGGACCGAACTGAACTGTACCGGGCCAAACAGGTACTAGTGGAAAAGGGCCATATGTGCACTTAATTAGCATCATGTAGCTGTTTTCATATTTTTTTTTTTGCATGTTTTTAGCTGTAAATAAACATCCTTTTAAATCTCTAATTAAGTTACAATTTTTAACAAAACATCACAATTTATAGTCTTTAACATACAGTACTTAGCATTAAGTCAATGAACTTACAGCATTGTCTCTATGATGTTCGATAGTGGATGGTGACGGATTAAATTCAGAGCATGCACAACATGTCTGCCATACCTCTCAGGAGAGCCAGGAAAAAGACAGGAAGTAGCTTAACAGGATGTGATATCAACTAATGGCTCATTTCAGAATAAAATTACCTTTGCGAACAAATTCAAACTTTTACTGCAATCATTTAGTCTTTTAACTGAAATAAGTGAGATAAGATCAACTAAAGAAAAATACGGAACTAAAAACTAAACAATTGCTTTAAGAACATCACACTCCCCGCCTTGCCTCCATGAGGCCACTATGAATATTGGAGAGTCCAAAACATCTAAATCTATATCAGTCTTTGGGCAGAAGTAAAACCACTTCGGCAACTGGTCTCAGGAAAGTTTTCGGAGTACCCTGGTTGGTGGTCTTCACCTCTACCTTCCTTACAAGGCCGTCCTTTCCGGGCAAGGTGGTGGTGATCCTGGCCATTGGACAGCAGTTGCGAGTTATCTGCTTGTCTCTCAGAAGAACTATATCTCCAACTTGAAGATTCATGAGTGTTACAGTCTACTTCTGTATGTTTTGCAAGGTGGGCAAGTATTCACAGCTCCAGCGACTCCAAAACTGGTTTGCAAGAGCCTGGACTTGTCTCCATTGTTTTATGTAAAGATCCTTGTCTGTAAAGTCTCCGGGAGGAGGTGTAACTCCTAACTTCTGTGTAAGGAGCATTGATGGTGGAAGAATGAAGGGTTGTTGTGGGTCATGGTGGAAGAATGAAGGGTTGTTGTGGGTCTGAAGATAGAGGCAAGAGTGGTCTTGCATTCATGATAGCAGTGACCTCTGCCATTAGTGTGCAAAGTACTTCATGAGTTAGGTGAGTCTTCTGCTGTAGTAACATTGAATCGAGGATTCTTCTGGCAACGCTCATCCTGCGCTCCCAAGAGACTCCCATGTGGGAAGCATGTGGCAGATTGAATTTCCATCAGCATCCTTGATCACTCAAGTACCGCTGCACTGTTTTATCCATACCAAGCTCCTTGCATGCTCCAGCAAAGTTGGTACCACAATCAGACTGGAGTTGCTTTGCATGGCCTCTGAGTGCAAAAAAGCGGCTAAGGGCATTTATGCAACTAAGTGTCCAATGACTCAATCACTTCGATATGTACTGCCCTTGAACTGAGACAACTGAACAAAATAGCCCACCACTTACTCTCTGCATGCCCTCCTCTGGTTCATCTAGTTGTAACAAATCAAGGCCCAAAAGCCATCAACCCCCAATTACGAAAAGGAGGGACAAGCCTGAAGGCGTTCTGGTGGTAGGTTAGCCATGCACTATTCTTGCAGTTTCCCTTGTAGCTTGCAACATGTTATGCATTTGTGGAGAACTGAGTTGATCAGTGTTTTGCCACCCAGGATCCACAGACCTGCATTCCTAATTGCTCCTTCCATCAGATGGCGGTCCTGGTGTTTTACCTGCTCATGGTGATGTGTGAGCAGTAGAGAGATATGGCTATCCTTGGGCAGGATTATTGGATTCATTTCTGCAGGTGTTAGTTCGGAATACTTTAGCCGGCCTCCAACACATACGAGTTCATCCTCCAGGATTCGGTGAAGTTTCAGTAAGGGGCTGTTTCTTGGCACTGCTTTGTTGGATTGCAGGGCTAACAGCTCTCTTGAAAATGCTGCCTTCTGAGCTGCTTTCAGGATAACATCCTTTGCTTGGGTTATTTCATCAGCAGTACGAGGTAAGTGACATCTGAATGAATGAATGAATGAATCTTTATTTTGGATAGATTAGATTAGATTAAAATATTAAAAGAAAGGAACAGAACAGTATATCAAGGGGGAAAAAAATCCAACAAGGTTGAATTAAACAATAACTTCTCGGATTATACAATTCAACATAAGTTATCCGAAAAGGGTGATGGCTGAAGCCGCAGCTTACATTGCCCACCCATGTTCCATCTAAGAATTAAAAAAATAAATAAATAAATAAAAGTGATTACAAAACAAAACAAAGCTAAGACAAAACAAAACTAAGCAACCACACAACACAGACTGGATATGATAATTCTTATGTGATTTTGCATGTCGTTTTGTATATACAGTATGTTTGCAGTATTTCTTCCTTTAGTTTTTGTTTAAACTGTCCAAGCGTTGTACATGATTTTAATTCAGGTCCAAAAGCGTTCCACAGTCTTGACTCCTTGCACTGAGACAGTGTTGCTTGGTGGTAGTTCTCACTGAAGGTTTTTGAAATATACATGTTCCTCTGAAATTATATTGTTTCTCCCTTATTTGGGACAACTTTTGGATATTTGCGGGCAGTGATAGATTCTTCACTTTAAACATTATTACTGCAGTTTTAAAATCAACCAGATCTTTCAACTTGAGAGCTTTTAATTTAAGAAAAAGTGTGTTTGTTGGTTCCCTGTAAGCAGCTTTGTTTATTATTCCAATAGCTCTCTTCTGAAGCATAAAAACTGGATATATGTTTGTTTTATATGTATTTCCCCATACTTCAGTACAATACGTCATGTATGGGAGTATTAATGAATGATACAAAGTATACAGTGTGGGTTGATTCAGCAAATATTGGGATTGATTTTGATATTTTACCTTTAATATAATTAATATGCGACTTCCAACACAGCAGTTGATATTTTTTTCTACAAATTCCACTGGAGCAAATGCAGTTGTCCTCTTGTGTCTGAACTCATGTTGTTGCTCACACAATAAATTATTCTTCATTATAAAGCTGTCAGTTCTGTCAGAATATTTTTTTGAGTATCTTTGAAAATTGCGGCAATAGTGAAATAGGCCTATAGTTTGAAAATTCCCCTCTGTCACCCGTCTTGTATATCGGAATTACTTTGGTTATTTTCATTGCATTGGGAAATATACCTGTTTGGAGAGCCAGGTTACAGATATACGTCAGTGGCTTCACTAAGCATTCGATGATAGTTTTGACTAAAAGCATGTCAATACCATCACAATCCATAGAGGCTTTACTTTTAAACGATTTAACAATTTCAATGAGCTCTCTCTCATCTGTGTTCTTTATGGAGATGGAGTCTTTTATAGCAATGTTTTTGCTTATTGTATCACCTGTACGTGCCGTAATGGGTATTTCTCGAGCCAAATTAGGACCGATGCTAACAAAAAATTTATTAAATTCATCTGCAGGTGAGACTGCATTCACACTCTGAGTCGATTTTTTTTTTTGAAAGACTGGTTGGGTACCTTGTATTTCTGTTTTTATTTCCAAGAATATTAAGTATTGTCCATGTACGTATTTTTAGTGTTATCTCTGTTTTTCTCCAGTTCTTTACTGTAATAGTTTCTTTTACTACATCTCATTATAAAACTTATTTTTGTATGTTTTATTCCGCTGCTCTGCTTCTTTTGTCCTTTTCTTTAGAAAAGCTGTATATAGTGAATCTTTCTTTTTACATGCTTTTTGTAACTCTTTGGTTAACCATGGCTTGTTGACAAATTTCTGTTTAAGCTTTCTCTTTACTAATGGACAATTTTTTTCATAAAGAGCGGCTACAATGTTCATGAATGCATCGTAGGCTTCATTTACATCTGATACATAGACTTTTGTCCAGTTTTGCTTCAGCAGGTCTTCTTTAAAAGAACTGATTGCATTTTGTGATTTCTATCTGAAAGATTTTAAAGTTTTTTCTATATTGGCCCCCGTGTGGCCATGAATAAGTACAAAGACTTTTCAGATGGTCACTTATGTCATTTATCAATAATCCACTATTTTCTTAATATTAATCCTCTAACTGCCAAGATTAAATGGACGGGTCACACCCCCCCCCATCCCCCAGTAGCACAGCGCAGCAACTGCACCAGTCAACTTATTGACGTCCCCGGCTATACTGAGAATTTGTACTAATCTGTATGTGGGGTTTTCTGGTTAAAAAAAAACTTTCCGGGGAGCTGCAGCGGCTGAGAAAAAATGAGTTCTGCCGGGGGGCTGCCAAATCCTCCTTAGGTGCGGAGCACAATCCTAAAAGAACCCAGGGTAGGCGGTCGACCCAATTTGTGTCCATGAGTGAAGCTCTGAGTGCTGCTTTAAGCAACCTATGAAAATGCTTGCATAACCCGTTATCTTGGGGGTTGTACGCGGTAGTGTGGTGAATTTTGAACCCCAGGCTCTGGGCCATCGTGGGCCAGAGTTCCGAAATGAATTGTGGACCCCCGTCGAAAGTGATGTCTGATGGGGATCCGAACCATGCAACCCAAAAAACAAAAAAGCACGAGCCACTTCTGCGAACATGGTAGAAGCCAGCAGGACCACTTCAGGCCAGCGTGTGGTGTGGTCCACGATTGTTAAAAGGTGTGTGAAACCTTGCGATGGCGGGAGGGGTCCCACCAAATCCACGTGGACGAGTTCGAGCCTCCTGGCCAGGATTTGGAATGGCTTGAGGGGAGCTCTGGTGTGCTTGTGCACTTTGGCCTGCTGGCATGCGACGCAAGCTGTAGCCCACTCCTTTACGTCCTTGCGCAAGCACGGCCAGACGAATATCGCCCCCACTAGCTTCACTGAAGCACGCACTCCTGGATGCAAAAGGGAGTGGACCGACAAAAACACGACGGCACCAAGAGCTCTGAACCACCGGGTCCAGGGGGCCAGTGGAGACATCACAGTGCAAGGGAGGGCACCCTTCTTGTACCACCCTGCTCTCCAGCCTTAACCCAGTAGGTGCAGACTGGAGCGCGCAAATGTTCGCGTTCCTGGCTTGCTCCGCGGCCATCGCAGGGAAATCTATTCCCATGTAGACCGGGGTGACTAACGCGCATGGCAGACAATCGGCCACGAAGTTGAGCTTACCGGCAACGTGTTGAATGTCGGTTGTAAACTCCGAGATTGCGGCCAAATGTCATTGCTTCCGGGCTGGCCACGGTTCCGAGACCTTGGACATCGCGTATGTTAGTGGCTTATGGTCCATGAACGTGGTGAACTTGCGCCCTTCTAGCCAGAACTGGAAATGGCGTGTCACCAGGTGTAGAGTCTACAACTCCCTGTCAAACGTGCTGTATTTGTGTTTGCTGTCTCGCAAAGTCTGACTGAAAAATGTGAGCGGCTGCCACAAACCGGAGATGTACTGCTCTACCACTGCTTCTATGGCAACATCAGATGCGTCCGTAGTGAGCGCCATCTGTGCTGACGGATCCGGATGAGCTAGCAACGCAGCATCTGCAAGCGCTGTTTTGGCATTCGTGAAAGCCTGGACTCGCTCAGGAGTCCAGTCGACATTTTCCGAGGGCTTGTTTTTTTTCAGCACAGCATGCAATGGCTGCATCAGCTAGGCTGCCCGGGGAAGGAAACGGTTATAAAAATTGACCATTCCCAAAAACTCCTGCAGGGCCCTCATGGTCCGCGGATACAGAAAGTCTGACACGGCGCACACCTTATCCGGTAGCGGAATCGCGTCCTCCGGCGAAATACGGTGGCCCCCCCCAAAAAAAAATCAATCACAGGAACACCGAACTGGCACTTCACTGGGTTAACTATAAGCCCGTGCGCTTTTAACCTCTGGATAACCGTCTTGAGATGGGTGATGTGCTCCTTCTTGGATGCGCTAGTTACCAGAATGTTGTCTAAGTAGACAAAAACAAACGACAAGTCGCAAAGCACTGCATCCATCAACCTCTGGAAAGTCTGTACCGCGCCTTTTAATCCAAACGGCATGCGTAAAAACTCAAAAAGGCCGAAAGGAGTTATTACCACTGCTTTCGGAACATCTTCTGTGTGCACCGGGACCTGATGGTATCCGCGGGCCAGATCCACTTTAGAAAAAACACGCGCCCCGGCCAGGTGCACGGAAAAATCCTGGATGTGCAGAATGGGATAACGATCGTGTTCCGTGGCGTTATTCAAATGCCAGAAATCGGCGCATGGTCGTCATGACCCGTCGACTTTAGGCACCATGTATAGCAGGGGTGCCCACGGGCTGTTGGAGCGCCTGACGATGCCCAACTACTCTAAGTTGGCAAACTCCTCTCGCGCACTGGCCAGTTTAGCTGCATCCAAGCGCCGAGGTCACGCGAACACCAGCAGGCCTTTTGTCGTTATGAAGTGTTCGACCCCGTGTTCCGTTATCGTAGCCAAAAAAGTCGGGACTGTGAGTGATGGGAACTGTGTGAGCAAATGCTGGTACTTACCCCCTGGACCTATAACGTTAGCCAGTATTGTCGACCCAGCTCCCCGAGCTGTACAGGGCAGTGAGGTAAAAGAGATGGCATCCACTAATCTCCTATTAGCGACATCAACTAACAACCCATAAGCACATAAAAAAATCTGCGCCTAAAATGGGGGCAGAACATGCAGCTATCACAAAGTCCCACTGAAAGTTGTGTCCATGTAAGCATATCGTCAGTGTCAGCTCGCCAAATGTCCTGATGGTGGATCCGTTGGTGGCCGTGAGCTCGGGACTGCTGCCCCCTGCTACCCTGTCTGCGTTGACCAGCAGGATAAGGCTCTTCTGGGAGCCAGAGTCCACCAAAAACCGTCTCCTCGAACGTGTGTCCATGACATATAGCAGTCTGTTCCTGTCGCCATCGGTTTCAGCTGCAACTGAATTCCGAACATGCTGTCTTCCCGGCTTCTTGAATTGGCATGGCGACAGGCAGCGTTGGGCATTCGAGCCAAAACGGCGATGATAAAAACAGATCACCCCATTCTTTCCTCTCCTAGTGTCCGTCCCGGCTACCACCAACAGCTCCTCGACCTCGCTGGAGTCCCTCATGGATGCTGGTGCCACTGCCTGCATGCTGAGAGTTCTGGTCACCAAAATGATGCGGTCCACTTCCTGCCAGGGCGCGGTAGTCCTTAGCAACCAGCCACAGCAAGTTGGCCAGGATCGCCCTCGCTGTAGCAGTTAGGTTCCTGAGGAACAAGTGAGTGAACAGGAAAGATTCATTGTCCTTCCCCCAGCGCCACCATGCTCTCCATGAGCTCTACTGCTGATCTGTCACGTAACTCCAAACACATTAGGAGTCTGTCTGCCCTCTCACTGTCAGATAGGGTATAGCGCTGGAGAAGCATCCTCTTGAGCTCTTCATATTTTCTTTGGGCTGGCAGCTCCTGGAGCAGGCTCGTCACCTGTTGCGTGGCGCGCGCATCCAGCGCAGCGACAACGTAGTAATACTCGGTATTGTCCGTTGTTATCCCGCGGAGTGCGAACTGGGCTTCTATGTGCAAGAACCACGCGGTCGGGTTGTGAAGCCGAAAGTCTGGGACCAATGTGGAGAAAGGAAGCAGGAGAGGCAACAAGCTGATGACATATGAACTTTATTCCTTCTCCAACATACAGTACAATAAAAAGAGCTCCCGGGTCTTTGTGCATTCCTCTTCTATACTTTTAATTCCATGCATTGAGACCCGGCACTTCTGACAATAATACATTATTTGGAACAAAGACCTGTGTGGCACATTAACATAATGCCGGCACCGCTCCTCACACCCTTCTCCCTTCCAGCGGCTCTGGCGGTTCCTCCTCCCCCCAGGGGGGGTGCATAGTCCATACTGTCCCATCTGCCCCCCCCCCCCCCCCCCCGGTGGCACTTTCTCCTCCCATCCATTGTTCCCCCTTATCCCAGCTGCCTTCTCTGGGTGGAGAATCCCCCACCCATGCCACCACAGTGTTTTCTTATCCAGAATTTTGATGAATTGTTCATACAGGGATTCCAAGGGTTTCAGAACTGCATACATCTGAAGTTTTATGTCATTTTCACATACTGATAGCAAATCATTAATATACAAAGTAAACAGGAGTGGGCCTACAATTTAACCTTGTGGCACTCCCATGAGGTATGCTAGAGCTTGGAATTATTGAAGCTTCTAGGAAAAAGTGGTGCAGCCCTGTAGTTTTTGTGCCAAAGAATAATGGTTCTTTGAGATTCTGTATTGATTTCAGATATCTGAATAGCATTTCTAACTTTGATCCATATCCAATGCCCAGAACTGATGACTTGTTGGACAGAGTTGGAAGAGCAGAATACGTCATGACTTTACGCTTGAGCAACGGCTATTGGCAGGTGGCATTGTCACCACAGGCAAAGGAGTACCGAACTTTCAAGACACCCTTTGGTATGTACCACTTCAATGTCATGCCATTTGGCCTCCAGGGGGCTCCAGTCACTTTTCAAAGATCGATGGCTCCTGTGTTGACAGATGTGTCAGACTTTTCAACTGCATACCTGGATGATGTGGTGTACAGTCACTCCTGGGAAGAGAATGTGACGTCTTCAGGAAGTACTACACCATATTAAAGTTGTGTAAGTGTGTTGTGGCCTATAGAGAAGTGGAGTACCTAGAATAGGTCATTGGATTTGATAAAATTAAGCCACAAGTGGGAACAATTGAAGCCATTCCATCATTCCCTATTCCTAGTACTAAAAGGTCAGAAGTTTTGTGGGTTTTGTTGGATGGTACTGCAAGTTTGCTCCCCATTTTGCAGAGAGAGGAGCTGTATTGAATGACCTCACAAAGAACTTGGCTCCTAACAAAATGTGCTGAACAGAGGAGTGTCACAGGGCATTAAAAGATCTCAAGGAAGCAATCTGCATTCAGTCTGTGCTCCACAGCCAAGAATTTGATAAACAATTCATTCTTTAGACAGACTCATCAGGAGTAGGCCTTGGACCAGTTCTGCTACAGGAGACCCATGGCTAGAGGAGACCTGTGGTGTTTTAGCCTAAAGTTATTGGACAGAGAAACAAGATACTCAACTGCTGAAAAAGAGTGCCTTGCAATGAAGTAGGCCGTTGAGTCTCTAAGGTATTACCTGCTTGGACGATCCATCATGGAGACTGATCATCGCGCCCTGCAGTGGCTCAATCAGATGAAAGACACCAACACACACATTGCAGGGTGGCATCTCTCCTTACAACCTTATAATTTTACAGTCCATTATAGGCCAAGGAAGTCTAATGTAATAGCAGCTTGTTTGTCTAGGCTTGCAGAATAGGATGGTATGGTACCTCTTTTTGGTGAGAGGGTAGGTAATGTAACAAAGAGGTCCTTTGTTACTTATGAAAATTGGGTTTTAGATATTTTGGGCACTTTGCACTTTAAATAAGCATTTCCATGTGAATAACTTTAATACAACAGGTCTGAATTATTTGATATTTTTATAACATTTACACCACAGTTGTCCTCAGTATTTATTGAACATTTTAAAACATTCTGTTTTCCAGGCTGGCAGGAAATTTGATTGGCAGCACCTGCAAGAAAGTAGATGTTAGTGATGTTACGCTCAACTCCACCCACTCGACACTGATTCGAGCAATATATAGTGGAAGTGTCATGAGCAGTGCATCAAGTGTGGTTTCAGCACGCCCAGTTGTCATAAATCAGACTTTCAAGGGCAGACTGAAGACTCCAAATGCAAGCTGTGAGTTTTTGCACATTTAACAACAAGAAACACACTACACTTACAAATAAAGTAGAGGCACACGGCTTTATGCTGGAGGAGAATGGGGCTCAGGTCTGGAGGGGAAAGACGGAGTCACATCTGAAGGAAACGGGGCTCACGTTAGGGGAAAAAATGAAGGAATAAAAATTACATACCAGACAGAGCGCACCCATTCATGCTCCACAGATAAACACTGTTACACATAGAACAAATCCAGAAGGCTGCCACAAGGAGTGAGCCATGCAGCAGCCTTTAAATAGGGGCAAACAGTTGATCAATAGGTGTGGGTACATGAGTGCGGAAATAATCAGACCAACACTAAACAGCTGTGACAGCCTGCGAACGGGGTTTGACAGGAGGAAGTTACGTGGTGACTGTCAAAATAAAAGCACAACCCAGAAACCCAAAAACAGGAGAAAAAAAAGCTATCAGGAAACTCATAAACAAAGACAGAGACTAGATAACAATGAATGACCAGACTACTACCTGTAAAATAAAAGGAAACTAGAGTGAGGATGAGGAAGGCTCTTAGACAAATATAAAATCCAAAACTGGATAACCATGAAAACAAACTACAAGAATCAGACTATAACGACAAAACTAAGAAAACAAGACAACTCAGAGACAAATAACAACCCAGAGAACAAAATACAGAAATGCATGAAAATACCCAAACTAAGATAAAACAGATGACACACAATTATATCTGTCAATGAAGCCAGATGATAGTAATCAATTGGCCAAGTTAGAAGCCTGTCTTAAGGAAATCAAAGCTTGGATGACTTGTAATTTCCTGCTATTAAATTCAGATAAGACTGAAGTCATTCTTGTTGGTCCAAAAAACCTTAGAAATTCCTTTCCAAATCAAACTTTCAGTTTGGATGCGGTTTCTCTTTCTCTTAATAGCTCTGTGAGGAACCTTGGAGTTATTTTTGATCAGGATTTGTCCTTCAATTCACATATTAAATTTGTTTCTAAGACTGCCTTCTATCATTTGCGTAATATTGCCAAGATTAGGAGCATCTTGTCTCAGAGTGATGCTGAGAAACTGATCCACGCTTTTGTTAGCTCGAGATTAGATTATTGTAATTCTTTATTATCAGGCTGTCCTAAAACATCTTTAAAAAGTCTTCAGCTGATCCAAAATGCTGCAGCAAGAGTTTTAACAGGTACTAGAAAGAGAGATCATATCTCTCCAGTTCTGGCCTCCCTTCATTGGCTTCCCATAGAGTTTAGAATTAAGTTTCAAATCCTTCTCCTTACTTACAAAGCTCTAAACAATCAGGCTCCTTTTTATTTAAAAGATCTGATACTACCGTATTATCCTAACAGAGCACTACGCTCCCAAAATGCAGGATTACTTGTAATACCTAGAATCTCCAAAAGTACAATGGGAGGCAGAGCCTTCAGTTATCAAGCTCCTCTCCTGTGGAATCAGCTGCCAATCTGGATTCGGGAGTCAGACTCGATCTCTGTTTTTAAGAATAGGGCTAAAACCTACCTTTTAGATATAGCCTACAATTAGGGAGGGATCATGTGTTTCTGAACCCTCCCTTAGTTATGCTGCTAATAGGTTTAGTCAGCCGGGGGACCTCCAGTAATGCACTGGGCCTCACTCCTTTCCTCACTCTCTATGAAATATTTTTTTTTTGCTGGTCATTAACATCTGTTTGTTCTCTCCCATAGATTGAGTCCCCATCGTGCTGTTTGCTCTCTACATGTCTGTTCTTTTCTTCTTCTCTATCCCCTCACCCCCCAGCCAGTCGCAGCAGATGACTGCCCCTCCCTGAGCCTGGTTCTGCTGGAGGTTTCTTCCTGTTAAAAGGGAGTTTTTCCTCTCCACCGTCGCCAAGTGCTTGCTCACAGGGGATCGCCTGATTGCTGGGGTCTTTCTGCAACTGTGGGGGTCCCCCCCTACAGTTGATAGTGCTATGAGATGACTGTTGTTGTGAAATGGCGCTATATAAATAAAGTTGAATTGAATTGAAAAACAGGGAACAAACAAAAGAACTCAGATAACCATATATACTGTATCAAACCATAATGAATACAAAATAAACAGATGCAAAAATACAGAGAAATGATCAGAACAAGCTTAAAGGCTGAGCACGGCTCCCCTCTTGTGCTCAGAATCATGACAGTCATATGACCGTAGCAAGCGAGGCCTCATTATGTCGGTCACATCAAGTGACTTGAGGGCTTGTGGGAAATTTGAAAAGGAATTAGTTGTTTTTTTTTTTTTTTTTGCCTTGTATTGTTTGTTGCTGCCATCCAATTTTGAATAGACTGCGGTGACCCACCACAACCTACGGGACAGGCAGAGCGCTCAGCTTGAGCAATTAACAGAACAATGAGATGTATGGACTGATATCAATATGTAGATGTGCCTTGCAGCCTCCCTTGTCCTACAGCTCCGGAGCAGAGAGGAATTCCAGCGCCAGTAATCCTGCTATTGATATGTGTGACTCTCATGTAAATGTCCCATGTGTGGGGAGCGTGAAATAACGAAGCTGAATTGGTTCTTAATTCAGGTTTTATTCAAGCACTTCATCCCCAGCCTTCTCTCAGGAACAAAAGAGGAAGAGCTGCATCAGACCTTCACATTTATACCTCTCACACAAAGGAAGAATCACATATCCTTGTCAAAACCCCCTATTGACATTAACTCCCCCTCCAGTCTCTCAGTCCTCCACCTGTCTCCCAGGAGGTCGGGAAGTCCTTTCAGCCCCTTGCCGCCGTACCTCCGTCCTCTTGTTGGTAACCGCAGGTGGTCCAGACATATTGTTCCATTCAGGACGTGAAGTCAATCCACACATGCAATCTCCAGCATCCCCTTAATGCTTATGCATATGTAGGCAAAAATACATGGGCTACATAACCCCCCCCCCCCCCAAACGTCGAAGAATGGACAATATATTAAAATTCAGAGAAGATGTTAATATCAACAGCACAGTCTATACCACATGACCACATCAAAAATCAGTGATAACATCAATAGCATAGCCTATACCACATGATCACATCAAACATCAAACGCCAAACAGTCAGTCTGTAGTTAATATCAACAGCACAGTCTACACCACATGATCACATCAAACATCAAACACCAAACAGTCAGTCTGTACGCCGTCTGGGCTTCAACCGTCTTCCGAATCTGCTGTAAGCAGGTCTCGGCATCCCTGCGGCGCCGTCCTGCAAAGAATTTGCTGACTGAGGAAGAGAGTGGTTATTTGATCCCTGCGGGGGCTCCAAGACGCATTCCCTGGGGGGTCTGCCACGTCGAGGTGCCCTCGCTACCCGTACAGACTCGTCGTTCATCACAAAAGCAGGCTTTAGTCTGTCAATACTGACTGTCTCTTTTCTGTCCCCCAAATCTAGCACAAAATACTTATCACCTGTCTCCAGCACTCTATATGGCCCATCATATGGCTGTCGGAGGGTTGGTCTTAGAGCCTCGTGCCTGACAAAAACGAACTCAGCATTTTTTAAAGCTTTGGGAACAAAAACGCGCGGAAAAGTGTGATGAACGGGGCCCGGGAGCATGTCCGCTCCCGTGCCGATCAGTGGTCCAAGAGCCGGGAGGTGTCCCGGTTCCGGATGCTCTGGTAGAAACTCACCGGGCAGCCTGAGAGGTTGTGCAAAAACTAACTCTGCTGGGGAGGCATTTAAATCCTCCTTAGGCACAGAACGCAACCCTAATAAAACCCATGGAAGTTTGTTTACCCAATCTGCATCCGTCAGTGAGGCCCTGAGGGCTGCCTTCAAAGACCTATGAAAACGCTCGCACAAACCATTAGCCTGAGGGTGATAAGCGGTAGTGCGGTGAATTTTCGCTCCTAAGCTGCTGGCCATTGCTGACCACAGCTCAGAGACAAATTGAGGCCCTCTGTCGAACGTAATATCCGATGGGACCCCGAAACGCGCTACCCAGGCCGTCAAAAAAACGCAAGCCACCTCTGCGGCCGTGGTCGATGCCAGTGGGACCACTTCCGGCCAGCGTGTGGTTCAGTCCACCATTGTCAAAAGATGTGTGAACCCCTGCGACGAAGGTAGGGGGCCCACGAGGTTGACGTGCACGCGGTCGAATCTCTTGGCCAGAATGTGGAACGGTTCTAAAGGGGCTCTTGTGTGCTTATGAATTTTGGCCCGCTGACAAGCCATGCAGGTCCTTGCCCACTCTTTCACGTGCTTGCGCAGGCACGGCCAAACAAACTTCTCCGCTACCATTTTCACAGAAGCGCGCACCCCTGGGTGTGCCAGGGAGTGAACCGAGTCAAAAACACGGCGGCGCCACGCGGCCGGAACTACCGGGCGTGGCCGCCCGGTTGACACATCACAGATTGGGGGGGTGCACCGGCTTGCAAACACCTGCTCTCCAGCCTTAACCCTGTTGGTCCAGACTGGAGCGCGCGCACATCCACATCTCTGCCCTGCTCCGCTGCCATGGCTGCGTAATCTATCCCCACGTGAACTGGGGACGCATGCGCTTCCGCACTGCTATTTTGCTTCGCGGCTGCCGTAGTATAATCTCCCCCTTCGCGTGCCGGTGCTGTGGCCGCGCGAGAGAGGCAGTCTGCTACTATGTTGAGTTTACTTGCTACGTGCTGAATATCAGCGGTAAATTCCGAAATTGCGGCCAGCTGCCTCTGCTGCCGGCCCGACCACGGATCTGAAATTTTGGACATCTCGAAAGTGAGCGGCTTATGGTCAACAAAAACGGTGAAACGCCGACCTTCCAGCCAGAACTGGAAATGGCGGATGGCCAAATGGAGCGCTAACAGCTCCCTGTCAAACGTGCTGTATTTTCTCTTAGCTTCGCTCAAGGATTTGCTGAAGAATGCTAGCGGCTGCCAAACACCGGCAACGTGCTGCTCTATAACTGCCCCTATGGCCAAATCTGATGCATCGGTAGTTAGCACGATGCGGGCCGATGGGTCCGGATGAGCTAGAAGCGCGGCTTCAGCCAAGGCTTTTTTTACCTCCGTGAACGCACGGTCCCGCTCCGGGGACCACTCGTTTGTATTGGAGGGTTTTTGCTTTCTGAGCGCAGTGTATAACAGCTGCATGAGCTGCACTGCGTGGGGTAGGAAGCAGTTATAAAAATTTACCATTCCTAAAAATTCCTGCAATGATTTGACCGTTTGTGGTCGGGGAAAATCTGCTACTGCACGCACCTTATCCGGCAGCGCAACTGCCCCTTCTGGGGACACGTGGTGGCCCAAAAAAATCGATCTGCGCGACGCCAAACTGGCACTTGGCTGGATTAATTATTAAGCCGTGCTCTCCCAACCTCCGAAAAACCGCAGTGAGGTGTTTTTCGTGTTCTTCCTCTGAAGTACTGGCGACCAAAATGTCGTCGAGGTAAACAAACACGAATGGGAGATCACGTAACACGGCATCCATCATGCGTTGGAATGTTTGTGCAGCGCCTTTGAGGCCAAACGGCATGCGCAAAAACTCAAAAAGTCCAAAAGGGGTTATAACCGCTGTTTTAGGAATGTCCTCCGGCCGGACTGGAACCTGATGGTAGCTGCGAACCAGGTCTATTTTAGAAAAAATGCGTGCCCCCGCTAAATGCACTGAAAAATCCTGGATGTGTGGGATGGGGTAGCGATCGTGTGCCGTGGTGTTGTTTAGCCTGCGGTAATCGCCACAAGGTCTCCAGGAGCCGTCGGCTTTCGGGACCATATGCAGCGGCGAAGCCCATGGGCTTTTTGAACGGCGAATAATGCCCAGCCTCTCTAGGCTGGCGAACTCCTGGCGCGCCATGGAGAGTTTAGCAGCGTCCAGGTGCCGAGCTTTCGCGAAGACGGGGGGGCCAGTTGTAGTGATGAAATGCTCTACCCCGTGTTTCGCAACTGTTGCCGAAAATGTGGGAATCGTGAGTGCTGGAAACTGGGTGAGTATTGTGTTAAACTTACCGCCTGCTGTGGCGACGTTGGTCTGCACTGGTGGCGGGGACACTCGAGCTGCACAGGGAATAGAGTAAAAAGAGAGTGCATTTACCAGCCGCCTATTGGCAAGATCAACTAACAAACCATGTGAGCACAGAAAATCAGCACCTAACATGTTGAAACTCACCGCCGCTATGACAAAAGTCCATTCATAAGTGCGGCCATATAGGGACAGAGACAAAGTCCTTTCCCCGTAGGCGTTGATGCTCGAGCCGTTCGCCGCTGTTGCCCCGTTTCCACGGGGGCCAGCCACCCGGTCAGCATAGGTTGGGGTGATGAAACTCACTTGGGCTCCGGTGTCTATAAGGAACTGCCGCCCGGAGCTCGTATCTGTGATGTATAGCAGCTTATTTCTTTCGCCGAGAGCCGAAGCTGCTAACAATTCTCGGTCCTGCCATTTCCCGACTTCTTGAAGTTGCACGGTGGCACACACCTGTGCGCCCTCTCTGCGAACCGCCGATGATAAAAGCAGAGATCCTCTCCTCCGCTGCGTCGGGGCTGTGCCTCTGCCGCTGGGCCATCACCTCTGCCGCGTCGGGGCTGCGCCGCTGCCATTGTTGGTAGGCTCGGCTCGGCTGTCTCCGGCTCGTCGCTGCCTCGGGTCGCCACCGTGGTCGCCTGCTCGCCGCAGGAGCTGAGGAGCCTCTGCGCCTCTTGGGCCAGGTCACGGAAATCTTGCTGGGTGTCACAACGCATGCTGGACAGCGTTCCTCTCATATGCGTCGGGAGGTTAGTCAGGAAGATGTACTTAAAGAGGAAATCGTCGTCGTCTGACCCCCTCAGCTGCAGCACGTCCTCCATCAGGAGCGACTGGCCTGTGATCTCCTTGGTTGAGCATAGCCAGGAGCCTCCTAGCCCTCTGTTCGGCTGAGGGCGTGAAATACTTGGTGAGGGCAGCCTTCAATCTGCCGTATTTGTCTTCGGCGGGTGGCTGCTGTACTAAGCTCCGCACGCATCGAGCTGTGCGGTTGTCGAGTCTAGCGATGACGTGGTAGAACTTAGTGTCATCCGCCGTTATGCCTGCGAGCGTGAACTGTGCCTCCGCCTGGAGGAACCACGAGTCTGGGTTGTCCTGCCAGAATTCCGGCAGTTTGACGGCGATGGCGCTCGCTAGGGCAGACTCCAATGAGTCCTGATCGTGGAGAGCATTTCCAGGCATTCTTACACGTCACTGGTCACCAATGTGGGGAGCGTGAAATAACGAAGCTGAATTGGTTCTTAGTTCAGGTTTTATTCAAGCACTTCATCCCCAGCCTTCTCTCAGGAACAAAAGAGGAAGAGCTGCATCAGACCTTCACATTTATACCTCTCACACAAAGGAAGAATCACGTATCCTTGTCAAAACCCCCTATTGACATTAACTCCCCCTCCAGTCTCTCAATCCTCCACCTGTCTCCCAGGAGGTCGGGAAGTCCTTTCAGCCCCTTGCCGCCATACCTCCATCCTCTTGTTGGTAACCGCAGGTGGTCCAGACATATTGTTCCATTCAGGACGTGAAGTCAATCCACACATGCAATCTCCAGCATCCCCTTAATGCTTATGCATATGTAAGCAAAAATACATGGGTTACACCATGCATTCATGCTGTACTGTGATGCTAATATGCCATGCATGCATTGTCTGTGACTGAGTATATAAGCTGACTGTATATGCCTCACTAGAGCTCTCTCATGTGCTTGTTGCTGACTTCGAGACGCAGGGCTCACTCCAGCGCGCTGCCACAGCGCTGAGTGAGCCTCGTGATGGAGGATGAATAAAGCACCCTTTTAACCTTCAGTTCGCCGTGTCCGCCTGCACTTATTTGATCCTTGCCTCCACACTGGTAACCCTTATTCGTATCCTCCACAAGTCCTCGGATGGCCAAATGCACAAAAAAAAAAAGAGAAGAGTATTCAGATTTTTTTTAGGACTTCCACTCAGATGCAGTTCTGACACTCAGTAAGCAGATGGCACTCTTTATTAAATGTTTCATAACACTATGTTAATCAAAGCTATTGTCTCAAAGTTGCTCATTGTTTCATAAGGCCTCAGTTTCACCATCACTAGTAAATGTGTAGTGAAAATGAAGGACTCATGTATTGTGCAGTTGTTTGTTTTTGGTGTAGTTAAAGTGCAAAGTAACTAAAAGCCTTCACTTACCTCTTCTTGTCCTGGTCCCTTCCAGAATGTTCATGTAAATGAGCACCCGGGTCCAATTTAAAGGTTCTGGGAGAGACCAAGGGAAGAATTGGATGGGGGGAGTGCTATGGGTAGTTTTTAAGGTCTTCACTGAGTTTTTAGGTTTAATATTAATAAAGCTGATTTATATTGATTTAGTGGGATTTATATAATATTTATTGTATTGATAATTATTTTAAGTATATTTTATTAAATATTTGAAATTTTGTACTTGTATAAAGTTCCCCTCTGTCTTGCTAAGTCAGGCTTGTTGGGGAAAGGCTATTAAAGGAAAGGCTGTTAAAGGTGGCCTCCCTCTTATCAGGAAGGAGAATGCTGTTGAAGCTGCATGTGAGTTGGGTTTGTGGTTTGTTTACCATTATTGGAGACTGTAAAATAAAATAATCTGTTGTGAGAACCGACGATCTGCCTCTCTGGTCATCAGTATGAATCTTCCATTTGAGAAGTTGGGAGATCAGTCCCATTCATTTTCATTAATTAGGTATTCTGTAATTAATATTAACACAATCAAATAAATCTTAGTGGCATTCAGTCCCTTTCATATTTGTCAAGGTCTAATATGTGTGATTGCCTACATATAGGCTACAACTCTTTGTATTCCACTTTCATACTGGTGATGGTGAAATTGAGGGCTTATGAAACAATAAACAACTTTGAGACAATTGCTTCATGATCGACAGACACAGTGTTATGAAACATTTAATAAAGAGTGCCATCTGCTGACTGAGTGTCAGAACTGCATCTGAGTGGAAGACCTGAACAAATCTCAATACTTTTTTTTGAGCATTTGGCCATCCGAGGTCTATTCAAAATTGGATATCAGGAACAAAAAATACAAAGCAAGCAAAAAAACCCTAATTCCAATAGAACGCTCTCAAATTTCCCGTGAGCGCTCAAGTCATGTGATGTGACAGACATAACGAGGCCTTGCTTGCAACAGTCACATGACTGTGGGTGTGCTGAAACAGTGCTTGATGCTCATGACACTTCCGCTTTATATTACTAGAATCAGTGTCGAGTGGGTGGTGTCGAGCGTAACATCACTATTCCAAACACAGCCTACATTTGGGCCTGTAAAGCCTAATTAGGATACCTGTTTTAGACAGAAATACTTGTGTTCTACGGGCAATGCACTAGTTTATTTTAAAAATAAAACAGTGAAAATGTCATTGAGTTTACTTCTGTTTAGTGAGATTAACTCACTTGACTTGAAAAGTAAAGTTCTAAAATACATATAGAAGAGGTTATTTTGATTAAGCTACCAAAAAAGAGTTTTCTGGAAATAACCACCATACAAGGCAGTTTTATTTTTGTCCGTTATGTGATGTTATTTATTTAAAATGATCATATATACAACAATGCATTAATATTGCAGATTAATTGCATGTATCCACCTTGTTCCTGAGGGCGCTGCTGTAGCAACTATTATGGGGGCTGTTAGGTATGGGATATTGGGATCTATTTTATTTCATTGTTGCGCATTGATAGTTCTTGTATAAAGTAATACGCGCATGCGCACTAGGATGTAATGAGTCCAAGTTTAGTTCAATAAAATGGAAGCTGAGCCTCGGCTCCTAAAAACGCACTTACGGTGTCTGTGCTTATTGTGGCACATCCAAGGTTGAATGTATGTGTGTAAAGTAACAAAGGAGTAACTGCATACACAACAATTGGCGACGAGGACGGGATCTGTGAATGGATATTCCGACACGGAGAGGACACGAGTCGTCGTGAGTGTGACTGTTGACTGTGATAAAAGCTAACTCGTTGCAACTCGAAGTGTACACAAAGAGTACAAACCCGACGGTTAATACGGCACCAACCATGGCGGGGATAATTGGGAGAATGGACAGTTTTGATAGCGCATCGGAGGACTGGACAACATACGTGGAAAGGTTGGATCAGTACTTTGTGGCAAACGACATTCCAAACGACAAAAAGGTAGCAGTACTGCTTAGTGTAATGGGAGCTAAGACATACAACTTGCTACGCAGTTTGTTGACCCCAGACAAACCGGCAGATAAGACGTACAAAGACGTTGTCACTGTTTTAGAGGCGCATTTGAATCCGAAGCCTCTCGTCATTGCCGAACGTTTTAAATTCCATAAACGGAATCAGTTAAAAACAGAGTCTATTGTTGAATTCGTGGCAGAATTGAGAAGACTGTCTGAACATTGTTCATTTGGAAGAAATCTGTCAGACGCATTGCGAGATAGATTTGTGTGCGGACTGCACAGCGAAAGCATACAAAAGAGACTGTTAACAGAAAAAGATCTGACATTGAAACGTGCCATTGAAGTCGCCACGTCAATGGAAGCAGCTGCTAAAGGCGCTACCGAGCTGCAGCAGCAGATGGCGCAAGAATGCCATGTACACGAGTGCAACATGCACAGCATAGACAAAAGACAACAGAAAAAGGATGCATGCTATCGCTGTGGAAAGAAATCACACGCTCCACCTGAATGTTGGTTTAAAGATAAGGAGTGCAACAAGTGCCATAAAACAGGTCACATACAGAAAGTGTGCAAAATGAAAGTGAAAGATACAGTGAAGGAGAAAAAGTTCCACAAATTTAAAAATAAACAAAAAGACATGCATGACATTGAAACTTGCTCATCTGATTCAGACAGTGCACAAGATTTAGCTTGCTTTGATGTCTGCTCATTGAAAAGACCCAACAGGGGAATCATATGGGTTTCACCCAAAGTGGAAGGAAAAACACTGACTATGGAATTGGATACTGGATCTGCATTGTCAGTCATGTCTAAGAAGGATTACCAGGCACACTTCTCACATCTGCAATTGCAATCTACAGATGTAATGCTCAAAACTTACACAGGGGAGCGCGTAGCCCCAATGGGCGTGATCAATGTGAATGTGCACTATGGCGATCAACAGTGTGCACTGCCCCTGTATGTTATTGAGAGAGGGGGTGCGCCCCTGTTTGGCCGTGAATGGCTTCGTGAAGTACAATTGGATTGGCAGTCAATTAAAGAAATGCAAGCCACAGTGACCAAAAAGCAGAGCAATGGCTCTACAAATGAAAAATTGAACAAAATACTTCAAAATGCAGGAGAAGTTTTTCAAGATGGCATAGGCAAACTAAAACATCTGAAAGCCCAGATTGTTCTGAATGACGACGCTGTACCCAAATTCCACAAGGCGCGTACAGTTCCATATGCTCTCCGGCCCAAGGTGGAAAATGAACTTCAAAGGTTGGAAAATGAGGGCATCCTATCGAAAGTGGACTGGTCTGAATGGGCAACGCCAATAGTGCCAGTGGTAAAGGGTAATGGCTCAGTACGCATCTGCGGTGATTTTAAGGTGACAGTCAATCCGGTCTTGAAGGCGGAACAGTACCCTCTACCGCGAATTGACGACATCTTCGCAGCGCTGGGCCAGGGTAAGCGATTTTCCAAGATTGACCTTGCACAAGCGTACTTACAGATGGAGATGGAGGAGTCGTCCAAAAAGTACTTGACCATCAACACCTCCAAAGGTCTCTATCAGTACAACCGCCTGGTCTTCGGCATCGCTTCAGCGCCAGCAATCTGGCAGAAGGCAATGGATCAAGTCCTACAAGGCATACCGAATACACAGTGCTATTTGGATGACATAGTGATCACGGGAGCTAACGACAACGAACATCTGGAAAATCTTGAAAAAGTGCTCCAAAGACTGAATGAATTTGGATTACATGCCAACAAAGCAAAATGTGAATTCTTCCAGGATGACATTGAATACTGTGGCCACAAAATTGACAAAAACGGGCTACACAAATGCAAAGACAAAATTGATGCTGTTTTGAAGGCCCCACCACCACAAGATGTCTCTCAATTGAGATCTTTCTTGGGCCTGGTTAACTATTACAGGAAATTCTTGCCCAACCTGTCCTCAGTGCTACACCCATTGAATTCCCTACTCCAACAGGGCACTAAGTGGCACTGGTCCCAGGACTGTGAAAAGGCCTTCAAGCAAGCAAAGCAGTTGGTGACCTCAGACAACGTGTTGACACACTATGACCCCGAAGTGCCGCTCAAGCTTGCATGTGATGCTTCCCCTTCCGGAATTGGAGCCGTGCTATCACACCGGTTCACTGACGGAACAGAGCGACCAATAGCATTTGCCTCCCGATCGCTGAATGCAGCTGAGCGTAACTATGCGCAAATTGACAGAGAAGCTCTTAGTTTGGTCTGGGGAGTGAAAAAGTTCAATCAGTATCTATACGGAAAGCACTTTACCCTCCTCACAGATCATAAGCCTTTAGTTTCAATCTTTAATCCAGCTAAGGGAGTACCAGCCATGGCCGCTGCTCGACTGCAACGGTGGGCCTTGTTTTTGAGTGCTCACACCTACAGCATTGAGTACAAAGGCACACTTCACCATGGGAACGCTGACGGGTTGTCCCGGTTGCCACTACAAGTCGCACCGCCAATTAAGACCAAGGAAGCGGTGGACATGTTCCAGATGACACAAGTGGATCCCCTACCAGTCACAAGTGAGGAGATCGCACGAGAGACAGGCCGCGACCCTGTCTTGTCTAGAGTCTACGAGCTGACACTGAAAGGCTGGCCACGCAAGGGTGACTCATCCTTACCGGGCTATTCCAGTCGCCGTGAACAGCTCACAGTGCATCAAGGATGCATTTTGTGGGGGCGAGGGTAGTGATACCACAGAAGCTGCGCCAGAGGGTTCTCTCAGTGCTACACGAGGGACACTTAGGTGTGGTGAAAATGAAACACCTCGCAAGAAGCTTTGTATGGTGGCCTGGAATTGATGGACAGATCGAGGACATTGCAAAGACATGCTACGGGTGTCAGCAGACCCAAAAGACTCCACCAACAGCCCCACTGCATGTGTGGGAATGGCCTACAAAACCATGGCAACGGGTTCACATCGACTATGCGGGCCCTTTCATGGACCGCATGTACCTGGTCGTAGTTGATGCGCATTCAAAGTGGCCTGAGGTTTTCTGCACAAAAACAGCAACTTCTGCAAAGACAGTTGAACTCTTACGGGCCCTGTTCTCACGCACAGGCCTTCCGCATCAGATTGTGAGTGATAACGGAACACCTTTCACTTCTGAAGAGTTTCAGCGCTTTGTTAAAAGGAATGGCATACAACACACCACCATTGTGCCATATCATCCAGCTTCTAACGGCCAAACGGAACGTTTCATTCAGACTTTCAAACAGTCTATGAAGGCCATGGATAAGGACTGTGCATCGCTACAGCAGAAGATTGCAAACTTTCTGCTGGCCTATCGCAACAGTACACACGCAATAACAGGACAGACACCTGCCATGCTCTTCCTAGGGCGTCCCCTGCGCTCACGCTTAGACTTATTGAAACCCAGTCTACAGCAACGTGTACAGAGAAAACAGACGTAATCTGCTCTCCGATCCCAGACGCGCTCACTGCGTACCTTCCAAGTGGGACAACAGGTGATAGCCAAAGACTACCGCAGCAAAGGACAAAAGTGGCAGCCTGGTACCATCGTGTCACAGATAGGACCGTTAACCTACGAGGTGAAAATCGGGCCAGACCTACTGTGGCGTAGACACGTGGATCAGCTGTTGGATGCATCTGGAGCAACCAACATGGATGCCAACGCTACACCATTCCAGGGTGACTTTCAGTTCAGTGACAAAGATCAAGCCACAGGCGGGCCTGAAGCCGATGCAGGTGATACTGCATCAGTCCCTGCTGTTCCTCAAAATCCTGCTGCCGACGCTCCACCAGAGAGGCGCTATCCAGAGAGAATTCGGAGACCTCCAGAGCGATTCCAGGACTGAAATGGGTTATGGTAGAATGAGAGTAGATAGGTTAGATGTATTTAGTTATGATTAATACTTACTCAGGTAAACAACCTTTAGTTAGTGGGGATATCAATGCTGGAAGGGAGGAGTGTTAGGTATGGGATATTGGGATCTATTTTATTTCATTGTTGTGCATTGATAGTTCTTGTATAAAGTAATACGCGCATGCGCACTAGGATGTAATGAGTCCAAGTTTAGTTCAATAAAATGGAAGCTGAGCCTCGGCTCCTAAAAACGCACTTACGGTGTCTGTGCTTATTGTGGCACATCCAAGGTTGAATGTGTGTGTGTAAAGTAACAAAGGAGTAACTGCATACACAACAGGGGCAGCTTCCAGTTTCAGGCTGAAATAGTGTTAAATCAGTCAGCAAGAGTGGAGTAGTAGGGCATTTAAAATAATGTTTTTAAATGTTTTTCAAATTTGTTTTAATGTATAGTCCACATATGTGTTTTGCAGTCAAGTGGCAGCTAATTTCAGCACTTGTAGTTTTTATATTTTTGAGTGTTTTTGTGTAGTTCTGGTACTTGTTGCTGCTGTTCGTGATTGTGCCATAGACTGGATAAATGGAGGGTCCTCACAAATAAGAACAGCTAAATCTGTGGCTTCAACAGTAATGCATAGATCATGCACTGAAAACTACAGACATGGACAAAATTGTTGGTACCCCTCTGTTAATGAAAGAAAAACTCACAATGGTCACAGAAATAACTTGAATCTGACAAAAGTGGTAATAAATAAAAATTCTATGAAAATTAACCAATGAAAATCAGACAATGGTTTTGAATTGTGGTTCAACAGAATTATTTTAAAAAACAAACTCATGAAACAGGGCTGGACAAAAATGATGGTACCCTTAACTTAATATTTTGTTGCACAACCTTTTGAGGCAATCACTGCAATCAAACGATTTCTGTAACTGTCAATGAGACTTCTGCACCTCTCAGCAGGTATTTTGGCCCACTCCTCATGAGCAAACTGCTTCAGTTGTCTCAGGTTTGAAGGGTGCCTTCTCCAGACGGCATGTTTCAGCTCCTTCCACAGATGTTCAATAGGATTTAGATCAGGGCTCATAGAAGGCCACTTTAGAATAGTCCAATGTTTGGCTCTTAGCCATTCTTGGGTGTTTTTAGCTGTGTGTTTTGGGTCAATATCCTGTTGCAAGACCCATGACCTGCAACTGAGACCAAGCTGTCTGACGCTGGGCAGAACATTTCTCTCTAGAATACCTTGATAGTCTTGAGATTTCATTGTACCCTACACAGATTCAAGACACTCTGTGCCAGATGCAGCAAAGTAGCCCCAGAACATAACAGAACCTCCTCCATGTTTCACAGTAGGGACAGTGTTCTTTTCGTGGTATGCTTCATTTTTGCGTCTGTGAACATAGAGCTGATGTGCCTTGCCAAAAAGTTCCAGTTTTGTCTCGTCTGTCCATAGGACATTCTCCCAGAAGCTTTGTGGCTTGTCAACATGCAGTTTGGCAAATTCCAGTCTGGCTTTTTTATGATTTGTTTTCAACAGTGGTGTCCTCCTTGGTCGTCTCCCATGAAGTCCACTTTGGCTCAAACAACGACGGATGGTGTGATCTGACACTGATGTACCTTGACATTGGAGTTCACCATGAATGTGTTTAGAGGTTGTTCTGGGCTCTTTTGTTACCATTCGTATTATCCGTCTCCTCCTGCGGCCACGTCCAGGGAGGTTGGCTACAAGTGCCGTGGATCTTAAATTTCTGAATAATATGTGCAACTGTAGTCACAGGAACATCACACTGCTTGGAGATGGTCTTACCTTTACCTTTACCTTTAACATGCTTGTGTATAATTTTCTTTCTAATCTCCTGAGACAACGCTCTCCTTTGCTTCCTCTGGTCCATGTTTAGTGTGGTACACACCATGTCACCAAACAGCACAGTGACTACTTGTCACCCTTTAAATAGGCCGACTGACTGATTACAAGTTTGTAGACACCTGTGATATTAATTAGAGGAAACATCTTGGTTGAACATGGGGCGCTGTTGACTTCTACTGGGGACATCATTGGGCGGTGGAAGGAATACTTTGAGGAGCTCCTCAATCCCACTGATACGCCTTCCACAGAGGAAACAGGGCTTGTGGACGAGGAGGACAACTCGCCTATCACAGGGGCTGAGGTCGCCAAGGTGGTTAAAAATCTCTTTGGTGGCCGGGCCCCGGGGGTGGACGAGAGTCGCCCTGAGTACCTCAAGGCCCTGGATGTTGTTGGGCTGTCATGGTTGACATGCCTCTGCAACATTGCGTGGAGGTCAGGGGCAGTGCCTTTAGCATGGCAAACCGGGGTAGTGGTTCCTCTCTTTAAAAAAGGGGACCGGAGAGTGTGCTCCAACTTTAGAGGGATCACACTCCTCAGCCTCCCTGGGAAGGTCTATGCCAAGATACTGGAGAGGAGAGTCCGGCCGTTGGTTGAACCTCAGATTCAGGAGGAGCAATGTGGTTTTTGTCCTGGCTGTGGCACATCGGACGAGCTCTTTACCCTCTCGAGAATCCTCAAGGGTTCATGGGAGTTTACCCAACCAGTTTACATGCGTTTTGTGGACTTGGAGAAGGCATTCGACTGCGTCCCTCGGGGTTTTTTGTAGGGGGTGCTTTGGGAGTATGGGGTATCGGGCTTGTTGTTACGAGCTATTCGGTCTCTGTACGACCGTTGTGAGAATTTGGTTTGTATTGTCAACACTCGATCGGACTCATTCCCAGTGAGAGTTGGACTCCGCCAGGGCTGCCCTTTGTCACCGATCCTTTTCATAATTTTTATGGACAGGATTTCTAGGCACAGCCAGGGAATGGAGGATGTCTTGGTGACCACAGGATCTCATCTCTGTTGTTTGCAGATGATGTTGTCCTGCTGGCTTCATCCAGCAATGACCTACAGTTCTTGTTGGGACAGTTTGCCGCTGAGTGTGAAGCAGCTGGGATGAGAATCAGCACCCCCAAGTCTGAGTTCATGGTCCTTAGCCAGAAAAAGGTGGATTGTCCTCTCCGGGTTGGGACAGGCTCTTGTCCCAAGTGGAGGAGTTTAAGTATCTTGGGATCTTATTCACGAGTGAGGGGAGAATGGAGCGAGAGATTGACAGACGGATTGGAGCAGCATCTGCAGTGATGCGGACATTGTACTGGTCTGATGTGGTGAAGAGGGAGCTGAGTTCTAAGGCAAAGCTGTCGATTTACCAGTCAATCTACATTCCTACTCTCACCTATGGTCACGAGCTTTGGGCGATGACCGAAAGAACGAGATTGCCAGTACAAGCGGCTGAAATGAGCTTTCCCCGTAGGATCGCTGGACTCACCCTCAGAGATAGGGTGAGGAGTTCAGTCATCCGGGAGAGGCTCAGAGTAGAACCGCTGCTCCTCCACATTGAAAGGAGCTAGTGGAGGTGGTATGGGCATCTGATCAGGATGCTTCCTGGATGCCTCCCACTTGAGGTGTTTCGGGCACATCCCACTGGGAGGAGAACCCGGGGCAGACCCAGGACTTGCTGGAGAGACTATGTCTGGAGAGACTATGTCTCCCAGCTGGTCTGGGAACACCTTGGCATTCTCTCTGAAGAGCTGGAGCAGGTGGCTGGGGAGAGGGAAGTCTGGGCTTCTCTGCTTGAACTGCTGCCTCCACGACCTGGACCTTTGGAAAAGCGGTAGAAGATGGATGGATGGATGGCACACATAAAAACAATTTAAGAATACAATTTCAAATCCCATTTAAGGGAGAGAGTCAATGCTACGCAAACAAAAAAAGGAAGTGAAAAGCGACAAATTTGACAAGAAAGAGAGAATAGTGAAGATGTAATGCTTAAAAAATTATATTATAATGTTGCTGTGATTGTGTACATCTAAAGGATAATTTGGGGAATGCCAGTGGGGACCAGGGGTCTGCCTAAAGAGCACCGGTGTTGGAGAAGCAGCAGTGTATGTGGTCCCTCGTAGGGAAGCAAGCCCAGCCCGCCTGATCAGCGGTAGACGGGAGTTCCTTGGCAGGACCATGAGTTGCCATCACCGATGGCGCTCCTTTTGGTGTACTCGCATTGCTATCTAAAAATTAAAAGTTCATAATAATACTACCATGATTGTGGAGCAGAATGCCCACATCAACTGCATATCATATGTGGCCACGTGCACGGTTTGACTAAACAACAACCGTCACCAAACTGGACACAAAAACAGTCAAATAATTTTTTGAAAAAATAAATGTTTAAAAAAAAATTACTGACAAATAGGCAACACTGATGCAACAGATGCAGTCAAACAGGTCATTCTGCTGTGTATAATATTGGTGTTTTGTACTTTTAATACTCCTAAAATATAAAAAGATACACTATAATTGGTCCCAAATATTTGTAAACGTGTCCTGTTATAGTACTGCATGAGTTTATTGATGATAGACTACAAACTACACATATAAACTAAAACAATTATGATGATGACTGAACAACACAAAGTGCAAGATACAACACCTATGAATATAAACCATAAAAGATCCCACAAATAAGTGATCTGACAAAAAATAAATAAGGGTTTTGAAACAGTCACTAATATTGGATGTTCCATTCATTTTCAACAATTCTGTAATTAATATTCACACAATTAAATACATCTTAGTGCCGTTCAGTCCCTTTTCTATTTGTCAAAGTCTAACGTGTACATGCCTACATACAGTCATGTGAAAAAATTAGGACACCCCATTAAATATTCAGTTCTTTATTAGGAAATGTTCACATATCTATGTCTAACCTTGTTTTTGCTTTTATTTGCATTTTTTAACATTTATTTTAGCCATTTTAAATGGGAATGGATGTGGGGGTGTCCTATAAAAGATGGGGGTGTCCTAATTTATTCCTCACTATTTGTTTAGAATTACATTTTACAGAAAATTTGAAAAAGTCTTTAATTCACTTTTAATTGTTTAGTTGTATTACATGAATATCCCAGTATTTTAAATACTGATATTAAATATCCATATGTCCTAATATGTTAAAAAACACACACAGGCTTATACAGGGTGTAGCAATATTTAATAGAATATAGTGTAATAAGGTACAGAAATTATTTATTTTATTTAGAAGTGGGTGTGTGTGGGGACTGGGGGTTAAACAATCACCACAATACTCACTAAATACGAGAGAAAAGCACTCACAAATAAGGGGCACCAGTTCCAAAAGAACGAATTATTAATTAATTAATTTCTGTACCTTCAATCAATTAATGAATCAGTCTCAAACATTAGTGAGTTCTTTACTGCTGTGACCCAGGAAAGCGTATATGCAAAGGAAAACACTTCAACTTCTCTCGTTTACAAGTTTATTAAATTAAATGAAACTCATTCAGGTTAAATGACATTATATTCAAATGATTGGTAAACAGGTTTAAACGATCAACAGGTGTTAGATATCACATCAACTGTTAATGGATTCCTGAGTGTAAAAGTTACAGTTAAACCTTTGTGGAACCAAGAGGAAACCAAATTTTATATTTCAACTGTAATGCAATGGAAGGCTGAGGTAACTAACAAAACCACACATAAAAATGAACGTGATTTTATGGGGAAAAATAACATAAGCTGATTATCTGAAAAAGGAAACTTCTGAATTAATCTACAAAAATGAACGGAGGTTACTGAAAAGATAATATGAATTTCCTTCAGCATGCAACTTCTCTTTATGGCTGGTGGACTAATTATATCATGAAATATTGGTTATATTCAATTATAATTTTGGACATCACATTTATCACAGCAGATAGGAAATGAAAGGGTGGCTTACTTGTACAGCTGAGTCAGAAGATTTACAGCGGTGATCGTGAAACGCCAGCCAGTGGCGAATAGGGAAGGCGGTTGCCAGCCGTCCTTCCGATGGTTACAGCTGTGAGGTCCGAGACTCTGCTGGGGGCGTCGACGGGGCATGCGGCGAGGAGCCGATGACAGAGTGAGGCTGGCTCCGGAGCAGGCGTGACGTCTTTGCGGCAACCAGTCCGAAATTTAGGATGTCCACGGCCAACAGGACAGCTAAAGGCTGGAGGAAAAGTGCATTTATGCAGCATCACCTACCAACTCCTGGTTTCTTAATGTTGTGATGAGTGGTTGAGGCAGGGAAGGATTAAAGGCCCAAAAAGCTCTATCAGTCCACTTTAAAGGCAGGAAAATTAAAAGTCCACTTTAACAGCAGGAAAAGTCAGAAGTCCAGGAACAACGTTTAAATAGGATAAGCATGGCTTCTGAGGAGAGGAAGAAAAAGGGGTTGAGAGTTTGACTCTCATTTAGAGGTGAGCTCACAGCAATACAGTAGTATGGTTTCCCCTCAGTTGCCAGAAAAACAGACAAAAGCTTACAAAAGATGATTTTAGAAAACTAGCACAGGACTTAAAAAAATTCAGACATGCACACAACTTTAACCAGAACTGAGAAACAAAGACAAAAGCAACTAACAGAACATACAGAACATACAGAACTTACAGAACTGAGATGCCACGGTGGCTCTGTTTGCATTTAACTGAAGCGTGCTGCTGAGTCATAAACATATGACTGGCAGCAAGACTGACCAATTATCTTCCATAAAAAGGAGTTTGAATGGGCTTTTGTCCAGTGAGGGAACAGTTCTTTGTCTGTTAACAGCTCATCTAATGCAAGGGCTTTATCCAACAGAGAGGTGGCCTGGGGATTGATTACAAGTTAGCTGAATCACAAGTTTCAGAAAATGTTCATTCAGTTCCTATGAAATTCATTATGTACTCAATATGAAATATAAGCTAAATTAAGTGACTCAAGACTAATATTCAGTGCCTATGCATTTATATACTGCATTTATATACTGTTACTAATAAGTTTAACATTAATTTGAATAACATTCATGAAAAAAAAACACTCCAAAGACATGCACTCACATTTAAATTAAGGATTGATGAATTATTGCAAACCATTATTGTTCATCAGAAGGGTGATTATCTTCACAGTGTCCAGAGTTATCCTGAGGAATGAGAGCTTGAAAAGAATTAATGTTCAGAGTAAGTAACAAAGTCCTAGATTGAAAAAAGTAATGAAACATATTCCGTAGATGTCCACTAGGAGGTACTGTTGAGCTGTAAATGAATTTTGAGTGACCTGAACATGCCCCCAGGATCTGTCATGAGTTTATGGATGTTCTGCTATATGTCCAAAAAGGGAGTCAACCATATACCTGTCAGCTTAAGGAGTTTATGACTTTTTAAGAGTTAACAGTTCCTGGTACAAAGGCTTCTCATCTGCTTAGAGAGGAAGCTCGAGAGAATTTTATGATGCATACTGATCCTTTAAAAGCAATTCTATCGGGTTTCTCTACAAAGGAAATTATTTCCACTGGGGTTCTGATGATGAAGAAAAACAGCAATTCTTGACCAGACCTTGAGTGAGAGGTTCTTTAAGATGAAGAGTGATCTCCTGAATTAGCCTGAGGAGAGCTAATGCTACAAGGGTGTCCTTATTTTTTCACATGACTGTAAAGGCTACACCTCTATGTATTCTACTTTCAAACACAGCCTGCATTTGGGCCTGTAAAGCCTAATTGGGATACCTGTTTTCAGACAAGAATACTTACTTTCTACGGGCATGCACAAGTTCTGATTAATGAAAAAAAACACAGCCGAAATGAAGACACAGCAGGGTTTATAACTATACAGAGGGGGAAAACATTATGTGGGTTTATGATTCAGTTCTCTACCAGACCACAGCCGGTCCAGTCTGCTCTACTGGCAGCTCTCACCACGACCCCGGAGAAGAGCAGATATGTGTGCACAAACCCAATATTCATTATCTAATGACAGTTTTTACAATTTTAACCTTATTCACTGTTATTTTTTTAAAAGAATGATTCAAAATTGAAAATATTCCGACAGCTGTTTTGAATTAAAACTGTAATTTTGCATTCATGAGAGCAGACTAATAGAGTTTATGCAGAGATGAGCAGTTTGCTGTGTGCTGTTTTGCTTCTTCTCTCATTGCTTATTTTCCACAGCTGCGGTTTCACCCACACCGGCACTTTCTAATTAGCAGCCTTTAAATGGAGAGGGGTCCTCCACTCCTGCATGGAGACATCTACGCATGCATGCAGTCCAGAGAGCTCCTCTATGTTGTTTGCTGCCTCTCCCCTCTCCAGCCACGACCCCCGTCTCAGACTCGGCACTCTGTAAGCAGCCTCACTGTTTGAACTTCACCCTTGCATTCTCCTCTGTTTGTCTTGGACTTACCTATGCACAGGTGGATCTTCTCCCTGGCGGACCGGCACCCTTCCTTGTGGTGGACCTGGATCTTCCCCCCGGAGCCGGAGTTCCCACACTCTCATCATCAACCTGTAAGTGCACATAACTTATCAGACTGAACTGTTTCCCTTCACCCCTTGGCCGAGGGTAACTCCCCCTGCACAATGCACTGTATATATCTGCACCAGCACCTCCTTCACCTTCGCGGGACCACTGCAACCCGGAGAGGATGTGGGCCACTGTTAGTTCCATTCCCAGCTGCTCAGTGCTCCTTAAGATTATAATTAACTTCTCATTGCCCCACTGTGTGCTGCAAATTACTCATCACTCTCTCTTTCTCTCTCTCCCTTGCAGGGTTTCCAGACTCTCCCCGCTCTACACACTCACACCTGCACACAATAAATCATTGCAACTGTAACTGAGTCTGTAGTCTGCTTCTGGGTCTATCTATTAAATCATGTCAGTACATCTCCGTCAGTCAGACCCAGCAGATGGGTGCACACCGATTAGACATCATGGAGGCTCGGTTAGCCCAGCTTAAATATCAGCAGCAGGTCATATTGAATCGACTGACTCAAATAAACGTGCAGCTCGACCAACTTACCACTGCTTTGCCCACCCAAGCTGGCTCTAGGGCGTCGGCTGCCCTGCTGCCCCCTTCTTCCCCATTGGTGCGTCCTCATCGCTTAATGCCTGTTCCCATACTGACCCGCTTCAGCGGTAAGCTGGGCGAGGCCCGGGGGTTCCTCCTTCAGTGCAGCCTAGTTTTTCAGCGAGTGCTGGAGGACTTTCCCACTATTCATAGCTAGATCAGCTATGTGGTGAATCTTCTGGTGTGGCGGGCCTTAGCTTGGGCTTATGCTATTATGGATCACCCCGATTACCAAAATTACACTTATGACTGATTTGTGTCTGAATTCACCCAGGTGTTCGACCACTCTGACCGGGATAACATTCTCACCACCTGCCTTCTCATTCTCTGGCAGGGTGCCAGGTCCGTGACTGACTACTAGGTGGATTTCTGGGTTGTCGCGGTGGAGGTGGGGTGGGAGGATGCCTCCCTTTGCAGCATTTTCACACGCAGTCTCAGCCCTAGCCTTCGTGATGAGCTGGCACGGTTAGACAAACCTTCCTCTTTACACAAGCTAATCTGAGGGAATCGCTGAAGGGAACGATCCAACGAGCCCTGCCTTGCCAATTGCTCGGGCTCTCGGTCACGCCCCCCCCACTCAGCCCCGCCCCCCCCCAGCCCTCCCTTCTCCCAAGCCCTCTGATACCGGGGAACCCATGCTGTTGGGCCGGTCTAGGTTACCTCTTACTGAACGACAGCACGGCCATGATCTTGGGTTGTGCATGTATTGCGCCAGTTCTGAACATGAAAGGGAGGGTCCGTTCGTCACAGTAGGGGGGCTAACAGACATGGGCAGATCTAAATCCCTTATGCACCTTTTGTTACCCGTTCGTTTTGATCACTATCACACTGAATTCTGCACCACTGCTCTCACTGATTCAGGCACTGAACAAAACTTTATTTCGGCAAGTCTGGCAACCCGGCTAAAGCTCTCGTGTCAGGACCTGGAAGTCCCATTAAATTTGGTAGCCGTTTTCAAGAAGCCACTCACTAGGGTCACTAAAAAGACTGTCCCCATCTCCATATTGGTTTCAGGCAACCATCGAGAGCACTTGAATTTTTTTGTTTAACCCATCTCTGCCTCTCCTGTTATTTTAGGCTACCCCTGGTTAAGACTCCACAACACAGTTATCAATTGGCAGGCAGGAAGGGTTATTTTATGGAGCACCTTCTGTTTAGCTGCCTGTATGCAGTCTGCAGCCTGTTCTTCCTCTGTTTCTATCAACTCCTCGCCTACCCAATTGCCTGACTTCACTCTGGTTTCTCCTGAATACCACCACCTTGCCCCAGTCTTCAGCAAGACTAAGGTGCTTCCCCCTCCCCACCGCCACTTTTGTGACTGCGCCATTAATCTCCTTCTGGGGGCTATGCTGCCATCTAGTAGACTATATAGTCTGTCTGTCCCAGAACGAGAGGCGATGGATAAGTACATCAAGGAGTCATTAAGTTCGAGCATCATCAGGCCTTCATCATCTGCGGTGGGGACGGGTTTTTTTTTTGTGGGCAAGAAGTATGGTTCTCTCCAACCCTGCATTGACTTTAGGGAACTGAATAACATCACAGTGAAGGACAAGTACGTCTTGTCCCTCCTCAACTCCACCTTCGACCTGCTTCAAGGTGCCACTGTCTTCACCAAGTTGGACCTACGGAATGCCTACCATCTTATCCGGATTAAAGATGGTGATGAGTGGAAGATGGGGTTCCGTACACCTAGCAGTCACTTTGAGTACTTGGTGATGCCATTTGGGTTGACAAACGTGTCAGCTGTTTTCCAACGGCTCATCAATGACGTTCTGATGGACTTCCTGAATTCTTTTGCTTTTGTGTACCTGGATGACATATTAATTTTCTCTTGTTCCTTAGATGAGCATCGGGTGCACATTAGGACGGTCCTTCAGCAGCTGTTGGAGAATCCGCTGTACATCAAAGTGGATTGTTAAGCAGATAACACACAATTATACCTGTCAATGAATCCAGATGATAGTAATCAATTAACCAAGTTAGAAGCCTGTCTTAAGGAAATCAAAGCTTGGATGACCTGTAATTTATTGCTATTAAATTCAGAAAAGACTGAAGTCATTCTTGTTAGTCCAAAAAAACCTTAGACATACCTTTCCAAATCAAACTCTTAGTTTGGATGTGGCTACTGTTTCTCTGAATAGTTCTGTGAGGAACTTTGGAGTTATTTTTGATCAAGATTTGTTTTTCAGTTCACTTATTAAATTTGTTTCTAAGACTGCCTTCTATCATTTGCGTAATATTGTCGAGATTAGGAGCATCTTGTCTCAGAGTGATGCTGAGAAACTGATCCACGCTTTTCTTAGTTTTAGATTAGATTATTGTAACTCTTTATTATCAGGTTGTCCTAAAACATCTTTAAAAAGTCTTCAGTTGATTCAAAATGCTGCTGCAAGAGTTTTAACAGGTACTAGAAAGAGAGATCATATCTCTCCGGTTCTGGCCTCCCTTCATTGGCTTCCCATAGAGTTTAGAATTAAGTTTCAAATCCTTCTTCTCATTTACAAAGCTCTTAACAATCAGGCCCCTTTTTATTTAAAAGATCTGATACTACCCTATTATCTTAACAGAGCACTACGCTCCCAAAATGCAGGATTGCTTGTAATACCTAGAATCTCCAAAAGTACAATGGGAGGCAGAGCCTTCAGTTATCAAGCTCCTCTCCTGTGGAACCTGCTGCCAATCTGGATTCAGGAGTCAGACTGGATCTCTGTTTTTAAGAATAGGGTTAAAACCTTCCTTTTTGATATAGCCTACAATTAGGGAGGGATCATGTGTCTCTGAACCCTCCCTTAGTTATGCTGCTAATAGGTTTAGACAGCCGGGAGATCTTCAAAAATGCACTGAACTTCACTCCTTTCTTCACTCTCAATGAAATATTTTTGCTGGTCATTAACATCTGTTTGTTCTCTCCCATAGATTGAGTCCCCATCGTGCTGTTTGCTCTCTACATATCTGTTCTTTTCATCTTCTCTTTCCCCTCATCCCCCAGCCAGTCACAGCAGATGACTACCCCTCCCTGAGCCTGGTTCTGCTGGAGGTTTCTTCCTGCTAAAAGGGAATTTTTCCTCTCCACCGTCACCAAGCGCTTGCTCACAGGGGATCGCCTGATTGCTGGGGTCTTTCTGCAGTTGTGGGGGTTTCCCTACAGTTGAACATGCTATGAGGTGACTGTTATTGTGAAATGGCGCTATATAAATAAAGTTGAATTGAATTGAATTGAATAGAAGTGTGAGTTCCATACACCCTTGACCACCTTCCTGGGGTTTGTCATCGCCCATAAGGAGAGCTGGGCTGACCCGGTAAGGTGAAGGCGGTCTTGGAGTGGCCTGTTTCCTCCTCCCGCAAACAATTACAGCAGTTTTTGGGATTCACCAATTTTTAACAATGCTTCATCCGCGATTACAGTGTGGTTGCCCTGCTCCTCACCTGCCTCACTTCCACTAAGGTCCCCTTTCTTTGGTCTGAGGAGGCTGACGTGGCATTTTCCAAGCTGAAGTCTGGCTTCTCTTCTTCCCCTATTTTTGCTCAGGTGGATCCACGGCTGCAGTTACTTGTGGAGGTGGATGCATCGGACTCCGAGGTGGGGGCGATTCTTTCTCAGCGCTTGACCACCAATAGTAAGGTCCACCCCTGCGCTTACTTCTCCCAACACCTGTCCCCAGCCGAGAGAAACTATGATGCTGGTGACCAGGAGTTGCTGGCGGTCAAACTGGCCTTGGAGGAATGGCGCCACTGGTTGGAGGGAGCCTCTCAGCTGTTTGTGGTCTGGACCGATCATAAGAACCTGGAGTATCTCAGGACTGCAAAATGGCTAAACTCCAGACAAGCCCGCTGGTCCCTGTTCTTCGGTAGGTTTAATTTTACCATCACCTACTGCCGGGGTCCAAGAACATCAAACCTGACGTCCTCTTGAGGCAATTCTCCGCTGACATGGCATTGCCGGAGCTGCATCCCATTGTTTCCCCCTCGTGTGTGGTAGGCATGCTCTCCTGGGAGTTCAAGGAGAGGGTCAAGAGGGCACAGGGCACTGAGCCTGATCCTGGTGGGGGTCCTGTGGGTCGGATCTACGTTCCCTCCTCGGTCCGTGGTGAGGCCATGGACTAGGTGCACTTTTCCGGGGTTATGTGCCACCCCGGCATGTCACACACTGTGGCTCATTTGCAGAGGACCTTCTGGTGGCCGTCTATGAGGTGGGACGTGAATGAGTTCATCAAGGACTGTCCCCAGTGCGCCACCGGCAAGTCATTTTCTTCCCCACCTTCTGGGCTGTTGCACCCCCTACCCATCCCCAGCAGACCGTGGTCCCATCTGGTGCTGGACTTTGTTACTGGGCTCCCTCCCTCTGCTGGACACACGGTCATTCTCACCATCATGGATAGGTTCTGGAAGGCAGCTCACTTTGTCCTCCTGAGCAAGCTCCCATCTGCCAAGGAGACAGATGACCTTTTCGTTCTAAACGTGGTCCACCTCCATGGTATTCCGGTGGACGTGGTCTCGGATCGGGGTCCTCAGTTTATCTCCCAGGTTTGGCGATCATTTTGTAAGGCCATCGGGGCGACTGTCAGCTTGTCCTCGAGGTATCACCCCCAGAGTAACGGCCAGTGCGAGTGAGCCAACCAGGAGCTGGAGGAAGCCCTGAGGTGTGTCATGGCTACTAATCCGGCATCTTGGAGTACTTAGCTACCTTGGATTGAGTATGCTCACAACTCCGCCACCTCTGTGGCTACGGGTCTCTCCCCCTTCAAAGCGTCCTTGGGGTACAACACCTCCCCAGTCCCTGATGCACAGGTGGAGATTGCTGTACCATCTGTGCAGTCCCACATCAGGCGTTGTCACTGGCTCTGGAGGGCCACCAGGGCTGCTCTCCGCCGCACTGGGGACCGCAACTCCAAGATTGCCAACCATCGGAGGACCCCGCCCCCCCACCAGGTTGGGCAGAAGGTATGCTTGTCCACCAGACACATTAATCTCAAAACAGATTCCAGAAAGCTCTCTCCCTGCTTTATTGGCCCTTATCCCATTCCCAAATCATCAGTCCAGCTGTTGTTCACTTTTCTCTTCCCCATGCTCTCCGCGTTTGTCCTACCTTTCATGTCTCTCAGGTGAAGCCGTTTTCCACCAGTTCTCTTTGCCCATCATCCAAGCTGCCTCCCCCTCCAGTGATGATCGACGGCGGTCGTGTGTAAAAGGTCAACTGCATTCTGGATGTGTGATGCAGGGGGTGAGGTCTACAATACCTGGTGGACTGGGCTGGGTACGGACCGGAAGAGAGATCATGGGTCCGGGGATCCTTCATCACGGATCGGGAGATGATCCGGGCATTCCCATCTGGGGAGGCTGGGTCAGCCTCCAGGAGGTGTCCCTTAAGGGGGAGGCACTGTGGTGATCCGAGCTGTGTGCTGTTTTCCTTCTTCTCTCATTGCTTATTTTTTGTGGCTTCACCCACACCTATGCTTCCTAATTAGCAGCCTTTAAATGGAGACATCTATGCCTGCATGCAGTCCAGAGAGCTCCTCTACGCTGTTTGCTGCTTCTCACCTCTCCAGCTATGACCCCCGTCTCAGACTCGGCGCTCTGTAAGCAACCTTACTGTTTGAACTTCACCCTTGCATTCTTCTCTGTTTGTTTTGGACTTATCTGTGCACAGGTGGATCTTCTTCCTGGCGGACCGGCACCCTTCCTCGTGTCAGACCTGGATCCTCCCCTCGCAGCCGGAGTTCCCACACTCTCATCATCAACCTGTAAGTGTACATAACTTATCAGACTGAACTGTTTCCCTTCACCCCTCGGCTGAGGGTAATCCCCCCTGCACAGTGCACTGTATATATCTGCACCAGCACCTCCTTCACCTTCGCGGGAGCACTGCAACCCGGAGAGGATGTGGGCCGCTGTTAGTTCCATCCCCAGCCGCTCATCGCTGCTTAAGATTATAATTAACTTCTCATTGCCCCGCTGTGTGCTTCAAATTACTCATCACTCTCTCTCTCTCTCTCCCTTGCAGGGTTTCCAGACTCTCCCCGCTCTACACACTCACACCTGCACACAATAAATCATTGCAACTGTAATTGAGTTTGTAGTCTGCTTCTGGGTCTATCTATTTAATCATGTCACCATCAGTGCTCATCCGTGGGCAAGCAAGGCTGTGGAGTTAAAAAGCTCCTTGCTTTTAAATGCATTTTCCCTTTGTGAATGAGCCCGCATTGTCCTAAGCGCAAGACAGAAGTGTTCTTTAAATGCTTTCGGATGTCTTTGATCTCCCACCCCTGTTTATTAAAGGGGTCATTGACTGAAAAATGGTGGGTGTGTAGGTTTAACTGTCTGAAATGAGTCTACTGGTCACCTAATTATCCAAAAAAAAAAAAAAATTCAAAACAGTTACTTCTCTTAAAAAAACACACGGCCTTTATCTTATTTTTCTCTTCCAGAAATGCCAAAAACGTTTTTGTGGAAATCGTTAACATCACATTTAGAAAAAGCCAACCCATCACCGTCCTTGAGACCAGCCCACTGCTCAATTACTGGCTGGCCTAGTTGTCTGTCATGTACTGTATATGGAAGTGAGCTACTAGCCTCCAAGCTAACACTGGTAATAGGAAGCTCAATCCAAGTGTGGCTTATATTGTTATTTTCTTCAGTCACCCTAATTAACATCCCTGTTACCACCTGGTTCACCGGTCCACGGTCCAAAATGTGCCTTGTGTCGCTCTTGCCAGAAGATGCAGGTGCATGCACAAAGATGCAGGGTAACACATCTTGATTAGTGACATGAGTAGAGCACTGGACTCTGATGTAAGAGTCTGTGAGTCTGAGCCCCAGCCTGGGCATTCTTTGGGTCAAATTTTATTTTCCATAAAAAAAACTAAGTATTCAGAATAATGTGATGTTATAAATCGAATGCGTTGCAAGGTAGTAGGCTATTTTACAACATTTATCATTACATTCAGATGCAATGGCTTTTGCTAGAAAGATTTTTTAATGCAAATTTGTACCTTTTTTGAAAAATGTGCAACTTTTTTTGTAAATTTGAGAGCCTTTTTTTCTTGCAATTGTGTTATTCTCAGCTCCCCCGGGGAGCTGACAGCCATCAGAGCCACTTTGTGACGGGGCATCCCCTGGCTGGCCATGGGACATGAGCAGAGTACTGAGGAGCGAGACATTGCCCAAGCTGGAAGGAACCGGAGCCAGCTAGAAGCTACTCAGGAAATGGCTAACTGATGTAAGAGGGAGGGTGGAGTTGAACAGCTGAAGTCTGTTTCTTAAAGTGACAAGTTTAAATCAGAGCATTTGTAGAAAGCCAAGAAAAAAAAAAAAAAAAAAATTGCTTCAGTAATTAAAAAATTTAAGAAAATGTGAACAAAATATACCACAAGCACTTTATTAAGACATGAGTGAGCTATTAAAATGTGTAAAAAGTGCAGTCAGTGACCACTTTAAAGGGAATGAGAGCAAAGGCAGTGATTTATTTGAATTTGTGGTTTATTTCACATTACGCCCCAAACACTCCTATGAATAATTAAGCGCATTACGACTGCCTTTTTTGACTTTGCACCGGTGGAAAATCAGGTTTTGCGCTGCCATGATAGCGAAATGAACTTGGAAATGTCCATAAATGCATCCTGCGCTTCAGGCAACTGACGACTAACTTGTAATATGGCTCCGAGTCTCTGAGATAACGCATGCACAGTGTGGAATCGATGAATCTTCTGCTCCCTACATAAAGCCTGTGACCTGAGTGATGTAATTTTGAAAGTATGTCACGGAGAGTAATTTGTGTTCATAATAATTAAAGGCAAGGCAAGGCAAGTTTATTTGTATAGCACAAGCGTATTTTCACAACTGGGAATTGGTATCCATATATTGAAGCATACTGTCAAACATTGAAGTGTGTTCTTATAGACGGAAGTGTATTCTCACACTTGACAATTTGTATTGACGAAACTGTAAATGTACTGTAATGTTGTGCTTCTATGCACGACTGCAGGCTAATATGTGTGCTTTTTTGGGCAGTTTAGTTACCCCATACAATCTCTCAACGATCTCCATGCTGTGTAAAAGGCAGCTGGGCTCAGACTTGCACAGTGACTGAAATAAAATAAAATGGTCTGGCATTAAAGCTGAAGTCAATAGGTGGATGACTGCTCACTGAGAGTGTTGCTGGGGAGCCAGTGTTGACACACGGGAAAAAATGCTGTGAGAGAAAGCCTTTGGCAATCCGCACACAAGGGACATACAGACAGATGTGACGTTAGTAAGAAAAGTAAGTAAATAAGGTCAATACCACTGAATACGACTCTAAGCTTACAGCTGAATTTAGACTAGTTACAAACCAAATCTGTCAGTGTCACTGCCATACTCAAAATTACAAATGATAACCAGGCAGAACGCATGGAGTTGCACAATATAAAAAGGCTTTTATTTCCAGACTGTACTCTCCAAATGGAGACTTTAGACTATGGAAACGTCTCCTCACTCCGTGCAAATGTCTCTGGTGCAGCTGCAGGGATCTGCCTGTCCTCTGCCTCGCAGCACATATTACCATCAAAAGAAGTTAAATCTGAGTCGAGGTGGGTGCAGGATGGCCAAAAATAGTACACCCACCCAGAAACCCCAAGATTGCATCTCCATATTGACTTTTTGTCACTCCTGTTGGTGTTTAGTTTCTCTTACTCATTTGCCATTCACTTCTGGTTTTGCACTTAATTTCCATTATGCATTAAATACACATTTCCAGGTGGCTGAAGTTAAGCTGGAATCATGCTGCACAATCGGAAAGCTTGTGTGACAAAATTTACCTCATATCCTCCAGTCCGCTAGTGTCTGCAGAGCTGTTCTGTGGATGACCGTGTGCAGCCCAAATTTTCTGACCACGCGGCCTGACCACGTTGACTGCGCATGCGCAAGATTGAACATCCCATTCACGAGGTGGCGCTACCAACACACCATACAAAGTCAAAGAAGACGAAGAGGATGCAGAAGACGAGAATAAACATACATGAATCGTTTTGCAGCAGCAGCAGCTTGAGCGAAGAAGAGCACTGGAAACCGTTAATTCCTCCTTTTCCTTGAAACAATGCCATTGTTGTTGCTACAAAAAAAAAAAAGTGTGTCACTCTTGCATTTATAGCTGGTGAATAAGTTATCGCATTTGCCCTACCCATAGGGCTTGGGCGCAACTACAAATAACAGTTGTGTACATGCTTCAACCGCTTGGCCTGGCAGACAAAAAAAGTGAGCATGTACAGCGCTGCGTGTGCGCCGGGCTCGTCCAAAGCACATGCGAACCAGAGGGGAAATGCAGCATGAATCTAGCTTTAGGCTCATAGCTAGGGTTAAGCACTAAAAATACCTGTTTAAAATTAGAACACAGAAACTCCACACCGAAGCTCCTTGTTGCCCCAGAGGCTCAAAACAAGAACCCTTCTACAAGTAGCTGTGGATTAAGAGTGCAACCTCTTCTGTTGTTAAGATTTGCCATTTCCTGTCATTCTTCTTCTTCTTTTAGATTTGATTGGCGATTGGCAACCAGCTCACGGGTGCGTTACCGCCACTGACTTGATTATCATTACTCTATATCTTTGTATAAGGAGTTCTGAACAATTCCCCATGTGTGAAAAAATTATCCGTCCTTGGACTGTGTCCGAGGTGCGGGTCAGCAAGTCTGCTACCTTCTTTTTCCTTTTATCTAGTTGCCTGTTTTTATTTTTTTCACAAATAAAAAAGACATGCATGTCCAGCCTAATTTGAATCATGCAAGTTACAAAAGGAGATTTATTGTGTTTGTCTGAATAGACTCTGATCAATAGATTAAATACTGTAACTTCGGGGCTGTGTTAAGGGGGCGGGGATTCTCCCGGCATGCTTTGGCAGCGGAGGATTCAAAGGGTGTTATCATTCGTGTGTTCTAAAGTGTTATTGCTGTGTCATTATAACTGCGATATAATGACAGCAGTGTTATAAGAAGAGTCAGAGCAGTGACTGATCATGCGTTTGTATCACCCTTAGTGAGACGGGGGTCTGTGTGAATGACCTCCCCTCCTGTCTGTGTTGAGGGAGTGTGTTTTAATAAAGCCTGTTTCGTCACAGTCATCTCTCCTTTCTTGTGTGAACCCCCACTACATCACACTGGTGTCAAAAGTTGGGATATGGAGCAGATGGAAGCCAGGATCAGAGCAGAGATCCAGCAGCTGGAGCGATTCATTGCTCAGCTGGGAATGGACGACAGAGCTGATACACCAACCCCCGGAGTTGCTCGCCGGGATGAACGGAGCCATGAGGAACCATGAGGCGACCATCCCACCCATCCGGCAGCGGGCCAAAGTTCCCCGCTTTAACGGTGAAACCCTGCTGGACGACTACCTGGTCTAGGTTGAGCTGGCCGCTGCGTTGAACGGCTGGCCACCTGAAGAGACCGCCGTGCAGGTTGTGCTGGCCCTGGAGGGAAGGGCTCTCCGCACGCTGTCCGATCTCCGGCCTGAGGAACGCCGCAGCTGGCCAGCGCTACAAGGAGTGCTCCGGAGGCTGTTTGGGAGAGCAGCCGACGCTGAGTACGCCAAGGAACAGCTGGCCAACCGCTGGCGAGGCAGCCGAGAGAGCCTGGGAGCCTACGCTGCGGACATACGGCTGCTGACACAGCGTAGCTACCTGGATTTCGAGCCAGAGGTAGTGGAGAAGCTCGCTCTCCGGAACTTCATCCGGGGTCTCCGCCCGGCCCAGCTCCAGAGCCACATCTGGATTCACTCCGCGAGCAGCTGGGAGATGGCTGTGACAGAAGCGGAGCGGGTGGAACTGCTAATGGATTGTACAGCTGATGCATCGGCACCGAGGCAGAGAGCCTTCCAGGCCACGGCTGAGAGCGAGGAGGAGGAGGAGGAGCTGTGCCGGACAACAGCGGTGTGCCCACGGAGAAGACGACCATGGCGACGCGAGGAAGGGTGCTTCCGCTGTGGGGAGCCAGGACACATTGCGCAGTACTGCCCGGCACCCACCCCACGACAAACTGGCCCCTCACCAATGTTAAACTAGAGCGAGGTGGCATGGACGGGGACCTGCCGCCTCCCACAGACATTTTCCCCGATGAACTGTCACGCGTGTGGGCCGAATTGGACACTCACCAGGAATGTACCTACAGTGCAGCCTGGACAACACGCTGATCCGGGCCCTGATTGACACCGGTTCTACCATCTCCCTGGTCCGACCCGGTGTGCTGCCAGGCATGGGTGAGACAGAACCTCAGGGGTGGGAACCCACCAGGCGCTGCGTCACCACAGCTACCGGTGAGGGCGCCAGACTGGGAGGGCGGAGAGTTCTTGTGGTGGGGGTGGCCGGCCAGAACACAAACCACCCATTCTGGCTGGCTGAAATCCAAGACCCGTGCATTATTGGACCTGATCTGCTCGCAGCATGGGGCGCAAAAATTGACACCACCAGATCGTCCCTCCTGCTGGGAACTTGGGCCATCACGATCTGCAGCGGGGCCCAGAGGAGGAACCTGGAGGCCTGGGTGATTGAGGGACCGCCAGGGCGGACCGAACCTGGCGTGTCACCGCAAGTACTGAACACAACGGCGCCACCAGCATGAGCAGAGGGAGTGCAACCACCAATAAAGACAGCAAGGGGGGGGCACAGTGGAGCGGGTCAATGTGTCAGCAGAAACGCAGCAGGCGGTCGAGGAATTGTTCCAGCAGAGCTGCAGCGGACTGGAATCGGGACAGAGACGCCAGCTGCGGGAGCTGTTGGACTGCTACATGGACATCTTCGCTGCAAAGGATGAGGAATGCACCTGAACCAGCTTGGTGCAGCATGGGATCGACACTGGTGAGACCAGGCCGATCCGGCTCCGCCCCCGCTGTCTGCCTTTTTCAAGGCGGGCGGCAGCAGAACAAAAAGTACGGGAAATGCTGGAGGCAGACATTATTGAACCCTCCAGCAGTCCCTGGGCGGCGCCGGTGGTGCTGGTTAGGAATGAGGATGGTTCGTGGCAGTTCTGTGTGGATTACCGGCGCCTGAATGACGTCACCCACAAGGATTCCTACCCCCTGCCCGCATCGATGACGCGCTGGATCACATCGCCGGCTCCAGCTGGTTCAGCTCACTGGACCTCCGCAGCGGCTATTGGCAGGTAGAACTGTCACCTGAGGCCCGCCAGAAAACAGCTTTCTCCATCGGGCAGGGACTGTATCAGTTCAAGGTGATGCTGTTTGGACTTTGCAATGCCCCGGCCACCTTTGAACGTCTGATGGAGCGAGTGTTGGCTCACGTACCCTGGTGCTGCTGCATTGTTTATCTGGATAACCTGCTGGTTCACGCAGCTGATTTTGACAGTGCCCTGTCCAACCTCCGGGAAGTACTGGACACCATCCGACAGGCCGGGCTGCGGCTACACTCGCGGAAATGCCACTTATTTCGGCGGGACACCACCTTCCTGGGCCACGTCGTCAGCACAGCGGGAGTCGTCACCGATCCAGAGAAAGTGGCAGCAGTGAAAAACTGGCCAGTGCCACAGGATGTGGGAGAGCTACGGAGTTTTCTCGGACTGGCCTCCTATTATCGGAGATTTGTGAAAGACTTCGCCACCATCGCCAGCCTGCTGCATCAGCTGACACAGAAGGGCTGTGCATTTCAGTGTAGTGACAGCTGGGCTTTTTCCCAGCTTTGCTCAGCGCTCATCGGAGCCCCCATCCTGCAGTATCCCAACCTGAACCGCCCTTTCATCGTGGACACGGACGCCAGCAACCAGGGCATCGGGGCGGTGTTATCCCAGGAGGGAGAACACAGAGAGCAGGCAGTTGCTTTTTTCAGCCGCACTCTCAGCAGTGCTGAAAGGAATTATTACGTTACTCGCAGAGAGCTGTTGGCTGTCATTCAGGGGCTTCGCCATTTTCGCCCGTATGTGTACGGGGAGAGGTTCCAGCTCAGGACGGATCACGCTTCCCTGACCTGGCTGATGAACTTCAAAGAGCCGGATGGACAGTTGGTGAGATGGCTGGAGGCACTGCAGGATTATAATTTTCAGATTGTGCATCGGGCAGGCCGCCTCCACGCCAACGCTGACACACTGTCTCGGCGTCCCTGTGCTGCGGAGGACTGTCGTCACTGCCAGCGGGCAGAGGATCGAGACCAAGACGTCCCACGGGCTGCTGCTCTCCGAACTGCTGTGAGCAGGAATAACACAGCGGCACACAGCTCCTCCTCGGATAATCAAGCAGCTCTCCCCAGCGATGATGTCACAGAGTCCCTCGGCGCGCAGCAGCTGCAGAGCGAGCAGGACAGAGATCCGGTCATTTCCCGGGTTTGGCAGTGGCCGGACGCGGGCCAGCGGCCTGCCTGGGAGGCTGTGTCTGCGCTGGACCCAGAGACCAAGGCCCTACACTCCCAGTGGGCCAATCTCCGCTGTCACAAGGGTGTTGTGTATCAGCAGTGGCAGACTCCAGTTGGGCAGCGTCATGTCTGGCAGCTGCTGGTTCCCCGGTAGCTCCAGCCAAATGTACTCCAGCTGGTCCATGGGGCGGTAGGAGTGGGCCATTTCGGGGTGACAAAGACTCTGCAGCGTCTTTGAGCCCAGTTCTACTGGCTCGGATGTCACCAGGATGTAGAGCTCCACGTCCATTACTGTGACACCTGCACGGCTCAGAAGGGGCCAACTCAGCAATCCCACGCCCCCTTGCAGCAGTACCGGGTGGGAGCACCGATGGAGCGGGTAGGGGTGGACATTCTGGGCCCTTTCCCGACCACGGACCAGGGGAACCGCTACGTGCTGGTCGCAATGGATTATTTCACCAAATGGCCAGAGGCGTACGTGGTCCCTGATCAGAGCGCCGCCACCACAGCATCAAAACTGGTGGACGAGATGTTCTGTCAGTTTGGCGCACCAAAGGAGCTGCACAGCGATCAGGGTTGGAACTTTGAGGGAGAGGTCTTCGGGGAGGTCTGCAAGCAGCTGGGCATCCGGAAGACCTGGACCAACCCGCTGCACCCACAGAGCGACGGCCTGGTTGAATGGTTCAACCGGACCCTTACCACCCAGCTCGCTGTCCTAGTGGACCAGCAACAGCAAGACTGGGACCTGTATTTGCCCTTTGTTCTTGTGGGCGTACCGGACGGCAGCACAGGAATCCACCCGGTGCACTCCTGCAGCGCTGATGTTTGGACGCGACCTGTGCACACCAGTGGATTTGGTATTCCCCCCCGCCCCCGGAGCCGGAGGTGGAGGGCAGACCGGGGTTGGATTATTTGTTTTGCTTGAAGGAACATCTCCACACGGTGCACGGACTGGCTCAGGAGGCCCTGGCAGCAGCAGGAAACCGGCACAAGCGGGCATATGACTCTCGCTGCCAGGGGAGGGACTTTGCACCAGGAGATCGAGTCTGGGTTTTCTGCCCGGAGCGAAAAAGGAGACTGTCACCAAAACTGGCGAGCCATTGGTCGGGACCGTGCGTGGTCCTACAGCGTCTGTTAGATGTGGTGTACAGGGTGCGGCTGCAGAAAAGGGACCGGGTCATGGTACTCCACCGTGACCGTCTCGCCCCGTACCAGCCATCCGCCCCGCGGGTGGTCGAGCCAGAGCCTTCACCCCGACCAGATACTCCGACCGAGGCACAGATGAACACCAGCGGGCCTGTGCTTGCTGGTCGTCGACAACGGAGGCCGCCCCGACACCTGGACGGATTCGTGTTGGACTTTTGAGCTGGACTTTTATTATTCTGGGGACAGAAACCAGTCCAGGGGAGGGGACAGTGTACGTCGGGGCTGTGTTAAGGGGGCGGGGATTCTCCCGGCATGCTTTGGCAGCAGAGAATTCAAAGGGTGTTATCATTTGTGTGTTCTAAAGTGTTATTGCTGTGTCATTATAACTGTGTTATGATGTCACAGCAGTGTTATAAGAAGAGACAGAGCAGTGACTGATCATGCGCTTGTGTCACCTTTAGTGAAATGGAGGTCTGTGTGAATGACCTCCCCTCCTGTCTGTGTTGAGGAGGAGTGTTTAAATAAAGCCTGTTTCGTCACAGTCATCTCTCCTTTCTTGTGTGAACCCTCACAACGTCACAATACTATGACTATTTAACAAACTGCTCTGGGACTCATGTTATTGAATAGACTCTATATAATGTTTACATCATCATTTTTACTCTTTCTGAGGAATTAAGCATGTTCATAGGAAATTGTATCAGTATTTTCCTATGAGCATGACTCTAATTTCCATAGGGATCAATACATAAATCATAAATCTTTTGCTCTTTGATGCTCAATTGGTCTTCATTATTATCTCCTGCCCACAAAGCTCTGTACCTTGATGTAAGATAATACTGTATTCCCATCCTACATCTTGAAGAGGAGATACAGAAAATCACGAAAGGAGACTTTCATGTGATCTCTGTTCAAGATGATGTGTTTGATCTTTTAAATTCTCAGTGCACACTGACTCATCCAGTAAATGTAATTTAAGACTGCTAAACAATGTAGAATCACTGATTCAAGAGAGACTTTTTCATCTAAACCCAACCTGAATATTTTTAGATTTTCCATGGCTAGCCGATGTGGTGAGGAAAGGAGTGCAGGAAATGGGTGCATAATTAGGTCAAAGCATTAGGGAAACTGTTGAGTTGCATTTTGATTCATCTCGCCTTGCCCCGTTTGAACATGTCACCTGCATGCAAATGATTTTCTTTCTTGTCTGCCCAAGAGGGGGAAAAAAATACTTGAATTCATTGATGCCATTGTCTGTTATGAGATACAATCAATCTGGTGAGTGGGTGGGGAAGCAGGATGAGGGGCCTGCGGAGATTAAACAGAAGCCTCACTGTGGATGTTCCAAAAGCAAAATAAACCCATTCATCCAATTAGTGGCTTCAGAATATTCCAAAATAAAAACACACAAGTTGGATGTCAGCTTCTCCACTAATTTAGCCTCCGCTCTGGTCTGAATATCCTAATAGACTGGACAAGAGTACAAGACACATCAGAGAGTGCAGGACTTAAAACAAATTTGTTAGAGTCAGCGGCAATGCAGAATTTAAAGCCAGCTGAAAACATCCAAAACTGTGTACTTTCACCACTATAATGAATCTAGTACCATGTTAAAATAAGAATACATCAATAATAGATTTATAAATAGTTTACAAATAGGTTATTGATTGGGTTGTAAGCACTTTATAAATCATTAATAAGCTTTTTTAATATATGAAAACGGGAAACAGTAACAGGTTTCTTGCCAAATAGTGAGCCTACACTTATTTGTTTAAGCAGACTCCAGAATTTTTTAAATTTATTTAGATTTCTCTGATTTCTCATCAGCTAGAATTTCACCATAAGATATTTATCAATGAACATTTTTATCCAGCAATTTATCGTTTCCCCCCTAGCAAACGCAGAGTGTTTCAGGCTATGCTAGCCAGCCTGGTGGTACCTGGTAGCTAACTGTAATCATCACATTTGATGTCTCTATATGCACTTCTCTAATCCATTATCAAAAAAAAAAAAAAAATCATTTACACCATTCAGACAATATCCCACAAGCTCAAACTTCATGTTTTCAAAAACTTCCTGTCTCGTTTCTTTTCTGGAAAATGGATGCACTACTAAGAAATCCCAAGTTTTTCCACACACACTGTATAGATCTTTGCCATTTGTTGTATTTCTTCCATGCAGAAAGTGAACAATAGTCATATCCTTCATTTTATTATGCCTCATGCAGGTTTCTTCTCTGCCAGCAGTGTTCGCCTGCTCTCACCATTTGTATCTGCATCCACTGGGAGTTTTAATTGCACATTTGTTCATGCAAAGATGTTAAAAAAAGAAATAAATCAGATTAGAATGTATACATGCACTGAATATGATGGCAATATGCTTACAGTGCATCTGGAAAGTATTCACAGCGCTTCACTTTTTCCACATTTTGTTATGTTACAGCCTTATTCCAAAATGGATTTAATTCATTTTTTTTTTCATCAAAATTCAACACACAACACACCATAATGACAATGTGGAAAAAAGTTGTTTTGAGATTTTTGCAAATTTATGAAAATAAAAAACTAAGAAATCACATGTACACAAGTAAAATGGTAAATGGCATTCACTTATATAGCGCTTTTCTTCTCATCTAGGATGACCAAAACGCTTTACAGATCCTGCAATCCACCCATTCACACACACATTCACACACTGATGGCGGCAGAGCTGCCATACACACAGGCGTTAACCAGGCCACCAGGAGCAACTGGAGGTTCAGTGTCTTCCTCAAGGACACTTCGACAAGCGGACAGCAGACAGAGCGGGAATCAAACCCATGACCCTCCGATCAGTGGTTGGTCGCACTACACCTGCACCACTGCCACCCCACAGTATTCACAGCCTTTGCTCAATACTCTGTTGATGCACCTTTGGCAGCAATTACAGCCTCAAGTCTTTTTGAATATGATGTCACAAGCTTGGCACACCTATCTTTGGGCAGTTTCGCCCATTCCTCTTTGCAGCACCTCTCAAGCTCCATCAGGTTAGATGGGAAGCGTCGGTGCACAGCCATTTTCAGATCTCTCCAGAGATGTTCAATTGGATTCAAGCCTGGGCTCTGGCTGGGCCACTTAAGGACACTGACAGAATTGTCCTGAAGGTACTCCTTTGATATCTTGGTTGTGTGCTTGTTTTTTTTAATTTAACCTTTATTTATACAAGGTAGTTCCATTAAGAAGAAACCTCTTTTTTCAAGGACGTCCTGTTTCCAGTCACATAGTTACGCTTTCACACCTGGAAGCTGGCCAGTACAACCACAGACTGACCTGTGGCCACTGAGCAGCTCCACTGGAGCAGTTGGGGTTAAGGGCCTTACTCAAGGGCACCACAGTGGGGTTAAGGAGGGGGGGCAAGCACTGCTATGTTATCTGTCCCAGCCAGATCTAATCCTGCCGGTCCAGGGATCGAACTCGCAACCCTCCGCCCACCAGTCCACATCCCTAACCATTAAGGCCTCCATTAGGGTCATTGTCCTGCTGAAAGATGAACCATTGCCCCAGTCTGGATGTCTCTGTACATTGCTGCATTTATCTTTCCCTCTATCCTGACTAGTCTCCCAGTTCCTGCCACTGAAAAACATCCCCACAGCATGATGCTGCCACCACTGTAGGGATGGTATTGGCCTGGTGATGAGCGGTGCCTGGTTTCCTCCAAACATAACACCTGGCATTCATGCCAAAGAGTTCAATCTTTGTCTCATCAGACCAGAGAATTTTGTCTCTCGTGGTCTGAGAGTCCTTCAGGTGCCTTTTGGCAAACTCCAGGCAGGCTGCCATGTGCCTTTTACTAAGGAGTGACTTCTGTCTGGCCACTCTAACATACAGGCCTGATTGGTGAACTGCTGCAGAGATGGTTGTCCTTCTGGAAGGTTCTCCTCTCTACACAGAAGAACACTGGAGCTCTGACAGAGTGACCATCGGGATCTTGGCCACCTCCCTGACGGCCGACCAGCTCTAGGAAGAGTCCTGGTGGTTCCGAACTTCTTCCATTTATGGATGATGGAGGCCACTGCTCATTGGGACCTTCAAAGCAGCAGACATTTTTTTTTGTACCCTTCCCCAGATTTGTGCATCAAGACAACCCTGTCTCAGAGGTCTACAGACAATTCCTTTGACTTCATGCTTGGTTTGTGCTCTGACATGCCCCGGGGTCTCCTCCCAGTGGGACGTGTCCAAAACACCTCAAGTGGGAGGCATTCAGGAAGCATCCTAATCAGATGCCCATACCACCTCAACTGGCTCCTTTCAATGCAGAGGAGCAGCGGTTCTACTCTGAGTCTCTCCCGGATGACTGAGCTCCTCACCCTATCTCTGAGGGTGAGTCCAGCAATCCTGCGGAGAAAGCTCATTTCAGCCGCTTGTATCTGTGATCTTATTCTTTCGGTCATTACCCAAAGCTTGTGACCATAGGTGAGAGTAGGAACGTAGATTGACTGGTAAATCGACAGCTTTGCCTTAGAACTCAGCTCCCTCTTCACCACAACAGACCGGTACAACGTCCGCATCACTGCAGATGCTGCTCTGATCTGTCTGTCAATCTCTCGCTCCATTCTCCCCTCACTCGTGAATAAGACCCCAAGATACTTAAACTCCTCCACTTGGGGCAGGAGCCTGTCCCCAACCCGAAGAGGACAATCCACCTTTTTCTGGCTGAGGACCATGGACTCAGACTTGGAGGTGCTGATTCTCATCCCAGCCGCTTCACACTCAGTGGCAAACCGTCCCAGCAAGAACTGTAGGTCATTGCTGGATGAAGCCAACAGGACAACATCATATGCAAACAACAGAGATGAGATCCTGTGGTCATCAAGCATGACACCCTCCGTTCCCTGGCTGCGCCTAGAAATCCTGTCCATAAAAATTATGAACAGGATCGGTGACAAAGGGCAGCCCTGGCGAAGTCCAACTCTCACTGGGAATGAGTCCGACCAAGTGTTGGCAATACGGACCAGACTCTCACAATGCTCATACAGAGACCGAATAGCTCGTAACAACAAGCCCGATACCCCGTACTCCCGAAGCACCCCCCACAAAAAACCATTAGGGACACAGTCGAATGCCTTCTCCAAGTCCATAAAACACATGTAAACTGGTTGGGCAAACTCCCACGAACCCTCGAGAATTCTCGAGAGGGTAAAGAGCTGGTCCAATGTGCCACGGCCAGGATGAAAACCACATTGCTCCTCCTGAATCCGAGGTTTGATCAACGGCCGGACTCTCCTCTCCAGTACCTTGGCATAGACCTTCCCAGGGAGGCTGGGAATGGCAAAGAATGTGAATACTTATGTACATGTGATTTCTTAGTTTTTTATTTTTAATAAATTTGCAAAAATCTCAAAAAAACCCCCCAAAACTTCACATTGTCATTATGTGGTATTGTGTGTAGAAGTTTGAGGGAAAAAATGAATTTAATCCATTTTGGAATAAGGCTGTAATATAACTGGAAAAAAGTGAAGCACTGTGAATACTTTCTGGATGCACTGTATTTAATTTCTCATAATCCAGTAGTGGCCTTTGTCTGATAAAGAAAAGTTTAGACATGTAAACAGCATGAAATAGAAATGCTGTTTCCATGTCTGCTTCAATAATCTTAATGACAGAAATGTGATTATAATCAGTTTATTAGTGTGCAGGTAAACAATGCCTTTAAGTTAGCATTTATGCACCGTAAGTATTTCTAGCCAAGAGAACTTTGATTCCTGCAAAATGAGACAGCATCTATGCATGAAATATGTTTTATAATTTAACTATAACTGCTAATTAATGATTTGTAAATGATTTTTAGCCTAATTAATAACCTATTTGCAATGTATTTATAAATTTATGTTATTGTATAGCGGCATTATGTATCCTTTAAAACTTTTATTTTTAAGAAATCTGAATGACTATTTTTATGCAAAGACACCATATGGGGTCTGCATTATTCCTCCACTCTAACTCTAACTCTCCCTTTTGAATAAAATGAGTTTTGCTGCAAATCTTTGATTAACACTAGTGTTCCCGACCCCGCTGAGTAACTCCCTCTATTTGATGAATCTGTTCCTGTTTGTTTTCTTTCTTCTCCTGATGTATGATGCATGGCAGCTCTCCCACTCCCAATATGCAGTTTTATTCCACACGATGGAGAATGGCATAGAGGCAGACACTGATTCCCGTCCTTCTCTTTTGTACAGAATACTTAAATCTTTCTGGAAATGTAGGGATCCCACAAAGTTGAATACTGATTGTGCCAACCATCCTGAGTCCTGTAAGGAATGTCTTTTATGAAGTAAATCAGAATTTTATACTGCTCTGTGGCGATCTGGATAAACTTTTAACCCTGGAGGTGAAATGCATCTAGTAGAATGGGCCATGCAATGTTGCATAATATCAGACTCACCATTATGTATTCTATGAGCCTCTTGATGAGTCACATTTGCTGCTTACCTTCAAGTCAAGCCAGTAACAGAAAGTATATTGTTCACTCAGAAATCCACATGGAGACCTTTGTCTCATTCTCAGTTATTTCATAACCAACATCTAAATTCACAACATTTGGAAAAGGTAGCCACAAAGAACACTACAGTAAACAAAAAAATTAATAAGGCAAATTTATGAAAGTCCCAAACAACCATTGTACTGAGTAAATGAATGAACAAGTAAAATAATAAATACAGAAAATGAATTTAAAAAATATGACATTAAACTGAATAAAAATGATTTTGAAAAATGGAAACAACCCTTTTTTTTAACCATACCACACTGTTACCATTTATGCATCATATCATACCTTGTATTTACCATGTAGATATCTAATTACCATATCAGAACCCTTCTAGTTTTCATGCTTCAGGCAAGTTTAGTAATTTCGCTAATCTTTTGTGTAAGCACCCCAAAATTACCAGATACTGGTTCAAGTTTGTAATTACTTTGTACTAGGGTAGTATTTCACCCAGCTGTGACAGCTTGCAACTAATTGGAGAACAGCATTCGCAAGAGAGTTTCAAAAATTTCTCCAAACATTTGCAGAAGTTTGCAATTTCCTCTCGTGCGTCGCAGGAATTTTGAGCATGTTCAAAAAATTTGTGTGACAACCTTTCTCTCAAAATGGTCAGTGCCACTGCGGGTGTCTCAAACCCATACTGAACCCTTCTCAATTTAGTTTCTGCGAGTCAGAAAGTGAGAGAAAAGTTAGACAACTTTGCGAGGGGTTGTGGACCTATGAAATAGAATTGTGACTGATTGGAGACAAAAAGCAGCTGCAGCAGGGAGGGTATTCCACACAGCAGCTTGGCACCTTCCAGCACCAGAGTGGTACTTTCCAGCAGCGGCAGTAGCCTGGCACATTCCAGCAGCCTGGTACCTGTCAGCAGCAATGTGGTCAGGATGGTGCTTGACCACAGCAGCAGCATGGAGACATGCAGCAGCCTTCAGCATGCCAGTCTGGCCTCCATCCAACATTACAAGAATAAACAAATGAAGATAAAACTTATGCAGGACTTGAGTCAGCAAAACCATGAAGACTGGGAGGAGATGCACAGTCCCCTGCCAATTGGTGAGCATAAATTATGCATTCCTATAGCATAATTTTTGTTTATCTAGTAAACTAAAATAATTATTTATATGTTCCCAATTGCGCAGGTGCCACAGATAACTGCCATGTGAATGTTGCACAAGATTTAGACAGAGGTTGTGGGACAGTCATAAGTGCAAAAAAAAATCTCAATTTTGTCTCACGCATATGGTGAAAATGTCCTGCCACACTCGCATGACATGTATGCGAACTCCCGGTGAACTTTGGACAAAAATTTTCTGCGATTATTCCTGTGATTCCCTGCAATTATTATCTCGGCAATATTTGTGAGACATACACAAATGTATGTGCCAATTCAGTGTGATTCCAAGTGACATGGTGGCGACATGGCTTGGTCATCGAGAATTTGAAGCAGGACTGACCAATAAATGATGAATGTGTAAGTAGTGTCATTATCCAGTGCCAGTGTTGTGTGACCTTCTAGTGTGTAGCTGCTTCCTGATAGGTCAGAGGGGGGTAACGCCAGGGCGTGTCTGGAACGTGGTGCGATTGTGAGTGTACCTGGTAGGACCATGAAGGGAATACATTGCTGATGTACAAAGTGTGGTGGTGACCTCGGGAGTGTGTCTTGGGGATGTGAAAATAGTGGTAAATAACAGGGAAAAAACTGCAGCAGAACCACGATGCTTTCACACTGAAGGAGGTTTCCAGTTTTTCCACAATCCAGCCACGTTCTAATAGGCAATGTAGGTCATGGAGAGCGTAGTGGGTTTTCATTCAGTGGAGAGGGGGCCTTATAAAGTATATACCTTTACTTAATCTTTGTTTTTCTTTTTATATTTCATTAAGCATTTCTGATTATTCAAACTAGTGAGCTTTCATTCATTTATTTTGACAGTTTGAGCCCTTTATCACTGAGTGTGTAAGCAGGTGGTGGTTTGGTGGTGGTGGTGGGTTGGGGTCAGAGTACATAAAGGGTCCTCTAATGTCATGCTGCTACTAATATGTTCTGAAACAAGAAAGGAAATATTGCTGTGCTGTCACTGCAGTGTCAAGCGTCACACTGCAGGACTGATTTTGCTGACGCTACGTATACTGAGAAAAGTTGCAACTCAGTGCTATTCCCAGCAGGACTTAAATGTGACCATGAAACAATAGAGAACACTGTGTATATTAACTGTACATTTCAGCAAGAGTCACCAACTTATTTTTCTGATGCTGCGCTATATAAGACGCCACCAGAACACAATAAGGTATTAAGGTAATTAGAATGAGCTGTGCTGTGTCCTCCTCCCCTCCCTCTTCGCCCCTGCAAAGAAGCCAAACAGAGCCACCATCCAGAAATCAATGAAGTGCTCCTCATAAAGGGATTGTCAAATTCAAGTCTGTGCAATTTGTTTTGTGATAACTCTGCAGGCTCATGCATGGAATCAATATGAGGCCCTGTGGCAAAAAAAAAAAGAGAGGGCGTGGGGTTGAATGTGTATCGATTCATACTCAGCAGCATTAAAAGTACAGAATGCAGAAGTGGTAATCTTGTATTGTGTGTGCATTTGGATCAGTCATCAAGTTTGTTTCTTACTGAGGTGAAGGCAAGCACAAAAAGGAGAAAATATTACTAGTGCATTCATTAATATTGTGACAATCACAAATCACAGAATTGAACTCATAACTTCACTGATCAATAATTCACTTATAAATAACAATCTGCTTGGGTGCTTTAACAAAAAAACAGGACAAACAGGAACTTTCCAGGCCAGAGTTCTTCATGTAAATCTTTATTTCTGTCATGTCCGGGGTTGTCTTCAACCCCGAACATGACCTGTGGCTGTAGGTTTTTGATTATTGCTTATTAATTCCTGCTGGAAGATTGAGCCTTGCTCTCTGCCAGTCCTACAGCCACGCCTCCTCCTCACCAGACATTCACCGACTGTATGGTATCACCACACACACACACACACACACACACACACACACACACACACACACACACACACACACAAACACACACATACTCACACAGGCATACACACCCAGTTCCAATCAGTCATGCACCTGCTTGCCACACGGCTGTGTCCACTTGCCTTCGTTAGTGTATTGTGTACTTATAGGGAGGCAGTGTGATTAGTCAGTGTGGCAGCTTAACTCAACCCTGGACTTCCTGGCTCGCAGACTGTTGGTTTTTTCCCCCTGGACTGAACCGTGTAGTGACTCCAGAGCCTTTCCGCTCCTATGCATATGTATGTCCTTTTATTATTGCCTTTCCCTCCGGTTCTGTTCTGTCTGGAGCGCACTTGGCTTTTCTTCCCCTGCCAACAAAGCTAGAAGCCGGTTGTCTGTTCATCTATTTGTGACTGTTATATGGATATTGTGTACATTTTCCCTTTTGTTAATAAACACGTTACATTATATTTATATTTATATTAACAAGGCTTGGTGCACGAACTCTGTCACTGTTGAGAGACACTACTCAGCTAACCTGGAGTTTCTCATGGTTAAATGTAGACCTTTCTATCTGCCACCCGAGTTCACTTGTACCATCATAACAGCCGCTTACATTTCTCCGGATGCTAATGCTAGGCTTGCTATGAAAGAACTGCATGCAGCTATTAGCAAACAACAAACTGCACACCCAGAGGCAGCATTTATTGTGGCGGGTGATTTTAACCACTCTAACCTCAAGACAGTGCTTCCTAAATTCTACCAGCATGTCTCCTGTCACACAAGAGGGGACAAAACATTGGACCATGTTTACACCAATATTGTGGGAGCCTACACAGCAACTCCCCTCCCCCACCTAGGTCAGTCTGATCACTTATCCTTGTTCCTTACCCCCAAGTATGTACCGCTCATCAACCGGGTGAAGCCATCAGTGAGGACCATCAAAGTGTGGCCAGAGGGGGTTGACTCTGTACTCCAGGAGAAGTTTAGGAACACAGACTGGAGTATGTTCACCTCTCAGGCTACCTGTGGCTCCCACATAAACATCAACTCTTACACCCACTCAGTCCTGGACCATATCAACACCACTATTGACAGTGTCACCACGGAAAGACAGATCACCACGTACCCAAATCAGAAGCCGTGGATGAACAGAGAAGCGCGGCTTCTGCTAAAAGCACATAACAATGCCTTTAGATCTGGTGATGCACAGGCCTACAGTTCATCCAGGGCAGATCTGAAGAGGGGCATCAAGAAGGCCAAGCACAGCTACAAGCTGAAGGTGGAGGAACATTTTGGGGACTCTGACCCCCGACGCATGTGGCAGGGCATTCAAGCTATCTCTGATTATAAGCCCAGCAACTCCATACCTATAGCCATGACTGTGCCCTTTCTCAATGAGCTAAATGACTTCTATGCTCGTTTTGACAAGGACAACAACGAAAAGAACATCAATTTCCCACCCTCTGATGACCTCCACCACCTCACACTCACCCACACCGACGTCCGTAATGCACTGAGTCATGTCAACGTACGTAAGGCTGCTGGCCCTGATGGCATTCCTGGGCGTGTGCTGAGGGCATGCGCTGAGCAGCTGGCAGGGGTCTTCACAGACATCTTCAATCTGTCCCTGGCCCAGGCCGTGGTACCAGTGTGCTTCAAGACCACTTCAATAGTACCAGTGCCGAAACATTCAACACCATCGTGCCTAAATGACTATCGCCCTGTGGCACTGACGCCCATAGTCATGAAGTGCTTTGAGCAACTGGTCTTGGCACAGCTCAAAAAAGGCCTGCCCCCTACACTGGACCCTCATCAGTTCGCCTACCGGAGCAACAGGAGTACAGAGGATGCGGTTTCTACAGCGCTGCACTATGTACTCTCACACCTGGATGACAAGAACACCTACGCAAGAATGCTGTTTGTTGACTTCAGCTCAGCATTCAACACAGTTATCCCCTCCAAGTTGCTCACTAAACTTGGGGACCTGGGAATCAGTACCTCCACCTGCAACTGGATCATGGATTTTCTGACCAACAGACCCCAGCATGTTAGGTCAGGCCCCAACCGTTCTTCCGTCATCACACTCAACACTGGTGTACCACAGGGCTGTGTGCTCAGCCCATTCCTCTACTCCCTCTACACCCATGACTGCAGGCCTATGTATGGATCCAATTCCATCATAAAGTTCGCAGATGACACCACGGTGATTGGACTCATCAGCGACAACGACGAGTCAGATTACAGGGCAGAGGTTGAGCACTTGGCTACTTGGTGCGCTGACAATAACCTGCTCCTTAAAACCAGCAAAACCAAGGAGCTCAGAGTGGACTACAGGAAGGAGAGGGAAGAGACACATGACCCCATCCATATCAATGGCATAGCTGTTGAACGTGTCCCCAGCTTCAAATTCCTGGGGACCCACATCTCGGAGGACCTGTCCTGGTCAGTTAACACCACCAGCCTGATCAAGAAGGCCCATCAGCGCCTCTTCTTCTTGAGGACACTGAAGAAGAACCATCTGTCTACTGACATCCTGGGCAACTTCTACCGCTGCGTGATAGAGAGCACCCTGACCAACTGTATCACAGTCTGGTATGGGAGCTGCTCTGTAGCTGACCGCAAGGCGCTGCAGCGGGTGGTGAAAACCGCCCAACGCATCACAGGGACTCCACTTCCAGTTATAGAGGACGTCTACAGGAAAAGATGTCTGCACCGGGCACGCAGCATTCTTAGGGACTCTAACCATCCTGCTCATGGACTGTTCCAGCTTCTCCCCTCCAGAAGACGTTTCAGAAGCCTTCGGACTGAACCAGCAGGTTTAGGAACAGTTTCTTTCCAATAGCTGTCACGTTATTGAACTTAGTTCCCCGCTGACTCTCTTACCATCATCTCTTACCATCCTCACCTGTACATAACCGCATAACTACATAACTATATCTAACTTATTGCACATTATTTGCACATAATGTTTGCATAACTACATAACTACATCTAACTTATTGCACATTATTTGCACATAACAGTACTCTTAACTTTCTGCACTGCTGCATATATTTGCATATATTTGCTTAAATTGCACATACTGTTAATTACCGTATATACTGCACTGCTGTCCTTTGCACTTCTGATTGGATGCTAAACTGTGTTTTGTTACCTTGTATTCATACATGTGTAATGACAATAAAGTTGAATCTAATCTAATCTAATCTAATCTAAACATTACTGCACGTGGGCTGGCATCCATTCATATGTTCGCTGCACGATTATGCAGCGGATATGACAGTAAGTTGCCACCACAAAGAGCCCAAGCAGTGAAGTAACGTGCTGTGTTGTTTTTTTTTTTCTTCACTATTCCCTGTGTGTTTTTCCCTTCCGGAGTTACATTCAGGATGGACTTACTGGGTAGCAGAGGCTATCCAGTTCGTCTGGGGTGGAAATGCTGCCAAGCCCTGATGAAAATAGATGGGTTGATCTCAGCGGCATGCGTTTACTCCACTCCAGATGACATTTTGTGGTATGTGGGACTGGCAGATGCTGCAGCTCGCGGCTGCCCTCAGCTGAAGATGCATGCTGAGGGGAGGGAGAGAATTGCCCTGATCGCTGCACAGCAGCGGGAGAATGGCGGAGCGGGGAGGAAGCGCCTGGAGAAGCCCGGACGCATGCCGAAGAAGAGGCGTTCCCAGGCCTTAGCTGTTTTCCTCCACCAGCTGTCAGCACCCAGATTGCCTCCGTCTCCTGAGCCCGGTCTCACTCCATCATGAGGGAATAAGAAGAAACATAAACGGGCGGGGCCGGCAGAGATTGATCGCCGTTCTGAGGAGAAGAGACCTGCAGTCATCTCATCCTCCGTGTTTACCTCTGCTAAGGTGTGGGGGGCAGGTTACTCCTCTTATCCATCCATTTCGGTGCCAGTTTTGGGGGCTTCTCTGCAGCCTATGAAGGAGCCCAGGGCCGTCACAGCCACAGAGGGGGATGTTACCTCGCCAGCTGCAGCAGGAAACATCATTGACCAGGAGAATAGGCAAGTAATCTCTTCATTTGTTCCTAAAATTGTTGAAAATTCTTTCCTGATCCCTGGTAGAGAGTCTCTGGGTGTGCAGTCCTCAGAGACCTCTTTACCTGCTGCAGCCATGAACTGCTCACCAGCCCTCTCCATGCTCTCTCCCTTCTCCCCTGAATATACACCGGAGCCGGAGCTGGACAACCAGGACTGGGAGGAGCCAGAGGTCTGGGAGGATTCTTCCCCCGCAGCAATGGTGATCCAGACCCCAGCCGCCATGCTGGAGGAGTTACCAGTGTGGGTCACGACGGCTGGGACGACGATGACTGCAGAGACCATCATGCCTGCTGTGGAGGCCGCTGCAGCAGAGTCAGCGCCCTAGCTGCACCTCCAGGAGGCCAAGCCCGTGGAAACATCACCCGGATCGTCGGAGTCCTGGATGGCGGTAGAGCTTGAGCTAAGGCAAATGCTCTCTTTTGTCTTTCTTCTTTCCCTTATAGAGCATTCTTGCCTAGCTCCAGGTGAGGAGAGCCAGCTACAGCCACACGCTGCACCTGAGCTTGCCTCGCCGGGCTCTGCCGCTGCCGGTGACCCTGACCCTTCCTCCTCTGTGTCTGAGTCCTCATCTAGTGTCACTGGAGAGAGGTCCATGTTACCCGACGAGAAGGAGGATCCAGGCTCGCCACTGGAGGTTATTGTCACCGCTGCCATCCCCGCTGTGGTTCCTGTGGGTCCAGCTCCCCGTCTGCCCGGGTCCCCAGGGGTGCCTGTGATTGACAACCTTCTGGCTTGGATTCTTGTGTGGGCAGACTGGCCCAGGGTCAGGATGGCGTGGAGGTCAGCAGTGGTCCAGCCAGGTCCCATCGTGGGTGCAGCAAGGGTCCTCCCAGGCTCCAGTGAGGGTGGAACCATGGCTCAGTCGGGATCCACCGTGGATGCTACGCTGGCCCAATCAGGGCTCACTGTGGGAGCAATGAGGCCCCAGATAGAGGTCACCGCTGGTATCACGTCGTCCTAAGCCGGGACCACCGAGGGTGCAGCCGAGCCCCAGTCCCAAGCCGGGACCACCGAGGGTGCAGCCGAGCCCCAGTCCCAAGCTGGGACCACCGAGGGTGCAGCCGAGCTCCAGTCCCAAGCCGGGACCACCAAGGTCCCTTCCTCCCTTCTAGAAGTCCTCAGGGTGTCCCTTCCTCTTCCGCCATGTCTGCCTGGCCCTGCCACCAGGAACCGCAGGGGTTCCCCTTCTTCAGTCCGGCCATCCACCTGTCAGCCTTCTGGTGGGTAGGCCACCACCTCGTCTATTCCTCCAGGCCTGGTGGCTCAACTGTGCCGGCTGGCCGCCCGAAGGACTGGGTTCCTGGGTCAGGTGGCCCTTTTCCTCTGGCAGGCCGCCTGATGCCATTCTGCAGGCCGCCTGCTGACCCTGGGACTTTGGAAGGCCCCCTGAACTTATGGTCATTCGTGGGCCTGGGACAGTGGTTGGTCCCCTGAACTGTGGGGCTCTTGGGGGGTAGGGTGGGTTAGTTAATTTTGGGGTTGGGAAAAGTGTTGTGTTTATGGTGTTGTATTGTGGTGGTTATCTCTTCTCGATTTATCCCTCCTAAACTGTTTTCCCACACCTCCCGCCCTGGTTTGTTGTGTTGGCCTTTTGAGTGGGGGGGGGGGGCAGGTTGTGTTTTCTGTTTTGATGGTACGGTGGGTGTCTGGTATCCATGCCTTGAGGGGGGGTTCTGTCATGTTCGGGGTTGTCTTCAACCCCGTTCACGACCTGTGGCTGTAGGTTTTTGATTATTGCTTATTAATTCCTGCTGGAAGATTGAGCCTTGCTCTCTGCCAGTCTTACAGCCATGCCTCCTCCCCTCCAGACATTCACCGGCTGTATGGTATTACCACATGCACACACACACACATGCACACACACACACTCACACATGCATACACACCCAGTTCCAATCAGTCACGCACCTGCTTGCCACACAGCTGTGTCCACTTGGCTTCGTTAGTGTATTGTGTACTTATAGGGAGGCAGTGTGATCAGTCAGTGTGGCAGCTTAACTCAACCCTGGACTTCCTGGCTCACAGACTGTTGGTTTTTTCCCCCTGGACTGAACCGTGTAGTGACTCCAGAGCCTTTCCACTCCTATGCCTATGTATGTCCTTTTATTATTGCCTTTCCCTCCGCTCCTGTTCTGTCTGGAGCGCACTTGGCTTTTCTTCCCCCGCCAACAAAGCTAGAAGCCAGTTGTCTGGTCATGTATTTGTGACTATTACATGAATACTGTGTACATTTTCCCTTTTGTTAATAAACACGTTACATTACTGCACGTTGGGCTGGTATCCATTCATATGCTCGCTGCACAATTACGCAGCTGACATGACAATTTCTTTATTGCTTATTCTGGATCGACCGGGTGCCACATTAAAAAAAAAAAAAAAAAAAAATTCTCATGGGCAGGGACTTTTAGAGGTTAATACTGTAGGATCCTGGTATGCTTGCTGTTTTCAGGCACATGCTCTGGTTTCCTTCAAACTACAAGTTTGTGGTAAAGACATGCATTTTGAAAGTATGTGTTCTTTCCAAAGATATGACTTTTTGATTTTACCCTGAACCAAGTTTCTCATAAAAACTTTGTTCTATAGCTTAATTCTTTAACCAAAATCAAGCAGTTGTAGCACCTTAATAAACAAAAAAAAACAGCAATCAAAAAAACAATAGTGACAGAAAAATTAAAATCATAAACTATCAAAGTGATGCAATAATGAAAAGATCCAAACTCCTGTTAATTTTTCTTCCATGTTTTCTGGGTGTAGGTCATATGATTTTTCTGCCCACTGACATACACCTCCCCTATCTGTGTGCATATATAGATTTTTGTGCTTTCTTGCATTTGAAATCAACATTAGACACACTGGTGGACTTGGACTGGGGGAGAAGGGCGCAATGGGTTACCCCACCCCTACCCCCAGTGGGTTTACCCCAATTGAAAATCATCACCACAGCACTTTGAGTGGCTAAAAAAATAGAGGTTCCCTAGTAGACGCTCTTTATCTTGGTAAAATTTCCCTTTTTAAGGATAGTGCAGGTTAATGAACATTGATAACAATCAATGTAAACTTGCCAGATCGTAGCCAGTGGCTAATTTCAGTCTGTTGTCCAAGGGTTAGAACTTAGTCCACAAAATGATTGTGAACTTTTTTTTACCATGGTCCTTTGTACATTAAATTATAAATAAATTATAAATAAAATTATAATGGTATGCCATCTACAGGAAAATCTAATGATATATTTTAATGAATGTCCTCTGTGGAGAAAACCTGATGCTGTGCTGTTATGTATTTTGGTTTACTACGGCCCCCGTCGTAGTGCTTTGCTCAAAGCATTATGGGTAACCTGTGATGTCAGAGTGTGTGTTGTCGTTGGCTGTGTGCTGTGAGTTGCTGCTGCGCTAATAAACCGTGAACATTACGTCGATGGTCCGAGTTATTATTGTTATATTAAGTAACGTAACGGGTGAAAGATATAACAAAAAGTGGCGACGAGGACGTCTGGACCGATGCTGCAGTCCGCGACGGAGGAGAGTTTTTTTTTTGTCGTGTTTTTCCCGCCGCTACTTCGTGCTGACAGGGTGATACACCGCGCCACTGTGCTGAGGTGGATGCTGCGGGCTGTCTGCTAAGCGGGGAGGAGCGGAGCAGTGGAAATCGTTAAGGACAAAAAAACTCCGTGAGTAACGCCGGAGGGAAGAAACGACGTTACAGAAAGGAGCTGCGAGGGAAAGAGCGACATTCAACCAGGAGTGTTAAAATGGCTGGAGTCATTGGCTCTATTGGGCTCTTTGATGAGAGCGCGGAACAATGGAGCTCCTATACTGAGCGCTTTGACTATTTCGTCGCGGCCAATGGAATAACGGATGAAAAGTTAGTGCCCACTTTTCTGAGTGTGATGGGTCCCAAGACATTTAACCTACTACGCAACCTCCTACAGCCAGTAAAGCCAGGCTCTAAAACCTACAAAGAACTGGTGGACACACTGACCCACCACTTCTCACCCAAGCCGCTAGTGATTGCAGAAAGATACAGGTTTCACAGACGTAACCAAGAAGAGGGTGAGTCTGTTAACATGTTTGTTGCAGCGCTACGCAAGTTAGCCGAACACTGTGAATTTAAAGATGTTTTAAATGACACATTAAGAGACAGGCTTGTGTGTGGACTACGGAATGAAGCAGCACAGAAGAAGTTACTCACAGAAAGTGATTTGACGCTTGAAAGAGCCATTAACATTAGTGTGATGATGGAGATGGCTTCCAAAGAAGCACACCAACTGCATGCTACAGGCAGAGTACATAAGCTCAACAGTGGTAAAACCAATGCAACAGGTCCATGTTTCCGCTGTGGCAAGGTGGGACACCTTCCTAATGACTGTTGGTACAAAGAGATGGACTGTAACAACTGTGGGAAAAAAGGCCACGTGGAGCGGGCATGTAGAAGCAAAAGGAGCAAAGACAAAGGCCCAAAGACAAGGAATAAAAGTGACATGGTAAAATACAAAAAGAAAAGAAATGTTCACACAGTTAAACATGGCGAGGACAGAGTGAGCGACTCCTCAGAGGAAGAGGTGTCAACTGCAATAAATACTGTCCGGATTATGAATGTGAATGAAGGCTCAGAAGGCTTTTGGACTAAACCAAAAGTGGAGGGACATTTTATTAAAATGCAGATAGACACCGGATCAAAGGCATCACTTGTGTCGCATGGCATTTACAAGAAGTTTCTGAAACATCGTCCACTCCGACCTTCAGACACCGTCTTCAGGGCGTACACTGGACACCGAGTGCCCATGAAAGGGATGACAGAGGTAACTGTTCAGTACATTGGCCAAACTGCTGAGCTTCCAGTTTATGTTACCAAGAACAACTGTCCAGCTATAATGGGGCGTGTGTGGCTAAAGAAAATCCAACTTGACTGGCAAGAAGTAAGGAAGCTGTCACACAGTTCCACTCAGCTGCAGGCCATACTGGAAAAGCACAAAAAGGTTTTTCGTGATGAACTAGGCAGTATGAAAAAAATTATAGTGAAGCTGCATGTCAAACCTGACAGTAAACCAGTGTTTATGAAAGCCAGACCAGTGCCGTACGCCATCAGACCAAAGGTGGAGGCTGACTTAGATGCTCTGGTCAAGAATGGAGTTCTGGAGCCTGTGACAACCAGTGAGTGGGCCACGCCCATAGTTCCAGTACCCAAAAAGGACGGAGGAATCCGGACCTGTGGAGACTTTAAGGTAACAGTAAACCCTGTACTAACAGCAGAGCAGTATCCCCTTCCACTGATTGATGACTTATTTGCGGGGCTGAGTGGGGGACAAAAGTTCAGCAAAATAGATCTCAACCAGGCTTACTTACAAATGCATGTAGACAAGCAGTCATGTGAAATGCTGACTATCAACACCCATAAAGGACTCTTCAGATACTGCAGACTGCCTTTTGGCATCACATCTGCTCCAGCACTGTTTCAGCGAGCTATGGATCAAATCCTGAGTGGATTACCAGGAGTGCAGTGCTACCTGGATGATATCCTGTGTACAGGAGCAGATGATGAAGAGCATCTGCGCAACTTGGATGCAACTCTCACGAGACTGGAGGAATATGGATTGAGAATCCGCAAGGATAAATGCGAGTTTTTCCAGTCATCCGTGGAATACTTAGGTCATATGATCGATGCTAAGGGACTGCACACTGCACCATCGAAAATCACAGCCATTGTGGATGCACCTCCACCCCAAAATGTCAGTCAGCTGAAGTCTTTCTTGGGACTGCTGAACTATTATGGACGTTTCATACCAAACTTGGCATCACTATTAAAACCGCTGCATAACCTGCTGCGCAAAGAGGAAGCATGGAAGTGGACAGCAAGCTGTCAGGAGGCTTTTCAGAAGGCAAAAGATGCGCTGACGGCATCAGAGGTTCTGACCCACTTCAACCCATCACTTCCGATCCAGCTTGCCTGCGACGCCTCTCCTTATGGCGTAGGGGCGGTGATTTCCCACGTAATGCTAGACGGTGAGGAAAAGCCAATCGCTTTTGCGTCAGGGACATTAAACAAGGCAGAAGCTAACTATGCTCAACTGGAAAGAGAGGCTCTGAGCATTGTATTTGGTGTCAGAAAATTCCACCAGTACTTGTATGGACGGAAGTTTACACTTTTTACTGACCACCGACCTCTCACAACCATCCTTGGACCATACACAGGAATACCATCTCTTGCAGCGTCCCGACTGCAGAGGTGGGCGTTGCTGTTGTCAGGACACTCCTATGACATCAGGTATCGAAAGTCAGACTGTCATGGTAATGCAGATGGGTTATCCAGATTACCACTTCCTGTCATGAAGCCAGAGTCAAGCACTGTGGACATCTTCTACTTCACAGAGGTAGAAAACGCACCTGTTTCAGCTGTGCAGGTGAAAAAGGGGACTAGAAATGACCCTGTGTTGTCTGCAGTCATGGACTTGATCATTAAAGGACAACCTGCGGGTGATGACGCAACCTTGAAGCCCTTCCTTGGGAAGTGGACAGAATTGTTTGTTCAGTCGGGTTGTTTGCTGTGGGGGAGGAGAGTGATTATTCCCCTGTCATGTCGAACAAAAGTGTTACAGCAACTTCACGCAGGACATAGTGGAATCGTGAGAATGAAAGAAATAGCGAGAAGCTATTTTTGGTGGCCAAACATTGACAAGCAGATTGAAGAAATAGCCAAAAGCTGTTCATCTTGTCACAAGGTACGGAACAACCCACCATTGGCTCCTCTCCATCCCTGGGAGTTCCCACAGGAGCCATGGCATCGTGTGCACATTGACTTTGCAGGTCCGTTTGAGGACAGAATGTTTCTCGTTGCTGTGGATGCACACAGTAAATGGCCTGAAGTGGCTATTATGAGGTCAACCACCACAGAGAAGACCACAGAGGCATTAGGAGAAATGTTTAGTCATTTTGGGTCTCCTACACAACTAGTTTCTGACAATGGACCTCAGTTGGTTTCACAAGAAATGGATGCTTTTCTACAAGCTAATGGAGTGCAGCACATTAAATCAGCTCCATACCATCCTGCGACGAACGGCCTTGCAGAAAGGTTTGTGCAGACAATGAAACATGCATTGAAAGCATCACAAGGTCAAGGAACACTGCATCAGAGGCTGCACAAGTTCCTGCTAAACTACCGCAACACTCCACATGCAATCACAAAGACAACCCCTGCTAGTCTGATGTTCAAGAGAGATCTGCGCACTACCTTTGACCTTTTGAAACCCTCAGGATTAAAGCACACTGTGCAAAAGCAACAAGAGAAACAAATTATGCACAGAGAACATCGGGCAAAGGACAGAGCATTCACGTCAGGAGAATCTGTGCTGGCCAGGAACTACAGAGGTGAACCTAAGTGGGTTCCTGCAACTGTTATTGCACAAACTGGACCAGTCTCATATACAGTTCAAACCACTGACAGTGTTTGGAAAAGGCACGTGGATCAACTCCTGCAGACACCGCCAGCACCTGCAGAACCGTCTCTTGGATATCCTAACGATGCACTCACCAACTCACCACTTTGTCCACCTACACCAGTACAGAACTCAACCACTTCAGAGACCGGAGTTCCAGCTGGAGATGTGACATCTTCTTCTGCATCAGCACCAGAAGCAACCTCCACATTAGAAAGAACACAGACTCATGTTCCTGCAGAGCGCCGATATCCCACCAGGGAGCGACAACCTCCTGTCCGTCTGAGTTATTAGACTAGATGGTAACTGACCCACATTAATGGGGCAGAATAATCCCCAGGGGTACAGTTATGGGATGAGGTAGTCTACCCTCACTCCTAAGGTAGCATAATAATTAAAAAAAAAAGAGAGAGAGAGACAAAACAACGACATTTGGTATCTCCTGTAGGACATCTATTGTAAGGGGGGAGGAGATGTTATGTATTTTGGTTTACTACGGCACCCGTCGTAGTGCTTTGCTAAAAGCATTATGGGTAACCTGTGATGTCAGAGTGTGTGTTGTCGTTGGCTGTGTGCTGTGAGTTGCTGCTACGCTAATAAACCGTGAACATTACGTCGATGGTCCGAGTTATTATTGTTATATTAAGTAACGTAACGGGTGAAAGATATAACATGTGCCATATGTGACTTCCATGCTGTCCTTCCATGACTGCCCCAAAGTGTGCCCCTTCCAGTAGAAAATAGGATGCTTAGCTTTTTAGCATAGTTACAGTATGTATTCATGTGATGGAGACCCCAATTAGTTCCTCTGAGGACGTGCCCCTTCAGTGGAAGCTTCCCTATGTTCTAAAGCATGTCCTTTATGTGCTTTAGGAAAAACCCTGAATGTGTTAATAAAATACACATTTCAAAGGTTTATGGTTCATCATGTGTTTTATCCAATATTGGCCTTTTCATCTTTTAAACTAACATAGTGTCAGTCTGTTTTATTTAAGCGTGATGCATCACTGATTTTTTTACAAGCTGGTGAGTCTCTTTATTGTTTAATGGGTGGCTGTCCTTTTTACTTCTTTGACCCTGCCCTTCAAACAGTCTGAGCTCACCCCTGATTAAAAACAATGCCAGAAGGTCACCTGTTGCATTAAAAAAAATAAAATAAATAATAATAATAATAATAATAATAATAATAATAATAATAATAATTATTATTATTATTATTATTATTTGTTTATATAGTGCCAAATCATAACAAGAGTTATCTCAAGGCACTTTACAGAATAAAAACATAATACATACTGTACACACAATACAATACATAATATAAAGCGAATTGACTCCTGAAAAAAAATTGTAATATTGTAGAGGATGTGTTCAATGATGAGGCTGGGTTTATTTCTCAGGTTCAGTTTTATTATCAGAACACATTCTCTATCAACCTCCAAGCAAGAAAAGAGACAGATCAATATCACATCGCTCTTTTTAACCTCCGGGACATCGAAACTCAAGTCACATGGTGTCTAAGCAAACATACAGTCACATGGTACTTAATCCCAGTCACAGTGTAACCCTTTGATCTTCCACCACTGTCTCTCAGCCTTCGATGGCCTGGAAATCCCTCCAGGGCATCTCTCTGAGACAAAGGACAAATCTCACACCTCCTCGATACCTCCTGCAGGCTCAGTCCTCTTGTCCCTCGAGACGTGAAGCACACAATAAATATTCAGCAATACACTTGTGGAAAATATGTGCCCAACATATGTGCCACATAACCCCCCCCAAAACGTCTAATGTGGGACAACATAATCAGAGATGCATGGCATTAAAAAAAAAAAACATTACCACATAACAAAAATTCAATCCACCAGTTGCCTAGGTCTAAACCTCCGGCCGTATCTGCTGTAAGCCTGCCTTGCTGCTTCTGCAGTGTCTTCCTGCACCTGTGGATTAGAACTGTTAGCCAAACTCTGTGGGGGTTCTGAAGAAAGCCTTCTCGGTGGTCTACTGCGACGGGGGGCCCTCGCCAACTGCATTTGTTCATCAGCCAAAACGAAAGCAGGTTTGAGTCTGTTTATGCAAATCAAATCCTTTCTGTCTCCCAAATCTAGCAAAAAATGCTTTTCTCCTGTTTCCAGCACTCTGAAAGGTCCATCATAAGGTGGCCGCAAATTTGGGCGATGAGCATCATGTCTAACAAAAACAAACTCTGCATTTTTTAAAGCCTTGGGCACAAAAACGCGTGGGAAACTGTGATGAACAGGGCCAGGAAGCGTGTTTGATCCTGTGTCGCTCTGCAGCAGCTGAGCGGGGGGGCAATTTGGCGCAGGATTGTCGGGGAGAAATTCACCAGGTAAACAGAGAGGTTGTGTAAAAACTAACTCAGCTGGGGAGGCCTGCAAATCCTCCTTAGGTGCAGAACGCAACCCCAATAAAACCCATGGAAGTTTGTCAACCCAATTTGTATCCGTAAGCGACGCTCTGAGGGCTGCTTTCAATGACCTATGAAAACGTTCGCATAAACCATTAGCCTGGGAGTTATACGCGGTAGTGCGGTGAATCTTCATGCCTAGGCTGCGGGCCATCGATGACCAGAGTTTGGAAACAAATTGAGGACCTCTGTCGGACGTTATGTCAGACAGAACTCCAAAACGCGCAACCCAAGCTGTTAAAAACGCGTGCAAAACTTCCTCCGCTGTGGTTGCTGCCAGAGGAACCGCTTCTGGCCAACGCGTGGTGCGATCCACCATCGTCAGAAGGTGTGTGTACCCCTGTGACAACGGAAGGGGGCCCACCAAGTCAACATGCACATGATCAAGGCGCTTAGCCGGGATGTGAAAAGGCTCCAAAGGAACTCTAGTGTGCTTGTGTATTTTGGCTCACTGACACGCTACGCAGGTTGCCGCCCATTCCTTGACCTGTTTACGCAACCCCGGCCAGACAAATTTCTCCCCCACCATCTTGATTGATGTGTGCACCCCGGGGTGCGCCAGGGAATGGACCGAGTCAAAAATGCGGCGGCGCCATGCAGCTGGTACCACGGGACGTGGCCGTCCCGTGGAGACATTGCAGTTTAGGGGAGGCATACCCATTTGCAGCACTCTGTGCTCCAACCTTAACCCTGTTGGTCCAGACTGGAGCGCGCGCACATCCGCATCGGTAACCTGCTCCACGGCCATGGCTGCATAATCTAAACCCATGCGGACCGGGGCCGCGTGCGCTTCCGCACCACTACCCTGGCCCGCGGCCACGGCTGCAGAGTCTGCCCCCATGGGGCCTGGCGCCGCCACAGCACGCGAGAGACAGTCTGCCACTACATTATGTTTACCTGCGACATGCTGGATGTCGGTGGTGAACTCCGATATCGCGGCCAGCTGTCTCTGCTGCCGGCCCGACCAAGGTTCTGAAATCTTGGCCATCGCAAACGTTAGCGGCTTGTGGTCCACAAACGCGGTGAAGCGGCGCCCTTCCAACCAGAACTGGAAATGGCAGAGGGCCAAGTGTAGGGCCAGCAGCTCCCTGTCGAACGCGCTGTATTTTCGCTCGCTATTGCGCAAAGTTTTGCTGAAAAACGCGAGCGGCTGCCAGGTCCCTGCTACAAACTGTTCAACGACCGCCCCCACCGCTAAATCGGGAGCATCGGTGGTGAGCGCCATCCGGGCCGTTGGAACTGGGTGGGCCAACAAAACCGCATTTGCCAGGGCTGTTTTGACTTGGGAGAATGCGCGTTCCCGATCCGGAGACCATTCGATTTTATTTGTTGGTTTTTGCTTCTTTAGTGCAGCATACAATGGTTGCATGAGCTGCGCTGTGCTTGGGAGGAAACTGTTGTAAAAATTAACCATTCCCAAAAACTCCTGTAACGCTTTAACCGTTTGAGGTCAGGGAAAATCCGTTATTGCACGTACTTTATCAGGCAGAGGGGCCGCTCCTTCTGGCGAAATGCAATGCCCCAAAAAATCAATTTGCGCCACCCCAAACTGACACTTCGCTGGGTTAATTATTCACCCGTGCTCTGCCAGCCTCCGAAAAACCTCTGTGAGGTGGCTTTCGTGTTCGTCTTCGGACGTGCTGGCTACCAAAATGTCGTCCAGGTAGACGAACACGAAAGGGAGATCGCGTAGGACCGCGTCCATCATACGTTGGAACGTCTGCGCAGCGCCCTTTAATCCAAAAGGCATGCGCAAAAACTCAAAAAGCCCGAAAGGAGTTATTACCGCAGTTTTGGGTATATCTTGAGCGCGCACTGGGACCTGGTGGTAACCACGCACCAAGTCTATTTTAGAAAAAATGCGCGCCCCCGCCAAATGAACCGAAAAATCTTGGATGTGCGGGATCGGGTAGCGGTTGTGCACTGAGGCGTTATTCAACCTGCGGAAATCACCGCAAGGTCGCCACGAACCATCAGCCTTTGGGACCATGTGTAGCGGTGAAGCCCAGGGGCTTTTAGAACGTCTAATGATGCCCAGTTTTTCCAAGTTGGCGAACTCCTCGCGCGCTATGGCCAGTTTAGCTGAGTCCAAGCGCCGAGCTTTTGCAAAAACGGGCGGCCCAGTAGTAGTGATAAAATGTTCCACCCCATGTTTAGCCACTGTCGCTGAAAACGTTGGGACTGTGAGTGCTGGGAACTGAGTGAGCAGTGCGTGAAACTTACCACCTGCGGCTATGACGTGTGCAGGCGGCGGAGCCACCCGGGCTGTGCAGGAAATAAAGTGAAAAGAGAGTGCATTAACCAGACGTCTATTAGCAAGATCAACCAATAAACCATGTGAGCATAAAAAATCAGCACCTAACATGTTGAAACTGACTGCTGCTATGACAAAAGTCCACTCGAATGTTTGGCCATGTAGAGACAGGAGCAGAGTCTTCTCCCCGAAGGTCTTAATCGCCGAGCCGTTCGCCGCCGACACCAGGGGACCACTGGAAGGCGCCAGCCGGTCAGCGTAGGAGGGTGTGATGAAACTCAGCTGGGAGCCTGTGTCCACCAGGAAGTGCCTCCCTGATCGCTCGTCCCTCAGGTAGAGCAGCTTGTTCTTTTCGCCGAGAGCCGCAGCTGCTACCGACTTCCGGTCTTCGCGTTTCCCGAGCGCTTGAACTGGCACGGTGGAATGCACTTGCCTGCTCTCTCAGCGAAACGGCGATGGTAAAAGCAAAAGACGTCGCCTGCTCCGCGTCCCCTTGCCTCCGCGTCCCCTTGCCTCCGCCGCTGCCGTCGTCAGTGAGTCTGGTGCTGCAGCCTCTGGCCCCCTGCCATCTCCGGGTGTCGCGCTCAGCTCTGCTGCTGCGGCCGTGGCTGTGTGTCATCTATGAGCGTCGACGAGCCGCTGCGCCTCCTGGCCCAGCTCGTGGTAGTCTCGTTGGGCCAGCAGCTGTGAACTGGCCAGGGTAACTCTCACCGCTGACGGCAGTGTCCTGAGGAAGAGGTGGGCGAAAATAAAACCATCATCTTCGGAGTCCTTCAAACTCAGCATCCTCGCCATCAGGTCTGCAGGTCTCTCGGGCTCGCCTTCAGTCAACGCCAGGAGCTTCTCTGCTCGCTCTCCCAGTGAGGGGGTGAAAGAACGGATGAGAGCCGCTTTCAATGCGCCGTACTTGTCGTCGCCTGGCGGGTGGTTAATCAGGCTCTCTACCCGCCGGGCTGTGTGGCTGTCTAGCTTCGCAACCACATGGTAGAATTTCATGGCGTCTGCCGAAATTCCCCGAAGATGGAACTGTGCCTCGACTGCGTTAAACCAGGAGCGCGGGCTATGCTGCCAGAAATCAGGTAGCTGGACTGTGGTAGCTGCATTAGCCTGGCTGGCTCCTGATGAGTCCGGTGCAGAAGAATCGTCACCGGCCATAATTCGTCGTAGGGTCACCAGTGTAGAGGATGTGTTCAATGATGAGGCTGGGTTTATTTCTCAGGTTCAGTTTTATTATCAGAACACATTCTCTATCAACCTCCAAGCAAGAAAAGAGACAGATCAATATCACATCGCTCTTTTTAACCCCCGGGACATTGAAACTCAAGTCACATGGTGTCTAAGCAAACATACAGTCACATGGTACTTAATCCCAGTCACAATGTAACCCTTTGATCTTCCACCACTGTCTCTCAGCCTTCGATGGCCCGGAAATCCCTCCAGGGTAACTCTCTGAGACAAAGGACAAATCTCACACCTCCTCGATACCTCCTGCAGGCTCAGTCCTCTTGTCCCTCGAGACGTGAAGCACACGATAAACATTCAGCAATACACTTGTGGAAAATATGTGCCCAACATATGTGCCACAATATGAAGTCCTGAAAGAGTTGCAGCAACTCATGACAGAATTACGCTCTCAGAATTGAGAATTTAATAAGCAATGTATTCTAGAGTTGCCTTCATATAGTGATTTAATGCTTTATGCAATATTTCATGAATGCCAAGGTGAAGACATTTTTACAGGCTATTTGTAGTCTGAAGTATATTCACAAATGTTTACTTTTATATCTCAACAGTTAATGTTAAGCAAACTTTACAGTATGTCTCAAATAGATCGACATTCAAGGTGAGCTTTGCTTCACATGTGAGAGAGAAACCTTTTTTTCATACTGACTTTGAATGTCTGTTATGAAGGATATAAGTCAATTAACCCAAAGGACCACATTCGCGCCACCCCCTTCTCTCATCACTCCATTAAAAAGAAACTGCTAGGAGAAATAACAAGCAGCCCTCCCTTCTGCTGAAAATCATTACACAATCTGAGGAAGAATGGAATATTCTGTGCCCAGGCTTGCCTCCTGTTATTGCACCATTAATAACTTTTGCTGCTGCCAAAGAGACAACAGCAAGCTTGGTTAGAGAGGAGCTGACTAATGCAGTCAGTGAATTAAAACCACTGATGTTCGTTTTCATCTGGGGCTGGGCCTTTTTTCTTTTCCCCCCTTCTTCCTCTGTCATTTCTCATTGCAATACATCTATTTGTGTTGTAGTTTTGAAAGAATTACCACATTTCTCATTTCCCACTGAGCAAACAAACCCTTAGAACGGCACCACACATCAAACATCTGTATATGTTCTTGCTGCTGGCTTTAACTTGGCAGCAGGAATGATAAGTTTTCAGAAGAGAAGAAATAAACACACATATGAAATGCAACAAAACCATTTTAGATAATGCAAACAAGCCTGGACACATTAATGCCAGGAATCACAATGAGGTAGAAAATAATAAACATAAAAACAGTTAATCTTTCCCCATCCTAAATTTTTAAACTTTGTAATTAAAAGAAATTGCCACATAAGGCCTGCCATCCCATTGGCTCTCTGTGTTCATGGAATTTAATTATATTAAATATTTAGCTTTGTTAAGATGTATGGTTGTTATAGAAACAACACTAACTGCAACAAGGCTTTTGGACTGAAATAAACATGCCTTATGGAAAATATGCATCTGAGAAAATGGCTTGTGCGACCTTCAAAGGAATTAGTTGCAAATTAATTTTAATATTAAATTGAAATATATTAAATTGATTGCATTTTTTCCAAGTTGTTTGCCGTAACACTCTCCTGTGTCTAAATGTATCAGAAAATAAAGCTTAAGAAACATCAAGAGCATAACCAAGCTAAATTTTGCAGAGAGACCACTGCTCTTAATCTGTGAAATTGGATGAATTTAAGTTGCCTGCCAAATGGGATTAAATTGTATTGGCTGCAGTTTTCTGAGAGGGGGGGGGCTTGTGTGAAAGGGATGGATACGGATGTTATACTATTAAAGAGGCCCCCTTATATTTCACCCAGGAAGCACAGTGAAGAGTATCCAGTGGGAGTCAATGGGCTCAGGGAGGCTGAAGAGCCAGCTCAGGAGAGAAAGCTTAACAAAGGCTGTGTGGGAGGGCTTCTGCGCAGTATGTACTCATGAAGTGGACCGTTGTCTCAAGTCCCCCCCAGCTGGCAACCCACATGAGTAGTCACCATCCTACTACCCTGGGTACACCTAATGACATGACCTGCCACCCCTACACATTGGTAAAGTTTATGATTTTACACATGCTAACTTTGAACTTAACCTTGCTGACAATAAGAAGGCTTGACTTACCACAGGACTTTGATTACTATCAGCATTAAGATTAGATAAACAACTGAATGTAAGGGAACTAAATAAAATGAGTGTTGTAGTATCATTTAATGAAATGGTAGTGATTTGAGAGTGTTGATTGATGTTGAACTGAAAATGTGATTTTGCCAGTGGGCACACTTGATTACTGCTGTTAGACTTTGGAAGAGCATTAGCAAATCTCATATTCAATTATGTTGTCTGAGTTTAGTGACAAAATACAGCCATGGACAAAATTGTTGGTACCCCTCTGTTAATGAAAGAAAAACCCACAGTGGTCACAGAAATAACTTGAATCTGACAAAAGTGGTAATAAATAAAAATTCTATGAAAATTAACCAATGAAAATCAGACAATGCTTTTGAATTGTGGTTCAACAGAATTACTTTAAAAAATAAACTCATGAAACAGGCCTTCAGAGGAGATGTAGCAGAGCAAATTGTGTTTGTCTGACAGCGTAGTGAGTCTTTTTTTCCCCGATGTTCTGAACTGTACTTTGCAACATAGCTGGAAGCTTATACAGTGGACTAGCAAAAATTGTGACGCTGGTGTTTCACCCAGACAAGTGTATTGAGGTTCCATTCTGGTGTCCCGCCCATGGAACATTTTACATTGGCTGGACACTGGTTGGAATGGTAAGGGGTTAAAGTCTTTAAGATGTGTGCATATGTTTACATTGTCTATCAATGGGAGATATAATATTTTTTCTTGTTTTTAATTTATTGTTTTCATGTCTAATCAGCTTCATTCACTTAAGATGATACATCAGTCTGAATCAAATGAAAGTTGTTTTATCAAAAAAATCGATTAATATGAGTGATCTGAAGGAACAGTTATAATTAGTCAACCAATCCACTATTTATCCACTTAGTCGGAAGCCTAATTACTTTATAGACTTCAAAATTACACTACCGTTCAAAAGTTTGGGGTCACTTAGAAATTTCCTTATTTTTGAAACAAAAGCACTTTTTTTCAATGAAGATAACTTTAAACTAATCAGAAATACACTCTATACATTGCTAATGTGGTAAATGACTATTCTAGCTGCAAATGTCTGGTTTTTGGTGCAATATCTACATAGGTGTATAGAGGCCCATTTCCAGCAACTATCACTCCAGTGTTCTAATGGTACAGTGTGTTTGCTCATTGTGTCAGAAGGCTAATGGATGATTAGAAAACCGTTGTGCAATCATGTTAGGTCTGCATTGCTGTAATTGCTGCAAATGGAGGATTCTTTGACGAAAGCAAAGTTTGAAGGAAAAAATTATTATTTCAAATACAAATCATTATTTCTAACCTTGTCAATGTCTTGACTATATTTTCTATTCATTTTACAACTCATGGTGGTAAATAAGTGTGACTTCTCATGGAAAATACAAAATAATTGTCTGGGTGACCCCAAACTTTTGAACGGTAGTGTATGTAAATTAAACTTTTGAACTGTTGACTTTTCCATCTTGTCTATGCAATCTTTGGAGACTTTAAATCAAGGATTAAAACTCACCTTTTTGCTTTGGCCTTTTTAAACCAGGAATTTTAAGTGTTGTTTCTAATGTCCATAAACTTTAAACAGAGACTGACCCATGAGAACTTTCCAAAAGTGAAGCTGTGCATCTTGATTGCCCCCTGGTGGCTGGCTGCACTAAGAGTTTAAGCCCGAGCTCTGCTCATTGTGTGAGGTATTCCACCAAACTGAAAATTAAAAACACTGCTATAAATAAATAAATAGGTAGTTCTGAACATGCTGATGTAAGGTAAAGTTTTTGTTATTCAGATTGTTCTGTTTTAATTATTTCATGCTACAACAACAAGGTTTAGGGTGCAAATGGTCAGGATTGAAGGCGGGGCTATGCTGCAGTGTGGCTCTGCCTTTTTTTTTTTTTTTTGCGGCCCCTAGCACATTTTTTTCATTTTATTCTACTTGCATTTTCCATGTTCATTTGTGTGTTTTTGTGCCATGCTGCCGAGTGTGGCTGAAAATGACATTACCAGTGCAGCTCCCAAAATGCAGCGCTTAATTTTTGTACAGTATATTTTTGTTTGGTCTATGGTTGTGTCTTATCTTTATGCTTGACAGCCTTCTGTCTTTGTAGTGTTTTATTATTTGTCTGAATTGCTCCTGTAAAATTGCTCAGTCATATGTATTCACTAGTTTAATTAGTTTAATATACAGCTTTGTGAAGATTTCTTCCATGTGAAATTAGGTGTTATGGGTCTGAAAAAAAAGACCAAAAATGCACAACCTGCTGCCTTAGGTTCTCATTAGAACACAAATAGAAGCTTTGAAAGAACACACTGTACTTGTTAAGTCATAAAGTCGGTGCATGCACCAGAAATCAGAGTAATCTTATAGTAAAGGCAAAACTGAATTGTAATATCTCATAATTAACCTTCTTAGAAAAAACAATTGCACTGAAAAAACAACTAAGTAAATTGGAATCTAAATTTTCTGTTGTACAAATGCTTATTTACAACATACATTTTCTGTTTAGCTTCATATAGTTTTTAAAGGCAATAAGTTTGCATGCTTTTTCTAAGTAAGGTTAACTAATTGGATTTTACAGTGCAATGTTTCAATTGTAGAGACAATACCAGTGTTTTGGTCATACTTTGCACTGAGATATATTCAGCTGACTGGCCATTTTTGACCGAGAGCGTGTACTATGTTGTTATAAAAAGCATGTGTTAATATACAGAGGAAGTATCAGCGATTGAGAAATAGTAACATGAATTATGTAAATATATGCGAGTTAGTCATGTGGTGCTTTAAGAACATGCTAGGGGAAAGGAAGGAAAGGACCTGTACTTATATAGCACTTTTGCTACTTGTTATGTCTGGAAACAGGACAGTGGAGGCAGGCATTGTACCAAATGAGAACTTTACAAGACACACTTTTGATACATTCATTCATTCATTCATTCATCTTCTTCCGCTTAATCCTGTTCGGGTCGCGGGGGGGCTGGAGCCTATCCCAGCATCTTTGGGCGAGAGGCAGGGTACACCCTGGACAGATCGCCAGTCCATCGCAGGGCCAACACAGAGAGACAGACAACCATTCACTCTCACAGTCATACCTAAGGACAATTTAGAATCCCCAGTTTTGATGCCAATTAACCTAACCTGCATGTTTTTGGCATGTGGGAGGAAACCGGAGAAATCCCGGAGTAAACCCACGCAGACACGGGGAGAACATGCAAACTCCACACAGATCACTGTTGGTCGGGGGCTGGGATTGAACCCAGGCTCCCCCAGCCAAGGGTGAGTTGCTGTGCTGCCGCAGTGCTAACCACTCCGGCACCGTGCCACCTACTTTTGATACACGTTACAGCAAATAGCAAACAAGCTAACAATAAGCTAATGCAGGCTCTTACTGTCACGGACGCGGAGCGCCAAAGAGGATGACTCCTACCGTCAGACTCCTAATATAGGCACAGTGTGATGATGTCACTTCGTGCGTGTGTCCCCATGTCCATGCTGCTTATTTTTAACATGGGGAATATCTAACATTTACCCTCCCCCTCTGAAAATTCCAAAGCATTATGCACACTTTAAATTCACAGCAGCTTTATGTTCACAACAGCTCTCTCTCTCTCTCTCTCTTTTTTTTTCCAACAGACTCAAACAGAACCTGGGCCACCGGGTAGACTGCCGGTAGACCCTGCACAGCTGAGTAGGTTATTCTGCCACTGAAATCAAACGTGCTCTGTCTAAACATTGCAAAGCAGAGTCACTGTTGAAGTTCAACTTCAAGGGCCTCAGTCAAACCCGCGGTGGGCGCACACCTGGAGGCGCCGGCTGCAGCAGACCTGGGTACCAGCTCGCTGGAGTCATGGCTCGCTCGTCAGCAAAGTCCCAGCCTGGGTCCCACACCAGCTGGGTCGGCTCCAGCGCTGCGTCTTGATCTGAGGCAGCTGCTCTTACCTTCTGCAGATGGCTGGCGTGCCATCTCGAACCATCGGCCATCTGGACGGCGGCTGGCCTCTTTTGTGCGGTGATTCTCATCTGCAATGACGGGACCATCTGTGGGTCCAGGTGATCGGATCGTTGGACCCAAACCCAATCAAGTAGTGTGAGCAGCAATCTGTTCAACTGTACCCGGCACTGCTGCTCTTTCATCTCTGATGCTGGTTGCTGCTGTGGCGGCATGCCATTCACACCGGCAGCAGGACATGCCCTCAGTTGGCATTGCTCTGCTGGGTCCTGCTGAGCCATGAACTCTCTATCCTGCAATGCTGTGGCGGTTCCCTGAGGCTGATACTCGGCGGGGATGTGAGGTGAGTTTGGCTTCTGCCCTTTCTCTCCTGGTGCTGGCTGTGGTCATGGTGATGTGTCGCTGTCATTGGCGCTGGGATGCGCACCGGGTTGTCTTCATTCACCAGGGTCCCCTTTCTCCACGATCTCCCTCTCCTGCTGCTCCACGACGGCTCCTTGAGGCTCATGATGGGTGAGGATCGTTGGTGAGTTCGGTTTGTGCCTTCTCTCCATGTTGTGTTCTCTCTCCAAGCTCTGATCTTCGGCTGTACCCATGTCTGCGAAATCATACTCTCCCTCCTGTGATGAGGCTGCAGCTCAAGAACACTCGTGCTGCGCGGGGACCAGTTCCGGGTCCCATGCAACTACAGACTGGGGCTTTTGTGGCTGCTCTGGTTCTGTTGGGTTGTGTTTGGTGTGTGGTGCAAGGCAGGGAGTGGCTACGTCCATATCTGAGTGCAGTGGACTCAAGCCGTCGTCGTCAAAACTGAGTTTACCACTGGGTCGTTGTGCTGTGGTGCCCTGCTGTCCCACGGTGTCTACCTTGGGGCCCTCCTGAGAAGGTGTGGGGTCAGCGGGCTCAGCAACCGTCTGTATCAGCGGAGCTGACTGTGGGGAGAGCGGGCCAGGGCCCGCTAGCTGCAATCCTAGCTGGGCAGCCTCTTCTAGCTCTAGCTGTGACACTATCTCCAGGGCTTCAGCCAGCGTCAGGCCGTCCAGCACCATAAACAGCTCCTCCTGCAGCCCCTATTTGTAGTGTTTTCCGCCAACTTGTCTTGCACAAACTCTTCCTCCAAATGTTCAAACTCACACTTACTAGCCAAATGACGGAGGTCAGCGACAAACTGCTGGACCAACTCACCTGCTCGCTGTCGGCGCTGGCCAAACTTGATTCACCTATTCGACATACTCTTCCTCCGGAGTGCCAGACGCTCTTCCAGATGCACGCCCGTCTTCAGGAAAAAGACTGTATTTTCGTCCAGAAGACCCATTTTCTTCTTGTCGCCATTTGTTGTGTCTGGAAACCAGGACAGCGTAGACAGGTGTTGTACCGAACAAGAACTTTATTACAAGACACACTCTTGATACACGTGTTATAGAAAATAGTAAACAAGCTTATGATTAGGTAATCCAGGCTCTTAAGCCCCTTTTCCACTAGTACCTGTTTGGCCCTGTTCAGTTCGGTTCAGCACCCTTTGTAGGCTTTTCCATTAGGAACTGTAACAGTCTTGGTCTCGATTTTTTGGACCTGCTCCTGAATGGTTCGAAGAATGGCTTCACAGAAATCAGAACCACAGAAATCAACACTGCGGTCCAGCAGAGCTTTCTGTGCCTTTCGGCTGATGAATGAATCCAGAGGAAGCTAGATGGAGCCACCCAAAATGAATTTACGGCCACAGGAGCACCAAACTTCAGCAGTTGAAAGCCTTGATATTAGGATATAGAGGATGGTGAATGATGTGATATGATGTGATATTATGCATCTTTTATGTTATTTATCCCAGCAGTGGAAAGTTCACTTTGAACAGACAACAACGTTGTTTCCTGTGTGCAATGAGCTAGTTAGTTAGCCGTCAATGCTAACTGCGTGCTCCGTGCTCTCCTTGTATTTTGCGCTTGTGTTGACAACATCTGATGAAAAAAGCTAGTTGTAATCCTGGATAAAAAGGAGTTTTTTTACATGTTGCACTTTCGTGTTGTGCATGTACTTAAGTTGTGTGTATTTTCATTCTAGAGTCCAACCAGCATCTGCTGTGACACTGGCAATGTTTAACACTACACAGAATGTGTTATGACTGGAAAGCTGCACATCCTGTTATATTTTTAGTAGTGGTGGACAAAGTACTCAAATCCTTTGCTTTTTAATCCTTTGCTCCTTTGGCTGCACGGTGGCGCAGTGGGGCTGCACGGTGGCGCAGTGGTTAGCACTGCGGCAGCACAGTTTACCCTTGGCCGGGGGATTGTGGGGATCGTGGGATCGTGGGTTCGATCCCAGCCCCCGACCAACAGTGATCTGTGTGGAGTTTGCATGTTCTCCCCGTGTTGCGTGGGTTTACTCCGGGATTTCTCCGGTTTCCTCCCACATGCCAAAAACATGCATGTTAGGTTAATTGGCTGTTCTAAATTGTCCCTAGATATCTGTTTCCTATAGGCCCTTAGAATAGAGGGTTAGTATTAATGAAAGCGCTTTGAGTGGTCTTTGTGACTAGAAAAGCGCTATATAAGTGCAGGTTAGTTAGTTAGTAGTTAGTTTTAAGTTAAAGTATAGGTAAAGTGCCAAAATTAAAGTAGCACAGTTTTCACTTAATATGAAAGGGACTGAACTGAGATTTATTTGATGGTGTGAATATTAATTACAGAACAATTGAAAACGAATGACATATATACTGTATATATATATATATATATATATATATATTGTCAGATCACTTGTGTGATCCTTTGTGAGTTACAGTATATTCATAATAGTGTATCTTACACTTTGGGGAATGGCAGTTGTTCAGTCACCATTATAATTTACTTTATATGTGTAGTTTGTTGTCTATCGTCACTAAACTCATTCAGTAACAGGACACATTACAAATATCTGAGACCCATTATAGTGCTTCCTTTTATATTTTAGCAATACAAGCACAAAACTCCACCCACACTTGAAGCCATGGTGACACAGTGGTGACAGAGCGGTGGCTACACTTTTATTGATAAAAATTACATATTCTGACTGAGCGACTCCATACTCAGGGATGTACACCCTCAGTTTAAGTACTAGATTCCATTCAACCGAAGGTATCAACTCATTCTGATTGCTGAGGCCACAGTAAAAACAAATGATTTTAAACATAACCCAGTCCTTGTAAAATCTACTTTACTGAAGCGCAGCTACATGAAAAACGTGGTTAAATACAACAACGAAGTACTTTTTTGTCACATTCCACCACTGGCTTTTAGCAACAAGTGTATTTTCCAAATATGTTTTAAACTTGCTTCAATTAACCACCACCCATTTCTGTCTTTTGTCTAGGCAATAGGAAAACAATCCATCCCAAACCTGACCATACGCCACTATTTACAGAGATGCAGGCTGAAGATCTGGTGAACTGGGACCAGCTTGAGCGGCACATCCAGTTGCTTCTCAGTGAGGCAGCGTGGCCGGCATGTGTGACCCATTCTAACTTTTTTTTAACAGCTTGAATTTTGCACATTCTAAATAATCTGGAATTTGCTGCTGATTGTAATAAACAATTTAGTGACTGATGTGTTTGCATCATGATTTTCTATTTTGTCTGTTAAGACACTGGTGGGAAAAGAGTCAACAGTACAAACCATTTATCAGTGACTTTGAAAATAATGGCTCATTTTTAAGAAAAAGTAACCAAAAACAATTATTTTATTTACTGAAGACTGTACTGCTAGATGTGCCAGTGTGGAAGACACTGCACACTTTAGTGATACTACCAGTATATGGAGGAATTTTGGGCCATATTAGCATCTGTAGATGGATGGATGGGTTAGGGCAGGGGTGTCCAATCATGTGCCATGGAGGGCCAAGACTGTCACGATTTGCCCCATGGGGCAGAGAGGTGAGATCCATGTGCTGAACTGTGAGTTTGTGAGCTTTATTGAAAGTAGCAAACATAGAGTCCAAACAGTGCTCAACACAAAATTCCCAAACTGACAAACAAGCAGACTTATGAGATAAAGCACACCAGAACAGGGGCTGGGTTCTGGTGGAGACAAGGTGAGAGAAACTCAAGACAGCGGCAATGAGGAACCAACATAACAGACCTTAAATAACTGAAAATCAAATGACACAATTGATGGCAGGTGCGAGTCACATGAGCGGGCAGGTAGACCTAGTTACAGAGCAGGCAAAACAGGGCTGCACAAATGAGATAATAACAAGGTGGGAGTGTCTGGAGAAAAAGGTGGGGAACTCATATCACACAAAAACAAAATAAAACATTAAACTACAAAAACTCACAGAATAGTAATAATAATGACATGAATAACAAATAGAACAATAAACCACCAAGAACACACTCACAGGAAAATAACACACAGCACTGGAAAAATATAGAAAATACTCAGATATACTATAAATTAAGAGCCTGAGCCCAGTGAGACACCATGCTCAGCCTCGTGACAAAGACCCTGCAGGCTTTACCTCCAACCAGTGTCTTCAACAACAGATTCCACTGAATTTCTTCCACTGACTGCTGATCAGTGAAAACACCTGCTGAAGAGACTGGGTAGAAGAGAGAACCTGCAGGGTCTTGGCCCTCCATGGCACATGATTGAACACCCCTGGGTTAGGGTTTAATTGGATTTAACATTTTAACACAAACTGCTTTATGGTTCATAATTCTGTTGATGGACTTACACCAAACCAAAAGTGATTTCTCAAACTGCTGGATTTTTCTTTGACAGCTTTTCCAATCTTTTAGTATTTAATTTATGTTACTTGGTGGTAACCTTCACACATAAAACAAAAGTGGAGACAGATCTGCAAAAAGTACAAAGGTTTATTGTCAAAATTCCCAGTGCTATACTAAATGAATACATGTATAGTTCATTGGTGATGTAGAGAATATATATTTATACAGTATCTACATGTATATATCCAGTAAAGCCATGTACTGTATTTCTCCATGTAACCTTGTGACTGTGTTATTTTAATTGCTTTTAATCCTAGATCCAGTTTGTTTTGGTTTAAAATGCATCATAATTGTTAAATATATCTAATTATAACTAACTCAGTACTGTTTACCTGTTGAAATAAATTATATATATATATATATATTATGGCTAATATAACCCCATAACTACAATATGGCACCTGGCGATCAAGTTTTGGCAGCTGATCACTTTTTGTCACGACACCACCGGCTTGAGCAGGAACATCCCATGATGTCGCAACAGTCTCTCTGTGATTTTCGCACAGATCAGAGCAATTTGTTGCACAGGAAGCTAAACATTTCTGCAGACATTCTGAAGTTCTGTAACCACTGCGCGATTGTGAAGCTGGGGTGACATCTCATCACTGGGAGCCTGTGTTGAACACCCAGACCCACGGTTTGAAGCGATAATTTTGCCACAAGAGAGCCATCTGAAACACACACACAGAGAATACATATTTTAGTGCCTAATTAACGATAACTTGCCGACATTACAATGTAGTACGGCGGAGTTAAAGCAAAGTAGCATTCGCAATCATTAGCTTACTTTCATATGTGATGTAGTTCGTATCCTCATGTCTTCCGCTTTATACTGCTCTACATGGCTTCCTAAACGTTTTCCAGAGTGTGTCGTCTCGCCGCCTATAGCCTTCTCTGGCCCTCCTTTTTTGCCTTTACCCTGGCAAAAAAAGCCAGAGACCGCAGTCGCCTGCCACCGCCTGTCCTGCCATCTTGTGTTTTGTCTGTGTCGCTTGTTTTATGTCACGGGAGGGTTGTGCTGCCTTCCTGTAACAAATCCCACCCACATCAAGCGGTACTCGGGTGTAACGGAAACACAAGCGGGCCGAACTGAACTGAACTGTGCCGTACTGCACTGGGCTAAAAAGATACTAGTGGAAAAGGGGCTATACCGTCGCGGAGCACCAAAGAGGACGACTCCTGCTGTCAGACTCCTAATTTAGGCACGGCGTGATGACATCACGTCCGTGCTGCCTATTGCTATTATGGGGAATATCTAAGATAAGATAAGATAAGATAAGATAAGCCTTTATTAGTCCCACAATAGGGAAATTCCAGGATTGCAACAGCACAGGGATAGCGACACTCAGAGCAATAATTTAGAAATAAGAGAATAAGAGCAGTGAATATACATATGTACACATAAATATATATAAATACATATACACAGTGTGGAGCATTGTAGCTAGATGGAATAAACAGCATAACCGTCTATTTAGTTACCTCACATAGTATGAATATGTACCCATACATACTGTCACCCTCCGTAGCAATATTGTCCTAGTTGTATACTGGAGGGGACCATTTTGTGTAAGTCTGTTGCGTCTTTTGCATTCAATAATAATAGGTCATCCCGTTTTTTTGCTATCTCTGCGCACAGCCCTGCTTAGGTTATAAAGTCTGACAGCTGTAGGTAGGAAGGACCTGCAAAACCTCTCGGTCACGCACCTAGGATGATGTAGCCTACTGCTAAATGAGCTCCTTAGTACGTTCAGCACGTCCTGCATAGGTGGGACTTGGACTCCAGCAGAGATGACAGCTTAGCCACCATCCTTCTCTCTCCTATCTCCTCTACCAGATCAAGACGTTGCCCCAGGACAGAGCTAGCCTTCTTGATCAGTTTGTTCAGTCTCTTCCAATCGGCTGCTGTGATGCCACTGCCCCAGCAGACCACTCCAAAAGTGAAGGCTGATGCCACCACCGAATCATAGAATGTCTTCAGAAGCACCCCTTGTACACCAAAATACCTGAGCCTCCTCAGTAGGAACAGCCTGCGCTGTCCCTTCTTGTAGAGTGCGTTGGTTTTGTGTGACCAGCCTAGTTTATTATTCAAATGAACACCCAGGTACTTGTAGGATGTCACCATCTCAATGTCTGTTCCCTGGATGTTTACTGGTGCTGTGAGGAGTTGTCCTTGCCTGCGGCAGTCCACCACCAGCTCCTTAGTTTTCCTCGCGTTGATCTGGAGGCAGTTCCGATGGCACCAGTCCATGAAGTTCTGGATAAGCCCTCTGTACTCAGCTTCATCTCTGTTGGAGATGAGGCTGACGGTCGCAGAATCGTCAGAGAACTTCTGCAGATGGCAGTGTGTTGTGTTGTGTGAGAAGTCCGCAGTATAAAGGGTGAACAGGAAAGGAGCCAAAACCGTTCCCTGGGGGGCCCCCGTGCTGCCGATGATCGTGTTGGACACACAATCCTGGGTTCTCACAAACTGTGGCCGGTTTGTGAGGTAGTCCAGGATCCAAGATGACAGGTGCTGGTCCACCCCTGTGCACAGTAGCTTGTCCCTCAGGATCATCAGTTGGATGGTGTTGAAAGCACTGAAGAAATCAAAGAACATGATCCTCACCGCGTTCCCAGGCTTCTCCAGGTGGGACAGGGAACGGTGAAGAAGGAAGATCACTGCATCCTCCACCTGATGCCATGCTGGTAGGCAAACTGGAGTGGATCCATCGCTGGTCCCACCAGGGGGTGGAGGTGGGCAAGGAGCAGTCTCTCCAGGGTCTTCATCAGGTGAGACGTCAGGGCCACTGGCCTGTAGCCGTTCAGGTCTCTGGGGTGGGAAGTCTTTGGTATGGGTACCACACAAGATGTTTTCCACAACTGTGGTACCCTCCCCAGCTTCAGGCTCAGGTTGAAGATGTGCTCCACAATCCCACACAGCTGGTCTGCGCAGGACTTGAGGAGCTTCGTGCTGATGCCGTCCGGTCCCGAGGCCTTCCTCACCTTGATCTTCCTCAGCTCCGTCCTCACCTGGGTCTTAGTGAGGGTCAGGTTGGGGGACTGTGTGCTGGGAGTGGGGGGGTGTTGGTGGAGGGGGGTGTGGACAGCAGGTCTCGATGACTGTAGAGGCAGCAGTGGTTGGTGTGCAGGTGTGGGGGAGGGTGGTTGGTCAAACCTATTAAAAAACAGATTCAGATTGTTCACCCACTCCCTGCTCCCCGTGGCCTGGGAGGAGGTATTCTGCAGCCCAGAGATAGTTTTGAGGTTTCTCCAGACTCCGCCGATGTCGCTCCATTGCAGCTTGTCCTCCATCTTCTTCCTGAAGCTGTCCTTGCCTTCTCTGATCTTCCTCCTTAGCCCCCTCTGTACGGACTTCAGCATTTCCTTGTTCCCTGATCTGAAGATCCTCTTCTTCTCTCTCAGAAGTGTTTTTATCTCAGAGTTGATCCAGGGTTTGTTGTTCGAGCAACACCGTATGATCTTGGTGGGTACGGTGTTGTCGACACAGAAGTTGATGTAGTCCGTGATGGTGTGAGTGAGGCCATCGACGTCCTCACCATGTGGATCACAGAGCTGCTCCCAGGCAGTGATTTCAAAACAGTCCTTTAGAGCGTCCATTGCCTCCTCAGACCATATCTTCACCCTGCGCATAACTGGAGGTTGTCTGTGTAAGAGTTGTTGCTACGCAATTATTTGACCACCTGCAGGGAAATGGTTTATTTGAGGAGTTTCAATCTGGGTTTAGAATCCATCATAGCACTGAAACAGCCTTAGCGAAGGTCACTAACGACCTCCTCATTGCATCTGATAATGGACTAGTTTCTGTACTTGTCCTTTTAGATCTTAGTGCAGCTTTTGATACTATTGATCATAATATTCTACTTGATAGATTAGAACACTATGTTGGACTTAATGGAACTTCGTTGCAGTGGTTTAGATCTTATTTATCTGATAGGTTCCAGTTTGTTCATGTAAATGATGAGTTTTCTCTCAGCTCAAAGCTTAGTCATGGAGTTCCACAGGGATCTGTGCTTGGCCCTACTCTTTTTAGTTTATATATGCTTCCGTTAGGCAACATTATTAGAAAGCACTGTATACATTTTCACTGTTATGCAGATGACACACAATTATACCTGTCAATGAAGCCAGATGATACTAATCAATTAGCCAAGTTAGAAGCCTGTCTTAAGGAAATCAAAGTTTGGATGACTTGTAATTTCCTACTATTAAATTCAGATAAGACTGAAGTCATTCTTGTTGGTCCAAAAAACCTTAGAAATTCCTTTCCAAATCAAACTTTCAGTTTGGATGCAGTTACTCTTTCTCTTAATAGCTCTGTGAGGAACCTCGGAGTTATTTTTGATCAGGATTTGTCCTTCAATTCACATATTAAATTTGTTTCTAAGACTGCCTTCTATCATTTGCGTAATATTGCCAAGATTAGGAGCATCTTGTCTCAGAGTGATGCTGAGAAGCTGATCCACGCTTTTGTTAGCTCGAGATTAGATTATTGTAATTCTTTATTATCAGGCTGTCCTAAAACATCTTTAAAAAGTCTTCAGCTGATCCAAAATGCTGCAGCAAGAGTTTTAACAGGTACTAGAAAGAGAGATCATATCTCTCCGGTTCTGGCCTCCCTTCATTGGCTTCCCATAGAGTTTAGAATGAAGTTTAAAATCCTTCTTCTTACTTACAAAGCTCTAAACAATCAGGCTCCTTTTTATTTAAAAGATCTGATACTACCGTATCATCCTAACAGAGCACTACGCTCCCAAAATGCAGGTTTACTTGTAATACCTAGAATCTCCAAAAGTACAATGGGAGGCAGAGCCTTCAGTTATCAAGCTCCTCTCCTGTGGAATCAGCTGCCAATCTGGATTCGGGAGTCAGACTCGATCTCTGTTTTTAAGAATAGGGCTAAAACCTACCTTTTTGATATAGCCTACAATTAGGGAGGGATCATGTGTTTTCTGAACCCTCCCTTAGTTATGCTGCTAATAGGTTTAGTCAGCCGGGGGACCTCCAGTAATGCACTGGGCCTCACTCCTTTCCTCACTCTCTATGAAATATTTTTTTTTTTTTTTTTTTGCTGGTCATTAACATTTGTTTGTTCTCTCCCATAGATTGAGTCCCCATCGTGCTGATTGCTCTCTACATGTCTGTTCTTTTCTTCTTCTCTATCCCCTCACCCCCCAGCCAGTCGCAGCAGATGACTGCCCCTCCCTGAGCCTGGTTCTGCTGGAGGTTTCTTCCTGTTAAAAGGGAGTTTTTCCTCTCCACTGTCGCCAAGTGCTTGCTCACAGGGGATCGCCTGATTGCTGGGGTCTTTCTGCAACTGTGGGGGTCCTCCCTACAGTTGATAGTGCTATGAGATGACTGTTGTTGTGAAATGGCGCTATATAAATAAAGTTGAATTGAATTGAATTGTGTACTAGGGTTTTGTACACCAGCAGGAGATGAACCAAGTTGTGATCCGATCTCCCGAGTGGGGGGAGTGGTGATTCAACTTTATTTATTCAATTCAATTCAACTTTATTTATATAGTGCCATTTCACAACAACAGTCATCTCATAGCACTTTCAACTGTAGGGTGGACCCCCACAATTGCAGAAAGACCCCAGCAATCAGGTGATCCCCTATGAGCAAGCGCTTGGTGACGGTGGAAAGGAAAAACTCCCTTTTAACAGGAAGAAACCTCCAGCAGAACCAGGCTCAGAGAGGGGCAGTCAAAGGTGTACGCCTCCTTAGTATTTGCATAGAATAAGTCCAGTGTTTTATTGTCTCTAGTGTGGCATGTGACAAACTGGGTGAATATGGGCAGAATGGGGGACAGTGAAATATGTTTGAAATCACCGGAGATGAGGAGGAGAGCATCTGGGTGTTATGTCAGCAGCCTGCCAGTTACTGAGTGAATGGCATCATGCACTGTCCCAGCGTTTGCCGTCAGATTTGCATAAATAACAGTGCAGATCATGTGTGTGTATTCCCTCGGGAGACAAGCAGGCCGCATGCTAACAGCTAGTAACTCAGTGTCTTTGCTGCAGTGTTGCTCTTTAACCGTGATATGTCCCGGTTTACACCAGTTGTTATTGACATACATTATCACTCCTCCGCCCCTTGCCTTCCCACTGTCTGGTGTCCGGTCTGCCTGTATTGCATGGAAACCCTCCAGTTCGATGTTAGCATCTGTTGCTAGTTCTGTTAGCCACATCTCAGTAAACAACATCATGCTAATCTCTCTGAAGACGCTCTCTAGTTGGAGATAGCCGCTAGCTCGTCAGTCTTATTGAGTAGCGATCGAACGTTCCCCATAATAATTGATGGGAGGACGGGTCTGTACCTTATATTCCTCACCCGCTGTCTTACTCCAGCTCGACATCCACGCCGTTTCCATCTTATTTCACCCGGTATGTCGAGTTTTTGTGTTAGCATCGTGAGCTGGTTAAGCGCTAACAGCTGGTCTCTATTGTACTGCCTCCTGCAATGAACAGTGCCTCCGTCCGCTGGCTCAGGAGACATTTGGGCGATCTATGTGTCTGTGATGGATAAGGTGTCGCCAGATCAGAAAGTTTAGCAAGAGAAGCCAGATAGTAAATAAGAAATAGGAAGAAATTGAGCCGCTGTTGCAAAAAGGCAGCCGACTCGTGTGGAGCGGGAAGTAGTAATGTATTAGTAATCTAACACTACTCTCCAGATAGAAAACAAGCAAGAAAATGTAAACATGGAATTAAACAAATATAAGTAACAAATGCAAAAACAAATGAATCCATTCCACTGTGTGTGTAAGGGTATGTGAATCAACTTATTTCCAAAACTGAAATAATTCTCTTTTTTCAATCAGGGTGTAAGCAGTACCTAAACTGAGCATCATTATTTGTAACACTCCATGCTTATTGTGTGGTATCTCCGGCATTAAGAGCTGAAGTAATTAACTCAAGCCACCCAGGGGTAAAGCTGTTCATGGTACATATGAGGGCTAAGCCTGTCAAAGTGGGGCTAATAATGAAATCAGATACAGTGCCCGTGGTGGGTCACGTGCCGCTCAGCCTGGTCACGGCTTGCATGAAATGCCTGATTTGACAATTAAAATGCTGCTTCAAATGGTGAAATCAGCCACCAGTAATTAGTCCTCACTAATGATACAAACTGCACGGGATCATAAAAAGAATCACTTTGTGTAGTTAATTCTGGGAGCTAAAAAAAAAAAAAAAAGTGAAAACATATAAATCATATTTTCCGCAGCGTAATTTTAATATGATTATCCTCACAATTAGCTAATGGTATTAGAAGATCGGAATCTCGACAAATGGACTTTGTCTGCTCCCCTCTTGTGTTGTGTCAAAAAGGAACACCGGTAACGGCAGAGACTTCCCAAAAATAATGAGTTTCTCTCCTGACTTGATCATTGAAGATATAATGAGGAAGAGGGGAAAAACAGAGGTGAAAAGACTGATAGGAAGTGTGTGTGTGCGTGTGTGTGAGAGAGAGGGGGAGAGAGAGAGAGAGAGACTCATATTTTGTGTCATAGCCCTGGGGGCTGGGCACGTACACCCCCAGCACTGCAACCTATTTTTTGCACCCTTCCATGTGAAAGGGAAAAAAATTACCCCCCCCCCCCCCAACATCCCAAGCCCAAATCCAATCTGTTTCTTGTGACATCATTGTCGTTTTCGGTGGGTACCAGCTCTGGGTACAGCTCTTCCACTTCCCTCTGTGCTGTGTGGTGTTGTTTGTCTCCATGTACTAATGTTGACTGTGAGCACATAAATTACTGCTATGCAAACATGTAGGCATGAAGTGAAAGGCAGATAAACAAATCGTGAAACAAGGGGCAACTTTGTCATAGAGCAGAAGTATATGAAATTTCGTTAAAGCAGTGTTCAAAATGATTATTTTATGCCTCTACATGTATTCTTTAATAATGCACTTGCTGATGTGATATTTTTTTTAAATGAATGCTTTAGCTCAATTCTTATGAGGACATATAAAAGTAAAATTATTTTTTCCTCTTTGGATTTTTTTCTCTCTTTCCTTTCTTGGGGGATGAACCTCAGTCGCACTTATCACTCCTGTATCTGCATTGTAAATTAAATTGAACATGGGCGCAGCATTAGGATGCAAATTAAAGGCCTTCAAAAAACATTCAAATAATGAAAGCGAGTTGAAAACCAAGGGGGCATTTAGCAAAGTATTGAAGTTTTGCTTGGCTGCCTTTATGAGGCCCCCATAACCATATCTAGGTTCTCTGTCAAGGTGTTGACAAAATGTGTTAGTCTCATTTACAAATGTTTTGTGAGAGAGGGTGCAAATATTGACTCATTTGAAATAATTGTTTGCTACATGAATTGCTAAATTTAATCCAGCAGCACAAAAAACTCCTCCTACTGCAGCTGATTTTATTTTCCCTCACAAAAGGACACGTTTATTGATAGAACTTCATACAGTATTGCTTTCAGATACAATACAAAAATAGAGTGAAATTTGCCATATGCCTAAATTATAGTGCATCTGCCTACTGCATTTGGTTTCCTGTGTAGCGTTTACAAACTGCTTCACACTGAACATGTAACAATGAATATCTGCATACGGTGCATCCAGAAAGTATTCACAGCGCTTCACTTTTTCCACATTTTGTTATGTTACAGCCTTATTCCAAAAGTGATTAAATTCAATTTTTTTCCTCAAAATTCTACACACAATACCCCATAATGCCAAGTGCAAAAAGTTCATTTGGGTTTTTTGCAAATTTATTAAAAATAAAAAACTAAGAAATCACATGTACATAAGTATTCACAGCCTTTGTCATGAAGCTCATAATTGAGCTCAGGTGCATCCTGTTTCCACTGGTCATCCTTGAGATGTTTCTACAGCTTAACTGGAGTCCACCTGTGGTAAATTCAGTTGATTGGACATGATTTGGAAAGGGACACACCTATATATAAGGTCCCACAGTTGACAGTGCATGTCAGAGCACAAACCAAGCATGAAGTTAAAGGAATTGTCTGTAGACCTCCGAGACAGGGTTGTCTCGAGGCACAAATCTGGAGAAGGGTTCAGAAAAAATTGCTGCTGCTTGAAGGCCCCAATGAGCACAGTGGCCTCCATCATCCATAAATGGAAGAAGTTTGGAACCACCGGCGCTCTTTCTAGAGCTGGCTGGCCATCTAAACTGAGCGATTGGGGGAGAAGGGCCTTAGTCAGGGAGGTGACCAAGAACCTGATGGTCACTCTGTCAGAGCTCCAGCGTTACTCTGTGTAGAGAGGAGAACCTTCCAGAAGGACAACCATCTCTGCAGTGATCCACCAATCAGGACTGTATGGTAGAGTGGCCAGACGGAAGCCACTCCTTGGTAAAAGGCACATGGCAGCCCACCTGGAGTTTGCCAAAAGGTACCTGAAGGACTCTCAGACCATGAGAAACAAAATTCTCTGGTCTGATGAGACAAAGATTGAACTCTTTGCCGTGAATGCCAGGCGTCATGTTTGGAGGAAACCAGGCACTGCTCATAACCACACCAATGTTGGTAGCAGCATCATGCTGTGGGGATGTTTTTCAGCGGCATGAACTGGGAGACTAGTCAGGATAGAGGAAAAGATGAATGCAGCAATGTACAGACACATCCTGGATGAAAACCTGCTCCAGAGCGCTCTTGACCTCAGACTGGAGCAATGGTTCATCTTTCAGCAGGACAATGACCCTAAGCACACAGCCAAGATATCGAAGGAGTGGCTTCAGGACAACTCTGTTAATGTACTTGAGTGGTCCAGCCAGAGCCCAGACTTGAATCCAATTGAACATCTCTGGAGAGATCTGAAAATGGCTGTGCACTGACGCTTCCCATCCAACCTGATGGAGCTTGAGAGGTGCTGCAAAGAAGAATGGGCAAAACTGTCCAAAGATAGGTGTGCCAAGCTTGTGGCATCATATTCAAAAAGACTTGAGGCTGTAATTGCTGCCAAAGGTGCATCAACAAAGTATTGAGCAAAGGCTGTGAATACTTATGTACATGTGATTTCTTTTTTTTTTTTTTTTTTAATACATTTACAAAAATCTAAAAAAAAAAAATCTTTTTTCACATTGTCATTATGGGGTGTTGTGTGTAGAATTTTGAGGAAAACAATGAATTGAATCCCTTTTGGAATAAGGCTGTAACTTAACAAAATGTGGAAAAAGTAAAGCGCTGTGAATACTTTCCGGATGCACTGTACATCAAACTGTGATAGATACCCAGTTTTTACAACTTTGGTTTTGTGATTCTTCCTCTTCTTTCAGCTGCTCCCTTTAGGAGTCTCCACAGCAGATCATCTATCTCCATATCACCCTGTCCTTGACATCTTCCTCTGTAACACCAACCTTCTGCATGTCCTCCCTCACTATATCCATGAATCTGCTCTGTGGTCTTCCTCTTCACCTCCTGCCTGACAGCTCCATCTTCAACAGCCTTTGTCCAATATATCCACTATCCCTCCTCTGCACATGTCCAGAACAGCTCAGCCTTGCCTCTCTTACTTTGTCTCCAAACTGTTCAACCTGACATGTCCCTTTGATATACTCATTTCTAATGCTGTCCTTCCTAGTCACTTACAGTGAGAATCTTCAACTCTGCCACCTCCAGCGCCACCTCCTGTCTTTTTGTCAATTCCACTGTCTCCAAACCATACAACATAGCAGGTCTCACTACCATCTTGTAAATCTTCCCTTTCACGATAGTTGCTGTCCTTCTGTCACAGATCACCCCTGACACTCGTCTCCACTCACTCCGCCTGCACTCTCTTCTTCACCTCTCTTATGCATTTTCCATTGCTTTGGATGGTTGACCCCAGGTATTTAAACTCATCTACCTTCACTACCTCAACTTCTTGCATCTTCACCGTTACACCCGCCTCCCTCTCATTCATACACATGTATTCTGCCTTGCATCTACAGACTTTCATTCCTCTTCTCTCCAGAGCACACCTCCACCTCTTCAGGTTCTCTTCCACCTGCTCCCTATTCTCACTACAGATCACAGTGTCGTCTGCAAACATCATGGTCCACGGAGACTCCTGCCTGACCTCATCTGTCAGCCTGTCCATCACCATGGCAAATAAGAAGGGACTCAGAACCAATCCCTGATGTAACCCCACCCCCACCTTGAACCCATCTATCACTCCTACAGCACACCTCATCACCGTCTCGCTGTCCTCATACATGTCCTGCACCACCCTCACATACTTCTCTGCCACTCCTGACTTTCTCATACAGTACCACACTTCCTCTCTTGGCACCCTATCATATGCTTTCTCTAGATCCACAAAGGCACACTGCTGTAGTGGTTCTGGCTGCACACTTTTTACTCTCTCCCTGACTAACCCACTTATTCCCTGCAGCTGCACCTACCATGTGTGGGCAATCAGCACACCCTTTAAATTGGGCCGCTCTCCTCCAGAGCTTCAGGAGCACGTCAGACTTCCTCCATGCACTCAGAACGCTCATCCCACAGTACGCAGCCTGCAACCTGTCGACCTGGAAACCTGTGGACATGTTAAGGACAATTACTTTCCCAATTGTCTCCCTGCTATAATTCACCAGGAAAAGTGGCTGGCAGATCTGGATCCTGCCTTGCAGAATCCCCAGCACTGGATCTTCCCCACAGCTGCCAAGTCCTGTAAGTTGACTTACTATGTGCACATAAAACCCCTTTTCCCTTCACTCCCAGCACCGGTGCACCGCCTCGTAAATCCTCACCCTGTGAAGTGCATTTCTATGTCGAGGGTCTGCTGCCGTCCTGCTCCCCATGGGATGGAACTCCATAGACTGTAAGAAAGCAGACACACAGTAGCATTATCAGATTGTGAGAGCTTGTACTTAGCCCTTGTCTCTTCCTTCTGCCCTGCATGGGTGCCAGACTCTCCGCAACCTATTACCATCACTATAATTGTAATAAATATTGTTTCACCAATTTGGGTCTCTTTGCTTCCTGCTTTTGGGTCTGTAACTAAAACCATGTCAAGTGCAACTCCTTTCCACCTTATATTTCTCCATCAACACTCTTAAGGTAAACATTGCATCTGTAGTACTCTTTCTTGGTATGAAACCATACTGCTGCTCACTGATTGTGACCTCTCTTCTTAGCCGAACTTCAACAACTCTTTCCCATATCTTCATAGTGTGACTGATCAACTTTATGCCTCCATCGTTAATGCAGCTCTGAGCATCACCCTTGTTCTTGAAAACTGGTACCACAACATTTCTTCTCCACTCCTCGGGGATCCTCTCACTCTCCAAGATTGTGTTAAACAATTTGGTTAAAAAGTCCACTGCCATCTCCCCTAAACATCTCCATACCTCCACAGGTACTGTATGTCATCGGACCAACCAGGGGCGAAAATCCTACTTCACTGCTGGGGGGGGGCGGGGGGGGACATAAAGAAATGCCATTTTTGCTGTGTTATCTGATACTTTCTCAAATGTCTTATATAATGATATTAGATAATGTCATTGTTCCTTATTAGTCCATATCCTACCTGTCTACAGGTTTTTACACGATCAGCCAGCAATACCAAAAGTTGTATTGGATGGTCGGTGTCAATTACACCATATATGATCGAACAAAATGTATTTGCTCACAATGAACGCTGGTCTGATCCCCACCACAGCAGCTTTACAAGAATTTAAAGCTCAAAATAAGTTCTAAAACTAGAAGAAATACCTTAATAAATAACTAAACTACATCAAACTATTCTTCAAAAATATGTATTTATTAGCACGCAACAACAAAACAAATTCTCAATATGTCTTAAAACTAGGACTGTCAAACAATAACATTTTTTAATCTGATAGTGATACTGTGGATTAATTTACAGTAATCATGATTAATACCCATCCATTATTACTTATGTTTCTTTTTGTGGAGGCAAAAAGACTCATGACTGAAGAAATGAACAAATATAGACAATAAAGCATCAATTGAGTTGATGTAAAACATGCCAAATTGCATCCCATCTGCTAAAACTATAAAATGTAACACTACAGCCAGGCTTGTAACCACTTGTGCCTTTTTAGAAGTACCCATTATACATTTTTAGAAGTAAAACTTATTACCTCTTTTAAATTATCTCTAAATTATGTTTATCCGCCAGACATTTTAGTGTTTCAAAGACGGTTAGAAATCATAGTGATCCAACTCCACGTTTTACAATCTTCAAAGTCGAGATTTTGCATTTATGCATTGTTGGTAAAAAGGGTAATCATTTTTGAAAGTATATAGTTGTACTGGCTTGACTTACACCAAACACCTGCTTGCAATGATGGGGTGCAATTCTCGGCAGAGTTGTATTGACTTTGACAGTATGGGATGCAATTCTCGGCATAACACCGGCAGACTTTGGACAAATGAGATGAAATATCACTTTTCATGTTCTGTATGTGACTGTTGAAGACATGAACTGATAAATAACTTATTATCCGTTCACTCATTAAGCTTTCAATGCACTTCCTTACCGCTCTCTGCCTCTCTGTCAGCGTGTGTGTAAAGGAGCCGCAGCAGCCCCGCCCGTGGGGGAGAAACAGATTGGACTAAACCACTATGAGGATGGGGGCGTTCTAATCTTTCAATAGTTATAAATGTCAAACAATGTGTTTTTAAGTTGCACCACTTGTATTGTGCCTTCAACAAACATTACTATGCTGTTCAAATAAAACATGTTTGTGTTTACAATGTGATTTTTGGGAGGGACAGCTTTATGGAAGGGGGGAACATGACCCATGCGTCCACCCTGGGATTTATGCTCCTGGGACCAGCTGTCTTAACATTCATCCCTTTTCAAAGCTACCCTCACTTCTGCCTAGCTAATCCTCGCAACTTCCTGGTTCACTATCTTTCCTTCATCCATCCTCCTTTCTATCTCATTTTCTTCTTTCATTGCTTTTGTGATTATTACAACCTGGTCTCAGTAAAAAAGTTATCTAATAAACACTTTTCAACCCTCTAAAATTGTGCATTTGCACATTAAATCAAAAAATAACATGCCTCGGCATACGTCTACAAGCCGAGTCCCCAAGGTCATGCCTTCACTCACTGCGCATGCGCAAAACACTCCTGAATAGTCCTCACCACATATGCACAGAACAACACCTCTTTTAGGCTACATGTCCACTGGTCCGGATTTTTCGGAAAGGAATCCGCATACCACAACCTCTGAGCTGCGGAAAAGGGGAAAAGGGGCGTGTAACGTAGTTCTCAGCTAGGCAGAGTTGAGCAATGCAGGAGGAAATACTGGAATAGTCATTATTAACCATGAGCAGATTGTTTTTAATAGTGCTGGTATATTTGCTCTACAAAAGGTGACTTTGTTGTCGTTGCCACCGGTTTTGGGTTCACCCAATCCTACAGACCCGCAAAATGCATGTCGAATTTGACCGCTTGGTTCGTGAGCTTCAGCTGGATGAGCCCATGTTCCACTGCTTTCCATGTCTCGTTCTTTTATATGTTGTTTCTATATGACGGCAAAGAGTGGTCATATAGTATCTGGTTGCCTGAAACAGTGATTATTAATTTCTCCTTCAAGTCTTCACAACAACAGGTAATGTACAGATCTGCTTCTCTTTCCCTCCCCCCTCTCCTCTTGTCTTCTCCTCCAGCTGGCTGGTTCACTGGATTGGTCAATGGGTCCGGCTATGGGCGGTCTTCAGCTCTCTGCTGCTACCAGATAATATGGCGTCCTTGGTCTCCATATCTTTAAAACAAACCGGCGAAACATGTTTCCAAACATCATTTCGTGCAAGAACTAGAAGGTTCAGTTAATGAATCCGTCGTTATTTGACATCAAAAACTGCTAGTTTAAAAGTTCAGGACGAGAGTGCTGCCTCCAGTTCATCACTGTACAGAAAAAATCTTTACCGAGGGAGATCTTTATGCAAATGAGCTGTAGGGTACCCCCGGCAACTCGGCACAACGAGTACGGTTTTGGACTGCTCCTCACCCAAATGCTTTCCGCTGCGTTTCCAATACACAATGAATGGGAAACGGAAAAACGATGGAACCAGTGGACACGTAGCATTACTTTGGTTTCCCAACACTCATTCGGTTGGTAGAAGGGGGATGGTGGACGGTTAGTTACACTGACTTTCAAGCAATGACATAAAAACACTTGAGTTTGATTCCCACGATCATTTGTGAGTGACCTTTTTTTCTGGGGTTTTTTGTGTTTGTTTGTTTGTTTGTTTTTCACCCCACTAATGAAAGGTTAGATTTAAGCATGACCTCCTGTGAGGTTACGGTTAGGGCTTAAGGTGGGTGTCATGAATCGCCCTTCAGGGCAAGAGTGAACAGAAGACTCCAAACGCAAGCTGTGAGTTTTGCACATTTAATAATAAGAAACACAATACTACACACACACACACTCACTAACACTACACTTACAATTAAAGGAGTGGCAAGCGGGATAGCACCAGAGGAGAACGGGGCTCACGTCTGAAGGAAAAACGGAGGAATAAGGATTAAATACCAGACGGAGCGCACCCGTTCAGCTCCACAGCAAACACAGAGAAATACACAGTCTTACTGAGAAGCGTAGGATTAACACATAATGCGAGGAGAAGTCCACGCAGCAGTCTTTAAATAGGGACAAACCAAATGAGATCAGGTGTGGATAACACGAGTGAGGAGTAATCAAATCAAATACTAAACAGGTGTGACAGCCCGCGAATGGGGATTGACAGGAGGGAGTGCATGGTGACTGTCAACATAAAAGCACAACCCAGAAACCCAAAAACAGGAGATACAAAAAGCAACCCACAAACTCATGAAACAAAAGACCAGATAACAGTAAATGCCAAGACTACTACAAAAGAAAACTAAAGTGAGGACAAGGGAGACTCCTAAACAAACAGGCAGCAAAATAAAATACAAAACCGAATAACCATGAGAACACAAACTACTAGAATCAGACTATAATGACAAAACTAAGAATACAAGACGACTCATAAATAAACAAATAACCCCAGAAAACAAAATACAGAAATACATGAAATAACCAAACTAAGATAGAATAACGGGAAGTCAACACAACAACCCAAGGACAACTCAGATAATCAAATACACCGGACCATATTAACTACAAAATAAACAGAGATACAGAAATACAAAAAATGACTAGAACAAAACTTGAATGCTGAGCACGGCTCCCCACCCATCATGACAGTGGGTTAGTTATTAGATGGTGAGAGACAATGAGTGACAGGATGGTGTCCGGCTTTTTACACAAACTTTCAAGCAATGACATAAAAACACACAAGTTTGAGTCCCACCCTTGACTTTTTTGGTTGTTTTTTGTCTTTGTTTTTCACTCCACTAATCAAAGGTTACATTTAGGCATTACCTCCTGCAAGGTTAGGGTTAGGGCCTAAGGTGTGGGTTAGTTGCTAGATGGTGAAAGACAATAAAAGTGTCAGGAACACAAACTGACAAATGTTAAGCTGCCGTTAGACAACATCATTGCTAAAAACAACTATAATACACACACCTTGTTCACTACTGTTGACAGGCGAACAAATCCCCCTATGTCAGTAGCTCCTGAACTTCTGTGCAACCGTGCATGCAGTGACTTTGCCTTTTTCTTTACTGACAAAATTCAGAAAATTAGACAGTCAGTCAGTGCTCCTATGCCATGTGCTTCCTCTGTGTCCGCTTAGAGAAGATGTAAACACCATGGCAACATTTTTTCAATCGTAAACACTTGGATGACATCATACACCACCTGAAATCTACTACCTGTCGCCTTGATACTCTCCCCACAGGGTTTTTAAAAAACATTTCATATTGTATGGCCTCAGATCTACTACAGATCATAAATACAGTGGTGTGGAAAAAGTGTTTGCCCCCTTCCTGATTTCACTTTTTTTTGTGTGTGTTTGTCACATTTAAATGTTTCAGATCATCAAACAAATTTAAATATTAGACAAAGATAACACAAGTAAACACAAAATGCAGTTTTTAAATGAATGTGTTTATTATTAAGGGGAAAAAAAATCCAAACCTACATGGCCCTGTGTGAAAAAGTGATTGCCCCTAAACCTAATAATTGGTTGGACCATCTTTAGCAGCAACAACTGCAATCAAGCATTTATGATAACTGGCAATGAGTCTTTTACAGTGCTGTAGAGGAATTTTGGCTCACTCATCTTTGCAGAATTGTAATTCAGCCACATTGGAGGGTTTTCAAGCATGAACCACATATTAAAGGTCATGCCACAATCTCAATCGGATTCAGGTCAGGACTTTGACTAGGCCACACCAAAGTCTTCATTTTGTTTTTCTTAAGCTATTCAAAGTTCGACTTGCTGGTGTGTTTTGGATCATTGTCCTGCTGCAGAACCCAAGTGCGCTTCAGCTTGAGGTCACGAACAGATGGCCAGACATTCTCCTTCAGGATTTTTTGGTAGACAGCAGAATTCATGGTTCCATTTACCACAGCAAGTCTTCCAGGTCCTGAATCAGCAAAACAGCCCCAGACCATCACACAACCACCACCATATTTTACTGTTGGTATGATGTTCCTTTTCTGAAATGCTGTGTTACTTTTATGTCGGATGTAATGGGACACACACCTTCCAAAAAGTTCAACTTTTATCTTGTCAGTCCACAGAGTATTTTCCCAAAAGTCTTGGGGAGCATCAAGATGTTTTCTGGCAAAAATGAGACGGGCCTTTATTACCTCCGCCAGGCCGCAGGCCGCAGGAGGTTGTGTTTTTGCCGGGGTTTGTTTGTCTGTCTGTCTATTGGTTAGCAAGATAACTCAAAAAGTTTTGGACGGATTTCGATGAAACTTTCAGGCGTTGTTGGAACTGGTACAAGGAAGAACTGATTAAATTTTGGGGATGATCCGGATCACCGTCTGGATCCAGGAATTGTTTAAAGGATTCTTTAACATTGTGAGATAGGGCCATTTTCAACATGTGTGCAGGCGCAATGGAGGGCGCTGGTCGTCGTGTCTGACAAACACGAACTCTGCGTTCTTCAAAGTTTTAGGCACAAAAGCATGCGGAAAACAGTGGTGGGCCGGGCCCGGCAGCGTGCCTGTGTTTGCGCTACGCTGCAAAAGCTGAGACGGGCAGCTGTCCAGCGCCGGATTATTTGGCAGAAATTCCCTGGGCAGCCATAGGGGCTGCGCAAAAACGAGTTCTCTGCCGGGGAAGCTTCCAAATCCTCTTTTGGCGCGGAGCACAACCCCAATAAAACCCACGCCAACCTGTCTACCCAATTTGCATCCGTCAGTGAACCCCTGAGTGCTGCTTTCAGTGATCTATGAAAACGCTCGCATTGTGGAAATGTATGAATGACGAGACAGAGTTCTCTCTCAAGTCAGCTTTATTCACATCTCCAACATCTCGAAGCAGAAAAGAGAGCCACACAGGGAACTCTCGTCCTTAAATACCAGGACTCTTACAGTTCACAAGTCACATGTATCACATACCACGTTGCATTATAATGACAGTAACAATGCATCCTCTCTCCATGATATCACCCCCGCTGTCTACAATGCATCCCCTCTTTAATCCTTTAATTATACCCCCACAGTCTCAAGCCTTGCATACCAAAGCTAACATTCTTGCAGCTTCCTGTAATCACCAAGGAAGCTCTGCCTTTGTTCTGGTCTAAAATGTGAGTCACCAAGCAGTTCACAATGTGTGTCCACCACAGCATGACCCATTGGCCTGTGGGTTGTACGTGGTTGTGCGATGAATTGCAACGCCCACAGCCTGGGAGTTTGGAGATGGAGGAGATGAACACAACAGCAACACTTGAGTTTATTACCTCCGTCAAGGAGATAATGCTTTTACTGGCATTTGTCTGTTTGTCTGTCTGTTTCACCAGAGGTGGTTCTTGGCCTAGAGAGGAACCCATTACATTTTGGGGATGATCTGGGAATGCATACCTCAGCCAAGGCTCTTCTCACAGTGTGTCAGCCACAAAACTCCAAAACTAATGGACAGACTTGGATGCAATTTTCACCACAAGTGGCGATAGGCCTACACACAAGCCCATTACATTTTGGAGGTGATCCATGAGAAACAGAAGGAGCCTTGGCGGAGGTATGCGCTCTATGAGTGCTTTTCTAGTGTTCATTTTGCTCAGCAGTGGTTTTCATCTTGGAACGCTGCCATGCAGGCCATTTTTGCCCAGTCCCTTTCTTATGGTGGAGTTATGAACACTGACCTTAACTGAGGAAAGTGAGGCCTGCAGTTCTTTGGATGTTGTTGTGGGGTCTTTTGTCACCTCTTGGATGAGTCGTCGCTGCACTCTTGGGGTAATTTTGGGTGGCCAGCCACTCCTGGGAAGGTTCACCACTGTTCCATGTTTTTGCCATTTGTGGATAATGGCTCTCACTGTGGTTCACTCGAGTCCCAAAGCTTTAGAAATAGCTTTATAACCTTTTCCAGACTGATAGATCTCAGTTACTTTGTTTCTCATTTGTTCCTGAATTTCTTTGGATTGCAGCATGATGTCTAGCTTTTGAGGATCTTTTGGTCTACTTCACTTTGTCAGGCAGGTCCTATTTAAGTGATTTCTTGATTGAGAACAGGTGTGGCAGTAATCAGGCCTGGGTGTAGCTAGAGATATTGAACTCACATTTCCAAAGATGTGATAAACCCACAGTTAATTTATGTTTTAATGGTGTGTGTGTGTGGGGGGGGGGGGTCGCTTTTTCACACAGGGCCTTGTATGTTTGGATTTTTTCCCCCTTAATAATAAACACCTTCATTTAAAAACTGCATTTTGTGTATACTTGTGTTATCTTTGTCTAATATTTAAATTTGTCCGATGATCTGAAACATTTAAATGTGACATAGAAAAAAAATGAGAAATCAGGAAAGGGATAAACACTTTTTCACACCACTGTATGTCTCTGCATTCAGGTGTCTTCCATCAGTGCTTAAAAACAGCTGTTATCAAGCCACTTCTAAAAAAGAGCAACCTAAACACCTCACTCAAAGACAGCTATAGGCCACAGTTTCAATCAATGATGCTAAAAATCAACAGCCAAGCCAGAAATCCAGGTCTGGTTCTGGACTCAGACCTGAATTTTAACAGCCACATTAAGACAGTAGTGAAGTCAGCCTATTATCACTTAAAGAACATAGCGAGGATTAAAGGTCTGATGTCTCAGCAGGATCTAGAAAAACTTGTCCATGCATTTATCTTCAGTAAACTGAACTACTGTGACACTGTCATCACAGGACTCCCTAAAAAGTAGATCAGATAGCTGCAGTTGGTTCCGAACGCTGCAGCTCGAGTTCTCACTAAGACCAAGAAAATAGATCATATAACTCCAGTCCTCAGATCTTTACACTGGCTTCATGTCTGTTAAAGAATAGATTTCAAAATACTCCTGTTGTTATAAAGCTCTGAATGGTTTAGGGCCAAAATACATTTCAGATCTGCTGGTCCATTACGAACCACCCAGAGCCCTCACGTCATCAGGGTCAGGCCTACTATCTGTGCCCAGAGTTAGAACCAAACATGGTGGGGCACCGTTTAGTTTTTATGCTCTTCACATATGAAACTCTCAGCTGCTTTAAATCGAGATTAAAAACTTTCCTATTTGCCGTGGCCTTTCAGTAGAACAATTGTTCCTACAATGTAATGCAACTTTTTTTTTCTTGCATGTTTTCTGTCTTATTCTGTTTTAACTTGTTTTAGTTTCTCTTTAATTTACTTTTAAGTTTGCTTTTAAATTTTTATGTATTCCTTTTGCAACTTTCTGTAATGCTTCAATGTTTTTATGTAAAACACTTTGAATTGTCTTGTACACAAAATGTGCTATACAGACAAGCTTGCTTTGCCTTAGTCGACTAAATTCTTATCGACAATTAATCAAAAGTCAATTAATCAATAACAGCAATTAATTAATTGTCAATAAATTAAAAGTCAATTAATCATTAACATCCCTAGTCATGCTAGTTAGTGGTCCAGCCTCCTGACATTCCCAAGTGCCTTACGCACAGAACGTTAGATACAGAATGTTCCTTATGGAACACTAGTGATCCTGTTAGCTAGCAGTCTCAAGTAATTTACTTACAAGTTCTGTACATGTTTCGTTCATACGTAATGTTGCGTACGGGACACTAGCAGTCCTGCCAGCAAGTGGTCCAGCCTGCTAATATTCCCAAGTGCCTTACGTACATGCTCCATAGATATGGAACATTCTGTACGGAATGCTAGAAAAACACTGGCATCAGAGGCAATTTGTTTATAAAGGATTTTTTTTGAAAACCAGACCTACCGGAAAAAAACCTGGATATCCATCCATCTGTTTTCTACTGCTTTTCCAGAGGTCCAGGTTGCGGAGGCAGAAGCTCAAGCAGAGAAGCCCAGACTTCCCTCTCCCCAGCCACCTGCTTCAGCTCTTTAGAGAGGATACCAAGACATTCCCAGGCCAGCTGGGAGGCGTAGTCTGTCCAGCGTGTCCTGGGTCTGCTCCGGGGTCTCCTCCCAGTGGGACGTACTCGAAACACCTCAAGTGGGAGGTGTCCAGGATATGCATTTTGTAATTTATCTTTTCAGTGAATGTGATCAAATAAGTCCTATTTTTGTTACAGTTTGGTTTTAAATCATCCTGTTAAAACACTGACAGTGAATAAGGAGTGAAATAGTCATAAAATGAGATTGGATGCATATTTTGGCATTGAATGCACCAGCATGCACCAACACAATTTCACTGTGGCCCGAGCACTATGGGGTGACAGCTCTTCCCAGTCCTGAGAGGGACCAGCCCATGGTAAGTCCCAAGGGAGGAGGTGGATCAATTCCTCAGACTGCTCAAACAAATGCAAAGGTGCATCTGAAATGTCATTGATTTGTTATTAATTCTCACAATTCCAGTGCTCCAACTGCCAAGCCAGTCTGTCAGCTGCTGTGAGGAGACTATGCAGCTGTGTGCAGGTGGAGAAAACTGTCATAATGTGCAAGATGTTTTAAAAATAAATAAATAAAAGGAGACAATAGGCTTGATGGTGGTCTAATCTGTCAAAATGACAACTTTCAATTTTTTTCTGTCACTGCTATGAATGGTAGAATAAGATGGGTAAAATGTTGGTTCAGGTTCATTTAGAAAGCTTTATTTAAAAACTGGACAAAGTCTATACAAACAACACGACGATCTGAGCTGATGAAAGCTTCAAAACATGTTGAACCAATGAAGCGTGAAGTGAAGCAGCGATGACGTTTGAAGCTTTGGACGTCTTTGGTTACATGGCATTGGCATTTTGACGCAAACTCCGACACTTGAGGAAGAGAGAGACAAGTGCCAGTATCATTTGCCCATCACTGTTTTCAGTATGTTCCTTAGTTTCTTATTGCATTTACTTACTAGTGCAATTGCATTTATTTACAACCGTCATGTACGGGAAAGGCTAAGTGCGGACTGTGGCTAATAATGAAAGCATAACGACACAGAACTGACGGCAGGCAGGACCGGTAGCAGGATGCCCCATATGGAACATGGGATGTGTACGAAACATGTACAGAACATGTTCCATACCTGCTGTTCCGTGTTTTAGTAGGCACCCTCTCTGGGTGTGTTTTGGTGGCAGATTAAATTAGATGTGGCAAATTCAATGTCCTGCATTTTTATGCCACAGACGTGTGAAGTTTTTACTGCCAAAACTTTGCTGGTGAGCGCCGCCATGACTGTTGCTATTGTTTGTGCATGGGCACATGCGCGAGACAGGTATGAGACAGAGAAGAGCTCATGAAGAAGACATTAAAAAGAAAAGATTGTTCACGAGTCTGAAATCGTGAGTCCAAGTTAATTCTGAAATCCTCATATGTGCAACTTAAGTGCAACTCGAGTCTGAGTATTAAACTTGAGCCCCCATCTCTGATGAACACAAATACAGGCTCTTTTTGCATTCTGTAGTGCATGTACACAGCAATAATGTCAGTTGAAAGAGTAACCTCTTACCTCTATTGCTCGACTCCTCGCTTCAGCTAGGATGTCAGCAGTGGTCACTAACTGAAACTGTTGTTTGTTTCTTGAATACCAACAGTCTCATTCTTTGTTGATTTTATCCTGGTGACTTGCACAAGGAAATGAACGTAAACACAGACAGCAGTGACTAAAATTCAAAATGGGGCAATGGAGTGCCAGGGCAGTTTTTAGTATTTTTCCCCCATTGTCAACCTACCCCCAACTCCTTAAATGGGAAAATGCTATGAAAGGAGTGGATACCGTAGTCCTTACTCTGGTAAAGTTGTCAAGATATTCACAGATTCAGACTTTGCTGCTCAATAACTCCTGAACAAAATGTTGTTAAAACACAAACCACACCAATCTAATACATTGGTAAAGTGGACAACGAGCTACAACCTCATTTTCATTAAAAAGAGCTGTCCTCTGAGCTCCAGCAATTACACTGCTATCTATGAGCTGCCGTCGGGGAAACAAATGCAGTACATCACTTGGGTTGAAGAAATAACTGTTAATATTTTTGAGGAATATTTATGAATAAAATTCAATAATTTCTCAGGCACCAAGTGCAGTCTCACCAAAATCACCTCACATGTCATCCATCATCTGCTGATCAGACTACATCACTTAGTTTTGACAAAAGCATCTTTACTTATTTTTAGGAAATATTTGAAATAAAATTCAATAACTTCTCTGGTATTAAGTGCAGCTTCACCAGAATCAGCTCACACACCATTTATCATCTGATGGTCAGATTACATCACTTAGGTTGAAGAAATAACTGTTCATATTTTTGGGGAATATTTATTATAAATAAAATTCAACAGCTTAAAAAATGTTATGTGTATCGCCACCAAAATCATCTCACACATCATCCATCATCTGATGGTCAGACTACATCCCTTGGTTTGGACAAAAACATCTTTTCCTATTTTTAGGAAACAATTATTTGAAATAAAATTCAATAGCTGGTAAATTACTACATGCAGCTTCACCAAAATCACCTCACACACTATCCATCTTCTGATGGTCAGACTACATCACTTAGGTTGAAAAAATAACTTTGTTCATATTTTGGGGAATATTAATTATAAATAAAATTCAGTACCTTCTGTGGTATTAAGTGCAGCTTCACCAAAATCATCGCACACACTACCCATCAGACTACATCACTTAGGTTGGGTAAAAAACTTTTTTCCCCTATTTTTTGGAAATATTTATTAGGAACACATTTCAATAGCTTTTGAGCTATTAAGTGCAGCTTCACCAAAGCCATCTCACACCCCATCCATCATTGGCTGGTCAGACATTACTTAATTTGAAGATACTACAGGTGCATCTCAATAAATTAGAATATCATAAAAAAGTAAATTTATTTTAGTAATTCAATTCAAAATGTGAAATACTGTGGTGTACTGTGGGTGTTTATATATTTACATATTTATTCCATCTAGCTACAATGCTCTGCACTGTGTGTTCACACTGGCTTTTCCCTGCACTGTGTGTTCATATACTCATATATTTATTCCATCCAGCTACAATGCTCTGCACTGTGTGTCTGTGTGTGTGTGTGTGTGTATATATTTATTTTATAGTAATATGTACATATGTATATTAGCCGTTCTTGCTTGCTTGTTTTTTTCTTGCCTTCTGATTGTTGCTCTGAGTGTTGCTATCCCTGTGCTGTTGCAATCCTGGAATTTCCCCGTTGTGGGACTAATAAAGGCTTATCTTATCTTATCTTATCTTAAATCAGATGCCAAGTCCTATCATTTGGAAATCAAGGTCCCAGAGTCTGGAGGAAGAGTGGAGAGGCACAGAATCCAAGTTGCTTAGGTCCAGTATGAAGTTTCCACAGTCACTGATGATTTGAGGAGCCATGTCATCTTCTGGTGGTGGTCCATGTGTTTTATGAAGTCCAAGGTCATCATAGCCGTCTACCAGGAAATTTTAGAGCACTTCACCCTTCCCTCTGCTGACAAGCTTTATGGAGATGCTGATTTCATTTTAGAGCAGGATTTGGCACCTGCCCACACTGCCAAAAGTACCAACACCTTGCTTAATGACCATGATATCACTGCAACTATACGTATGTAGTCTGAAGGGCAGAGGATGGATAGTGCGTGAGGTGATTATGGTGAAGCTGCGTGTAGTAATTTACCAGCTATTGAATTTTCCATCCATCCATCCATCCATCCATCCATCCATCCATCCATCTTCTTCCCCTTAATCCTTTTTGGGTCGTGGGGGGGGGGGGGGGGCTGGAGCCTATCCCAGCATCTTTGGGGGAGAGGCAGGGTACACCCTGGACAGATCGCCAGTCCATCACAGTTGAATGATATTGAATTTTATTTCAAATAATTATTTCCTAATAATAAGAAAAGATGTTTTTGTTCAACCAAAGTGATGTAGGCTGACCATCAGAAGATGGATAGTCTGTGAGTTGATTTTGGTGAAGCTGCACTTAATATCAGAGAAGGTATTGAATTTTATTTCAAACAAATATTTCCTAAAAATAGGCAAAGATGTTTTTGTCCAAACTAAGTGATGTAGTCTGATCAGTAGATGATGGATGATGTGTGAGGTGGTTTTGGTGAAGCTGCACTCAGTATTTTAGAAGTTATTAACCATTATTTCTAATAAATATTTCCCTAACCTATGATATTTTTTGTCCAATGAAGTGTGTTATTAACAGGAGACCCCTGGTGGCTGGGCAGCATTTATTGGCACTTACATTGATGATGGGGCGGCGCGGTGCCAGAGTGGTTAGCACTGCGGCAGCACAGCAACTCACCCTTGGCCGGGGGATCCTGGGTTTGATCCCAGCCCCCGACCAACAGTGATCTGTGTGGAGTTTGCATGTTCCCCTCGTGTCTGCATGGGTTTACTCCGGGATTTCTCCGGTTTCCTCCCACATGCCAAAAACATGCAAGTTAGGTTAATTGGCATCAAACTGGGGATTCTAAATTGTCCTTAAGTATGAGTGTGAGAGTGAATGGTTGTCTGTCTCTCTGTGTTGGCCCTGCGATGGACTGGTGATCTGTCCAAGGTGTACCCTGCCTCTCGCCCAAAGATGCTGGGATAGGCTCCAGCCCGCCCATGACCCGAAAGGATTAAGCGGAAGAAGATGGATGGATGGATGGATGGAGATTGATGATGCTGAAATTTATTCCTAATAAATATTCCCAAAAGCTATGAACAACATTTCTTTAATCCAAACTATGTGTTATAGTCTGACTAGAAGAAGGCTGACTGCATGTGAGGTGATTTTGGTGAAGCTACACTTTGAAATTTTCAAGTTATTGGATATTTTTAAAAATAAATATTTCCCAAAACTATGAAAAATAAAATTAATTCACACCAACCATTTCAGTCTGACCAAAACGAGACAGTTGATGTATGAACTGATTTGGGTGACATTACACCCTATGATCATGACAGTATTTCATATTAAGTTATTTTTTCCTCGATGCTGCAATTTGCAGATGGTCCCTGAGCATTCGTTTCCCCTATGGCAGCTCATAGATAGCAATGTAATTGCTGGAGCTCAGAGGACGGCTCTTTTTAATGAAAATTAGGTTGTAGCTCGTTGTCCACTTTACCAACATATTAGATTGGGATGGTTTATGTTTTAACGTGTTGTTCAGGAGTTCTTGATCCGTGAAGTCCGAATCTGTGAATATCTTGCCAACTTTACCGAAGTGCAGTACTTGAGGTGGTACACGTGAGTATATTCTGAGGTGAAGAACTTCGAAGCATCTTTAATATACTGTATTAATTACACTACTCACAAAAAGTTAGGGATATTTGGCTTTTGAGTTAAATTTATGGAAAATGTAAAAGTTCACGTGACAGTGATATTATATCATGAAAGTAGGGCATTTAAGTAGAAGCATGCAATGGTGATTTCCTCATCTCAAACAATTTATTGAAACAAAAGCCAACAACAGTGGTGGGTATTCCACAACAAAAAAACGTCAATGTCTCAATAACTTATCATGTGCCCATGAGCATCAATTACAGTGAAAGGGTTATGAAAAGTTAGAGTGCCAAAATAATAATTCTGTAGGTAATCTCCCATTATGCTCTACACATACTCTATACATACAATATTCTGTTTGCATTCTTATGGACAAATATGTTGTGTTAAACTCTGGTAAACAGGAAGTAGGCAGAGCTATAGAGCCCTCTTTCTCTCTCTCTCTCTCTCTCTCTCTCTCTCTCTCTCTCTCTCTCTCTCTCTCTCTCTCTCTCTCACTTCTATTAGTCAGGTCTCTTACTTTAGTCAGGGATGGCAACAGGAAATTCTGATTTCAGCTCAAATCTAATTTGGTCGATTGACTTATGGGGGGGCCGGGGGGCGCAGCCCCCCTGAAGTTGCGAGGTTTTCAGTAAAACAGAAGTAATTTAGACTGAAAAAAGAATGACTGTCTTTAGTCCAACATATTTAACAGTTCTATAAGAGTTTATTACACTATTTACACTGGTCACCAAGTCACTTCTAATGTGAAACTTTCTTCCTTTTGGCAGCAAGCTGTGTCAGTCTCTGAACTTTGAACTTCATCTCCTTTTCTGGTTTCTTCAGAAACTGTCCGAGTGTTTCTGTTATCTCGTTGAACTTTGAGCCAATTTTCACCTTTACCATCACTTTTCTCTCAAGCCAATTCCATCGGAACTTATTTTTGACACTTTTGTCTATTTCTAGCACTGATGACTCCTGATCCTTCGATAAAAATGTCATAATTCCGCTGAAAACAATGCCAAAAGCTCAGAATTCCAACACAAACCAGAGATGTGATTTGGGGTTGGGGAAGTTATCTGAAAATTCAGCAGGGGGTCTGGGGGACGCAGTCCCCCAGCGGGGCCAGGGGCCAGGGGGGGCGAAGCCCTCCGAAGCTCCTGGGTTTTTATGATTTTTAAGTACCAGAACTGTGCTTAAATGACATAAAACAAACAGCTGAATGCCACTTATTACTGTATAATATTGACTTATGTTCCAAGAAGATAGCATTCCTAAAATATTCCAACAAGCATTATCCATCACATGCTTTAACACTTGATCAAATCAAAATCAGTTAATTTTATCTATTCCATAATAGAAATAAAATTCCAACATACCATTACTTTTTATAATGTCAGCATTCATTTCAGATCACCAGTTTCAATCTCCATTGAGTCTTGAGCAGTTCATTTTGCACAATCACTGATGTAGCCAAGTCTTAGAAATATTCAAAAGTTATGAGTCAATATCCACTGTGCACTGTCAATTTCAAACTGTTTGGAATCATAAAAGTAATGTAACTAAATTGTTTTGCTATTTTTTTCTTCTCACCATCAATGTCAGGGCGCTGAATGAGTTTTGGGGGATGGTAAACTTTTATAACCATTTCCTCCCCCGCGCAGCCCAGCTCATACAGCCGTTGTACGCCGCACTCAAGAAATGGAAACCGGTGGACAGAGTCGACTGGACTTCTGAACGGCAGCAGGCGTTCTGAGGTTAAAACAGCTCTGGCAAACACTGGCACACCCAGACCCAGCGGCTCGGATAGCGCTCACTACCGACGCCTCGGACATGGGCATAGCTGCCATTGTGGAGCAATGCGTTGCCGGTTCTTGGCAGCCGCTCACCTTTTTTTTTTAGCAGGTCTTTGCACGACAGTGAGCGTAAATACAGCATGTTCGATAGAGAGTTAATGGCTCTCCACCTGGCCATACGCCACTTCCAGTTCTGCCTGAAAGGGCGCACCTTCACTGCGTTCGTGGACCACAAGCCGCTAACGTACTTAACGTACTTTATCCTCCTGGAAGATAAAATAAAGCAGAATTTGGCGAATTACCGGAAAAATCACATCCCTGAGAACAAGCCGCCATGAATTTTTGACAAAGCATACAACGAGCCATTTGATTGGGCCAATCGTTTGCAACTATCCAATCGCAGGGCTGGTTACAATACAGCAGTAGCTTGAGTACATAACATCCAGGTTATCGCAGGAGACTTGACCAGGGGAAGCGCCGAGCTCTTATGTAATCGTGTTGATTTTCGCTAAAATCGGTAACAATAAGGTACCTTACCCCCCTAAAATTTTCTCAATGGATTTAGATGATTCACAGAAATGATCAATTTGAAAATATATTGGTGGAAATCCGCGGATCGGCGGAAAATTGCCATCCCTGTTTAGTTACACACCCAAACTAACACACACACACTTTTGATAGTACATTTTAGGGGACAGTTAACGTGAATAGCGGATGGCCTGTTCACATCAGAGTTAAACTGGCGGCCGCGTACAAGCCCATCCAATTGTACGGGGTTGGTCTAACCAACCCGAGAAGATTAATGTGAGTTGCACCCGGAAGTCACGGTCAGTCTGGCGACGCTTTGGAGGGGGCTGTGTCACGCTGCACCCAGCGCTGCTTGCTTTACATGTGACCTCTGAATAAATGTTGCATCTTTAAATTGGAGAATTCTCTGGCTTATTCTTGGATCTTTCAATCAAAGAATTTGGATTTTAACAATTTGGTGCCGGTGACCTGGACTGAACTATTCTGAGATGATTCCGAAACAGATCGGAAGGACCTTTTTTTAGACGACTTTGGCGCCCAAACAGAAAGGTAAGCAGAAAACCTTTTTTACACGAATTTCTGCACTTTGGCCATAATAAATTTACAGTTGTCTGATTAAGGGGTATATCCAATCTCCAAATTTTATAACACGGGGAATAAAAATTTAAACTCCAGAGAAATTGTTTGTGTGATGGAAATCAGCGGTCACATGTAAGGCATGAATCACATGGTCTCACACGAGGGAGAGTGAAGAAATGTCCTAGGATCAAAGAGACATTTTTTTATGAATAAGGAAGATTTGCAGTGTAAGAATCTTTTTTACATCAACAGTGAGCATGAATAAAGTACTCTAATACATTATTAGAATCTCAAACTTAATCATGAGTGAGTAATGTTGCAAGCAGACACAAGAATCTTTTTAACACCCTTAGTGAGTGACTGTTAATAAAAAAAAGTAATTTACAGGACAGCACAAGAATCTTTTTACCACCATTAGTGAGTGTCTGTTCACAAGTATAAAAGTAATAACTTACAGTACAGCATAAGAATCTTTTTATACATCCTTAGTGAGTGTCTGTTCATAAGTATAAAATAATAACTTACAGTACAGCATAAGAATCTTTTTATACATCCTTAGTGAGTGTCTGTTCATAAGTATAAAATAATAACTTACAGTACAGCATAAGAATCTTTTTATACATTCTTAGTGAGTGTCTGTTCATAAGTATAAAATAATAACTTACAGTACAGCATAAGAATCTTTTTACCATCCTTAGTGAGTGTCTGTACATAAGTATAAAATAATAACTTACAGTACAGCATAAGAATCTTTTTTAAACATCCTTAGTGAGTGTCTGTTCATAAGTATAAAATAATAACTTACAGTACAGCATAAGAATCTTTTTACCATCCTTAGTGAGTGTCTGTACATAAGTATAAAATAATAACTTACAGTACAGCATAAGAATCTTTTTATACATCATTAGTGAGTGTCTGTTCATAAGTATAAAATAATAACTTACAGTACAGCATAAGAATCTTTTTACCATCCTTAGTGAGTGTCTGTACATAAGTATAAAATAATAACTTACAGTACAGCATAAGAATCTTTTTATACATCATTAGTGCATGTCTGTATACAGCAATAAAGATAGCTTGTTAAAATCAATATAAGACTGAACTTTATGATACGATACTTCTTGTATCGATGACCTGATGAGGTCTCGATGAAAGTACCCTCTACATAAAAGTTAAGCTATAAGAAAATGAGTACATGTAAATCTGCAGCATATTCTCCACATCGTGCATGCTGATCTCTGTGTTAATTCTGTGTCTTGAGGGTTTGTTTGTAGTGTCTATATTGTGCATGCGGATGTCTGTGTTAATTCTGTGTCTTTAGGGGATAAATGTGTGGTTTGAGAAATAACGGGGGTTGGGAATATCTATTAACCTTTTCCCATAGTATGATTTAACTAACGGCGTTCTTCGGGCCTTGTGGATAGAACAAAGGCGGGTGTGTGTTTTTAGGAGATTATTTGAGGTAACAGTATTAAAAGGGAGCGCTAAATTAAAGTTGTAAGGTTATTCTGGCATGTTTACAGCTGAAGTTAAGGAGGCAGTGCTCCAGTTTCTTTGAAGAACAAGTCATGGTTTATGGACAATAGACTCTGGGGCCATCTTGCGAGTTCACAATTGCACGTGGCAGAGGCAGCCACGTGGCATTCAGTGTGCATGTGCGGGTAAACGCCATTTTGAACCGCCTTCAAGCTGCGGCACAGTTACTCCATCGTATGGCCAACTGTAGGAAGGGCACTCTTTCATAAATCTACTGCCAAATAGAGCTTCAAATCTCCCTAATAAATTTGGAACCTTATCTCTCTGGCTGAAAGGAAAGCTTTAAGTCTGTGCACGGCAAAATAAAGCCCTCCCACACTCGCCAGTGCGGGTTTTGTAGTGAGGTAAGGCATGCCCATTCAGAAGGAGAGAAAAGGCTCAACTTTAATTTGGGCAGAGGGGAGAATAAGGAGATTTATTCCTCAATAAAAGTGTAGAAAAATCCTAGGTGAACAATATATAAAGGTGAGGCAATTTAAATGAAGAAATAAGGAAAATTGCAAATTGGAATAAATAAATAAATGAATACATAAATAAATGAATAAATAAAATAAAATAAAAATGCATGAATAAAAATAAATAAATAGATAGGAGTTTTTTGTTGTGGAGATGAACATTGTGGAAGTGAGAATGGACAGAAATGGAGAGGGAAATTTGGTTTTAGAGAAAAATTGAAAGCTAATGAATTGTTAAGGTTTTGTGCAGGACACAGGAGAAAATATGGAGAAATGATTGGAAGAAGGACAGAAAAAAACATAAGAATAAGAGACTCATGCTGCAACAGTGAGAACAAAAACAAAATAATCAAATGTGATAAAATGGAAAAGGACAAAAACATGCTGTGTAACATCTTGTCTGTTTCTCTATTAATCTGAGACGATGGTGATGGCTGTGGACCATCCCTCCCCCAGCGACCCTGTGAGACCCTCTTCAGACCCCTGAAATTGGCTGCGTCCACCCTCCCCCTCCATGCCATCGCCTAGCAACCCCCTCCTCCCTCCACAACAACAGTAAAAGAATGCAAAACAAAGGGACGTCGAAAGATGGGTCAAAGAGGATCAACTGAGCACACATAAGTACAATAAATTGTACTGTTGCTTTCCATTTCATTCAATTCAATTCAACTTTATTTATATAGCGCCATTTTACAACAACAGTGATCTCATAGTACTTTCAACTGTAGGGGAAACCCTCACAATTGCAGAAAGACCCCAGCAGTCAGGCAATCCCCTGTGAGCAAGCGCTTGGCGCTTACCTTCGGACAGTGTCTCAAATAGTGAATCTCATTCATGAACATTTAAGTGTTAGTCTGCCTAAGCTATACATATTTTGCCAGGAATCTATGTTGGTGCTAACAAGCCATTCCAGATTCAGCAAACTACTCCTATGTTCTCTAAGTGTGCATAAACAGTATTTGTGAATCAGCTGTAGTCAGCACGTGTTCACGAGAATTGAGGATTGCATAACTGGCTCCTAAAACTACCGCAAAAATCACATCTCAATATAAGTGAGATGTGATTTCACTCAAAGCCCTATCAGAGAGGTGCCAAAGTCACATTCATCAACCTACTGTCTCGGCACAGGTCCGATTGAGTCTACCCAATCAACACCCACAATAATGGCCCCCATGGTGGTGATTAAAAATGGACTGTTACAAACAGCAATGGCCCAGGGGGAGCCAGGAGATAATGAGAAAACTGAAGTATTTTTTAGAAAAAGCTGTACTCATGCCCCACCAAACTCTATCTATGCACCCCAGGACCCCACATCACAACAATATGGACCTTACCCAGACACCCCACCTAATCTGCCCTATTAGCGTTAGCCGCAGGGCCACAGGGGATATAAGAGGTTTAATAATAGAGACAGATGCTGTGTAAACAATAAACCCCGGGAGGGGGGGGGGGGTGACCTACCATTCCGATGCTTCCTATGTCAGCAAATTGGCCACTGGGCTCAACGCTGCCCACAACAACACTTACAAAGCCATGCAGGGGGAGTCCTCTAATTAGCAACACAATGAGTATCCTCCCCACATGGTCCCCAACTGTATGTTGAAAAAGAATGGCTTTGTTAATGCCGTTCTGTTTCAAAAGGGGAAGAGTGGGACAGGAACGGATAGAAAAGTACTAAGTCATTTAAGGTTTGCTGTCTTGAAGTCTTAAATTAGGCATTTTGCAAGTTGGCATCCTTTTTAACAAGCAGGGAGTGAATCTAATAGTAAAAATGAGATAACTGATCACAATGTTCTCAGCCTTACAGATGAGAGGTCGGTGTGCTTTCTCATCTAAAATGATACCATTTATGCAAATTATTGAGTAGCTACATAAGGAGCGTATAAATATGAATGAATCTTTATTTTTCGGATAGATTAGATTAAAAGATTAAAAGAAAGGAACAGAACAAGATATTAAAGAAAAAAATCCAGCAAGGTCGAATTAAACAATAACTCCTCTGATTATACAATTACACACAAGACAACCAGTGTAGCTTGATCAAGTATTTTTAAAATTCCATGCAAAATTAATTATTAATTAATTAAATTCTGTTGAACCCTGAAGAGTGTCAGTAAGAAGGCACAAACACAGGCAGCCATCTTAAATGTTTCCAAATACTTAAAGCAGAAATGAGGCATTAGGCATCCATTCTTTCAGTGCATTTCTTTTAAATAAATAAATAAATCACCCTTTATTGTCATTCCACCATACAACTAATCATGTACAGTAGAACTAAATTGTGTTTTTCCTATCTACAGTGTTAATCACACACATCCCATATGTAGAATCAGAGGGCCGCTGCCATGCAAGGCGCCGCCACAGATTTCCCTCCTCCATTCCATTATTGCTGAGCACCAAGTTGGACAGCAGGAAGTTCCGCTTTTATATGGTCTTCGGCATGACCCGGCCGGGATTTGAACCCCTGCCTCCCGGGTGTGGGGCAGATGCTCTACCAACTGAGCCACCACTCCGGTAACTGTGAATATTAACATTAAGTAATGAGCAAGCAACCACAGTCAAGATTATAGCTTTACTGTATACTCAGTTATTTAAAGTCAATCTAACACACATTCTTATGTTCCTCCCCAATAGAGGGTATGCATAGGATGTCACCGAACAGAACTCTTGGCAGATAAACACTGAGTGGCAAAAATGAGTAGCAGCACACAAAAAAATCCACACAGCATTCAATTAGAGCAGTACAAAGAATATCTGTTTGCACTGTGGAGAGTTAATCTTGTCATTCCATCTTGTATTAATTTGCAAAAATTAAATAAAGGCTTTGAATCAGTTCCTTTCTTGACTCGGGGTTGGAAATCTAGATAAGAAGGGAAAATAAAATTTGAAGGAAAAACCCACACTTATTTATGGAATGGCTGACACACAGGGACTCTGAGGGTCCCCATGAATCTGTTTCTTTTATAAAAGGAAGCCAAAAGGAGGAGGGGGATGACAGCAAGGAGGAGGAGGGAGCACGTCTCACAATGGAAACTGAGTGATGGCAAAACCGGCTGCTGGCAGGGGGAAGGCACCCATGGTTCACACTCACCACGGAAAACTGGACTGCATGCTTAAGACTAAAACAGATAAGTGGACTCACTTCTACACATATACAGAAAATTACTAAAAATTAAATTATTTTTAAAAAATGACAGACATCTTCCATTTACCTGACTCTGAGGTTCAAGGTACTTCGATTAAATTTGTATGGTGCAGGTGCATGTAAAGTAGTAACTCCGGGTAACGACATACAGGTCTTTTCAAGTCAGAAAAAGTAAGTTAAATTCTGCAAATGGCAAGCTACCAGTAGAATACCTATCAATATCTGTAAAAGTAGCATTGTACCCCATGTACTATAGGCAATTGAACAGATCTGATCCAAATTATGAACAACCATTATTTGCAAACCCATCCTCCAGATTGGTCATAAAACTTGGACTGGTAAACAAGGAAATGTGTGATAGCATCCATTGTCCTAATTAAAGAGGATAAGAGACATTTCAACCTATGGGGGGTTCCACACATCCCGCTGGTTAGACCCAAACATATGGATTGGAAAATGTTGGACATTTTGTCACCTCTACTGGGGAATATAGCAATCCATGGAAAGCCAATACCTGACAAGACAGAATATTCTCCTAAATTAGAAGCATACGCATTGTCTCTTAACTGGGTAACCACAGCACAAAAGGCTGTGCACATTGACGCCCAGAAATCTCCTACATGACCAATCTTAGCATTAACAAATGAGGGGATGAGAAAATTTGAAGCAAATTCTAAATTGGTTATGGTAAAAGGTTAAACAGATGCAGATCTAATAAAAGGAGCAGAGTACGACACTATAGACCATATATTCAGAAGCCCAGAAAGGTGTTAACCAGGTCATAAAACCAAGCAGCAGATGTCATAGCGTCATCAGTCCTGTAGGAAACACCCTGATGACGCAGGGCCTGCAGGAATTAATGAAGCTCTAACTCTTTGTGCTCGTTGTATGCCAGGATCACATATATTGATAAATGAGCTAGACCTCCAAATGCAATTTTCCACAGTGGTAGTCGTCAGCAAATCTTGCACATCTCATACCTCCTCATAGAAACCAATTGCTGAGTCCAGAGGAGGAGCTGAAGACCCCAAGACGGAGGATGATGACGAAGAAGACCATTTCGCTATCACGGATTATTTGTAAACACAAGGTGCTACTGATAATACATGAATCATACATAGCTCACTACACACACATAGGGGTGTGAGACTTATAGTATTCCTGCATTATTATTTGCATCATGCTAATTACGGTTAGGCAGTCAGGATAATTGTGAAGGTTAGAAGCTCTAGATGCCCGAATACAACAAGTATGGAAAAGGATGTCTCCTAACTTTGAACGATTTTGTTTACTACCTACTTACACTGCAACACATAGGTCTCATCACCCAGCTCACTCACCATAACAAATCTACTGCTGAACACATAGCTCCCATTACCCAGCACACTCATCACAACACAACCACTGCCTGTAGCTTACATATAGTCGACAATCACACACTCAAGGTTAATGGGAGATAACTTACAACAGCACATAGTTAACTACAGATGTAGTGAATAAGGATAAAACGGTACAGGCTCCAACCATTGTGGTGACAATCCCTCAGGCCATTATTGATCCTGTCCCGGCCGAGACCTTTGTATTGGCAACCAAGCACGGGGGGGGGGGGGGGGGGGGGCTATGACCTCTTTCTACGTCAGTCCCTAGAAGAAGGATGGACTGGTACCCATGCACACCCACCACACCTCCAGCATCCGGGGTGGAGCCAGATCAGCCACATGGAGGAGACGGCATTTTCCAATGCTACCCCTAACAGTGGAAGCTACGGTGGGCACAGGGGCTCAAGCTTCATCAACACCAGCATCTCTACCTCTGTCCAACTACCGGTGGGTGGCATCCCTGAGACAGCACCACTGAACTGTTCACTGGCTGGACTGGATGTTGTCTACTCTCTGCTGCATCCAACAGGCTGTCCTATAGACTTCATGGGATGAGATGTGCCTCTGAGAGCGTGGGCATACAGTTGTTTTGCTTCTAATGGTACCGGTGTGTGTCTACAAGATGGGACTGTGTTCCACAGCTGCATATACAGAAAGCAGACACAGAGGAAGGTCAAATCCCTGTTACAACCGTGTGATGACTACAGCTGAATGATGCAAGCCCTGGCAAAGGTCAACTGATGGACAAAAGATTTCGTGGGCTTCGTGGATTGACCCTGTTTGACCTCATGACCCCCACATGATTCACTCCACCGGACAAAGAACTATTCACATGATGATCAGGAGGAGACCTCGGTGGGGGTGCAGGACTTGGTGAACAAGGACAATTATGTGACTGCAGCTCATCTGGACAAGGATGTGTTGCCTTGGTACACCCTCTTAGACATCGCTGCACCACGCTGGGGTGTCCAGAAGGGGGGAGGCAAGGGTATTAGAACCAGTGGTGCAAGCCTATCTTGGGTTGACACACAATGTAGGGACCTACCTTTTTCACCATCTGTTAACCACTAGCGTCTCTCACACCATGTATGGTTGACATGATAAAATCATGTCAAAGGGGGGAGTGAAAGGGTTATGAAAAGTTAGAGTGCCAAAATAATAATTCTGTAGGTAATCTCCCATTATGCTCTACACATACTCTATACATATTCTGTTTGAATTCTTATGAACAAATATGTTGTGTTAAACTCTGGTAAACAAGAAGTAGGCAGATCTATAGAGCCCTCTTTCTTCTCGCTCTCACTCTCTCTCTCTCTCTCTCTCTCTCTCGACGGAGGAGGGCGGAAATAGGGAACTCAGTGTTTGGTTTGGACTTTTTTTTTCGATTTTCTATTACTGGCCGCATATTCAGTTTTTGTTTTTTTGGGGTGAGGATGGCGACCTTGGAAATGCCATCTCCGTCTATCCGCCAGGGGGTGAGGATCGTTCCCCCGGACAGCAGCGTTACTGTGGAGGAGGTTCTTCTGGCTGTGGGCGAGCAGGTGGGCCATGATGCGATCTGCTTTGCGTCCCGAATGAATAGAGCTGTAGTTGTGTTTCTGGCTGCTGAGGAGGATGTCCACACTCTGATTGGGAGTGGTGTTGTTATCGGGGATACGTATGTACAGGTGTCCCCCTTATCTGTCCCATCAACGCGTATCACCGTCTCAGGTGTTCCTCCTTTCATCACTGACGAGCAGTTGGAGACGGAGCTCCGCAGATTTGGGAAGTTTGCAGGCCCGTTTAGAACTGTGACTTTGGGGTGCAAGGATACCAAGTTAAAACATGTGAAATCGCTCAGGCGACAGGTGTTCATGTTTTTGGACTCGCCAACTCAAACTCTGGAAGTGTCCTTCCGGGTCAAACACGGGGATGGCTCCTATATATAGGTGCACAACCGAGAGGTTTCGCAGGTCCTTCCTACCAATGGCTGTCAGACTGTACAACCTAAGCAGGGCTGCTCGCAGAGATAGCAAAAAGACGTAACAACCTAATAGTTTTGAATGCAAAAGATGCAATAGACTTACACAGTGGTCCCCTCCGGCATACAACTAGGAAGATACCGGTCGCTATGGAGGGTGAGAATATGTATGGGCACATAATCATACCATGTAGGATAACTAAGTAGACGGTTGTGCTGTTTCATCCCATCTAGCAACAATGCTCTGCACTGTGTGTGTTTATATATTTACATATTTATTCCATCTAGCTACAATGTTCCGCACTGGGTGTTTATATATCTACATATTATTTCATCTAGCTACAATGCTCCGCACTGTGTGTGTTTATATATTTACATATTTATTCCACCTAGCTGCAATGCTCCGTACTGTGGGTGTTTATATATCTACATATTTATTCCATCTAGCTACAATGCTCCGCACTGTGTGTTTATATACTCATATATTTATTCCATCCAGCTACAATGCTCTGCACTGTGTGTCCATCCATCCATCCATCCATCTTCTACCGCTTTTCCGGAGGTCCGGGTCGCGGAGGCAGCAGTTCAAGCAGAGAAGCCCAGACTTCCCTCTCCCCAGCCACCTGCTCCAGCTCTTCAGAGGGGATACCAAGGCGTTCCCAGACTAGCTGGGAGACATAGTCTCTCCACCGAGTCCTGGGTCTGCCCCGGGGTCTCCTCCCAGTGGGACGTGCCTGAAACACCTCAAGTGGGAGGCGTCCAGGAGGCATCCTAATCAGATGCCCATACCACCTCAACTGACTCCTTTCAATGTGGAGGAGCAGCGGTTCTACATATTTATTCCATCTAGCTACAATGCTCCGCACTGTGTGTTTATATACTCATATATTTATTCCATCCAGCTACAATGCTCTGCACTGTGTGTCCATCCATCCATCCATCCATCTTCTACCGCTTTTCCGGAGGTCCGGGTCGCGGAGGCAGCAGTTCAAGCAGAGAAGCCCAGACTTCCCTCTCCCCAGCCACCTGCTCCAGCTCTTCAGAGGGGATACCAAGGCGTTCCCAGACTAGCTGGGAGACATAGTCTCTCCACCGAGTCCTGGGTCTGCCCCGGGGTCTCCTCCCAGTGGGACGTGCCTGAAACACCTCAAGTGGGAGGCGTCCAGGAGGCATCCTAATCAGATGCCCATACCACCTCAACTGACTCCTTTCAATGTGGAGGAGCAGCGGTTCTACTCTGAGCCTCTCCCGGATGACTGAGCTCCTCACCCTATCTCTGAGGGTGAGTCCAGCAATCCTACAGAGAAAGCTCATTTCAGCCGCTTGTATCCGCGATCTCGTTCTTTCGGTCATTACCCAAAGCTCGTGACCATAGGTGAGAGTAGGAACGTAGATTGACTGGTAAATCGACAGCTTTGCCTTAGAACTAAGCTCCCTCTTCACCACAACAGACCGGTACAACGTCCGCATCACTGCAGATGCTGCTCCAAACTGTGTGTCTGTATATATACGTATATATATATATATACAGTATATATTTATATTTATAGTAATATGTACATATGTATATCAGCTGCTCATGTTTTTAGTTTTTTTTTCTTGCCTTCTGAATGTTGCTCTGAGTGTTGCTATCCCTGTGCTGTAGCAATCCTGGAATTTCCCCATTGTGGGACTAATAAAGGCTTATCTTATCTTATCTTATCTTACAGTGGGGCAAAAAAGTATTTAGTCAGCCACTGATTGTGCAATTTCTCCCACTTAAAAGATGAGAGAGGTCTCCAATTTTCATCATAGGTATACCTCAACTATGAGAGACAAAATAAGAAAAAAAAATCCAGAAAATCACATTGAAGGATTTTTAATGAATTAATTGGTAAATTCCTTGGTAAAATAAGTATTTGGTCACCTACAAACAAGCAAGATTTCTGGCTCTCACAAACCTGTAACTTCTTCATTAAGAGGCTCCTCTGTCCTCCACTCGTTACCTGTATTAATGGCACCTGTTTGAACTCATTATCAGTATAAAAGACACCTGTCCACAACCTCAAACAGTCAGACTCCAAACTCCATTATGGCCAAGACCAAAGAGCTGTCAAAGGACACCAGAAACAAAATTGTAGACCTGCACCAGGCTGGGAAGACTGAATCTGCAATAGGTAAGCAGCTTGGTGTGAAGAAATCAACTGTGGGAGCAATTATTAGAAAATGGAAGACATACAAGACCACTGATAATCTCCCTCGATCTGGGGCTCCACGCAAGATCTCACCCCGTGAGGTCAAAACACTACGCCGCCAGGGACTCAAATCCTGCAGTGCCAGACGTGTCCCCCTGCTTAAGCCAGTACATGTCCAGGTCCGTCTGAAGTTTGCTAGAGAGCATTTGGATGATCCAGAAGAGGACTGGGAGAATGTCATATTGTCAGATGAAACCAAAATAGAACTTTTTGGTAAAAACTCAACTTGTCGTGTTTGGAGGAGAAAGAACACCATACCTACTGTGAAGCATGGGGGTGAAACATTATACTTTGGGGCTGTTTTTCTGCAAAGGGACCAGGACAACTGATCCGTGTAAAGGAAAGAATGAATGGGGCCATGTATCGTGAGATTTTGAGTGAAAACTTCCTTCCACCAGCAAGGGCATTGAAGATGAAACGTGGCTGGGTCTTTCAGCATGACAATGATCCCAAACACACCGCCCGGGCAACGAAGGAGTGGCTTCGTAAGAAGCATTTCAAGGTCCTAGAGTGGCCTAGCCAGTCTCCAAATCTCAACCCCATAGAAAATCTTTGGAGGGAGTTGAAAGTCCGTGTTGCCCAGCGACAGCCCCAAAACATCACTGCTTTAGAGGAGATCTGCATGGAGGAATGGGCCAAAATACCAGCAACAGTGTGTGAAAACCTTGTGAAGGCTTACAGAAAACGTTTGACCTCTGTCATTGCCATCAAAGGGTATATAACAAAGTATTGAGATGAACTTTTGTTATTGACCAAATACTTATTTTACTGAGGAATTTACCAATTAATTCATTAAAAATCCTTCAATGTGATTTTCTGGATTTTTTTTCTCATTTTGTCTCTCATAGTTGAGGTATACCTATGAAGAAAATTGGAGACCTCTCTCATCTTTAAAGTGAGAGAACTTGCACAATTGGTGGCTGACTAAATACTTTATTGCCCCACTATATCTTATATGTTGTATGCGAGCTCAGGACAGATGAAGTGTTTTGAATGTGGATACGTGGGCCATAAACGGTTTGCTTGTCCACACAAGCAGCGGGTGGGGGCTCTGACGGAGCCGCGGCTGGAGCCGGCGGTGCGGCCTCCGCTCCCGCCGCTACTGCAGACGACGTTGCGGGATCTTCCGCCGGTCCTGCTCCAGAGCCTGCCGCTGTGCCTGTGGGCAGCCCGGCTGTGGCACCCGCAGCCCAGCTTACGGCTGGTGATGGCGCCCAAACAGTCACTGATGGTGCGTCAGAATCTCGCTGTGTGACATCAGCGGCTGTGCTTCCAGTGGCTGCTACCGTTTCAGAGCAGCAGACAGAACAACGCCAGTCAGCTGTTGCAGGTGGCGTCCAGGAAAATGTGGCTCATGGTGAATCCGCTGGGCCAGCTGAATCAAACAGTCAGCTGAGTTGCGCTGACGAGGAAATGGAATCTGATTCTGGCACTGTGTCTAATACTGAGTCTACTGAGGCAACTTGCAGTACAAACACGAGTTTGTATTCACTGGAAGAAATAAATGCTTTTCTGGATGAAACTTATAACAGAACCATTAAAGTCACTGATTACTTCAGTGACACTGACAAATTCATTAGGTCTGTTAATGTGCTAAAAAGGCAGGTTGGTCTTGACCTCCTGGATGAAAGGAAACGTTTTCGCCTCAAAAGGCACCTAACAGCCCTGCGTAAAGCAGCAGGAGGACAAAAGGTCAAGCGCGCCCGACAGAAGGAATAAATGACGGTCTTTCCTTTGACTTTTTTAGCCATTTTTGGGATATTGTTGGATCAGACTTTTATGACGTTTCTAATTGACTGTTACAGAACTGGATCTTCTCTGCTGCCGAAGGAAGGGGACTTGGCCTTGCTTAAAAACTGGAGGCCCGTGGCTCTTCTTTGCACGGACTACAAGGAAGAATCGGACTACTAACACTGGCAATGTGGAATAGGTGGACTGTAGGGAATATTTTGTGTTCTGTGGGAGAGGGGGACGGGTTATGTTTGCACTTTTGCAATGTGAGACACTTGGTGGAACGATATTGGTGCTCTTACTTTTTTGAATTGTGCAATAAAGGGATTTTTTTAAAACTCAAAACTCAAACTCTCTCTCTCTCTCTCTCTCTCTCTCTCTCTCTCTCTCTCTCTCGTGCGCATGCGTGGGCGTTTGTGGGAGCAGGGGTGTGGAGTGGTGTCGAGTGAGTACTTTAAACTTTGTATCTTCTAACTTTTTCTCTATCTTGTGTGTTTGAGGTGTGTGTGTTTAATATAGTGGGTTGAGTGTGTGTGTGCTGGGGTGTGAGTGTTGGAGTGAGTGTGTTGGGGAACGGTAGCTTCTGCTGCCGGTTTTTCCCAGCCGGCATCATGCCGGTGATTGATGGTGGTGTGGAGTTTGAGCGCTTAACCCGGCGTCATGGTGTGAGAATCCTCCCGACAGTTCCCTGTTCTGTGGAGGAGGCCAGCCTCGCTGTAGGACAGGTGGTTGGGCATGGCAGCATAAAATCAGCATCGAGGATGAACAGCGCAATTGTGATCTTTCTGGATTCGACTGAAAAAGCTGATCAGGTGGTGGCACAGGGAGTGGTCATAGGTGACACTTTTACTCCCGTTTTACCGCTGGCGAATCCGTCTAGGAGGATCACCATCTCAAACGCTCCTCCTTTCGTTAAAAATGATCAGCTGATTAGAGAGTTGTCCCGTTTTGGCCAGGTTGTGTCCCCTATCAGAATGGTCTCTCTGGGTAGTAAATCACCCCTGCTGAAGCATGTTGTATGTCACAGGAGGCAGTGTTTCATGGTGTTGAAAGACAGCTCTGCTGAACTGAACGCGTCTTTTAATTTCAGGATTGATGGCTTTAGCTACTTGGTGTTTGCAACATCTGAAACCATGAAGTGTTTTGCGTGTGGCGCAGAAGGCCATCTTATTAGGTCATGTCCTGAAAAGGCGAACACAAAGAGCACTGGCGGTAAGAAAGGTGACGCCGCTGTTTCTGGTGGTCCGGAGGGTAGCGCTACATGTGGTGCGGCGGATGCCGCTGCGGCGCCCGCTTCTGCTGGGGCGGTCGTGGCCGCGACTGCGGCCGCATCCGCGTCCGCGGCCGCGTCCGCTTCTACTTCTGCGGGGGCGTCCGCGTCCGCGTCCGCGTCCGCGTCCGCGTCCGCGTCCGCTTGTGCTGGGGCGGCCGCGGCCGCCTCTGCTGGGGTGGCCGCGGCGGGCGCGGTAGTTGTCCCCCCAAACAGTGATGGTGGGGAATTTCTGTCTGGCGGCAGCTCTGATCATTGTGACGAGCCTGTCGCCCGGGGTAGACAGGTGGAGGGTGTAAGTAAAAGTGCAGTTAAACGAAGGAACGTGAATGAACAGACTTTGCAGGCGGGGGAGGAGCGGTTTGAGGCTGTAGCGGACACACAGAGCAAACACTGCATGTCAAACGTTGCGTTTCATGAAGAAATGCAGGAATGTAGTTTTGTTGAAGAGGATCCTTTTAAAGCTGCACAAAAAAGGAAAAGTGCGGAAAACTTGCAGAGCTCTGCTAAATCTAGTAGGGTTGGGAATTTAGATTTACTGAATGAGAGCGCTTCTGACGAAAGTGGAGATGAGTCTGAACTGATGCAGACGCAGGAGGAGCAAAGCTCCTATTGTTTTGCTAAAATTAGACAATTTCTCCAGGTGACTAAGGGGAGCAGAGCTGTGAAAGTGGAAAATTACTTTCCAGATCTGGAGTTATTTGTGGCATCAGCTCGCAAGCTGATGAAACCGAATGATGGGAATGAGACTTTTACTGATCAGGAAATTTTTCGTTTAAAGAAACTGGTTGCCAAACTGAAATCACAAATTACTAACAGTCATGTTGACTCTTAGTTTGTTTCTTCCCTTTTATGCTATGTGTGTGTTTTTTTTACTGTACCTTATTTTTATCCTTTTTAATGCCCCACCTTAGAATTGGCACTCTTAATATAAACGGGGCCAGGGATGATGTAAAAAGGGCCTCTTTATACAAGCTTTTTAATTTAAAGGCACTTGACGTGCTGATGGTCCAGGAGACTCACAGCACTGTAGACATTGAGTGCCAGTGGAGAAAAGAGTGGGATGGCTGCATTTTTTTTAGCCACAAATCCAATAATAGTGGAGGGGTGGCTGTACTTTTCTCTCGGGGTTGTGTGCCTGTCTCTTATGAGGTAGAAGAGGTGGTGAAAGGACATGTACTCTTGCTAAAGGTACAGCTTGAAAATGTAAACTTGGTTCTTATAAACGTGTATGTGCCAACCCAGAGAGCAGAAAGGATCAGGGTCTTTAATATGCTATCAGATACGGTTAGATCCTGTAATCCAAATAGTTTTTTATTTCTGGGGGGTGATTTTAACTGTACATTAAACCACAGACTGGACAGGAACCATCAGGAACCTCACCCTGCTTCTGCCAATAGGCTGAGGGAACTAGTGAAGGCGCATGAACTGGCCGATGTGTGGAGATCACATCATGGGGACCAGAGGCAGTACACCTGGAGCCATGCTAAAGATAACCTCTTATCTATGGCTAGGTTAGACCGTTTCTATGGTTTTAAACACCAAATGAGTGTTTTTAAAAATAGTTGTATCTGTCCTGTTGGTTTCACTGATCACTGCCTGCTGATTTGTTCTGTTTTCATTGAAAATGTAAAGTGTAAGAGTGCTTTTTGGCATTTTAATAATACACTTTTAAATGATGTGTTTTTTAAGGGAGTTTTTCATGATGTATGGAAGTCACACAGGGAACAAAAACCCTCTTTTAGTTCTCTCCAATTGTGGTGGGATTTTGGTAAGGCCCAGATAAAACAACTCTGCCAACAGTACACTCAAAATGTCACTCGTAGCTTGACCCAATCCTTGAAAGTTCTGGAGACTGAGGTGGTAGAACTAGAGGAGTTGCTCAGTTCTACAGGAAAACAGGAGCACTTAGAGGCTCTCAAGTCAAAAAGGTCAGCCTTGGCTAGCTTGCTAGGGGTCACCGCACAGGGTGCTCTGGTCCGCTCACGCTACATGGATGTAGCTCTGATGGACTCGCCCTCCCAGTACTTTTTTGGACTGGAGGGGAAAAATGGACAGAGAAAGCTCATTCACTCCTTGTTGGGCGATGACGGGAGAACAATCTCCACAGCAGCAGAGATCAGGAAACACGCTGCTAGCTTTTACAGTGAATTGTTTAGAGCAGAGTGGAGGGAGGACACGTCACTGGGCCAGGTTTTCCTTGATGGTCTTCCAGTGCTCTCAGAGGACCTTGTTGCCGGCTTGGATGCTCCACTGTCTCTGTCTGAGCTGCATACGGCGCTAATGAGCCTCCAGAATGGAAAATCACCAGGCATAGATGGTCTCTCTGTGGACTTTTTTAAGGAATTCTGGCCCCTGCTTGGTCCAGACCTGCTGGAGGTTCTCCAAGATAGCTTGGAAAGGGGGACCCTACCCACGACCTGCAGGAGGGCCATCATCACACTGTTGCCGAAAAAGGGGGACCTCCAGAGCCTAAAGAACTGGAGGCCGGTCTCTCTGCTCTGCACAGACTATAAGATTCTCTCAAAAGCTCTGGCCCGAAGACTGAGAAAGGTGATGAGCGAGCTCATTCATGTAGACCAGACTTACTGTGTGCCTGGCAGGCTGATTAGTGACAACGTCACTTTAATTCGGGATATTTTGGAGGTCTCTGGTTCATTGGCGGTAGAAACTGGTTTGATTTCAATTGACCAGGAAAAGGCGTTTGATCGGGTTGAACACCAATATTTATGGACAGTTTTAACAGCTTTTGGGTTCAGCCCAGGCTTCATAGCCAGGATACGGGTCTTGTACAGTGACATTGAGAGTGTACTGAAGATAAATGGGGGCCTGTCTGCCCCTTTAAAAGTCCAGAGGGGGGTTCGGCAGGGCTGCCCTCTCTCAGGGATGCTGTACTCCCTCGCCATAGAGCCTTTGCTTCACTGCCTGAGAAGGGACCTATCAGGAGTCACTTTTCCTGGCTGTGACACCACGTTCAAGCTGTCGGCCTATGCAGATGATGTAGTCATTCTGCTAAACAAGCAGAGTGACATTGACGTTCTGGTTAGGAGTGTCAATCTTTTTGGCCAACTTTCCTCTGCAAAAATAAACTGGGGAAAAAGCGAGGCTCTGGTGGTGGGGGAGAAACTAGAAAATCAGCTTACGCTGCCTGGTGGGTTGATTTGGAAAAAAGGAGGTTTTAAGTATCTTGGTGTCTTTATTGGAAATCAGCAGTTTGAGCAAAAAAATTGGGATGGGGTCATAGAGAAAATTAACGGGAGACTAAACAAATGGAAGTGGCTAATGCCAAGAATATCTTTTAGAGGAAGAGTGCTCATTTTAAATAATCTTGTTTCCTCATCCCTGTGGCACCGCCTCATGTGCATGGACCCCCCTGCTGGTTTGTTGTCCAAAATTCAGTCTGTTTTGGTGGACTTTTTTTGGGGGGGTGGACTCCACTGGGTTCCTCAAGCCCTGTTATTTCTTCCCAAAGAGGAGGGGGGGCAAGGAGTGATTCATTTAGCTAGTAGAGGTGCTGCTTTTAGACTGACTTTCATACAGAGACTGCTGACGGGCCCCCAGGACCTGGTATGGAGGCCTTTGGCCTGTGTTATTTTACAGAGAGTCCTTGGGCTTGGGCTAGACCTCCCTGTGTTTTTAATGGATTTTAAGAACTCTAATGCACTGTCTTTACCCAGTTTTTACCGCAGTCTCTTTTCTGTGTGGACTCTTTTTAAAAAACAAAGAGGGCCATGCGATTCCCTCTACTGGTTGTTGAGGGAGCCGCTGGTTTTTGGTGGTCGCCTTGGTGTCCTGCCGGGAGTTGGAAGGACCTTCCTTGATAGGCTGTGTTCCAGGAACGTTCTCACTCTGAAGCAAGTGGTGGAACTGGCTGGTCCTGGCCTCAACAACGCCTCAGCTTTAGCAGCTCATCTTGGTGTCAGGTCGAATCGTTTCATCGATGGTCTTCTTGCACACTGGAAACAGGAGCTTCATGGACTTGAGCACTCCCTACTCTTGGACTTTAGCAATGGCACGCTGCAGCCGGAAAGCACTGACCCCTTTCCCTCTCTCACGCTCTATATGGACTTTGACGTCGCTCCTTGCTCCTTACTGGCATTCTGTGCTCCCACTGGTGTGGACTTTGGAGGAGCCAGTGGTAAGGCACTCTACAGACTGGTTGTGATGGCACTCAACAAGGACAGATTGAACACCTGTGTGGACACTCCTTGGAGAGCCTATTTTAAGCTAGGAAAAGGGCATCGGCCTGCCTGGAGGGCTCTTTATAAAGCCCCTCTCCCTAAGAGGCATGGAGACTTACAGTGGAGGGTCTTGCATGGTATTATAGCAGTCAATGCTTTTGTTTCTGTGATTAACAGCAGTGTCAGTGATCAGTGTGTTTTTTGTTCCTTTAGGGAGACTGTTTTTCATTGTTTTATTGAATGTCAGCGCCTGAGTGGCCTCTTTGAACTTCTCACAGAACTTTTTCATATTTTTAAGGAAGTTTTCTCTAAGCAGGTTTTCATTTGTGGTTTTATGTACAATCGTCGTTTTAAGCAGAAGTGTCAACTACTGAACTTTGTTTTAGGGCAGGCAAAGTTGGCTATCTATGTAAGCCGGAGAAGAAAACTTGAGAATGTTGAGAGTGATGTTGATGTCGAAATTTTATTTGTGAGGCTACTTAAAGCCAGAATCAGGCTGGACTTTCAGTTTTTTATGGGGAATGGGGATGTGGAAGGTTTCAGGACCCTCTGGTCCCTGGAGAATGTCCTCTGTTCAGTTCATGATGGACAGCTTTTTTTGGGGCGTTTTTTGGGGGATTAATTTTCTGTGTAACATAGCATGATATAGAAATTGTATTGACTGATGGACAAGTGTGTTTATTAAAGATCCTTTAAAAATCAAAATCTCTCTCTCTCTCTCTCTCTCTCTCTCTCTCTCTCTCTCTCTCTCTCTCTCTCTCTCTCTCTCTCTCTCTCTCTCTCTCGTGCGCATGCGTGGGCGTTTGTGGGAGCAGGGGTGTGGAGTGGTGTCGAGTGAGTACTTTAAACTTTGTTTTTTCTAACTTTTCTCTATCGTGTGTGTTTGAGGTGTGTGTGTTTGATATAGTGAGTTGAGTGTGTGTGTGCTGGGATGTGAGTGTTGGAGTGAGTGTGTTGGGGATCAGTAGCTTCTGCTGCCGGTTTTTCCTGGCCGACATCATGCCGGTGATTGATGGTGGTGTGGAGTTTGAGCGCTTGACCCGGCGTCATGGTGTGAGAATCCTCCGGACAGTTCCCTGTTCTGTGGAGGAGGCCAGCCTCGCTGTAGGACAGGTGGTTGAGCATGGCAGCATAAAATCAGCATCGAGGATGAACAGCGCAATTGTGATCTTTCTGGATTCGACTGAAAAAGCTGATCAGGTGGTGGCACAGGGAGTGGTCATAGGTGACACTTTTACTCCCGTTTTACCGCTGGTGAACCCGTCTAGGAGGATCACCATCTCAAACGCTCCTCCTTTCGTTAAAAATGATCAGCTGATTAGAGAGTTGTCCCGTTTTGGCCAGGTTGTGTCCCCTATCAGAATGGTCTCTCTGGGTAGTAAATCACTCCTGCTGAAGCATGTTGTATGTCATAGGAGGCAATGTTTCATGGTGTTTGAAAGACAGCTCTGCTGAACTGAACGCGTCTTTTAATTTCAGGATTGACGGCTTTAGCTACTTGGTGTTTGCAACATCTGAAACCATGAAGTGTTTTGCGTGTGGCGCAGGCCATCTTATTAGGTCATGTCCTGAAAAGGCGAACACAAAGAGCACTGGCGGTAAGAAAGGTGACGCCGCTGTTTCTGGTGGTCCGGAGGGTAGCGCTACATGTGGTGCGGCGGATGCCGCTGCGGCGCCCGCTTCTGCTGGGGCGGTCCGCTTCTACTTCTGCGGGGGCGTCCGCGTCCGCGTCCGCGTCCGCTTGTGCTGGGGCGGCCGCGGCCGCCTCTGCTGGGGTGGCCGCGGCGGGCGCGGTAGTTGCCCCCCCAAACAGTGATGGTGGGGAATTTCTGTCTGGCGGCAGCTCTGATCATTGTGACGAGCCTGTCGCCCGGGGTAAAGAGGTGGAGGGTGTAAGTAAAAGTGCAGTTAAACGAAGGAACGTGAATGAACAGACTTTGCAGGCGGGGGAGGAGCGGTTTGAGGCTGTAGCGAACACACAGAGCAAACACTGCATGACAAACGTTGCAGTTCATGAAGAAATGCAGGAATGTAGTTTTGTTGAAGAGGATCCTTTTAAAGCTGCACAAAAAAGGAAAAGTGCTGAAAACTTGCAGAGCTCTGCTAAATCTAGTAGGGTTGGGAATTTAGATTTACTGAATGAGAGCGCTTCTGACGAAAGTGGAGATGAGTCTGAACTGATGCAGACGCAGACGCAGGAGGAGCAAAGCTCCTATTGTTTTACTAAAATTAGGCAATTTCTCCAGGTGACTAAGGGGAGCAGAGCTGTGAAAGTGGAAAATTACTTTCCAGATCTGGAGTTATTCGTGGCATCAGCTCGCAAATTTATGAAACTGAATGATGGGAATGAGACTTTCACTGATCAGGAAATTTATCGTTTAAAGAAACTGGTTGCTAAACTGAAATCGCAAATTACTAACAGTCATGTTGACTCTTAGTTTGTTTCTTCCCTTTTATGCTATGTGTGTGTTTTTTTACTGTACCCTATTTTTATCCTTTTTAATGCCCCACCTTAGAATTGGCACTCTCAATATTAATGGGGCCAGGGATGATGTAAAAAGGGCCTCTTTATACAAGCTTTTTAATTTAAAGAAACTTGACGTGCTGATGGTCCAGGACACTCACAGCACTGTGGACATTGAGAGCCATTGGAGAAAAGAGTGGGATGGCTGCATTTTTTTTATCCACAAATCCAGTAGCAGTGGGGGGGTGGCTGTACTTTTCTCTAGGGGTTGTGTGCCTGTCTCTTATGAGGTAGAAGAGGTGGTGAGAGGTCATTTCCTCTTATTAAAGGTACAGTTTGAAAACGTGAACTTCGTTTTTATCAACGTGTATGTGCCAACACAGAGAGCAGAGAGGATCAGGGTCTTTGACGTGCTTTCGGATACGGTTAGGTCCTGTGATCCAAATAGTTTTTTATTTCTGGGGGGTGATTTTAACTGTACATTAAACCACAGACTAGACAGGAACCATCAGGAGCCTCACCCTGCTTCTGCCAATAGGCTGAGAGAACTGGTGAAAACACATGAAATGGCCGATGTGTGGAGATCACATCATGGGGACCAGAGGCAGTACACCTGGAGCCATGTCAAAGATAACCTTTTATCTATGGCTAGGTTAGACCGTTTTTATGGTTTTAAACATCAAATGAGTGTTTTTAAAAATAGTTGTATCTGTCCTGTTGGTTTCACTGATCACTGCCTGCTGTTTTGTTCTGTGTTTATTGAAAATGTAAAGTGTAAGAGTGCTTTTTGGCATTTTAACAATACACTTTTAAATGATGTGTTTTTTAAAGAGGTTTTTCATGATGTATGGAAGTCACACAGGGAACAAAAACCCTCTTTTAGTTCTATCCAATTGTGGTGGGATTTTGGTAAGGCCCAGATAAAACAACTCTGCCAACAGTACACTCAAAATGTCACTCGTAGCTTGACCCAATCCTTGAAAGTTCTGGAGACTGAGGTGGTAGAACTAGAGGAGTTGCTCAGTTCTACAGGAAAACAGGAGCACTTAGAGGCTCTCAAGTCAAAAAGGTCAGCCTTGGCTAGCTTGCTAGGGGTCACCGCACAGGGTGCTCTGGTCCGCTCACGCTACATGGATGTAGCTCTGATGGACTCGCCCTCCCAGTACTTTTTTGGACTGGAGGGGAAAAATGGACAGAGAAAGCTTATTCACTCCTTGTTGGGCGATGACGGGAGAACAATCTCCACAGCAGCAGAGATCAGGAAACACGCTGCTAGCTTTTACAGTGAATTGTTTAGAGCAGAGTGGAGGGAGGACACGTCACTGGGCCAGGTTTTCCTTGATGGTCTTCCAGTGCTCTCAGAGGACCTTGTTGCCGGCTTGGATGCTCCACTGTCTCTGTCTGAGCTGCATACGGCGCTAATGAGCCTCCAGAATGGAAAATCACCAGGCATAGATGGTCTCTCTGTGGACTTTTTTAAGGAATTCTGGCCCCTGCTTGGTCCAGACCTGCTGGAGGTTCTCCAAGATAGCTTGGAAAGGGGGACTCTACCCACGACCTGCAGGAGGGCCATCATCACACTGTTGCCGAAAAAGGGGGACCTCCAGAGCCTAAAGAACTGGAGGCCAGTCTCTCTGCTCTGCACGGACTATAAGATTCTCTCAAAAGCTCTGGCCCGAAGACTGAGAAAGGTGATGAGCGAGCTCATTCATGTAGACCAGACTTACTGTGTGCCTGGCAGGCTGATTAGTGACAACGTCACTTTAATTCGGGATATTTTGGAGGTCTCTGGTTCATTGGCGGTAGAAACTGGTTTGATTTCAATTGACCAGGAAAAGGCGTTTGATCGGGTTGAACACCAATATTTATGGACAGTTTTAACAGCTTTTGGGTTCAGCCCAGGCTTCATAGCCAGGATACGGGTCTTGTACAGTGACATTGAGAGTGTGCTGAAGATAAATGGGGGCCTGTCTGCCCCTTTAAAAGTCCAGAGGGGGGTTCGGCAGGGCTGCCCTCTCTCAGGGATGCTGTACTCCCTCGCCATAGAGCCTTTGCTTCACTGCCTGAGAAGGGATCTATCAGGAGTTACTTTTCCTGGCTGTGACACCACGTTCAAGCTGTCGGCCTATGCAGATGATGTAGTCATTCTGCTAAATAAGCAGAGTGACATTGACGTTCTGGTTAGGAGTGTCAATCTTTTTGGCCAACTTTCCTCTGCAAAAATAAACTGGGGAAAAAGCGAGGCTCTGATGGTGGGGGAGAAACTAGAAAATCAGCTTACGCTGCCTGGTGGGTTGATTTGGAAAAAAGGAGGTTTTAAGTATCTTGGTGTCTTTATTGGAAATCAGCAGTTTGAGCAAAAAAATTGGGATGGGGTCATAGAGAAAATTAACGGGAGACTAAACAAATGGAAGTGGCTAATGCCAAGAATATCTTTTAGAGGAAGAGTGCTCATTTTAAATAATCTTGTTTCCTCATCCCTGTGGCACCGCCTCATGTGCATGGACCCCCCTGCTGGTTTGTTGTCCAAAATTCAGTCTGTTTTGGTGGACTTTTTTTGGGGGGGTGGACTCCACTGGGTTCCTCAAGTCCTGTTATTTCTTCCCAAAGAGGAGGGGGGGCAAGGAGTGATTCATTTAGCTAGTAGAGGTGCTGCTTTTAGACTGACTTTCATACAGAGACTGCTGACGGGCCCCCAGGACCTGGTATGGAGGCCTTTGGCCTGTGTTATTTTACAGAGAGTCCTTGGGCTTGGGCTAGACCTCCCTGTGTTTTTAATGGATTTTAAGAACTCTAATGCACTGTCTTTACCCAGTTTTTACCGCAGTCTCTTTTCAGTGTGGACTCTTTTTAAAAAACAAAGAGGGCCATGCGATTCCCTCTACTGGTTGTTGAGGGAGCCGCTGGTTTTTGGTGGTCGCCTTGGTGTCCTGCCGGGAGTTGGAAGGACCTTCCTTGATAGGCTGTGTTCCAGGAACGTTCTCACTCTGAAGCAAGTGGTGGAACTGGCTGGTCCTGGCCTCAACAATGCCTCAGCTTTAGCAGCTCATCTTGGTGTCAGGTCGAATCGTTTCATCGATGGTCTTCTTGCACACTGGAAACAGGAGCTTCATGGACTTGAGCACTCCCTACTCTTGGACTTTAGCAATGGCACGCTGCAGCCGGAAAGCACGGACCCCTTTCCCTCTCTCACGCTCTATATGGACTTTGACGTCGCTCCTTGCTCCTTACTGGCATTCTGTGCTCCCACTGGTGTGGACTTTGGAGGAGCCAGTGGTAAGGCACTCTACAGACTGGTGGTGATGGCACTCAACAAGGACAGATTGAACACCTGTGTGGACACTCCTTGGAGAGCCTATTTTAAACTAGGAAAAGGGCATCGGCCTGCCTGGAGGGCTCTTTATAAAGCCCCTCTCCCTAAGAGGCATGGAGACTTACAGTGGAGGGTCCTGCATGGTATTATAGCTGTCAATGCTTTTGTTTCTGTGATTAACAGCAGTGTCAGTGATCAGTGTGTTTTTTGTTCCTCTAGGGAGACTGTTTTTCATTGTTTTATTGAATGTCAGCGCCTGAGTGGCCTCTTTGAACTTCTCACAGAACTTTTTCATATTTTTAAGGAAGTTTTCTCTAAGCAGGTTTTCATTTGTGGTTTTATGTACAATCGTTGTTTTAAGCAGAAGTGTCAACTACTGAACTTTGTTTTAGGGCAGGCAAAGTTGGCTATCTATGTAAGCCGGAGAAGAAAACTTGAGAATGTTGAGAGTGATGTTGATGTCAAAATTTTATTTGTGAGGCTACTTAAAGCCAGAATCAGGCTGGACTTTCAGTTTTTTATGGGGAATGGGGATGTGGAAGGTTTCAGGACCCTCTGGTCCCTGGAGAATGTCCTCTGTTCAGTTCATGATGGACAGCTTTTTTTGGGGCGTTTTTTGGGGGATTAATTTTCTGTGTAATATAGCATGACATAGAAATTGTATTGACTGATGGACAAATGTGTTTATTAAAGATCTTTTAAAAATCAAAAAAAATCTCTCTCTCTCTCTCTCTCTCTCTCTCTCTCTCTCTCTCTCTCTCTCTCTCTCTCTCTCTCTCTCTCTCTCTCTCTCTCTCACTTCTGTTAGTCAGGTCTATTACTTTAGTTACACACCCAAACTAACACACACACACACTTTTGATAGTACAACTTAGGGGACTGTTAACGTGAATAGCGGATGGCCTGTTCACGTCAGAGTTAAACTGGCCAATCAGACGGTCGCGTACAAGCCCATCCTATTATACGGGGTTGGTCTAACCAACCCGAGAAGATTAATGTGAGTTGCACCCTGAAGTCGCAGTCAGTCTGGCGACACTCCAGAGGGGGCTGTGTCACGCTGCACCCAGCGCTGCTTGCTTTACATGTGACCTCTGAATAAATGTTGCCTCTTTAAATTGGAGAATTCTCTGGCTTATTCTTGGATCTTTCAATCAAAGAATTGGGATTTTAACAACAGCTTGACAACGACATCTCATGCTGTTCACAAGTCGACTTATTGTCTGCTGAGGCATGGCATTCCACTCTTCTTGAAGGGCGGCCCTCAGGTCATTCAGGTTGTGGGGTGCAGGGTTACGAGCCTCTACATGGCGACTCAGCTGATCCCATAGGTTTTCTATGGGATTCAGGTCTGGAGAAAGTGCAGGCCACTCCATTTGAGGTACCCCAACCTCCAGCAGCCGTTCCCTAATGATGCAACCTTGATGAGCTGGAGCATTGTCGTCCATGAAAATGAAATTAGGCCTGTGCTGTTCATGCAGGAACACAATGACTGGATTAATGATGTTATTACAAACTAATAGTTTTTTGAATGCAAAAGATGCAATAGACTTACACAATGGTCCTCTCCGGCATACAACTAGGAACATACCGGTCGCTATGGAGGGTGAGAATATGTATGGGCACATAATCATACCATGTAGGATAACTAAGTAGACGGTTATGCTGTTTCATTCCATCTAGCAACAATGCCCTGCACTGTGTGTGTTTATATATTTGCATATTTATTCCATCTAGCTACAATGCTCCGTACTGTGGGTGTTTATATATTTATATATCTACATATTATTCCATCTAGTTACATTGCTCCGCACTGTGTGTGTTTATATACTTGCATATTTATTCCACCTAGCTGCAATGCTCCGTACTGTGGGTGTTTATATATTTACATATTTATTCCATCTAGCTACAATGCTCTGCACTGTGTGTTCATATATTCATATATTTATTCCATCCAGCTACAATGCTCTGCACTGTGTGTCTGTGTGTGTGTGTGTATATATATATATTTTATAGTAATATGTACATATGTTTATTAGCTGCTCTTGCTTGCTTGTTTTTTTTTCTTGCCTTCTGATTGTTGCTCTGAGTGTTGCTATCCCTGTGCTGTTGCAATCCTGGAATTTCCCCGTTGTGGGACTAATAAAGGCTTATCTTATCTTATCTTATCTTATCTTATCTTATTCAGGTAGTATTGGCTTGTCACTGTACCATTCACAAGGTGTAGGGCAGTTCTGTATGGACTAGACACACCTGCCCAGACTGTAACACCAACACCACCAAAGGCTCGTCTGGTGACAACAGTGGCTGATGCATAGCGCTCTCCTTGACGTCTCCAACATCGTTGGCGGCCATCATTTCTGCTCAGCATGAATCGACTTTCATCAGAGAAAAGCACTGAGGCCCACTGGTTCCTTGTCCAGTGTAAATGCTCCCTGGCTCATGCAAGACAATGATGCCTGTGCCTGGTGGTGTGGTCAGGCACCCTTGCAGGTCATCTAGCATGCAGACCACGCTGATGTAAAAAGTTTTGAATGGTCTGATGTGACACTTGGGTGCCTCTCACCTCCCTTAAATATGCCTGGAGTTGAGTGGCTTTCAGCATCCAGTTCTGCAGGGCACTATTCACAATGAAGCGGTCATCACTGTGGAATGTGGCCAAAGGACGTCCACTTCTATGCCTTTCAGTGACTCTTCCAGTCTCTCTGTATCTCTGTTGCAACCTGCTGATGACATTCTGTGACACTCTAAGCTCAGTGGCCACTTCCCTCTGAGAACATCCTGCTTGAAGCCTCGCAATGGCGAGGTACTGTTGATCAATTGTTAGGTGTCATCTTGGTCTCAGGATGTCAAAATGTGAACAGCATAACGAAGAGGACTGTTTAAATGCCAATTGTAAGTGAACCAGAAAATTTATTGGTCAATTCATGGATCAAACACCTCTCGTGAATTTTCCTGTTAAGCACCTTGCTAGAGAACAGCAAGTTATGCAGAAAGTACTGAAACACTGAACAGCTGGACATGTGCATTCACAAGGTTAGAGAATGTCAAATTAATTTCACCTGTAAAGGTTATTGTGCATTTTAGGTGCATCCTGAAATTTCACCCAAAAGCCGAATATCCCTAACTTTTTGTGAGTAGTGTACATCGCCTGCCATCTACAGTTTGCATCCTATGCTGTACAAACACATCTTCACATCACAAATCTATCTATCTATCTATCTATCTATCTATCTATCTATCTATCTATCTATCTATCTATCTATCTATCTATCTGTCTGTCTATCCAACCTGTGAATTTCTGCTGAAAGAAAATAATCCTGTAGTAACTTTCTATTTTATATCTCAATGATTTTTTTCATGGCATGAACAGAAATATAATGAGGAATCCAGGGGTGGCAATCCAATTTAAATGAGGTTCAGGGCAGCATGCTTTCTGTACAAGTTGTGATTTATTGTTTTCAAAAAACCAATTTCTTGCTCATCACTTTGTGTACATATAGCACCTTTTGTTTGCTGCAGCTATCATGTCTCTGTCAATCATGCTAGATTTATGTTTCTTTCCGGAAACAATAAGCTCGAAAGACAGAGTAAGCACGAGAAAGTAGAACCATTTTTCTCCTTTCATCAGTTTTCTGTCTCCATCTATCCTTCTCTTGGCGTGAAAGAAATTGCTGCCAGCAGGTAACACATTCTATTAATCACTTCATTCTTAGATACAAGCAAAACATGAATATTCCTTGCAAGCGCAGATAAATTTTGATACATTTTGATATCCAGTGAGGCACTATTCTGCATGCACAAAAATTCAATCTAAAGTTTTTTTGGGTTTTTTTTTTGGGGGGGGGGGGGTCTCCTTCTTCGGAAGACTGTATAGCTTTAAGAAGCAAGTGAAGCAATTAAAAGCTGGCAGAGGGTTAACTAACACCCAGTGGAGTAAAATCGATGAGCGGGCATCCTGCTTGAACTAATCACAGTGCTGAGGGTGAAGCCAGCCAGCAGACACGAGAAGTACAGGAAGCAATGACAGGCCTAATGGTTTGGAAAATGTTGCTGATGAATGAGGAGAAAAGGTTGTGACTGTGTCTGTACTCTTTTATTTACCTTGCTTCTGGGAACCATTATGACTTGAATATGATACGAAAGCATTTTTGTATAGCATGGTTTGATGTATGAGTTTCCATGCACTTTATGAATGTCAGATGCTTTTCACTGAGATTTTTCACAAACCAATGAAGGGCACACTTGCCTTTGCCAGGTAATGTTCTAATAAACTGGCAGCTGTTTTTGTAGACATTAAGCCCAACTGTCATTCAGACAAAATTACTCGATACAATTTTCTTAAATGTCTTCTGTGTAAATTACTGCTTAGAACCTGTGAATCACCCCCTCACCTCCCCCTGGGGGTGGCATCATCTGTCATTTTGGGAGCAGTGAGCAAGCTAATGGCACCCCTCAGCATTAACAAATAGGACCACTGAAGAATGTTCTATTTGCATCAGGTCATTGTTTGATCCATAAAGGAAAGGAGAAATGATAAAGGAGCAGGGGGAAAAGTATTCGTTTCCTATTGAAGACAGCAGTCTTGGCAAAACAGTAAACAATGCAGCCCTGCATACAGCTTGGAGACTTTATGGAGGCATCACCATGGCAACCCCATTTTCTAGTCATATCTTTAATGAAAAGGTAATGAGAGAAACATAACAGTCCCAACTTCATTACCGGAGTAAGAGTCAGTAATAAAAACTGAATCACAGTGTCTGTCATTTAAAGGAGCAGCAGTAGCAGGTCAGCTGTGTATACTGCAGCTATAAAAACAGATGTTGGTCATTGGGAGTGAGGAGACACATCTGGTCAGCTGCTGATAAGATGGGCAGCACGGTGGTGCAGTGGTTAGCACTGCTTCCTAACAGCTAGAAGTTTCCAGGTTTGAATCCCCAGGCTGGCAGAGATAGGAACCTTTCTGCATGGAGTTTGCATGTTCTCCCTGTGCTGCGTGGGTTTACTCCGGGGGCTCCGGTTTCATCCCACAATCCAAAGACATGCATGTTATGTTAATTGGTTGTTCTAAATTGTCCCTAGATATCTGTCTCCTATAGGCCCTTAGAATAGAGGGTTAGTACTAGTGAAGCGCTTTGAGTGGTCTTTAAGACTAGAAAAAGTGCTATACTGTATAAGTACAGGTCCTTATCCCTTATGATGGGTGTCTCATTTGTGAGATCATTTTGTTTTGCATACATCCCTTATATTCTAAAATCTCAGCTTTAATTTTTGAGAAAAAAGTGTTAATTTAACTTTTCACATTTATTGTGCACAACATATATGAAAAGGCTAATCTTCCTGGACAAATGCTCTTGTACGAGGAGGGGTTGAAAAGTTCATAGGTTGAAAAGTTCATCGGTGTCAGATTTGACTAAATGTGGTTTATTTATCAACATAGTCTCCCCTTTGGTCCATACGCCTCTTCCATTGATGTTACAGCGCTTGGATCCCTGTGGTTGAAAAACAAACCACATTTGGTCAAATTTGACCACTATGAGCTTTTCAGCCTATGAACTTTTCAGCCTCCCTCGTATAATATATGGAAAGCTATAATTTCAGAATGGACGATATTATTTACTCTATTAAAACAAGATCTCTTTAACATGGTTCCAAGGTTGTCATAGCCAGGAGCGGCACTGGGGTTAAGCTCCCAGTGCTCATAAAATGCTCCTTATGGCATGCGTCTCGAAAAGCCTCTGACAACTAAGTCCAACTCCTAGCCTGCCCGTGTGGTTTAGTCTCTAAGCCCGGCGGAACTGCTTTTACTAATAGGAGAAGGGGCGAGGGCGGATCTCTGGCGCCTTAAAACCAGATGCTTCGGGTAGATGGTGGCTTGTCAACCTGGGAAGGTAGCCCATCTAGGGGAAGGTAAACCCTGATTTCAAATCTCCGCTGCCTTGCGGCACACCCGGTCACGGGAAAGGCTTCGGGAGTCAACCCTGAGGAAAAATCCGGAGTCGGAGTCCCTAAGGCAGTTCTCTGTTGTGCTCAACATCGTTCTGGCAGCTCCTGCGACGGCGCTGGTGCCAAACTGTAGCAGCCCTGCTGTTCCTTTGGATTAATCAGTGACGTGGAGAGGGGGGACATGCTGCATGGGCAACATCTTGTCCTCCATATCTTCCTGCCTAGGCTTGAATCCTACCAACGCCCAACGCTGGAAGGTAGAACACTGGATCACTGGAGAGGACACTCCAGCTTCGCCTTTAGCGTAGACAAAACACGGGGAATGACAGTTACTGGTTATAAGCCACCGCTCAATTGGCGTAGAGCGCGGCGCCAGGGGTTCGCCACATCCTGGACATATCCTGGCAGGACAAAGTGCCCAACACAGAAGTTCTGTCCCGCGCCGGCCTTCCCTCCATGTTCACTCTACTCAGGCAGCGCAGGCTCCGCTGGCTAGGCCACGTTCACCGTATGGAGGATGGCAGAAACCCCAAAGACGTTCTCTACGGAGAACTGGCGACTAGCAGGAGAGACGTTGGCCACCCACAGCTGTGCTTTAGAGACGTCTGCAAGAGAGACATGAAGGCCCTGGAGATCAACACAGAGCGCTGGGAGGACCTTGCAACGGACCGCTCCAAATGGAGAGGCACCCTGACCAGACAGCTCAAGGCGGGTGAAGAGAGACTGACTGCTGCAGCAGATGAAAAAAGGACCCGCAGGAAGAACCGCCACAGACCCAGCAGCACGGAGACCACCCACAAGTGCGACCTGTGTGACAGGGACTGCCATTCGCGCATCGGCCTGTTCAGCCACAGGCGGTGCTGTTCCAGCAGAGCAGACGTTTAGGATTCTCTTCCATGGTCATCATAGACTGACGGAGGCTGACAATCTTTAACATGTCAGTTAGGGGTGTGAATCTTTAGGTACCCAACGATTTGAGGCGATGACGATTCTCGATGCATCATTTTTTCTCTTCAGGATTTTTTCCCCTCCCACTGTGTGACAACTTCTTACTTTTAAAGCATGAAAAGTGCAACTGTAGCAGCACATTTGCTGCTCTAACACAGACGTCAGAGCATCCTGAATTTTAACAAATAAGACATAAACATTCTGTGATGTGCAACAAGTAACTGATCCTTCAGTCAAAAATACTCAGAATTTCTAACAGAAATGTGAAAACTTCTAATGAAAGTTCTCCTGTTATATGAAACAAATAACTGATCCTTCAGTCCAAAAATCCAGAACATTTTGCTGTATCACAATCACATTTACCTTTTATACAAAAATGTGCAGTTACCATTACAAATGATTCAGTGGCAACGGATATCCATGCATCACACATGACAGCAATCCTACACACCGTCTTCAGTGATTGCATGACTTTGGCTTTGGTCTTGTTGTAGAGAGTGCGGATGGTTGTGTCGGAACATGTCAAGTGGACCCCTGACCAAGTGAGCACCCCAAGTGGACCCCGGGATCCAATCTGTACATGTACAAGTACATTTTCAATCCTGTGATTTACTACAGATTCATAATTGTCTAAAGCCTCATTCAGAACATTAATAGTCCCACATACAGTGGTGTGAAAAAGTGTTTGCCCCCTTCTTCATTTCTCATTTTTTTGTATGTTTGCCACACTTAAATGTTTCAGATCATCAAACAAATTTAAATATTAGACAAAGACAACACGTATAAACACAAAATGCAGTTTGTAAATGAAGGTGTTTATTATTAAGGGAAAAAAATCCAAACCTACATGGCCCTGTGTGAAAAAGTGATTGCCCCCTAAACCTAATAATTGGTTGGGCCACCCTTAGCAGCAACAACTGCAATCAAGCATTTGTGATAACTGGCAATGAGTCTTTTACAGTGCTGTGGAGAAATTTTGGCCCACTCATCTTTGCAGAATTATTGTAATTAAGCCACACTGGAGGGTTTTCGAGCATGGACCGCCTTTTTAAGGTCATGCCACAGCATGTCAATCAGATTCAGGTCAGGACTTTGTCTAGGCCACTCCAAAGTCTTCATTTTATTTTTCTTAAGCCATTCAGAGGTCGACCTGCTGGTGTGTTTTGGATCTTTGTCCTGCTACAGAACCCAAGTGCGCTTCAGATTGAGGTCACAAACAGATGGCTGGACATTCTCCTTCAGGGTTTTTTTTGGTAGACAGAAGGATTCATGGTTCCATTTACCACAGCAAGTCTTCCAGGTCCTGAAGCAGCAAAACAGCCCCAGACCATCACACTACCACCACCACCATATTTTACTGCTGGTATGTTGTTCCTTTTCTGAAATGCTGTGTTACTTTTACGCCAGATGTAATGGGAGACACGCCTTCCAAAAAATTCAACTTTGTTCTCGTCAGTCCACAGAGTATTTTCCCAAAAGTCTTGGGGATCATCAAGATGTTCTCTGGCAAAACTGAGACGAGCCTTTATGTTCTTTTTGCTCAGCAGTGGTTTTTGTCTTGGAACTCTGCCATGCAGACCATTTTTGCTCAGTCTCTTTCTTATAGTGGAGTCTGGAGTGAGGCCTGCAGTTCTTTGGATGTTGTTGTGGGGTCTTTTGTCACCTCTTGGATGAGTCGTCGCTGCACTCTTGGGGCAATTTTGGTCAGCTGGCTGCTCCAGGGAAGGTTCACCACTGTTCCATGTTTTCACCATTTGAGGATAATGGCTCTCACTGTGGTTCGCTGGAGTCCCAAAGCTTGAGAAATGGCTTTAAAACCTTTTCCAGACTGCTCTCAATTGCTTTGTTTCTCATTTGTTCTTGAATTTCTTTGGACCGCAGCATAATGTCGAGCTTTCAAGGATCTTTTGGTCTACTTCAGTTTGTCAGTCAGGTCCTATTTAAGTGATTTCTTGATTGAAAACAGGTGTGGCAGTAATCAGACCTGAGTGTGGTTAGAGAAATTGAACTCAGCTTTCCAAAGATGTGATAAACCACAGTTAATTTATATTTTAACGGGAGGGGGCAATCACTTTTTCACACAGGGCCATGTAGGTTTGGGTTTGTTTTTTTTTACCCTTAATAATAAACACCTTCATTTAAAAATTGCATTTTGTGTTTACTTGTGTTATCTTTGTCTAATATTTACATTTGTTTGGTGATCTGAAACATTTAAATGTGACAAACATACAAAAAAAAAAAAGAGAAATCAGAAAGGGGGCAAATACGTTTTCACACCACTGTACCTATTCTGTGGATTTTCATCTGGGGACAGCCAGCGGTGATGGGCAGCCAGTGGTGACGAGCAGCAGTGGCGGAGAAGAAAAATCTTTTGAAAGCACAAATGGAGCCAAAACCTTCTCTGGGTCAGCTTAGTTGTGATTTTTACACACACACACACACACACATATATATATATATACAGACGTGGACAAAATTGTTGGTACCCTCTGTTAATGAAAGAAAAACCCACAATGGTCACAGAAATAACTTGAATCTGACAAAAGTGGTAATAAATAAAAATTCTATGAAAATTAACCAATGAAAATCACACAATGCTTTTGAATTGTGGTTCAACAGAATTATTTTAAAAAATAAACTCATGAAACAGGCCTGGACAAAAATTATGGTACCCCTAGAAAAGATTGAAAATAATGTGACCATAGGGACATGTTCAACCAAGATGTGTCCTCTAATTAACATCACAGGTGTCTACAAACTTGTAATCAGTCAATCGGCCTATTTAAAGGGTGACAAGTAGTCATTGTGCTGTTTGGTGACATGGTGTGTACCACACTAAACATGGACCAGAGGAAGCAAAGGAGAGAGTTGTCTCAGGAGATTAGAAAGAAAATTATAGACAAGCATGTTAAAGGTAAAGGCTATAAGACCATCTCCAAGCAGCTTGATGTTCCTGTGACTACAGTTGCACATATTATTCAGAAATTTAAGATCCACGGGACCGTAGCCAACTTACCTGGACGTGGCCACAGGAGGAGACGGATAATACGAATGGTAACAAAAGAGCCCGGAACAACCTTTAAACACATTCATAGTGAACTCCAAGGTCAAGGTACATCAGTGTCAGATCGTACCATCCGTCGTTGTTTGAGCCAAAGTGGACTTCATGGGAGACGACCAAGGAGGACACCACTGTTGAAAACAAATCATAAAAAAGCCAGACTGGAATTTGCCAAACTGCATGTTGACAAGCCACAAAGCTTCTGGGAGAATGTCCTGTGGACAGACGAGACAAAACTGGGACTTTTTGACAAGGCACATACCAAGAAAAGAACACTGTCCCTACTGTGAAACATGGTGGAGGTTCTGTTATGTTCTGGGGCTGCTTTGCTGCATCTGGCACAGGGTGTTTTGAATCTGTGCAGGGTACAATGAACTCTCAGGACTATCAAGGTATTCTAGAGAGAAATATGCTGCCCAGTGTCAGACAGCTTGGTCTCAGTCGCAGGTCATGGGTCTTGCAACAGGATAATGACCCAAAACACACAGCTAAAAACACCCAAAAATGGCTAAGAGCGAAACATTGGACTCTTCTAAAGTGGCCTTCTATGAGCCCTGATCTAAATCCTATTGAACATCTGTAGAAGGAGCTGAAACATGCCGTCTGGAGAAAGCACCCTTCAAACCTGAGACGACTGGAGCAGTTTGCTCGTGAGGAGTGGGCCAAAATACCTGCTGAGAGGTGCAGAAGTCTCATTGACAGTTACAGAAATTGTTTGATTGCAGTGATTGCCTCAAAAGGTTGTGCAACAAAATATTAAGCTAAGGGTACCGTCATTTTTGTCCAAGCCTGTTTCATGAGGTTTTTTTTTAAATAATTCTGTTGAACCACAATTCAAAAGCATTGTGTGATTTTCATTGGTTAATTTTCATAGAATTTTTATTTATTACCACTTTTGTCAGATTCAAGTTATCTCTGTGACCACTGTGGACTTTTCTTTCATTAACAGAGGGGTACCAACAATTTTGTCCACGTGTGAATATATATATATTGTGGAGAAGTGTGGAAGGACGAGGCTGAGTTTATTTCTCAAGTCCGGTTTTATTCACATTCACATTCTCCAACATCCAAAAACAGAAAGATAAACGTATCCCCCAACATCTGTCCCTTTAATACCCCAGGACATCAAAGCACACAGTCACATTGTCTTTTAATCCCAAACACAATGCACCCCCCTCCAGGTCTTCTCATCTCCACTTAAAGTCCTGGTGGTCAGGAAATCTCTCAAGGCCATCTCTCTGCATACAAAAGGCCAGACTTCACATTCTCCTGTTACCCCTAGGAGGTTCAGACCTTTTGTTCCTCTGAGACGTGAAGCATACAGTAAGCATACAGTAATACACATGTGAAGCATATGAAACCCACATATGTGCACCACAATATACTGTATATATACATATATATATATATATGACTGCGTTATGGAAAAAAATTCATATCACAATATAAGTCATCTTATATCAGGATAACGATACATATCACGATACACATTTTCTGTAAATTCTACAGTTTACACACACACACACACACACACACATACACACACACATATATATATATATATATCTCGATATAAGTCATCTTATATCAGGATAACGATACATATCAGGACAACGATACACATTTTCTGTAAATTCTACAGTTTAGATAATCATATAAAAAGAACCATCTCTTTTTTCATGTACCATTTTCCCTCTTAATTTTGCAGTGTTATAAAATAGTTTTGTAATGTACATTTCAGACTTGATTCACATAAATTTCAGGTTTTTCATCATATATGAATAAAAAGTAAACATCAATAAGTTAAATATTTCCTGAGCCAGAGGAGAATAGCAAAAAAAACCCCCAAAACATAAAAAACTGTCTGAAAATGAGAAAATTACCCCTGGCTGTCACCTACAGATATAAATTAGCTGTTAGTTTAAATCAATGAAAATTTAAGTGTAGACCTGCAGCCTCAAGACTGCCATTCTGGCCTGCTTTAACCTGCTTGCTTCTTCGTAAAAATATTTCAGATCGGTCATGATCTGAAAATCGAAGATATAAAAGGTAATGTAATAAAATACATGTAATGACTTTAACTTTATTCATTATCACTATTTGACTAATTAAAATAATAAGAAATCAAATAAATTATAATAAGAGCCAACTTGCTCCTCCGACCTGTTTTTGTCATATATGAACCTCTCTGAGGCGCAGAGGAAGAGAGGAGATCCCACACGCTGAATGAAGCTGTGCATCTTTATTAATAACAAAAGCAAACAGTTCCAAGAGAATACAAAAGGCAAATGATAAATGACCAAGCAGTGCGTCAGAGTGAAAATCTGGCTCTGGAGAAACAACAGCGCTACAGGTAACAGTTCCAAATTAACACAGCTGGTCAGATGAGAGAAATAACAAATAATGCCTCAGAGCCAGATAGCGGCTTCTGGAGGGGAAAACTGCGTTATATGATCAGAACAACAAGAGAACTGAAAAAAACTTACAAAACGTGCCTCGGAGTTGGACTGCAGCTCCGGAGAGGAGATCTGCACAATTGTAGTTTTAACAGGAGATTGATTAGGAGCTCGAGCTGCAAGTTTGACTAACCAGGTTGACTAACGGAGCAACAACTAATGAATGAACCAACAGAGTATAAATGCAAAATGAACTGATTACATGAATGAAGACAGGTGTGAGAGTTGAGCTGCAGGTGAGCTGATTACGAGCTGCCCACAGCTGAAGCTGGTGAGCTGTGAACAGCCAGTGGGAGTGTCTGGAGAGAGCAAGAGAGGCCAAAACGGGCAACAATCAAAACAAGACATAGAGCAGATAGTGGCAGAAAAACAAACACAACAATAAACTGTGTCTGAGCTCCCAGACGACCTTGGAGCTCAGACATATGACAGTTTTAATTTATTTATTATATATTTTGTATGCATGTGCCACCATCATGCACTTTTGCAGTTTTAATAAATTTTTTCAGACAAAACTAAGAAACTCAGCAGTAATTTACCAAAAAAACAAAACAACGATGATCTGTTACGTTTCCAGTTAGCACAACTTAGCTTAAATGATGATCATTTAGCATTTTATAATTAGACATGGTGTTACCGTTACTTATCTCCTATTAAAATGAGGTTAGCGAACTATTCTCTCTGACGCAGCACAATGAAAAATGGTCCCATATCCCTGGCAAACAGCAGTAGCAGCTATCTGAACCGGTAGCTCGGAGGTAGCATTAGCAACCACCGGACTGAAGCCTAGCCAGCCACCCACCACATCTGTTCTGCTGCACACAGTGGCGCACTGCAGAGAAGAGATGGGGAGCTGACAAGTAGTGGTGAGGTAGGAGCTTTACTGAATAAACGGGGGTATGGGCATTTTAAATAACAATTTAAACGATAGAGTATTCTATGAAACGATAGACGTTTTTATATCGTCATCCGACATATATCGTCATATCGCACAGCCCTAATGAGTCATTCCATGAGAATGGTTAAAATTGGACTTGGATATTTTCACATTTTTTACCAAAATGTATTATTTGTATGTATATCCCACATCATTAAGGATATATTTAACTATCAGAAAAATGCATTTTCCCATCTCAAGCATTATTTTTCTTTTATTATTGATCATTATTTCAAGATGTGGTGACTGTAATTCTTTAAGCCCATTATGGACACTTTGGAGGCTCTCTGAATATTATCATAAAATGTATTTCTAAAGAAATCAATATTTTTACATTAATCAGATGTCTCCCATACTAATTCAATAATTTTAAATATAAAAATGACATAAAATCACACATTTTTACTCTCTTAAATCCTGAAATGTAACTAATAAGTGAAAGCAATCTTGTCATTTTTCATCAAAAATTTAGTTTAACTAAGAATTGTAATCAAAATCAATGATCATATGACAGCGCTCAATATTTTAGACACAAATCAGCAAACATTAAATTATTTTTTCAACATTTTAAGAAAATAATATATGAAAATGTCGGTGTGACGGGGTTGAGACTAGCATAACAGGGTTGAAGATGGTAACGGGGTTGAAGGGACAAATACAGCTTTACATATAAACAGTTGTTTACTCTCAAATTCAATGTATAGGACTTTCCATTAGCATTATATCTCATTTTGTAACCATAAGAAGGACACCAGATACAAATTGCAGTAGAATTAAGTTTTATTAATCTAAAGTAAAAACAACCACAACAGCATATTAACAACTAACAAACACCGTAAAGTGAATTGCTCAAATGTAACATAATGTGTGTGTGTGTGTGTGTGTGTGTGTGTGTGTGTGTGTGTGTCTAGGCATAAGAGAGCCTCATGAGGTGTGCTAAAAGTCACCTCATCCTTGCTCCGATAACATACAATTAAACTTGATGAACTGGTTGAACTAATAACAATAATAATCAAACAGTTAACGATTTCAATGTGTCTGTCTGTATCAGCGCCTGTGTCTGTGTCCATGTCAGAGTGTTTTTGCATGTGTGTACCTGCATCAGTGTGTGTGTCTGTATATATGCATGAATGTGCCTTTTGTTTCATGAATTCATCTTGTGAGTTGGTTCCACACCTCTTTCAAGACTTCCACATGGCGCTTTGTCACATTCTGTGGGGGTGGAATGAGTTCAAGGACATCATCAAACAGGTACCTAGAGGATATCATCCTGATGCGGCCAGAAGAATCGGTTTGACCCAACACGATGCATGCATTTGACCTGGACATGTGTTGTTTGTATGGTTAGAATGATGCCTGGATACAAATCATCGTCATATCTGAGAATACACCATTTACCAATCAGCTCTGGACTTTCCCACTGGATTTTTTTTTCTGGATTCCCCCCAATGGCTGTCTGTGATACAGCCGTTTCTATCTTCTGGCCAAAAATTGAAACACTGGGTGTTGAAGCACTTGCAGTTAAACTGCTTCCGTGTTGTGCACATGCAGCTTACATCACGAATCATTAGTTCTCCTGGAGCTACAGTAATGACCTGGTGAACCTTGGGAACCTCTAACCTTGAAGATCTTGGCTGTGAAGGCTGCTCTGGGTGATCTCCCTGATCTGGACTCTGTGGAGGAGTGCTCAAGTTCTTGAGCACTTCTTTCCTCTCCTTGCTCCTATGGTAAGCTGCTCTCCACATTTTTCTTTTCTTACACTGTTCTCTTTTACTTAATTCATTAATTGCTTTCTTCTTCCCTGCCTCTACATTCTTTCTCCATCTCTCACGCTCACTCTGCAGGTATCTCTTCCTTCTTTCAGGATCAGCTTTAAGGTGTTCCCGATACTTCCTCTGCCTTTCTGCTGCTGTTGTTGGTGCCATCTTACTCGCACATGGAACATAAATCACATTCAGCATGCATGCAGTATAAGAATGTTGATTGAATATAATAATTAATTTAAATAATTGGATAACTTAACAACCAAAGTATTAAAATCTCAACCCCATCACAATCTCACAACCCCATTACAATCAAACACATAGCGGGGTTGAATGTGACGGGGTTGAGATTTTTGCATAAAATGGCCGCTGCTCAATGTAGTGAATACCAGACAGAGAGCACATGGCATGCATGAAATTCAAAATCACCATATATTCATGAAATAACAAAAACTTTTTCATAAGTAATAGTTTTCTATCTTTTTTTCATGTTACGGTGTTGAGTCATTGAGTTTGACGACCACAATATCACAAGATAAATGACTAAAATAAAGGAAAAGATGGGAGCAACTTGCCTGTCTCTGTGGTCCTGTTGTCCAAAAGACTTCAGTGATGTCACTTCCTGATGTATATGGAATTCTGGATCACACCATTGTATTTATGGGGGAGGGATCATTCATGTAACGGGGTTGAGGGGTTACTCAGGTACAGAAATAATTGTGATTTTAATGAATAATTAACAATTAAATTTGAAAAAAAAATAAACATTACCAGCAAAAGAGCACAAATAGATGTTTAGGTTGATATCAAAATTTATTGACCTTTTAAATAGTTTTATTTGGTATTTTCAAAGTAAACTTTCATCAAGGCCATGAGGGACATGACAAAATAGGTGGTGTCAAATGAAAAAACTGTATTATTTCTCATAAAAAGATAAAATTTAGTTCAGTTTTTTTACACTGTATTAAAGGGTGCATTTCAATGTATATGTAAAGCTGTTTAAATATAAAGTTTGGTGACCCAATAAATGAAATACACCACAAGAGGTGAGAGGGACTCAAATTGTGCCATTTTCATGGAATGACTATTTTACATTTGTTGGTGACCGAGAAAAGTCTTTCCAACAGCTTTACACAAACTATTATGACATTGTACCTCGGCATCATAGCGGGAAAGACCTAGTTCTCGACAATGAAATACGAGCGGCAATAAAAGCAGCAATAGATTTTGTAATTTATTTTGCCCTTTCCGAGTTGTGTGGAAGTTTTGACATTGTTCAATGGTCCTCCGGTCGGCGGCAGCAGTTAAAACAGTTTTTTTTTTCTCTCTGGTCTCCGGCTGGAAACATGTGATATGTTTTCACATGTCTGTCATGTTTCCAAAATTTTTTAGTTTAGTCTGACAGAGTTTACATATAGTGTGGGTCTTGTCCAAGTCTTTTTTCCCTCTGACTTCATTAAAGCCGAAGCATTGCCATACATTTGCTTTTAATGAAGACTACTGATCGTATACGCCACTCCGCCATTTTGTTTCTTTTGTGTCACGCCATAAAGAGTCTGGGGAGGTCTGGGTGCCAACTTTTTCGTGCCAGTCACAGACTTTTTGTTCCGGCTGCCAACTTTTTTGTTCCAGCCAAATTAATTACATTATTAATAATATTTAATAATCAGAATCTTGACATTTGTGCATCGATTTATAATCATTCACGTCTGCATCGAAATGCATCAGAAAAATGATTTCTCCCACCCCTAATGTAGGTCAAGGTGAAAGTGTCACAAACCAAGACAATCATGGACAAAATAGGATATGCTCATTTTCACCAGCACGTCTTACTAGTTAGTTAGTTAGTTAATTCCCTTCCACAGCATGTGGGACACCATGTGGTGTATAGGGGCGGTGCCTACCTCCGTTTCTCTGACCCTAGGCCACACAGCTACTGTAAGTAGTGAAAGCTACAGTGTGTGTTGGGGGGGGGGTGTCAGTCCTTTGGTAGCTCTGTGCTTAACTTTCCTTTCCCCATTCTATTATGCTGAGCACCAAGCTAGAAGGTGGAAAGTACCATTTTTATATGGTCTTTGGTATGACCTGGCCGGGATTTGAACCCCGGCCTCCCGGGTGTGGGGTGGATGCTCTAGCAACTAGGCCACCACTCCGGTATGTCTTGCTAGGGCTGCTCAAGGGCTAGGCTTACTAGGACGGCAGTGGCTCAGGAGGTAGAGCAGGTCGTCCAATAACCAGCTGGTTGGCGGTTCAAATCCCGCTCTCCCCAGATATCCTGCCGTTGTGTCCCTGAGCAAGACACTTTACCCCCAATTGCTCCTGGTGGGTCTGGACAGCACCATGTTTGGCAGCTATGCCGCCATCAGTGTGTGAATGTGTGTGTGGATAGCAGGATCTGTAAAGCACTTTGGTCATCTAGAGATGAGAACAAAAGCACTATATAAGTGAATGCCATTTACCATAAGAGGCTGAAATTGCTCATGTATAATAATACATATCAGAGAGGGAGGGTGATACGTTATAGTATACTTCTCTTCAGACAGTTTGACAGGCTTATGACCCCTTAGCCCCGCCCCCTGACCTGACCCCTGACCCATGTAATTCTCAGGGGATAGAATGTCAATTATAAATGCTTTGAAAAAATGACCTTTGACTTTTGAGATTAGTGCTGGTGATAGAATGTCAATTAGAAGTGCTTTTAATCTTTTGGCCATATGGGGTTAGCATGAGAATGGAATGTTAATGATGGGAAAACATCTTTTCAAGGATGGTATGTTTTTACTAGAAGTGCTTTGAAAATATGATCTTTGACCTTTGAGATTAGTGATGGGGATAGAACGTCAATTGATCTCTGGCCATATGGGGTTAGCGTGAGAATGGAATGTTAATTATGTTTTACATACACACACACACACACACACACACACACACACACACACACACACACTAAAACACTTTAAAAGTACAGACACCATGGCAGACATCAAGCCACCATCAGCAAAACTCCGGAGTATCACCATGAGCAATCCAAAGAGAAACTACACTGCCAGACATATCGCACTTACCTCTGCAAAGTCAGGTCAGGATCCTTCAAAGTTTCGGGGTCCTCAATCCAAAATTAAAAGCTCCCCCAGAGAAACGGCTCACTCCAGCCCCACAATCTCAACAGCCCATGCAGACCCCGGAGAGCCTACAGCCCGAGCAGACCCTAGAGGCCCCAGGACCCGTACAATGCGCAGAGACCCCGGAGCCTCTGCTGTCTGTGGAGATCCCAGAGAGCCAGTACCTTCTACGACCTGTAGATCTTTCAAACACACCACCTCAGGACCTGGTCGGTGCGGATATCCCCCTCTCTCAGGCTCCAGAACCAAACACCAATGATATAGACCATCCTAAAACCCCGAGTTCCACGGACATCGAGTGTAAATGTGGGGGGTGTCTGATCCCACACCCTTCACCTACATTATCAGGCCCCATTTCACCATCAACGCCAGTAAGATCACCAGAAGATCAACCTGACGGGCGGATGAGCGACATGTTCTTCAGAGTTGTAAAATCAGCCGTGCTCCATTTGCTCAGCAAAACTCTGGAGGAGTACCAGCATGAGAAATGTCTGGGATGTCGTATTAATCACCCCACAATGCTTGGATGTGATCACCGAGGGTTTCTACCAGGAAAACTTTTACTGGTTGACAGGGAGATGCTACACACCGGGGTTTATTCCAGCCATCCGACACCTCTTATAACTCCACAACATTCAGGCTGATGATCAACAAATCAAAACTACGGCCCAGACTCTTCTGTTGGAGTTGCAATCGACCAGAGTCATCCACGAGCCCATCCATGATATGTACGAGAAGCTGGTTGGAAAAAATAAGATCGCACCGACACATCTCCAGAAAGCCACGGAGCTGTGGATGAATCTTTTGTTTTGGGACGTCTAAAAGAAAATGTTGAGAATGGGGAGTTTCATCAAGAAACTTTGGAGCAAGTTTGAGACCCATTTTAACTCTCTTTAAACTTAGCAAATCTCTTGCATTGTGTTATTGATAGCAGAATAAATAAAAATGTAGCGGGTGCAAGGGGCGACGTGGAGTGTGAGAGACTGGAGAACCTGCTAGAAAAAGTATGGACTCTATCCGTTGATACACCATGGAAAAGACTGGTACGGGTCTGTGACTGGTTGTGACGGGTTTTAACCAGCTGGAAATGGGAGCAATAATGGAAAAGTTGCTTAGCTAAGAGATGTGGTTAGAATTCATATGCAGCCGGATTCATATGAAGGGAAAGGCAAGGGGGACTGATGAATTGCTGAGGATATATTTCACCAGCCACTACAATATTAAGTTATGTTCTGTAAGAATTGCAGGAATGAGGAGACTGGCAATTTCTCTCTTTTCTCGCATGAGCAGACGTGCCGTTTTTATTCTCCAGTGGCAGTGACAAAAAGAAACAGCTAAAAATGCTAGCTCTCTTTTCACGCTAAACTGAGGTCCTTCAGCAGCTGCCTAGAGAGGTGCCTGATGAGAAAGCCTGAGAGCACAACTATAACTGCCTAAACAGATCATTCTGTACATGAACACATATTGTGGTGAATTATGCCTTTAGAGTCTGCTGCAGTTCCGTATTATGTACCTGGCAGGAAATTCAAAACAATCAACTGAAACTTGGTTAATTGATCGTCACTTCCTTGTGGTAACGTATCGTCACTTCCTGTTTTGCTGTCTGTCTGTGTGGTTTGCTCTCCTCACTCTCCTGAGCTTTTGGGTTAGCCACTAGCGATGGCTACTAGCTCTCCTTCCTCTCCTCCTCTGGTGTGCTCTCTCTGTCAGATGTTTAGCTACACCTCTGCCTCTTTTAGTGATAACGGTAAATGTAATAAATGTTGTTTTTGAGGCGCTCGAGGCGAGGTTGTCTGATTTGGAATCCCGGCTCCGCTGCATTGAAACACCGTCTGCGCCAGTTACACTTGACGGACACCCCTTAGCTGCTGCGGAGCTAGCTAGCATAGTTAACCCCATTAGCAGTCCTCTGGCTCTCCTCAGCAGCGAGGAGACTGGGTGGGTGACAGTGAGAAGGAAGCCTAGTTGCAAAGCCCCGGTACACCTCCAACCTGTTCACGTTTCTAATCGTTTTTCCCCGCTCAGCGACACACCCGCTGAGGAAAAAACTCTGATCATTGGCGACTCTGTAGTCAGAAACGTGAACCTAGAGACTCCAGCGGCCATAGTCAAATGCATTCCTGGGGCCAGAGCAGGCGACATCGAGTCAAATTTGAAAATGCTGGCTAAAAGTAACTGTAAATACTCCACAATTGTTATTCATGCTGGCATTAATGACACCCGTCTCCGGCAGTCGGAAGTCACGAAACTTAATGTAGAATCGGTGTGTGACTTTGCAAAAATGATGTCTGCCACTGTAGTATTCTCTGGGCCCCTCCCCAATCTGACCAGTGATGACATGTTTAGCTGCTCGTCATCCTTGAACTGCTGGCTGTCTGTGTGGTGTCCTGCAAATGACGTGGGCTACATTGACAACTGGAGCTCATTTTGGGGAAAACCTGGTCTTATGAGATGAGACAGCATTCATCCCACTTTGGATGGTGCGTCTCATTTATCTAACAATCTGACATCTTTTTTATCCAAATTTCCAAAACCTTGACTACTCAGAGTTGGGACCAGGAAGCAGAGTCGCAGTCTTACACGTCTTTCTGCAGCTCCTCTTCATCCGCCACCCCTCAACTTAGCCCCTGTCTTCCCCATCAGAGAATCATTGTCTGCTCCCTCCAAAGTAAATAAAAATATAATATATAAGCATCCCAAAGTGATGAAGCAAAATATTGGTAAAACTCAAATTAAACATAAAGCCTCTAAATTGAATGATTTGGCCTCTGTTCCTCCTCATAATTTAAAAATTAAATGTGGTTTATTAAATATTAGGTCTCTAACTCCCAAGTCTCTGTTAGTCCATGATCTGTTAATTGATCATCAGATTGATTTAATATCCCTTACAGAGACTTGGTTAGGGCAAGAGGATTATGTTGGTTTGAATGAATCAACTCCCTCTGGTTATTTAAACTGTCAAAATCCCAGAAGTTCTGGTCGTGGAGGAGGAGTAGCAACAATTTACCATTCCAAATTACTAGTTAATGTAAAGCAAAAAACATGTTATAATTCCTTTGAGGGCCTGGTCCTCAGTATTGGGCACTTTAGCAATTTTAGGTTAAACCCAATTTTATTTGCCATAGTTTATCGTCCCCCATCAACCTACTCAGAATTTTTACCCGAATTTGCTGATTTCTTAGCTGATTTAGTGCTGAAATCTGATAGAATAATTATAGTAGGGGACTTTAATATACATGTGGATGTAGATAGTGACTGCCTTAATGTGGCATTTAATTCAATATTAGACTCGATTGGGTTTTCTCAGAAAGTAGGAAATTCTGCTCATTACCTCCACCATACATTGGACCTTGTTCTGACATATGGCATAGAAATAGAAAATCTTGTAGTGTCTCCTCATAACCCTGTACTGTCAGACCATTGTCTGTTAACCTTTGATTTTACTATTTCTGACTATTTGGCTCCTAAAGAAAAATATTATTACAGTAGATGCCTCTCAGATGATGCTGTTACCAAATTTATGCAGATTGTTTCCTCTATGCCATGTGTCAACACAACGGAAATAAGCTATAGACAGCTTGCTCCTTCTGTAATTGATAACATGGTGGATAGTGTTACAGCTTCTCTGCATCAGACTCTAGACTTGGTGGCCCCCTTAAAAAAGAAAAAATCTAATCAGAGATTTCTAACTCCTTGGTTCAACACAGAAACTCGTAGCTTAAAACAGAAGACTCGTCAATCAGAAAGAAAATGGCGCTCCACTAATTTAGATGAAATCTATTTAACTTGGAGAAACCATCTTTTAATTTATAAAAAATCTCTTAGAAAAGCTAGAACGAGTTATTACTCTGCATTAATAGAAGAGAACAAGAATAATCCCAGGTTTCTTTTCAGCACTGTAGCCAGGTTGACAAAGAGTCAGGACTCTGTCAATCCTAGTGTTACGGGTCCCGGGAAGGTGACCACAATAACAAAAAGAAATAGTTTTAAAGCGTGAAAAGGACGTGATCCTTCGCGTCTGCTCTTGGGTCTGTAAAATACAAAAAGAGTCTTTGAAAGACAGAACACAGGACCACTCGTGTCTTTCTCCAGATAGTACTCTTATTTCATTTTCATTTTCATTTACAGGCAGCATCACATTTTGTGCTTTATATGTCATCTTCTTTTACATACTGTAAATAATGTTCTTTTTCCCTCAGTCACACAGTGCATAAACTACACTACATCTGACATCTCAAATTTACATACTTCACAAATCACAATTTACTTATACAGGACCTTCAATTACTAGACTGACTCCCATTAATTAGGACAAAACATAGGACTTAACTATGACCTTAGGCTAGTTTAGACATTGCACTTAGATTAGCTGACCTGGACTTAACAAATTATTTTACAAACTTGACAATAGGCAAATATACACAGGACACACTCTGACTATTAATTAGCATCAGGAGACTTTTACATTCACACGGAGCACAATATACTTGTATTGAGTAAAACATTTTATGTGAGCTAACCGTCTTTCCCAAAGCTAAATTTGACTGGCGCGAAACCGCTACCGCGATGCGGCTCGCCTTTGATCTCCGGCGCCAACTGCAGCCTGAACTTGTATAAAACTTATCAAAACGCCACACCAACATCACAGTATTACTCGTCGCGACACACAGAAATAACACGGAGCTTAAGGCTCTTATTTATGGCATTTTTAACCAAATACTGACCTGTAAAATACAAAAAGAGTCTTTGAAAGACAGAACACAGGACCACTCGTGTCTTTCTCCAGATAGTACTAAAGGGGGGGCCGGAAGTGCACCCTATTTGTTTACCTGGGGTGGAACGACCGCAGTGCCTAAGGTTCCGCTGCTTACTCTTAAATATTTATACAGGGCTACATATCAAATGTTAATATTATTGATCGTCCACAATCTCAAAATATATTTAGATACTCTTAAAATAAAAATAAAATGACAGTCTCTCTGTATTATTTCCAAATGTGGTGCCCTATTTGGGTGTACCACACGCTCCCCAACAACAAAAGTGGCTCCTGACACTTAACAGTAACAAATCAAAATCTCAACACTATTAAAGTCTCTATTCAAAAGTCTCTGGAACGTCTTTCTTTTCATCTTCAGGTATTATCCAAGATCTGATTAGTTTAATAGCAAGGAATAGCATACTGACATGGCAAGTAGTTAGAGGTGAAAGGAGGAAGATAAAAAGGTTGAGGATAGAAAGGAGGGTAGCACATAAAAGGATATGGTGTTGACTGCTGGACACTGACAGTGTTCACCGACGGACGAGTCTGGAAGGCTGGCTGGCCCAGGGACGGATAGGTGAACACCATGTTGGGTCGTCTCTGTCTGGTGGACTGCCTCAGACGTGGTGGTGACTCAGGACGACGGTCTGGCTCTGGACTGGGCACCAGCTCAGGATGAGCTGCAGGTCCGGGACTGGGAGCAGGAACATCTTGGTGGATATGAAGCACTTCCCCGTCGTCGTCTGGTTGAAGTTGGTCCACGTTTTGTTCGCTTTCCCTTTGTATTTCTTGTCCTTCTTCCATAATATTGTCTCTGTCTTGTTCAGGTTGAATAGGAACTTGTACTTGTCTTTGCTGTGTTGTTCCCTGTCTTCTTTGTGACTCACATTGAACTTGGCTGACTGGACGTTGACTTTCTTGCAGGTGTCTGGGAACACGAAACCAATAGAGGGGTTCGTCTTCTTCTGAATCACTCGCTTCTGGACTGTTTGACTTTTCCAGTGTGTTTTGCCTGATATCGGTAGGTCTGTTGTTTCTCTTTTGTGACTTGGCAATTGGACTTTGAACGATGTCGACTGGTAAGTCGTTAACTTGGAGAAGTAAGTTTCTGTGCAGGGTACGGATGGGACGACCTCCTGTCTCTGGACTTACTTTGTAGACGGGGTTGTCTCCAACCTGCTCCCTCACGACGTAGACTGTTTGTTCCCAGTAGGGCCTTAGCTTGCCAGGTCCACCTCTTTCACCCAGGTTCCGCACAAGCACTCTGTCTCCTACTTGCAGGACTACACCTCTACATCGTTTGTCATAGTTTGTCTTTCCTTTAGAGCTTGACTGTTGACTGTTTGCACTTGCGATCCTGTACGCCTCTGTCATTTTCCCTTTCCATTTCTGAGCGTATCCATGGGCTGTCTCTGTGTCTTCTTCTGTCATGAGGCCAAAGAGAAGGTCTACTGGGAGGCGAGGATGTCTGCCGTACAACAGGAAGTATGGAGAAAAACCAGTGGCCTCATGCTTAGTGCAGTTGTAAGCATGGATGGTGTGAGGTAAGTGTTCCTTCCAGTTTAGTTTCTCTTTCTCTCTCAATGTACGTAGCATCTGCAACAAGGTCCGATTCAGCCTTTCGACCGGGTTACCTTGGGGGTGGTAGGGAGAAGTCCTTGAGTGGCCAACACCTGCTAGCTCTCTGAGGGACTTGAATAACTCGTTCTCAAATTCCCGACCCTGATCGTGATGAAGCTTGGAGGGGTAGCCGAATCTTGGAATGAAATCATTGAAGAGGCGGTCTGCTGCTGTCTTTGCGGCCTTGTTCTTGGTGGGGTAGGCTTGTGCAAACCTGGTGAAATGGTCGACTACCACCAAGATGTATTCAAACCCGCCTTTACAGGACTCTAGGTGCAGGAAATCGATGCATACTAACTCGAGTGGGAAGTTGGATGTTATACTGCCCATGGGTGCTCTCTCATGCGTTGCTGGCTTTTTCTGTTTTATGCATGGGCACTTCCTGGTGACATACTCCTCGATCTCTCGCTTCATGAAAGGCCAGTAGAATCGCTCACGGGCTAAGCTCAAGACTTTCTCCACACCGACATGGCCCATGTTGTTATGGAGATGGGTGAGAGCTACTTGTCTGTAGACAGCGGGCAGAACTAGCTGCTTGCGTTCTGCGGTTTTCCTATAGAGAAGGCCATTTTCAATGCGCATCCGACTCCACTCTCTCAACAGTCTCTTTGTGCTTATGTCAAGCTTGGCTTTGTCGTCTTCAGTTGGTGTCATATCTTTTTCTTTCATCTCCATGACTTTCCCGATGGCTGGATCTGCTCTTTGTTCTTGGACTAGTTTATCGTGGCCGATGAAATGCAGTGGCTCCTTGAGGGGTGAACTTGGTGAAGCAAGGCTGAGGGCTGCAATCCATGCTACATCACCTTGCTTGGCTCTTCTGCTCCCTTCCCATACTGCACCAACGGCTTCCTCTGACAGTTCTCCTGTACACTCTTGCATGAAGGCTTCAATGTTGAGTGGACAACGGGATAATACATCAGCGTCAATGTTTGTTTTTCCGGGGCGATATTTTATGTCAAAGTGGAAATCTGCGAGCTGTCCCACCCAACGATGCCCTACGGCGTTGAGCTTTGCAGTGCTGAGGACATACGTCAAGGGGTTATTGTCCGTAAAAACTGTGAAACTTGGGGCATAATAGAGATAGTCTCTGAACTTGTCGCAAACTGCCCACTTGAGGGCGAGAAACTCTAGTTTTCCACTGTGCAAGTGGTAGTTTTGCTCGGCAGGTGTTAGTGTGCGTGACCCGTACCCAATCACTCTCATCTTATTGTCTTGGTTTTGATACAGGACCGCGCCAAGGCCTTTCTGGGACGCGTCCGTGTGGAGTACGAAGGGCTGGGTGAAGTCAGGATACGCTAACACAGGTGGCTGGGTCAACATGTCAATCAAGCGCTCAAGGGTCTCTTGGTGTTCCTTGTCCCATTTCACTGGAGCTCGGGAAGACTGCTGTGGGTACTTTGCTCTGCCCTTGGATGGCTTGGACGGCAGTGTGTCAGACTTTACCTGGAGCAAGTCGTACAGGGGTTTGGCAATGCGCGAGAAGTCCTGCACATACGTCCGATAATAGCTCAGGAACCCCAAAAGTTGTCTGACTTCTCCAACTATTTGTGGCCTTCTGTGTTTGAGTGCCTGCACAGCTTCGATGTCCTTGGGGTCCACCCTCACTCCATCTTCTGACACCAGGCGACCGACATACCGAACCTCTCTGCGGAACAACTCACACTTCTCAGGCTTCAGCTTCGCCCCGTGGCGTTGCAAAGCTTGGAGAACTTTCCTCAGCACTTGGACATGTTCATTAAATGACTTGGAAAAACAGAGCACATCATCAAGGTAGGGTATGCAGCACTCATCACGGAGCGTGTCCAGCATTTCTTCCATGCTCCGCTGAAAGGCTGCGGGTGCGTTGGACAGCCCGAAGGGTATTCTCACCCATTCGTAGAGACCCCACGGGGTGGTGAATGCAGTCAGGTACCTTGAGCCCTCTGCGATGAAACCTTGATGGTAAGCTTTACCCTGGTCCAGGATCGAGAACCAGCTGTAACCACCGAGGGAGTCGGTGAGGTCCTGGATCCGGGGAAGCGGGTGTCTGTCGGGCACTGTTTTGTTGTTTAGGAGGCGGTAATCAATACACAGACGTAAAGATCCGTCCTTCTTCCTGACACAGATAACTGGGGCTGCGTAGGGTGACTGAGACTTTACGATCCATCCCTTCACTATCAGTTCCTGAATGTACTCTTTTACTTCCCTATACAGGGGCTTGGGGATGGAGGCGTAAGCTCTCTGAACTGGCGTGTCATCTTTGAGTCTGATTTCCATTTGCAAAGAAGGGATACAGCCAATATCAGTGCTATCGCGAGAGAATGCCTCGCACTCTTCCATCAGAACCTTTTCGACTGACTTTTGCTGATCTGGGCTTAGATGACTGAGATCGACCGGTGGCAACCAAGGCTCGGCAGAAGAGTCACCTTGGGCGGTCTTACTTAGTACCTCTGCTGTAGTTGCTGATGTCAGTATGGGCTGGGTTTCTGGTGGCTCTAGTGTATCAGTTTCAATGACTTTGGCGACATGTTCGATGGTGCCTAGGGCTGTTCTTTTCGGCAGGATTACTTCATGTTTGGAATGGTTGGAGATGGGGACCTTTACAAAAGGTCTTTGGGAATTGTTAATCTCCAAAAGTCCTTCCCCCACACTCAAATTTCTCAAAGCAATGTTCTCTTCAGCAGGTTCGTAAAGTACAAGAGGGTCAGAGATGTCAAAGTTCTGGGGCACCCTGCAACATATTTGTACTGCTTTGCCAGCTGGGATAATCATGTTGTCTTTACCGACTCTGAGTGTAACAGGATCACAGTCAGTTCTTTGCGGCACTTGAATGAAGTTTACCATGGCCACTACCTGGTCTTCGTCCATTCCAAGAGCTCTGCGCAGTAGACTATATAGTACTGTACTGGCTTCCTCATCTGTCCCTTGGCCTTGTATAATCGCTCCCAGCACATTAGCTCCAACTAGTGGTTGGTTCAGTGACAGCTTACTGACTAGGAATGGCGCTTGTGCAGTGAGATTGGGATCTTCGTGACCCGCTAAAGTGACTGTAAGCTCGACCCATCCGTCATATGGGACTGCTTGGCCATTAACTGCATAAACCTCAAGCTCGTCGTTCAGCAGATCTTGGAGTGGTCTTACCACAGTGTTGGGTATGTGCTTTTTGACCCATTGCCTGTCAACTATACTCACTTGTGAGCCAGAGTCAAACAGCACTGTCGCAGGGTAACCACCGATTAGACATTTCAGCAGACTTTTCTTACCGACAAGGGGAGCTTGGTATTTGGTGGCACTCTGACAGGAGGGAATCTGACCTTTCCTTCTGTTGCATTTGACCTGCTTTCTCGGCTGCTTGCTCTGGTGCCTGGGGCACGGAGTTGAAGCTTCGGTAGAGGAAGAGTTTACTGGCTGGGACTTTGGCTCTGTACCGATCTCTGGCTGTCCCTTGACAGAGACCGATTCCCGTTTCCCTGATTCTTGGGTCGCTTCAGACATCCGACTGCTCTGTGTCCCGACTCACTGCATACAAAGCAATGACTGCACTCCTGTAAGCTTTGTTCAGTACATTTCGGACAGAGATAGGTTTTCTTTTGGTTAGCTGGAGGCTGAGAATGCTGAGGGGAGGAGTTTACAGCTTTCTGTTCCATGAAAGTTGCCACCATCTTGGTTAGAGTCTCTACTTGTGCAGCGAGTTGTTTGATTGTCTGTGAGGCTTGTTGGTCTTTGGCTGTCGTGTCCCTTGTTGCAATCACAGCGCTATGTGCTGACTTCTGACGAGGGGTTTGCCCTAACCTTCGCTGGTGCTCATTCTCATCACTGATAATCTTTGTGACCTCACTAAGAATCTCTTCATCTGTTACATTGTTGTTTGATGTAAGAGGTCTTAGTCGTTGCCGCAAGTCTGCATACTTCACTCCCAGACCTTGATAGACTGTGTGCAGAAACACTTCCTGGATTGTCCTTGGGTCATACGAGATGTCTGCAGTGGCTTGTTTTGACTGAAAGATGAGTTTCTGTTTGAGCCCAATCATGCGATATAGGAATTGCTGAGGGGACTCCTGCTCAGTTTGTCGGGCGCACATTAACTCCTGGAACATCTCTGTTGTTGCCTTTTCTCCAAGGTGGGATCGGAGAAAGCCCTGAAGTTCAGAAAGAACCAGTTCATCTTTGAGCATGAGCATGTCCCTGAACGTGCCAGGCTTTACAATTCTCAGTACCCCCCTCATGACCTCTGCTTCAGAAAATCCTTCTTTTAATCCTTCATTGATCTGTCTCATGAGACTGTTATAATTGATTTCAGAGCTGTTGTCTCCAATTTGTCCTCCAAAAGCCTTGAATTCTCTCCGAGGCAGGTAGGAAAGGTCTTTGAGAGTGACATGCCTTTCTGGACTTCCTTGTTCCCTTGGCTGCGGTTGTGAGTGGCTCTGACGACTGGGTGCTACAGGTGGTTGGAGTGTCACAACTTCACACAGTCTTAGTCTTTCTCCCAGTGTCTCATATGCTTTCCTCAGTTCCTCTACAGACTCTGCGTTTGCGTTTACACTAACTTGGGTGCCTGGTGGAACAGCAGATGGTGATGGTGGATCTGGCAACATCTTGGATGGATGAGGACTTGACTTGGTTGGTATTGCAGCCTGATCAGCTGAATGCGTGGTGGAGCCACTCGTTTGTATCACTTTAGTGAGCAGGTCATCCAACATCAGCAACTGACTCATTCCCTCATCTTCAAGTTTCAGCAGAGTTGGGGACCGTAGATATGCATTGACATAGTCCATACAGCTCTCATTATCGTCTTCACTGAACTGTGTGTCTTTGTCTCCAGCTGCTAGGCTCTTTGTTAGCTCGAAAAGATCCTTACTTGAGAGGGCAAACAAGCGTCCTCTGATGCTCCATATCAGTTCTTTTCGTGCTGTCGACATGGTACTTTAGCTATCTGTAGTTCGAGTGTTGTATTATTTGTGCAGTGACTAGGCTGCGTTTTACCTTCTTGACAGCAGTGCAGTTCCACTTTTGGTTGAAGATCCTTTCTTTCTCTTTGATCTTCCTCCTTGGACACCCACTGACTGACGTGTCTGATGTAGCAGCTTGGCAACCGTTGTCTCGTAGTTCTGGTATCACTGGATCTTCCCTCGATGACTGTAGAGGAGAGATCCCGGACGAGCCCCCACAGTTTGTTACGGGTCCCGGGAAGGTGACCACAATAACAAAAAGAAATAGTTTTAAAGCGTGAAAAGGACGTGATCCTTCGCGTCTGCTCTTGGGTCTGTAAAATACAAAAAGAGTCTTTGAAAGACAGAACACAGGACCACTCGTGTCTTTCTCCAGATAGTACTCTTATTTCATTTTCATTTTCATTTACAGGCAGCATCACATTTTGTGCTTTATATGTCATCTTCTTTTACATACTGTAAATAATGTTCTTTTTCCCTCAGTCACACAGTGCATAAACTACACTACATCTGACATCTCAAATTTACATACTTCACAAATCACAATTTACTTATACAGGACCTTCAATTACTAGACTGACTCCCATTAATTAGGACAAAACATAGGACTTAACTATGACCTTAGGCTAGTTTAGACATTGCACTTAGATTAGCTGACCTGGACTTAACAAATTATTTTACAAACTTGACAATAGGCAAATATACACAGGACACACTCTGACTATTAATTAGCATCAGGAGACTTTTACATTCACACGGAGCACAATATACTTGTATTGAGTAAAACATTTTATGTGAGCTAACCGTCTTTCCCAAAGCTAAATTTGACTGGCGCGAAACCGCTACCGCGATGCGGCTCGCCTTTGATCTCCGGCGCCAACTGCAGCCTGAACTTGTATAAAACTTATCAAAACGCCACACCAACATCACAGTATTACTCGTCGCGACACACAGAAATAACACGGAGCTTAAGGCTCTTATTTATGGCATTTTTAACCAAATACTGACCTGTAAAATACAAAAAGAGTCTTTGAAAGACAGAACACAGGACCACTCGTGTCTTTCTCCAGATAGTACTAAAGGGGGGGCCGGAAGTGCACCCTATTTGTTTACCTGGGGTGGAACGACCGCAGTGCCTAAGGTTCCGCTGCTTACTCTTAAATATTTATACAGGGCTACATATCAAATGTTAATATTATTGATCGTCCACAATCTCAAAATATATTTAGATACTCTTAAAATAAAAATAAAATGACAGTCTCTCTGTATTATTTCCAAATGTGGTGCCCTATTTGGGTGTACCACACTAGCATTCCCTTAGAGCTTACTAGTCAGGACTTTATGAACTTTTTCAATAATAAAATTTCATCCATCAGAGATAAAATCAATCAGATTCTTCCCACAGTTAACTTAAATATTGTAACTACTACAACTCCTTCAATTGATGTCTGTCTTGATGAGTTTACTCCAATCGACCTTTGTGAGTTAGACAAAATAGTTTCCTCATCCAAACCTTCAACTTGTCTTTTAGACCCTATTCCTACCAGGTTATTTAAAGAAGTCTTCCCACTTATTGGTAGCCTTATTCTTCATATAATCAATTCTTCATTAACTTTAGGCCATGTACCGCAGGCTTTTAAAACGGCTGTAATTAAACCCTTACTCAAAAAGCCAACGCTAGATCCAGGAGTTTTAGCTAACTATAGACCAATCTCTAATCTCCCTTTCATTTCAAAAATTTTAGAAAGAGTTGTTGCTATGCAATTATTTGACCACCTGCAGGGAAATGGTTTACTTGAAGAGTTTCAGTCTGGGTATAGAATCCATCATAGTACTGAAACAGCCTTAGCGAAGGTCACTAATGACCTCCTCATCGTATCTGATAATGGACTGGTTTCTGTACTTGTCCTTTTAGACCTTAGTGCAGCTTTTGATACTATCGATCATAATATTCTACTTGATAGATTAGAACACTATGTTGGACTTAATGGAACTTTGTTGCAGTGGTTTAGATCTTATTTATCTGATAGGTTCCAGTTTGTTCATGTAAATAATGAGTTTTCTTTCAACTCAAAGCTTAGTCATGGAGTTCCACAGGGATCTGTGCTAGGCCCTACTCTTTTTAGTTTATATATGCTTCCGTTAGGCAACATTATTAGAAAGCACTGTATACATTTTCATTGTTATGCAGATGACACACAATTATACCTGTCAATGAAACCAGATGATAGTAATCAATTAGCCAAGTTAGAAGCCTGTCTTAAGGAAATCAAAGCTTGGATGACTTGTAATTTCCTGCTATTAAATTCAGATAAGACTAAAGTCATTCTTGTTGGTCCAAAAAACCTTAGAAATACCTTTCCAAATCAAACTTTCAGTTTGGATGCGGTTACTCTTTCTCTTAATAGCTCTGTGAGGAACCTTGGAATTATTTTTGATCAAGATCTGTCCTTCAATTCACATATTAAATTTGTTTCTAAGACAGCCTTCTATCATTTGTGTAATATTACCAAGATTAGGAGCATCTTGTCTCAGAGTGATGCTGAGAAACTGATCCACGCTTTTGTTAGCTCGAAATTAGATTATTGTAATTTATTATCAGGCTGTCCTAAAACATCTTTAAAAAGTCTTCAGCTGATCCAAAATGCTGCAGCAAGAGTTTTAACAGGTACTAGAAAGAGAGATCATATCTCTCCGGTTCTGGCCTCCCTTCATTGGCTTCCCATAGAGTTTAGAATTAAGTTTAAAATCCTTCTTCTTACTTACAAAGCTCTAAACAATCAGGCTCCTTTTTATTTAAAAGATCTGATACTACCGTATTATCCTAACAGAGCACTACGCTCCCAAAATGCAGGATTACTTGTAATACCTAGAATCTCCAAAAGTACAATGGGAGGCAGAGCCTTCAGTTATCAAGCTCCTCTCCTGTGGAACCAGCTGCCAATCTGGATTCGGGAGTCAGACTCGATCTCTATTTTTAAGAATAGGGCTAAAACCTACCTTTTTGATATAGCCTACAATTAGGGAGGGATCATGTGTTTCTGAACCCTCCCTTAGTTATGCTGCTAATAGGTTTAGTCAGCCGGGGGACCTCCAATAATCCACTGGGCCTCACTCCTTTCTTCACTCTCAATGAATTTTTTTTTTTTTTTTTTGCTGGTCATTAACATCTGTTTGTTCTCTCCCATAGATTGAGTCCCCATCATGCTGTTTGCTCTCTACATGTCTGTTCTTTTCATCTTCTCTGTCCCCTCACCCCCCAGCCAGTCACAGCAGATGACTGCCCCTCCCTGAGCCTGGTTCTGCTGGAGGTTTCTTCCTGTTAAAAGGGAGTTTTTCCTCTCCACCGTCACCAAGTGCTTGCTCACAGGGGATCGCCTGATTGCTGGGGTCTTTCTGCAACTGTGGGGGTTCCCCCTACAATTGATAATGGTATGATATGACTGTTGTTGTGAAATGGCACTATATAAATAAAGTTGAATTGAATTGAATTGAAAATTCACGAAGTCAATGATTTTAATCCGTCAGCAGCCTTCAGACAAACTAAACGTTGACATAATGCACGGCTCAGGAGACACACATGCAGGCTCAGGGTAGATTTAACAACTTTATTGACAACAGGGATGTGTGGCTGCGTGTCTGTGGAATAAGAATGTGTTGGTGGTGGCGTCTGCGTCAGGCACGGGGGCAGGAGGCCGTTCAGCCGGACAACCCTATGGGAGGAAGCGGAGGGAGAAGGGTAACGGGCACCACACCAACACAGAGGATAATTATAGTCTTGCTGGCTTACTTGGTTAAGACAGGTGGCTGGCGTCGACAAGGGCGGAGCCCGGGAGACAGCGACCTGGAGTGCCTGTAGCAGCAGCGCGGAGGCAGTGGCGAGATGAGGAAGTCCGCCGCCGGGAAGTCCACCTGTGCACAGGGGAGAAGGCTGGAGGAAAGGAGGTAAGGGGAGCTTACCCAGTTTATCTTGCTTGAAGGTAGGATTCCGTTGTAGCAAGCAATGCCGAAGTAGAGAGACGGCTTCAGGCCGAAGCCCAGGGCAGAGTGGATTAAATACCTCGCTGCTGACGAGGAGCAGGTGTGCGCGCAGCTGGCGCCGCTGATGAGCGGCGAGTCATGACAGTACTCCCCCCTCTAGCAGCGCCTCCTGGCGATGGTTTCTCTGGGTGCACTCGATGGAACTCAGCGATGAGAGACCGGTCCAACACCAGCGAGGAAGGCACCCATTGTCTCCATTCAGGCCCATAGCCCTCCCAGTCCACCAAATACTGCAACCCGCGACCCCGGCGCCGGGCGTCCAAGATGTCAGAGACAGTCCAGGCCGGATGGCCACCAATCATCCGGGGAGCGGGGTGCGCTGCAGGTGGAGGGCAGAGGGGGTCAGAGATAACCAGTTTGACCTTGGAGACGTGGAAGGTGGGATGGATGCGGAGGGAGGAGGGAATAGCCACGCGCACAGCCACCGGGTTGATAATCCTAGTGATGGGAAATGGGCCGATGAATCATTGGGCCAGCTTCCTCCTCTCACCCTTTAGGTTAACGTCCTGCGTGGATACCCAGACTTGTTGTCCCACCTGGTAGGCAGGGGCAGGTCTCCTGCGCCGGTCCGCCGTGGATTTATTGCGCTCCGCCGTGCGTAAAAGCGCATTGCGCGCCGTAGTCCAAAAGGAGCGGCACCGTCTGAAGTGCGCCTGGGCAGAGGGAACAGCCAATTCGCCCTCCTGTGCGGGGAATAGAGGTGGATCATAACCCAGGGATGCCTTGAAGGGTGACATCCCGATGGCAGAAGAGCGAGAGGTGTTGTGGGCGTACTCCACCCAGGCGAGGTGAGAGCTCCAGGACGCGGGCTTAGATGTAGTGACGCAGCGGAGCGCAGCCTCCAGCTCCTGGTTGGTCCGTTCACACTGCCCATTGGACTGGGAGTGATGGCCGGAGGTCAGGCTCACTTTGGCTCCCAGGGCGTTGCAAAAGGATCTCCAGATGTCCGAAGAGAACTGGGGACCACGATCGGAGACCACGTCGACTGGTATTCCATGCAGTCTGACCATGTGCTGGATGAGGAGGTCTGCCGTCTCCAAGGCTGAGGGGAGTCCACGTAGGGGCACAAAGTGGGCGGCCTTGGAGAAACGGTCAACAATGGTCAGAACTGTGTCGAAGTTGTTGGAGACAGGGAGTCCGGTGACAAAGTCTAGAGCGATGTGCGACCAGGGCCTGCCAGGGACGGGCAGGGGCTGGAGCAGACCCGCAGGGGGAGCGTTACCTGACTTACTGGTGGCACAGACGGGGCAGGCCCGGGTGTAGCGGGCGGCATCCTTCCGCAGACCTGGCCACCAAAAGGATCACTGGAGGAGGTCGATCATCCGGGAAGCCCCAGGGTGACAGGTGAGCTTAGAGGTATGGAGCCAGTGAATAATGTCCCCCCGGACGGCCGATGGCACGAAGAGCCTCCCCTCCAGTCCGCCGCCAGGGTCCGGTTCCAACTCCTGTGCCTTCCGGATCTTATCCTCTATGTCCCAGGAAACAGCCCCCACGACGCACGACCTGGGTAGGATGGTATGAACAGCGTCTTCCGTGGCCTCCGGGGCAAACTGCCTGGAGAGGGCGTCGGGCAGGCCGTTATTGGAGCCAGGCCTGTAGGTGATGTTAAATTTGAACCTTGCAAAGACCAGGGACCAGCGCGCCTGGCGGGCGTTCAGACGCTTGGCAGATCTTAGGTACTCCAAGTTCTTGTGGTCAGTAAGGACCACGAAAGGCAAGGCGGCCCCCTCCAGCCAGTGGCGCCACTCTTGAAGCGCAAGCTTGATGGCCAGAAGCTCTCTGTCCCCCACGTCATAATTTCGCTCCGCCGGGAACAGGCGCCGAGAGAAGAAAGCGCAGGGTCGCTTGACTCCGTTGGCTGGAGACCGCTGGGACAGCACCGCCCCCACCCCCATGTCCGAAGTGTCCACCTCCATAATGCACTGCGGCGCGCGAGGAAAACTCCGTCTTCAGCGCCTGGAAGGCCGTTGCGGCCTCTTCAGTCCACCGGAACGGGGTCTTAGGGGAGGTGAGGCGGGTCAGAGGACCGACGATGGCTCCAAAATTAGGGACGAAGCGGCGGTAGAAATTGGCGAACCCGATGAACTGCTGAACCTGTTTCCTAGAGGTAGGAGTGGGCCAATCCACCACCGCTTTAATCTTCGCTGGGTCCGGGAGCACCTGGTCATGGGAGATGACGAACCCCAGGAAGGAAGTTGTCTTGGCGTAGAACTCACACTTCTCCGCCTTGACATATAGGCGATTCTCCAACAGCCTCTGCAGGACCTGCCTCACGTGGACCCGGTGCTCATCCCTGGACCTGGAGAAGATGAGGATATCGTCCAGGTAGACGAACACGAACAGGCCGATGAAATCCCGGAGGACATCATTAATGAGGCGCTGGAAGACGGCTGGAGCGTTGGTCAACCCAAATGGCATAACTAGATATTCAAAATGACCGTTTGGGGTATGGAAGGCTGTCTTCCATTCACCTCCCTCCCGGATCCGGATGAGGTGGTAAGCGTTGCGGAGATCCAGCTTGGTAAACCAGGTCGCCCCCTGGAGGGAGTGGAAGGCGGTGTCCATGAGGGGCAGGGTGTAACGATCCTTCTCCGTGATGTCATTGAGAGCTCGGTAATCTATGCAAGGACGAAGGGAGCCGTCCTTCTTTCCCACGAAGAAGAACCCTGTGCCTACAGGTGAGGAAGATGGTCGGATAATCCCAGCGCTGAGTGACTCCTTCAAGTAGGCGTTCATGGCCTCTTTCTCTGGTGCTGACAGGCTGTAGAGGCGTCCTGAGGGTAGGGGCGCCCCCTGGCGGATGTTGATGGCACAGTCGTAGGGCCGGTGAGGAGGAAGAGACATCGCCTTGGACTTGCTGAAGACCGCACCCAGGTCGTGGAACTCAGAGGGTACAAGGGTGAGATCCGGGGGCGCGGTGTCCTTGGCTGTGGGAGGCGAGGACGGGGCGCAGGCAGCGGATTGGAGACAGGTGCCCATACAGAAGGTGCTCCAAGCCGACACTTTTCCGGTCTTCCAGTCCAAGACGGGGTTGTGGAGGCGGAGCCAAGGATATCCGAGAATGACAGGGGTGACCGAGGTGGGCAGGACGTAGAAGGAGATATCCTCCCGGTGGTTTCCTGAGATGATCACCGGAATAGGGGATGTCCGGTGGGTCACCTTTCCCAACGAGACACGGGAGAGATTTACCAGGGCGAGAGGAGGGTCGAGGGGGTGACAACGGATGCCCAATCAGGTTGCCAGGCTCTGTGAAATAAAGCTACCCTCCGCGCCTGAATCCACCAGTGCATGTGTGAGGTGCCCTGTGAGGTTGTGACAGAAGCGGATGGGCAGCGTCAAATGTGTGAGGGGATTTAACCGATTAGCGTCCGCGAGGCCCCCTACAGTGACTCGCGGACCTCCTCGTTTGGCTTCTCCGGACAATGCTCCACCGTGTGCTGGCTGCCCCCGCAATACATGCAAAGGCCCAGATCACGGCGGCGTTGTTTCTCCGCCAGGGGGAGCTTTGTCCGACCCGTCACCATCGACTCCGACTCCTCGGAGGCCTCCGGCGGCGGCAACGCCAGGTGGCGAGCTTGGGGCAAGTGCGCAGAGGCGCCCCGCGAGCGAGAAGAGTGCTTCCGCTCTGAGGCGCGCTCACGCAGCCTGTTATCCAAGCTGATGGCAAGGGAGATCAGCTCCGCTAGAGTCTCCGTGATATCCCGGCCGGCCAGCTCATCTCTCAGACCAGAGTTAAGACTGCGGAGGAAGATGCCGCAGAGCGCACGCTCTTCCCAGCCAACTTCCTCCGCGGTAACCCGGAAGTTGATCGCGTATTCGGCCGCCGATCGGCTCCCCTGTTGGAGACTGAGAAGGCGGTCGACCTGGACACTGTCCAAACGCGAATGGTCGAACACTTCCAGAAATTGTCGCACGAACTGGCCATAGGTGAGGGTGGCGTAGCTGGGCTTCGCCATGATGGCATAAGCCCAGGTAAGCGCACGCCCCTCCAGGAGATTACCTACATAGCCAATCCTGCTGTGGTCTGAGGGGAAGTCTCCGGGAACGCGAAGGAACACGGACTCACACTGCATGATAAAACCCCGAGCTCCACCAAGCTTGCCGCTAAAGCAAGCAGGAGTGGGGATTGGTGTGAGCCGTGCCGGCGCACCTGGAGCAGGCTGGACAGCCGCCGGAGCAGCGGAAGCTGCGCCACCCAGACGAACCGAGGGGAACGGCTGCTGGGGGTCCAAGCGGTCTAACCGGTTAGTAATAACTGTCAATTGGTTTAATATCACCTGTTGTTGGTGGGCTATTAGATCCACCCGAGCCTCGAGGGTGGAAAGACGGCGTGCGAGCCCGCTGTCTGCCGAGCCGCTCTGCTGAAGCCATACTGACGTAATGCACGGCTCAGGAGACACACACACAGGCTCAGGGTAGATTTAACAGCTTTATTGACAACAGGGATGTGTGGCTGCGTGTCTGTGGAATAAGAATGTGTTGGTGGTGGCGTCTGCGTCAGGCACGGGGGCAGGAGGCCATTCAGCCGGACAACCCTATGGGAGGAAGCAGAGGGAGAAGGGTAACGGGCACCACACCAACACAGAGGATAATTATAGTCTTGCTGGCTTACTTGGTTAAGACAGGTGGCTGGCGTCGACAAGGGCGGAGCCCGGGAGACAGCGACCTGGAGTGCCTGTAGCAGCAGCGCGGAGGCAGCGGCGAGATGAGGAAGTCCGCCGCCGGGAAGTCCACCTGTGCACAGGGGAGAAGGCTGGAGGAAAGGAGGTAAGGGGAGCTTACCCATTTTATCTTGCTTGAAGGTAGGATTCCGTTGTAGCAAGCGATGCCGAAGTAGAGAGACAGCTTCAGGCCGAAGCCCAGGGCAGAGTGGATTAAATACCTCGCCGCTGACGAGGAGCAGGTGTGCGCGCAGCTGGCGCCGCTGATGAGCGGCGAGTCATGACAAACGTGTCCACATTTGATTTCAAAATTAGGGAGGTTTTTCCTGCTGTCTGGGTGGTGAGGAGATTTCTTTAAAAAAAAAACAACTATAAATATAAAGAAATATCATAATAGAAATAACGGCCACCTTGGTCATTTAAGTTAATTTATTTCATTAAATACAATTTTATTAATATTTTTCTTTGTAATCAGAGTTAAATTATTGTTCTGTTCTGACTGCAAAATTATGGTCAAAAATGTAAATTGTTATAAGGAAAAAGTAAAAAAAAAATTACCACAGTCTGTTTCAAATTTATCTAAAAAAAAACACAGTAATTTTATTTTAAAAAACCAGAAAAAAATAGTCATAAAATAATCCACAAATTTATAATAAAGTTTCAAATGTATAAGAAAAGTCAATTTTACAAGAGGAAATTACAAATTTGAGGAACATGGTTTCAACTTTAGATAAATTTACAGAGAAAAGTAGAAAACTAAGAAAATTGTTATAAATTTTTGAGAAAAACCTCAAACCTTCAAGACTAAAGTCATTACTCAAGTTTTTAAGTGGGTGCTCTTTGTACCCTTAACTCAAGTAGAAAGTTTTGGTTGTCTACTTTTAATTATTAATTCCATAGCACTGTTTTTACATGGGTAGAATTTCTGGTTACTATACCCACCTGATCATATAATTTAAGTATGCATGAGTACATTACTATTATGAATGTTTCTTTCCCTTCCCTACTCTCTCAATGGATAAAAAAAAGAAACACTAGAATAAAAATACAAAAAATACACATATTTTTGTCATTTATGTAAACCATGACAAAAAAAATCCTACAGGACAAAACATGACACTGGATATTTTCTAACCTGTTTGTAGACCACCATAGACAGAGAGAGAACCTGAATTAGACAGCGCTCAGAGAGGGCAAGATGAGACAGAAGAGAGGAGCCAAGGAGAGGAAAGTGTTCAGGCAGAGGAAGGAGAGAAGGATAACACCACTAAAAAGTCTAAACACAGGATGTCTGGGTGGGACCCCAACTGGCCCAATATTCAAGCCTCGGTTGTACAATACAAATGGAATGGTAAATTCCATATGCAACGTTAGTGTGTAAAATTTTAAAAAGAAATAAATAGTATAAAATTAACATATTCCGGTATGTTTACTGCCCCCCACCCCCACTCCCATGGGGGAAAAATATGTTGCCACCACTCCAAGGTCTTTAAGCCAGAGGAAACACTGTGCAGGGTGATGCGGGAGTACCCATGGAGGATAATGCGCGGGTACCGTCGGGAGATGAGGCACAAGCACGTTCGCTCTCACCAGCCCCGCCGACACCTGATAGGGATAGGTGGTCAGGCTCCCGCTGCAGTCAGCATTACTCACCATCACTCGCCATGATCCTGTTTCACGAGCGTGGAGTATCTCTGCAGCAAAGTGTCATACTTTTTAATTTTTTCATAAGCACTCAATCTCGATTTGCTTAATACGGCTCTCATTCTGGAGTCCAAATCATCCTCTGCATTTTCTCTGATGGTTGTCAGCTCGGTCAAATGGTTTAACTGTTGGGGTGTGAGCAAAAACATCTTCTGTGCCTTCTTCAAAGTCATCTTTATTTTTAATTTCTTCTCACCAGTCCACCGCTAAGATCCTCGATCATGGGCACCACAGCGGTGAGCAGAGGCAATAGAAAACCGCCCAACTGTTTTTTCAGAACCTGGTGTTTGCGTTTTAAACTAGTTTTCTTATCAGCCAACAGTCTGATAATTTTTTTCTGCCTTTGTAGTTTCCTGAACTGACAATCGGATAATGGAATGTTCCCTTTTAAAAGATTTAGAGCGATCTCACACAATGTCTGAATAAAGTCCGGAGAGCTGAGGATGAGAATATCCCTGCGCTTTTTGGGCGAGGCGTGGTACAGCGCCGTGAGTAAGATCGCGTTCCTTTTCATACGCGCAGACATGATAAACTAGGCAGATGTTTTGGGCACATAGATGGTCAACCTCTCGTGAGGAAGTATACCCGTCCTCAGCCTATATTGTTCTGGACAGGAGGGTGTGTGGTCTACTATTAAATAGCCATGGGGATCTCTGGTGGCGTCTTCAAAACTCTCTAGGAAGAAGGCCTTTTGTAATGGAAAGATTTAACGTGCTAATATATCTATTTGTAGTTTATCCCATAGGTTTTTAAACATCACCAGATAATTGCTGTTCATACTAATGGTGCAACTGTATTTACCCTGGTGGAACATATTTTGAGTCAACATCATGATGCTCATGTTTCTATGATGCCGGTACTGGTAAAAATTCTTACTACTTCAGGATGGCTGGAGGCTTGAAAAATAACATCGTCCAGAATAATCAAGTGTTTCTGATCGGGAGGGAACAAGTTTTCATCTTCAAAAGAATCAGGGAGTCCTTCAACAAATTTTATTCTTTTATTCATCTTCTGCAGTTCACTGTACGTAGGTTGATGACACATATACAGTACATACAGTGTTTTCAGGTACAATGTTTACAGTATATTCACAGTCTTCCAGTACCTTTGAAACAAAATAAGTCTTGCCACAACCGCTCAGTCCCACCACCAAACATGGAAATGGAAAGGTGAACCTAGGGTCAAAATCAATCTCCTCCACCTGGGAAAGATGTGACATTTTTTTTTTCTCCTCAAAAAAAATCTAATAACCAAAAGGCAGAGTGGTCCCATCCCTAAAGAGACGTCTTTTATCATACGCAACTCTGAACTTTTTCTGAAATTACAAGTTTCTCAATACAAACCCCCTTTTATCACGTCCTATGTTGTATTGCGGCATCTCAATCACTCTGTCTTCCAAATTTGTCATGTAATCCTCCACCAGATCGTTGACACTGTCAAAACTGACACGCTCTCAACATGATCGAGTTTGCGTGATACCTTTGACCTTCATGACGACCTTCTTTTTGTTCTTCGTTTGGTAGGTGTAACTTTTGGGGCCTGCGGATACAAATTCCTGAATGGTATTGCCGTCCAACTCATCCATCAAATCCCCCAGATAATTACCCAACTCCAGAGGCGTCTCACCGTTCTTTACCACGTAAATTAAACTATCCGTGTTGTAAAGAACCCTCTTTTGCAGTTTCTCCAGATAACCGTATAGCTTCAGACACACGTGGGCTGTGGTAAAGGCGGCTATAAAGATGCTATTAGTTTTATCGGGGGGTAGAATGCAACGATTGTTATATTTCCACCTAAGCAGAGCTTTGTCGTCTTCCAGAACATTAAAGTATTCCACCTTGTATTTACCCGAAAACAAGTAGGTGAAAAACTCTCCAGGTTCTGAGATCACAACGGTCTGAACCAGACTATCTCTCCGCACAAATTTTCTCCAAAGCGAGATCAAAATCAGTTTCGAGACACAGCGATGGAGTGGATTCTCTTGTATTTTATCGGCGTCTAACAAAATACCCAGTTGACGGTGATAGTCCCTGATGTATCTGTCCTTGCTCTTGTGATCGGTGACATCTGCAGGGTAACCCGATGCTTCCTGCTTTTCTTTTAGAAATTTGTGTATGTAATCTACAAACACCGTGTTGCTACTTTGATCAAAATGCCACACTTCTGTGATTTCATCCACCCTGTACCCCAGCTCCAGGGCTTTCAATTCAATTCAATTCAACTTTATTTATATAGCGCCATTTCACAACAACAGTCATCTCATAGCACTATCAACTGTAGGGGGAACCCCCACAGTTGCAGAAAGACCCCAGCAATCAGGCGATCCCCTGTGAGCAAGCACTTGGCGACGGTGGAGAGGAAAAACTCCCTTTTAACAGGAAGAAACATCCAGCAGAACCAGGCTCAGGGAGGGGCAGTCATCTGCTGCGACTGGCTGGGGGGTGAGGGGATAGAGAAGAAGAAAAGAACAGACATGAAGAGAGCAAACAGCACGATGGGGACTCAATCTATGGGAGAGAACAAACAAATGTTAATGACCAGCAAAAAAAATATTTTATTGAGAGTGAGAAAAGGAGTGAGGCCCAGTGCATTACTGGAGGTCCCCCGGCTGACTAAACCTATTAGCAGCATAACTAAGGGAGGGTTCAGAAACACATGATCCCTCCCTAATTGTAGGCTATATCAAAAAGGTAGGTTTTAGCCCTATTCTTAAAAACAGAGATCAAGTCTGACTCCCGAATCCAGATTGGCAGCTGATTCCACAGGAGAGGAGCTTGATAACTGAAGGCTCTGCCTCCCATTGTACTTTTGGAGATTCTAGGTATTACAAGTAATCCTGCATTTTGGGAGCGTAGTGCTCTGTTAGGATAATACGGTAGTATCAGATCTTTTAAATAAAAAGGAGCCTGATTGTTTAGAGCTTTGTAAGTAAGAAGAAGGATTTTAAACTTAATTCTAAACTCTATGGGAAGCCAGTGAAGGGAGGCCAGAACCGGAGAGATATGATCTCTCTTTCTAGTACCTGTTAAAACTCTTGCTGCAGCATTTTGGACCAGCTGAAGACTTTTGAAAGATGTTTTAGAACAGCCTGATAATAAAGAATTACAATAATCTAATCTCGAGCTAACAAAAGCGTGGATCAGTTTCTCAGCATCACTCTGAGACAAGATGCTCCTAATCTTGGCAATATTACGCAAATGATAAAAGGCAGTCTTAGAAACAAATTTAATATGTGAATTGAAGGACAAATCCTGATCAAAAATAACTCCAAGGTTCCTCACAGAGCTATTAAGAGAAAGAGTAACCGCATCCAAACTGAAAGTTTGATTTGGAAAGGAATTTCTAAGGTTTTTTGGACCAACAAGAATGACTTCAGTCTTATCTGAATTTAATAGCAGGAAATTACAAGTCATCCAAGCTTTGATTTCCTTAAGACAGGCTTCTAACTTGGCTAATTGATTACTATCATCTGGCTTCATTGACAGGTATAATTGTGTGTCATCAGCATAACAATGAAAATGTATACAGTGCTTTCTAATAATGTTGCCTAACGGAAGCATATATAAACTAAAAAGAGTAGGGCCTAGCACAGATCCCTGTGGAACTCCATGACTAAGCTTTGAGTTGAAAGAAAACTCATTATTTACATGAACAAACTGGAACCTATCAGATAAATAAGATCTAAACCACTGTAACGAAGTTCCATTAAGTCCAACATAGTGTTCTAATCTATCAAGTAGAATATTATGATCGATAGTATCAAAAGCTGCACTAAGGTCTAAAAGGACAAGTACAGAAACTAGTCCATTATCAGATGCAATGAGGAGGTCGTTAGTGACCTTCGCTAAGGCTGTTTCAGTACTATGATGGATTCTAAACCCAGATTGAAACTCTTCAAGTAAACCATTTCCCTGCAGGTGGTCAAATAATTGCGTAGCAACAACTCTTTCTAAGATTTTTGAAATGAAAGGGAGATTAGAGATTGGTCTATAGTTAGCTAAAGCTCCTGGATTTAGCGTTGGCTTTTTGAGTAAGGGTTTAATTACAGCCGTTTTAAAAGCCTGCGGTACATGGCCTAAAGTTAATGAAGAATTGATTATATGAAGAATAAGGCTACCAGTAAGTGGGAAGACTTCTTTAAATAACCTGGTAGGAATAGGGTCTAAAAGACAAGTTGAAAGTTTGGATGAGGAAACTATTTTGTCTAACTCACAAAGGTCGATTGGAGTAAACTCATCAAGACAGACATCAATTGAAGGAGTTGTAGTAGTTACAATATTTAAGTTAACTGTGGGAAGAATCTGATTGATTTTATCTCTGATGGATGAAATTTTATTATTGAAAAAGTTCATAAAGTCCTGACTAGTAAACTCTAAGGGAATGCTAGGATTGACAGAGTCCTGACTCTTTGTCAACCTGGCTACAGTACTGAAAAGAAACCTGGGTGTCACGCCGCGCCGCTCATCAACGGCGCCACCTGCTCACACACCTGTCAGTCATCAGCGGCGAGGGATATAAGCCGCCTCGCCCTGAGCTTCGGTCTGAAGCCGTAGACTTCATTTCCCTTTCATGGGCTTCTACCACATTCTCTTCAGCATCCTCGTCACCGGTAAGAAAATCACTTACCTCATCTCTCCAGTCTGCTCCCCTGTGCACAGGTGGATTTCTCGGCGGCGGACAATCCCGTCCCTCGTCTCTCCTCGCTGCTGCACCGAGCCCTGCAGGTGGCTGTCTCCCGGGTTTCCATCCTTGAAGTGCCAGTCATCTGTCCTAACAAGTAAGCTTCTCTCCCTCGCCTACTCTCCTCCTGTGTTGGTGTGTGCTCATCACCCTGTGTCTGATTTCTCCCATAGGGTTGCCGGCTGAACGGTCTCCTGCCTCTGGGTCCGAAGCAGACGCCACCACCAACACATTAACATTCCGCAGACACGCACCCAAACATCCCTGTTGTTAATAAACAGTTTGAACTACTCTGAGCCTGTGTGTGTGCGTCTCCTGAGCCGAACGTTATGTCAGTACGGCTTCAGCAGAGCGGCTCGGCAGACGGCGGGCTCGCACACCGGTTTACCATTCTCGAGGCTCGGGTGGATCAGATTGTTTATCAGCAACAGGTGGTTCTTAATCAATTATTAGAATTAACTAACCGATTGAACCGCTTGGACCCCCAACAGCCGTTCCTCCCGACTCGCCAGGGTGGCGCGGCTCCTGCTGTTCCAGCGGCCGTCCAGCCGGCTCCAGTGGCACCGGTTCGGCTCACACCGATTCCGACCCCCACCCGCTTTAGCGGTAAGCTCGGCGGAGCGCGGGGGTTTATTATGCAGTGTGAGTCCGTGTTCCACCGTGTGCCGGGAGATTTTCCCTCGGATCACAGCCGAATTGGTTACATAGGGAATCTTCTGGAGGGGCGTGCGTTAACTTGGACCTACGCCGTAATGGCGAGGCCCAGTTATGCCACCCTCACCTATGATCAATTCGTGAGGCGCTTTCTGGAGGTCTTTGACCATTCTCAAACCGAAACGGTCCAGGTCGATCGGCTTCTCGCTCTCCAGCAGGGAAGCCGGTCGGCAGCGGACCACTCGGTCGACTTCCGGGTAGCGGCGGAGGAATTGGGCTGGGAGGAACGCTCCCTCTGTGGCCTGTTCCTCCGCAGCCTCAATAGTGATCTGAGGGATGAACTGGCTGGTCGGGATATCCCTGGGACGCTAGCGGAGCTGACGTCCTTAGCGGTAAGTTTGGATAACAGGCTGCGCGAGCGCTCCTCGGGGCGGAAGTCTTCTTCTTCTCGCCCTCGTGGAGCCTCGCCGCACCTGTTCCAAGCTCGCCCCCTGGCGGCGCCGCCAGCATCGTGCCCCGAGGAGTCGGAGCTGATGGTGACAGGCTGGACTAAACTTTCCCCTGTGGAGAAACAACGCCGCCGTGAGTTGGGCCTCTGCATGTATTGCGGAGGCGACCAACACACCGTGGAGCGTTGTCCATGGAAAGCCAGTCGGTGGGGTCCGCGAGTCACTGTTGGAAGCCTCGCGGACGTCAATCGGTTAGGATCACTCACCCAATTGAAGCTGCCCATCCGTTTCTGCCATAACCCCACTGGGCACCTCATCCACGCACTGGTGGGTTCGGGCGCAGAAGGCAGCTTCATTTCACAAAGCCTGGCAACCCGATTGGGCATCCGCTGCCAGGCACTCAACACTCCCATCTCCCTAGTCCACCTCTCCCGTGCCACCCTTGGGAGAGTGACACATCAAACTGTCCCCCTACCGGTCATCATCTCGGGAAACCACCGGGAGGAGATGACCTTTTACGTCCTTCCCAACTCTGTGTCGCCCGTCATCCTGGGGTATCCCTGGCTCTGCCTTCACAATCCGGTCCTGGATTGGAGATCAGCTGGGGTATCGGCATGGAGTACATTTTGCCTGGGCACCTGCCTCCAGTCCGCTGCCTGCTCGCCGTCCGCTCCTCCCCCCGCGACGGACGCTGCACCCCCGGACCTGTCCCTGGTGCCTCCGGAGTTTCACGACCTGGGTATGGTGTTCAGTAAAGCGAAAGCTATGTCTCTTCCCCCTCATCGGCCCTACGACTGTGCCATCAACCTCCGCCAGGGGGCGCCGTTACCTTCTGGTCGGCTCTACAGCCTGTCAGCGCCGGAGAAGGAGACGATGAACACATATCTGAAGGAGTCATTAAACGCCGGGATAATCCGCCCATCATCGTCACCCGTGGGGGCAGGGTTCTTCTTCGTGGGAAAAAAGGATGGGTCCCTCCGCCCTTGTATCGACTACCGGGCCCTCAATAATATCATGGAGAAGGACCGTTACACCCTGCCTCTCATGGACACTGCTTTCCACTCCCTCCAGGGGGCGACCTGGTTCACCAAGCTGGACCTACGCAGCGCTTACCACCTCGTCCGGATCCGGGAGGGAGATGAGTGGAAAACGGCCTTCCGTACCCCGAACGGCCACTTTGAATACCTGGTGATGCCGTTCGGGTTGACCAACGCTCCTGCAGTCTTCCAGCGCCTCATTAATGACGTCCTCCGGGACTTCATTGGCCTTTTCGTGTTCGTCTACCTGGACGATATTCTCATCTTCTCCAAGTCCAGGGATGAGCACCAGGTCCACGTGAGGTGGGTCCTCCAAAGGCTGCTGGAGAATCGTCTGTACGTAAAGGCAGAAAAGTGTGAATTTTACGCCAGGAGTACGTCCTTCCTGGGGTTCATCATCGCCCACGATAAGGTGCTCCCTGACCCAGAGAAGGTAAAGGCGGTGGTGGAATGGCCTACACCTGCATCCCGGAAGCAGGTGCAGCAATTTGTTGGCTTCGCCAATTTCTACCGCCGCTTTGTCCCAAACTTCAGTACCATCGTTGGACCACTGACCCGCCTCACGTCCCCGAAGGTCCCGTTCCGGTGGACCGAAGAGGTCGCTGCCGCCTTTGAGGCACTGAAGGCGGAATTCTCCTCCTCCCGGGTCCTTCGCCAGGTCGACCCCGCGCTGCAGTGCATCGTCGAGGTAGACGCTTCGGACACGGGAGTGGGAGCAGTGCTGTCCCAGCGGTCACCGGACGATGGCGCCAAACGACCGTGCGCCTTCTTCTCCCGGCGCTTGTCCCCGGCGGAGAGGAACTATGATGTGGGGGACAGAGAGCTCTTGGCCATCAAGCTCGCCCTGCAGGAGTGGCGCCACTGGCTAGAGGGGGCGAACCTGCCCTTTGTGGTCCTTACGGACCACAAGAACTTGGAGTATTTACGATCTGCCAAGCGCCTGAACGCCCGCCAGGCGCGCTGGTCTCTGTTCTTCGCCAGGTTCCAATTTTCTATCACCTTCAGGCCTGGCTCTAAGAACGGCCTGCCTGACGCCCTCTCTAGGCAGTTCACTCCCGTGGAATCGGAGGAGACGCCCCACTCCATCCTGCCCAGGTCGTGCGTCGTGGGAGCCATCTCGTGGGATATCGAGGCAAAGATCCGGAAGGCACAGGAGGTGGAACCTGATCCTGGCGGCGGACCGGAGGGAAGACTGTTTGTCCCATCTGCGGTCCGAGGAGAGGTCATCCACTGGCTCCACACCTCCCGGCTCACCTGTCATCCCGGCACCTCCCGGATGATCAGCCTCCTCCAACGGTCTTTTTGGTGGCCAGGCCTGCGGAGGGATGCAGCCCGCTACGCCCGGGCTTGCCCAGTCTGTGCCACCAGCAAGTCGGGAAATGCCCCTCCAGCGGGTCTGCTCCAGCCTCTGCCCGTCCCCGGCAGGCCCTGGTCGCATATCGCACTGGATTTCGTCACCGGACTCCCTGTTTCCAGCTCCTTTAATACCATCCTGACCATCGTGGACCGTTTCTCCAAGGCGGCACACTTCGTCCCCCTGCGAGGTCTCCCTATCGCCCTGGAGACGGCGGGCCTCCTCATCCAACACGTGGTCAGGCTGCACGGGATTCCAGTGGACGTGGTCTCGGACCGGGGTCCCCAATTTTCATCCGAGGTTTGGAGGTCCTTTTGCAACGCCATCGGAGCCAAGGTGAGCCTCTCCTCCGGCCATCACCCCCAGTCTAACGGGCAGTGTGAGAGGACCAATCAGGAGCTGGAGGCTGCGCTCCGCTGTGTTGCAAGATCCAAGCCGACGTCATGGAGCAACCATCTCGCCTGGGTGGAGTACGCCCACAACACCGCCCGCTCTTCTGCAACGGGGATGTCCCCCTTCAAGGCGTCCCTGGGTTACGACCCCCCGCTGCTTCCAGCGCAGGAGAGCGAGGTAACTGTCCCGTCAGTTAGGGCGCACGTGAGGCAGTTCCGCTCCACCTGGGCCGCCGCGCGTCATGCGCTTTTACGCACAGCGGAGCGCAACAGGACCGTGGCGGACCGGCGTAGAAGACCTGCCCCGGCGTACAGAGTTGGGCAACTTGTCTACGTTTCCACCCAGGACGTCACCCTAAAAGGCGAGAGGAGAAAGCTGGCACAGCGCTTCATGGGTCCCTTTCCCATCACCCGGATCATCAACCCGGTGGCTGTGCGCGTGGCTATTCCCCCCTCCCTCCGCATCCATCCCACTTTCCACGTGTCGAAGGTGAAGCTGGCAGTTACCGACCCCCTTTGCCCTCCTCCTGCAGCGCAACCCGCACCCCGGATGGTTGGTGGCCATCCGGCCTGGTCCGTCTCCTCCATCCTGGACTCCCGGCGCCGGGGTCGTGGGTTGCAATACTTGGTGGACTGGGAGGGCTATGGGCCCGAGCATCGACAGTGGGTGCCCCCGTCGTTTGTGTTGGACCCATCGCTCATCGCGGACTTCCACCGAGCGCACCCGGATAAGCCATCGCCAGGAGGCGCTGCTAGAGGGGGAAGTACTGTCACGCCGCGCCGCTCATCAACAGCGCCACCTGCTCACACACCTGTCAGTCATCAGCGGCGAGGGATATAAGCCGCCTCGCCCTGAGCTTCGGTCTGAAGCCGTAGACTTCATTTCCCTTTCATGGGCTTCTACCACATTCTCTTCAGCATCCTCGTCACCGGTAAGAAAATCACTTACCTCATCTCTCCAGTCTGCTCCCCTGTGCACAGGTGGATTCCTCGGCGGCGGACAATCCCGTCCCTCGTCTCTCCTCGCTGCTGCACCGAGCCCTGCAGGTGGCTGTCTCCCGGGTTTCCATCCTTGAAGCGCCAGTCATCTGTCCTAACAAGTAAGCTTCTCTCCCTCGCCTACTCTCCTCCTGTGTTGGTGTGTGCTCATCACCCTGTGTCTGATTTCTCCCATAGGGTTGCCGGCTGAACGGTCTCCTGCCTCTGGGTCCGAAGCAGACGCCACCACCAACACATTAACATTCCGCAGACACGCACCCAAACATCCCTGTTGTTAATAAACAGTTTGAACTACTCTGAGCCTGTGTGTGTGCGTCTCCTGAGCCGAACGTTATGTCACTGGGATTATTCTTGTTCTCTTCTATTAATGCAGAGTAATAACTCGTTCTAGCTTTTCTAAGAGATTTTTTATAAATTAAAAGATGGTTTCTCCAAGTTAAATAGATTTCATCTAAATTAGTGGAGCGCCATTTTCTTTCTAATTGACGAGTCTTCTGTTTTAAGCTACGAGTTTCTGTGTTGAACCAAGGAGTTAGAAATCTCTGATTGGACTTTTTCTTTTTTAAGGGGGCCACCAAGTCTAGAGTCTGATGCAGAGAAGCTGAAACACTATCCACCATGTTATCAATTACAGAAGGAGCAAGCTGTCTATAGATTATTTCCGTTGTGTTGACACATGGCATAGAGGAAACAATCTGCATAAATTTGGTAACAGCATCATCTGAGAGGCATCTACTGTAATAATATTTTTCTTTAGGAGCCAAATAGTCAGAAATAGTAAAATCAAAGGTTAACAGACAATGGTCTGACAGTACAGGGTTATGAGGAGACACTACAAGATTTTCTATTTTTTTTTTTTTTTAATTTAAGTTTTTGTAAAGGGTATACAGGTCGTTACAGCAATGCATTGTTTACATTTTCATCACATGTTCCCTTATTTTCTGATATCTGACAACATTGGAAGAATAATTACAACACCCCTTTTTTTTAAAGTGAAAGAAAAAGTGAAATTAAAGAGAATAAAATAAAAAACAAACAAACAAACAAACCAGCAAAAAACAAACAAAAAGAAAAAATAAGTAAATAAAGGTAAAAGAGCATCTGAGTAGCATTGGAACAAAGAGCGGAACCATTATTGAAATGGTATTTGTCAAAGATTAGATCTAATGGAAGACACATATGCAATCCAGGGTTGCCAAAAGTTCATGAACCCATCCATGTCCTGTCTCAGTGCGAATGTCAACTTTTCCATCGAGTAAATGTCTTGGATCACGTTAATCCAATCTTCAGGTGTAGGATAGTCCTTCAACATCCATTTTTTAGTTAGAGCTTTTTTACTTGCCAATATTAAAACATTGAATAAGTATTCTTCTCCTCGTCTTTCCAGTGATTTGGAGTTATCCACCAATATTGGTCCAATATTGGTGGATAACTGGGCATGACCAAAACACATGAAAATGATTTGCAGTCTTTTCACCACACAAGCGCCAACAGTTCAATCCCTTATGGGTAAATTTGTTTTGTGCAGGCGTTCTGAAAAATCTTACCAAGTTTTTCCATCCAAATTCTCTCCACTGCAGGGATGAGGTACTTTTCCATTGCTGTTTATTTAGCTTTTCCCATATTTCCAGTTGTAAAGTGAAATTCTCCTCTTTTTCCCATCTCTCTTTTATATATGATGTGTTGTCTCCTTTTAAGTCTTGAAGACCTTGGTATATTTTAGAAATGTATCTGATCCCTGGGATCCCTTTATATGCCATTAAGAAGACCTTCAGAACACCTGACTGGGCCCTTTCCAAATCCTCCTTTTTAAGTATATTGTTTATGTGGTGTCTAAGCTGGAAGAACCTGTAAAGGTCTTGATTTATTAGACCTTGTTTTTTCAAATCTTCAAAACTTCTTAAAATTTGCCCTTTAAAAAAATCGTAATATTTTATCAGCCCTTTCTCCTTCCACTTTTTAAATCTGGTGTCTGTTTTATTAGGGGTAAAGTCTTGATCATAGGCAATCCATTGCAGAAGTCGATAGGGCTCTTTAGTTTGATTCTCTCTGACTATCTTAAACCAAATTTTTAGCGGGGTCTCTATCCACGGGTTAGTGTTATTCAAAAGTTTAGGTAAGGCATTGTTCCCTATTATCGCCTGTAGGGGGATGTCACTTGTTATTTGGCATTCGATCTCCTTCCATTGTGCAGTGTAGACTGGGTTACATATCTCTACTAAAGTTTTAATTTGTGCGGCTTTAAAGTAGTCCCTGATATTTGGCAGCGCGAGCCCACCTTTGTCTTTTTTTAGCTGTAAGGTTCTATATCTGATTCTAGGTCTCTTGCCCTGCCATATGAATCTTGAGATCCTTCTGTCCAGCTCCTGCCATGTTTTTTTGGGAGGTTCTACCGGTATTGTTTGGAAAAGGTATAGAAGACGTGGAAGTATATTCATTTTGACTGCTTCAATTCTTTGTGCAGTACCCAAGAATGGTATCGTATTCCATCTTGCTAGGTCAGATTTTATTTTTGTCACCAGTGGATCGTAGTTTAGTGATATAATTTTGTTGAGCTGTTTCGGGATATTGACCCCCAGATATTTCATAGATTCCGACTCCCAGTTAGTTTTGAGTTTGCTTAGTGAATAATGATTTGGGTCATAGTTGAATGTTAAAACTTGGGTTTTATGCATGTTTAATTTGTACCCCGATAAATCTCCATACTCTGAAAAAACTGAGGTTAGTTCTGGTAAAGAAGTGTCCGGCTGCCCTAGGTATATTAAAATGTCATCAGCAAAGAGTGCTATTTTATGTTCCTTCTGACCAAGTGTAATACCTTGAATTTTTTGATTTTGTCTTATCCATTGGCTCAGAGGTTCTATGAAGATTGCAAAGAGCAGTGGAGACAGGGGGCAGCCCTGACGACATCCTCTTTCCAGTTCAAAAGATGATGATAAATTACCGTTAATCCTTATTTTAGCTGTTGGTTTTTTATATAATGCCTGTATAGTTCTAATGAAGTTGTTATGAAAATTGAAACTGGATAAGATTCTATATAGAAAAGACCAGTCAACCGAATCGAATGCTTTTTCAGCATCTAATCCCAATATGACTGCATTTAAGTTATATTTTTTTATATGATGAATTATGTGTAAAGTGCGTCTAATGTTGTCTTGTGTCTGTCTTTGTCTTATAAAACCTGTTTGGTCTAAATGAATTAGGTCTGTCAGTATATTTTCTAACCTTTTGGCAAGGATAATGGTAAAAAGCTTGTTGTCCTGATTTAATACACTGATTGGTCTGTAGTTGGAGCACTCTAGTTTATCCTTTTCAGGTTTAGGTATAACAGCAATGACCCCTTCTCTCCAGGAGGGGGGAATTTCCCCTGTGTGGAGGACATAATTAAATGTTTTCAGGAGGAGAGGAGATAGTTGCTGTTTAAAGGTTTTGTACCACTCTGCTGTATAGCCATCTGCTCCTGGGGATTTGTTAGCTTTAAGTTTCATAATTGCTTTTTCCAATTCTTCAGGTTGTATTTCTGACAGTAGTGTTTTATTTTGTGACTCCGTAAGTTGGGGAAGGTTTAATGTGTTTAGGAATGCCTCGGATGCGTTTTTATGTTTTTTGTGGAAGTATAAGTTCTTATAGTAATTCTCGAAGCTTTTAAGAATATCCTGAATTCTGAATTTTATTTCCTTTGATACTGGGTCTCTGATTTTGTAGATTGCTCTTTCTGTTTGTTGTTTCCTCAATTTATAGGCTAGCAATTTTGCCGATTTACTGCCTGCTTCATAGTATTTTTGTTTCAAAAATGTAAGTTTCTTCTGGATTTCTATTGTGTAGATCTCATTTATTTGGTTTTTAATTTCCTTAATCTTGAGCGAGTCAGTAGAATGAGTGTTGCCTTTGTGTTCTTTTTCTAGGTTCTTAAGTTCTGACTCTAATGTGGATAGTTTTTCTTGTCTTAGTTTCTTTTGGGTTGCCAGTTTTGCAATAATCTTTCCTCTTATTACAACTTTGCATGCATCCCAAAGTATTAAAGGGGATACTTCTCCATTATCGTTTTCTTCCAAATATCTGAGAATATCTGATTCCAATTCATCTTTCAATGGTCCTTTCAGGACATTTGAATTTAACCTCCAAGAAAATGTATTATTTGTGTATTTTTGGATATTTAAGTCCATGTAGATCAGACTGTGGTCAGAGAGATTCATCAGTCCTATTTTACATGTTTCTACTCTTCCAATGTCTCTATTAAACATAAAAAAATAGTCAATCCTTGAGTAAGATGAATGTGGAGTTGAGTAAAATGTATAGTCTTTTACACTGGGGTTGAGTTCCCTCCACACATCACAGATTCCCATTTCTTTTAGTAGCATCCGAGTCTTCCTGCTTTGGGTGTTATTTTGATGTGGAGAATTACCAGAAGAATCCCAGTATGGATTCAGTCTAAGATTGAAGTCCCCACCACATATCACTAAACCTTGAGCTTTAGTTATCATTAGGTCAAATACATTTTTATAAAATTTCCAGTTAGCCCCTGGGGGGGCATACACATTCAGCAGGGTGATATCTTCTCCCTCTAGCCGCCCAGTTACCAAACTGTATCTCCCTTCTTTATCTTTGTGTTCTGATTTTTTTTCAAATGTAGTTTTGGTAGATATCAATGTCGCTACTCCCCTCCTCCTCCCTGACTTATATGAAGATGAAGAGATCATTTTAAACCCTTGTCTACTGAGTTTAGTGTGCTCCACGTCTGTTAGGTGGGTTTCTTGTAAAAATATTATTCCTGCTTTGTTTTTTTTTCATTTTGCGTAGAATCTTGGATCTTTTAACTGGATTCAGGATTCCTTTTACATTATATGAAATTATTTTGGTTACACCCTGTTTCTCCATTGTGTTGTTTTGTTTAGTATAACTGTGTGGTGGCCCTCTTTTGTGCTACTCAGAAACTGAAAGAACATTAAGAACAAGAAAAACATTAAGAACATAGTGTATAAAACTTTAAAACAAAAAACTGTCAAAAGAACTTCCTGAGCTGGGGTCTTTTTAAAGACCCTGGAAGAGCCTTGATGGAGTGTAGGCTCTGAGGGAAATTCCTCAAACTCTGTTACGTGTTGAGGGCCCTCTCTTACCCCTGTAAGTTGTCCCATGCTTTTAACATGAGTTTCAGAACCCAATCCGAACTTGTAATGATTTTTTTTCCCCTTTATGCCTATACCCTGTGAAATTGTGTGCACCCTCCCACCTCCATCACAGCAAACATTCATGCAAAAACAGTATTTGTTAGTGTGGGGAGAACATGTGGATTATTGTCACATTTCTATTTTAACAAGTTTTTTTTTATTTATTTATTAAAAAGACTTATTTGTTTCAAATATTATGACTGTTCCATGAAATGTTTTACCACATGCTGAATACGCATCTCCTTTAATGTTTGTTACCTTGTATGAGGGGGGTTGGATGTGCAGATTGACTCAAAAAAAAAATGGTTGCTATTCCAACCTGAAAACGGCCAGTTTATCCGCGATGCTCTGGCGCTGGGTTTCCCGCTGCTGGCCCGTGGATTTTGAAGGTCTCTGTGTTGTCCATGTTTGCGCTTTGATTTTCTCACTCGGGTCTGCTGCGGGTTTAAATACCGTTACCGGGAGCCCTCTTCTCGCCATGTCAGCTGTTGCTTCTTCCGCCGAATTATAGAGACATGTTTCTTCGCCGTAGAAGACCCTTAACTTCGCAGGAAATGGCGTCTGAAAGCGCAGTTTCTTCTCCCATAGTACCTTTTTGGCGTCATTGTATTCCCTGCGCTTTTTAAGGACCTCCGGGGCGTAATCGTGTTCCACGAAGACTTTTCTCTCCTGGTGCATAAATCCTTTTTTCTGCCAAGCCAGTCTTACAACCTCTTGTTTTATTTTGAAATTGGAAAATCTTACCAACACCAAACGTGGGGGCGCTTCCGCCGCTGGCTTAGCGGCTAATGAACGATGTGCCTTTTCTATCTTCAAGTCGGTGGTTTGTGGAATATCCAATTTCTCTCTTAGTAAAGATTCCACGCATTCTGCCATTGAGTTAAAACCGTTTTCGGCTCCTTCTATCAGACCATGAATTCTTATATTGTCTCTTCTCTGTCTTCCTTCTTGGTCGGTTAGCTTAGCCTCTATAGATGCTTGTCTTTTGCGTAGGTCCAGCACAGAATCTTCGAGCACTTTTATTCGTTCCTCTGCTTCCAAGATTCGGTTCTCGGCCTGGTCCACTCTGCTGTTTGTCCTTTTTAATTCGTCTCTGAATTCCCGAAATTCGGCCGTAACCTCTCGGCGAAATCGTCGTAGCTCTTCAAATAGTGATTTCAGGCTAACCTTTTTGTTAGCTACAACCAGTTCCTCGTCTTCTGAACGGAGATCTTCCAGTTCAGATTCTCCGGCCGATACGTGTCCTGGCCTGGAAAATTTCAGTTTCTTCTGTTTTCCTTTAGACATGATGATTTTGTCTTTTGATTTTCACTCCTCCAAAAATCCGTTAAGTTTGATTTTCAAGGTATTTTCTTGGATTGGGTCTGAGAGCTTCAGTGTTAAGCTGCAGTCGCCATGGCGTCCAGACCGGAAGTCCAAGATTTTCTATTTCTATGCCATATGTCAGAACAAGGTCCAATGTATGGTGGAGGTAATGAGTAGAATTTCCTACTTTCTGAGAAAACCCAATCGAGTCTAATATTGAATTAAATGCCACATTAAGGCAGTCACTATCTACATCCACATGTATATTAAAGTCCCCTACTATAATTATTCTATCAGATTTCAGCACTAAATCAGCTAAGAAATCAGCAAATTCGGATAAAAATTCTGAGTAGGTTGATGGGGGACGATAAACTATGGCAAATAAAATTGGGTTTAACCTAAAATTGCTAAAGTGCCCAATACTGAGGACCAGGCCCTCAAAGGAATTATAACATGTTTTTTGCTTTACATTAACTAGTAATTTGGAATGGTAAATTGTTGCTACCCCTCCTCCACGACCAGAACTTCTGGGATTTTGACAGTTTAAATAACCAGAGGGAGTTGATTCATTTAAACCAACATAATCCTCTTGCCCTAACCAAGTCTCTGTAAGGGAAATTAAATCAATCTGATGATCAATTAACAGATCATGGACTAACAGAGACTTGGGAGTTAGAGACCTAATATTTAATAAACCACATTTTATTTTTAAATTATGAGGAGGAACAGAGGCCAATTCATTCAATTTAGAGGCTTTATGTTTAATTTGAGTTTTACCAGTATTTTTCTTTATCACTTTGGGATGCTTATACATTATATTTTTATTTACTTTGGAGGGAGCAGACAACGATTCTCTGATGGGGAAGACAGGGGCTAAGTTGAGGGGTGGCGGATGAAGAGGAGCTGCAGAGAGGCGTGTAAGACTGCGACTCTGCTTCCTGGTCCCAACTCTGAGTAGTCAGGGTTTTGGAAATTTGGATAAAAAAGATGCCAGATTGTTAGATAAATGAGAAGCACCATCCAAAGTGGGATGAATGCTGTCTCGTCTCATAAGACCAGGTTTTCCCCAAAAAGAGCTCCAATTGTCAATGTAGCCCACGTCATTTTTAGGACACCACACAGACAGCCAGCGGTTCAAGGATGACGAGCGGCTAAACATGTCATCACTGGTCAGACGGGGGAGGGGTCCAGAGAATACTACAGTGGCAGACATCGTTTTTGCAAAGTCACACACCGATTCTATATTAAGTTTTGTGACTTCCGACTGCCGGAGACGGATGTCATTAATGCCGGCGTGAATAACAATTGTGGAATATTTACAGTTACTTTTAGCCAGCATTTTCAAATTTGACTCGATGTCGCCTGCTCTGGCCCCAGGAATGCATTTGACTATGGCCGCTGGAGTCTCTAGGTTCATGTTTCTGACTACAGAGTCGCCAATGATCAGAGTTTTTTCCTCAGCGGGTGTGTCGCTGAGCGGGGAAAAACGATTAGAAACGTGAACAGGTTGGTGGTGTACCGGGGCTTTGCGACTAGGCTTCCTTCTCACCGTCACCCACCCAGTCTCCTCGCTGCTGAGGAGAGCCGGGGGACCGCTGACAGGGGGGCCTAAGCTAGCTAGCGCCGCTGCAGCTAAGGGGTGTCCGTCAAGAGTAACTGGCGCAGACGGTGTTTCAATGCAGCGGAGCCGGGATTCCAAATCAGACAACCTCGCCTCGAGCGCCTCAAAAAGACAACATTTATTACATTTACCGTTATCACTAAAAGAGGCAGAGGTGTAGCTAAACATCTGACAGAGAGAGCACACCAGAGGAGGAGAGGAAAGAGAGCTAGTAGCCATAGCTAGTGGCTAGCTAGTGGCTGGAGAGCAAACCACACAGGCAGACAGCAAAACAGGAAGTGACGATACGTTACCACAAGGAAGTGACAGTCCCAGATCCCCCATCGGCTTTGTTAAACTCCACAGTGATCCAGATACCCGTCAATGCTCTTGCCTCATCACCGTGTGCACAAATACCGTCTTGATGGTTGGTTTCCACGCACGTTCGAGTGGAAAGGTTAATTTACCTCCTTAAGTTTTGTAGGGTAGAAAGGGGAAAAAGAGGCTGCGGGATGGGTAGATGGTAGCTCTGATTAACCCAAAGTAGCTTTGAGGATCCCCAAAATCTTTGTAAATGATAGTGGGATGGCCTAGAGGGTAAAAGCACGTGCTGTTAACATAGGGGCACAGAGAAGTGACATCTACATAGTGTACTGTTTCATCGGACCCCATGGTGTGTCTCAGTTTTAGAGCACTTGTCCTGCCCCCATAAAGGGCCTGGCGTGGTAAGAGAGGCTCGGGTAGGTTAAACATTTTCAGAAACTGTTTCACCTCCTCACATGATTTTTTTCATTTCATCCCACTCGTGCTCTCTCATCACCGTAATGTGGACACCGTGCATAGAGCGTAATGCCTGCAACCTCTCCTCACTTTTCAAATGCAGCTTTCCAAATGTAACACCCCTCAGAGGGCAGATGTCAGTGCTTTTAAAACTGCACACAACCGTGGAAATAGTATCCGTTGAACTCATGGACGCGCTTCAATCCATCGATCTCCGTGTAACAGTCTACAAAAAAGGGCCCAATCTGTTTTTCTCCCCTGTTTAAAGTGTGCTGGATGAATATTTTCTGACTGTGTGTAACCCATTCTAAGCACTGGATTGAAGCATTAGAAAATCTTTTACACTGACGTCTGTAGTTGTTGGGACACAGGATGGCGAGGGTTTTAGGGGTCAGATAATTTGTGAGAAACACTTTCATGCAGGCCGAGGATATTGTGATGCTGGAGAAAGGGTCCACACCCATGTCAGTGAGGAACCGCTCTCTAAATTTAATGCACCCTGTGGCTAGAATGTCCACATCATTTTTACAATAATGCAGAGCCTCCCGTTTAAAGTCAAACTAGCTGTCTTTGACCCCGTTGTACCACTCGTCTAACTCTCCCTGCTTGGCGACCGTCATACATTCTACGCCATAGTCGGACGGTGGTGGGTAAGGACCTACATAATTTAGATGCTCCACTTTTGAATATCGGTGGGGGAACAGTCCCTTTCTCGCCCCACGAAAACCTAAAGCTTTAGGCATTGCGCTAAGACGCATAGGTAGGAAGGATAGTGAGTCGATGAATTTAAGGTTATAATGGGGCTCCTCAAAACTTAGAATCTTACTCCCCGTCATGAGAATTTGTTGTGGCATTATATTCTCTTTTATCATACTGTTCAAGATCAGGTAACCGTCAAACCCTCTGGCATTATACGCTATGAATACATTATGCCTGTACTTTTCACACCTGAAATGCAGAAGAAACTGTTTTAGGCAGTCTGTACTGTAAAACCACTTTTCTTCACCTTTCAATGGTTTAGTGTACACAAGAAACGCTTTCCCCTTTGTTGTCGATAACTGTTTCGGAATCATAAAAAACCAGCTCAGGGTGTTCCACCTGCGGGGGGAGTGGCTGAATGTAGCATGGATGATCATCAGCTTCAGAACCCTGTTGTAATTGCACCCCACAAATTTTACATTTTAACTGGCTACAATGATGCGTGGGTGTACCTGTGGCTTTACTAACATAATAGCAAAAGTTGCAGTGAGGACATTTTTTTTATCACGTTACAGATACTCTTGTAGGGTGTGGTTACACCACCTTGTTTGGCCTCTTTGTGTCTAGCGTAACAGGCCGGGGAGCAACACTTTCTATGACAGTCTAAACATTCTATGGGTCTGAGCTCTTCCGTAGGGCAGACGGGATCATTGCTAACCTGACAGTATCCTTCACAATAGTGCTAATGTGATTTATTAAAACCCTTGTAACAGTAGTTACAAACAAATGTTGTACCTATGAAAGCTTTGAAATTTTTAATTTAATTTAATTTTTTAATGGTTTTGCAATAAGAACAGAAACAACGGTCTGGAACGAATGCTATAATCGGTCTCAAAATGCAAGAGGGGTGACTGTGAGATGTTCTGTGAAACACCACGATTTTACGTCCTACAATCCGTTCAAATTTAGCTATATCGCTAAAAGTGACGGGCGTCTGGTCAACCAGATCCGCCTGATTTTGCAACATCCTACCCAAAGCCTTACAAGCGCGATCGTCCAAATGGGGGTTCATCAGGTGTGCTAAGCTAGTAGCGAAACTGAGTTGATCCTTCTCACTATGTGTAATGTACAAGTGATGCCTTTTTTTTTATCATAGTCTAACGTTTTCTCCAGCCTGCGTTTACCACCGCAGGGGTATGCACCACCTGTAGGATTAATTCTAAACCCTCGTCCATGGCGATACTACTGCTGGACTGCAATACCTGATCGAGCAAACCGTCAAAAGCCGGGAAATATTACCCCCGTCATTGTCGGCTGTAACGATGATGTTGCTCCTCACGCTTTTACCGACAACTTCCAGCTGGATTATGTTGTTGCGTTCCATGTGTGATCGGGCATCCTCCGCCAATTCTCTGAGGATACCCATCACATTGTTGTAAATGTCCACGATGCTGGGCACGTTGCATCGTCTAGGGATGAGTAGGTGACGCGTCATTCTCATCGTGTTAAAAGGTGGGTATATTCTGACTTCTCCATCCCTAGAGGATGCTGCATCTCGGTCATGAGTGGGAGGGCGCAACCCCGCACCCTGTTGCATGTCAGGGGAAATCTCTAGCTGTTTGGTGGAGGTTGAAGGTTTTGTGAGTGATTGATGATTTGCGGGTGGGAGGGGTGGATGTTTTGATTCTCAAATATATTTTCTAGATGATGAAGAGCATTGTTGTTGTTGTTATTGCTCGGGGGTATTTCTACAGTTTCACCTATTTCATTCGCTCTATCCTGTAAATCAACCCAAAAGGGCGCTGGAATATGAGCTAATTCATCCACGGCCCTTTGCAATTCAGCCATTTGAATTAGAGACTGTTGTAAAAGATAAGATAAGATAAGATAAGCCTTTATTAGTCCCACAACGGGGAAATTCCAGGATTGCAACAGCACAGGGATAGCAACACTCAGAGCAACAATCAGAAGGCAAAAAAAAAAAAAAAAAAGGGTTAAATCTTCTGCTGTGTTTTCATAGCCAGCTACCCAGTCTAGTAGCGCCTGCCATTCTTCCCCCTCATCCCCTGATTCAACATGGTCTGATTCAGATTTTTTATCCATGATACCTTATTACAGTTTGTCACATACCCAAGATATATAGAGGAGAGGAAAGTTTACATTACACTTTTTCACAGATAGTCAGGACAGAGGAGATGAAGCACTGCATAACCTGACAGAGTGATAGGATGGTGATCAGACGCTGTTGCACCCCCGTTCTCGTCCCACACACACAGCGTTGAAGAGCTTTCTCAGGGTGGTTGTCAAACTGGACCTCTGGTGTAGACGGGATGGCTGGATTTGGTGCTTGGTTTAATTCTGCAAAGCAGGACAGATGGGATAAAAAAAAAAAGAGCAGCATTACTCATCGTGGTTAAGTAAGTACATAACATATGTTTATTTTAAGTCATGTTGGTGGGTGATCAAGGTTTATTTTATATATATATAAGAACCTCGGTTGACCAAAGTGGTGAATAGATTGTACAATTAATCATGAAAAAGATATTAAAAATAATAAAATACAGATTTCAGTTTTCATTCTTACTGAGAGATGGTGAATTATCTTCCAAGCAAGGTCATTTTAAATTGTACTTTTAATTAAACACCTTTAATCATTCGTCTCACATCGGTAGTCACTGTGGTCCCCTTCCTCCCCCTTCTCCTCAATGTCCCATGCTCCGGTGCACTGGCGTCTATGGGTGAATGATGCAGGTACAAAATGATGACCGGTTTGGGGGTTTAATAATAATACAGAATGTGGGTCTGTAAGCACATACCATTTTGTGAATGTTTCACTGACATGGCCTTTTTAACAGGGCACGTCGGTCTGCTCTAAATACCCGAGCCCGAAAGTGGATGAAAGGTGTCGGGAGTCCCACCCTCTCTGGTTGATGTTGAAGGCCTTGGATGGTATTCTGTAAAGATAATAATAAGTTTATTTCACACTGAAAAAAACATATGAAAAAACCATAATGCGGCTTACACCGTTTAAAACACAAGATCGCCACAAGATGGCACCAGTCAGCAATGCATGCCCCCACGGGGAATGTTTACGTCATCACCCTGAGACGTTGTGAGAGGGCCAATGGCAGCTTGCCACATTATCGGAAGGTGATGCTATCCCCGTTAACATTGTAAACAATGTGGGTTTGGGGTGAAGAACGATCACATTGGATTAATGAAAGGTTTTTTTAGAACTAGGGGCAGCTTTCCGGAACCACACACTGTAGCATCTGTCGATCTGTCTCTCTCCCGTGCTGGTTGTTTCTCTCTGTTTGGCGAAATGCTCTCAAGCAGTGCGTGCACAGGCTGGATACAGGCTATTGCGTCTGTAAATACGGATGGATTTCGTGGTGCTTGACGTCTGCTGTTATTCTACTGTGGAGCCGCCATTGGACGAAGGGCTGTGGGACACTCAACGTCGATCACGGGCTGTCCAGGCCTCGTTAAGACTGTTGGATCCTCGTCTTCGGAGCATCGAATCTCATCCAAAATCCCCACCAGACTGTCTTCATCATTGGATCGGAGCTGATTCTCACCCTCTTCAAAATCTGTAAGTACATTTCTTTTTTCAACGACTGTTCATAATGTTTATAGATGCAATAATGATTGGTAGAGGGGAAAATGGACATACCCACATCCGAGAAGGTGATAACCCCCTCCAATTGGGCAGGGATACCTTTAAAACAAAAAAAGACAGAAAAAAGCATGATTTAAACACGGTTCTGACTTTGAGACACATGATGAAGTAAATTCCTTATAAAATAAGATAATAATAGCTTTATCTGTATGGCACTTTTCACAGACAAGTCACAAAAACATAAACAGTTGATTGAGTAAATAGAAAAATGACATGAATAAGGTTCACCGGGGTATCTTGGCGATGTGTGGATTTCTGCATGCGCTATATGAAACAGTCATTGTCGCCCCTGACAGACTGCTATGATGATGATGATGATAGTGCAGTGGTTAGCACTGTTGCCTTACAGCTAGAAGGTTCCTGGTTCGAATCCCCAGGCTGGCAGGGGTTGGAACCTTTCTGTGTGGAGTTTGCATGTTCTCCCTGTGCTGTGTGGGTTTACTCCAGGGGCTCCGGTTTCCTCCCACAATCCAAAGACATGCATGTTAGGTTAATTGGCTGTTCTAAATTGTCTCTAGATATCTGTTTCCTAAAGGCCCTTAGAATAGACGGTTAGTACTACTGAAAGTGCTTTGAGTGGTCTTTGTGACTAGAAAAGTGCTATATAAGTGCAGGTTAGTAGTAAAAATGAGTAAAGTTTTATTTAACAATAGAGAACATTTTTTTTTATAAAGTTTTGAAAGTCAAATAATATCACCTCTCATCTTGCCCGAGTCACGTTGCTTTTGGGATGTGAAGATAGACTTCAGGGGGTGTTCATTCATACTTATAGACAAAGCAGACCCCCCCCCCCATAGGGGAATTGGGAAAAGGCTTTGGAATGGGAATGGCCGTGGAGTAAAATCTCTGAGCATTTTACTCTGTGTGTGTGTGTGTGTGTGTGTGTGTGTGTGTGTGTGTGTGTGTGTGTGTGAGTGAGAGAGAGAGAGCGAGAGAGAGAGAGAGAGAGAAGAGAAAAGGAGGTTGCTGTTTCTCCACATACAAGCCATAGCTTATGTTACACTGGAGCAGACCCCCTGTTGAGAAATGCTTTGGAAATGCTTTGGAATGTGAATGAACCACGGAGTAACACGATATCTTTGGTCTGGTCATTGAACATCTGTGAAGCTCATTTTGGTTTGATGTCTGCCACGGTGTCTGTGCTTTTAAAGCATTTAGAGACACTCTGACTGATGTGTGTTTTTGTAAAATGAACCCCACTACAAAGATGTCATCCTTGAAAAGATGTTTGTCCATCATTAACATTCCATTCTCACGCTAACCCACATATGGCCAACAGATTAAAAGCACTTCTAATTGACATTCTATCACCAGTACTAATCTCAAAGGTCAAAGATCTTTTTTCAGAGCACTTATAATTGATATTCTATCCCCTGAGAATTACACAGGTCAGGGGTCAGGTCAGGGTCAGGTCAGGGGGCGGAGCTAAGGGGTCATAAACCTGTCAAACTGTCTGAAGAGAAGGATGCTATAAAGTATTACCCTCCCTCTTTCATATCTCTATAGGTTATGTAGTAATTTGCAGCTCCAAGCTCTAAACCAAGGTGGAGTAAGGTGTGATAATGGAGCCAGTTGAATGCAGAGCGGTCATCAGGTTCCTATACTTGAGAGGCCACACGCCACAGGAGACATTTGATAAGATGTGTGACGTAGTCAAGCACTGCCATTGACGGTTCAAGTTTGGTCAGACATCAGTGGAAACTTCACCCATTCCTGGGCAACTACATTATGCCATTGATGAAGACACCATCTTTCAAGTGGAGGCCACCATTTTGGAGGATCACTGCATAACCATTCGTCGACTAGCCCAAGATGTCAAGCTCAGAGTGGGGTCTGCGAAAAAAAAAAAAATCATCCATGACTAGTTATACATGTGGAAGTTGTCTGCATGATTGATTTCTTAGTTTCTCACTTTCCAGAAGCAGGAATGAATCACATGCCCCCAGGCTCTTTTAGCCATGTGCCAAGAAAACCAGGAGGACGTCTTCAACAGACCAGTCACACAGGAGGAAACATGGCTTCATCACTATGATCCAGGGACTAGAGCCCAGTCAAAGCAATGGAAGCAATGTCACACCACCTTTGAAGAAGGCACACGTCCAAGCCTCAGTGGACAAGATCATTCTCTTTTGGAACCAGCATGGAGTATTGATGGTAGATTTCCTGGCAAAATGTACTACAATTACTGGGACTTACTTTGCTTCCTTGCTGCAGAAATTGTGGGAGGTCGTCAAAACCAAGCAGCATGGCATGTTAACCAAAGGTGTCTGCCTCCTGCAAGACAACTGCCTGCTTCACAACTCACATGTTCCCCAGACAGAAGCACAGTCCTTCGGCTATGAAATCCTTCCTCACTCCCCATACTCTCCCAACCTTGCACCATCTGACTTCCATCTATTTCCAACCATGAAGTTATTTATAAAGGGTAAGCACTTCCAACATGATGAAATTCTGATTTCTGAGATCAAGTCATGGCTTCTGATGCAACCTGCAGACTTCCACAGGTGAGGTCTGCACAGCTGCATAAAGCGATGCGAGAAGTGTGTGGCCCTTGGCGGTATCTATGTAGAGAAAGACTAATAACTGTGCCAAGTTTCATTCCTCCCAGTTTGGGAAATCTTTAATGAACAGCCCTCATATACATATATACAATTTGAGATTAAGCAACCTTCAGTGTCTGTGGAAATAATGACATGAAGAGACATGGCGGAGGGTGTTTGTGTGTGTGTGTGTGTGTGTGTGTGTGTGTGTGTGTGTGTGTGTGTGTGTGCGTGCGTGTGTGTGCGCGTGTGAAAGCAGACCCTCACCTTTTTCTAACTCTAATCATTTCAGTAGCCTAACCCTAAACATTATCCTAACTATAACACCTAAAAATACCGCAGGTATTTGATGCCTTTAAATCTAATCATTAAAGCAGAAGTGAGTTGTGAACAAGGAAGTGAAAGTGAACACAGATGATAGTGACAAAAATCAAGATGGAGATGCAAATTTGGGGCTGCAGAGTGTATTATCGATGAAGGACCCCCCATCCACCTCTGTACTTGGATTTGCATGGGTAAAGTACAGGATTTACCCACGTAAATCCTTTTGAAATGGGGACGCGCAGTGTAAGATGCTATATGGTCGTATTCTGAGGTTAAGCACTTATTGCGGTCTATTTTGACATACAGTATTAGTTGGAGGACTGTGTAAAGATGTATTCTATCTTTGTAAAAATGTTTGTTCATTTTTGCCTTTATTAAACAGATGCAGCTGAGAGAGACAGGAAATAGGGTAAAGAGCAGAAGAGAGCAGGACATTTAGGTCTGGCTGACACTCGAACCGGGGATGACTGCAGTTGAACAGCACACTCTTATGGCATAGTTTCTCTAATGGCCAGTGGGGAGTGACTCATTTAGCTGCAGAAAAGAAGTCAGAGTGTACATGCATCACATATAGGCTACTGCCCACATTGCAGACTTTTTTTTATTCAATTAATAATTTCTGTAGTTTAAATTCTCATATGATGTCATTTCCTGTTTGTAAGGGGGTTTCAAACTAAAATAGACAGGTGGGCTTTTTAGTTTCTTTGATTTACAGCAAAACCTTATAACACGTTTACACTATCATTATATTGTGCCACAGGCTATCTCTCTTTAGTAGCTTTGCATCACATTTTAATGAACTAGAGCCAGAGACTAGCAGTGTTGGTCATGTTGCACATGGTCTTGTTGAGATACTTAAGCAATATTACACAAGAGGGAGTACAGTATCAATGAAAATAGTAACTGCGGGTGTGATATGTATAATGCCCAACCTGTAGCAGAGGGCATTTGACGTTTCACACCCAGAGTTAGTTTATATACAGTCATGGGAAAAAATTAGGACAACCTGTATAAGCCCGTGTTTTTTTTAGCATGTTTGGACATATGGATATTGAACATCAATGTTAAAAATACTGGGAGATTTATGTAATACAACTAAACAATTAAAAATGAATTAAATACTTTTTTCAAATTTTCTGTAAAATGTAATTCTAAACAAATGGTGAGGAATAAATTAGGACACCCCCCACATTCATTCCCACTTAAAATGGCTACAATAAATGTTAAAAAATGCAAATAAAAATAAAAACAAGGTTAGAAATGGATATGTGAACATTTTTTAATAAAGAACTGAATATTTACAGGGGTGTCCAAATTTTTTCACATGACTGTAGCTTGTAAGTAGTTTATAAGCTCTACAGTATATGTGCTAGAGCTCCTCACAGTTGTGTTACATACATACAGTGGGGAAAATAAATATTGAACATGTCAACATTTTTCTCATTAAACATATTTCTGATGAAGCCATTGTTGACCTCAGACTTTCACCAGATATCAGTAACAACCCAAGTCATACATACATACAAAGAAATCAAGGCAACTGTGTTCACAAAACAAGTCATATTTAATAAAGTTGAATGGCACAGGGAATAAGTGTTGAACACAAAGAAAAAGCGGTTCAAAAAGGCATAGAAAGCCAAGAAACCAGCTGAAATCCATCAGAATTTAGGAACCCACTCCATCCCCCATCAGTGCAAATTAATTTCAGCTGGTTAAGTCCTGACTGATAGCCTTTAAAAAGGTCTGTGAACATCAGATTGTCACACCACAAAGAACTCATGATGGGTAAAAGCAAAGAGCTCTCTTTAGACCTATGCAACCTTATTGTTGCAAAATATAATGATGGCATTGGTTACAGTAGCATTTCTAAACTGCTGAATGTTCCAGTGAGCACTGTTGGAGCCATCATTCGGAAGTGGAAAGAATATCATTTTACCATAAATCGGCCATGACCAGGAGCTCCTTGCAAGATTTCTGAAAGAGGAGTCAAAAGAATTATCCATCCATCCTTCTTCTTCCGCTTAATCCTTTTTGGGTCGCGGGGGGGCTGAAGCCTATCCCAGCATCTTTGGGCGAGAGGCAGGGTACACCCTGGACAGATTGCCAGTCCATCGCAGGGCCAACACAGAGAGACAGATAACCGTTCACTCACACAGTCATACCTAAGGCCAATTTAGAAACCCCAGTTTGATGCCAATTAACCTAACTTGCATGTTCAGAAGAGCTATCCAAGAGCCAAAGACCACTTGCGGAGAGCTCCAGAAAGACCTGAAGTTAGCAAGTACTGCTGCCTTAAAGAAAACAATATATAATGCACTCAACCGACATGGGCTTTATGCCGACTCACCTCGCAAAACTCTATTGCTGAAGAAAAAGCATGTTGAAGCTCATTTAAAGTTTGCTGCACAACAATTGGGCAAGCCAGTAAAATACTGGGAGAATATAGTCTGGTCAGATGAGCCCAAAATTGAACTTTTTGGATGCTACAACACATAGCGTGTTTGGAGGAGAAATGGCGCTGCACATCCCATCATGATGTGGGGGTGTTTTTCAGCACATGGTACAGGCAGACTTCATATAATTGAAGGAAAGATAAGTAGACAAATGTACAGAGACATCCTTGATAAGAACCTGTTGCTATCTGCCAAGATACTGAAGATGAAACAAGGGTGAACAGTTCAGCAAGACAATGATCCCAAACACACAGCCAAGGAAACTCAACTGGCTCCAGAGAAGGAAAATAAGACTGCTAGAATGGCCCAGTCAGTCACCTGACCTGAATTCAATTGAAAATCTATGGAATGAACTGAAGATTAGAGTTCATAGAAGACACCCACGGAACCTCCAAGATTTGAAAACAGTCTGTGTGGAAGAATGGGCTAAAATCACTCCTCAGCAATGCTTGTGCCTAGTTTCTACATACACAAGGCGTCTGGAAGCTAATATTACCGAAAGACTTTTCTACTAAATACTAAATGAATTTCACGAAGTGTGCTCAATACTTATTCCTGGTGTCATTCCACTTTATTAAATATAATTTGTTTTGTGAACACAGTTGTCTTGATATCTTTGTTTATATGAATTACTTGGGTTGTTATCAGTGTTAAGCAAGTTACTAAAAAAAATAGTAACCAATTACAATTACGAGTTACTTCTTTTCAAAAAATAATTGAGTTACTTTGCCAATTACTGCATGATTAAAGTAACTAGTTACTTGGAAAAGTAGCTTTCATGTTACTTTTAAATGCATACTTAAATCGTCTTGCACACATAGCAAGATAATTTAATTAATAGATTACATTACAGGCTTATTAATGTCATGCTGAAAACAGATTGTTTCAGATAGGGCTTTTTCAGTCTGCTTTATCCTTCCTTGAGAGCTCTTATTGTGGGAAAAATGTGAAGAAAATCAACATGATATTGCCAGTAATTTCCTCATTTTGGAGTGAGAGTTGGCAACACTGCATAAAGCTGTCCATGCTTATCTTACCTTTATCATATGGATTTAATCCAATGTGCAGTGATCCAAAGAAAATGTCCATTATCCACAGTCCAAATGTTTGCTGTGACAGAGACATGATCCAGTCCCTCAATTTTCTTTTGGAGATCAAAATCCATTTTTGAATAATCTTTATCCAGGTAGCAAGTACGAGGGTCATTCAATAAATAAGGTGAATTTTTCGGTATAAGGAAACTTTTCTAAGGGAACTTTTTTTTTATTTTTCAACGTAGTCTCCCAGCAATGTCACACACTTTTCCCATCTGTGCACAAGCTTCCGTATTCCCTCAGCGTAAAAATCTTTGGACTGATGTCTCAGCCAGTCGCTCACAACACTTTTGACTTCATCGTCACTTTCAAACTTCGTGCCTCTCGTGAACGCTTTCAAGGGACCAAACAGGTGAAAGTCTGAAGGGGCAACTCATCACCATCCTTCTCATACCGGGAGAGACACTGCTGGGACAACTCAACCCTCCTCTGTTTGTGCTCTGCAGTAAGCATCTTTGGCACCCACCGGCAGCTGACTTTCGAGTAGCCAAGGTCATCATGGACAATTTTGTGTGCTGTCCCAACAGATAAGCTCAAAGTCCTTGCAATGTCATCCACTGTTCTTCTTCTGTCAGACTGAATGAGGTCATTGACTGATTCGATCACCTCAGGAGACCTCACTTCTGTAGGCCTCCCAGGCCTGTCTTCATCCTCAACACTTCTCCGTCCTTCTTTAAACAATTTAGCCCCCTTGTAGACATTTTTTCGGCTGAAACATGTGGCACCATACGCAGTTGACATTCTCCTATGAATTTCAACTGGTTTGCACCCTTCAGCAACCAAAAACTTGATAACTGACCGCTGTTCAATCCTGGAGCATGCTACTTGGTCGGCCATCTTTGTTAATTGCCAAAACTCTCAAAGTTTTTCTTGAATCTGCAAAAGAAAGTAAATCCATGTGAAAAAGAAGTAAAACAAAAAAAAATTAAAAAAAAGTAAGCTTAAATCTGTATTAGAAGTCCTTATACCAAAAATTCACCTTATTTATTGAATGACCCTCGTAGATGTGTTTTAACTTCAGTGGATCACAGTCTCAGCTTTCTGATGGAAAGTCACTGTTTATATCACATCTTCAGTCTGTAACGACGTATCTGGCAATCAGTCGGTTTAATTCTTGCTTGGTCACAAACTGTCTCGATGCATACCTGTGCTTGAAATCCAGCCGTGGCTATTGAGACAAGAATATTTCCTGTTTACATCCAGCCGTGGCTGTTCAGATACCGGAGATTCATTAACACGGTGTTGTTAGCATAGCTAGCTGTTACTTAGTGTAATGTGGGTTTTATTATGAAGTGCGACATGATGATGCTGCCTTCTGGTTACGTCATCACACTGCCCTGTTATAAGGGGCGTCCACCATTTGGGGCTTTGCTTGCCCAGACGGCTCCACCAAGTGCTGTTTAACATGTCTTGTACATAGTTATTAATAAAGCTGAGTTCAAATGCAACCTCCTCGTCTGTCTCCCTCAATACTGGGTTTTGTGGACATAACATTTGGCAACAAGGATGGGATGCGAGACAGATAGTCCAGAGCTCTCTTCCTCTTCACACTTCTGGGGTCTTTTTCCACTGAAGATGCTTGTGTAGGAGGGTTCCTGCTGACAGGTGTGAGGGATCCAAGGTATCAAATTGGCTTACTTGTCTTTGTGTCTTGTTTTACATCAGCTGTTGATGTGTTTTGTGGTTCTATTGCTGGAGAGGCGATGGAACTCAGGCTGGGAGAGTTTAATAAGTGTGAAAGCTTCTCCTCAACAGCTAGAAGAATGTTCTCTTGACTCTGAATCTTATTTTTTAGCTGCATGACCAACTCCTGCAGATGGACTTCCTTGGGGTTTGTAGAGAAGACGGTCAGATCTCCAGCATACACAACGGCAGTGGGATGCATGGACTGTCCTTTCAGCTGGAGGTTGCTCAGCGCCAAACAGACGTACGGTTTTACCACATCCTCCAGGCCAGACTGAGACAAGCTGCTGAAACAGCACAGTTTCACCAAGTTCATTTACCCACTGGCCCCACCTTAATTTTGTTTTTTACTGTTCTTCATGGTTTTGTGTTCGCTTTATTTTAGTGTGTTTATGTGGAGTTTGTGTTTCCAAATTTGGATGGGTTCTAATAAGGCATGTTTTTCTATTTTATAAAGGGGGGTAGAATGTAATGGGGATGTTTTTATGAAGTGCGGTGTGATGACACCGCCTTCTGGTTACATCATTGTCATAAACTGCCCTTTTCAAGGGCTATGGAAGGATACCAAACACTCACTGTGGGTTTGCACATTTATTAACATAAAGACATACACTACATGGAACACTAAACTTACACAGAACAAGGAGAAGGTGCCAGAGGAGAGCGGGGCTCATGACCAGGAGGGCAGAGAACAGTCCGAGGACCAAAAAGAGACAACCTCAGCCGGAGCACACCTGAGGAGAAGTGGGGATCATGGCTGAGGGAGATTTGGAAGGGAATAAATTACCTGGTCGGAGCCTCCCTGTTCTCCTCTACGGCAACCAAAAAATGCTCAGCGTCTAATAGAACACTACTGAGGTATGAAGCAGTAGGAGTCGACAACGGGGAAACATTGTCATGTGTGGCTTATATTATTCATATATCCATACCTGCATATGTATAAACTTAAAAGGAATGTTTGGTGATTACATATGTGAAAGGACCTCACGTCTCAGGGCAGGACAAGAGGTCTCGACCGCCAGCAAAAATCAAGGAGTAGACGGAGGCACAGCGGTGGAGACCTGAATGGACTTCCTGACCCCCCAGGGTCAGGTGGAGGAGAGAGAGGACAATGGAGGAAGATAACACCTCGGGGGATGTCAGCTTTGATATGCAATGTCTTTTGTGATGTGATGTATAAGTAGGAAGGTCTGACTGCGATCAGCCTCTTCATTCTGCTTCTGCATTTGAGATGAGACATGTTAGGGACTGGAAGCTGGCAATAAAACTTGATTTATAAAATCACTTCGCTTCCTTATTCCAAGCTCCCTACATTGGTGACCAGACGTGAGGATGGACCAAAGACGTTCTCCCGCTACAAACTCATCAGAGGTGACCCAGGCAAGCGCTGTCACCAACGCAGACAGGGGAACAGATGGAACACGTTGTCCCACAGCAGAATCGTCAGAGAGGGCTCAACCGAGCACCGTCCCCAGCCCCGTCGCGAGAAGGGAAGAAAGGCGTTCTCGCCTTGCGGACTCATCGGAGGCGTTTCAGGCAAACGCCGTCACCGTCAAACTCCCAGAGTTCTGGCAAAACGACCCGAGCTCATGGTTCCAGCAGGCTGAGGCTCAGTTTGCACTGGCGGGGATTACGGCGGATGAAACAAAATTTTACCACATCGTCGTCAGACTCGATGCCGCCACATCAAGATGCGCGCGGAGCGTGATACAACAACCGCCCGCCCACGACAAATACAAAGAACTGAAGGCGACCCTCATCCAGAGCTTCGACCTCTCGGCCGAGGAAAGGGCCGGGAGGATTCTGGCGATTTACGGCCACGAAGGACACAGACCGAGGGCCCTCATGGAAGACATGCTGCAGCTGAGGGAGGCAGACAATGACAACTTCCTCTTCCAACATATCTACCTCAGTACTCTGCCGTTGCACATGAGAGGCACCCTGGCCAACATGCAGTGCAGCACCCAGCAGGACTTCCGCGCGCTGGCCCGAGAAGTGCGGCGGCTCATCAACTCCTGCGGCGAACAGATGGCCACAGCAGCATCTGTAGATCTCGGCGCGGAAGCCCAGAGCAGCGGGGAGCTACAGACGATGGAGCAGAACCCGCCCACCATGGCAGCGATGCGACCAAGGCGCAGCAAGAGGAACGACCTCTGCTACTATCATCAACGTTTCACCGAGAGGGCGTACAAATGCGTGCCCCCCTGCAGTTTCAAGAGCCGGAAACCATTAACAGCTGCGGCGCTCGGCGAGACTAACAAGCTCCTTTACGTCACTGACGGACGCTCCGGGAGACATTTCCTCATCGACACCGGAGCTCAGGTGAGCTTCATCACCCCGTCCCACGCAGACCGGGCAACCAGACCACGAGGAAATGGAGCGATGGCAGCTAACGGCTCAATCATCGACACTTTCGGTGAAAGAAACCTGCCTCTGTCCCTCCACGGCCGCAACTATAGGTGGACATTTATTATAGCTGCGGTGAGTTTTAACTTGTTGGGAGCTGATTTCTTATATGCACATGGGTTGTTAGTTGATCTTGCAAAGAGACGCTTGGTTAATGCAATCTTTTTCTTCTATCCCCTGCTCAGCTCGAGTCTCTCCACCTCCCGTGCAGGCCAGCGTCACCACAACAGGAGGTAAGTTCGACCAACTCCTTACCCAATTTCCAGCACTCACAGTTCCCAAATTCTCAGCAACAGTAGCGAAACACGGGGTTGAACACTTCATTCCCACAACAGGCCCACCTGTTTTTGCCAAAGCTCGGCGCTTAGACGCGACCAAGCTCGCCATAGCATGCGACGAGTTTGCCAGCCTAGAAAAACTGGGCATTATTCGGCGCTCGAAAAGCCCTTGGGCATCGCCACTACATATGGTCCCGAAAACCGACGGTTCTTGGAGACCTTGCGGGGATTACCGCAGATTAAACAATGCGACGGTGCATGACCGCTACCCGATCCCTCACATCCAAGATTTTTCACTACATTTGGCGGGTGTGCGCATTTTTTCTAAAATAGACTTGGTCCGCAGCTACCACCAAGTCCCGGTTCGACCGGAGGACGTTGCTAAAACGGTTGTAATAACCCCTTTTGGTCTTTTTGAATTCTTGCGAATGCCGTTTGGCCTCGAAGGCGCTGCCCAAACTTTTCAGCGTATGATGGACGCGGTATTACGCGACCTCCCCTTCGTGTTCGTCTACCTTGACGATATTCTGGTAGCCAGCTCGTCAGAGGAAGAACACGAACAACACCTCACTACGGTTTTTTAGAGGCTAGAAGAGCACGGGTTAATAATCAACCCAGCCAAATGCCGATTCGGCGTGTCACAAATTGAGTTTTTGGGACACAGAGTTTCTCCAGAGGGGGCAGTTCCATTGCCAGACAAAGTGCGCGCGGTAGCAAATTTCCCACGACCACAAACGGTCAGATCGCTACAAGAATTTTTAGGAATGGTGAATTTTTACAACCGTTTCCTCCCCCGCGCAGCTCAACTCATGCAGCCCCTGTATGCCGCGCTCAGAAAACAAAAGCCCTCCAACGCGGTCGAATGGACCCCGGAGCGGGAACGCGCCTTCGAGGAAGTAAAAAGTGCACTAGCGAATGCTGCATTGTTAGTTCACCCTGATCCCTCGGCCCGCATAGCGCTAACCACAGACGCTTAAGACCTGGCCATAGGGGCAGTCGTGGAACAACAGGTTGGCGGAACCTGGCAACCATTAGCATTCTTTAGCAAATCCTTAAACCAAACCGAGCGCAAATACAGCACCTTTGACAGGGAGCTGCTAGCGCTTCATTTATCCATCCGCCACTTCCAGTTCTGGCTGGAAGGGTGGCGTTTCACGGCTTTTGTAGACCACAAACCACTCACTTTCGCGATGGCTAAAATTTCAGAACCATGGTCAGGCAGGCAACAAAGACAACTAGCTGCAATTTCAGAGTTCACCACAGATATTCGACATGTGGCAGGCAAACTTAATGTGGTAGCAGACTGCCTCTCCCGCGCTGTGACATCGTCAGAGCGCGAGGAAGCAGATTATACTACCGCAGCCGCAGAGCTCATGGCCAACGCGGACACGTACGTGGCCCCAATCCATGTAGGGATAGATTACGCGGCCATGGCTGCGGAACAAAGCAGCGACGCGGACGTGCGCGCGCTCCAGTCTGGACCAACAGGGTTAAGACTGGAGGAAAGGGGTTTGCGTGACGGTGTTCCCCCCCTAATCTGCGACGTGTCAACCGGCCGACCTCGCCCGGTAGTTCCAACCGCGTGGCGCCGCCGCATTTTTGACGCGGTTCACTCCCTCGCGCACCCAGGGGTGCGTGCCTCGGTTAAAATGGTCGCGGAGAAGTTTGTTTGGCCAGGCCTGCGTAAAAATGTAAAGGAATGGGCAAGGACTTGCATGTCTTGCCAACGCGCCAAAATTCACAAACACACAAAAGCTCCTCTAGAACCTTTCCGAATCCCAGCCAGGAGATTTGACCACGTACACGTCGACCTCGTGGGCCCACTGCCGCCGTCGCAAGGGTTCACACACCTTTTAACAATGGTAGACCGTGCCACACGCTGGCCAGAAGCGGTCCCGCTGGTGTCAACCACAGCCGCGGAAGCCACTCGCGTTTTTTTTAACAACCTGGGTGGCGCGCTTCGGCGTCCCATCGGACATCACGTCCGATAGGGGGCCTCAATTTGTCTCAGAGCTGTGGTCAGCCATGGCCGGTAGCTTAGGGGTGACAATTCATCGCACCACCGCATATCACCCTCAGGCTAACGGGTTATGCGAGCGTTTTCATAGGTCTTTAAAGGCCGCCCTCAGGGCCTCACTGACGGATACAGATTGGGTCAATAAACTTCACTGGGTTTTATTAGGGTTGCGTTCTGCGCCTAAGGAGGATCTAGATGCCTCCCCGGCAGAATTAGTTTTCGCACAACCCCTCAGGCTCCCGGGTGAGTTCTTACCAGAACATCCAGAGCCCGAACGCCTACCAGCCATGAGGCCCCTAAGCAGCACGGGACCGGACACGCTCCCCGGACCCATACACCACTCTTTCCCGCGGGTTTTTGTCCCCCAAGCCTTAAAAAACGCCAAGTTCGTTTTTGTTAGGCACGAAGCTTTAAAACCAACCCTCCGCCCACCATATGATGGACCATTCAGAGTGCTGGAACCTGGTGATAAGCATTTTGTGCTTGATTTAGGGGACAGAAAAGAAACAGTCAGCATTGACAGACTTAAACCTGCATTCATGTTGAGAGACGAACCTGCACGGGTGGCGAGAGCACCTCGACGGGGTAGACCCCCCAAGAGACACAACTCAGCCCCCCCGCAGGGATCAAATAACCACTCTTCTCCCCCAGCTGCAAATCCCTTACAGGACGACCCCGCCAAGACACCAAAGCGGGCCTACAGCAGATTCGGGAGAAGATTGAAACCCAGACGACACATAGACTGATGTAAAATGGACAAAGGGTTGTTAACTATGCTGTCAGATTGTACCGTTGCAGTTTTAGGGCTGACTTATGACATAGACTATACTGTTGTTTTTACCACTGAATTTTCAACATGTGCATGCTGTATAGCTTGTAGGTAGCATAGCTGCTGGAGATATTTTTCCTTTTTCATGTTGAAGTGAATAATGGTATAATATGTCATGAAGGTGATCTTAAGCTGTAAACTTAATCTTATTGTCCTTTTCTTAGACGTTTGGGGGGGGGGGGCTGTGGCTTATATTATTCATATATCCATACCTGCATACAGTGATCCCTCGCTACTTCGCGCTTCACCTTTCGCGCCCTCAGTGCATCGCGGATTTTTCAAAAATATTCATCAAAAATTCAAAATTGAGAAATAATGGGCGGGCGCTAGCAGAAGGCAGGGAGACTACATTAGACCATCAGGTATCAACACGGAGAGCTGCACAACTCAAACTCCACCTCTCTGTTCGCTGTTCTCGTGTTGGCTCGGCTCGGGAATCTCGCAAGCTGATTGGCCGAGACGTTTCACCCCGCAAGCTGATTGGCCGAGACGTTTCACCCAGCTTCTCTCCCTGCCGCGCCCATACCCAGCAAAGGAAGACCGCATTTATTGCTCTTTATCGCTCGTGTTGCTTAGTCTCGCCGCGTGGAACTTTTTGCTGTTCTCTTGTGCCATTTTGTGCGAAATAGTCTTCCCGTCGAGCCACTACGCCGCCTCCTGCAGCTTCTCCAGCTCTATCGGAAGCTGCCCTCGACGATGCTGCGCCTCTAGCACCTGACGATGAGGCGTCACCTGAGGAGCAGTAAAGCTCTCATTAACCTGTGCAGTAAATCATCTTCATCTTGAGTTACGTATCTTGTTATAAGAATAAAAGAGTTCTAAAAACATATTTATGTACACTTTATTTACATCTACATATGTATGTACACTTACACACACACACACGTATCACATGAGAGAGAGAGTGAGAGAATGAACGTACGTATTATTTATGGGTGACGTCATTAGGGGTGACGCTACTTCACGGTTTTTCACTTTTCACAGTCAGTTCTGGAACCCATTAACCGCGATAAGTGAAGGATCACTGTATATATAAACTTAAGAGGAATGTTTAGTGATTACATATGTGAAAGGATCTCACGTCTCAGGGCAGGACAAGAGGTCTCGACCGCCAGCAAAGATCAAGGAGTAGACGGAGGCACAGCGGTGGAGACCTGAATAGACTTCCTGACCTCCCAGGGTCAGGTGGAGGAGAGAGAGGACAATGGAGGAAGATAACACCTCGGGGGATGTCAGCTTTGATATGCAATGTCTTTTGTGATGTGATGTATAAGTAGGAAGGTCTGACTGCGATCAGCCTCTTCATTCTGCTTCTGCATTTGAGATGAGACATGTTAGGGACTGGAAGCTGGCAATAAAACTTGATTTATAAAATCACTTCGCTTCCTTATTCCAAGCTCCCTACATCATGCCCTTAATTAATGAAAGGATCAGGTCATCAATGAGTGACAGGTGTGGATACATGAGTAGAAACGTAACATAATCATTGACAGCTATGCAGCCTGCAAAACAAGGTCTAACAGCCGGAAGCTGCACACCACTGTCAAAGTAAAAGCACAAAACCGGAAACTAATTAATAATGCAAGAATAAAACAACACAACCCCCAGATGTAAATAATACTATAGTACAAAATGACACAATAAATAGACAGGACAATAAGGACAAGACTAAGGATACAGACAACTCATAACTACACAGAAACCAAATACAGTAGACAAGCTAAACAAAGAAGCAAACAAACATAAAAAAACTAAACTAAAACTGAAGACTGGGCATGGCCCACGCCCGTGCCCAGGATCAGGACAATTATCACACCGCCCTGTTATAAGGGGCATGTGCCATTTGGGGCTTTGCTTGCCCGGACGGCTCCGCCACGTGCTGTTTAACATGTCTTGTACATAGTTATTAATAAAGCTGAGTTCAAGCGCAACTTGTCGGAGCTTTGTTGCTGTTTTCAGGGGCTTCTGAAGATTGCAGTAGGTCTCAACCAGCACTTTAGCTTCCAACCCACCAATATGCTTTTGTCCTTAACCATGAGAAAGGAAAAATAATCTGTCTATTTCCACAAAAACAAAGTAGCATCATCTTTTCCTCCACTCAGTAGTGAAGACTCGGCTCTGCAACAGGTCACGTCAACTGACAGCTTGTCTCAGCTACAGTAGGGTCAGTTTGTATATTCATTTATTTGCACTAAAAATATTTATCCATATTAATAAAATGAGTAACGAGTAATGCATCTGATCAAATTTCAGTAACTGTAAATCATTACTGAATTTTTAAACAGTAATTTTGTTACACAGCACATTACTGCAAAAGTAGTCGCGTTACTCCCAACACTGGTTGTTACTGATATCTGGTGAAAATCTCAGATTAGTGGCTCCATCAGAAATATATTTAATTCAATTCAATTCAATTCAGCTTTATTTATAAAAGCACCACATCACAACAGAAGTAATCTCATAACACTACAAAATGCAGAAAAAACCCCACAATTTCAGAAAGACCCAGCACCCCTGTGAACAAGCACTTAGTGACAGTGGAGAGGAAAAAGTCCCATTTAACAGGAAGAAACCCCTAGCAGAGCCAGGCTCAGGGAGGGGCAGTCATCTGCTGTGACTGGCTGGGGGTGAGAGGATAGAGAGGATAAAGAGGACAGACATAAAGAACATAACAGTGAGATGCCAAGTACATTATTGGAGGTCACCCAGCAGTATGGATCTATTAACAGCAAAACAGAAGTGGGGTTAAGAGACACAAAATCCCTCCCTAATCATAGGCTATATTTAAAAGGAAGGATTTTACCCTGTTCTTAAAAATAGAGACAGAGTCTGACTCCCGGACTCAGAGTGGTAATTGGTGGTGTACTTTTGGAGATTCTGGGCATTACAAGTAATCCAGCATTTTGGGAGCGTAGTGCTCTATTAGGATGGTAAGGTAATATCAGATCTTTTATATAAAAGGGAGCCTGATTATTAAGAGCTTTGAAAGTGAGAAGAAGGATTTTAAACTTAATTCTAAACTCTGTGGGAAGCCAATGCAGGAAGGACAGAACCGGGGAGATATGATCTCTTTTTCTAGAGCCAGTTAAAACTCTTGCAGCAGCATTTTGGATCAACTGAAGATTTTTTAAGAATATTTTAGGACAACCTGATAATAATGAGTTACAGTAATCTAATCGAGAACTGACAAAGGCGTGGATCAGTTTCTCAGCATCGTTCAGAGACAAGATGCTCCTAATCTTGGCAATATTGCGCAGATGATAGAAGGCAGTCTTAGAAACAAATTTAATATGTGAATTAACCCCTTGAACTCTCTGAATTCCGCGGGCGGTCACGTCTCTGCATCTTAGTGTGTTTCAGTGCGCACTGAAAAAAAAGCTGTATTTCCGGTCTTCCAGCACAGACACAGCCTTGTTACAACCTGAGAAAAAAGCTGTGTAATATATTCACTTTTTGTGGTATTTTTACAAAATTTTGACCTGAGCTTGAAAACACTTGGTTCTACATTTCTGTTGTGTTTTCCAGCCAGTATCTGACAGCTGTATGTTATTTGCAAGCATTTGTATCTAAAAAACACCCAGGCGAACTTTCTTGTTACTCAGTGGCAGGAGCACTTAGAGAGATTATGACTGTTTTGCCAAAAAATTCAGAGTGTTTTCTTTTAAATGAGACTAACCCCATGAAGATGCTGCAAAGGGTTGAAGAACAGCTTTTGATTCACTTTGGGCATGTTATTTTTAGGTGTTTTTAGGGAAGTTGAACAGAGTTCAACAGGTTAAAGGACAGATCTTGATCAAAAATAACTCCAAGGTTCCTCACAGAACTATTCAGAGTGAGAGTGGCAGCATCCAAATTAAGAGCATGATTTGGAAAGGAGTTTCTAAGGTGTTTTGGGCCAACAAGAATGACTTCAGTCTTATCTGAGTTTAATAGCAGAAAATTACAAGTCATCCAGGCTTTGATATCCTTAAGACAGGCATCTAACTTGGCTAATTGATTACAATCATAGGGCTTCATTGACAGGTATAGTTGTGTGTCGTCTGCGTAACAATGAAAATGTATATAGTGCTTTCTAATGATATTGCCTAACAGAAGCATATATAAACTAAAAAGAGTAGGGCCTAACACAGATCCCTGTGGCACTCCGTGACTGAGCTTAGAGTTGGAAGAGAATTCATCATTGATGAATTAATGAGAAAAATGTTGACGTGTTCAATACTTATTTTCCCTGCTGTTTTTGACAAAGAGGATATTACATACATTAGTGCGAGAGGGATTCAAATGAATTTCAGTTGATCAAATCCTCTTGAATCATCTTTGCATTTTTACACCAGACTGGGGATCACCTCTGTTGCTTATATAAGTACAGTGATCCCTCACTTATCGCGGTTAATGGGTTCCAGAACCGACCGCGAAAAGTGAAAAACCGCGAAGTAGCGTCACCCCTAATTACGTCACCCATAAATAACACATACGTTCATTCTCTCACTCTCTCTCATATGATACGTGTGTGTGTGTAAGTGTACATACATATGTAGATGTAAATAAAGTGTACATAAATATGTTTTTAGAACTCTTTTATTTTTATAACAAGATACGTAACTCAAGATGAAGATGATTTATGTACTGCACAGGTTAATGAGAGCTTTACTGCTCCTCAGGTGACGCCTCATCGTCAGGTGCTAGAGGCGCAGGATTGTCGAGGGCAGCTGCAGGAGGCGGCGTAGTGGCTCGACGGGAAGACTATTTCACACAAAAAGGGACAAGAGAACAGCGAAAAGTTCCACGCTGCGAGACTAGCGATAAAGAACAATGAATGCGGTCTTCCTTCGGTGGGTATGGGCGCTCTGCAGGGAGAGAAGCTGGGTAAAACGTCTCGGCCAATCAGCTTGCGAGATTCCCAAGCAGTGAAGAGGTGGGCGGAGAGGAGTGGAGCGGTGGTCAGAGAGGTGGATTTTGAGTTGAGCGGCTCTCCGTGTTGATACCTGATGTTCTAATGTAGTCTCCCTGCCTTCTGCTAGCGCCCGCCCATTTTTTCTCAATTTTGAATTTTTGATGAATATTTCTGAAAAATCCGCGATGCACTGAGGGCGCGAAAGGTGAAGCGCAAAGTAGCGAGGGATCACTGTAGTATCTTATCCTTGATTCAGACAAAAAAAAAATATAGAGCCATTTAGTGAAAACAAAGGTTAGAATAACAGCAAACTACAAATAACTCTTACAACTGATCTGGACCACTTGTAAATGTTTTCAGTAAATGTACAAAATTTCAAGATACTAACAGCTTGATGGATCCAACAAATTCATGCAAACTGATCATACATCACGTTTACAAACAAATATGTTAGTACTAATGGTTCTTGCATGAGGCCTATTGTAGCTCAAGCAAATCAAACTTTAACAAAGAGAGTGGGAACATTATCACTGATATTACAGTACCATGCTTTAAAATAAATAGCTCTAGCAGTTTTGGTTCAGTTGTGTAAAGGTAATTTCTGAGAAACAGGTTTTGGCACTGGAATAATTATTTCCTGCAAAATCATAGGTGACTGATGCTTTTGAAAGGTGAAGTTGTTAATAAAACAGTAAAGTTGTTGGCTGTAAAAAGACAATGATCTAAAAGACAAAAGCTTGGGCTGCACGGTGGCGCAGTGGTTTAGCACTGTGGCAGCACAGTTTTACCCTCGGCCGGGGGACCGTGGGGATCATGAGATCGTGGGTTCGATCCCAGCCCCCGACCAACAGTGAGCTGTGTGGAGTTTGCATGTTCTCCCCGTGTTGCGCGGGTTTACTCCGGGATTTCTCCGGTTTCCTCCCGCATACCAAAACATGTAGGTTTAGGGCGCTCGCGCACGCAGCAACCAGCAGCCGGTGGCTTGTCACCAGACTGCAAACCAAGTCTACCTACGGGTACAAATAAGTAACAAAAAAAAAAAAAAAAAAAAAAAAAAAAGCTTTAAAATCCCTGATGAAAGTGTACATGCCATTAAAGGAGGCCTTTTTAGTTGACATTTGATATTTCCATTGATTCCACCAGCTTTATGAAAAGAATCTGATTAGTTTCTTTATGACTAAATAATACTAACATTTAATCCTTTGAATAAATGCATTACCTAAACTTTTGATATTTACATAAAGTGATCCAAATCTCAATTCTTTCATACGTAGTTTGATGTTCATCGAAAGCATGGCTGCTGCATATGCATCAGAATAAGGCATGCTTCTGCTCTGTGTGCTAGAGCTCCTCACGGTCGTGTTACATACATATTTGACAAAGAGGATATTACTTATACGAGTGCAAGAGGGAAGCGGGGGTTCAGATGAATTTCAGATCATCAAATCCTCTTGGACCATCTTTGCATTTTTTCACCAGACTGGGGATCACCTCTTTTGCATTTTACACGCGAAAGCTACATTCATCTTGTTTTGTTTAATTGGATGCGACCTCTGGAAGGGGTCGCCCTCTTGAAAATGAGATGTGATTCCCCCCCTTTAAAAGCCCTGCAAGGTAAATATGTGTCACATTTAAATCCAAGTCTCACTGCAGCAGTTTACCTTGTCGTCCTCTTCTCATTATCACAGTAACCTTGTGATATAGCCAATTTTTCAGCCGTAATGATGCATGGTCTTATGGAAGTAATTTTAATCTGGACCGGTGAGATCCAGCTGCCAGGTATCAAAGTCTCTGACTGCCTTCAGCGATGCACTCAAGCCATACAAAGTCCACCAGTAGCCAGCCTTTCGCTCCTCCTCCCCCCACAGCCCTCAGACATCTACCATGCATAATTAGGCAGAGTCCTTCGAGAATAGCATGGATATTTTTTTCTAAGATGAGAATTTTAAAGAAGCAATGAATTATTGTTTCAACTAGAAGTGGCCCCTGCTGGAGCCAGGCACTAAGCATAAGACTGATCTCTGTCATAAAATCACATCGTTCTGGCCTTTCGTCAAGCACTGCCAAGATTTATCCCTACCCTGCTGCAATTTCATTTTAACAATCTCTCCTTGAGTCCAAGCAAATAGGCTGAAATGCTAACTATGGCAATATCAGACTTGGCTGAACAATAAGTCAAAGCTACAATGAAAAGAAAGAAAAAAAATATTAGCATGATGCTCTGGGCTAAAACCTATATCTCCTATGAATACGTTCAAGGATAAACATGCAAAAGTGACTGGACTACTGTGTTTACATAGGCATATTAAGACAGCCTCGGAAGTAAGAATGTACTGAACAGCAGAGGGATCTATCTGCATGAATACATTCTTTCCTCATTGTCCTCCTAGACGGGAGGATCATTACTGGCTGGACACATGCTCTGGCAGCAACAGCCTTCATTATCATGCAACAGTCAACACAGGTTTAACAAAGAGAAATTTGTCTAGCATTTGTTTATCTAGAGGTGCAGAGTCTGGCACGGTAAAGCTGGCAGTGGAAACACCAGGCAAAGGTGGATAGACACTCAAGTAAGTTGGCAGCAGCTCACAACCCTGCAGCCCACCCCCATCCTCATTCCACCGCCATCGCCCTGCATGCTTCTTCCTACAGGTGCACTGCTTTCTTCTACCACACGCATCAAAGACATAGGCTACAGAGTGGAGGGCTGAAGTGCATGGTGGCTCATAGATCATCTTCAGTTGTATCCTCTTTTATGAGTCATTTCTAAATTTAGATGTTTGTTTGGTTTTTCTCCAAAAGCGGAATTCAACCTCCAGAAATTTAAATGCAGCCTCAAAGAAAAGTTTTTGATACAGAATATGAATGAAGGTAAATAAATACAGTATACGTTGTGGCATTCAGATGAAGTGGGCTTGACCTTCTTATCTGAAAATAGGTATTAACCTCTAGTGCAAAAAAATAAGACTGTAGGTCTTATGAGGCCATTTCAGACAGGGTTAAAAATAGGGCAATACTTATATATATATATCTTTATTTAAAAGATAGGTCAGCAACCTCTATTATCTCTATTATGACGAAATGTTTTGAGTGTTAAGGTTCAAAGTAGGAATGCAAGTTATCAATTAATTCATTAATTGATAATTGATTCACCTTATCGAACAACGATTAATTGATAAGTGGCGTTTTTCCTGAGAATCTGAATTTCCTCAGTACAATACAGTCTATCTTTAACATATAAAAAGTTGCTGTTTTTCATATACTGAACAAAACATGAACATCATATTCCTCAATGATTTATTGTATCATTTGCATTTTTTTACAACAGACAATGACATTTTTTGTAGTTTAACGAATTTTGCACTGTATAGTATGTACTATGTGCTGGTACATCTCAGTAAATTACAAATGTCATGACTTTTTATTTATTTTAAAAACTGTTACCAATTCACCTTATTCCTGGGGGTGCCGCTATAGGAACGATTATGGGCGGAGCTTCCGGTTTAGGCTGATCTAGTGTTAAATCAGTCAGTAAGAGTGGAGTAGCAGGGGCATTTAAAATAACATTTTAAAAAGTTTTTCCAAATTCATTTTTAATGTATAGTCCACATACGTGTTTTGCACTTAAAGGCCAAATGTCACGTAACAGGGTACTTTAAATATCTTGAAACTAGATATAAAAGGGAACCGATCCGTTCGGGTCTTGGTGCATATGCTTCAGTAACAACGGAATATTCGTTAATTTAAAACTGCCGAGCTTGGCCTGACACGGCCCCTGGAATCGCCTGGGGAAGAAGGCGGAAGTGACGAAATCGATTGTACCCTAGTTTGATGCTTGGGGTATTTCAATTGATTGTTTATATGGAGACTGGAAGGTTGAAGTGAGCAACAAGAAAGAAAAAATTGGATATTTCACCCATACCTTAAAACGAGACTATCAGGGACAGCTGGGTAATAAGGGACACTTCTCTGGGAAATGTTTTCATACCTGTCAAGTGAGACGTTTTCGCCGTACTTCAACACCGTAAAAAGCGGCTATAAGGAACGGCGGAGCAACAAGGGACACCTCTCTGTGAAATGCCCCAAATGCAACTCGTGTTGTTATTGTCAAATATTTTAAGGATTCATGGATATTTGACAATAACAACACGACTCAGCGTCCGGCGCAAAATAAAAAAAAAAAACAGAATTCTGTATTTGTCAGGCGATCTCTGTCTGTTCCGCAACCGCTGCACAGCTGAACGTGTTAAACCATTGTCCTAATGACTTCTCATTGTAGTGAGAATAGCTCAAGCTGAGCGATCAGCCCGCCCAGACAATTAAACTAATGATTGACTCCACACTTCGAACAGTAGTGATAATAGCTCACGCTGAGCGATCTGCCAGCACCAGCTGTGGGGGATCACACACAGGAGTGCTCCTCAAGACACTCAATTTTTTTTCCAGTATATTTTTCTTTTGGGCGTACAGAAATGGCAATACGCCCGTTTTTGCTAAAATTGCATTTTTCCCGTATTTTCCTTAAAAAATTTGACAATAACAACACAAACTACATTTAAAACATTTCCCAGAAAAGTGTCCCCCACAGCCGCGCTTGGCACCAAAATACGGCGAAAACGTCTCACTTGACAGGTATGCGCCTCCATTTTCATATTGATCTGGTCAATTTCTTGACAGCAGCGGCTCTCCTCCACTGTAATAATAATGGCTTCCGAAAAATCAATATTTATGGGGCGCCCTCGACAGACCCCTTTCGGCTTCGCAATTCTGGAGGCGATTAATGTCCAGTTCAATGACATTTTCCACTGGTTCTGCTCTCTGGTCATCGTTGGAACTGTTGTCATCAGACAAAGCATCTGATTCCGTCTCGGACGGCTCGAACCGGTAAGGTTCTATGCCTCTGTCACTGTCTGAACCACTGACAAAAAAAAAGACAAAAAAAAAAAGACAAAACTAAACTAATTTGTTCACAATCGCTGTCACTTTCCGTCATGATTGTCCAATGTTGATAAGTGTGAATGTGGATAGGCAGGGCAGCCAGGGTACAACTGGTGATGTCAAAAACATGGGCGTGGTCTGGACTGGCTGTCACAAGCCAGCAAGCAAGGTGGGGCCTTCACCTGGTGTATTTTGTGCAATTATGTGAATACAGGTGGGTGATATGGTCTCCGGTATGAATATTTGGTTTAAGCTATGTGTATTTTATCTAAATTCGTTGTCATTTAGAAAAAAAAATTACGTGACATTTGGCCTTTAAGTGGCAGCTATTTTCAGCTCTTCTAGTTTTTGTATTTTTTGAATGTTTTTGTGTAGTTCTGGTACTTGCTGGTGTTCGTGGTTGTGCCAGACTGTGTAAATGGAGGCTTCTCACCACACGGTGACAGATCACATCCAAGCACGGTGTTGTGGCAAATGTCTGCTCTAAGGTAAATTTGATTATGTCCAACATGTTTTAACAAAATGCAGCCGACTTTATTGCAGTGGAGACATGCTGGTTGGAATGACCACTGCGTCATTATGAGTACAGGCAATGAGAAGTCATAAATCATGACTCTTTCTTTATTTGGTCGGGCAAGTCCCGGGAAAACCCCATGAGTGCCTGGTGTCATTGGAAAGCTTAGAAATCGTACCTTCTAAAAATATCTATGTTTTTGTGGAAGACATAACTCCCGACCAATTGAACTTGAGTTTTCAATCTAGCTAATATATAAACAAATTGTCTTTTTCTGGGTCAGTTTTTGCACACTACCTACAAATTAAATATCATTTTGAAGGTCTTTCAATACAGAATATGGAAATAACGTTACATCAGTTTTGAAAATGTCATCAAAATGGCTCATTTTGCCAGCACGGGTCATTTGTTTACACCGCTAGCATCTTAGCAGCAGCGCTAACTAACGGAGCTACTGTGTACGAGGCCACTTTTTAAGGTCATCTTTCCATCCTTCAATAGTCGTGGGAAGTGGTATGATTATATCACTGTTTTGAGGTGCAAAAGGCTGTGCTCCCGCGTTTCTGACACAAAGTCATTGTTTTTTAACAAGGAAAAGTGTCCCGTTTCAGTGACAACCATATGTTCTAAACTAGTACCAGAAGTTGTTACCATAATTCACGCAAGGCATCTTGGGGCCTATGAATAAGGTGGATATCATAAAATTGATCTTTTTTAGTTATATTAAAAAAAAAAAACTTTCACATTCTAATTTACCGAAATGCACTGGTAGACTTTTAACCCCTTGCACTCTGGTCAATTTTCTTAAAAACACCAAAAAATAATGTGCCCAAAGTAAATCGAAAGCTGTTCTTCAACCCTTTGCAGCATCTTCATGGGGTTGGTCTCATTTAAAAGAAAATACTTTGAATTTTTAGGCAAAACAGTCATAATCTCTCTAAGTGCTCCGGCCACTGAGTTACAGTCATCTAAACATAGTGAACTTGAAGAAAATAAATTGGGCCTGGGTGTTTTTTTGGATACAAATGCTTGCAAATAACACACAGCTTCAGATCCGGGCTGGAAAATGCAACAGAAATGTAGAACCAAGTGTTATCCAGCTGAGGTCTAAATTTTGTAACAATACCACAAAAAATGAATATATTACACAGCTTTGTTCTCAGGTAGTTCCCAGGCGTTTTGGAACTGTGCCAAATTGTGCCAAATGGCACAGTTTGGAAAAACGTCTGTAACTTTTGAATGCTTCAATGTAGAAGCTTCATTTTGGGCTCTAATGAAAGGTCACATTCAGGGCTGTGTCTGTGTGTGTGTGGGGGGGGGGGGTTGTCCCCCCCCTCGCTACAGAGGACGGAGATTGGCCATCGCTACATGACGGATTACACTCGGATGTGGCATGTTTCCACAGCAGCGCAGTCACCGTGGCTCCCCCCACCCTCGCTACAGAATAGCAGCGGCGGGGGGGGGGGGCGCTCACGGTCCGGAGGCGTGCGCCGCACAGTTGTAATTTACCGATCGGTCAAAAGTCATTTTGGATTACAATTTTCAGGAATAAAGAATAATTTAGCTTATAACACCTTACCTCTTCACAGCAGCAGAGTCCTGGCGAACTTCTCTTCCTCACTGTCAGACGAACGCGACGCTGGTCCGCTCGTGGTTCTGGTCTCGCGACCCGATCAAAACATAATTCCATTATTGCGGTTTTGTGCTTCCATGATTGCGGTTTTTGGCGAACGATTTTTCAAAACAAATAACAGTAGTAATTAAAAAAAGACTGGCGAAGGCGTGTGTGTCACTCAGCCTTCGTCGTCAGCCTCCGTCGGTCTATGACCATGGAAGAAATCATAACGTCTACTCTGCTGGAACCAAAACAAAATAAGCACCGCCTGTGGCCGAACATGCCGGTGCGCGAATGGCACTCCCTGTCACACAGGTTGCATTTGTGGATGGTCTCCGTGCTGCTGGGTCTGTGGGGTTCTTCCTGCGTGTCCTTTTTTGATCCGCTGTAGCAGCCAGTCTTCACCCAGCCTGAAAAAAAAAACAGCTCGCGAACTTCTCTGCTTCAATTGGCTCTCTGCATTCACAACGTTGGGAGGCGGGTCCTTCTGGCTAGGTTTTCAGTCATTGGTTCTTCAAGGTTTCAGAAACCCAATTCAAGGCTCTTATTAGTCGAATGAGAGGTCAATCAGATGAACTAATCTGTTCGCGGCTGTGTCTACAGCTTTTATTTTCAGTGCACGTTTGGACACCATCACCACCTACATCACCACCATCAGGATCTCCATCATGCGTCCGAGAGTGCACAAGGGTGCTCTCGTGCGCCCTCATGCGCTCTAGGACGCAGAGACTTGCCTGTCCGCGGTACAACGGAGCGCAAAAGGTTAACAGAAAAATAAATTGTGAGCTACTTCATCTGTTGGATGTTAAACATTATCACAGTACCCTGGCAATCCAGAAAAACCCAGAACGATCTGAGCTTCCTCTGTTGTCTGTTACCTCAGTGGGAAGTTGAGTCCGGGCTGCTGGCAGCGGGCATAGGTTTTTGTGCTCGTGTAGTCTTTTTCCTAGCTGCAGTCCGTTTGTCCACCCTGTTGATTTGAAGCAGGTGAGTGGACATTGGAATGTACCATTGGAACTTGTAATTCTCCGATGTAACCTAGAAGGGTAAGTTTTTTCACTCTGCAGAGCACGCTTGCGCTCTAGGGGCTTAGCATTGTTTTCTGCTTTTTCGGTTGAAATACAGCAGTGGGTGACCGCGTGCACCGCCGCCTGGACGGCGACACCACTACATTTCATAGAATAAGCTCCCATTGAAAAGGACGGCTGAGTTATCAATTAATTGACAACTAATTTAATTTAGTTGACTAAATTCTTATCAACAATTAATCGAAAGTCAATTAATCATTAACATCCCTAGTTCAGAGATAATGATCCAAAACAGACACGGATGAAGACAGTGAGTAAAGTGAAACAATGATTTTTATTACAATAATGTGCAACAATAATGTGCGTCGATGGACCAGGTGGATCCAGGTGGATCCTCCAATGCAGGGGAGCAGGTTGCCAGCAGTGAGAGTGGAGCAGTGTGCCGGAGAGCTTCAGGAGAGATGCTGTAGACAGGTTGGCCAGGCCTGAGTAAGGGGAAAAAGGTGACTTGAGCAGTGAGGGTAAATGGTGGTAAGTCAACTTACGTGGGAATGGGAAGATGTGCACAATCCGGAGAGATCCAAATCCAATTCAAGGACAGGCAGAGAGTCAAAGCATGGCAGGCAGAACAAGGCAGGCAAAAGGTCCAAGGTGACAGGCAGATTCAGGGTCTAGGGCAAACAAAAGGTCAAAAGCACAGCAAGGCAAAACAAGGTTAATAATTCAGGGCAACAGGCAGGATACAGATTGATAAGGTTGATGTGACCAGGCAGAGTGGCGGGAGAGCATCCAATTTAAAGAGCCTCTCTGATTGGCAACAGGTGGTGTCCCAGGCTGCAGGGAGGGTGCCTAATCAGAGAGCGAGAGAAAGGCAGGGATACAGAGCAACCAGGAACCATTACATTGAGCAGTTTGTTTTTTTACCCAAATAATCTGTATGAAGCCACAGAATTAGAATTTTGAAAGGCATTTAATATAGCTGAGTTATAAGTACAGTATAAACTATCCTGTCAACATTTACCTTCTTAACTATGCATTTTTAGCCCATAACAAACTGTGAATGTTCTTGTAAATTTCTGCAGAAGCCCTAAAAATGGTCATATATTCAGACTTTTTACTTTCACTGTTTTCCCGAGATAACAAAATAATTTTGTTACCTTGAGATCTCGAGAAAATGTTCACGAGATCTTGGGAAAACAGTAAAAATAAATAGTATGAATACCTGACCTTTTTATGGCTTCTGTAAATTTCCTCATTTTTCTTGGGACATTTTTTTCTTGAAAACTTACAATTCTTTTTTCACTCACAAATTAAGCTAGGTTCACACTATAGCATTTGGATGGACTTCTACAGATGTTTCAGAGAAATTAGTCCAAGCGGTGAAATTACATTCATAATTAGTTTTTTTTTAATCCAGCGCACACCAACTTTTAGGAACATTTACAAACTTTTACAAACTTTTTCTAGCATTTACCAGCATTGCAGTCAGTGTTGGAAAACTTTTGCCAACTTAGGCTAGTGTATGTGTAGCTGTTGCCAACTTAGGTTTACTTAAGTAAACAAATACTCAGCACAGATCAGCTGACATCACCGTCAGGCAATGCTCATATAAAGATCAGTGTTTGTGGAGGCTTCCTAGCATTTTGGAAATGCTTTTTTGGATGGATTCACATTACAACATTTGGACCAACTTTTACTGACGTTTTGGCAAACATCTGGCTCTGCTGGCAAAAGTTGATAAAAGTTAATGATATTTGGTGTTTGTTGGCAAATGCTGGCGAAAGTTGTGTTCCTTGAAGTTTTTCAGTATGCTGAAAATTTGCCAACATTTGGAAATAAACATTGATAAAAGTTGTGCTCAGTATGTGTTATGATTTCCTGCCTTTCAAAGGCAGGAGAGACAAAAACCCAAATGCAGGAGGATGTTGTGTGTATTTATTGCACAAAACATGATGTAACAGTCCAAACATACAAACTAGTGACCACAGAACACGAGGAAGCACTGGGGAAGACACAGGATGCTCCTTAGCTCACAAGTGAGTACATCTAGAGAGGACCCAAGGCACTTCAGGCGAAACTGACAGCAGGGGGAGGCAAACTAGAAACCCAGAGCGCCTCCAGACGTAACTGGAGAGCAGAGGGGAACAAAAGTACTCACTGAGCCAGGAACAGAGCCGTCCGTGACAAATAATCCCAAGTGCAGGTCCAACGACAGAACAGAAGACAACCAGTGGATAATACAGAACACAATGCAGATGATGAAGCAGTACATCTAGCAGTGCAATAATCCGGCAACTCACAACAGCGAACACAGGGCTTACATAATGCAAGTAATAATGATCTGAGTGATTGCCGGTGTGTGTAGAGAGAGTGAGTGCATAGGAATGTATAGGTGTGTGTTGAGTGAAGACAGGTGCGTGTGTGGATGTGTGCATGCGCATTTGAATGTGCATGGGAATGAGTGGGTTTGTGTAGTGAGTGAGTGCAGAAGTGTGAACGTGAACATGCATGTGTGTGTCTGTGCATGCGAGAAAGAACAGAGAAATAAACACAAACGATAATGACAAACAGTTGGCAGGAGCTGGCAGGAGAGGGAGGCATGGCTGTCAGCTGTCAGGGAGCTGAGCAAACCTCAGAGGCTCCCAGAGAGCTACCTGATGCCAAATAAGAAACCAAAATACACTGGAGACAACACAGCCACCGTGCCATGGAGCTGGGTTGGAAAAGGTCCAACCCAGTCCATGATAGTTTGTAAAAGTTCCAGAACGCTGGGCTAAGTTATGCAGAGTTCGCCTAAGTCGGTCTAAGTTAAGTTTCATTGGCAAACGTTGACTGAAATGCTGGTGGAAGCAGATGTTTTTAGACTGAAACTCACTTCAGACATACACGGACGAAAGAAGGAGAGAAGGGGGAGTTTAAAAAAAATAGACATATGTACTCATGAGCCATTTATACTGTAACAGCCTGAACCTAACCTTAATTGTTTGAGTGTGTGCTTTAGAACAAATCCTTTCCCAGTCTTCTAAGGAGATTTCTGACCCCAAGTCATCACTCCAGACCTTTCTTTTAAACTCTGAGTTTTCTGTTGTGTTTTCCATTAATAAATTATAAAACTCTGATATAACTCCTTTACTAAAGCAGTCCTTAGACATATATTCTTCTAGAGTATATTTGGCAGGTTTATTTGTAGAGTTATTCATATTTGTGCTAATGAAATTCCTGACCTGGAGATATTTAAAGAAATATTTATTATCTAAACTGAATTTATGTTTAAATTTGCCTTATATAGATCCTGAATTTTTTCCAACCCCCTCTGCCCATGATTTAAATATTGCATCTTGTCTCCCTGGAGTGAAATGTTGGTTTCCCCAGATAGGACTGTACTGAGAGAATGTTCTAGGTTCATTGATGTATCTCTTCACTTCAAACCACACTTTAATCATATTTTTAACAATCAGATTTTTTTTTCTTAATTAGATTGTGTGATGTGCCCGAGTATACTGTAGATACTGAGGCAGAGGCAGGTTTAAGCCTTCAGATCCCATTTCTTTCCATTGCGGAACCTCTTTCGTTGCAAAATAAAACTTCATAGACCTCAACTGTACTGCCCAGTAGTACCCAGGGGCGAAAATCCCATTTCACTGTTGGGGGGTGGACAATAAACAGGAAAATTTGAGAGTTTAATTTTTGAGGGGGCATAATTTTTTTTTTGATGTGTTGTCTGATACTTTCTCAAATGTCATATAATATTATTAGATAATTATGTCATTGTTCCTTATTAGTCCATATCCTACATGTCTACAGGTTTTTACACGATCAACCAGCAATACCAAAAGTTGTATTGGGTGGTCGGTGTCAATTACACCATATATGATCAAACAAAATGTATTTGCTCACCATGAACACTGGTCTGATCCCCACCACAGCAGCTTTACAAGAATTTAAAGCTCAAAAATAAGTTCTAAAACTAGAAGAAATACCTTAATGAAAAACTAAACTACATCAAACTATTCTTCAAAAATATGTCTTTATTAACAAGCAACAACAAAACAAAATCTCAAAACTAGAAAAGCACTCGGAGAGCGCAGACCTCCGCCAAGCGCCACAGTTCCCCCATACAGTGGTTGTGTGTACGTTTTCAGATTCCTTGACCATGAAAACATATGACTAGCAATTGGATTCACAATGATAGGATTAGTGGTTCAGTAGTAAAAGTATTACCTCCTTGGCGGAGGTAATAAACTCAAGTGTTGCTGTTGTGTCCATCTCCAAACTCCCAGGCTGCGGGCGTTGCAATTCATCGCACAACCGCGTACAACCCACAGGCCAATGGGTTATGCGAGCATTTTCATAGATCACTGAAAGCAGCACTCAGGGGTTCATCGACGGATGCAAATTGGGTAGACAGGTTGCCGTGGGTTTTATTGGAGTTGTGCTCCGCGGCAAAAGAGGATTTGGAAGCTTCCCCAGCAGAGAACTTGTTTTTGCGCAGCCCCTATGGCTGCCCGGGGAATTTCTGCCAAATAATCCCGTGCCGGACAGCTGCCCGTCTCAGCTTTTGCAGCGTAGCGCAAACACAGGCACGCTGCCGGGCCCTGCCCACCACAGTTTTCCGCGTTCTTTTGTGCCTAAAACTTTGAAGAACATGGAGTTCGTGTTCGTCAGACACGACGACCAGCGCCCTCCATTGCGCCTGCACACATGTTGAAAATGGCCCTATCTCACAATGTTAAAGAATCATTTAAAAAATTCCTGGATCCAGACGGTGATCCGGATCATCCCCAAAATTTAATCAGTTCTTCCTTGTACCATTTCCAACAATGCCTGAAAGTTTCATCGAAATCCGTCCAAAACTTTTTGAGTTATCTTGCTAACCAACAGACAGACAAACAGACAGACAGACAGACAGACAGACAAACCCCGGCAAAAACATAACCTCCTGGCCTGCGGCCTGGCGGAGGTAACAAAGCAACAACAAAACAAAATTTTAAGACATATTGTCTTAAAACTAGAGCTGTCAAACAACATTTTTCAATCTGATTAATCATAGTGATACTGTGGATTAATTTACAGTAATCATGATTAATACCCATCCATTATGGATGGGTATTAATCACCACAGCACCACACCGTTCCCTGGGGGCCCCCCAGGGAACGGTGCTGGCTCCCTTCCTGTTCACTCTTTATACTGCGGACTTCTCACACAACACAACACACTGCCATCTACAGAAGTTCTCTGATGACTCTGCGATCGTTGGCCTCATCTCCAATGGAGATGAAGCTGAGTACAGAGGGCTTATCCAGGACTTCGTGGACTGGTGCCATCGGAACTGCCTCCAGATCAACGCGAGGAAAACTAAGGAGCTGGTGGTGGACTGCCGCAGGCATGGGCAGCCCCTCACAGTACCAGTAAATATACAGGGAACAGACATCGAGATGGTGACATCCTATAAGTACCTGGGTATTCATCTGAACAATAAACTAGACTGGTCACACAATACTGATGCACTCTACAAGAAGGGACAGCGCAGGCTGTTCCTGCTGAGGAGACTCAGGTCTTTTGGTGTACAAGGGGCGCTGCTGAAGTCATTCTATGACACGGTGGTGGCATCAGCCATCACTTTTGGAGTGGTCTGCTGGGGCAGTGGCATTACTGCAGCCGATAGGAAGAGACTGAACAAACTGATTAAGAAAGCTAGCTCTGTCCTGGGGCAGCGCCTTGATCCGATGGAGGAGATAGGAGAGAGAAGGACGGTGGCTAAACTGTCATCTCTGCTGGAGTCCGAGTTCCACCCTATGCAGGACATACTGAATGCACTGAGGAGCTCATTTAGCAGCAGACTACATCATCCCAGGTGCACAACCGAGAGGTTTCGTAGGTCCTTCCTACCAACGGCTGTCAGACTGTACAACCTAAGCAGGGCTGCTCGCAGAGATAGCAAAAAAGACGTAACAAACTAATAGTTTTTTGAATGCAGAAGATGCAATAGACTTACACAGTGGTCCTCTCCGGCATACAACTAGGAGCATGCCGGTCGCTATGGAGGGTGAGAGTGTGTATGGGCACATAATCATACCATGCAGGATAGCTGGGTAGACGGTTATGCTGTTTCATTCCATCTAGCGGCAATGCTCTGCACTGTGTGTGTTTATATATTTGCATATTTGTTCCGTCTAGCTGCAATGCTCCGTACTGTGGGTGTTTATATATTTATATATCTACATGTTATTCCATCTAGCTACATTGCTCCGCACTGTGTGTGTTTATATACTTGCATATTTATTCCACCTAGCTGCAATGCTCCGTACTGTGGGTGTTTATATATTTACATATTTATTCCATCTAGCTACAATGCTCTGCACTGTGTGTTCATATATTCATATATTATTCCATCCAGCTACAATGCTCTGCACTGTGTGTCTGTGTGTGTGTGTATATATATATATTTTATAGTAATACGTACATATGTTTATTAGCTGCTCTTGCTTGCTTGTTTTTTTTTCTTGCCTTCTGATTGTTGCTCTGAGTGTTGCTATCCCTGTGCTGTTGCAATCCTGGAATTTCCCCGTTGTGGGACTAATAAAGGCTTATCTTATCTTATCTTATCTTATCTTATTACTTATGTTTCTTTTTGTGGAGGCAAAAAGACTCATGACTGAAGAAATGAACAAATATAGACAAAAATGCATCAAAATTAAAAAAAAAATAAGCAAAGAAAACAAACACAATTGGCAGCAAAATCTGGAAAAAATTAACAAAAATACACAAACTTTATGGGCAACAGTGTATTTGAACCACTTTTCTACAGCAAAAAATGCTGAAAGTATTATTCTATCATACAGAATGTATTTGATATGATCTGAGCGCCGATCTCATCCGCGCTTGGGTCATATGTCATCCTTTTCAGGCTTTGACAGCAGGGTTTTCCTCTCTGGCTCCCCGGGCTCTTATTGTGACAGCGCCCGTTGGAGGTTCCTGCTGTCAAGGCCAAACAGCTGTGCTGCATTCGGGGTCATTAGTGTCCGGCATTAAAAGCGGGCGTTGAATGCAGCCCGATGCAGCAGTCTCTGTTAATCTCCCGACGGAACTCCACATCGTCTGACGCATCGGGCGTTCCCCGGCTCAGACGCTGTCTATTCGTCGTCTTGAGTGTAAGTTTACCCTGTTATAATCCTGCCTTCATTATCGTGTGTTTTAGCCCACCGAGGCTCATTCCTTTGTTACTTTATGTTATCCTCTGTTCCCTTGCCCTTAATAATAAACATCTTTGCAAACTCACCGGTGACTTGTGGCGTCTTCTGGTGGCTCGCGAGGGCCACCGTGACAGTAGACTGCTGCCAGGACGCTTAAATAGAGATGCCACACCAAGACGCCGTTCCCAGTGAGTTTTGCAGTTGGATTGCTCCTTCCTGTCTGCGTACCATGCTGGAAGCATGCCGTCACGGAGGGTCCGCGCTCAGAGTCGGAGCGACGAGCCGGCGGACGCCCTCGAGTGCGTCGATGAAATCCTCATCGCCGCCTCCCTCCTCGACTTCCACAGTGACGTGCACCGGTACCTGGACCAAGCTGAGGACATTCTTAATCATCTCCCCCGCTTCGCTAATCACCCCGAAGTCAGCGTGAGGAGAGATGACATTGCCGCGCAGCGCAAGATTCTCTGTGGGCTGAAGGGAAATCCCAGCAGGAAGCCGAAGAGGAGGCGTCCTCGCTCCTCACGTCCGGATCCCATTCCTGTCGCCATTCCAGTCCAGGAGTTCGCTCCGCCCAGGGGTGATCCCCACCGGAGAGTGTTGTGATTCGGGAATCCCCCGGAGAAGCTCCAACTCACAGCTGCTTCCATCTGGGACCGAGTGGCGGCAGCTCGTTCCACTGTTCATCCCTCTCTCATCATGAAGCATGTGGCGGCGGCAGTCAGACTGGTGGAGAGGAACCCCGAGTTAAGTGACTTCCCTGAGTTCGCTGACCTCCTCGCCTCTGTCTCCGTACAGGAGCGGCGATTCCCAGACCTCACCTTCGCCTTGCCCTCTGGCAGAAACCGTCGTCACATCTACAATCAGCCTCAGCTTGAACCCCGTCCGTATCCAGTTCCGGGTCGCCGCAGAGGCTCTACCTCCCACACAGATGTCACTCCCGTGCCTCATCAGAGGGGAATCCCCGCAGCCTCTGCCCCTGGGCCATCTTCTCCCGCTGTCCCATCAGCGCTCTGTGCCCGGCTCGTTTTGGCTGTCACCCCCTCCTCCTCGACGCCTTTCCCAGCTGCTGTGTGTGCCTGGAGTCCTGTTTCGGCAAACCCCGTCCCGGAACCTTCGCGAGCGGCTCCCCCTCGTCCTCCCAGGGGGCCCTCTGTCACCATCCGGCGGGGAAAGGGAGGAGCAATGTTCGCTACAGCAGGCACCATCCTGCCTCCAGGAGACAGGCAAGTCCAAGTTCACTTATATCCTCATTATTGTGATTTGCCCTGTCTGACTCCTGGGGGTGGACTTCGGGGCTTGCAGTCTCCCGAGCTCCCACCACCTGCTGTAGCTTTAATTGTTAATCCCGCTTCCTCTGTGTCTCCCTCCACTGAGCGGTCCTCGACGCCAGGCCAACGTCGCCGGATGAGGAGGGGGCCTGTGGTTCTGGAGAGCCTGGTTCCGGTCCCGCAGCCACGTCGTGAGCGGAGGAGAAGAGCGGACTGCCGCGTGGAACCTGCGCCGACGAAGAAGCGTCTCCGGGTCTCCACGGACGAGCGGTTCGGTCCAGCGGGTCGAGGGTCTCCTGCCACCACACCTTTTGGGTCGTCGGCATGGACGTCGGTGCTGGAGGATCCTTAGGCTGCGGACACCATCATGCCAGCTGCGGAGCCCGATGTAGCTGAGTGGGAGCCTGATGACGACCTCCTGCCGTCTGAGCCCGGATCATTGGAGTCTTGGACGGCGTCGGAATCTGAGATCAGGCAAGTGGTCTGTGTTGTCTTTCTCTTTTCCATTTTAGAGCATTTTTGCCTGTCTCTTGGGGAGGCAAGCCGGGTGCAGCCGCCCGCTGCATCCGAGCTTGTCTCGCCGAGTTCTGGCGCTGCCGGTGATCCTGATCCCGGTTCTTTTCTCTCTCCCGAGCCTTTTCCCAGGGTCGCCGGCACAGAGCTGATTTTGTCCGCTGTGCCAGAGGTTCCGGGTTCGGGGTTGGAGGTCTGTACTGGTGCGGCGCCAACCCAGTCGGTGTCCGACGCGGGTGCAGCCGTGACCCAATCAGGGTCCATCGCGGGTGCAACCGTGACCCAATCGAGGTCCGACGAGGGTGCAGCACCAGCAGAATTGAAGGTCGGTGAGGGAGCTGCAGATCCCCTGCCACCGGACACTGGACTGGCTCATCTTCTTCCTCATCTTTATCATCATCTTCATCATCCTCGTCCTCCAGATGATCACAGCTCATCTCCACCTGGGGCCGTTGGTGTTCCGAACACTCCGCCCAGCTCTCCTTCGTCTTCCCCCTCTCCACGGAGGCCGTCCTCTACTTCCCCCCTACGGTCCTGGTGGCTGTGTGATGCGGGTTGGCCGCCTGGCGAGCTGTTTCGCCGCTTCAGGGTTCTGGGGCGGCCACCTGACGGTCTTTTCTACCTTTTCGGTGATCGGGCCTGGGACCGGGGTAGGCCACCCGAACGCCCTCTTTTTCCCCTATCAGCCATTTGGACATTGGAAGCAGGAAGACCACCAGAACTGTGTGTGTATTATTGGGCTCTGCTTGCCGTCATCCCAGGTTATTTCGTATTTCCTCTAGATATTAAGGTCACTTTTGGTGTGTTGTCATGTGCCTTATTTTGATTGATGGATTACCACTGTTTAGCGTGTCGTTTTTTTCCTCTCCCCTCTCCTGTCTGAGGGATGATTTGTATCGGCCGCATTATGGCTTATGGGCCTGGGTGTTTTAGTTATAGGCCTCCTTCTGTTGTTGCATCTTTTTTGGTCTTGTCTATGTATCATCCACACTTTATAGAGGGTTGGGGTTTTTTTTTCTCTCTACCTTACTCTGTAATTGCTTCGTTTGCTCCCTGTCATCGTCATGGTTTTTTTTTTGTCTTTTCTGGTTCGCTCCCTCCTGGCCTGCGCCCCTTCCGCCTACCCACAGGGGGGGGGGGGGCTTGGGTGTCATTGGGCGTTCTGAGCCCGCCCTCGAGGGGGAGGTACTGATATGATCCGAGCGCCGATCTCGTCCGCGCTCGGGTCATATGTCATCCTTTTCAGGCTTTGACAGCAGGGTTTTCCTCTCTGGCTCCCCAGGCTCTTATTGTGACAGCGCCCAGTGGAGCTTCCTGCTGTCAAGGCCAAACAGCTGTGCTGCATTCGGGGTCATTAGTGTCCGGCGTTAAAAGCGGGCACTGAATGCACCCCGATGCAGCAGTCTCTGTTAATCTCCCGACAGAACGCCACATCGTCTGACGCATCGAGCGTTCCCCAGCTCAGACGCTGTCTATTCGTTGTCTTGAGTGTAAGTTTACCCTGTTATAATCCTACCTTCATTATCGTGTGTTTTAGCCCACCGAGGCTCATTCCTTTGCTACTTTATGTTATCCTCTGTTCCCTTGCCCTTAATAATAAACATCTTTGCAAACTCACCGGTGACTTGTGGCGTCTTCTGGTGGCTCGCGAGGGCCACCGTGACAGTATTATTTACAATATAAACAGAAATGTCCCACTCCTTTTTTTATCCTGATGATTTTTCTTCATCACTGATGCCAGATTAGAAAACAGTTTGTGTCTACAATGAGGAAATGTGCACTTAAACACATCGTCCTAACTATCTAAAGGGTCATCTATGCATTTTTATTACATTTGCAACATTTTACTTACTTATTTGGCTGTTTTTCATAGTACCAATTGTACAAGAAATGGGTGAAGTATCTTGAAGTAAATGCACTCTTTGGCTCCTAACAGAGGGGGGAATTATTTTGCACACTCTTTGGATCACCATGTCACAACAAACTGATCTCCATGTCTCTATAAACAAAAGAACCAAATGTTTTTCTTCTGGTGTCACTGGATCCAATAAACTCCTGGTAGATCATTTTTATGTCCAGTTTGTCCAGTCTCTCCTTATGGACATTACAGACAACCACATTGTTCAGTCTGTCTTGGACCATAGCAGCCCGAAGCCAACTCTTAAGTCTGCGCAGTGCACTAAAACTCCTCTCAACTTCACATGAAGACACTGGCACTACCAACAAGATTCTGATGAGTACCTCCACTTGATCGAACAACCCCCTCACCTCCACTAGCAGCACCCTGAGCTTTCAATGCACTTACTTACTCCTAACCGCTCTCTGCCTCTCTGTCAGTGTGTGTGTAAGGAGCCGCAGCAGCCCTGCCCGCGGGGGAGAAACAGATTGGACTAAATCACTGTAAGGATGGGGAGTTCTAATCTTTCAATAGTTATAAATGTCAAACAATGTGTTTTTAAGTCGCACCACTTGCATTGTGCCTTCAAGGAACATTACTATGCTGTTCAAATAAAACATGTTTGTGTTTACAATGGGATTTTTTTGGGGGTGGGACAGCTTTATGGAAGTAGGGACATGAGCCCTGCGTCCCCCCTGGGGATTTACGCCCCTTGTAGTACCAGATCATATTTGGGCATTTTAGATCACCTTTATTATGAGATAAGTATAACAGAGACAATTGGATTCTAGCCCTTTTTTTTTTTTTTGCTGTAAGAATTCTGTAAATATAATCACCTGTCATTTTATTTATACAGTGATACACTAAATAGTTTTTTAATTCCATCCACATTCACATTTTAATACTGTTGCAGTCTATAGGTAGGCATTATTGTATTATTATTTTAGAGAAATGAATGAATAAATGAATGAATGAATGAACAGGGGGAAAGGGTACGCAGAAGTACAGTAACTACATAGGAATATAAAAGGAAAATAAATACTGAAACGTATGCCCAAGGGAGATGTGTACACCCCAAAAGCAGGTCCAGAATGGCAGGAAGCCTCCACAAACGGTGATCTTTATATGAGCGTCGCCTGACGCTGATGTCAGCTGACCTGCACTGAGTATTTTTTTGCTTAAGTTAATCTAAGATGGCAACAGCTACACATACGCTAGCCTAAGTTGGCAAAAGTTGCCAACGCTGAATGTAACTCTGGCAAATGCTAGCAAAAGTTTGTAAAAGTTGGTGTGTGCTGCATTAAAAAAAACCTGCTCACAAATGTAATTTCATAAACGTTTGGACTAATTTCTCTGATTTTTCAAAACATCTGTAAAAGTTGGTCCCAACGCTATAGTGTAAACCCAGCTTTTACTTGGGCCGACTTAGGTAAACTCTGCATAACTTAGCCCAGCGCTCAGGAACTTTTACAAACTGAGCACAAGTTTCACCAATGTGTATTTAGAAATGTCAGCAAATTTTCAGCATGCTGAAAATTTTCAAAGAACATAACTTTCGCCAGCAAACACCAACTATCATTAACTTTTGCCAGCAGAGTGACCTTTGCCAAAACGCCAGTAAAAGTTGGTCCAAACGTTGTAGTGTGAATCCACCTTTAGTGATTTAGTTATTTTTGTTGTTGTTTTTGCTTTTAATATGGTGACTTTTCCTGTTAATTTTACATTAGTTCTTGTAAATCTAACATTTTTCAGTTAAATTTGAAATTTTTTCTCCTTTTTGTGAGCAGACCTCTAGTACTACACACCTGCTTGGATTCTATCAGGGATTAAAGCATAAAATTATGAAATGGTGACAGTTATATCCATTATCACATGTGAACTTTTAGCTCTATAATCTACAAACACAATCCAAACAATTACAGTTAGCGGCTTACCTGTCTAGTTTAGTTGAAAGCTGCCTTCGATGGTCACATGCTGGGGAGGGTACTAGTTCTTTGAAAGTTTTTTTCCTCGGGTTTGAAAAAAGTGCATGTGGCACAGATGGTACATAAGCATATATTAGAGCCCACTCACACTCTAATATCTGTACAATACTGAACAACATTTGACCTCCAAAGTCTGGAACTTAGTGTGATTGCTTCCAACTGTTATGGAACAATTGCCCAGTTTAGACTGGTCAACCATGGAAGATCAAATGCTTGCACCCTCCTGCTGCTCTCACTGCATGCACACCCAGCTTGAATATGGATGAATATCATCGATCTGACTGTTTCTCTCCACAAACATTTGACATCAAAGGTGACAAGTCAGTACAGTTCAGAGTTTGGGCTTTTCTTGTTGTGGACATGTGTATAAATGGACAGAACCAGCTGTATAAAATCTCTAAGAATGATGAGGTGTTTGAATAAATTTCTTACTCTGTACTGGAGTGGTTTGGGGGTGTGGGTCAGCAGCCACTCTACAGTGTGAGTGAGGAGACCGGGAGGATGGGGTTGCCTTCAGGATGGCATGGACCAAGTGGCATCTCTATTAGGGAGTGATGCTAAGGATTTGCTGCCCCTTGGAAACTGAGTGTTTTTCTAATCACACACCATATAGGAAATGGATACCAGTTAATTTGAATTAATTCATTAATTGGAGTCATTGAGCTGGATGTTTCGGCCATATTTGGAGTGGTGGTGCTTCTTGGAACATTGTAAAATCACTTTTGTCTTTATTTTGATAGGAGCAATGTATGATATTTGTACTTCAATTTTGAAAAGTGATATTCCATCCATCCATCCAGCCTTTTATCTGGGACAGGGTCAGCAGTCTAAGCAGAGATGCCCAGACCTCCCTCGCCCCATTCACCACCTCCAGCTCTTTTGAGAGGGATATAGAGGCTGAGAGACTTCCTCGTCCTTGACCTTCCTATGAACCAATTGCATCAGGAGTCTGTTGCTGAGGAGATTAATATCATACAACAATGACAAACCGCAGGAGGAAAGAGGGTCGGGCTTCCTATATGCAACACCAATCTGAAGCTGTCTGGCAGTTTTGACTGCACAGCTGGAGGTTTGATCCTAGCATGCATCTATAAAGCAGAATCACTGTCAGTCTTGTGACACATTTCAATGCTCATTTTCCTGCTGGGGCAACAAAGAAGGTCAGTGTTGACTCTCATTTTTTGCCTCCACATTTTTATGGAGACTCAGTGGGAGATGAGAGATGTGTGTTCTCTGCATGTCTTTGAGGCATCATCACAGTGAACTGTGGCATCATATCTTAGATCCGGGGAGTGCTGTAAGTGCTGCACCGTTGTCTTATTACAGACAGCAGGTGCAGATGGTTAAAGGCAGGTGCTCTGTGAAAAAAAGGAAAACAAGAAGAAGGAGGAGGGGGTAAAAGAACAAGCACCTGGTCTCTCTGTTGTAACAGTCTGGGCCTGCTCTCACTATGATTAGCTTTGTTTCTCCAACAGAGCGCAGCGAGGAACAAGACCTACAACTTCATTAGGGTAGAGCACAGCACCCCCTTCTTTTGCCTTTGTCCTACACTTGACTGCACAAAGTTAGGATAGGGTGTCTCTGAAGATCAGCCTTTTATTATGAGCCACAGTTCTGTCGCCAGCATGGCAGCTCTGCTCAAGAAAAGAGCTAATCTTTTGCATCTTTACTGAGTCACAGCGAGCAAGCACTAAAAGAGCCCTTTTTCTGATTTTACAGAGACCAATACAGAAGGAGAGAGAAAAAAGGCTGACCTGACAAGCAGCAATAAGCTCACACACTCCTACAGGAGTTTGGCTGAGATTCAGTGTGGCCCTCTGACCTCCTCCTAACTTTGTTGTGTGAGGAACATGTGCAGGTTGATGTGAATCTTGCAAACATTCATAGTCACCAAAACTCTGCTTACAACACTGGATTTTCCAGAAACTGTGATGTATCTTCATGGACCAACAGAGTAAACGAGTGTTGTGTGTTTTGTATTGTCAGGGCTCATATGCCCACAGATTGCTTTATTCATGGCCTCAGTTCATCTACCAGCCAACCATTTAATAATTGAAGGAATTATCAGGCCAGCGGATCCAAAGCCCCTCAGAAATGTGTCATGCCCCTGAGCAAAGCCTGCAGAAAAGGAAAAAAAGAGAGGGGGGGGGCTCCTAATTCAGTGCTGCATGTGTACAACTCTGCACAACAAAACCTTGTAATGTTCCACCTACATGCACACATGGAAAGTTAAAAACACAGCGGTTGATGATGCCACAAATGGTAAGCTTTGACTGGCAGAATATCAATACCTCATAACAGCAGGAGCCCATGCATGTCAGATAAATTTATGATTCCCTCCAAATACTGCTCTCCTTTTTTTCCCCCCACCCTCTGCATCAGAATGGGTGTTTTTGATGTAGCTAGATTTCACCATGCAGTTTGGCGAGTGTCCCTCATACAAAGAATGTGACTGACGCAACATTAATCTCCAAACAAAGACACTGGCACAACTACGCCGCACAATTTCAGGCCTATGAGGTGGCAACGTCAGTCTCAATTTCTCAGTGCTCCTTCACAAGCTGCTCCACTTTCTCCAAATTCTCATTTAGATCAAACAAAACACCCCAGAAAGGAGGTGAAATGGTACCGTTTAAATCCGTAACACACATGCACACAGGGGACCTCCTTCTCATTTTCTAAACAGAGTCATGGCAAGAACTTTTAAATTTACCATAATAAGGTGTGACCTACATGGGAGGGAGCCAAAGCCTGAACTCCAGCTCCCAGCGAGATTCCTGCCTACTGAGTATTCCAAAACGTAATGGGCTTCTCAGCTAAAGACATAATTCTCTCATGGCTGACACACAACACTTCCCAGAGCATAGGTTAGAATACATACCGCATCCTTCAAGGCGAAAAGCATGCAATATTTATTTTACTGAAACTCTGTTTGCTACATTAAAAATACGTTTCCAACACCAGCCAGGGGTTGTAACATAATATAATCTCTCTGACACTGACATATGAAATGCACTCCTTAGCTGGCATTCATGAATAATGGCAGCAGTTTGGAGAAGAACAACACCGAGGTTTATTTTCATATCAGATGTGGCGCTGCAAAACAGCCATCCTGCTGTTTGCATTTACTTGAGACACCTGGAGATGCATCGTTCATATGAGCCCATCATACTGGACGGCTGTATTCACGTCAGGATAGTCCGGGAGTCTCGGTTTGACTTGGCAGCGAATGGCGAGAATTTTCACACCTTCGTTTGGTTTGGTTTGCATTCACCCAGCACTTCACTCAAGCAGGCCAAACTGCTTGGACAACGACACACAGTTACAACAGCTGCTTGTTTGTGGCGCTGTAGCCGAAGTCACCACTGACCAGGAAGAAAAAATCTCGGCAAAGAAGAGAAATCCGGCTCATCGATTGGCCAAGGCTGGTGTTATGCCGAGAATTGCTCGCTTGCCAAGAATTGCATCCCATGCACCAAAACTATAAAATATAGATAGATAGATAGATAGATAGATAGATAGATAGAGTGAAATGGCATGCGGCAGGAAGGATTTCCTGTACCTGGCCGTTCGACAGCGAAGCTATAGTAGTCTACTGGAGAAAGGGCTCCGCTGTCTGTCCAGTGTGTGGTGGAGGGGGTGATCAGGATTGTCCATGATGGATCTTAGTATATTTAGTGTTCTCTTCTCCACCACAGTCTCAAAGGTCTCAGGCCTGAGATCAATGACAGAGCCAGCCCTCTTGATAATCTTGTCAAGTCTGTTGGTGTCACTGGCCCTGATATTGCTACCCCAACAGACAGCAGAAAAGAAGTTGGCGCTGGCAACAACGGTCTGGTAGAAAAGCTCCTGCATCCTGCTGCACACGTTGAAGGATCTCAGCTTCCTCAGGAAGTAGAGTCTGCTCATCCCCTTCTTGTGCACAGCATCAGTGTTGGATCTCCAGTCCAGCCCGTTGCTGATCCTGACACCCAGATATTTGTAGTCCTCAACCACCCCCACATCCTCCCCCCTAATCTGCAGTGGCTGAGAAGGCGTCCTCTTCTTCCTGAAGTCAATCACCATCTCTCTGGTCTTGCTGGCATTCAGCCTCAGGTGATTCTGCTCTGTCCACTCCACAAATCTGTCTACCAGTGCCCTGTACTCCCCCTCCTCTCCCCCTCTTATACACCCCACAACAGCTGAGTAATCAGAGAATTTCTGCAGGTGGCATGACTCAGTGTTGCACTGAAAGTCTAAGTCTAAAGTGTCTAAGATGAAGAGAAAAGGAGACAGCACAGTCCCCTGTGGAGCTCCCGTATCACTAACCACCACATCAGACAAGGCACTGCCCAGCCGGACAAACTGTGGCCTGCCTGTCAGGTAGTCAGTAATCCAGGAGATCACAGAGCTGTCAACCCCCATCACTCAAAGCTTCTCACCCAGCAGCAGTGGCTGGATGGTGTTAAAGGCACTGGAGAAATCAAAAAATGTGATTCTCACAGTGTCTCCTCCGCCATCCAGGTGCAGATGGGCTCGTTGCAGCAGATACATGACAGCGTCTTCAACTCCTAAATGGGGCTGATATGCAAACTGCAGAGGGTCCAGCCACGTCTTCACCTGTGGCCTCAGGTGGGCTAAGACCAGTCTCTCCAGGACGTTCATCGCATGAGATGTGAGGGCAACTGGTCGGTAGTCATTCAGGTCCGATGGAGATGACTTCTTGGGGACAGGAACCAGGCAGGACGTCTTCCACAGCACTGGTACTTTCTCCAGACTCAGGCTCAGGTTGTGCAGGTGTTTCAGTGCCGCAGCTAGCTGGTTAGCACAGGTCCTCAGGATCCTGGCGGAGATGCCATCAGGGCCTGAAGCCTTCTGCTGACAGAGTCTCTCCAGCTGATCTTAACCTCATCTGTAGTCACAGTGATGTGAGGGAGGAGCCTGGTGTCCCCCGAGGAGGAGGACAGAGGTGAGGGGGGAGATGGAGAGAGGTGCTGCACAGGAGAGGGGGTGAGGAGGGGTGTGTGGGGGTCTGGTTGTGTTGTTGGGGTGACAGACTGTGAGTTGAACCTATTAAAAAACAGATTCAGTTCATCAGCTCTCTCCTGGCTCCCAGATGTCTGCTTGACTCTCCCCTTGCACCCAGTTATTTGTTTCATTCCCATCCACACATCTTTAGCATTGTTTTGCCTGACTTTATTCTCCAACTTCCTCCTATAATTGTCCTTGCACCTCCTGAGCATCTCTCTCAGCTCATGCTGCACTCCCCTTAGCTTCTCCTTGTCTCTGGACCTAAAAGCTCTCTTCTTTTTGCTAAGAAGTGCTTTCAAGTCACTTGTGACCCATGGTCTGTTGTTAGAGAAGCAGTGTACAGTCTGAGCTGGCATGGTCGTGTCTCCACAGAATCTAATGTATTCTGTGATGCTGTCAGTCATACTGTCTATGTCCACCCCATGTGATTCACAGAGTATGCCCCAGTCTGTCGTCTCGAAGCAGTCCTGCAGTGCATCAGCAGCCTCCTGTGTCCACCTCCTCACAGTCCGTGTATAAGCAGGCTGCCTTTGCACAAGGAGAACGTACTTGGGTGACAATGTGATGGGTTAAAAATGGGGATTAATAGTATGTGACTGGTTAAAAATGGGGATTAATGGGTTAATTAAGAGCGCATCATACACGGGTTAAGAAGCAGATTACAAGTTAAAAAGTCAATTAAAAAGCTGATTGTAGACAATATATACAGTTAGGGATGAGAGTTAAAAAGATTAATGTTTCATTATTGTTCTTGCACATGATTGTCACTTTCAAAAACATCAGTACAGTATTATGGGGCTTGGAAGCTGTGTGCACTGTTTACGGTTTGTTGAGAGCTCGATGATTCACAAATTGATTGCTTTTGCCCGGAGAGGGAACTGTGTTGTGCGCTTGCGCAGAAGTGTCCAAGTTTGATGAGTCACAAATTGATTGCTTTTGCCCGGAGAGGGAACTGTGTTGTGCGCTTGCACAGATATGTCCATGCTTTTTGAATAAAGCAGAATGGAGCAAAGACGTAGACCGTGACTCTCTTCATTATTTCTTATTCAAAAGCACCACGTACCTCTCCCGAACTGTATAATGTTGCGCCCTCTGCTCCACAGTTCGGGAGAGGTACGTGATGCTTTTGAACATGAAATAATGAAGAGAGTCGCGGTCTACATCTTCACTCCATTCTGCTTTATTCAAAAAGAACATGGACACTTCTGCGCAAGCGCACAACACAGTTCCCTCTCCGGGCAAAAGCAATCAATTTGTGAATCATTGAGCTCTCAACAAACCGTAAACAGTGCACACAGCATCCAAGCCCCATAATACTGTACTGATGTTTTTGAATGTGACAATCATGTGCAAGAACAATAATGAAACATTAATCTTTTTAACTCTCATCCCTAACTGTATATATTGTCTACAATCAGCTTTTTAACTGACTTTTTAACCTGTAATCTGCTTCTTAACCCGTGTATGATGCACTCTTAATTAACTCATTAATCCCCATTTTTAACCAGTCACATACTATTAATCCCCATTTTTAACCTGTCACATACTCCCCCTCAAAATAGATGTTGTCCCCAACATCAGGACATGTGAAATGTATAATAATCACTGTCACAGTGAAAAATTCTCAAAGAGTGCATAGTCAACTAATTCAACAAAAAAAAGTTTACAGACTGGAACTCTTTTCATACATTCTGTTATGCAAGTATCAGATACTCATTGTCCAGTGTTTCTTGTGTATGCATTTTGTTACAGACTGGAACTCTTTTGATACATTCAGTTTTGAGTCCAAATAACACATATGACAGGCTGGAACTCTTTTGATACATTCAGTTTTGAGTCCAATGTAACTGCATCTACTCTACTTCAAGTATACAAAATGACCACCAACCCATTAACACTTACCACAAAGCTCTTGGAAGTAGAAAGGATGTACACTGTATACCCATGGCATGGTCGGTTCAGCGTAATAAGGCAATGTCTGTATGTTATAACATGCTGGTGTACCCAATGTATCATAAGTGAATACTTTCAGTTTTCTAGCGTTACGTCTAGGTCTCTGATTCACTTCCTCACCAGGATCACTATAGGTAGGAGAAGGAGGGTGTGGTGAAGGAAGGCTTACCTCCACAGGTAAGTCCTCTACCTGACCAATGTCGTCCTCTGGTGGCTGGTCAGCTGCTGCAGCTTCAAGCTGTGTCTCCTGCTGCACCTCTTCAGGTATGTTGTCCCCCTGCTGAGCTGGGTCTGCGGTCCTCTCAGGTGGTGGCGAATTGGGGCGAGCGCTCAAGTGAAGTGGCACTGGATAATACTCGTCCTCATCGTCGTCGTCCTCTTCTGAGTGAATCTCCGGTGTCTCCGCTGATCTGGTAGTGGCGTATTTCTTTAGACGAGGCTGCAAAGAAGTCTCCAAAGGCAAATGATCACATGGCAGAAGAAGACTGCGATGCAAAGTTCTAGATCTACCCTTGCCTCTCTCAGGTTTCAGTTCATAAATGGGACCACCCTGCCCAACCTGCCTTACCACAGCATGGATTGCGTCCCCCCAGTGATTTTGCAGCTTATCAGCTCTTCCACATGGTGAGTTGGTGTACGGGGCCGGCGGCCGTAGCGTCTACGTGCAAAGTGTGGTGGGAAGCACTGTCTGCCAGGGTAAGTGGGTCTGCGCCGTTGTTGCTGCTGGTCTCCTTTGGGGGCGCTCTCTCCCCCCTCCCTGCTGCTTTTGTCACGTCCAGGTTCGCCCTCTCCATCGCTCTGGTAGTTCTCTGGATAGTCTCCACGGGGAGGGCCTCTCTTCCTGGGGTAGCGCCTATAGCGGCTCCTGTCAGTGGCATACCTGCTTCCCTGGACTGCAGTGCCTCCTGGGCTGGTAACATTTGCCACCTCTGCTCCCTTTTCTCCCTCAGCTACATCAAACTCCACAGTTTCGCCATCTCCAATACTGCGAAGGTATTTCCTTGGGTTGTTCTTTTTGATGGCTGTCTGGTGTACAAAAATGTCTTCTTTTGTATCATTCCTATTGATGAAACCATATCCATTTCTGACATTGAACCATTTGACTGTACCCAAGACATTTGTTGCGATGACCTTCTTATTCCCTGCTGGAGCTGTGGCTGCCGGGCTGGATGGCTACTGCCTTTTGGGCTCTCTGCTTCCCTCCCTCTTGCAGCATTGTGCTCCCTATATGCTCTACAGCCTGCCTGAAAATGCTCACTACTCCCTTTACGAATACTACCACAGGTGTAGGGCTTACATTTGGCTTTGTGTGTGGGCCAGCGCTCTCCTTGACACTTTTTGGGGCAGCACACTTTTACACACTGAACAACATTTCGAACTCTGGTTTTCACCCTGTGTAGCACAGCTATAACAACGCTGGGACCTTTTTATGCCACTGGTCACACCATGTCCCGCTGGAGTGACCCCTTCTAGTTTAAAGAGTTACCTCTGACTGGTTTCACTGGCTTCGGTGCTTTACAGCATGCTCTAAAATGCTCGCTGCTCCCACAGCGAAAACAGTGCTGGCAAAACTCTTCACCTGTCTGAATGCAATAATAACACCTTGGTTGTGGGCGGGGCATGTGGTACCGCTGAGGGGCGAAGCGCGGCTGGAATTGTGCAGTGCCTGTCATCGGCGCCAGGCCTTGCTCTGGATAGTACTGCTGAAGAGCTGCTTGAGGCTGCTGTTGAGGAAAGTAGTGCTGAGCAGATGGGTCCAGCTGGTGTTGTGGGTATGGCATGAAAGTCGGCACTGGGGAGTGGTTTTCAGGTCCTCCGCTGGTGGTGGGTTGTGCTGTGGCTGAAGACTTCTGCATGGTTTCTCGGATTTGGGACACTTCAGCTCGCAAGTCCTTTAAAAATACCATCTCCGACCTCATCTCTTTAATCTCTGCCAGCAGATCAGGTCTTTTTTTCTGCAGGTGCAGGGGTGTCACTGGGCTGAACAGCATTCACGGCTGCCGCTCGCTGGGGGACAGCATGCCTCTTCTTGTCTTGTCTTTCCTTCTCATTAGCGCATGCAATATTCACCTTTTCCAATAAACCTTCATCAAGTGTTGTGGGCTGAAGAAGATACGGCTGCATGTCACTCTTAACACTGTCACTCTGCAAACCTGTTAGGATGGTGTGCATGAATAACTTTTGGACCAAGGCGGGGTCATATTTTAGACCCAACTCATCTTCCTGGGACGCGAAAAGAATCTTCTGGCGAAGGTCCATGGCTCTCAGAAGGAAGTTTTGAGGAGTCTCTTTACTGCTCTGAGCTTCTGAAGAAAGCTGCTTGTACAGTTCAGTAGCCCCTCTCTCCTGATAGTGAGACCTTAGGATCCTCCACAGGGCAGGAAGAGTCAGATTACCTTTGCCTTCTAGGTAACTTCTCAGCTGCAGGCCTGGTGTGATGGCGCGAATCACTGTGTCGATGATCTCATCTTCATGGTAGCCTTTACTGAGCCCACTTTCAATCTGCCTGGCCAAACTGGAAAATGTGAGCTTGTCTTTTTGTTCCGGCTCCCCTATTTAGCCTGATATCTTAAAGTCTTTACGCCACATGGAGTTATCTGCAGGCGCTGAAGCTCGCCTGTGCATTGGTGTGCTCTGTAGGCTCAGTTTATTATTCATCAGCTGATGCATAGCCTCTTCTTTGGCTTGAAGTGTGGCCCGTAAAGCATGTACTTCTCTCTGCAGGTCTTCTTTCTGTTTATCTTCACCCACTATCTCTAACTCTGGCACCTTTGCATTTTCAATCAAGTCCTTTATACTGAGCAAATGAGACATTCCCTCATCTTCTAGCTCAGCTAACTCAGCTCTTTCAACATAATTTGTGACAAATGTGATTAGCTGGCCTCGAGTTTTGTCTGCAAATTGCTCTTTTCCCATTCCAGATATTTGTAGTCCACTGCATACATTAAGCAGTTGTTCAACATTCAGTTTGTATAATGCACCTATAACTCCTAACTGAACTTCCTCCAAACATTCCATTTTCATCAGAATGTTTGGAGGAACATGGTGTAGCGGTGTCCTCTAGTGGTGATTGCGGCACTAGAATTACAACCTCTGCACGTGGTGTCGAAGCCACGGTGAATGTTGGCGATGCCTTACGTCTCCAGGGTTCATGGAAGGATATTCGGCTCGAGTTTCCACTTCGGCTGGCCGATTTTTCTCTCACCAAAATATCCCAAGCGGTGCTCCATAATGTTGCGCCCTCTGCTCCACAGTTTGGGAGAGGTACGTGGTGCTTTTGAACAAGAAATAATGAAGAGAGTCGCGGTCTACGTCTTCACTCCATTCTGCTTTATTCAAAAAGAGCATGGACACTTCTGCGCAAGCGCACAACACAGTTCCCTCTCCGGGCAAAAGCAATCAATTTGTGAATCATTGAGCTCTCAACAAACCGTAAACAGTGCACACAGCATCCAAGCCCCATAATACTGTACTGATGTTTTTGAATGTGACAATCATGTGCAAGAACAATAATGAAACATTAATCTTTTTAACTCTCATCCCTAACTGTATATATTGTCTACAATCAGCTTTTTAACTGACTTTTTAACCAGTAATCTGCTTCTTAACCCGTGTATGATGCGCTCTTAATTAACCCATTAATCCCCATTTTTAACCCGTCACAACAACATGATCATGCAGTGATGCCAATGGGGGGTAGAGCTGTGGCACTTTATGCATCTCTGATATTGGCATACAGTAAATCCAGTGTTTTGTTTTCTCTGGTGGGACAGTCAACAAACTGGTGAAAGTTTGGTGATGTTTTTCCCAATGAGACATGATTAAAATTACCTGTGATGGCCATAAATGCATCTGGGTGCTTCTCCACTAATCTGGCCGTAGTGGAGCTGATGACGTCACAGGCTACCGCTGTGTCAGCTGATGGAGGCACGTAGATGATAATTACCAAGGCACACTTCATTTCTTGTGGCATATAATAAGGTCTGATACTCACAGCCAGCCATTCAATGTCCGGGCTGCAGCACTTTTCCTTCACGTAAATATGTCCAGGATTACACCACCTTTCATTCACAGGAAGTGCCAATCCTCCTCCCCTCTTTTTCCTGCTACTTATCACATCTCTGTCCCCCCGTATAGTCTTGAAGCCAGGTATCGCTACGATAACATACGGGATCTGTGAGTGTAACCACGTCTCTGTGAAACACATGATACTACACTCACGATATTCCTTTTGCATCCTGACCAGCGCTGTAAACTCATCTGTTTTGTTTCTGAGCGATCGTACATTCCTGGTGATGACCATCGGTACAGCCGGCTTATGCTTCCTCCTCCTCCTCCTCACCTTAGTTCCAACATCTTTGCCTGCAGCGTCTCCTCTTTAGCTCGTCTGGGATGAGGGGCTTTGCTCTGGGCAGCAGCGCTGGCCTCCCGAGTGCAATCAGCTGGTCGCGTGTGTAAACAGTGCCCCCCCCCCCCGTTTGATCTCCATTCCCCGAGGAAGAGAAAAAACTAAGAGAAAGACAGGGCTAAAATAGAAAAAAACTTAGTCCAGTCTTAATCCGAATCTTCCTACTGAGCCCTGGTTAATAAGAGACACACTATGTACAGGAATAAGCAGATAGAAACACGACGACATGAGAGAGTTGCTGCTGGTATGGCCGCCCTGCCTCCGGTGCCATTAAAAGAGGACCAAAGGATCAAATATAACACTACAGCCAGGCTTGTAACCATTTGTGCATTTTTAGAAGTATCCATTTTACATTTTTAGAAGTAAAAATTATTACCCCTTCTAAATTATCTTTAAATTATGTCTATTCGATGATGGGATGCAATTCTCAGCCACCGAGCAACTCTCAGCATAACACTGTTCCTTTAAGTAAGGTGTTTATGCACCATAAACTATCCATTAATCCATCCATCTTCTTCCACTTAATCCTTTTCGGGTTGCGGGGGGCTGGAGCCTATCCCAGCATCTTTGGGCAAGAGGCAGGGTACACCCTGGACAGATCGCCAGTCCATCGCAGGGCCAACACAGAGAGACAGACAACCAGACAACAGTCATACCTAAGGACAATTTAGAATCCCCAGTTTTGATGCCAATTAACCTAATTTGCATGTTTTTGGCATGGGGGAGGAAACCGGAGAAATCCCATAGTAAACCCACGCAGACACGGGGAAGACATGCAAACTCCACACAGATCACTGTTGGTCGGAGGCTGGGATCAAACTAATAAAAATGAAAAGCTTCGCTGTCTGTATAAATCCCCCGTGCCGCCATCATGTTGCTAAACATTTTAAAAACATCGGTATTCTTGTGTGTAGCCACAAGCAGCTGAGAAATTTGGTTCTCAGACCAAATATCTATCAGAGCCTGCATCTCCTCCTCACTCGTCACTACTCCAAAAGACATTTTTTAAACTTTTCTCCTCGGTTTTCTCCGGTAAAAGTATTTCTTGGGTCCGTGCAGTTGACTTTATTGTTATTTTCTACCCAAAATGGAGGCTGAAGAATCAGGAGCTCTTCAGCTGAATCGGGATGTTGGATTCATACGTTTACCCACGGATTCCTACCATGGACGTGCTGCCAAGAAACACACATCAAGTTTTCTACAGGGACAACTTTTTCAGGTGAGTGGGAACTTCACCTGTCTGCATCTCACCCAGACGGTGAATTAATGTCTTTTCATGTATTTACATTGAGTTATAATGTAATCGAGCTGTGTGAAAAATTTGCCCGTTTGCATTTGATGTGAAGGCACCTTTACAGTAAACACCACTTTCTCTTCTCACTGTGTGTTGCTGCGGTTACACAAACGCAGAGGGGCACGTCCGCCCTTCAGTCCACTGGATACTCCACTTGCATTCACACTGCAAGCGAAGCACACCAGACTGCGTTTGCAAGTGAACTGAGACCCCCCCCTTTTCAGGGGGACCAGAGTTCACTTGTTTGGTGCTGCACCAGAGTTCCAGGCGCATTCAGACGGCGCCAAACGAACCAAACTATCCACGGAATACACACTTTGGTCCTTTAGTCCGGACCAAACAGTGGCCGTGTGAATGCGCCCTAATATGTATGTTTTAAAACACAAACACACACCAAAGGATGGAAGGAAGGAAGGAAAATGAAGAATTTGACTATTCCCTTATTGACAAAATAAAAAATGTATACTTCATATTGCAGTGAGATTTCATCATGTATCACAGAAGAGGGGGGAAAAGGTGTGATATTTTTACAGCAGGACTGCTGAACAGAATCTTTGGGTTAACGTGGCAGTCGCTCACTGTGCACCGGTGTTTGTGTGAAAGGGCAGCCTATTCTGTGTGGACTGGGGGCCTCGTTAAGGGTTGCAAGCCTGGGGAGAGCTCCCGTGGGCAGATCAGAAAGAGATAAAGGCCCATAAATACCATGTACACCAGGCCTCCAATGAAAGGAATAAAGTTCCTGATGTTTTGTGACCACTCTCTTTTGTTTATTGTAACATTGCTCTCGCCGGGTAACTGGTGAGATCTAGAAATATAGCAGCCCTGCAGAGCAGCAAGAAACAGGTTGGGGAAAATCACTTTTTTTTAAAAAAAAAGAAGACAGCAGCAGTTTATGAAATAGCATACAAATTACAGCGTAGTATGGTACGAGAAACGTAATTATAGTGCAAGTATATTGTATATAAACAGCAAGTGTGTAGTTAGTAGAGTGAAAAACCAAATAAGTATGTTGTAAAGACCCTGTAAGTGTGACATTGTGGGGAACCCACTCAGTAGTTTTCCCTCAGACTGAAGTGGCAGATCAAAGGTGGGGAGTGTGGGGAGTGATATGTTAATGCAGCACCCCGGGTAGCAGAGAAGTGTTAGTGCTGTGATATAAAAGAGAGTACCTGCAACCTGGGGGAAGTTTTTCTGATTCTGTTGAATGTGAGAGAGAGTGGAATAAAGCTTCATCTGCTCGGAAAAGTTCGGCCTGGTTATTCTCTCCACAACATGTTTTTAAAAACATTCTAACTTGGTTTGCCAAGTTGGTCAACCCTCTCGCTGACATGGGTAGAGGGCCTGACTTCAGTACAGGAGGTTGTTAGTTCAATCCCCTGTTTAAATACTATCAGTTAGGCACACTTGGCATTACTTAGCAGGATTTACTGGTGATGTATCAGTCCCATCCCCAGATTCCACTGGTGTGTCAGTCTCAGCAAGGGTGTTTGCTTTGAGCTACGAGAGGTTTTGAAGGTAGGCCTCCGCGTCAACCCTTTTGGTGACTCAGGTAAGACTGCTTCACTCCACTGTGGGAGGTTGCAAGTTTGATCCCAATAGATGTCACCAGTTGGGCTTCGCCTACTTCTGTCACACAATTAGACTGTAATATTGTCTGATCAAAGCAAAGAATAGAGCCGATTCACCTGTAAACTATGTACTTACAGTGTATTTACATTCAATTTACAACATACCAAAAGCAAAGTGAAAATTCGAGTCCCCCTACTCACACAAGTAATGCCTTGCAGAGGGGCAGGGTTGCCTTCATAACTTCTGCAGCTCCTTCACCTGCTGTGGAAATCCCAAAGTGCAGTAATGTTTAGGTGTGCAACATTACCCGGTGGGGCACGGAGCTGCTAGCTCACATTAGCACAACAGAGATCATGGGTGGATACAAAGTACAGACACACTGTCTCAGCTGCAGAGCTCTGGTCCATCTGTCTCTGGCAATCTCCTTTTCAATCTAGTTTACGCCCCATTGTTGATACTCTGGTGACAGCAGAAGATCTACGCTGATTGGCTGTCGTTACTAGCTCACTCAGATACATAATTGTGTGTATTTGCGTCTTTACATTGACTTTATATATAATCACTTTGCATTAGGATAAACTACTTACAATGTTTTCACTCTATTTACAGTGTAGTGTGTGCAACACAACAAATGTACACTGTGGAGCGTGTAAATGAAGAGGCGAATTTGACTCAGACGATTTATTACACATCTCACACAAGAAGCACAGACAGAATGACATCTCAGCAGAGACTCTTCTCTTAAATAGCATGGCATTCCTCTAGAAGCTTCTAGCACACAAAAGGTCACATTGCATTCACTTCCTTAATACCTCCCTGTATCTCACCAGGGAACCTCTGCTCTTTGTTCTTGTCTAAGATGTTACACAATTATGCTCTCCCCATGTGCCGCCATACGACCCCCCCGAGCATCTTGGATAGAACAAAAGAATAACAGTCCGTATGCTGTGATAGAACCATTAAACATCAATCCACATGCTGCTTGGGCTTCAGTCTTCTGCCGTATCTGCTGTAACCAGGATTCACCGCCTCCGCGGCGCTGTCATGCTGGGGGGGTTGACGTTTGGGGGGTAAAACTTTTTGTCTGTCCGTGTGGGTGCTCTGGGGAATCTTTTCTCTGGGGAGCTCCCCGTGGGGGTCTTCCACGCCGAGGGGCCCTCGCCAACAGCACTTGCTCGTCCGCCACCACGAAAGCGGGTTTGAGTCTGTCTATGCCAATCTTTTCCCTCCTACCCTCCAAATCTAGCAAAAAATGCTTGTCCCCTGTTTCCAGCACTCTGAACGGTCCATCATAGGGTGGGCGCAGTGGAGGGCGATGTGCGTCGTGTCTGACAAACACGAACTCCGCGTTTTTCAAAGTTTTAGGCACAAAAACGCGCGGAAAACTGTGGTGGGCAGGGCCCGGCAGCGTGCTTGTTTCTATGCTATGCTGCAACAGCTGAGACGGGGAGCTGCCCAGCACGGGATTATCTGGCAGAAACTCCCCGGGCAGCCGAAGTGGTTGCCTAAAAACGAGTTCAGTCGGGGAAGCTTCCAGATCCTCTTTAGGTGCAGAACGTAACCCCAATAAAACCCACGGTAGCTTGTCTACCCAATTTGCATCCGTCAGTGAAGCCCTGAGAGCCGCTTTCAATGATCTATGAAAACGTTCACATAACCCATTAGCCTGTGGATTGTACGCGGTTGTGCGGTGAATTGTGACACCCAGGCTGCGGGCCATTGTTGACCAGAGTTCGGAAACAAATTGAGGACCTCTGTCGGACGTAATGTCCGACGGGACTCCAAAACGCGCCACCCATGCTGTTAAAAACGCGCGCGCCACCTCCTCAGCTGTGGTTGCCGCCAGCGGAACCGCTTCCGGCCAGCGCGTGGTGCGGTCCACCATTGTCAGGAGGTGCGTGCACCCCTGTGATGGCGGAAGGGAGCCCACGAGGTCCACGTGAACATGGTCGAACCTCTTAGCCGGAATGTGAAACGGCTCCAAGGGAGCCTTCGTGTGTCTGTGTACTTTGGCTCGTTGGCACGCCACGCAGGCTGCCGCCCACTCTTTCACTTGTTTGCGAAGGCTCAGCCACACGAATTTCTCCCCTACCATTTTGACCAACGCGCGCACTCCCGGGTGTGCCAAAGAATGAATCGAGTCAAACACGCGACAGCGCCACACGGCTGGGACCACGGGACGTGGGCGCCCCGTGGAGACATCGCAGATTAGGGGGGGCATGCCGTCTTGCAGCACCCTGCTCGCCAGCCTTAACCCTGTTGGTCCAGAGTGGAGCGCGTGCACGTCCGCGTCACTAACCTGCTCCACGGCCATGGCTGTGTAATCTATCCCCACGCAGACCGGGGCCGCCACGGCGCGCGAGAGGCAGTCTGCCACTACATTCAGTTTACCCGACACATGCTGAATATCGGTAGTAAACTCTGAGATTGTGGCCAGCTGTCGCTGCTGCCGGCCCGACCACGGTTCTGAAACCTTGGCCATCGCGAATGTTAGCGGCTTGTGGTCAACAAGCGCGGTGAAACCGCGCCCTTCCAGCCAGAACTGGAAGTGGCGAATGGCCAGGTGGAGAGCCAGCAACTCCCTGTCGAACGCGCTGTATTTACGTTCACTGTCGCGCAAAGTCCTGCTGAAAAAGGCGAGCGGCTGCCAAGCCCCAGCTACGCGCTGCTCCACGACCGCCCCTATGGCCACATCTGAAGAGTCAGTAGTGAGCGCTATGCGGGCCGTTAGGTCTGGATGTGCCAGCAGTGCGGCGTTTGCCAGGGCTGCTTTGACTTCCGAGAACGCCCGCTCTCGCTCCGAGGTCCATTCGACCTTATCCGCGGGTTTTTGTTTTTTGAGCGTGGCGTACAGTGGTTGCATGAGCTGCGCTGCACGGGGAAGGAAACGGTTATAAAAGTTCACCATTCCCGAAAATTCTTGTAGCGCCCTGACCGTTTGCGGCGGGAGAAAATCTGCTACTGCGCGCACTTTGTCAGGCAGCGGGACCGCTCCTTCGGGAGAGACGCGGTGCCCCAAAAAATCAATCCCCGTCACCCCGAACTGACATTTTGCTGGGTTGATTATTAACCCATGCTCTTCCAACCTCCGGAAAACCATCGTGAGGTGGGTTTCGTGTTCGTCTTCGGACGCGCTGGCTACTAAGATATCGTCCAGGTAGACGAACACAAAAGGGAGATCGCGCAGCACTGCATCCATCATGCGTTGGAATGTCTGTGCAGCCCCTTTAAGCCCAAAAGGCATGCGCAAAAACTCGAATAAACCGAACGGAGTTATTACCGCTGTTTTGGGTATGTCCTCAGCGCGCACTGGGACTTGGTGGTAACCGCGGACCAGGTCTATTTTAGAAAAAACGCGCGCTCCTGCAAGGTGAATGGAAAAATTCTGAATGTGAGGAATTGGGTAGCAGTCGTGCGCTGTGGCGTTGTTCAACCTGCGGAAATCCCCGCAAGGTCGCCACGAACCCTCAGCTTTAGGGAGCATGTGTAGCGGGGAACCCCATGGGCTGTTTGAGCGCCTAATGATGCCCAACCTCTCCAGGTTGGCGAACTCCTCGCGCGCTATGGCCAGTTTAGCTGCGTCCAAGCGCCGAGGTCTTGCAAAAATGGGCGGCCCGGTGGTGGTGATAAAATGCTCCACCCCGTGTTTAGCAATGGCTGCCGAAAACGTCGGGACAGTGAGTGCTGGGAACTGAGTGAACAGTGTGTGGAACTTACCGCATGTAGCTGTGACGTTGGCTTATGCTGTTGGCCGGGTCACTCGAGCTATACAGGGGAAAGAGTCAAAAGGCGTCTGTTAGCGACATCTACCAACAAACCATGTGCACATAGAAAATCAGCCCCCAGTATATGGAAATTCAATGCTGCTATGACAAAAGTCCACTCAAATGTACGGCCGTATAGAGACAAGAGTAGAGTCCTCTCACCAAAGGTCTTAATCTCCGAGCCGTTTGCTGCCGCCATCTCGGGGCCGCTAGATCCTGCCAGCCGGTCAGCGTAGGTTGGCCAGATGAAACTCTTCTGGGCGCCGGTGTCCACGAGGAAATGCCTCCCCGAGCATGTGTCCGTCAAGTAGAGCAGCTTGTTCTCCTCCCCGAGGGCCGCGGCTGCTACCGACCCCCGGTCTTGGCGTTTCCTGAGTCGCTTGAATTGGCACGGTGGTATACATTTGCGTGCCCTCTCTGCGAAGCGGCGGTGGTAGAAACAAAGCGTGTCTCCCTCGCGTTCCTTGGGCCCCGCTGTTGCTGCTGCCGTCGGTGCCTCTGCTGCTGCCGTCGATGGCTCCTCGCCTCCTCCGGTCGTCGCGCCGAGCTCCGTCGCTGCCGCAATGGTCGTGAACTCCCTGGTGGCGACGATGATCCGGTTTGCTTCCCGGGCTAGGGCACGATAGTCCCGCTTGGCCAGCAACGGCGAATTGGCCAGGGTTGCTCTCGCCGCTGACGGAAGGTTCCGGAGGAAGAGGTGGGTAAAAATAAAATGGTCGTCGTCTGTGCCCTTTAACCTCAGCATCTTCTCCATCAGGTCTATGGCCGACCCGTCTCCCAAACCGATCCGCGTCAGGAGTTTCTCTGCTCTCTCACCATCCGAGAGTGTGTAGTGCTGGATGAGCGCAGCCTTCAGCGCACCGTACTTGCCGTCGGTTGGTGGCTGATCGAGCAGGCTCTCTACGTGCTGAGCCGTGCGGGCGTCGAGCGCTGCGACCACATAGTGGAACTTGGTGTCATCTGCTGATATCCCCCGGAGGGCGAACTGCGCCTCAATTAGGTGGAACCAGGAGCGCGGGTTGTGCTGCCAAAAATCCGGTAGCTCGATCGCAACAGCACATGCGTGGCTGGGGGTTCCCGTCGAGGTTGGCTCCGGGGATCTTTCATCGTGTTCCATGATTCGTCTTGGGTCACCAGTGTGGAGCGTGTAAATGAAGAAGCGGATTTGACTCAGACGATTTATTACACATCTCACACAAGAAGCACAGACAGAATGACATCTCAGCAGAGACTCTTCTCTTAAATAGCATGGCATTCCTCTAGAAGCTTCTAACACACAAAAGGTCACATTGCATTCCCTTCCTTAATACCTCCCTGTATCTCACCAGGGAACCTCTGCTCTTTGTTCTTGTCTAAGATGTTACACAATTATGCTCTCCCCATGTGCCGCCATAACACACACTTACAAAATGCTTACACTATACATACAGTGTAGTTACCCTCTACAATGTAATTATGCTCTATTATGAAATAGTTACAGTCTAATTAAAACATTTAACATGTAGTTACAATGTACTTATCCTCTTCCTTTACAACTGCACTTTACTAAACTGTAATTGCATCATACGTACACAGCAATTGCACTGTAGATGACAGACTGCAGACCAATTTAACTTCTCACTGTCAAACTGTGCATAAATCTACACTTCATTAAAAGTCTTGTAAAAGTGACTCCAAAAGCTAGCCAGTCTCCAAAACAGGGCAAAAAGGAAAAGGACCCAAAAGCAGGACCCAAAGACTTGCAAAGTCAGAATACCACAAGTGTAGGTGAGTGAAGCTAAACTACCTCTTTATACATTTCCACTAGATGTAAGTTAAATAAGGCTGGGTATCTACCAAATGTATTTTTTCCACTCTGGGCGATTGTTTTCTATTCATTCTCTATGTAGTCCAGCGTTTACGCTGAAACGCTTTGAGCGGTGACCAGTTTTTGTTGCGGTGCTCAGCGTTGAAAAAAGTTCAGCTTTCAGACTGCAGCTGAGCTTGTCAATGTCAGACCTTTCTAAGCAGCCAATCAGAATTAAGGAAGGGCAGGACATGGGACGCCGATACGGTCTGTACTCAGACTCCTGTTTTCCGTGTCATCATACTTTACATCCAGAGCTGCTAAAACATGTTTCCTGTCCATTGTTATTTAGAGACTATTATTAAAAAATAAGTAGAAAGTCTGACCAAAGGAAAAGCGGACGTGCTGAGCTGAGAGTGACAAGGTGTTGCTGTGATACAGGGAACAGACTTTTTTTTTCCTAGAGCACAGCACACAAATGCTGAAAAAAAAAAAAACCACTCTGGGCAGTCAGGCAACAAAAAACATGTTTGGTGTACACGCAGCCTAAGTATGCAAAGCCTGTCACTAACAAGATAAGATAAGCCTTTATTAGTCCCACAGTGGGGAAATTCCAGGATAGAAATTCCAGTAGCAAGCTAAAAAGCTTGCTACTGGTAACTTATGTAGCAGCCAATTCTGACGGACAATAATATTATAACCAAATTTTCTCAATGCAAGTAAGTGTCCAGAATAAATGGGGCAAGAGGCCAAGTTCTCAAGAAATCATAAAACAAGCAAAAAATGCTCAAGGCAGGTGGGCAGCTATAACCAAATAGTTGCACATGCAGCAACACTGACTTCAAAGGGCAAACACTAAAAAAGCACAATTAAATGAGAGCCTGCTGATGTACTAAGGGCAACTATAATTAATCTTGGGGCCAATCAAATAAAACTCACTACAAAATTTTAGTGGCCACACTTCAAGCAACCCAGGAATAAAAGTTGGTTAATGTCACACACATGCAGGAGTAAATCACTAAGCTCATGCAGGGTCCCAAAGTTAAATTCTACAAGCTCTAAACAACAACTGCACACTGCCCAAGTTAAAAATAACCAAATAAAAACAATCATATGTTAAAATGATTCCACAATGAAAGGCTGCTATCTTTTTGTTAAAAGGTGAAGGGGAACAGAAAACAGTGACAGACAATGTTCCACAGGCAGACACTCCTAATAGAAACATTGAATTAGTACTGTACAAGTTCCTGAGAGTAATACAATACAAATATTGTATTTTACCTTGTCAAACGTAATCCCGTCTGCAATATCCTGAGATTGTGTGACTGTTAAAAGTCCCCATACTCAAACATTGAGTGTGCAGAACAGGCAAATGACTGGAGGCTGATGGAAAAATTAAATAATTACTCTTCCCCTTAACATTAAAGCCTTATTCATGCTGCATTTCCCCCCTAGTCCGCATTGGTCTACGCGCGATTTGGACGAGCCCGGCGCATACGCGGCGTTGTACATGCTCAGTTTTTTCGTCCACCAGGCCAACCAGTTGACGCATGTGCACAACTGTTATTTGTAGTTTCGCCCCAACCCTATGGGTAGCGCAAATGCACTAACACGCCAGTTTGTTCACGGCTATAAAACACGAGAGGGATGCACTTTTTTTTTTTTTTTGTAGCAACAACAATGGCGTCGTTTCAAAGAAGAGGAGGAATTACCGTTTTCCAGTGCTCCTCTCCACTCAAGCTGCTGCTGCTGCAAAAGGATTCATGTATGTACAGTATATTCTCGTCTTCTGCCTCCTCATTGTCTTCCTTGTCTACTTTGTCTTTGTATGCTGTGTTGATAGCACCATCTCATGAATGGGATGTTCAGTCTTGCGCATGCTCTGTCAACGCACTCAGATCGTGGGCAGACCGTGCAGTCACAAAATTGGGGCTGCACGCAGTCGTCCACGGTAGAGTCCTGCGTACACTAGCAGAGTGGAGACGATGACGTAAATTTCGTCACACGAGGTTTCCGGTTGCACATACTCGGTCAGCAAAGGTGCAGCATGAATCCAGCTTAAATCAAAATATACATTAAACAATTTGGAGAGCCTAGCTTGATTACCACACACCGTCACACCAGTCTCCAATTACAGCAGTCTGATGCAGATATCTACACAAATGTCCTTAATGAGCAACGTTTTCTTTACTCATTACTTTCTACTACACAACATGTCATTGCTAAGACAGTCTGTTACTTATTGCAGCAACATATCCAAAGTTTATGTAGAAAAGTCACTCACAGTAAAATGTTTGGTGTTGACATGCGTCTTTGCTTCCCTTTGTTTGAGCCGGTGAGGAGGAGGAGGAGGAAAGAGCGCCACTAGTGGTACCGAAATACCCTCCCCTCACCTGGTCAGAACTCTTAAGGTCTGCTTTAGGGACCTAAAGACAGCCGCGCTACACTTGTAATCCCCAATATCCAATAAACATAGTTAACAAAACAGCAAAGGAACATCAAGGGGATTTATTTTCTTTTATATATTTACAGGCTAAGGCCAGTAAGTTACAACAGAGCAGAAATAAAACATTAATTAACAAAGCATTAAAATGAAAAAGGAAATTAATGCAGCCGCTGTTTTTGCTGTTTTACTGATATTTCAAAACAGTTTTTGCAATAGGGCACCTAAACCAGCAAAGTAATTCTCTGAAAGAAGAAGAAGCCAACTTTATTGTAATTTAATCCATACAGCCAATCATGTACAGTAGAACGAAATTATGTTTCTCCTATCTACAATGTTAATCACATCTAGAATCGGAGGGGCCGCTGCCATGCAAGGTGCTGCCACAAACAACTTGGGGAGATGTCGCCAAGCGTCCTAGGCCAAACACTCTAGTAATGATGGGGTTGGGGTTATGCTTTTTTTTTTTTTTAACCAATCCAAAAGTCCAAAAGAAATATTTTAGAGTGAAAGTGAAACCTGGATACACAAAACCAGACTGTGGTATCCTCCCCCCCCACCCCCAGTTAAGTTCAAACCCTTACCATGAGTTGCTGACTTCACCCCCATCTGTTTCTGTTCCTGTCATGAGAGGAGGAACGTGGGAGAGGAAGAGAAAGAAGGAATGGGGACAGAGCTGAGGAGAGAATCCAGTGCAGGTGAGCTCTAGAGGAGGGACAACTGCTGATGATGATGGTGGGCAAAATCCAGCACTTCAAAATTTGGCAAATCCATGCAGCTAATTTGATTCTTCTGCGAGGCCTTGTAAGCAGATGTGGCTCTGCAGTGCCAAATAAGATGACACTATAGGTCAATGCAGTAGATCTGAACCAAGCACATGCACAGATAGACCCCAGGTGGTGCTCTAGCACCTGCCCCTTTGCCCTCGGCCCTCTGAAGGCCCTAATTTCCCCCACAGAGACACCAATGAGCCTCGCCTGTCCTGGATCAGGCCACCAGGCAGTCAAGAAGCTGGTACGGCTGAGTTATGCTCAGGGACGACAGAGGCAGTGCTCCCTGACTCCGATGAGGATGAGAGGGAGATGCAGAGACTGTTTATCATTTTTTTAATAACAGGAGCTTTTTTCTTTTCTTTTTTTTTGCAGAGGTGTGATAGAAGTTGCCCATTTTTTGTCATTGACCTTTTGCCATGTAAATAAATAATAAATGATGAAGACCATTGTCTCTGTGTGAACTGATAATTTTGTACAAATCTATGGGGTATTAAATATGTCCATGAGTGTTTACTGTAGGTACAAATAAAATAGATATATCAAATAAGTACAGTAAAATTTGTGCTACTGGATGTAACATTACTTTTTTCAGTATTTAGGAGTGCCCCCTTTTTTGCCTGAGCACCTGCCCCCTGAAATGTCTGTGCAACATCACTGATCTGAACCTTGCTGCAGCGATCCTCCATGGCTGCTCTGTGGCAGCATTAATCCACAAAGTCTCCTTGAAAATCAGTCAGGAATTATAATTTCAGTCATCGCACTCATACTTTTACCATTAAAAGTTCACATCGGCCACCACCACAAATGTTCCAGCTGCTTCTCATTTTATTTTTTGACAAAGCCTGCCACAGCAATCCATCTCCTGCCACTTTCTCAGGCTCAAAATTAAGTTGGCCACTGGGCTGTCATGTCTTTGTGTCCACGCACGGAACAGCCTCAACCCCCCACCCCATGACCCGCAGTTTGCCACTCGGATTGACATGCCTTGTTTTGTTCATAAAGCTCCTCCTTTGCCAAAGGTCAAGGTTCAGTTTGCAGCGGGTGGGAGAGATTCATCTGCCACATGTGGAGGTAAATTAGTTATATATCAACGTTTATGGGGCAGATTGCTTGTGGTGTGACAAACAAATCCTCCTCCACACTGACAGTATTTGTTTATCAGGTATTTAGTCGATACCTAAATGCTGCATTATGCATGAGGCTCCACAATGCTTAATTACACTTGCATGATTTGGATTCCTCATTCAAATTATGTTGTTTGATACATGGACTATTCTCAAGAGAAAAAAATATAATTACTGTACCATTTCCATTTTGCATGGAAACTCTTGTTTGTACGTATAACCAAGGAGGAATGTAAAGTCAAAGATACTTGTTCTGTCATCTTTTTTTAAGTGCTTTGCGACAGACTTACACAGTTTTCTGTCGAACAAAGAGAGTTTCTTCGTCTTCATGGTATAATGACAGCATGAAAGCTTGGGTTTGTGAATAACAAATCCTATTTACCTCTTCACAACATTAAAGATCCCTAGCAGGAAGCACTTTGCTCAAAAGTATTTGATGATAAAGCTTTTGAAATATTGATTTGAATTTGAAATTGAGAGGCAGTCTTGAAGGATTCAGTCAGTGTTTTTCCCTTTTAATCCAAGCCTCTTCATCTGGGGGCAAGAACAGAAGCAGAAAGGACAAACGGGCGAGAGACAGGCATTAGATTGGGAACGTCTGTGCACGGGTTTCACGGGGGTGCATGCATTTAAAACCTCGAGTGTGTGCCTTGTGAGTGTTTTTCCTCTTGCTGAGTGAGGTGAGAGACTACTTGATTTTTTTGAACTACTGTAAACACACCACAGTCTTGTTAACGATGCCACTCACAGCTAATGCTCGAAACAACTTTCAACTCAAAATCCGCTTTTCAGGAAAGTCTAAATTCCATGCTTATTACTGCAGAATAAATGCTGATCCGCACCCTGCCTCAATGTGGCGTCAAAGTCTTTGGCAGCAGCTACAAATTCCCTTTCAAACATAGTGAAACACACCACATAGTGGGGAAAAAAAATGAATTACCATAAAGTGTCATTTCAGAGGCCCCTCTCCGTCTGCACACACACTTAAAAATTGGTGCCTGGCAGTGGGGAACACCTGCAGCCTAGAGGATAAAACCTCAGTCTTCTTAACACACCTGACACATTCAAGAAGTCAAAGAAACACCACACAGGAACCAGTCGAACACTAATGACACAACAGGGACATCGCCTGAAAAAACATCAAACACTGACAAAGTGATCCACAGAGGAGAGCTGAGGGTTTGTTAAATTCATAGTGTGTCGAGGTTGCCCTCTGCTGGTACATTTTTCTATAAAGTATAGTTGGATTGAAGGTGCACTGTATTCTATGTCAGTTTCAATCATGAAACCCCAGAATTCACGCAGGCACAGGTGCTAATGTACACACTACCAAACTGAATAGTACATTTGCTTTATTTTGTTAAAACGGTGCAGAAAGATGCTGTACAACTACATGATTACACTTCTTTGCCTTGTATTTATTTTCACTTTTTACATAAGCAAAAACTTTTTACTTAAACGAGCAACAAAAAAGATAAATTAGTTTAATTGAGGGAGGATTAATTGCCAGAGGATTTTTTTTTTTTTGTAGTGATCCACTGTTCTCAGCAATACAAAATTTTCATCACAAAAATAACTGTAACAACACATACGTATATAGATAAATGATCTAACATCAAAAATGTAGATATTGGAAGTCTTTACATTTGCGTTAAAGTTGTATTATAATGTAACATTGTAACTTGTAGTTAAGAATTAGCCAATCATTTACAGTTTTCAACTATATTCTTAGCTGCGTACAGCACGTATACCTTTGCTCAGTATGGCTGCTAATCTGTATTGATTTCAACACACCAGAAAGACAGAAAGATTTCCATTTCATCTCAGATCACAAGCTGAGTGATGGGTAAGGAGCAAATCACTGTCACCAGGGTGAGGTTGGGAAAGCTGTTTTGTCCTCATGAGTCCTCTCCTTTGCCGCTGATCAATATGCTTGTAACGTATTGTTCATTACTACCTCTCCTGATGATGGCGCCACTTGCACTGACTTTAGTACTACTGCGTAAAACTGCTGATTGGTCATGAAAACGTTTCACAATGCTGTCCCGCTATGACCGTCAGTCACGTGATTGTTATGCTTGTCAGCGCTTACATTTGCTTTCAAAAACTGAATGAAACGTGATGTATGGCTTATGGTGACAGTAAAGACTCACGTCAGTCACAAAAGTTCAGAAAGTTTGATATGGAATTAAAGAAGCTGCATAACATCTGGATAGTCATCATATGGGCTTCACTCCTTTCTTCACTCTCAATGAATTTTTTTTTTTTTTTTTGCTGGTCATTAACATCTGTTTGTTCTCTCCCATAGATTGAGTCCCCATCGTGCTGTTTGCCCTCTACATGTCTGTTCTTTTCATCTTCTCTATCCCCTCACCCCCCAGCCAGTCGCAGCAGATGACTGTCCCTCCCTGAGCCTGGTTCTGCTGGAGGTTTCTTCCTGTTAAAAGGGAGTTTTTCCTCTCCACCGTCGCCAAATGCTCGCTCATAGGGGACGCCTGATTGCCGGGGTCTTTCTGCAATTGTGGGGGTTTCCCCTACAGTTGAAAGTGCTGTGAGATGACTCTTGTTGTGAAATGGCGCTATATAAATGAATAAAGTTGAATATCACAGCCATTGTCCATGATCCTGAGGGACTGCGCATTTTTGTTTCGGCTTGAACTGTCCAACTGCAAGGAGTTACTGCAGCCCGGGGTTGGCCGACGAGCCAGACAAAGGTCCTCAGCTAATGAAAAAGAGCTTCAGAGGCTTGGTGCAAGGAGACGATCCTTCAGTGTCAGAAGGAGTATAACTTGACAGTAAGCCCACATTTTCTTTTCACCCATGCTGAAAGCCGAGTTTCTATGATTCCGTGAATATGTATAATCACATGCATCAGCTGCCTTAGAATATAGATCATTGTACGTTGTTTTCAAAAGATGTGACATTCTAGAATTGTTTACTGTCAAGATGTTCTTTGTACAAATATTATTCTTGAATATGACAAGGCTGGAGCCCAGACACAAATCTCTACATTTAAATGCAATGTAGCAGTTTGTCAAACTAATCCCTCAGTGAATACAAATACACATTACTGCATCAGTTGGGGAAAAAAGCTTGATATTATTTATTCTTAAGTTTAAAAAAACCTTTGAGACATAAATGAAGCAGCATCACTAGGATTTTGGATATATAAATACGCCGCAGGAGATTCTTCCCATTCCCCAGTTTCTATAGAAGTGCCTCCCATGTGGATTCCTGTACCACAACTCGTGTTTTTGTATCTCTCTGGGGCTGCTGCAGCTCGTGCTCCACCAGTATGACTGATCTCATTTATCCCAGTCACATCCAAAGAGGCCTGAGGTGTCGGGAAGAGAGCTTCGGCAACTCTACCACCAGATCACTGGGCTGTTAGGGGCTTGTGTAACAGTGTGCATTTAGGATTTTTGCTGTATGGTGAACTCTGAGGCGCAGGAGGGATTTGGTGCTTTGTAATAGGATGAATGGACATAAAAAGCCCTCAGTGCCTTGCATAGACTTTTGTGTTGGTTTCAGCATTTTTTTTTTCCTCAGTGTTTCATGCTGAGATGTGCAGCAATGCAGCGCTGTATGAATTGATGTGTAACAGTGTGTTCATTTGTGTCCTCTAATAGTAAGATCACTGTAAATATTGTAAATCATTGATATTTATAGGTAAGATTGATAGATTTTTGCATATTCCTATTTATTCACTGAACTGTCAAAATGGCTTCCATTTTTCTATTTTTTCCTACATGAAATCAAAAGACATTAGCTCAAGAATGCAAGTCGAACACCAAACAGCTGCATTTATTTGTGTGCTGTTAATTGCTTTCACAGGAAAAGAATCAGCTTCTGTAGATGTGTGAGAAGACTCATCATCTCCTGACAGCCCTCTCTGTAACTCCACTTACCATGACATTTTGTTCCTCTGCTCATAATTGATTTCTACTTCAATTTATTAATATAGCGTATGGAGCGCCTGCAGCACAACGCTAGTTATCTGCAGCCCACCAGGAGCCTAATCTCCTTAGATGAGCTGAATTAATAAGAGTGTTCAAGTAACATATTGATTACTGAATCAATGCCTGTTTCTTTGCGTCATGTCCAAATGATTACTATAAAATAGAACAGTATTAAATTCCAAGATAAGCACCTGTTTTAATCATTTTCAGGCTGCAGTCTAAATGTCAGTGGGTTTTCTTTTGCTTGATTGTCTGTTATTCAGTGTTTCAAAGAAATGGATGATTAGATGTGTTCCACCACCTCTAGGTTGTTATTGATAAGGCTCATATAACACTGGTCAACACCAAATTTATTGTCTAAGTTTTTTGTTTTGGTTTTTTTTTTGGCTGGTTTAGGACAATTTTGATGTGCTGAATCCAAAAATCACATTGGTTTTGCTCAGTCAGGTCAGCTTTTTGAATTATGGCCACATGCTGTTTTATACGTTTTTGTTTATATGCACGGGTATTTTGGCTTTATATGATGCAAAATTCTTTTTTATGTCTTGAAATTCTCTGAATTTTGAACAATGATGATGTAACATTCAATTTACATGTACTTACCTTTATGTAAAGGTAAGTACATGCACAGTGCTAAGTACTAAGTAAGTACAGGTTTTTACTTAGCACCTGATCGAGAGAAATGGATGACATTTTCGGACTCAGTGGTGCAAAATTGTCTTAAATCAGTTGAAAAAACACAGACAACTTACAAAAAAAAAAAAATTTGTAACTCTGTGTTATTCCTGCCATGCCCCCTGCCTAGCATGAATCAGGATGAGGGGGCATTTATGCTTTCGTACACCTGGGACTACGTTCTCCAGAGACCATCAGACGGCAGGGGGCGTGGCCAGCCCAGTGGATCTCACAGTTCCTCCGGGCTGGCCACGCCTAGGAAAAACAGCTGATATACCACATGTCACAGCGATCAGCTGACGCTTCTGAGGAAGACTGCAGTCGAAACATGTCAAGGTAAAGTTAAAACATCTCCTTTTCATCCTTGTCTGAAATAAGAAAAACAAAAACTGAAAACGAAGACAGAATGAACCCACTTGAACGACATTAGAGCTCGCCTCAGCAGGGAGAGGGTGACGGACAGGCTGCCTGGGGCTAGCATCCAGTTTTGATCACTATTCTCTATAAATTCTATTCACCCCCACTGGAATCCTAGTTCATCTACCAAGACACGACCTAATATGTCATTCTTAGACATTATTTTAGCTTAGTACTGAGACACAAGGTGGCTAGATGAAGCAAGCAGTTTAGTCACTGATTCATGAATGTCTGTGCTTATTGTACCCCAGGCACTGGCCATGTCCTTTCGACCACTGAAACCACACACCTCTGTCTACCAATGACGCATTATTTTCTTAATTCTTTGAGTAAAATTTACATTAGTTGGCTCAGGCCCGCTACCCAAGCTAGTAGCTAGCCAGCTAAGATTAGCAATCGTGAAATAAGAGGGAAAGTGGAGCTAAATACAACTCTTAGGAATTTAAAGAGACATGCGCTGAAATGAGCTATTCTGAATAAGGCTCATTGCAAAAGTTGATTCACAATGTAGGGGCGTAGTCGGGGGGAGGGGGCTGAGGGGGCTGCACCGCCCCCGCCCAAAAAAAGAAGAAAAAAAGTGAGAAAAAAGAAAAGAAAAATGTAAATAAAGAGCAGGTTTTGAGTAATTTGCATTGAATGCACAATGTTAAATCTGTAGTTGACAGGGGGCTGAAGCTAAGCTTCGCCCTGGGCATTCAGAATGGTGGTGGTGGTTGGGGTTCAGCACCCCTCCCTCACAAATTCCTGGCTATGCCACTGCAGTGATGCTGCAATCTTTAAATACTGAAAGGCAATTTGACTAAAATGTCACAAACATTTCATTAAGACCTGTGGGAGCTGTCAAAATGTGGGGAAGGTGCAGTGAATGGGACCTTTAAGTGGCCTGTCTCTCTCTTATGCCTCTTTTGCTGCTTAAAGCATATGGGCGAAAGTATAAGTCTCCTACTATGGTGATTTTGCCATAAAATTACCTGCTCAGACATACCTGTAAGACTTACTTCATCACAATGATTTATTTATCTGACTATTCCTTTTTTGGAGAGACTGGCAAGGTAAAGATCTGTTTATGTGTTATCTGAGTAATGTGTTTTCCTTTCTTACATGCAGCTCTGTCAGCAGGCTTTACATACCCGTAAAAGGTCTATATTAATAACTGTCTATTTTTATACATACAGTGAATAATACAATAGATGGGGTTTTTTTAATGATTGTATCTGACACGTATGAAAGCATTCACTCTCTCAGTTTTGTGATTTGATCAAACATATTTATTTATTTAGCTTGCAAAAAAACCTTCTTTTGTGCTCATTTATAATTTCATCACCATACACTTTAAACATGTCAGGACTGATGAAGAAAAGTTACATTTGAAGTTTTGTAAGTAAAACAAGAATAAACCGATATTAAATAAATAAACTCATTCTCACATTTAAAAAAAAAATATCCTAATCAAAACAGGCCCTTTGGAAATGTTTTTGTGCCAGTATGCATTTCCCACCTCTAAGTGAGCTAGGTGAGAGACAGAAAGAGAGAAAGAGCATCTGTTATAAATACTTAAGCAATATTACACGAGAGGGAGTACGGTATCAATGAATATAGTAACTGCGGGTGTGACACGTCTAAAGCGCAAGTTATGCACCTGCGTCAACGCGACACAGTTGCAGCAGTGCTGACACGGCGTCGACGCAGCAGCGACATGCGTTCCTATTGCATCACCCGATGTGCACCTCTCCACAGAAGGAGAGGTGCACGTCAGTAACGTGACCGTAAGAGCTGTGATTGATCCACTATGTCTCCTCCTTCACATTTCCTGGTTCTCGCCACTGCTCCGCTCTGCCTGTTCACTGTGGCACAATTTCCAAAGTGAGTTGGTTAAACAACGGTCCAAATTCAAAAGAATATTGAGCTAGTAAGCACATACAGAACACTTTGTGGCCCGTCATAACCCCAGTAATTACACAGATTGTCAAATAACGGCAGAGGCGGTGGTCACACGCACTGTTTTCTCTGGCTTCTTCTCTTTTTCTCTGTGCAACGATCGTATTAAAAGTTGCTTTTTCTTAACATATATTAGTTCCAACTACATCACAATCTGCTCTTGTCCATCACTATTTCATTAAAAAAAACACACGACGAACACAAATTATTACACACATTGGCTGAAACCTGTTTTGGCAACGGAACAAAGCATTTCACCCAACACACAAGAAAAAATTGGCAATCACTGCATTAGCGAAGGACGTCGGTAATGGCGTCGACGTGATGCAGGTGCATAAATCCATCTTAATGCCCTCCGCATAGCAGAGGGCATTAGAGTATCACGCCTGTAGTTAGTATATTCATGATACTGTAACGACCTCGAGTATAATATTGCTTTTATACAACAGTTCCGCAAGCACAATTTATTAAATGGCAGCAATACTGGACAAAATATAATGCTTTGTTTGTTTAACCAGTTATTTTGCGCAGCTGAGAAAAAATAGTCCCTTCTAAATGTAGCCAGTAACTGTTGCTAAACATCTCAGTCAGCATAAAGACGTCTGTTGTCATTTCACACACGTAAACAAATTAAATACTGTCAAGTGCAAAGGTAATAAGTGTTTATAAAACATATACCTGTTCAGTCGGTACTGCAGAACACCCAAGATTAAAATGTAGCCAGTGCTGGTAGCTAGCCGGTGGCTAGTAGTTAGCATGCTAGAGATTTAGCACACTTAGCTCGCTTTCCTTCACATTTTCAGATGAAACAAAGAGGCCATTGCCACAGAGGTATTGTGGTTTGTTAATCATGACAATAAATCCAACTCTGGCCCTGTCTATTTTTTAAAACAGCTGTGAAATAGCTTCACAATGTTTATACAAGGGCAGGCGGTAAACTGAATAAAGCTTTCTTCAAAAGGGTGGGATTTCCGGATCAGGTAAGAAATTTTTTCAAACAGCGCCTCACTGTGGAAATTAAGGTATTCAACATTAAGGTATTCATTAAGGAAATTAAGGTATTCAACAGTTTTGCAATTGTCAGTGAGAGTTAGTTGACAGTAAATTAGTGGAAGTAATTAACGGTTACATGAACACCTTTGAAGCAGAGTAATACATATCCAGTGAAACCTTGAGTGCAGTTAGCATGGATTTTAGTAACTCCTGGAATCCCTATTATCAAATCAAATTGCTCAGTCAGAACTAACTGTTGTATAAATATAGATAACACACTCCAATGAAAATTAGCCAACAGAGTTCTTAGCTGTTTTTGTCTTTTGGATCAATTAAACAGTCAAACGTTTCTATTAACATATGATAGAATGTAAACATAAAGGTAAACCACACATCTGCATAAATAGGACAAATCACATCTCCACGTAATAGCTCAAGTAGGTTCATTTTGTCTTCTTTTAATTATTTATCTTTTGTTCTTATTAAAGACAAGAATAGAAAGGAGATGTATTTACCTTCTTAACATGTTTCGACTGTACACTGCAGCCTTCGTCAGAAGAGTCAGCTGATTGCTGCCTTTCTGGACATGAAAATCCACCACAACGATGACGGCAGCATAAAAATCACAGTCTACAGGAAACCAACCCACACAGATCAATACCTACTATGGACATCGAAACACCCCAGAGCACACAAGCTATCAGTTGTCAGGACGTTATATGAACGGGCCACCATCATCACAGACCAAGAAGACAGACAGGAGGAGGAAAACCACATAAAACATGCACTTATATGCTGCCAATATCCAGTATGGGCCATAAACAAAGGGAAACAGCAAGTCAAGAACAAAGAGCACAAACAGGAAATAAGACACAGAACAAAAGCCGAAATCAAAAACAAGGACACCATAACCATACCATACATACGAGGGATCATGGAACCAATTCAAAGGATCATGAAAAAATACAAAATAAACACAGCAGTAAAACCACACAAAAAATTAAGACAGTTATTAGTACACCCCAAGGACAGAATAGAACAAGACAAAAAATGCAATGTAATATATGAAATATCATGCAGATCATGCAATAAAACCTACATTGGAGAAACTGGAAGATCATTCACCACAAGAAAAAAAGAAAACCAGAAGGAATGTGAGAAGGAAACACAAGGACGACTCACAAGATCACAAAAAGAAAAGGCAGAACAAGAAACATTAAAATCAGCAATATCAGATCACTGCAAAAGAAATAATCACATCATGGACTGGGACAACGCAAAAATTATTGGATCAGACAGCAACAGACACAAACGCTGGATCAAGGAGGCCATGGAAATCAGGAAGCGGGGAAAAGACACCATGAACCGAGATGAGGGGGCCTTTATGCTTTCCCACACCTGGGATCACATTCTCCAGAGACCCTATCTGACGGCGGAAGGCGGGGCCGGCTCGGTGGATCTGACAGATCTGCTGAGCTGGCCCCGCCTACGAAAATCAGCTGATAAATGTCACCTGGCAGCAATCAGCTGACTCTTCTGACGAAGGCTGCAGTGTACAGTCGAAACATGTTAAGAAGGTAAATACATCTCCTTTCTATTCTTGTCTTTAATAAGAACAAAAGATAAATAAATCACATCTCCACTGATAAGCACCCTCAGCCTGTGAGTTTTAGTGCAGTTGGGTGTACGTTGCAGATGTCAAACCATTGCTGATCCACCTCCTTGTGTGGCAACAGGCCATTTCGAGGCAGAAAGGGCCTGCGCCGACGATCGCGGCCTCCCACTACTTGCCAGAAGCGTGAGCCCTTGAGTAGAAAGATTGCATTGTGGGTGTAGGAGAAGTAGGCAGCGTCAATGTTGCCATCTGGATGGTCTCCGCTCACCACTGGAGGGAAAACATCTCTGATGTTTTTGGGAAAGCCTCTTGCCAAGCTGTTGGCTTCCACATCAAATGCATACACCTGTTTAAATAGATAATAATGTTTCAATTGAAATAAAACAAGCAAACAAATCAAAGCGAAAGTTTGCCACATGTGCTTTCTTAAATATATTCCCTCGAAACAATAAGCTTGGGCTTTAGTTGAAACTTTGCTTATCCATTTGTTTCACTAATCCGTCATGTAAGAGCACGCCGAGACAATGCTGCAGTTGTAATGACTGACAAGCCGAGGCCAGATCTAAAATGTAGCAAAGCCTCAAGGGTAAACATTTGCTGTTGCATCACAAGTGAGAGACCTTCACAGCAACACATCCATAATACCCTGTAAATAACCTATGCACCCACCATAGATTGCATATAAAACATGAACACAGCAGTCTTCTTTGGAAGCCTCAAGCTGAGTAATGCGAGCCACTCAATCTTAGTATTTCAAAACAGATATGGTGGGTTTCCTGATTACCCTGTTTGTCTCAAATAATGGGGGTTATTATTTAGAAAATAAAGATGATAAAAAAGACTGGAATACTTCCAACGATCCCATAAACTCATGAGGATCTGAGTTTTCCGAGAGCTTTAAAAAATACAGAAGAGCCCCCTTCTGGCTATTAGAATGCATGTAGCTTTAAAGCACTACAAGTTAAAAACACATTTACCATACAGTGCAAATTTATAAGGGACAAAATTCCCACAGAGCAAACTCCAGACATTGCCTATTCATGACCTAAACCCCCCAAAAAGCAAATATTACTTGATTCTGTGTGCCATGTAGTATTTTTGAGCACAAAAATATTCCAAATGACACCAGATGCAGCGCTGGCAATGCACAACTTGCACTGGGTGATACTAACATTTTGGTCCAAAATAACAGAAATTATAAAATATATCATGATAAAATGATGTTTTGTCTTGTTATTGTATGCTTTAACATTTGCCTACCTTTCTATGTAGCTACTGTATATATTGCATGCTTAATTTAAAGCAACACTATTCAAGATTGTTACCTTAAAATAATGTTTCTAAAATCACTGTCAGCTTTTGATCAGGTGAATGTCACTTCCATCATAACCCGAGTGGGCCACGTTGCCCACAACGCCACTATATAACTTTCCTCTTCCTGATGGGAACACTGACAAGACAGCTGGTACATTTTATGGCTTCAGTCCATTAACTGGACATGACTTTAATCACCAGCTAGCAAAGAACCCTGTTACTGGCTAATGGGTCTCAGACCATCCATCCATCCATCCATCCATCCAGGGTCGGCCCGTGTCGTTTTGGCGCCCTAGGAGGAATTAGGGTATGGTGTGCCGCCCCCCCCCCCCCCAGACACACACACACACGTAATTTTCGGGACCTCACAATAAAGTTAAGAACTTCAATCTACGCAAAACACAGTCACAACATGAAGCAATTGCATCTTAAAACTGCTAAATGACCTTAACATGCATGTCCACACATTACAGTTTACAATGGCGTAATAACTCCCGCTGCTGCAGCTTTAACCATGCCAGCAGAGACCCAGCAGCTGATGACGAGTTTTATCACTCTGCAACCAACATTCACTGAATCTCAGCCAATAGATAAAGAAGACAAAAAACTTCACTTTATATAGCTACCACCACAATAAATTTTTTCCTACCTTTGCTGTTTTGTCAGCTAATCCAGAGGACTGTTGATAGTGTCAACTTGATAATTCCCTGTGGCCTCACTTTAAAAACAATGATGTAACATCAGTCTGTGCTTGTACTCTTTTCAATTTACGTATTTTACCTTATTGTGGCTTATATTAATCATATATTCCATACCTACATATGTATAGACATATTAGAATGTTTAGTGATTACATATGTGGAATGACCTCACGCCTCAGAACAGGACAAGAGGTCTCAACCGCCAGCGAGGATCAAAGAACAGACAGAGTCGCAGCGGTGGAGACCGGATTGATCTCCCTGACCACCCAGGGTCAGGTGGAGGAGACGGAGGACAATGGAGGGGGGATTATGTAATGCGGGATGTCAGCTTTGATATGCAATGTCTTTTGTTGAGTGTGGGTATAAATATGAAGGTCTGACTGCGTTCGACCTCTTATTCTGCTTCTGCACCGAAATGAGACTTGTTAGAGGAGTGAAGCTGAAATTAAACTTTGATTTTTAAAATCACATCGCTTCGTTATTTCAGGCTCTTCTACACTTATATACTTTAACAGTTAGACAACAACCTACATCATTATTTGTGACCCATGCTGGCAAAATGAGTTACTTTGAGGAAATTATCAAAATTGAGGTAATGTTTTTTCCATATTCTGTACTGAAAGACCTTCAAAATGATATTTAATTTGTAGGAAGTACGCAAAAATGGACACTGGAAAAAGACGATTTGTTTATATTTTGGCTAGCTTTAAAACTCGCATTCGATCGGTTGGGAGCTACGTCTTCCACAAAAACATATGTATTTTTAGAACGTACATTTTCTAAGCTTTCCAATGATACCAGGCACTCGGGTTTTTTCCCGGGACTTGCCGCTAGCAAACAAAGAAAGAATCATGATTTAGGACTTCTCTTGCATGCAGCTCGTAATGTGCGCATTCTGACTCATTTTGCCAGCACGGGTCTCACATTTATGTGGAAAATTACCTTTTAAATTGACAAACATACAGTATGTGTAACTCCTGGCAAAACTTGGTTGGGCTGAAAAAATTATTTTTCCAAAGTACCACATGCGGAAGTAGAGGGGGTGTGACTTTACTCACGAGGTGCGCTATTTCATCGCTGTTTTTTATGCATTATTATTGAGCATTTTATTGTTTACTATCTCATGACATGGACTATAATAGTAATGCATGTTCGATTGTGCGCCACCATACCTCTTTGAAATGAGCCTTCCCCTGCCAGTGCATAGGGAGCACACTGTCTACTGATAATTTGATGGCATGACGCAAAGCATAAAAAACAGGCAAACAGAAAAAACAGAAACTGACAAAAACACTGGTGTGTGGCAGAAAATCTGACGGAAAAGTCCGCATAGGGCCCAAAGACTGGAAATTAATCAGAAGACCGTCTGTCATTATTCTGGCAGATTATACTAATTTCAAGGCTGCAATAGACAACTGTGTGCACACACAAACACACACAAGAAGAGCAAAAACGAACAACCACTACAATAAATTTTGTCCTACCTTTGCTGTTTTGTCGTTATAAATTATATTTGAAAGGCAACACACAGGACAGGACTGTAGTTGGAGCTAACTGCAGCCGGAGATTGAATCCACAGAATCGGCCAGTTGGAGGTGGAATCACCGTTTCAGAACTCATGCTGGTTCTGCTGTTAAAGCAGTTTGTCAGCTGGATTCTTCTGTCTTTAGTTGGCCTGTATATTTATTTAATTTTACGAATCTCAACAAGGTCCTCTCTGCAGCTTGTTTACATAAGAGGCATAAGTGGTGTGAGTAGGGCCACTTTTTTTTTTTTGCTGCCACACCAAGCTGCGCTGCTGAAGAAGTGATTCAAAGTTAGTCAGCCCTCAAAGGCCCCCTATTGGCCTGGGGTTGTAAGCATTTGTCTGCCTTGTCTGCTGGCACAGCACCTCTGACTATTAGGAATTTTATTTTATTAATTTAAAAAAAATTGACTGCATGGGTTTACTCTGGGATTTCTCCGGTTTCCTCCCACATGCCAAAAACATGCAAGTTAGGTTAATTGGCATCAAATCTGGGGATTCTAAATTGTCCTTAGGTATGACTGTGAGAGTGAATGGTTGTTTGTCTCTCTGTGTTGGCCCTGCGATGGACTGGCGATCTGTCCAGGGTGTACCCTGCCTCTCGCCCAAAGATGCTGGGATAGACTCCAGCCCCCCAGCGACTTGAAAAGGATTAAGCGGAAGAAGATGAATGAATGAATGAATGAATGAGGGCTTGCAGCTGCACCCTCCCCCCCAGCAGGGGGCACCCTAGGTAAAGGCCTATATGGCCTATGCCTTGGGTCTGCCCTGCATCCATCCATCTAGCCATCTTCTACCACTTAACTGGGGCCCGGGTCGCAGGGGCAGCAGTCCAAGCAGAGAATACAAACTGCTACCTGGTTCACATAGCAGCATGGTCCCTCCTGCAGGTGGTGAGGCCACTGGAGGGCAGATCCATGTGCCTCTGGACAGAAACCCAGTCGCCAGATGCTTGCCCTTGAGCCCTGATAACCCCAAAATGGGTTGGGGACACTGGACCCTTGTTGTAACTTCATGGTGATCAATTGGACCGCTCTTGGTCTGGCCCTTCACCCAGGACCAATTTGCCTTAGGAGACCCTACCGGAAGCAGTTTGCTCCCAGCAACATAGGTCCTGGGATAATTAAACCCCTCCACTACGATAAGGTGATAACCCTTGAAGGGGGGGTCTCATACCATACTGTATAATATGCCAGCGGTAGTTTTATTCAACATTCATATCAGGAACAAGAAAATTACTTAATGTTGCTATAATCCCATAAAATTTGTGGAAACTTTGGTTTTAATGACACCCTGTGGTCACCAAGTGAACTGCAGCTCCATTTTACTCCATTCATTTCTGATGACTGAATGGAGGCTACAGATCACTTGGCAGCCGCAAAGTGTCCCTAAAATCACAGATTTCAAAAATTCCATACAGCACCTTTAAAGGTCCCATATTCTGCAAAATGGTGTTTTTTTTTGGCAATTTTAATCTTATAAAATATGGTCATGGGTTACATGTATATTGCTAAAATACTGAAACACTGTCTTCACAAGTAAAACAGACCTACACGTTGCCTTTATTTTGCTGAGCTCTTAAAGAAACAAGATTACACTTTTTTAATGACAACACAAAATAACAAGCCCCACCTTCGACTATCAGTTAGCCTAACAAAGACACCCTGACTGCCTCATTACTTGTGATGGTTCACTCAAAAAAAAGAAAAAAACCTTTACCCAGTCATATTAGGAGCTTCTGAACATTAATGAGCAGGTTGAAAACTAGTTTTACATAAAACAGAACATCAAAAGCAACTAAAAAACACAGATTTGTGTGTGTGTGTGTGTGTGTGTGTGTGTGTGTGTGTGTGTGTGTGTGTGTGTGTGTGTTTAAATCAACCTATATGTCCCTGAGCATATCAAAACTCCCTGTAAAATGCACAATATGGGACCTTTTAATCAAACCTAAACCCACCCCAAATGCACCAGAAATGTGTAGGTTATTCTTACAAGAGTTCTTTTAAAGAAGTAGATGTGGGAATCCCTCCTGTCATAAAAAGCTGTGTCAATGGGACTGGACACCCCTGGGAACCCTTCAGAGATTAACCTTGGATAACGGTGGCCTTCTGAGTCTTGTGTGAACACCCGGTCATTCTCAAAGTCATACTTCCAGAACAGAGTACCTGAAAATGAATAGATTAATCACTTTCTCCAAGTAGTCCTTTCAAATCTCATTGGAAATCTGCTGTTAATCATGGAAAAGTGTTCGCCTTGCTTACCTTTAAAAAAGTAAACCGTGTCTCTTTTTCTGGACCACACATGCACTTGTGCATCCACTCCATCCATGGGAATCCCATGCCACCCAGTCTGTAGTGGAACGGGATCTCCATAACGGGTTCTGTTATTTCTGTTCTCATACAGCCAGTACCAGCCGTCTCTCATGAAGTAGGTGTTAAAGCGGATGACCAGTTCCCCATAGGGGGTCTTCTCCTTTCTGATCCAGTCAAACACAGTGTTGAATCGACCTTTACAGCCTCCTGGTGAGAAACGAGAGATACCACGAAATGAAAATGAGTACAATTCTCTCTTTCTTTGCGCATCCACAAGATGGTGCTAAAATTATCTACCATAGAGATGCTGTATGGCTTTTCTGTCCATCCAGTCCATCTCAAAGCTGGACTCCTGGGGCAGGTAGCTGGGCTGCATTATGGATCCAGGTCTGTAGATGTGGGGCAGACCCAGGACGTGGCCAATCTCATGAACTGCCACCTATAAGAGACAGAAATATCAAAGTTTGAAATGCATGAGTTGCTACTGATGTTTTTTCTTTCATTTGAATGCATTTGCTCACTTTTAGGAGGCTGATTCCACTGCCTGCATTTGGACCAGTGAAATGTTCATCATCATCAAAGTGTATATCGCCCAGGAACCAGGCGTGGGCAAATTCTTGACCAGTGCCATCAAATTTCTGATTGCAGCCAAGGTGCTTTCCTAGGTAGAGAAACAGCACAGCATAAGATAGCACAGGAAGAAAAAGATACATTAGAGAAAAAAATAAATGAATGCCTCCTCTAACTCCCCAAGAGAAATAAATGGGCTATATTTTCTAATCAAGGCTTCACATTAATTTTTTTCCTCACTACCCACTTAAGCTAAAAATGATGAGAGAGAGAAACGTCATTTCAATTCTCCTGTGTGTCCTGCACGTATAGTAATATTGACAATAAAAAAATCTTTGAATCTTCATCTAGAAACTTCAAGTTTGTTTATTTTTTTTTTAAGTCAGTAGCCACTTTGCATTTTCACTGGCTATTAGTTTAAAACTGGGAAGTTACTTTTTTTTTCCATTAAAAGATGATTATTGTGTTTTCTTATCACTGGTGCTTAAAAAGTCCTGAACAAACAGTGGGAGGAGGTACTGTATGTATAGGACTTGTGGTTGTGTAGTGTCATGAAGAGTCTATTACAGGGGTCTGCAATGTGTGGCTTCAAAGCCATCATCTATTCTTTTGTCCAAAACCTGCAGCTTCCTAAAAAGACAAAAAATAGACAAAAATTACAAGGAAAAAATAGATGGTCAAATTCTCAGATTTACAAGAAATGTATTTATGGGGGGATTTAAAAAAAATAGAACATTTATTTTTAGAAAATTGTAAAAATTGTAAACTATAAGGCTGCACCCATACATAGACTTAACATTGGTAATGGCTTATTTTCATCTTGTTGACTTGCCCATCAGCAAATAAGATTCACAGATATCAGTGTTTATCTCCCAGTTGTGTGGAACTGCTTTTGCCCTGAAACTGGCAACAACAACCTACACCTATAAGATCAGAAAACTGAACTGTTACATTAAAGATGGAACATATGACAACAAATTTTTTTTTAAAAAAACTATTGGTATTTGGCACTAACTATCAGCCAACATATTATTTATACACTGATTATTGGAATCAGCCCAGTTTCACTATTGTGGGTCCCTAAGAAATTTGCAAGAAAAAAAATTGTCAAATTTTTGGAAAAAGTCTCAGATTTACAAGCACTGCATTGCTAATTTGCAAATTTATGATGTAAAAGTTGGAAATTTACAAGAAAATTCTCCCAGATTTATTATATATAATTTCGAGGCTCATATATGAATTATGGCTTCGTGGATTGTTTTAACCAAAACTAGTGCAGCTGTTTCTTGATAAGTCTAAAAATAAAAATCTGTCACCTGGTTAACAGACCACTGATGAATTCCACCTGCATCTGGCTGGCGGGCCGATGCTGTCAAGCTCAGGTCACAATGAATTTTATACCATTTGATTATGAGGTACCTGTGCCAAAGCCCAACTTGATATCAACCTCCTCCAAAGGGGAGTGAAGATCCTCCACAAATTCCAGCGGCGACACCTCACTCCACATCCTGAACGCCAGCCTGAAGATGTACCTTTGCTCCTCAATAGTCAGCTGACTGCTGTAGCCCTCCCCGATCAGCCTCCATTTCAACACCATCTTGGTAAAGGCCACGTGACCGTTTTCATTCAGTTCTCTTTTCCGCCTGGTTTTAGAGACCAGACTGGCAAGATGACTCTTTTGGCGTTGGACTGCCTCACTTTGGTGAATATCTGCACTATTTACCATTTGACTCGTGACACTGACGTCATGTGAGCTGTTGGGAGAAGTGATATTTAAAAAGTCTCCAGTGTAATTCGTGCTGGTTTCATTGTAAATACTTCCTGTATCATTCAAATTTAAGAAGTCATCGTCAGTTGAATTTGCATAAGAAGATCCACTGGTTATGCCTCCTTCTGTGATCTTACTCTCAGACTCATTGAAGTTATTACTGGGACTGTTCCCAAAATCTGAGTCACCAGCGTCCTCATGCTCAGCAGTACTGGTCTGGACAATCTCCCCGTCAGGAACTCCACACCTTGGCTTGTTCATTGCTTCCTTTGTGGCCTCATCAAATACCCCTGTGACAGGCAGACCTGAGACCCTTTGAAACTCTCTAAGTGCTGAAATAAATGCTTGGTTTTCACTCCAACTCTGGTAGCCATCTTGATCAGCACCTCTTGAATGAGGCAATGAGATCCCCTCCTGGATTGGGGCATACAGGTCATCAGTGAAAGAAGGGTTGGACTCCTCAAATTGGGTTTCTTCCCAGTTAACTGGCTTGATGAACCCATATCTAGAGAGAAACAGCTAAAATATGAAATTAGTTCCAAATGGTTTTGATAATAAAGTGTGAAGTTGTAAAAATACACAACACACTAGAGAAAAATCATTTACCTCTGCTTTGTATTTGTCAGTAATGACCTCAGCTTGGTGAGGGTTAAGGTTCTGCATATCAGAATGATCCCGATTATGGAAAAGCTTCTCTGCATCAGTTGAACTAATGTCCATCGAAAAAAGCAAAAATATCAGCTGGATTAAAGTCAGCATCGTGTTGTTTGGCAGTTCAGTCCTGTGATTAAAACATATGGTGACTGTTCGCAAGGCACAACACAGATTTATAGCCAAACTCTGAGGTTTCCACACCCCTCGACGGGTGCAACTCCAGAGGAAGCCCACTTCCATCACCTCTGTGAGATAAGTAAACCGTTCAGTTACCGTCCTCAACAGCACAAATTTGTCTGAAATCTGTAGTCGTGTTGTACATGCTTCAGTGATTTTGAATAGAGTACCACTAACCTGTGGAAAGACGTCAAAACCTTCACATTCATGTGAACAACAGTGGTTAAGCACAGCTATCATCCCTCACAGCATTTGTTGAAGAACCACAGACAAAACCATCATCACTGACTTGAGTTTATTTTTCAAAAACAAACAAACTATATATATATATCATAGCATTTATAGGCCAAAAGTAACATGATTAACTTTAAAAAAATTCAAGATGGACATAGAAGAGTAAAAGTAACATAGAAGAAGTAAAAGGGCAATTACAATAACACACATATAATAATAATAAAGACAAACAGGCAGAATAAAGTGGGTGTGTTTAAGGGCTGGTCACTGCAGAGTCTTGGCTATCGCTGCTGCCAGATGTTCAGCTGTTGGCTTTTCCGCAGTACAGCTGACACAAAGGCCTTCTGCTATCATCGCTTCTTGTGTAGTCAGTCCTATGGCTGCAAACTGGAAACAGACATTTATACCAATTTAATCTTTGAAGTCATCTGCTACTCACAGATTACCCTTTTTGGGCAACTTTTCAAAGCCAATGGCTATCCGGGACAAAGCTTCCTGGTCCACGGGCTTATCATTGTTTAGGTATGCAAGTATATTAAAAAAGAAAGTTTTCAGCAGATGATGGCCAGCTGTTTATGTGCTGTAGCTCTTTCTCCATATTAAAACAATGTACATGCATAATAAAATGTGAATGATGAGCAAAAGTCGAATTACAACCAGGTTACGAGAAAACATCCAGAAGCAACATCACGCCCCACGCCTACAGATTCTGACATGCAGCGTTCCCGTTATAGATACTGTCATATGTATCTGACTGTAAATCAGCTGTACCTTTATTTGAGTTAGCTGTTCACCCGACAGCCTACGTACAACTTCCAGGCAAAACTTCACTCCTGATGGGCTGAAGAAAGCTATGCTTGCCGGAATTCCCTGCAAAAGCACCAACACAATTTCATTAACATTTTGTCAATAAGTGCAACATACACTTGTCACAACCTTAAAGGAGCTGTTGATAGTTTTCAATTAAATCCAGCTGCCAAAATTATTTGTGCATGTTAAAAAAAATAAAAAATAATCATAGCTGCACAACCACCTGGACAATGAAAGGTCTGTATAAAACAACTGGAAGCCTTCTATAAACCCATCTAAAATTAGAGCTGTTCTCAATAGAGAAGCACTTTCTCCAGTAGACTACTACAGCTTCGCTGTCGAACGGCCAGGTACAGGAAATCTTTCCTGCCACATGCAATTTCACTGTACAATAACTCACTATGATGTTGTATTCTGGTCATAGCTATGCTGCCACACTGCACCTTACAGACTAACTGGTACCTCACTTTTCCACTCTGCTCCTGATAGTCCTTCTTGTGCAATGGGATGATTCATGTGTTTATACGGGTCATCATATACAGTATTAAGCTATGATGTATATAGGGTTTTTTTTTTTTTTATAGTCGTGTTAGTTTTACTTTCCATGGGTAATCCCTTTGTCTGTCATGTGTGTGTTTCTGTTGTTTGGTTGTCTACTGTCATGCTGCTGTTACACTGTAATTTCCCAGTTTGGGATCAATAAAGTACATCTATCTATCTATCTATCTAATATCAGTTTAGGGGCTCTAAATATTCTGTCCAGTCTTTTTTCTCCTTCAGGAAACTACATCAATGTTTTTAGCAATGTGACTTTTGTAATAAATATGTAACTCTTCCCTGTGTTTTTTGTAATAAATTTGAAGAATTTCTTGTAAAACTGAGACTTGTACAGTATGTAATTACTTTTTTGTATAAATATACAATTTTCCCCATATAGAGAAATTTGCAGTTTCTATCAAAAATTCAGCATTTTTTTCTCCATTTTGCAATTTTTGTCACATAAATTTGAGCTGTTTTCTTACATATATTCACAAAATTATGTATCAAAATTTGGGAGTTTTAAATAATTTTTTGGACTATCATCAAGTTGCTACATTTTCTTGTAAATTTAGACTATTTTTCTCCTAAATTTGCTTTTTTTGTATAAATTTGATAAAGGCAAATTTGTAATTTATCTATTTATTAAATAAAGTTAGTGGGGGAAAAAGCAAAAACCCAAATACCAAATCTGAAAACTAAACGTCAGTGTAACAAACAAATATACAGATAACTGAGCGTTTGGGTACAGCCTCCCTTAAACATATTAAAACTAGTGTCAGGCATTTTAATTGCAATTAACTGTGATATCTGCGATTATTTGTGATTATTTGCATCATGTGCAATTAATGTTCTCTTGCACATATGCTGCCAATGGCAAATTAATTGAGATTAATTGTTCATGATTAAAATGCCCACCACTATAAAAACATTTTTTTTTGGGGGGGGGGGGCGGGGGAGGGGGGGTAATCTTGGACACAAGCAAGAGGGGCTTGATGGAAAAAACATGGGGAACCACAGATTTAAGGTGTCATAATAGCCTTTTATAGTCGTGATTGGGTCACTTTAGACTCATTGTAAGTTTCACTTTAAGTGACAATGATTTTATCATACATACATATATACGTACATAATGTATATACATGCATCCTCTTCAGTCTTCTTAGGTCATTGACCTACTGTAGTACTGGTTTTGACACACTTGCTTATATAATGCTTAGCTGTTCTAATTCCTATGTAGCAGGGAGTGGAAGAGGTATCAAGTGTAAAATGACATGCAGGCCAGTGTTAATCTCGTCTTTTCTCAGAGAGTGTTCAGTGAAGGGGCTGTAGCTACATCTTCTAGCCGTCTGTTCCAGGCATTCATCACTCTGTTGGAGAAGAATTTCTGTCTTAATGCCTGACTGCATTGTTGCTTCTTGAGCTCTATACTACGTCCTTTATCAAAAAAGGTAACTTTAATAAATTATTTTTTGTAATGTTGTTTAACTTAAAAAAAAAGAGGAAAAAAAACACGTTTTCAATTTTTATTGCACTTCTTAAATTCAACAGAAGTGGGGGTTTTACCTGGTCTGTGAAATAGTTCTTTAGCTTTTTTTCCAGATCGGGATGCTCAGCTGTTTGATAGACAGTCAGCGTCTCTAGGGGAACTCCTGGAAATAAAGAAACATATCCCCACAGTTATAAAGATAATGCAATTATTTTATAATTAGCATGGCCCCATAGGGACTTTTATCACCTTAAGTTTTAATTGTCAAGCACAAAGGGAAAAAGCTCACCATTCTCCCTTAAAGCCCTGGGCAAGACTTCCCTTTTGATTGAGCCACACGGGAAGAAAAGTGGTAAAATATTAGTATCCTCCCCTGTAACAGAAATTGAGAGCCATACTAGTGACTAGAAAAAAATAAAACATAAATAAATCAACCAATTAAAGTGCAAAAAGTGTGAGGGTTCAGGAATCACAGCATACGTTCAATAATAACGTGTGACAGGATGTCTGCAGTTCCTGTGTCCTCTCCCAAAGGGTTCAGGCCCAAACTTCGAACTGTACAGTATGAAAATCGCAAAGCACAAATATTAAAAAGACATGAGAAAACTTAGGATATTAGATTATGGCAGAGATGAAGGAGTCACATTTGGTTAATTAATCCAACAGGTCACTAAGCACACTCGTCAGGAAGGTGCTGCACCTGCTCCTTTTGAACTGACCAAACACAATCTGACAGCAAACTGTGACTTGTGTACACCAAACGGACGGCTTCACACGTCTGTGCGCACCAGGTGCCAGACACACTCTGCTGCAATTTGCAACAATTGACAAATCAAGACTTCTAAAGAGGGGACTTTGAAACAAAGATTTGTCCACAGATTTGAGACTCACCTAATGAAGCAGTCGTCTTCCCAACCACATAGACTGTCTTTGTGTTCCATTTGTCTTTCACTGATTTGTTCCATTCTGCATAAATAAGATATATAACATATGTCATAGGCTGCAGGAGAAGCCAGGCACAATATTTAAAGGGCATACTTGTTTCAAATAGGGCTTAAGTGTAACAACACAGCAGGGACGGGTGTTAAGAGAGCCATGAGGGAAATCCCAATAAAGCTCTTGGTGCCTGAACAATTCCCAATATTTTCAAAATGTTTTATTTATAACTAGAAAAGCACTCGGAGAGCACAGACCTCCGCCAAGCACCACAGTTCCCCCCATACAGTGTTTGTGTGTACATTTTCAGATTCCTTGACCATGAAAACATATGACTAGCAATTGGATTCACAATGATAGGATTAGTGGTTCAGTAGTTATTCACGAAAATCGCATTTTCCGTAATGGCGGTTTTCGCCACAGTTCCCTCCATACAGTGTTTGTGTGTACGTTTTCAGCTTCCTTAACCATGAAAACATATGACAAGCAATTGGATTCACAATGATAGGATTAGTGGTTCAGTAGTTATTCACGAAAATGGCATTTTGCGTAATGGTGGTTTTCTTGTGGACGGTGATCCGGATCACCACCAAAATCTAATCATCTGTAGGATACCCCATTTCTGACAATCTGTGAAAATTTCATGAAAATCCGTCCATAACTTTTTGAGTTATCTTGCTAACAAACAAACAAACAAACAGACAAACCAACGCCGATGATCACATAACCTCCTTGGCGGAGGTAACAAACAGAACATGTGAGAATAAGTAAGAAAAGCAAGACGAAAGGATTGTTGTAAAAGTCTCAAAAAGTGAAGAATCACTTTCAAAGAACTGGTGGCCGCATTTTTTTTTAAAAAAAGCAGTGGCTATAGGTACAGAATTGTACCCATAGAATGCTTGCTACAGATACGGCTCAAATCTGATTGGTCAGTACGTTCCAGTAATGCTACATCTGTAATTTCCCAGTTTGGGATCAATAAAGTACATCTATCTATCTATCTATCTTAAAGGCAAGCAGGTCACAGGTATGGAAATCTTTATAACAAAATTTATTTGTTTCAAATTTTTTAATTAATATCTATTTACTACCTTTTTAACCTTACCCACTCCCAAATCCTAAGGTTAACCTCTGAATTTTTTTTTTTCGCACTTATTTTTATTAACATTTTTAAATTAACTCATAACACAAACAAACAAAAACAACAACAAAAAGAAAAAAAAAACATCCAAACCCAACACCTACTCCAATTACAATACAAATTCATTATCACTCTCACACACACCTACATCCACACAAACACACGCACGCACCTGGGGAGGACACGCATAGTTAAAACCATAATCCCGACTACAAAAAAAATGTATATCACAAACACTTACTAAATACAATACATACTCTCACATCTGCTTGAAGCAAAATAAAATAAATAACTACCAAGCAGTACACTAATTTCATACAAAAACATTCAAACAGATTCCAATATTCGCAACATGGGGCCCCAAGATTCCTCCCACTTGTGTTGATCTTTGTGAGTATTTGGTCTTAGTTTTTCCATATGGATGACTGAAATAAGCTCCTGCAACCAGTTTTTCAAGCTCGGGGACATTTGATGACTTCCAGTTTTTAAGAATTAGGTTTTTTGCAAGAACCATGCCCATGGGTTGTCTGGATATGTGATGGTAGCTTTAAAAAGTCCAGTGAACAACCAAGTATGGTGAGGTCTCTATCCGGTGTCAAAGTCCTGCGATATGCTTCAGAAAAAAGAAAGAAAAATACCTGACCAAAAAGAAAAAATAAATGGACAATCCCAAAATAAGTGCACCAACGTACCATCATTTGATTTACATTTGTCACAGACTGGAGACACTGAAGGATAAAATTTATGTAACATGACCTTAGGATAGTGAAAGCGGTGTAACACTTTAAAATGAATTAACCTATGCCTACTATTTATTGAACATCTATGAATCCAGAGAAGTGTAGTCTTCCATACCTTATCAGACAATACAGTATCCACTTCTCTCTCCCACTCTTTCTTAATGCAGACAGCAGGTGCAGAGTCATCAAAAAAATACTTAACAAATTTATTTATAAGTTTCTTATTTTCCGGCAAAATAGAAAATAGTTCCAACAACTCATGCCCCTCACAAGAGGACTCAAACTGTGGAATATTTTCTCTCACAAAATGTCTCAGTTGCATATAACGAAAAAAGTTAGAGTGGGGTAGATTATATTTTGAGCTTAACTGGTCAAAAGAAGAAAACTTATCAATACAAAAATCCTTAATACACTTCACCCCTTTAACATACCGTGTAACAAAAGTACTGTCCACCAATGCCAGGACAAAGGCGTGATTATGGCAAAATGGTGTATATATTGAAATATTCGGAAGATATTTTTGTTTAAGTTGCCTGAGAATCTTCAATGAATTTCTAACAACAAAACTGTGACTTACAGCTTTTAAAGCAATAGGAGAATTTGTAAAACGTAAAGAAGAAAGTGAGGCATATGGTTCCATTAATGACATAAGCTCCATCTATAGCCAAAGGGAAGCAGAATTCAACAATTCATTATCTGGAGAACCCCACTGCCAATATATCAATGCCCTAGCATTAGCTGCCCAATAACAATGTTTAAATATTGGAAGACCCAAACCTCCCTCCTCAACAGGCTGACAAAGATGTTTCTTTGACAGTCTATGTTTTTAATAGCCCCAGACAAACTCTAAAATAATTGACTCTAACCTCTTAAAAAATTCAGCAGGAATCAGTACAGGCAGATTTTGAAAAAGATATAAAAACTTGGGTGGCGATACCATCTTAATGGCATTCACTCTGCCCATCATGGATAATGGCAGAGTCCTCCAATATTCAATATTACATTTTAATTTGTCAATACCCTCTAAGAAGTTTACTTTAAACAGCAGTTCTGGATTTTGAGTAATTTAAGTCCAAAATATGTAATATGATTCTGAACAATATTCACTGAGCAATTTTTCAAAATTAAATTGTTTCCTGTAAAGATAAGTTCACTTTTAGACCAGTTTATTGTATAGCCAGAAATTTTGCCAAAAGCATTTAAATACTGTAAAAGGTTAGGAATACCCTCTTCAGGATCGGTTATGGTAACAAGTAGATCGTCAGCATACAAAGTCACAAGACACTGATGTACCCACTGGAACCCCCTGAATATTAGGATGACTACGAATACCACTTGCCATTGGTTCGAGCGCTATATTAAATAACAAAGGGGACAGACAATCTCCTTGCTTCACACCACGATACAAACTAAATGATTTTGATAAAATATCATTTGTTATAACAGAGGCTTTAGGAGAACAATAAATCATTTGGATCCAATCCACAAAAGTCTTACCAAATCCAAATCTTCTCAGCGTTTCAAATAAATAAGGCCATTCAATTGAATCAAAAGCTTTTTGAGCATCCAGCTACTTGCCTACATTTACCCGAATCAGTATAGATTACATTTAATAAACGGCACACATTGAAAAAAGAAAATCTGCCTGGAATGAAATCCGCCTGATCTGGGTGAATTATTGTTGCTATATGCTTACTCAACCTGTTTGCTAGAATCTTATGACCTAAATTACGTAGAGAAATTGGTCTATAGTTTGCAGGATCATTAGGATCTCTACCCCTTTTCAATAAGAAGCACACATTAGCCTCATACAGTGAAGATGGGAGTATTTTTTTAAGCAAGAGTAATTTATCATTCTAAGTAGGAGAGGTGTTAAGATATCATAGAAAGCTTGATAGAACTCTGCTCCAAACCCATCTGGCCCAGGACATTTTCCTGTTGGGAATGTCTTAATTGTCTCCACTAACTCAGCAACAGAAAAGGCTCTTTCCAAGTCAAGCTTATTTTCCACATTTAACTGTGGTATATTTAGTGTACTAAAAAAATGAGAACAATCATCCTCTGTTGCTCTGGAGGCAGAACCATAAAGGTCAGTATAAAACTATTTAAAACAATTAATAATGTCCTGTTGATCTGTGAGTATTTGTCCACATTTTGATTGTATCTTATAAATAGCAGTCTTGGTTTGCTCCCCTTTAAGTTGTCTTGAAAGTAATCTTTGTGGTTTATCACTTAGTTCAAAATGTTTTTGTCTTGTTTTTAATAATAATCTGTTGATTTCTTCCCCAAGAACTGGATTATATTCAGATTTTAACATCAACATTTTATCATAATCAGATTGTAAGAAAGATACTTTATATATTTCTTCCAACTTGGTAATTTCCTGATCAATTTCTTTCAGTCTTTTCTTTTTTTCTTTCTTTCTTGAAGATTCAAAAGAACTAATGAATCTCCGCATGGTAACTTTAAGTGTCTCCCAGAGAATAGAGTCTGAAACTTCTCCGTTATCATTATTCTCAAGAAATTCTCTCAGATTTTGGGTCATATACTCTTTAAACCCTGGGGCACTCAGTAGTATGGGATTGAATCTCCAGTTGTTTTTAGGCTTAGAGAAAGAAGACTGTATGTGAAGGGTAACAGGACTAAAATTTAACCTCTGAAATTTTAACCTTTTTAACCTTATCCATTATCCTAAGGATAGCCTCTTAATTCTAATTATACAGCAGTTAGTTCCGACCGAGCAATCTGATTGGACAATAGGGATTCCAGGACTTACTAAAATCCACGATAACTGCACTCCAACTTTCACTGGATATGTATCACTCCACTTCAAAGGTGTTCTGGTAACCGTTAATTACTGACCGTTATTTACTGTTGACTCCTGGTTGGCACTATAAGGCAACATTAATGGAATACGGCAAAACAATGGACATTTTTCCGAATATAACATTTGAGTTAAATTATGAATGGTCATCGGAAGAGGAGGAGGAGAAAGGAATAAGCCAAGCTTTTTCCACGGAAACCTCCTGGTATGCAAAAATTTCATCAGCTGACCTGGACAACCTGGAGAAAAGCAAAAACAAGGAAACACAGTAAAACCACAATACTTTTGTGGTGATGGACTCTTTGTTTCATCTGAAAATGCCAAGAAAGGCGAGCAAAGTGTGCCAAAGAAATCATTAGCATGCTAACCACTAGCCATCAACTAGATACTGGTGTAATGGCCACGTTTTGATCTCGGGTTTTCTGCGTACTGACTCAACAGGTATACGTTTATAAACAATGACTTTTGCACTTGACAATATTTAATTTGTTTACATGTGTGTGAAATGACAAGAGATGTCTTCATGCTGATTGAGATGTTTAGCAGCAGTTACTGGCTACATTTAGAAGGGACTATTTTTTCTCAGCTGTGCAAAATAACTGATTAGATAAACAGATTGTAACATTTTGTCCAGTATTGCTGTCATTTACTAAACTGTGCTTGTCGGAACTGTTGTATAAAAGCGATATTACACTCAACGTCATTATGGTATCAAGAATATATTAACTGCGGTGTGATACTCTAATGCCCTCAATATAGCAGTTGCTATATTCATTGATACCGTACTCCCTCTCATGCAATATTGCTTAATTTTAAATTTCATCTCAAGTCAAGTAGTGATGTTACGCTCGACACACCTACTCGACACTGATTTGAGCAATATGAAGCAGGAGTGTAGTGAAGCTGTGTATCGAGCGCCGCTTCAGCACGCCCACAGTCACGTGACCGTAGTGAGCGAGGCTTCGTTATGTCACATCACGTGACTCCAGGCCTCGCAGGAAGTTTGAGAGTGTTGGGCATTTCAATATGTCAAGGATTTAAAAGGGGTCTGAGTCACTGCTCAAACTGTGGGTTTTTTGAGAGGAAAAGATTTGTCGTCATTATTGCATTCACTATTTGAATAGAAGACAGGGAGAGCATTACACACGTCAGAATTAGGTTTAGGTTCAGTAACATAAAAAAAACACATTACATTTGTGAAATATTACATATAGATACATAGATTGATACATAACACAACACACACTCATTCACACAAACACACTAGACATACAGGACACTATGCAGTTGCACAAGCACCAGCATGTTCCCTGATGTTCCGCAACAATGATCTTCCCATCTCCCGCTACATACTTCTGTACATACAGTGGATATAAAAAGTCTGCACACCCCTGCTCAAATGCCAGGTTTTCGTGATGTAAAAAAATGAGACCAAGATAAATCATTTCAAAACTTTTTCCACCATTGATGTGACCTATAACCTGTACAACCCAATTGAAAAACAAACTGAAATCTTTTAAGGGGGGAAATAAAAAATAAAAATACTGAAATAACTTGCTTGCATAAATATGCACACCCTCTTATAACTGGAGATGTGGCTGTGTTCAGAATTAACCAATCACATTCAAACTCATGTTAATGGGAGTCAGCACACACCTGCCACCATTTAAAGTGGGATCAATAAAGTATACAAAATAATAAAAAAAAATTAAAAAGGGCGGTGCGGTGGTGCAGTGGTTAGCACTGTGGCAGCACAGCAACTCACTCTTGGCCATGGGATTCCGGGTTCAATCCCAGCCCCTGACCAACAGTGATCTGTGTGGAGTTTGCATGTTCTCCCCGTGTCTGCGTGGGTTTACTCTGGGATTTCTCGGGTTTCCTCCCACAGGCCAAAAACATGCAGGTTAGGTTAAACGGAGACTCTAAAGTGCCCCTAGGTGTGAATGTGTGTGTGAATGGTGAATCAGGGTTTCCTCTGGTAACATTTCTCGGTGGCGGGCTGCCTCGCCAAAAAATTTACCGTCACGCCAAGAAGGAGATATGAATTTAAGAAAAACATATGAAGCAATGACTTTCCGCAAGCGCGCACACGAACAACACACGTGGCCGTCATCTGCACGGAGTTTAGAAGCGCCCCACCCACGCGAGCTTTCCAGTCAGTCAGCAGGCAGTGTCTCACTAGCAGCAGCAGCATCTTTGTGGAAAAGGAGTGAAAACCGGGAAGTCAAACAGCAGAAATGGACTGTATTTGAAGAGAAACTTTGTGAAGAAGTCCACCGTTTCTTCGTTGGTGAAAATCCTGGTGCATCAGCACCTTGGCACTACCCATCGAGTGGGAGTGAAACTACAAATGATGGTTGTGTGCATGCATCAACTGCTTGGCCTGGGAAGATGAAAAAAGTGAGCATGTACAGTGCCGCGTGCATGCCGGGCTCGTCCAAAGCGTACGCGGACCAAGGTGGACTAGAGGGGAAATGCAGCATAATAATGCTTGACTGTCCGACAGAAACATGAGTTTATTAAAGTACTTTAAACACGGGAAAAAAATCATAAGAGGTATGTAAGCACTGGAGGCATTTATCATGGTTTTAACCCACTGGAAATGGGAGCAATAACGGAAGAGTCGCTTAGCTAAGAGATGTGGTTAGAATTCAAATGCAGCCGGGTTCATATGAAGGGAAAGGCAAGGGAGACTGATGAATTGCTGAGGATATATTTCACCAGCCACTACAGTATTCAATATATATACAATATCTGTAATTTCCCAGTTTGGGATCAATAAAGTACATCGATCCATCTATCTATCTATCTATTATGTTCCCAATTATGTACCTGGCAAGTTAACCACTTGTGCTCCGTTGTTCCGCGGGCGGGCAAGTCTCTGCGTCCTAGGACGCACGAGGGCGCACTCCTGCGCCCTCGTGCGCACTCGGACGCATAGTCCAGATTGTGGTGATGTAGGTGGTGATGGTGATGTAGTGGCGTTCTAGTGCCACTAAAAAAAAAACTGTAGACACATCCGCGAACAGATTAGTTCATCTGATTGACCTCTCATTCGACTAATAAGAGCCTTGAATTGGGTTTCTGAAACCTTGAAGAGCCAATGAATGAAAACCTAGGAAGGAGGACCCGCCTACTGTGAATGCAGGAGCCAATTGAAGCACAGAAATTCAGGCTGGGTGAAGAGAGATTTACTGCTGCAGCAGATGAAAACAAAGGACGCTGGACGAATCTGCTACAGACCCAGGCTCACCCAGCAGCATGGAGAACACCCACAAGTGGGACCTGCACTCATTCCAGCAGAATAGACGTTTAGGATTCTCTTCCGTCATCATAGACCGACGGAGGCCGACGACAAAGGTCGTAAATCATTCACCAAAACCGCAATATTGGAATTATGTTTTGATCGGGATCCACGAGCGGAGCAGCGTCGCGTTCGTCTGACAATGGGGAAGAGAAGTTCGCCACGACTCTGCTGCTGTGAAGAGGTAAGGTGTTATAAGCTAAATTATTATTTCTCCCTGAAAACTGTAATCCAAAAATGACTTTTGACCGATCGGTAAATTACAACTGTACTGCGCATGAAGTACGAAGTGCATGCGCCGCGATAAACGGTTCATTTGCCGTGTTCGGACCGTGAAGGCCCCCCCCCCCCGCTGCAGAAGAGGAGCGGGGGGGGGGCGTTCACGGTCCGAACGCCCCCCCGGTCCGCGAGGGGAAGCATATGAGTGTATTCCTTCATGTAGTGATGGCCGTCTTCTGTAGCGGGGGGGGGGGGGGACAACCCCCCCCACACACACAGTAGCGAGGGGGGGGGGGCGCTGTGAAAACACGCAAGGAGTGTAATCCATCATGTAGCAAGGGCCGAACTCCCATCTTTTGTAGCGGGGGGGGGGGACAACCCCCCCCCACACACACACACACAGACACAGCCCTGAGTGTGACCTTTCATTAGAGCCCAAAATGAAGATTCTACATTGAATTATTCAAAAGTTACAGATGTTTTTCCAAACTGTGCCATTTGGCACAATTTGGCACAGTTCCAAAACGCCTGGGAACAGCCTGAGAACAAAGCTGTGTAAAATATTCATTTTTTGTGGTATTGTTACCAAATTTGGATCTCAGCTTGATAACACTTGGTTCTACATTTCTGTTGCATTTTCCAGCCGGATCGGACAGCTGTGTGTTATTTGCAAGCATTTGTATCCAAAAAAACACTGTGTCCAAATTTATTTTCTTCAAGTTCAGTATGTTTAGATGACTGTAACTCAGTGGCCGGAGCACGTAGAGAGATTATGTTTTTTTTTGCCAAAAAATTCAAAGTGTTTTCTTTTAAATGAGACCAACCCCATGAAGATGCTGCAAAGGGTTGAATAACAGCTTTCGATTTACTTTGGGCACATTATTTTTTGGCATTTTTAGGAAAATTGCCCGGAGTGCAAGGGGTTAAGATGACAGAAATTCACAAAGTCAATGACTTTAATCCGTCAGCAGCCTTCAGACAAATGGAACATGCCAGCATTTGGATTTCAAAATAAGGGAGGTTTTTCGTGGTGGTGAGGAGATTTCTAAAAAAAAAAAACTATAAATATATAGAAATATTATAGCAGAAATAATGGCATTCTTGGTCATTTAAGTTAATTTAAATTATTAAATACAATTTTATTAATATTTTTTCTTTGTAATGACAGTTAAATTATTGTTCTGTTCTGACTGCAAAGTTATGGTCAAAAATATAAATTGTTATAAGGAAAAAGTAAAATAAATACCACAGTCTGTCTCAAATTTATTTAAAAAAAACAGTAATTTTATTTAAAAAAAACAGACAAAAATAAGCCATAAAATAATCCACAAATTTATAATAAAGTTTCAAATATACAAGAAAAGTCAATTTTACAAGAGGAAATTACAAATTTGAGGAAAATGGTTTCAAATTTAGAAAAATTTACAGAGAAAAGTAGAAAACTAAGAAAATTGTTATAAATTTGGGAGAAAAACCTCAAACCTTCAAGACTGAAGTCATTACTCAAGTTTTAAGTGGGTGCTCTTTGTACCCTTAACTACAAATTTTTGGTTGTCTCCTTTAATTTACATGGCACTTGATATTTTCTAACCTGTTTGTATACCACCATAGACAGAGAGAGAACCTGAATTAGACAGAGCTCAGAGAGGGCAAGATGAGACAGAAGAGAGGAGCCAAGGAAAGGAAAGTGTTCAGGCAGAGGGTCCAGGAGAGGTGAGAGCAGAGGAAGGAGAGAAGGATGACACCAGTAAAAAGTCCAAATACAGGACGTCTGGGTGGGACCCCAAAGGGCCCACTATTCCAACATTCAAGCCTTGGTTGTACAATACTTCAAACTGTAAGTTCCATATGTACGGCAGTGGCTCAGGAGGTAGAGTGGGTTGTCCAATAACCGGATGGTTGGCGGTTCGAATCCCGCTGTCCCCAGATATCCTGCGGTTGTGTCCCTGGCCAAGACACTTTACCCACCTTGCCTCCAGTGTCCGTAATACTGGGTATGAATGTGTATAAATGTTCGGTGGTGGCCGGAGAGGCCGTTGGCCCAGATTGGCAGTCACATTTCCATCAGCCTGCCCCAGGGCAGCTGTGGCTACAGTAGTAGCTTACCACTACCACTGTCTGTCTGGAGTGAATGAATAATGTATCTGTAAAAAGTATCTTTGAGTGTCTATGATAAAACGCTATATAAATCTGATGCTGTAGAGGGTGTAAGGAAAGGATGTGGAGCCGAGGCACGAGCGTAGGTCGAACAGATTGTTTATTGACCCTCTAACATAAATACAACCGGTGGACCCCAGCGTTGCCCGTTGGGGCCGAGTGTCTGGTAGGAGAGTTTTTCTCAACTCTCTCTGCATTCTGCTTAAATAGCCCCAATGGTATGCACAAAGAGCTGGGCTAGTGCATTATGCTTGTGTGTGACACATTAACATAACACTTCCTCCCTTCCTGACCATACATTCACCCCCCTGCCCTCAATGTCTGTCAAGTTACTCCTTGGGGGGCTGCCCCATTCAGTCCATTGTTCTGCCCCTCTTCCTGCTTCTGGGTGTGAGAGGAATGTCCACCCACTGTGTCTAGTGTCACCACAGTGCATTATTATTATTATATGCAAAGTTGCTGTGCAAAAGTTAAAAAAAAGAAATAAACAGTATAAAATTCATGTATTCAAACGTATGTGTTTTCTGCCCCTCCCCCCCGGAAAAATATGTTGCCACCGCACCAAAGTCTTCAAGCCAGAGGAAACACTGTGAAGCGATAGTGCCGTACCGTGGCTGCTTCATCCACCCAGGTGGATGCCCTGAATTTCCCCTCTGGGGATCAAAAAAGTACACAAAATCAAAATCAAATCAAAATTTTGTAGTCACATCTTACAGCACAAGCCATGGTCCGCAGAGAGCTTCCAAAGAATAAGAGGGATCTCATTGTTCAAAGGTATCAGTCAGGAGAAGGGTACAAAAGAATTTCCGAGGCATTAAATATACCATGTGATATACACAGGTATACAGTGAAGATAGCCATCATCAAGTGGAGAAAATATGGCAAAACAGTGACATTATCAAGAACTGGACGTCCCTTCAAAATTGATGAAAAGACGAGAAGAAAACTGGTCAGGCAGGCTGCCAAGAGGCCAACAGCAACACTGAAGGAGCTGCGGGAATTTCTGGCAAGTACTGGCTGTTTAGTACATGTGACAACAATCTCCCGTCTTCTTCATATGTCTGGGCTATGGGGTAGGGTGGCAAGACAGAAGCCTTATCTTACAAAGAAAAACATCCAAACCTGGCTACATTTTGCAAAAACACATTTGAAATCTCCCAAACGCATGTGGGAAAATGTGTTATGGTCCGATGAAACCAAGGTTGAACTTTTTGGCCATAATTTCAAAAAGTATATTTTGCGCAAACACAACACTGCTCATCACCAAAAGAACATCATACCTACAGTGAAACATGGTGGTGGCAGCATCATGCTCTGGGGCTCTTTTTCTTCAGCTGGAACTGGGGCCTTAGTCAAGGCTGCACGGTGGCGCAGTGGTTTAGCACTGTGGCAGCACAGTTTTACCCTTGGCCGGGGGATCGCGGGGATCATGAGATCGTGGGTTCGATTCCAGCCCCCGACCAACAGTGAGCTGTGTGGAGTTTGCATGTTCTCCCCGTGTTGCGTGGGTTTACTCCGGGATTTCTCCGGTTTCCTCCCGCATACCAAAAACATGTAGGTTTAGGGCGCTCGCGCACGCAGCGACCAGCAGCCGGTGGCTTGTCACCAGACTGCAAACCAAGTCTACCTACGGGTACAAATAAGTAACAAAAAAAAAAAAAAAAAAAAAAAAAAGGTGGAGGGAATTTTGAACAGTTCTAAATGCCAGTCAGTGTTGGCACAAAACCTTCAGGCTTCTGCTAGAAAGCTGAAGATAAAGAAGAACTTCATCTTTCAGTACGACAATGAACCAAAGCACACATCCAAATCAACAAAAGAATGGCTTCACCAGAAGAAGATTAAGGTTTTGGCATGACCCAGCCGGAGTCCAGGCCTGAATCCAATCGAACATCTGTGGGATGATCTGAAGAGGGTTGTGCACAGGAGATGCCTTGCCATCTGACAGATTTGGAGCATTTTTGCAAAGAAGAGTGGGCAAATACAGCCACATTAAGATATGCCACGCTGATAGACTCCTACCCAAAAAGACTGAATGCTGTAATAAAATCCAAATGTGCTGCAACAAAGTATTAGTTTAAGGGTGTGCATATTTATGTAACCAGGTTATTCTAAGTTTTTTATTTTTTATTTTTCCTCTTAAAAGATTTTAGTTTGTCAATTGGGTTGTACAGGTTATAGGTCAAATTAATGGGGGAAAAGTTTTGAAAAGATTTATCTTGGTCTTGTTTTTTTACATCACAAAATCCTGGCATTTGAACAGGGGTGTGTAAACTTTTTATATCCACTGTATATCAGAGGTTGCACTAACTGAAAATTGCTCTTCATTGACAAATTTTTTTCAGCAGTGACTGAAAATTCTGAAAGCTCTCTGTCATTTGACAGATTACACAGAGTGATCTAATTAAAGTCAATTAAAATGACAGATGATAATAGATTATGACAGAATTTTTACAAGCCTGTCTGTCAAAATGACTGATAACCAAAAGGAAATGTCTATTGATATGTAAGCTATATTCCTATACAAAATGTCTACTGGTACGGAAGAGTTGACAATCTGACAAAACCTTTTCAGATCAACTCCAAGCCAGCTGCTGCTGTGGCTTAGGTAAATAGTACAGTGGACCTGTAAACTGGAATGGTGGCCTAGAGGTAGAGCATCTGCCCCACAACCGGGAGGTCAGGGTTCAAGTCCCGGACGGATCACGCCAAAGACCATATAAAAATGGAACTTCCTGCCGTCCAGCTTGGTGCTGAACAAAAATGGAACGGAGGGAAATGTGGGTGACAGTGACTCAGGAGGTAGAGCAGGTCGTCCAATAACCAGAGGGTTGGCGGTCAAATCCCGCTCTCCCCAGCTTTCCTGCTGTTGTGTCCCTGGGCAAGACACTTTACCCACCTTGCCTCCAGTGTCCATGACACTGGGTATGAATGTGTATAAATGTTTGGTAGCGGTCGGAGAGGCCATTGGCGCGGATTGACAGCCACTTTTCCATCAGTCTGCCCCAGAGCAGCTGTGGCTACAGTAGTAGCTTACCACTATCAATGTCTGTCTAGAGTGAATGAATAATGACTCACTGTAAGCACTTTGAGATGGCACTTGACATGTAAAGCGCCATATAAATCTAATCCATTATTATTATTATTGGAAGTTTGCTGGCTTGCGTCCTGCTTTTGACACCTTGTCCACACTATTTTACTTGATATTAGATGGAATTTAGAATTAAAATTAAGAGGTTAGCCTTAGGATGTGGGAGTGGGTAGGGTTAAAAAGGTAGTAAATCGATATTAAAATTTTGAAATAAATATACTACCGGTCAAAAGTTTTAGAACACCCCAATTTTTTCCAGTGTTTTACTGAAATCCAAGCAGTTCAAATCCAATGAATAGCTTGAAATGGTACAAAGGTAAGCACTAAAATGCCAGAGGTTAAAACAAAAGGTAAGGTTAAAAATGAAAAATAATGTACATTTTTTGTATACTTTATTAATCCCAGAGGGAAACTAAGGGCATCCACCTGGATGGATGAGGCAGCCAAGGTGTGATGCCAATCCCTTCACTATTCATACAAACATTCACACCTAGGGCCACTTTAGAGTCTCCAGTTAACCTAACTTACATGTTTTTGGCCTGTGGAAGGAAACCAGAATACCCGGGGTAAACCCACGCAGACACGGGAAGAACATGCAAACTCCATACATAAAGGTCACCGATGGTCAGGGGTGGAATCGATCCCGTGACCTTCTTGCTGTGCTGCCACAGTGCTAACCACTGCACCACCGAGCATTTTGTACAATTTCAAAATTATGCAAAAGGCCTTTTTCAGGGAACAAGAAATGGGTTAAAAACTTAAAGCTGTTCTGCAGTAGTAGAGGTTGATCAAGACTTGAAAGTTGGTACTTTAGCACCTTGGGGGAGCCAGATTATTTAGCATCTCAGACAAGAGACAGTGGATAAACATGGGAGAACAATACTCAGGAGGTTCCTGGCGAGATAGCAGGAAGGAGTCAAGGACGAAGGGGGTTGAATGCAGTGTAATGCAAATGTCATGTTGTGTGTGGAGAAATGCCATGAAACTTAAGAGGAGAGTGCCTGCTGAAAGGTTCAGTCTGTTCTGTGCTAGAGAGCTGTGAAGTGTGTAATAAACTGTGTGCCATGAGCCCGACTCTTATTTCACACACTCCACACTGGTGACCCAAGACGTATTATGGAACAAGAGGCAAGATCCCCGGAGCCAGCCCGGTCAGGAAGCTACAGCGAGGCGGCAGCCATGCCACAGACAGCCCGGACTGGAACCTCCAGCCACGTGTGTGCGGTTTCAGTCAAGCTACCGGATTTCTAGCAGCACAACCCGCGCTCTTGGTTCCACCTCCTCGAGGCCCAGTTCGCCCTCCGGGGAGTAACGGCAGACGACACCAGATTCTACCATGTGGTCGCAGCGCTGTAGACGCCCGCACAGCCCAGCAGGTAGCGAGCCTGCTCGATCAGCCACCAGCCAGCAGCAAATACGAGGCGCTCAAGGCTGCGCTCATCCAGCACTACACGCTCTCGGACTGTGAGAGAGCGGAGAGGCTCCTGACGCGGACCGAGTTAGAAGAGGGTTCGGCCGTAGACCTGATTGAGAAGATGCTGGCGTTAATGGGCACGGACGACGGGCACTTTCTGTTTGCCCACCTCTTCATCCAGAACCTTCCGACAGTAGCGAGAGCGGTTCTGGCCAATTCGCCGTTGCTGGCCGCGCGCGACTACCGTGCGCTAGCCCAGGAGGCAGACCGGATCATCCTCGCCACCAGGGCGATCACAGTCAACACGGCAGCAGCGGAGCCCAGCGAGACGACCAGAGGAGGCGAGGAGCCACCAACGGTAGCAGCAGCAGGGGCCAAGGAGCGCCAGAGAGACACGCTCTGTTTCTACCACCGCCGCTTCAGAGAGAAGGCACACAGATGTGCGCCCCCGTGCTAATTCAAGTGCTCGGGAAACGCCAAGGCCGGGGGTCGGTAGCAGCTGCGACCCTCGGTGAAGAGAACAAGCTGCTCTACTTGACGGATGCACGCTTGGGGAGGCGTTTCCTCGTGGACACCGGAGCCCAGAAGAGTTTCATCCTGCCAACCTATGCTGACCGGCTGGCAAGACCTAGCGGCCCCGAGACGTTGGCAGCAAACGGCTCGGATATTAAGACCTTTGGTGAGAGGACTCTGCTCTTATCTCTACACGGCCGTACATATGAGTGGACTTTTGTCATAGCAGCACTGAATTACCATATCCTGGGGGCTGATTTTCTGTGTGCACATGGTTTACTGGTTGATGTTGCTAACAGGCGCCTGGTTAATGCACTGTCCTTTGACTCTCTCCCCTGTATAGCTCAAGTGACCCAGCCAACAGCACAAGCCAACATCACAGCTACAGGCAGTAAGTTCCACACACTGCTCACTCAGTTCCCAGCACTCACGGTCCCGACGTTTTCCGCGGCCATCGCTAAACATGGGGTGGAGCACTTTATCACCACCACCGGGCCGCCCGTTTTTGCAAGACCTCGGCACTTGGACGCAGCTAAACTGGCCATAGCGCGCGAGGAGTTCGCCAACCTGGAAAGGTTGGGCATCATCAGGCGCTCGAACAGCCCATGGGCATCCCCGCTACACATGGTCCCTAAGGCTGAGGGCTCGTGGCAACTGTGCGGGGATTTCCGCAGGTTGAACAATGCCACAGCGCACGACCGCTACCCAATTCCCCACATACAGGATTTTTCCATTCACCTTGCCGAAGCACACATTTTTTCTAAAATAGACCTGGTCCGCGGTTACCACCAAGTCCCAGTGCACGCTGAGGACATACCCAAAACAGCAGTAATAACTCCGTTCGGTCTATTCGAGTTCCTGCGCATGCCATTCGGGTTAAAAGGAGCGGCACAGACGTTCCAGCGCATGATGGATGCAGTGCTGCGCAATCTCCGGTTTGTGTTAGTCTACCTGGACGATATCCTGGTAGCCAGTGCGTCCGAAGACGAACATGAAACCCAGCTCATGACGGTTTTCCGGAGGTTGGAGGAGCATGGGTTAATAATCAACCCGGTGAAATGCCAGTTCGGCGTGACAGAGATTGATTTTTTGGGGCACCGCGTCTCTCCGGAAGGAGCGATCCCGCTGCCCGACAAAGTGCGCGCCGTGGTGGATTTTCCCCGGCCTCAGACGGTCAGGGCGCTGCAGGAATTTTTGGGGATGGTGAACTTTTATAACCGTTTCCTTCCCCGCGCGGCACAGCTCATGCAACCATTGTACCCCGCACTCAAGAAACAGAAACCCGCGGATAGGGTCGAATGGACCCCAGAGCGAGAGCGGGCATTCTCGGAAGTTAAAGCAGCCCTGGCAAACGCCGCACTGCTGGCGCATCCGGACCCGGCGGCCCGCATAGCGCTCACCACCGACGCTTCAGACGTGGCCATAGGGGCTGTCGTGGAGCAGCGCTTCGCCGGGGCTTGGCAGCCGCTCGCCTTTTTCAGCAGAACTTTGTGCGACAGCGAACATAAATACAGCGTGTTCGACAGAGAGTTGCTGGCTCTCCACCTGGCTATACGCCACTTCCAGTTCTGGCTGGAAGGGTGCAGCTTCACCGCGTTCGTGGACCACAAGCCAATAACGTTCGCGATGGCCAAGGTTTCAGAACCGTGGTCGGGCCGGCAGCAGAGACAGCTGGCCGCAATCTCAGAGTTTACTACCGATATTCAGCATGTGTCGGGTAAACTGAATGTGGTGGCGGACTGCCTCTCGCGTGCCGTGGTGGCCCCGGTCTGCGTGGGGATAGATTACGCAGCCATGGCCGCGGAGCAGATTAGCGATGCAGAAATGCGCGCGCTCCAGTCTGGACCAACAGGCTTAAGGCTGGAGAGCAGGGTGCTGCAAGATGGCGCCCCCCCCCCCCAATCTGCGATGTCTCCACGGGTCGCCCGCGTCCGGTGGTCCCGGTTGCGTGGCGCCACCGCGTGTTTGAGTCGTTCACACTCTGGCGCACCCAGGAGTGCGCGCGTTGGTCAAAATGGTGGGAGAGAAGTTTGTGTGGCCGAGCCTACGCAAACAAGTGAAAGAGTGGGCTGCAGCCTGTGTGGCGTGCCAACAAGCCAAGGTACACAGACACACGAAGGCTCCCTTGGAGCAGTTTCGTATCCCGGCTAAGAGGTTCGACCATGTTCATGTGGACCACGTGGGCCCCCTCCCGCCATCACAGGGGTGCACGCACCTCCTGACAGTGGTGGACCGCACCACGCGCTGGCCAGAAGCAGTCCCGCTGGCAACCACGTCCGCAGACATAGGGCGCGTTTTTTTAACAGCACGGGTGGCGCGTTTTGGAGTCCCGTCGGACATTACGTCCGATAGGGGCCCTCAATTTGTTTCCGAACTCTGGTCCGCGTTGACTCGCAGCCTGGGTGTTACAATTCACCGCACAACTGTGTACAACCCACAGGCCAATGGGTTATGCGAGCGTTTTCACAGATCACTGAAAGCAGCACTCAGGGCTTCATTGACGGATGCAAATTGGGTAGACAGGCTGCCGTGGGTTTTATTGGGGTTGCGCTCCGTGCCGAAAGAGGATCTGGAAGCTTCCCGGCAGAGCTCGTTTTTGCGCAGCCCCTACGGCTGCCCGGGGAATTTCTGCCAGATAATCCCGCGCCGGGCAGCTGCTCGTCTCAGCTTTTGCAGCGTAGCGCAAACACAGGCACGCTGCCGGGCCCTGCCCACCACAGTTTTCCGCGTGTTTTCGTGCCTAAAACTTTGAAGAGCGCGGAGTTCGTGTTTGTCAGACACGACGCCCAGCGCCCTCCATTGTGCCCACCCTATGATGGACCGTTCAGAGTGTTGGAAACAGGGGATAAGCATTTTTTGCTAGACTTGGGGGTAGGTGGGAAAAAATTGGCATAGACAGACTCAAACCCGCTTTCGTTGTGGCAGACGAGCAAGTGCTGTTGGCTAGGGCCCCTCGGCGTGGAAGACCCCCATGGAGAGCTCCCCAGGGAAACGATTCACCAGAGCAGCCACACGGACAGACCGAAGTGCCCCCCCCCCCCCCCCAGTCACAGCCCATCCGCAGTCAGACACACTCCCAGCAGCCCCCCACCGGCACAGCAGCGCCACGGAGGCGGTAAACCCCAGTTACAGCAGATAGGGGAGGAGACGGAAGCCCAAACAGCATGTGGACTGATATTCTATTGTTCTATCACAGCATGTGGACTGTTATTCTATTGTTCTATCTAAGATGCTGGGGGGGGGGGCGTTTAGCACCTTGGGGGAGCCAGATTATTTAACATCTCAGACAAGAGACAGTGTATAAACATGGGAGAACAATACTCAGGAGGTTCCTGGCGAGATAGCAGGAAGGAGTCAAGGACGAAGGGGGTTGAATGCAGTGTGATGCAAATGTCATGTTGTGTGTGGAGAAATGCCATGAAACTTAAGAGGAGAGTGCCTGCTGAAATGTTCAGTCTGTTCTGTGCTAGAGAGATGTGAAGTGTGTAATAAACTGTGTGCCATGAGCCCGACTCTTATTTCACACACTCCACAGTACTACCAATTCCTACAGGTGTCCCAACTTTTCTTGCTTTCTTACAACCCCCCCTCTGTCTGCATAAAAGTAGTGTTGGAACACAATGTATACATTTCAATAAAAACTGGAAAAATCGGGGTGTTCTAAAACTTTTGACCGGTAATGTAAATGCCTCAGATTTCTGTACCTGTAGCCTGCTGCTTTTAAGGTGTGCATTAATAGAACATACAGGCCAACCAGATTTGAGCCATATCTATAGCAAGAATTCTATGAGTACATTCCGTATCCATAGCCACTGCCTAACAAAAAAGTGTAGTGCAACAACCTCCAATATATACAGCAGAGAAAATAAGTATTGAACACGTCAACATTTTTCTCATTAAACATATTTTTGATGGAGCCATTGACCTGAGATTTTCACCAGATATCAGTAACAACCCAAGTAATCCATACATACAAAGAAATCAAAGAAACTGTGTTCACAAAACAAGTTATATTTAATAAAGTGGAATCACACAAGGAATAAGTATTGAACACATGAAGAAAAAGAGGTGCAAAAAGGCATAGAAAGCCAAGAAACCAGCTGAAATCCAGCCGAATTTAGGAAACCATCCCATGCCCCATCAGTGCAAATTAATTTCAGCTGGTTAAGTCCTGACTAATAGCCTTTAAAAAGGAATATCTGTAAGTGCAGAATGTACTTCCGGCTCCGGCGCCACATGAGTTGGCTGCCTTTTGCAATAGCAGCTCAATTCTGAGTCTTTTTATCTTCCTTCTTCTTTCTGATCCGGTGATAACTTTCTGATCCGGCACACCTTTCACTCTATATATATCACGGACACACAGATCACCCCAAAGGTCTCCCGAGTCAGCGGACGGAGCCTCTGTTTACAGCAGGAGACGATACAGCAGGGAAGAGCTAGCTAGCACTCAACCGCCACCCGGTGCTAACGGAGAAACTCGACATACCGGGGAACTGAAGCGAAAACGACGCAGGTGCCGGGCTGGAGTTTAGGCGGCGTGCAAGAAATATAAGACAGAATAATAAAGAGCGATGGCAAGAACCAAGCAGACCGCCCGTAAATCTACTGGAGGAAAAGCCCCCCCAGGAAGCAGCTCGCCACCAAGGCTGCTCGGAAAAGCGCTCCGGCCACCGGCGGAGTGAAGAAACCTCACCGTTACAGGCCCAGTACCGTGACTCTGAGAGAGATCCGTCGCTACCAGAAATCCACGGAGCTGCTCATCCGTAAGCTGCCCTTCCAGCGCCTGGTGAGGGAGATCGCTCAGGACTTCAAGACCGACCTGCGCTTCCAGAGCTCCGCCGTCATGGCTCTGCAGGAGGCCAGCGAGGCCTACCTGGTGGGTCTCTTCGAGGACACCAACCTGTGCGCCATCCACGCCAAGAGGGTCACCATCATGCCCAAAGACATCCAGCTGGCCCGCCGCATTCGCGGAGAGAGAGCTTAGACTTTCTGCTGCACATCCACCAACCACAATGTTCCGCACTGTGTGTCTATATATATATATTTATAGTAATATGTACATATGTATACTAGCTGTTCTTGTTTTTTCTTGCCTTCTGATTGTTGCTCTGAGTGTTGCTATCCCTGTGCTGTTGCAATCCTGGAATTTCCCCATTGTGGGACTAATAAAGGCTTATCTTATCTTATCTTACACCACAAAAAACTCATGATGGGTAGAAGCAAAGAGCTCTCTCTAGACCTTCACAACCTTATTGTTGCAAAAAATAATGGCATTGGTTACAGGCGCATTTCTAAACTGCTGAATGTTCTAGTGAGCACTGCTGGAGCCATCATTCGGAAGTGGAAAGAACATCATTTTACCATAAACCGGCCACAACCAGGAGCTCCTCGCAAGATTTCTGACAGAGGAGTCAAAAGAATTATCTGAAGAGTTATCCCAAGAGCCAAAGCCCACTTGTAGAGAGCTCCAGAAAGACCTGGAGTTAGCAGGTACTGCTATTTAAAAAAAAAAAAAAACCATAGTAATGCACTCAACCGACATGGGCTCTATGCCCGCTCATCTCACAAGACTCCATTGCTAAAGAAAAAGCATGTTGAAGCTTGTTTAAAGTTTGCTGCACAGCATTTGGGCAAGCCAGTAAAATACTGGGAAAATATAGTCTGGTCAGATGAGACCAAAATTGAACTTTTTGGATGCCACAACACACAGCAAGTTTGGAGGAGAAATGGCACTGCACATCCCATCATGGTGTGGGGGTGTTTTTCAGCACATGGTACAGGCAGACTTCATATAACTGAAGGAAAGATGAATGGACAAATGTAGAGACATCCTTGATAAGAACCTGTTGCCATCTGCCAAGATGCTGAAGATGAAACAAGGGTGGACATTTCAGCAAGACAATGATCCCAAACACACAGCCAAGGAAACTCTCAACTAGCTCCAGAGAAGGAAAATAAAGCTGCTAGAATGGCCCAGTCAGTCACCTGACCTGCATCCAATTGAAAATCTATGGAACAAACTGAAGATCAGAGTTCATAGAAGACACCCACGGACCCTTCAAGATTTGACAGTTTGTGTGGAAGAATGGGCTAAAATCACTCCTGAGGTGTCTGGAAGCTGTTATTACCAACAAAGGCTTTTCTAAAAAATATTAAATAAATTTCACCAAGTGTGTTCAATACTTATTCCTTGTGTGATTCCACTTTATTAAATATAACTTGTTTTGTGAACAGTTTCTTTCATTTCTTTGTATGTATGGATTACTTGGGTTGTTACTGGTATCTGGTGAAAATCTCAGGTCAATGGCTCCATCAGAAATATGTTTAATGAGAAAAATGTTGATGTGTTCAATAGTTATTTTCTCCGCTGTATATAGTATTGAGGCTTTTTGAGGTCTTCCACTCAGATGCAGTTTTGATACTCGGTCAGCAGATGTAACTCTGTATTAAATACTTCATCATACTGTGCCATTCATGAAGCATTTGTCTCAAAGTGGTTCAAAGCTTCATGAAGCTTCAGTTTCACCATCACTAATGTCAAGTAAAATGGCGTGGGCATGGCAGTGACAGTAGGATGCAAACCACACTATTCACTTACGCCACAGCTGCAGCAAGCTGGAGTCAATCAGAAAAGGTTTTGTCGGATTGTCAACTCTTCCATACCAATAGAAACTCCCTTTTAAAAAACTATCTTACCTTCCCTTCTTCCTTCTGCTTCTAAACACATCTTCACAGCCTCTACTGCCCTTGGACTAGTAAATATAAGACCCCCATGTTTCTCTGGCTGGAAAAGCTGAAATAACCAAAACATCTTGTATAATAAACATACAATACATGAAGCTACAATTTTATATATGACTATATCTTTGAAATAAGATCAAATAACGTTTCAGCTATGACAGTGCACCTTATCTGTCATGATGTTCAGTGAGACAAATTTAAATGACAATACAGGGATGAGGGTCGCTTTGTGTCCATGCGATGCCAACTCCTTTAAAATCAAAAATAATATATTCAAATAAATACCTATATACAACAAATCTGAATACATGCTTGTAAAAACTGGTGGATGTAAGGAAAACCTATATACCTTGATGTAAGGATCAGGTCCAGACTCTCCATCTCTTGGTTCTTTCAGAAGCAGAACGTGCATCTTAACCCTTATATTTTAAAACGACAGAGTAGAAACAGCAGAGTTTATTGGTGTCAAGAACAGAGCTGAAGACAGTGGGTGTGAAAACACAAAGCTACACCCTAAAACTGTCACATGCACCCTGCTGATAAGAAACCCGTAAAGCCACGATGATTGAACTGTGCATGAAGACGAAAATGCAACATGCTCACGCCACATTTCAGATGAAACTGTATGCATGCAACTAGCTTAAAAGACACCGCTAATGTCAGTGTTTACATGAGCAAGCTGCAGTGGGTGGCAGTTTCGTTACAATAAACTCACCTTTAAAAGAGCCTGTTTAAGATTTTTTTATAGGGAAAATGTGACCGCTTTATTGCACATTTCTGTCACATCAAAACAAACTTTAGCAGAAAGTAAATAAACCGAAAAATGTTTCACCGAAGTCATGTCTGAATCAGGCTTTACTGACAGGCGAATTCATTCAAGACTACCAGGGAGAGATAAAGGGGATTATATTTTAATAAACTCGTGAATTATCAAATGAATTCTGAAATATACATGTATGTGTTATTGATTACTTCAGTGATTAATCCTGTATAAGACATGTCAATATTTACACACGAAACGAAGAGCTGAGACTGATTTAGAATGACACCTATCCCCGTTTTATAAAATGGTTTAGCCCAGTTAACTACTGGCCGAAACTCGACATTTCGGCTCGAGACATACGGTGTGTCTGTGGAGGTGGAGCCAAAATGGCAGTGCCGTTTTCTCTCTGGTTGTTCCTAAACTTGTACAGTAGGTGGGGGTATGCACCTTTCAGTTGTTTGCTATCCGCCAGTAACCGAGAGAAGAAAAAGAATCTCTGCCCCGCCCATTTAGTTTACATGCGCGTTTCATTTGCAGCATGGCTTCGTCGGCGAAGAAAAGGGCAGTGGGTTTGAGTGAAATTCCCGAGGAAAAGGAACACAGCTCCGATGAGAATTCAGAGGAAGATGATTCCGGAGAGGACAGTGAAGCATCAGAAGAGGAAATCAACGAGGTAGAGAACTAGTTCTCAGCTCTTCAGCATGGCGCTGCTAACATATTGCTATACCGACTGATTGCTAAAGTTAGCAGGAAGACAAGTAAACAAACTACAAGTTGAAGTAAAACATCTAAGAACTTTTCTGTAAACACACAAGCTACTACGAAACGTGCTCATTTCAAACCTATGTCAGTGAGCACCACTTTCAGGATGCTGAATAAAAAGCTAGGTTTTTGTACACTTGTGCCTTGCACAGATGTTGTTGAAAGGCCACTCAAAAATGTGCAGTTTAGCACACAATTCCTCAGTTGTTTAACGTTCGAGGGAGCGTGCAATTGTGATGTAGGAATGTCCAAAATAGCTGTTCAATCAATGCCCATTAAATGTCCCCTTTGTAGATAAAACACCGCATTAGAGTTTCCTTTTATTGTAACATTGTAATGTAATCTGTATAATGTACCACCTTTTCCTGTTTAATTAATCCTGTTTCATCTGCATCGTTATATGCCACGTCTGTCAGATGGATGGATTATCTTGGCAAGAAGAACTCAGTTATTTATTGGCTGCTGAAAATATGATAAATATATTTAATAGTGCAGATTGTGAAAAATGTCAGGAAAAAAGTGTTCAACTTGCATGTTTTTAAGTATAATTAGCAATACCATTAAACTGTAATATAATACTCTAAAAATTTCATTCTGCTAAAGATAGAACTTATTCTTTTTTTTGCATGAAAAACCTCTGTCATAATGATCATCTTTGTTAACTACTTGTGCCTTCATTTTTAGGAGGTCATTGTGGATTTCGAGGCTCACACCATCTCTGATAACGACTACAACGGCATTAAGAAACTGTTGCAACAGGTTTGTTGCTACAGTGCATCCGGAAAGTATTCACAGCGCTTCACTTTTTCTACACTGTTATGTTACAGCCTTATTCCAAAAAGGAATAAATTCATTTTTTCCTCAAAATTCTCTACACAATACCCCATGATGATGACGTGAAAAAAGTTGATTTTTGTAAATTTATTAAAAATAAACTAAGAAATCACATGCACATAAGTATTCACAGCTTCTGCTCAATACTTTGTTGATACACCTTTGGCAGCAATTACAGCCTCAAGTCTTTTTGAACATGATGCCACAAGCGTGGCACACCTATCTTTGGCAGGGATGTGATTTTTCTGCTAATTCGCGGAATTCCGCTTTTTTTTATCTTCCAAAATAAAAAAAAAATATTATATGAGTATATACCGGATTCCGACTTTTAGTAATTCCCTAACCGTAATGAAACGACGCGCCTGATTGGCTGATCATCCTTGCAGTGACTCAATGAACGCGGCTGTTGCAGTGATGTCGGTGATTGAACATAAAGATGCTCCGAGAATTAAAGAAATTGACAAGATCTTGAAAAACAAATTTCGTTGGGATTGGCTAGAAAAGGAGATTGCAACGGATGTTGGTAAGAAAACTGTGACAAATTTGTTTAGCGATTTTATATGGAAAATCGACCGTGCCGGGAAGGCGCGGAAAACATGTACAAGAAGGAGCAAAAAACATGTACAAGAGGTCAAATCGAGGTCCACTAATTATTCAATTGCTGGAACTTTCGGTGTTCAGAAAAAAAACATCGAAACCATACGGCCTCCACCCTTTGTTAACGACACGATCGGACATGGAAATCGAAAGGAATGATCCACCCCAACAACCAGTGCCAGTTGCGGATAGAGTAGTGAATTTTGAGGTATGTGGAGATATATGTTTGTATACATGACATCTAGTTAATACTTTCTTCATCTTGCCTGCTGAAGATGTTTTGGACTTTATTTAAAAAATATTTTTAACGCAGTGCACAGTGGACATTGACTCATAACTTTTGAATATTTCTAAGACTTGGCTACATCAGTGATTGTGCGAAATGAACTGCTCAAGACTCAATGGAGATTGAAAGTGGTGATCTGAAATGAATGCTGAAATTATAAAAAGTAATGGTATGTTGGAATTTTATTTCTATTATGGAATAGATAAAATTAACTGATTTTGATTTAATCAAGTGTTAAAGCATGTGATGGATAATGCTTGTTGGAATATTTTAGGAGTGCTATCTTCTTGGAACATAAGTCAATATTATACAGTAATAAGTGGCATTCAGCTGTTTGTTTTATGTCATTTAAGCACAGTTCTGGTACTTAAAAATCATAAAAACCCAGGAGCTTTGGGGGGGCAAGGCCCCTGAACCCCCCTAACCGGGGATCTGCGTCCCCCAGACCCCCTGCAAAATTTTCAGATAATTTCACCAACCCCAAATCACATCCCTGCTTTGGGCAGTTTTGGCCATTCTCTTTGCAGCATCTCTCAAGCTCCATCAAGTTGGATGGGAAGTGTCGGCGCACAGTCATTTTCAAATCTCTCCAGAGATGTTCAGTTGGATTCAAGTTTGGGCTCTGGCTGGGCCACTCAAGGACATTGACAGAGTTGTCCTGAGCCACTCCTTTGATATCTTGCCTGTGTGCTTAAGGTCATCCTGCTGAAAGATGAACCGTCACCCCAGTCTTGAGGTCAGGAGCGCTCTGGAGCAGGTTTTTGTCCAGGATGTCTCTGTACATTGCTGCGTTCATCTTTCCCTCTATCCTGACTAGCCTCCCAGTTCCTGCCGCTGAAAAACATCCCCACAGCATGATGCTGTCATCACCATGCATCACTGTAGGGATGGTATTGGCCTGGTGATGAGCGGTGCCTGGTTTCCTCCAAACATGACGCCTGGTATTCACGGCAAAGAGTTCAGTCTTTGTCTCATCAAACAAGAGAATTTCATTCCTCATGGTCTGAGAGTCCTTCAGGTGCCTTTTGGCGAACTCCAGGCAGGCTGCCATATGCCTTTTACTAAGGAGTGGCTTCCGTCTGGCCACTCTACCATACAGGCCTGATTGGTGAATTGCTGCAGAGATGGTTGTCCTTCTGGAAGGTTCTCCTTTCTCCACAGAGGAACGCTGGAGCTCTGACAGAGTGACCATCGGGTTCTTGGTCACCTCCCTGATTAAGGCCATTGTCTCCCGATCGCTCAGTTTCGACAGCCGGCCAGCTCTAGGAAGAGTCCTGGTGGTTCTGAACTTATTCCATTTACGGATGATGAAGGCCACTGTGTTCAGTGGAACCTTCAAAGCAGCAGACATTTTTCTGTACCCTTCCCCAGATTTGTGCCTCGAGACAACTCTGTCTCGGAGGTCTACAGACAGTTCCTTTGACTTCATGCTTGGTTTTTGCTCTGACATGCACTGTCAACTGTGGGACCTTATATAGACACGTGTGTGCCTTTCCAAATCATGTCCAATCAACTGAATTTACCACAGGTGGACTCCAGTTAAGCTGTAGAAACATCTCAAGGATGATCAGTGGAAACAGGATGCACCTGAGCTCAATTTTGAGCTTCATGGCAAAGGCTGTGAATACTTATGCATATGTGATTTCTTATTTTTTTTATTTTTAGTAAATTTGCAAAAATCTCAAAACTTTTTTCACATTGTCATTATGGGGGTATTGTGTGTAGAATTTTGAGGGAAAAAATTAATCCATTTTGGGATAAGGCTGTAACATAAAATGTGGAAAAAGTGAAGAGCTGTGAATACTTTCCAGATGCACTGTGCATATCTGATTCTGTCCAGAGTTCTGCTTTTAAATTTTAGTCATAACCCAGGGATCAGTCTTGTCTCTCCTGTTGGCTTGATATCCAGCTTTTCCTGAAGGCTCATGTAAATACATCAGAGATGACGGACATCATCATCCAACAAAATCATGTTGGAAGTGTCATCAGGGTGAGTAACTCCATAGTTTAATCTCATTTGTACAAGTGTTTTATATGTTCTGTTTGCTTTAATTCATTCATTCACATTTTTTTTTTTTACTTCTATCTAGCAAGCGGAGGTGCCCGAGGACAGTGATGATGAAGACCCAGATGAAGTTTTTGGCTTCATCACTGTGCTGAACCTAACCGAGAGAAAGGTAACACCCATAGACAAAAACGCCACACAGTGAATAATCTAACATGGGTGGATTTACACAGGAAGCACTTTTGTTAATAGGCTGCATGTTTAAACATTTGCGCTGTCAAATACTCTTTCCAGGGTGTACAGTGTGTGGAGGAGGTAAAAGAGTTGATTTTGGATCAGTGTGAGAAGAGTGCTGCCCACAGTGTGACGGAACAGCTGGAGCAGATCCTCAATGACACCAGCAAGCCTGTGGGGCTGCTGCTCAGCGAGCGCTTCATCAACGTACCGCCACAGATTGCTCTTCCACTGCACAAACAACTCCAGTAAGTTCCAGTTGGCCCATGTTTTCTCTGTTTTTTGCCATTGTGCGGTATATTTTGATTATCCATGGATCTTTTAAAAAGACGTATTTTTGAATTTCTTCATACAAAATGAAAACAGTACTTATCCTTAAAAATAACAGTCCTTACCTCAGCCGTTCAAAAGTTAAAAAAAAAACCCTATGATAAGCATGATATGTGCAATTTTTTTGCCTTATCAAGTGAAATCTAATTTTTTGTATTGAAATTCTGTGAATTCTTAATTATTTTTTTTTCCATTTTAGCATAATGGAAAGTGAAACAAGTAGATTAGCTATAAATTTGTTCTTTTTTTTTTAAATAAAATTGTTCAGTTGAGTTTTGTCTTTTCGTTGTGTGGGTTATTTTCAGATGTTCTACTTGAATGACTTCGTTACGTTTTGCCAGTAGTGACTCTGTGAAAGTACAGATTCAGTGCGAATGGGTTTAATTACCCAAAATTTACAAAACTGAACTAATTTTAATGTGCTCACATCGTTTTTGGCAATTCACAAATGTGAGGTCCTAAATCTGATCAGGTTCTTAAAAAATCTTAAATTTAACTCCCTTATAGAAACCCTGATATTGAGAACAAAGAACAGTATCAAACGGAACCGTATCAACCAGACACTTCAGCAATCCTAAACTAAATGTCTGTTTCTAATTCTACAAAGCTTTTATATTGAATGATGCCCCATTAGAATAGCACACATGAACAGCCAAAATATTTCAAACGCATTACAGTCCGGTAAAACGGTGGGTTTCACTGTTCCTTATATCTAGTAACCTGGTGATTATAGAAAAATATAGTATTATTGAAGTACATACACTACTCACAAAAAGTTAGGGATATTTGGCTTTCGGAGGAAATTTATGGAAGCTATAAAGTTACAGTGATATATCATGAAAGTAGGGCACTGAAGTAGAAGCATGCAATGGTGATTTCCACCATTTTGGTGGAAGTTTGGAAGGTGGGAGCATCATGGTGTGCGGGTGTTTTTCAGCACATGGTACAGGCAGACTTCTTATTAACTGAAGGAAAGATGAATGGACAAATGTACAGAGACATCGTTTATAAGAACCTGTTGCCATCTGCCAAGATGCTGAAGATGAAACGAGGGTGGACATTTCAGCAAGACAATGATTCCAAACACACAGCCAAAGAAACTCTCAACTGGCTCCAGAGAAGGAAAATAAAGCTGCTAGAATGGCCCAGTCAGTCACCTGTTGCTCCTGGTGGGTCAGGCCAACGCTGGTGCATGGCGGCTCTGCCGCCATCAGTGTGTAAATGTGTGCGTGAATGAGTGGCTAGCAGGATCTGTAAAGCGCTTTAGTCGTCTAAAAATGAGAAAAAGTGCTATATAAGTGAATGCCATTTACCCTTTCACCTGACTTGAATCCATTTGAAAACCTATGGAACGAACTGAAGATCAGAGTTCACAGAAGACACCCACGGAACCTTCAAGATTTGAAGGCAGTTTGTGTGGAAGAATGGGCTAAAATCACTCCTGAGCCATGTCTGTGCCTGGTTTCTCCATACAGGAGGTGTCTGGAAGCTGTTATTACCAACAAAGGCTTTTCTACTAAATATTAAATGAATTTCATCAAGCGTGTTCAATACTTATTCCCTGTGTCATTCCACTTTATTAAATATAACTTGTTCTGTGAACGCAGTTGCCTTGATTTCTTTGTATGTATGGATTACTCGGGTTGTTACTGATATCTGGTGAAAATCTCAGATCAATGGCTCCATCAGAAATGTTTAATGAGGAAAAATGTTGACGTGTTCAATACTTATTTTTTCCACTGTGTGTGTGTATGATTGGTATTTTATGAATCCATCTATAGTTTGTTTGTTTTTTTTATTGATAATTATACTGCATGTTTTGCTTTTAAATAAGACAAAGTGCTGTCCTTCATCTTCTAAAGGTAAAACTGGATGTAATCTTGTCCTTTAGGAAAGAAATAGCCGAAGCTCAGAGGACCAATAAGCCCAGCGGGAGGTGTCACTACTGCCTGATGGTCAGCAAAACCTGCAAAGAGGCTAACAAGACAATCCCTGCCCAGAGGGGAGCTCCCAAAGAGCAGTACATGTTTGTCAACGCGGAGGAGGAATTCTTTTATGAGGTAATGTCAAATAAAATTAAAGCAGAGACAAAGATTTTAACTTTTTAATAGTTTTCATGACAGACCCCACTTAGAGGTCCTACATTGTGCATTTTCCGGGGATTAATGTAAAGTTTTGACATCCTCAAGTACACATGTATGTAGTTTTAAAGACAAAAAAAGTTTCACAGCCCCCCCCCCCAAAAAAAAAAAGAAAAAAACAAAAACTGTAAAGCTCTGTATGAAATAGATTGGCAACTCATTCATTAATATTGATAAGCTGCTAATCTGATTGGGTAAAGGTTTTTTGAGTGAGCCAATCACAAGTAAGGAAGCGGTCAGGGTGCAGGAAGTCCAGTCAGTTTATCTTCCAAAAGCTTAACCAAATAAAGACAGTGGCTGTGTTCAGAATGTTCACTCACTCCCTCCCTCCCTACTCGCTATATAGTTAATTTAGATAAAGCGGACTATTTAGTAAACTCAATATAACAATAAAATTAACAGCTTTCAGACACTACTGGGCTTGTTTTCGCAGCACGTCTAATGACGTCATCACAGTAAGATAGTAAAACATAACAGACTAACGGTGGTAAAAAAAAAAAATGAATACCCGCATGTAATTTGTAGTAAATACCATATTTTTCGGACTATAAGGCGCACTTATATGTACTTATATGTACTTATATGTATGTACTGATCTGTACATCTCCAGGACCCGGAGGCGTGCTGGCCGGATCATAGCCGATCCCTCACACCCTGGTCACGTACTGTTTGCCCCCCTCCCCTCTGGTAGAAGACTTCGGTCCATCCAGACTAAAACCTCCCGTCACATGAACAGCTTCTTCCCCTCTGCCATTAGACTGCTGAACACTAAGTGACTCTCGTGCACCATGTACAGCAGCTCAACCAGACTCATGTCAATCATCACTGTTTTCTTCCTGCATTACCGACTGCACTATATAGTTCTCCACAGTATCTGCTGCTGGCTAATATATATTTTAACTGTTGACCAGTATCACTTAATCTTATCCTACACTTTATTACATGTATAGTTTATTTCTCTTATCTTATCATGTTTAATGTTGCAGCATTGTACCAAGACAAATTCCTAGTTTGTGTACTACATGAACAATGGCAATAAACCTGATTCTGATTCTGACTTAAAATCCTTTAATTTTCTCAAAACTCAACAGTGCGCCTTATAATCCGGTGCACCTTATGTATTAATTCTGGTTGTGCTTACTGACCTCAAACCGATTTTATGTGGTACACGGCACTTAGAAATCTGTCAAAATGTTTTAGTACGACTTTGGTAAGCTACGAAGCCGCACCGCTTGATGGATTGTCGGAGCATTACGGCTACCGTAGTCAGGAGCCTCACGGAGTAATGTGTACTGTGCTTCAACATAATATTACGGTGTGTGTATAAGGACCCCAAAGAGCTTGCCATCATTCCGGGTGGATTAACCAAAGAACTCCAGCCGCTAGATATTGGTGTCAACAGGTCGTTCAGAGTTAAATTGCGAGCTGCGTGGGAGCACTGGATGACAGAAGGCGAACACACATTCACCAAGACAGGGAGGCAACGCCGGCCGAGTTACGCCACTATCTGCCAATGGATCGTGGATGCCTGGGCTAAGGTATCAGTCTCAAGTGTCGTCCGAGCTTTCACGAAGGCCAGAATCATCACTGAACAGCTAAGTAACAGCAACGAGACTGACTCGCATAATGATGAGAGGGATCCGGGCATGCTTGATGCCGAAATCGCCCAACTGTTAAACTCAGACACTGAAGATGAAGAATTTGATGGATTTGTGGAAGAGGAATGAACTGAAAAATGAGTGTATCGTTTTGTATTTTATGTGTTACAACTGAACAATGTTGAGAGTTATTGTGAATGAGTTGAATAAAGTTTGACTTATCCGTTTTGTTTCGCTTAATGTGCCTTATAATCCGGTGCGCCTTATGTATGAAAATAGACCCGTTCATTGATATTGCGCCTTATAGTCCGAAAAATACGGTATGTATTAAATCAAATAGTTTTTTGCTGAACTAATAAATATAAATACCTTAAGGTAGTTTATGTAGTGATGTGAAGCTCTTTTCTTACTGCTCCGGTAGCTGCACATTGCATTATGGGATATATTGGCTAATGTGACCATCCGTTGTACACTACTTTTCAAATGCATTGTGGGATATTTTGAGTGTACTATATAGTGAATGAAATTTTCAGGACTACAAAATGGCTGATTCACTATACAGTATAGGGAAGGAGTGAGCATTTCGAACACAGCAAGTGTTTCTTTTGTCAAGTGGGTGTTTTGATATTTTAACAGTATACATGTGGCTAATGGCAGTAACTTAACAGGTTAAAACTCACAAAAAACATCTAACAATATGTGGCCTTTAACTCCCTTGATTTTTTTAAATGCATTTTAGCCTCTACTGCAAGCTCTTCTTTTGTATAAATATCTTGATAGTCTTGTGTATTGAAGCTTCTTTTTTTGCCATACAGCAGGCCATCCTGAAGTTCCACTACTCGGTTCAGGAAGAGGCGGACTCTTGTTTGAGCGGCATGTGGTCATTCAGCGATGTGCCCATGAAGCCTTTCAGGACTGTGATGCTGATACCAACAGACAGGATTCCTGCCATAATGGAAAAACTCAAAGAAAATCTAACCATGTGACCTACCAAACAAAAGCATCAGAGGATACGGAGGAGGTTCATCTTCATTTAAATTTAACAGAAAACGTGACACTGCTGGCCGTGTTAGTATCACTGTTGACATCTTGAACTTGTACACCAATGATTTCCACAGCTCTGCTATTTTAGAGAAGCCATTTTTAAAAACAGGATGTAAGACAATATCACCAGATGGTAATCATGCAAAAATGTGTGTCTTGAAAGTTGAACTTCTGAATATATATTTTACTCTTTTCTGATTTTCTCTTTTGGATGCAGCATCTACCCTTTAATCCCTTTCATGCTTAGAGATGGTCCAGATTGACTGTCATGTTCTTTTTAATAGAATTAGAGATTTGAGTTTAGGAATTACTCTACCATTGTACTCCCAATTTAGGTATATACTGTATATAGATAAATACATTTTACCTTTACACTTATTAGCTTTAGCTGAAAGCAACTTAATGGAAACATTTAACTACAATAATCTTCTAGGTACGTTAACATTTGCGTAATGAACCAAGGGGCAATTTCACAGCAGCTATTTTGGCATAACAAGAAAACTAGTATTACTGCTGTTGAGGCTTCAAAAACAATGTCCATAATTAGCAATACCTGTGTGCGCCAACAATTGTCACACAATGGCAGCGATATAGAGGGCATGGTAACGTGACTTTTTCTCGCAGCTTATGCGTGTAATAAATAAATTAGCTATGCACAACTTACAATATTTACAAGGGGAAGAGATTGCATTAATTCTTTCAAATGCAGCAAAAGAGTTCAAAACAAATGCAGTTTAAGTTCTTGATTGCAGTCAAGTTTATTCTGCCTTTCAGACTTGGTATCTGTTGATTACAGTAAGTTATTGTTTTAATGATACAGCATCATAAAGGACTAAAACAGCCATGAAAGGATATATCTGTATTGTGATGACAAAAAGAACAAAACACAGGTGAGAAAAAAATACTCAAGTCTAAATTCACTGACTTAAAGGTAAACTTATGGAAGCCTGTTTAGGTCATACATACATACTCTTTATTACCTCCGCCAGGCCGCAGGCCAGGAGGTTATGTTTTTGCCGGCGTTTGTCTGTTTGTCTGTCTGTTGGTTAGCAAGATAACTCAAAAAGTTTTGGATGGATTTCGATTAAACTTTCAGGCGTTGTTGGAAATGGTACCAGGAAGAACTGATTAAATTTTGGGGATGATCCGGATCACCGTCTGGATCCAGGAATTTTTTAAAGGATTCTTTAACATTGTGAGATAGGGCCCGGAGGTAATGTGTAGTTCAGTGCTTCCGCCAGCAGGAAGCACTGAACTACATATTGAAGCTCGTTGAGCTTGTGACAGAGCCGCTAAAATGCAGCATACACTGAATGAGAGCCCACAGGCTGCTGCTTCTCGCCGTGCTAAAGACAGAGACGGTACACGGCAGCATAGACAGGGGAGGGGCTATCCCCAGATGCTATTGAAGCTCGTCGAGCTTACTTTTATTTTATTGATTTTTTTCTTATTACCTCCGCCAGGACGTTATGTTTTTTTTAAAAAAAAAGAAGATTGGAGTTAATATTGTTCTATTCTACACTACGTATATGTACATATTTTTAATTTCCTGGAAAGAAACGAAGTTAGAAAAATTATGTTAATGGTAGCTTTTCAATATCCAGAACTTATTATTAGGAATAAATTTCATGAATGTGTTCTCCATCTAAAGACTTGTATATGTTGTATCTTTTGTTAAATTAAATAAATTGTATTTGTGTAGTTCAAATAACATTTTTTTTGTTTTCTTGACCAATCATATGACCTACAGAAACACGTGATACAGGGAAAGAAAAATAACAAAATTAGTGTAGAATATTTATGGTATAAATCACAATACTGGGGGGGACTGTTGCTCTTGGCGGAGGTCTGCGCTCTCCGAGTGCTTTTCTAGTTTTCATTGTTTTCCCAAGATCACGAGAAAATTTTCTCGAGATCTCGGGAAAACAACAATTGTTATGTCAAGATAACGCATAAATACTGTAACTCGAGATCTCGAGAAAACAATTGAAATTAATGCCTGATCTTGGAAAAACATTGAAATAAAAAGTATGTATGTATGACCTAAACGGGCTTCCGTATAAACTAGACAGTATTTTCATTAATTTTTTTAAATACTATAACATGGTTAGAAAGGTGCAGAATTAAAGTCTTTATATTCTTCAAAAAAAAAAAAAAAAACCTGACGGAAAAAACTACTTTTTCCAGTTTTTACAGGCCTGAAATCATATTTACATCTGAACACTTGGATGACCAGATTGGGGTAGCTGGCAACACATTTTTTTATATATTAAAAAAAAAACACTGGATGGGACATGGCTAGCATTTTCACGGCAAGTGGAAGCGCCATATTCTGTAGGTTATTCCAATGATTGATCTAAAATTTACTAATTTACACTACCGTTCAAAAGTTTGGGGTCACCCAGACAATTATTTTGTGTTTTCCATGAAAAGTCACACTTATTTACCACCATGAGTTGTAAAATGAATAGAAAATATAGTCAAGACATTGACCAGGTTAGAAATAATGATTTGTATTTGAAATAATAATTTTTTCCTTCAAACTTTGCTTTCGTCAAAGAATCCTCCATTTGCAGCAATTACAGCATTGCAGACCTAACATGATTGCACAAGGGTTTTCTAATCATCCATTAGCCTTCTGACTCAATGAGCAAACACATTGTACCATTAGAACACTGGAGTGATAGTTGCTGGAAATGGGCCTCTATACACTTATGTAGATATTACACCAAAAACCAGACATTTGCAGCTAGAATAGTCATTTACCACATTAGCAATGTATAGAGTGTATTTCTGATTAGTTTAAAGTTATCTTCATTGAAAAAAAGTGCTTTTCTTTCAAAAATAAGGAAATTTCTAAGTGACCCCAAACTTTTGAACGGTAGTGTATGTTAATGCTGTTTGGTGGTATTAAAATGAACACAATGACCTTTCTGCTGTTAGCAATCTTATGCTGACACATAATTGTTACAGGTTAACATGCTGTATTATTTTTATTAATAGAGATAAATGTGCACTTACATGCTTAATAAATGGCAAAATTGAAAAATATCAGACATGAAAAAAGCTGTATTGGTAGATCAGTACTTTAAATAAGAGCTAATAAAAGGTCATCAGGACATTTTATAATACATTTATATTTTAAGAGCTCGAGAACATCTGAAGGGGAAAAAAGTCACATGGAGTTGCAATAAATTAATATTTAAATCTAGATTACACTTACTACATCTACTTTACACAATACTGCAGTATTTGCCATGTAATACTGCAGCCTTGATCAGATTCCAGCTCACTGAATTGCACATCTGTCATAAGTCTGTGTCACTGCTGCACAGTCACCGTTTGCATCACTGTTGATTGTTGCGGTTTGGTGCTTCTTTTTGCAGCCTCTGGATCTCTCTGGCTCCAACATGTCCTGCAGAATATCTTTGCCTTCACTAGGGGGCAGGTTGTAGAAGTAGTACAGTGGAGCCATTTCAGTGAACCTAAAGACATTTTGGGGGGAAAAATGATCAGACTTTGTGCAAAAACACTACCTAGGTGAATAAAGTGACTGAGTAAAAGTAGATCAAATTACATAATTTTACAGCCACAAAAAAGTGCTTCACTAGTGTAGAGCATTAAAATAAATGTATATGTATTTGTGTGTAAACCCACGCAGACACGGGGAGAACATGCAAACTCCACACAGATCACTGTTGGTCAGGGGCTGTTCCTCCCACATGCCAAAAAACATGCAAGTTAGGTTAATTGGCATCAAACTGGGGATTCTAAATTGTCCTTAGGTATGACTGTGAGAGTGAATGGTTGTCTGTCTCTCTGTGTTGGCCCTGCGATGGACTGGTGATCTGTCCAGGGTGTACCCTGCCTCTCGCCCAAAGATGCTGGGATAGGCTCCAGCCCCCCACAACCCGAAAAGGATTAAGCGGAAGAAGATGAATGAATGTATTTGTGTGTGTGCATATATACAGTGGATATTAAAAAGTCTGCACATCCCTGCTCAAATGCCAGGTTTTCGTGATGTAAAAAAATGAGACCAAGATAAATCATTTCAAAACTTTTTTCCACCATTAATGTGACCTATAACCTGTACAACTCAATTGAAAAACAAACTGAAATCTTTTAAGGGGAAAAATAAATAAAAAAAACCAAAACAGAATAACCTGGTTGCATAAATATGCACACCCTGTTATAACTGGGCATGTGGCTGTGTTCAGAATTAACCAATCACATTCAAACTCATGTTAATGGGAGTCCGCACACACCTGCCACCATTTAAAGTGCCTCTGATTAACCCCAAATAAAGTCCAGCTGTTCTAGTAGGCTTTTCCTGACATTTTTGTAGTCACATCTTACAGCACAAGCCATGGTCCACAGAGAGCTTCCAAAGCATCAGAGTGATCTCATTGTTCAAAGGTATCAGTCAGGAGAAGGGTACAAAAGAATTTCCAAGGCATTAAATATACCATGGAACCCAGTGAAGACAGTCATCAAGAGGAGAAAATATGGCACAACAGTGACATTACCAAGAACTGGACGTACCTCCAAAATTGATGAAAAGACGAGAAAAAAGCTGGTCAGGGAGGCTGCCAAGAGGCTGACAGCAACGTTGAAGGAGCAACAGGAACTTCTGGCAAGTACTGGCTGTTTAGTACATGTGACAACAGTCTCCCATCTTCGCATGTCTGGGCTATGGGGTAGGGTGGCAAGACGGAAGCCTTATCTTACGAAGAAAACATCCAAGCCTGGCTACATTTTGCAAAAACACATTTGAAATCTCCCAAACGCATGTGGGAAAATGTGTTATGGGCCGATGAAACAATTGTTGAACTTTTTGGCCATAATTCCAAAAGGTATATTTGGCGCAAACACAACACTGCTCATCACCAAAAGAATACCATACCTACAGTGAAGCATGGTGGTGGCAGCATCATGCTCTGGGGCTGTTTTTCTTCAGCTGGAACTGGGGCCTTAGTCAAGGTGGAGGGAATTTTGAACAGTTCCAAATACCAGTCGGCACAAAACCTTCAGGCTTCTGCCAGAAAGCTAAAAATGAAGAGGAACTTCATCTTTTAGCACGACAATGACCCAAAGCATACATCCAAATCAACAAAAGAATGGCTTCATGAGAAGAAGATTAGGGTTTTGGAATGACCCAGCCAGAGTCCAGACCTGAATCAGATCAAACGTCTGTGGGGTGATCTGAAGAGGGCTGTGCACAGAAGCTGCCCTTACAATCTGACAGATTTAGAGCGTTTCTGCAAAGAAGAGTGGGCACATATTGCCACATCAAGATGTGCCACGCTAACAGACTCCTACCCAAAAAGACTGAGCGCTATAATAAAAGCCAAAGGTGCTCTGCAACAAAGTATTAGTTTATAAGGGTGTGCATATTTATGTAACCAGGTTATTCTAAGTTTTTTATTTTTCCTCTTAAAAGATTTCATTTTGTTTTTCAATTGGGTTGTACAGGTTATAGGTCACATTAATGGTGGAAAAAGTTCTGAAATGATTTATCTTGGTCTTGTAGGAGTCAAGAATTGAGGAGACTGGATAATTTTCCAGAATCTGCTTTAATTCTCATCTATCCTACGTCCTCTCTCGATCGGAGTGAAAAGAGACAGGACGCAGTCACACACATACATTTATACATTCATCTCTAACAATACATCACACAAAAGTCACAATACTCAGCTACATCCTTTCATCTGTAATAGAACACCCAGAGTCCATCTGTTCTCCTCTCTGACCCCCAAAGGTCAGGCCGGGTAATCTTCTCCTTTCTCCTGAGTCCCCAGGGGGTGCAGACACATCTTCCTCTTGAGGTGTGAAGTCAATACACATGGGTAGCTCAAAGTCTCTCTTGGCTGAATTCAGCCAGCCACATGTGAGTCACATAGGTTATAATTATGGGCTCCACATCACTCCCCCCTTCCACGCGAAAGACTGGGCACCCACATACAGTCATACAACAGTCATACAGCACGTCGCCCCCCCAACAGAATCTCACAGCAACCTGAATAACCTGACCAAAAAACACATCATTCTGCATGCAGCTTAGGTTTCAATCTTCTCCCGAATCTGCTTTATGCAGGTCTCCTGCTCTGTGTTGGGCCGTCCTGCTGTGCATCTGTGGAGTGAGGGGGAGAAGGGTTATTTGCCCCTCGTGGGGGGTCCCGGGGCCGCCCCTTCGGAGGCCTGCCGCGTCGAGGCGCGCCCGCTGGCCATACAGACTCGTTAAGCAACACAAAAGCAGGTTTTAATCTATCGATACTGATCGTCTCCCTCCTGCCCCCCAAATCCAGCACAAAATATTTCTCCCCGGTTTCCAGCACTCGAAATGGACCGTCATAAGGTGGGCGGAGGCTATGCCGCTGCGCATCGTGCCTGACAAAAACAAACTCTGCGTCTCGTAAAGCCTGGGGCACGAACACACGCGGGAAAGAGTGATGAGCGGGGCCCGGGAGCATTTCTGCTCCCGTGTTACTCAGAGACCCCCGGATCGGGGGGGGCCCTGGTGCCGTGTGGTCGGGTAAAAACTCGCCTGGCAGCCTGAGCGGTTGTGCGAAGGCCAATTCTGCTGGTGAGGCATCTAGATCCTCTTTGGGTGCCGAACGCAACCCCAATAAAACCCATGGTAGTTTGTTTACCCAATCTGTGTCCGTCAGTGACGCTCTGAGGGCTGCCTTCAAAGACCTGTGAAAACGCTCGCATAAACCGTTGGCCTGGGGATGATAAGCGGTCGTGCGATGTACCGCCGCTCCTAAGCCGCTGGCCACTGCTGACCACAGTTCCGACGCGAATTGAGGTCCCCTATCAGACGTAATATCTGACGGGACCCCGAACCGCGCTACCCAGGCTGTTAAAAAAGCGCGTGCCACCTCTGCCGCTGTGGTCGATGTTAACGGGACCACTTCCAGCCAACGAGTGGTTCGGTCTACCATCGTCAAGAGGTGCGTGAACCCTTGCGATGTGGGTAGGGGGCCCACGAGGTCCACGTGCACGTGATCGAACCTTTTAGCCGGAATGTGGAACGGTTCTAAGGGCGCTTTAGTATGCCTGTGAATTTTAGCCCGCTGGCAAGCCATGCAGGTTTTAGCCCACTCCTTCACGTGCTTGCGCAGGCTCGGCCAAACAAACTTCTCCGCCACCATTTTCACCGAAGCGCGCACCCCTGGGTGTGCTAGGGAGTGCACGGCGTCAAAAACGCGACGGCGCCACGCGGCTGGCACCACCGGGCGCAGTCGCCCTGTGGATACATCGCAGATAAGCGGGGGGAAACCGGTTTGTAGATTTCTGCGTTCCAGCTTTAACCCTGTTGGTCCAGACAGGAGCGCGCGCACGTCCGCGTCCTCGCTCTGCTCCGCCGCCATGGCTGCATAATCTATTCCCACGTGGACCGGAGCCGCGCGCGTGTCCGCGCTGTTACCACGCTCTGGGTAAGCGGCCGCGCAATCCGTTTCCGCGCGGACGGGTGCTGTTACTGCGCGTGACAGACAGTCTGCCACCACATTGATTTTACCAGCTACGTGCTGAATATCGGTGGTAAATTCAGAAATTGCGGCCAGCTGTCTCTTCTGTCGCCCTGACCACGGTTCTGAAGTTTTGGACATCGCAAAAGTGAGCGGTTTGTGGTCGACAAACGCGGTGAAACGCCGCCCTTCCAGCCAGAACTGGAAATGTCGAATGGCTAAGTGGAGCGCCAGGAGTTCCCTGTCAAATGCGCTGTATTTCCGCTCGGGCTCGCGCAGGGACCTACTGAGAAAGGCGAGAGGTTGCCAAACTCCGGCGACCTGCTGCTCTACCACGGCCCCTATCGCTACCTCTGACGCGTCTGTGGTTAGCGCTATGCGAGCTGCCGAGTCTGGGTGCGCCGGGAGTGCTGCGTCAGCGAGTGTTTTTTTTACCGCTGTGAACGCGCGCTCCCGCTCCGGGGACCACTCGATCACACTGGCAGGCTTCTGTTTTTTAAGCGCGGTGTATAACGGCTGCATGAGTTGTGCTGCGCAGGGTATGAAAGGGTTATAAAAATTCACCATCCCCAAAAATTCCTGCAACGCTTTCACTGTCTGTGGCTGGGGAAACTCAGCCACCGCGCGCACTTTTGCCAGCAGAGGAACTGCTCCCTCTGGTGAGACCCGGTGCCCCAGAAAATCAATTTGCGCTGCGCCAAACTGGCACTTGGCCGGGTTGATTATCAACCCGTGTGCTTCCAACTTTTGAAAAACTGTAGTGAGGTGTTTCTCGTGTTCCTCCTCTGAGGCGCTGGCTACTAAAATATCGTCCAAGTAGACAAAAACAAACGGAAGGTCGCGCAGCACTGTGTCCATCATCCGTTGAAAGGTTTGCGCGGTGCCCTTAAGGCCAAAAGGCATGCGTAAAAACTCAATAAGTCCGAACGGGGTTATTACCACTGTTTTGGGAATATCCTCTGGTCGAACCGGGACCTGATGATAACCGCGGACCACGTCTATTTTAGAAAAAATGCGCGCTTTTGCCAGGTGCACTGAGAAATCCTGGATATGCAGAATCGGGTAGCGATCCTGAGCTGTGGCATTGTTCAACCTGCGATAATCACTGCAAGGTCTCCACAAGCCGTCAGCTTTAGGCACCATATGCACGGGGGAAGCCCAAGCGGACTTCGAGCGGCGAATTATGCCCAACCTTTCCAGGTTGGCGAACTCCTCCTGTGCCACGGAGAGCTTAGCTGCATCCAAGCGCCAAGCTTTAGCAAAAACTGGTGGGCCACTCGTGGTTATGAAGTGCTCCACCCCATGTTTCGCCACCTTAGCTGAAAAAGTGGGAACTGTGAGTGCTGGAAACTGGTGTAGAAGGGTGTGAAACTTACCACTTGCTGTGGCGACGTTGGTCTGTACTGGCGGCGGGCACACCCGAGCTGCACAAGGGATAGAACAGAAAGAGAGTGCATTTACTAGGTGTTTGTTGGCCAGATCAACTAACAACCCATGTGAACACAGAAAATCAGCACCTAACATATTGAAGCTCACTGCCGCTACGATGAAGGTCCACTCGTAAGCGCGGCCGTGGAAGGACAGAGACAAGGTTCTCTCTCCGCAAGTCTTGATGCTGGAGCCGTTGGCCGCTGTTGCTCCGTCTCAGCGGGGTCCAGCCACCCGATCTGCATAAGTTGCAGTGATGAAGCTCCTCTGGGCTCCGGTGTCCACGAGGAATTGCCGCCCGGAGCCCGCATCTGTCAAATAAAGCAGCTTGGTCCGTTCGCCGAGAGTGGAAGCTGCTAACGACTCCCGGCCCGGTCGTTTCCCCGCCTTTTGAAACTGCACGGCGGGATGCATCTGTGCGCCTTCTCGGCGAAGCGACAGTGGTAATAGCAGGGGTTGTCATGCCCCCTGGCTCGGGATCTCGTCGCCGCTGTCGTCGCTGGGGTGGGATCTGCTGCCTCCGGCTCCACACTGCCCCCGGCCGTCGTGCTGAGGTCTGCCGCTGCCACGGAGGTCTCTTGCTCGTCGCAGGCGTTGAGGAGCCGCTCCGCCTCCTGGGCCAGCTCGCGGAAGTCCTGCTGGTTCACACACCGTCTGCTGGACAGGGAACCTCTCGTGTGCGCTGGGAGGGTTCTCAGGAAAATATGCTTGAAAAGGAACGCGTCGTTGTCCGTCCCGATCATCTGTAGCATGTCCTCCATGAGGACAGTCGGCCTGCGTCCACCTCTGTCGCGCAGGTCCAGTAGCTGCCTGGCTCTTGCCTCCACCGACGGCACGAAGCTCCTGATGAGGGTGGCTTTCAGCGCGTCGTATTTGCCGGCAGCGGGTGGTTGCTGCACCAGGCTCCGCACACACCGAGCCGTGCGGCTGTCGAGCGTTGCAATGACATTATGGAATTTAATGTCATCCGCTGAAACTCCCCCGAGCAGGAACCGCGACTCCACATGCTAGAACCACGAGTGCGGGTCGTTTTGCCAGAACTCGGGGAGCTTAATCAGTCTTGTGCCCCTGCTGGCATTCTCCGGTGAATCCGGGTCTGAGTGGCTGTCTCCCAGCTCTTCCATATCGATCACGAGGCTGTCCTCCAGCCTCGGCGTGCTCAGATTCATGCGTAGGTCACCAATTGTAGGAGTCAAGAATTGAGGAGACTGGATAATTTTCCAGAATCTGCTTTAATTCTCATCCATCCTACGTCCTCTCTCGATCGGAGTGAAAAGAGACAGACAATACTCAGCTACATCCTTTCATCTGTAATAGAACACCCAGAGTCCTTCTGTTCTCCTCTCTGACCCCCAAAGGTCAGGCCGCGTAATCTCCTCTCTCCTGAGTCCCCAGGGGGTGCAGACACATCTTCCTCTTGAGGTGTGAAGTCAATACACATGGCTAGCTCAAAGTCTCTCTTGGCTGAATTCAGCCAGCCACATGTGAGTCACATAGGTTATAATTATGGGCTCCACAGTCTCGTTTTTTTACAACACAAAATCCTGGCATTTGAACAGGGGTGTGTAGACTTTTTATATCCACTGTATATCAGAGGTTGCACTAACTGAAAATTGTTCTTCATTGACAGGTTTTTTTCAGCAATGACTGAAAATTCTGAAAGCTGTTTGTCATCTGACAGATTATACTGAGAGTGATCTAATTAAAATCAATTAAAATGACAGATAATAGATTATGGCAGAATTTTTACAAGCCTGTCTATCAAAATGACAGATAACCAAAAGGAAGTGTCTATTGATATGGAAGCTATATTCCTATACAAAATGTCTTGGTACAGAAGAGGACAATCTGGCAAAACCTTTTCAGATCAATGCCAAGCCAGCTGCTGCTGTGGCTTAGGTACAGAGGACCTGTAAACCGGAATGGTGGCCTAGAGGTAGAGCATCCGCCCCACAACCAGGAGGTCGGGGTTCAAGTTCCGGCCGGGTTAGCCAAAGACCATATAAAAATGGAACATTTGAACAGGGGTGTGTAGACTTTTTATATACACGCTCTCTCTCTCTGTGTGTGTGTGTGTGTGTGTGTACACTAATCAAAAAGTTAAGAGATATTTGGCTTTCGGGTGAAATTTATGGAAAATGTAAAAAGCTCACGCTACAGAGATATTCTATCGTGAAAGTAGGGCATTTAAGTAGAAGCATGCAATGGTGATTTCCTCATCTCAAACAATTTATTGAAACAAAAGCCAACAACAGTGGTGAGTATACCACAACAAAAAGTGTCAATGTCTCAATAACTTGTCAGGTGCCCTTGAGCATCAATTACAGGTTGACAACAATGTCTCATGCTGTTCACAAGTCAACTTATTGTCTGCTAAGGCATGCCATTCCACTTTTCTTGAAGGGTGGCCCTCAGGTCATTGAGGTTGTGGGGTGCAGGGTTACAAGCCTGTACATGGTGACTCAGCTGTTCCCATAGGTTTTCTATGGGATTCAGGTAAGGGATAAGGACCTGCACTTATATAGCGCTTTTTCTAGTCTCAAAGACCACTCAAAGCGCTTCACTAGTACTAACCCTCTATTCTAAGGGCCTATAGGAGACAGATACCTAGGGACAATTTAGAACAACCAATTAACCTAACATGCATGTCTTTGGATTGTGGGAGGAAACTGGAGCCCCCGGAGTAAACCCACACAGCAGAGGGAGAACATGCAAACTCCACACAGAAAGGTTCCTACTCCTGCCAGCCTGGGGATTGTCTGGAGAAAGTGCAGGCCACTCCATTTAAGTTACCCCAGCCTCCAGCAGCCATTCCCTAATGATGTGACCTTGATGAGCTGGAGCATTGTAGTCCATGAAGATGAAACTGGGCCTGTGTTGTTCATGCAGGGGCAAAATAACTGGATTAATGATGTTATTCAGGTAGTACTGGCTTGTCACTGTACCATTCACAAGGTGTAGGGCGGTTCCGTATTGACTAAACAAACCTGCTCAGTCTGTAACATGGTGACAACAGTGGCTGATGCATAGCACTCTCCTTGACATCTTCAACATCATTGGCGGCCATCATTTTTGCTCACCGTGAATCGACTTTAATCAGAGAACAGCACTGAGGCCCACTGGTCCCTTGTCCAGCGTAAATGCTCCCTTGCCCATGCAAATGATGATACCTGTTCCTGGTGGTGTGGTCAGGTACCCTTGCAGGTCGTCTAGCATGCAGACTACGCTGATGTGAATGGTTTTAAATGGTCTTACGTGACACTTGGATGCCTCTCACCTCCCTTAAATGTGCCTGGAATTGAATGGTATTCACCATCCGGTTCCGCAGGGCACTGTTCACAATGAAGCAGACATCAGTGTGGAATGTGGCCAAAGGATGTCCACTTCTATGCCTTTCTGTGACTCTTCCAGTCTCTCTGTATCTCTGTTACAACCTGCTGATGACACTCTGTGACACTCTTAAGCTCAGTGATCACTTCCCTCTGAGAACATCATGTTTGAAGCCTCGCAATGGTGAGGTACTGTTGATCAATTGTTAGGTGTCATCTTGGTTTCATGATGTCAAAATGTGAACAGCTTGATGAAGAGGACTGTTTAAATACCAATTCTAACTGAACCAGAAAATTTATTGGTTGATTCATAGATCAAACACTTGTTATGAATTTAGTAGGTAGAGCATCTGCCCCACAACCGTGAGGTCGGGGTTCAAGTTCCGGCCGGGTCATGCCAAAGTCCATATAAAAATGGAACATTTGAACAGGGGTGTGAAGACTTTTTATATACACGCTCTGTGTGTGTGTGTGTGTGTGTGTGTGTGTGTGTGTGTGTGTGTACACTAATCAAAAAGTTAGAGATATTTGGCTTTCGGGTGAAATTTTTGGAAAATGTAAAAAGTTCACGCTACAGCGATATTCTATCGTGAAAGTAGGGCATTTAAAGGCCAAATGTCACGTAATTTTTTTTTCTAAATGACAACGAATTTAGATAAAATACACATAGCTTAAACCAAATATTCATACCGGAGACCATATCACCCACCTGTATTTACATAATTGCACAAAATACACCAGGTGAAGGCCCCACCTTGCTTGCTGGCTTGTGACAGCCAGTCCAGACCACGCCCATGTTTTTGACATCACCAGTTGTACCCTGGCTGCCCTGCCTATCCACATTCACACTTATCAACATTGGACAATCATGACGGAAAGTGACAGCGATTGTGAACAAATTAGTTTAGTTTTGTCTTTTTTTTTTTGTCTTTTTTTTTGTCAGTGGTTCAGACAGTGACAGAGGCATAGAACCTTACCGGTTCGAGCCGTCCGAGACGGAATCAGATGCTTTGTCTGATGACAACAGTTCCAACGATGACCAGAGAGCAGAACCAGTGGAAAATGTCATTGAACTGGACATTAATCGCCTCCAGAATTGCGAAGCCGAAAGGGGTCTGTCGAGGGCGCCCCATAAATATTGATTTTTCGGAAGCCATTATTATTACAGTGGAGGAGAGCCGCTGCTGTCAAGAAATTGACCAGATCAATATGAAAATGGAGGCGCATACCTGTCAAGTGAGACGTTTTCGCCGTATTTTGGTGCCAAGCGTGGCTGTGGGGGACACTTTTCTGGGAAATGTTTTAAATGTAGTTCGTGTTGTTATTGTCAAATATTTTAAGGAAAATACGGGGAAAATGCAATTTTAGCAAAAACGGGCGTATTGCCATTTCTGTACGCCCAAAAGAAAAATATACTGGAAAAAAAATTGAGTGTCTTGAGGAGCACTCCTGTGTGTGATCCCCCACAGCTCGTGCTGGCAGATCGCTCAGCGTGAGCTATTATCACTACTGTTCGAAGTGTGGAGTCAATCATTAGTTTAATTGTCTAGGCAGGCTGATCGCTCAGCTTGAGCTATTCTCACTACAATGAGAAGTCATTAGGACAATGGTTTAACACGTTCAGCTGTGCAGCGGTTGCGGAACAGACAGAGATCGCCTGACAAATACAGAATTCTGTTTTTTTTTTTTTATTTTGCGCCGGACGCTGAGTTGTGTTGTTATTGTCAAATATCCATGAATCCTTAAAATATTTGACAATAACAACACGAGTTGCATTTGGGGCATTTCACAGAGAGGTGTCCCTTGTTGCTCCGCCGTTCCTTATAGCCGCTTTTTATGGTGTTGAAGTACGGCGAAAACGTCTCACTTGACAGGTATGAAAACATTTCCCAGAGAAGTGTCCCTTATTACCCAGCTGTCCCTGATAGTCCCGTTTTAAGGTATGGGTGAAATATCCAATTTTTTCTTTCTTGTTGCTCACTTCAACCTTCCAGTCTCCATATACTGTAAACAATCAATTGAAATACCCCAAGCATCAAACTCGGGTACAATCGATTTAGTCACTTCCGCCTTCTTCCCCAGGCGATTCCAGGGGCCGTGTCAGGCCAAGCGCGGCAGTTTTAAATTAACGAATATTCCGTTGTTACTGAAGCATATGCACCAAGACCCGAACGGATCGGTTCCCTTTTATATCTAGTTTCAAGATATTTAAAGTACCCTGTTACGTGACATTTGGCCTTTAAGTAGAAGCATGCAATGGTGATTTCCTCATCTCAAATGATTTATTGAAACAAAAGCCAACAACAGTGGTGAGTATACCACAACAAAAAATGTCAATGTCTCAGTAACTTGTCAGGTACCCTTGAGCGCCTCACGAGTTACTGGATGGGGCAAACACCTGTTGTGAATTTTGCCATTAAGCACCTTGTTGGAGAACAGCAAGTTATGCATAAAGTACTGAAACATTGAACAGCTGGACATGTTTATTCAAAATGTTAGAGAAGATCAAATTAAGTTCACCTGTAAAGGTTGTACGGCATTTTAGGTGCATCCTGAAATTTCACCCAAAAGTTGAATATCCCTAACTTTTTGAGGTGTGTGTGTGTGTGTGTGTGTGTGTGTGTGTGTAAAATCTTGAGAGAATGTTCTAATCTGCTTGTGCACAACTGCACAGAGGTGGGTAGTAATTAGTTATATTTATTCAAGGAAAAGTTTTTTAAAAAGTTGGAAAACTACTACTAGAACTATGTGAAAAGTAGCTTAAGCACACTTTCGACAAAAAAAAAAAAACTGAGGTGGCCTGAGATTTTCAGAGCTAGCCCTTGGGCCAAGGATGAACCCATTAAATTTTTGTGATGATCTGAGAGTGCATACCTCCAGCAAGGACCTTGTTTGTATTTGTGCAGCAGGATTACACAAAAACTACTGGATGGATTTGGATGAAATTTTTACCAGAGGTGGTCCTTGGACTAGAGAGGAACCCATAACATTTTGGTGATGATCTGAGAATGCATACCTCCGCCAAGGCTCTTATCTTCTCACAGTGTGTTAGCAAGAATTCTCCAAAATTACTGGGTAGACTGATGCAGTTTTCACCAGAACTGGCTCGTGGCCGACACACAAACTCATTACATTTTAGAGGTGCTCCATGAGGGATGGAAGGAGCCTTGACAGAGGTATGTGCTCTCTGAGTGCTTTTCTAGTTTATTACTGTAGACTGTTACTCATTGGGATTATTACTAAAGACATTTAAAAGTTTTTTTAAAAGTTCCCAAACTGAGTAAAATCATAAATTTACAAACAAAAATTGCAAATTTATGAGAAAAACTTCTGATTTTCAAGAATGTAAAGTACCAGAAAAGTTAAAAAAAAAATACAGTGAAAATTTAGATGAAAATGGTCAAATTCACAAAATGTTACACATTTAAAGAAATAAAAATTTATGAGAAAAGAAATTTAAAGATGCTGTAAGTTAAATTTTCCACTTTGCATTTTTTTAAATACACAAATCTTCAGCAGCATTATTTATTTCATGTTTATTTGAAAGGGATAATGCATATTAATGAATATTAATGTAGATGTAAATATGCCATACTTAGTAAAGCTTGCTAAATTATGTACATCTGTAGTCCCTTGGCAGGTCACAAAAATACACAATCAATACAACACTAAATGAACATTTGTAATCAAAATTATATAAAATGCATGTATTAAAATGCCGTTATTTTGTCTGTATACAGTGCATATGTTGCTAAAAACCTAAAAACAAACACTAAGGTATCCATTACACAAATAAGGTGCAGTGCGTGTTTTCATGCATATATGTACACATGCACTGCACAGCAACAACAACATTGTGCAGTAGTGCAAAAGGGATGCAGATGTGTGTGACACGGGCACATACCTACCATATATGTGTCTGCATACCGCAGAATATCCCCTAGCCATGGATACAGTGTTGATTATTTAAAAGCCAATTTTTAAGATGAGTTTTGAAAGTGTTTAATGTAGAAAGTTCTCTGATTGCAGGTGGTATGTTGTTCCATATCTTAGTGCCCTTCACTGATAGCAAAGATTGAGCAAAAGTGGTGCGTCTGTGGGGGACCTCACAGTCTCCTCTGGTTATGGCTCTGGTGGCTGTGCCAGTAACAGTTCTCAGTTTGATATATATTCTCTCGGTGGGGGGGGATAGCCATTTAATATTTTATATATTGAACAAGCAAATTTTAATTTTTTATTATTTTCAAAAGATAGAAAGTTCTACAGTATTTCTTGAGAATGTGATAACAGTGATATGAAAAACATTTCTTATCCAAAATTTTTATGGCTTTTTTGTCAAGTGATTCCATAAGTTTGATTGTGGTTATACCGGTGAGTGACCAGTTGGTAAAACAGTAGTCAGCGTGAGAGATGATCATTTTATGCAGGAGCATTTTTGCCACCTTGACTGTCAGCGATGGTCTGATTTGTTTAAAATTTCTTAAACTAAATTTGATTATGTTTGAAATTTTTTTAATGTGATTTTTAAGAGTTAGTAAGGAATCAAGAATCACACCAAGGTACTTACAGTGGTGTGAAAAAGTGTTTACCCCCTTCCTGAGTTCTCTTTTTTTTTTTTGTATGTTTGTCACATTTAAATGTTTCAGATCATCAAACAAATTTAAATATGAGACAAAGATAGCACAAGAGTTTTTAAATGAAGGTGTTTATTATTATGGGGAAAAAAATCCAAACCTACATGGCTCTGTGTGAAAAAGTGATTGCCCCCTAAACTTAATAACGGGTTGGGCCACCTTTAGCAGTAACAACTGCAATCAAGTGTTTGCAATTACTGGCAATGAGTCTTTTACAGCGCTGTGGAGGAATTTTGGCACACTCATCTTTGCAGAATTGTTGTAATTCAGCCACATTGGAGGGTTTTTGAGCATGACACATGTCATGCCACAGCATTTCAATCAGATTCAGGTCAGGATTTTGATTAAGCCACTCCAAAGTCTTCATTTTGTTTTTCTTAAGCCTTTCAGAGGTGGACTTGCTGGTGTGTTTTGGATCATTGTCCTGCTGCAGAACCCAAGTGCGCTTCAGCTTGCGGTCACAAACAGATGGCCGGACATTCTCCTTCAGGATTTTTTGGTAGACAGCAGAATTCATGGTTCCATTTACCACAGCAAGTCCTCCAGGTCCTAAACCAGCAAAACACTCCCAGACCATCACACTAAAACCACCATATTTTACTGTTGGTATGATGTTCTTTTTCTGAAATACTGTGTTACTTTTACACCAGATGTGATGGGACACACACCTTCCAGAAAGTTCAACTTTTGTCTCGTCAGTCCGTTGGGGATCATCAAGATGTCTTCTGGAAAAACTGAGACGAGCCTTTATGTTCTTTTTGCTTAGCAGTGGTTTTCGTCTTGGAACTCTGCCATGGAGGCCATTTTTGCCCAGTCTCTTTCTTATGAGTCATGAACACTGACTTTAACTGAGGCAAGCGAGGCCTGCAGTTCTTTGGATGTTGTTGTGGGGTCTTTTGTGACCTCTTGGATGAGTGGTCACTGCGCTCTTGGGGTAATTTTGGTCAGTTGGCCACTCCTGGGAAGGTTCACCACTGTTCCATGCTTTTTCCATTTGTGAATGATGGCTCTCAGTGTGGTTTGCTGGAGTCCCAAAGCTTTAGAAATGGCTAGAAAATTGAACTCAGCTTTCCAAAGATGCGATAAACCACAGTTAATTTATGTTTTAACGGGGGCAATCGCTTTTTCACACAGGGCCATGTAGGTTTGGATTTTTTTTTTTACCCTTAATAATAAACACCTTCAATCAAAAACTGCATTTTGTGTTTACTTGTGTTATCTTTGTCTAATATTTAAATTTGATGATCTGAAACATTTAAGTGTGACAAACATACAAAAAAATGAGAAATCAGGAAGGGGGCAAATACTTTTTCATACCACTGTACATTCCTCGACTAGTTGCAACTCCTCCCCTTTTAAAAAAATATTAGTTTGTAATTTTTAGTGGCTGTTTGGCAAACATCATAGGGGTTTTTTTTTTGTATTTAACAATAGGCATGAATTATTGAGTCATATTAATTTGGGTCATCGTTGATGTAAAGATACAAGCAGCTTCTTGTGTGTTTTTTGCAGGTGTGAATATAACAGTGTCATCTGCGTACATTTGTATGTGAATGGATCTGTATGCATTTGGTAGATCATTTATGTACTGTATATGGAAAATAAAATCGGTCCAAGTATGGAGCCTTAACTATGGAGCTTCCCACTTGACACCTTAAATATGGAGACAGTTGCTGAGTGCTGTCTACTGCTAGGAGCTGACTCCTCCTCCCTCTCCCGTTGATTCTCAGACTTGTATTAAACTGCTGGCCCAGGTAACCGCTTTTCTAGTGCCCACCCCTTGAATACTTTGGCCCACCTTTGAAATGTGATGTCAAGTGCTGCAAAGGCTTATGAGAGTGTTGCCATAGTGTGCAAGAATGTATTGTCTACTAAAGTTATGGAACATTTACCATCCATCCATCCATCCATCTTCTACCGCTTTTCCGGAGGTCCGGGTCGCGGAGGCAGCAGTTCAAGCAGAGAAGCCCAGACTTCCCTCTCCCCAGCCACCTGCTCCAGCTCTTCAGAGGGGATACCAAGGCGTTCCCAGACCAGCTGGGAGACATAGTCTCTCCACCGAGTCCTGGGTCTGCCCCGGGGTCTCCTCCCAGTGGGACGTGCCTGAAACACCTCAAGTGGGAAGCGTCCAGGAGGCATCCTAATCAGATGCCCATACCACCTCAACTGACTCCTTTCAATGTGGAGGAGCAGTGGATCTACTCTGAGCCTCTCCCGGATGACTGAGCTCCTCACCCTATCTCTCAGGGTGAGTCCAGCAATCCTACGGAGAAAGCTCATTTCAGCCGCTTGTATCCGCGATCTCGTTCTTTCGGTCATTACCCAAAGCTCGTGACCATAGGTGAGAGTAGGAACGTAGATTGACTGGTAAATCGACAGCTTTGCCTTAGAACTAAGCTCCCTCTTCACCACAACAGACCGGTACAACGTCCGCATCACTGCAGATGCTGCTCCAATCCGTCTGTCGATCTCTCACTCCATTTTCCCCTCACTCGTGAACAAGACCCCAAGATACTTAAACTCCTCCACTTGGGGCAGGAGCCTGTCCCCAACCCGGAGAGGACAATCCACCTTTTTCCGGCTGAGGACCATGGACTCGGACTTGGAGGTGCTGATTCTCATCCTAGCCGCTTCACACTCAGCGGCAAACCGTCCCAGCAAGAGCTGTAGGTCATTACTGGATGAAGCCAACAGGACAACATCATCTGCAAACAACAGAGATGAGATCCTGTGGTCACCAAGCATGACACCCTCCATTCCCTGGCTGCGCCTAGAAATCCTGTCCATAAAAATTATGAACAGGATCGGTGACAAAGGGCAGCCCTGGCGGAGTCCAACTCTCACTGGGAATGACTCCGACCGAGTGTTGGCAATACGAACCAAACTCTCACAACGGTCGTACAGAGACCGAATAGCTCATAACAACAAGCCCGATACCCCATACTCCCGAAGCACCCCCCACAAAAATCCACGAGGGACGTGGTCAAATGCCTTCTCCAAGTCCACAAAACACATGTAAACTGGTTGGGCAAACTCCCACGAACCTTCAAGAATTCTCGAGAGGGTAAAGAGCTGGTCCAATGTGCCACGGCCAGGACGAAAACCACATTGCTCCTCCTGAATCTGAGGTTCGACCAACGGCCGGACTCTCTTCTCCAGTACCTTGGCATAGACCTTCCCAGGGAGGCTGAGGAGTGTGATCCCTCTAAAGTTGGAGCACACCCTCCGGTCCCCTTTTTTGAAGAGAGGAACCACCACCCCGGTTTGCCATGCCAAAGGCACTGCCCCCGACCTCCACGCAATGTTGCAGAGGCGTGTCAACCATGACAACCCAACAACATCCAGGGCCTTGAGGTACTCGGGGCGAATCTCGTCCACCCCCGGGGCCCGGCCACCAAGGAGATTTTTAACCACCTTGGCGACCTCAGCCCCTGTGATAGGCGAGTCATCCCCCTCGTCCCCAAACCCTGCTTCCTCTGTGGAAGGCGTATCAGTGGGATTGAGGAGATCCTCGAAGTATTCCTTCCACCGCCCGACGATATCCCAAGTTGAAGTCAACAGTGTCCCATCCGCACCATACACAGTGTGGACGGGGAGCTGCTTTCCCCTCCTGAGCCGCCGAACAGTTTGCCAGAATCTCTTTGAAGCCGACCGAAAGTCTTGTTCCATGGCCTCACCGAACTCCTCCCATACCTGGGTTTTTGCTTCAGCAACCACCCGAGCTGCACTCCGCTTGGCCTGCCGGTACACCTCAGCTGCTTCGGGAGTCCCACAAGCCAACCAAGCTTGATAGGACTCCTTCTTCAGCTTAATGGCCCCCCTCACCACTGGTGTCCACCACTTGGTTCAGGGGTTGCCACCACGAGATGCACCGACCACCTTGCGGCCGCAGCTCTGGGCCGCCGCTTCAACAACAGAGGTGGAGAACATGGCCCATTCAGACTCCATGTCTCCAGACTCCCTCGGAATGTGGTTGAAGTTCTTCCGGAGGTGGGAGTTGAAGACCTCCCGGACAGGGGCCTCAGCCAGACGCTCCCAGTACACCCTCACTATACGTTTGGGTCTACCAGGTCTGAATGGCTTCCTCCCCTGCCATCGGATCCAACTCACCATCAGGTGGTGATCAGTTGACAGCTCTGCACCTCTCTTTACTCGGGTGTCCAAGACATACGGTCGCAGGTCTGATGATACGATAACAAAATCGATCATCGACCTGCGACCTAGGGTGTCCTGGTGCCAGGTGCACATATGGACACCCTTATACTTGAACATGGTGTTCGTTATGGACAGACATTTACCAATTCCATAAAAAAAAAATCACTGCTTTGGCTCTAATGACCCTGGGAATCACACCAAAGCATCTTACTCCCAGTTATTACGTGGCTTTTTTTGTTATGAACTTATGCTCACAGCATCCTGAGGCTAATATTTTTTAGACCAGATAGCATCACATAGCATACAGTAGTTATTTTTTTATTTACATCTCTTATCAAAATCATTCCAAATAACACTGCATAAGCTCTAATTTAACCTATGAAACAAACCAAAACATAATGCATGTTTTAGTCCCAGTGGTTATGTGGCTTTTTTAACTAACTTATGAGTGCATCCAGCAGTTATTATGCTTCGGTGAAAACGGAGGCATACAGTAATTCTTCTTGTAGATTTGATTGGTGGCTGGCAACCAGCCCACAGGTGCATTACCACCACTGATTTGATTATCATCACTCTATATCTTTTACAGCACAACACAGTACGTTTTTTAGAGCATGTGGAGCTGAACTGTTATAAAAATACCAGTTACTGAAAAAAAAGCATGTATTCAGCAACTAGACCCTTGTGATCAGTGCCCAGTCTGCTCTGCTTCTTGGAGGCTGCAAAGGAGTCATGTGAGACTCACAGGCTTTAGACTTTGGACCCTCAATCATCGAAAGGGAACAGAAAAGCACAAGGGGCTGGTCAACTGCAGACAGATGCAGTTGTGGTTATCCTGCATAGACTCAAGAATAGAGTGGCGCTCTAGTGCAACATCCAGTGACTGATAAGATCTGACTGTTCCTTTAAGAGAAGAACCTCACAAAATGGTTTCTCAATGTTCAGTTAAGGTTTTTGAGTGAAAACTTCCTTACTTTCGTAATTGTTTTGATTAACTTACTTATACTTCAGTACTGGAGTGGTGGCCTAATTGATAGTGCATCCGCCCCACAACCGGGAGGTTGGGGGTTCAAGTCCTGGCCGGGTCATACCAAAGACCATATAAAAATGGTACTTCCTGCCTTCTAGCTTGGTGCTCAGCGTAATAGAATGGGGGAAGGAGAAGTTGTTGGTGGCGGCACATTGCATGGCAGCGACCCCTCTGATTCTACATGTGATTAACATTGTAGATAGGAAAAACATAATTTTGTTCTACTGTACATGATTGGCTGTATAGACTGAATGAAGGTAATGCTACTTTACCCAAGTAAATTTCTGGTTATTCTACCCACCTCTGATGAGGGAGAACAGAAAAAGTTAAGTGACTTACACTTGAGGAGAAATTTCAGAGATTGTTCTCACGCAGTTTTCTGACAAGCAGTACTCATGAAAAACGATCCACTCAGGCAGTCCTAACTTGTGTGACTGAGCCCCATAACTGGAGAGTGGGTCCACTTGGGCCATGTGTTTGTGAGCAAGAATAAAGTAGTTCCCGGATCCATCCACATCCGTAGCAATCTAAGTGGAGAAAAAAAGAAAAAAACTCTGAGCCATTCTAATTACTAGAGGCGAACTTACTGATGCAGAGAATTGTTTTGTCATTTACCTGCATGAAGAATCCGGCCAGCAGAGCTCTTTTAATGTTGCGAGTGTTCTGCTTTGTTCCAAACGAAGGTTCAGAAATAGGAAGCTCAATTCTGTTCAGAGTGTCAGTCAGCTCTGATCTAATGATATCAGCTGTCCTCAGGGCACAGTGATCCAAGAAGTAGTTCTGGCACCACTGTTCAGCTGTTAAGTCTGAAGGACAAAAAAGCACATAACCTTGAAATACAAATATGATGGTGTGTCATACAAACACAGTAATTCAAATGATAACCTAGTCTGTGTTCAAATGCTTTGATAAAGATTAGTACAAATAAAACTATTAAAGCAAACCAATTAACTTTTAAAGGTCCCATATTATGGAAAATAGTGCGTGTGGGCTTTAACCTTATAAAATAGGATCTGGCTCATACGTGCACCATTAAAATATTAAAACATTCACTTCACAAAGAAATTCAAACTACAAAATCATCACAGTCTTCACACACCCTTTGAGCCAGACACGCTAGCAGATGTAGATGGGTGTTCATGGACATTTAATGTCAGCCAAATGCAAATTACTTTTATCAAACTTTGAATTATGCACCTGCTGCACCCAAAAATTAAAGGAAAAAATATCTTCATCTTATTTTCTGGCAATTTTATCAAAAGAATAAGAGCTCTCTCACTCTCTCAAAGGATAACAGCAACACAAAATATGCAGACAATAATATTCACACCCTGTAAAAACAGAGATGGAAACTTAGTGTTACTTTTTTTTTTTTTTTTTGGCTGGCCACACTAATATTCAAATAACAAGAAATATGATGTGTGAAACATCTCTTGTGCAATAGTTCTTAGCAAAGTGAAGTGTTAGATCTATAAAATGTGCCCTAGTTAGACAATGCTAGTTTTTATGATCTCTAGCTTCAGGGGTGAAAGAAGCCCAATGTGGTCTGGGACTGGGTACCATTAAATGGTTTAATAGACACATGAAACTTTGATTTGACATGCTTTTTCTTTCTAATTTAAGATGCTATTTTTATGTCATAAGGGAGTGTTACAATGCCAGTTCTGAACATCTTAATATGTTAAGATGTTTTAAATGTCTTGACATTTTAACATCTTAAGACTTCATAAGATTATTGCACATGCCACAACTGTATGTATATTTTAGGCTATTTTGCTGAATTTATTAAATAAAAAGTAACTTTTTACATTTATTTTTAAATAACCTTTATTTTATTTCATACAGTACAACCACAGACTGACCTGTGGCCAATGAGCAGCTCCACTGGAGCAGTTGGGGTTAAGCACTTTGCTCAAGGGCACCACAGTGGGGCTTAGGAGGGTGGGGCAAACACTGCTACTGTATGTTATCCCTAAACATTAGGCCACCACTGCCCCCAAACTATGCCTTAATGTTTCTTGGTAATATTGTAAAATTTCCCCATATCCTACAGAAATTGTGTTGATATTATTTCAAATAAAAACATGCCATTTGTCAAGTGGTGGGCAAATTTTAGCACACCATTGAAAATAGAAATTAAACAACTTAAGAGGTTAATGGTTGCACCTCAACATTTCAGGAAAAATAAATCATTTTCTTACACAATGTCAGGTGTTTCAATATCTTTCTATCCCACACAAGTATTAAAATAATGAAAGATTTTTTTCAAGGATTCATGAAGTTGAGGATAGGCATGAAAAATATGACGTTTTGAAGGTCATGGTATAGTACCAGTAGTGGTGGACCCTCAGGGCCAGCAAAGCCTTCTCTGCTGGCCTAAACACTATCACAATTACATTAACAACCTACATTCTTATATTTATTCCACGAGGATGTATTCAATTATTCCCAATAGTCTATTCTCTTCATTTTGTAGCTTTTCTCTTGGTTGCACTCCTTCCAGTAGTGTAATGCATGTTAGAGTTTTTTTGTCCAATCATATTTCAGCCATCTGTGTTGCCAGGGTCAAGCAAATCTGCCTTGGGCCTTCAGGTATTAACAGTGTGGCTCTGTAGGTTAAATTAACTGTTAAACTTATCCTGTTACTTTAACCAATCAGATGTCTTCTGTGCGTCCAAGGGTACGCACAGAAAGCATTCGAGAACGTCGGCATTTTCATGTCTTTTGATTAGATGGTTAGACTCCTCCACCCACACTGCAGAGGAGCCTAGCTAGCAAAACGACAGTGCAAGGACTTGCTTAAGCAGCTACAATATCTGTATCTGTTTAAATATAATAGCTGTTTTTCCACCCACAATGGCTGACGGGAGAGGAAAATGATTTGGTCACTGACATTTTAAAAAAATCAATTTTACAAACAGACTTTTCAAGACTTTTCATTGTGAAGAGAGGTCGGCAAACCTCGAAGTTAGGCCCATCTCAGCTGGGGAAAGGATTTGTCAATCACTTCCATATTAGCAACGAGTGGTATCCTTGGATTACACGCTCCAAGGAGTGCTGCAAATTATCTTGCTGGGAATGCCTGTTGTTTGCAAGTGATCGAGTAGATACTTGGAGCCAGACAGGGTTTGCAAACTTGAGCTGTCTGCTGTCACACCATGACGATTTAGGCCACATTTGCCAAACATATAAAAATATGTCTAAAATGCTGGGATATGCCTTTTGGCCATGTGCATCGCGTATCCATAACAACTTGGACATATACACTGTAGAGACTGGGTTAATCATCTCAGACTGGATGCAGAGGGTAAACAGAGGAGAACAATAGCTAGGGAGATCATGGTGAGATAGCAGGAAGAAGGAGTTGGGGGTAGAAAGGATGAATGTATTGTGATGTGAAATGTCATGCAAATATGAGATGAGTGGTTGGTATAAAAGGAGAACCCATGGTGTATTGAGACTTGCTTTTTCTGTGTATGACTGATGAGAGAGTGAATAAAGTCGTCTGCTACAAGAATCAGTCTCGTTATTTACACTCTCCACACTGGTGACCCTTTGACGAATTATGGAACACGAGGCAAGCATCCCAGAGACGGCCCAGACGGGAACCCCCAGCAACACGTGTACTGTTTTGGTCGAACTACCGGACTTTTGGCTGCAAAACCCGCGCTCTTGGTTCCACCACACCAAGGCTCAGTTCACCCTCCGGGGAATAACGGCAGACGACACCAAGTATTACTATGTGGTTGCAGCGCTGGACGCTCGCACGTCTCAGCAGGTAGCGAGCCTGCTCGAACAGCCTCCAGCCCACGACAAATACGAGGCTCTCAAGGCCGCGCTGACCCGGCGCTACACGCTCTCAGACTGTGAGAGAGCAGAGAGGCTCCTGAGGCACTCCGAGTTAGGAGATGGGTTGGCGGTCGAACTGATGGAGAAGATGTTGGCATTAATGGGCATGGACGACGGGCATTTTCTGTTTGCCCACCTTTTCCTCCGGAACCTCCCAACAGAGGCGAGAGCGGTTCTTGCCAATTCGCCGTTGCTGGCCACGCGTGACTACCATGCGCTAGCCCAGGAGGCAGATCGGATCATCCTCACCACCAGAGCCCTCACAGTGAACGCGGCGGCGTCAGAACCCAGCGAGACGACCAGCGGAGGTGAGGAGCCACCGACGGTAGCGGCAGCGGGGGCCAGGGAGCGCCAGAGAGACACGCTCTGCTTCTACCACCGCCGCTTCGGAGAGAACGCACGCAGATGTGCACCACTGTGCCAGTTCAAGCGCTTGAGAAACACCAAGGCCGGCAGTCGGTAGCAGCTGCGACCGCCAGTGAAGAGAACAAGCTGCTCTACGTGACGGACTCGCGCTCGGGGAGGCGCTTCCTCGTAGACACTGGAGCCCAGAAGAGCATCATCCTGCCGTCCTACGCCGACTGGCTGGCAGGACCTAGCGGCCCCGGGCTGGTAGCAGTAAACGGCTCAGGCATTAAGACTTTTGGTGAGAGAACACTGACTTTATCCCTACACGGCCGTATGTACGAGTGGACTTTTGTCATAGCGGCACTGAGTATCCCAATCCTGGGAGCTGATTTTCTGTGTGCACATGGGTTACTAGTTGATGTTGCTAACAGGCGCCTGGTTAATGCACTGTCTTTTGATTCTCTCCCCTGTACAGCTCGAGGGGCTGGGCCAATAACACAAGCCAGCGTCACAGCTCCAGGTGGTAAGTTCCACACACTGCTCACTCAGTTTCCAGCACTCACGGTCCTGATGTTTTCAGCGGCCATTGCTGAACACGGGGTAGAACACTTTATTACCACCACCGGGCCACCTGTTTTTGCACAGCCTCGGCGCTTGGATGCAGCTAACCTGGCCATAGCGCGCGAGGAGTTTGCCAACCTGGAAAGGCTGGGCATCATCAGGCGATCGAACAGCCCATGGGCATCCCCGCTACACATGGTCCCTAAGGCCAAGGGATCGTGGCGACTGTGCAGTGATTTCCGCAGATTGAATAACGCCACAGCGCACGACTGCTACCCGATTCCCCATATTCAGGATTTTTCTGTTCACCTCGCCAGAGCACACATTTTTTCTAAAATAGACCTGGTCCGTGGTTACCACCAGGTCCCAGTGCGCGCAGAGGACGTACCCAAAACAGCGGTAATAACTCTGTTTGGCTTGTTTGAGTTTTTACGCATGCCCTTCGGATTAAAAGGAGCGGCATAGACATTCCAACGCATGATGGATGCAGTGTTGCGCAATCTCCCGTTTGTGTTTGTCTACCTGGATGATATCCTGGTGGCCAGTGCGTCCCAGGACGAACACGTAACCCACCTCACGACGGTTTTCCGAAGGTTGGAGGAGCACGGGTTAATAATCAACCCGGCGAAATGCCAGTTCGGCGTGACGGGGATTGATTTTTTGGGGCACCGCGTCTCACCAGAGGGAGCGATACCCTTGCCCGACAAAGTGTGCGCCGTAGCGAATTTTCACCGGCCTCAGACGGTCAGGGCGCTGCAAGAATTTTTGGGGATGGTTAACTTTTATAACCGGTTCCTCCCCTGCACAGCTCAACTCATGCAGCCATTGTACGCCGCACTCAAGAGACGGAAACCCGCGGACAGAGTCGAATGGACTCCGGAGCGAGAGCAGGCGTTCTCTGAGGTTAAAACAGCCCTGGCAAACGCCGCACTGTTGGCGCACCCAGACCCGGCGGCCCGGATAGCGCTCACTACCGACGCCTCGGACGTGGCCATAGGGGCCGTCGTGGAGCAATGTGTCACCGGTTCTTGGCAGCCGCTCGCTTTTTTCAGCAGGGCTTTGCGCGACAGTGAGCGTAAATACAGCGTGTTCGACAGAGAATTGCTGGCTCTCCACCTGGCCATACGCCACTTCCAGTTCTGGCTGGAAGGGCACAGCTTCACCGCGTTTGTGAACCACAAGCCGCTGACGTTCACGATGGCCAAGGTTTCGGAACCATGGTCAGGCCGGCAGCAGAGACAGCTGGCCGCGATCTCGGCGTTTACGACCGATATTCAGCATGTGTCAGGTAAACTGAATGTGGTGGCGGACTGCCTCTCGCGCGCAGTAGTGGCCCCGGTTTGCGCGGGGATAGATTATACAGCCATGGCCACAGTGCAGATTAGCGATACGGACATGTGCGCACTCCAGTCTGGACCAACAGGGTTAAGGCTGGAGAGCAGAGTACTGCAAGACGGCAAGCCCCCCCAATCTGCGACGTCTCCACGGGACGCTCGCGCCCGGTGGTCCCAGTCGCATGGCGCCGCCGCGTGTTTGAGTCAGTTCACGCTCTGGTGCACCCAGGAGTGCATGCGTCAGTCAAAATGGTGGGAGCGAAGTTCGTGTGGACAGGCCTGCGCAAACAAGTGAAAGAGTGGGCGGCAGCCTGCGTAGCGTGCCAACGAGCCAAAGTACACAGACACACTTAGGCTCCTTTGGAGCCGTTTCGTATACCGGCTAAGAGGTCCGACCATGTTCACGTGGACCTCGTGGGCCCCCTCCCGCCATCGCAGGGGTGCACGCACCTTCTGACAGTGGTGGACCGCACCACACACTGGCCAGAAGCAGTCCCGCTGGCGGCAACCACGTCCGTGGACGTGGCACGCGCTTTTTTGATGACATGGGTGGCACGTTTTGGAATCCCGTCGGACATCACGTCCGATAGGGGCCCTCAGTTTGTTTCCGACCTCTGGTCCGCGATGGCACGCAGCCTGGGTGTTGCAATTCATCGCACAACCGCGTACAACCCACAGGCCAATGGGTTATGCGAGCGTTTTCATAGGTCACTGAAAGCAGCGCTCAGGGCTTCGCTGACGGATTCAAATTGGGTAGACTGGTTGCCGTGGGTTTTATTGGGGTTGCGTTCCGCACCAAAAGAGGATTTGGAGGCTTCCCCGGCAGAGCTTGTTTTTTCTTAGCCACTGCGGCTGCCCGGGGAATTTTTGCCAGATAATCCCGCGCCAGACAGCTGCCCATCTCAGCGTTTGCAGCATAGTGCAGACACAGGCACGCTGCTGGGCCCGGCCCACCACTGTTTTCCACGCGCTTTTGTGCCAAAAACTTTGAAGAACGCGGCGTTCGTGTTTGTCAGGCACGATGCCCACCGCCCTCCATTGCGCCCACCCTACGATGGCCCGTTCAGAGTGCTGGAAACAGAGGACAAACATTTTTTGTTAGACTTGGGGGGCCGTCGGGAGAAAATATGCATAGACAGACTTAAGCCCGCCTTTGTGGTGGCGGACGAGCAAGTGCTGTTGGCCTCAGGCCCCTCGGTGTGGAAGACCCCCACTGAGAACTCCCCAGGTAAACGATTCATCAGAGCAACCACACGGGCAAATCGAAGTTTCCTCCCCCCTCGCCATGGCCCACCCACAGACAGACACACCCCCAGGAGTCCCCCGCCGGCACAGCAGCGCCGCAGAGGCGGTAAACCCCCGTTACAGCAGATATGGGAGGAGACTGAAGCCAAAAGAACGTGAGGACTGAAACTCTGTCTGAGATTCTGGGGGGGCGGTGTAGAGACTGGGTTAATCATCTCAGACTGGATGCAGAGGGTAAACAGAGGAGAACAATAGCTAGGGAGATCATGGTGAGATAGCAGGAAGAAGGAGTTGGGGGGAGAAAGGATGAATATATTGTGATGAGAAATGTCATGCAAATGTGAGATGAGCATTTGGTATAAAAGGAGAACCCATGGTGTATTGAGACTTGCTTTTTCTGTGTATGACTGATGAAAGAGTGAATAAAGTCGTCAGCTACATGAATCAGTCTTGTTATTTACACTCTCCACAACATTATATATTAGTAACTTGTATAGAATATTTCCATAACTTAAATGTAACTTTAGCCAACTAATGCTTAGCGTGTTGCCAACATTCACAACTTATGCACAACAATAGTCTAACTTCTGCATAGCACAGTCATGCCAAACTGCCGTTGCCCCCCGATCCATGAATCCTAGGTGAGCGAGATCTTCTCTGTTCAACCGAGATGATTCTTTCCTCCAAATACCACGGCGGGGGGCGTGACCAACCTGGCAGAGCTGTCAAATCTGTCAGGTCAGTCACACATCACATGACAGCTGTCACAACCTGGCTCAAAGGCATGCGAATTGATGGCTATAAAAAAGTTTATTTTCAATAAAATGAAAAAAACAAGGTAATGCATGGAGTGTGCTTTTGCTGGGAGGTACAGCCAACAGCAAAGTAAACAGCTGCGCTCTGCGCTTCAGGCGATAAGCTGATTGGATCCTCCTCCTCCGGTGTTCTGACATTTTGGCATATCTATCAGAACACTAGACAGCTGATGGTACAGACTGCAGTCAAAGGTAAAAAAAAAAAAAAAACACATCGGGAGAGGGCTAAACAGTGATTTGGATCTTAAATCCTGTAGCTTGAAAGTGCTCAGATCCATCCCCGACAGGTCCCATTACACGAACAAGTACATGTGTTTAGCTCTGTATGTATGCGTGTGTGTGTATGCGCTGCAGGCAGAGCTCTGTACAGGTTTTTCCTATGAACCAACGCTGAAAATACGCCATTATAGGGTAGCTGTAAGTTAGAAACCCACTCAGTAAGTTACACATAGGTTCAAAGAGCATTATTCATACAGTATGTTAGAAATAATTTTTGGGTATACTAGACAGTGATCTTGACGTATTTTGATTTTTGAGTAACTATGGGTTGCTGACAAGTAACGTGTGAACGAACACATAACTTCCCTACAACCTTTGCTCTGTGAATGCGGGACGTATCAGCCATATGCTGTGTTGTGTGGGGATTTGGCCCTTGAGGCTTGCTGTACCCAGCACCAGGCTCACAGTGTGGTGACATCAGGCAGGCTACGGTCACTGTGTATAAGTGGAACTTCTGTTAATAAAGTTCAGTTCATTGCTTGGTATAACATTGCTCACGTCTCGCTCTTTTAGTACATAACATTTGGCGACTGAGGATCAAACCATGGGGGTGTGCGCAAGATCACCTCCTCCGTTCTTGGAGTCACCGGGTGTGCCAGCTATACTGTGGCGCTGCTGGTTGGAGACGTTTGATGCCATTATTATTGCGGCTGGCCTGGGCGGTGCCGACGAAGAAAGACGGAAGAGCATGCTAATCCTCTGCCTCGGCAAGGAAGGTCAACGTGTGTTTCACGCACTGGGTAGCACAGGCTGTTTGGACAAGTGTTTGTGCATGATGGATGAATTTTTTTGTTGACATACTGTATGTAACATCACGGCACGAAGATATAGATTCTTCGACCGCTGTCAACAAGCGGGTGAGTCCACTCATCACTTTCTTATGGAGCTCCGTAACCTAGCAAGCATGTGTGCCTTTGGAAGAAGAGCTAATTTGTGTCAAGCTAGCGTATAGCACGAGCAACGAGTAGCTAAAGGAGAAGCTACTACTAGCTAAGGACGATTTCATGCTATGTTAAATAATGCAGATGGCTAGCCAAATTGAGTCTGCTACCCAGCTAGGAATGCAAGTACTGGCTAATGAACACCTAGCTGTCCAAGTTCCCTCTCCATGTCAGGTCAGTAGCAACTCCGCTAACTACTCGGGGCGGACCCCCAAAAGGCGGTGGACCATGGCACGGGCAAGAGCGGGACCCCAGGGACTGTGTAGCGGCTGTGGCTGTCCTCGTCACCGGGTGGGCTCGTCCGCCTGCCCCGCTAGAGGGAAAAAGTGCTACAACTGCAGTTGAGCTAATCACCTGGCTAGGATTTGCACCACGGCCAACAAGCCGATGGATTGGAGACTCGTGGGTGTAGCTTTGGTGTGTGTAGCAGGTACCAGGAATTGGCCGCTAAAGTGGTATGTGGTGCAGCTCGACGGCGTCGATGTGCCGCTCATGATGGATTCAGGCGCTGCAAAATCCATACTAAGCGTGTCCATGGTAAGAAAACTTTTTCCAAAGAAAACTATTGTAGCGGGCACTGTGAAAATGTTTGGCTATGGACATGCGAAGATTGGCATGGTGGGCATGGTCAGTTTCTCTGTGGTGTGTGGGCCAAAGACAATTCCCACGTTCACTTTTCAGGTTTCGCGCCATGGGGCTGACTTGTTGGGTATTGACTTATTGGGAGAGTTAGGGCTCTCCATCACGGACCCAGCGGGCTCCACGGTGCTAACTGTTTCCCCAGGGTGGCATGTTCGCTGGCCAGCATTCTTTGCAGGCCTGGGCTGCATGATGGATTTCAACCACCTTCCGCTCATTGACCTGAATGTGACGCCCAAAATCCAACCTCTGTGGCAGCTACCACTCACCCTGTGGGACGACGTCATGGCGAAGCTGAACAAACTGCTGAGCGCCGGCATTATCGAGAGGGTTGACGCCTCGCCTTGGATTTCGAATATTGTGGTAGCCAAAAAGAAGACGAGTGACATCCGACCATGCATCGACCTCAGAATGGTTAACAAAGTGATCATTCCGGACAAATATCCACTGCCCACGATGGAGGAATTCACCGCAATGTTAAGCGGTTCCAAAGTGTTTTCGAAACTGGACCTCCGCCAAGGTTATCTACAAGTGCCACTCCACCCGGCCAACCACAACCTGTCGGCATTTGTGACCCACATGGGCGTTTTCAGATATACCCACATGCCTTTTGGCCTGAGTTCGGCGCCGAGCTGTTTTCAGAAAATCATGTCTACGATTCTTGCCGGTCTCAAGGGTGTGGTGGTGTATCTGGATGACACTGTGGTCCATGGCGCATCACGGATGGCGCACGACGAACATTTGGAACATGTGATGGAGGTGCTGCTGGAACATGGGGTTACGCTGTATGGGGAAAAGTGCATCTTCACAGCTGAATCTATCAAGTTTGTGGGATTTCAGCTGTTGGCTGAGGGCCTGACATCCCTGCACTCGAACGTGGAGGCGGTCCTGCGACTTCCAGACCCCACAACGCCAGCGCAAATCTCCTCATTCCTGGGCATGGCTAATTTTTACAGATGTTTCATTCCCCATTATTCAGAGACTACTGAACATCTTCGAGCCCGGGGTCCATAGCCACGGAGCAAAACACTTCGTGGCTATGGACCCCGACCTGCCCAGTGGCGGTCACTAAACTGAAATCTCAACTCACCTCCCCGCTGGTGTTAGCCCATTTTGACCCTGAGTGCCTCACTTTTGTGACTTGTGATGCATCTGGTTCGGCAGTGGGGGCGGTCATGTCCCAACTTCAAAATGGTACGGTGTGCCCGGTGGCATTTGCATCGAGGCCCCTCACGTCGGCTGAACAGAGGTACACCGTGGGTAAGAGAGAAGCGCTCATGTGTGTTTGGGCATGTGAACGGTGGCACATCTACCTTTATGGATGCCATTTCACCCTACGCACGGATCATAGGGCGCTGACGACCCTGCTGGAGACAACTGGCTCGGGACACAGACCCCTGTGAATCCACAGGTGGGCGGAACGGCTACGGGCCTACAACTTCACTTTTCAGTTCACCCCAGGCAGAGAAAACGTGGTGATGTACCTCCTGTCCTGTGCCACAATTAACACTGCGCAGCCTGACGACAGCAACTCCTTGGAGGCAGACCTGATCAACGCGCTCCATAAGCCCCTCCGGAACATGGTGTCCCTTCAGGAATTCCAGGCGGAGTCAGAACAGGACCCAACTTTGTCACAACTGCGCTCATTCATCGGGGAGGTTGGCCCATGAAAATACAGGGGGACCTGGCACCTTTTCACAGGTTCATGGACAAACTGAGTTGCTGGAACGATGTGTGTGTGTGGCAAGAAGACACTGCACGTTGATTCCGGTGTCGCTGAGATCTTGCGTTTTGGCTATGCTCCATGAGGGTCATCTGGAGGTGGTTAGGGTGAAACAACGATACAGGGATTCGGTTTGGTGGCCAGGTATTGATAGAGACATTGAGACTCACATGTACATAAGTGTTCACACTCCTTAGTAAAAGGCACATGGCGGACTGCCTCCTTTTACCAAGGAGTGGCTTCTGTCTGGCCACTCTAACATACAGGCCTGATTGGTGGATTGCTGCAGAGATGGTTGTCCTTCTGGAAGGTTCTCCTCTCCCCACAGAGGAACGCTGGAGCTCTGACAGAGTGACCATCAGGTTCTTGGTCACCTCACTGACTAAGGCCCTTCTTCCCCGATCGCTCAGTTTAGATGGCCAGCCAGCTCTAGGAAGTGTCCTAGTCGTTCCGAACTTCTTCCATTTACGGATGATGGAGGCCACTGTGCTCACTGGGACCTTCAAAGCAGCAGAAATTTTTCTGTACCCTTCCCCAGATTTGTGCCTCAAGACAATCCTGTTGTAGAGGTCTGCAGACACTGTCAGCTGTGGGACCTTATATAGACAGGTGTGTGCCTTTCCAAATCGTGTCCATTCAACTGAATTTACCACAGGTGGACTCCAATTAAGCTGCAGAAACATCTCAAGGATGATCAGTGGAAACAGGATGGACCTGAGCTCAATTTTGAGCTTCATGGCAAAGGCTGTGAATGCTTATGTACATTTGATTTCTTAATTTTTTATTTTTAATAAATTTCCAAAAATCTCAAAAAAAAACTTTTTTCACGTTGTCATTATGGGGTATTGTGTGCAGAATTTTGAGGAAAAATGAATTTAATCCATTTTGGAATAAGGCTGTAATAACAAAATGTGGAAACAGTGAAGCGCTGTGAATACTTTCCAGATGCACTGTAGATGCAAATCTACCTGAGGATCATTGTGAATGAGTTTGGTGAGCATTGGGGAAAGTGCTTGGGAGGAGTAGCAATTCCTGTACAATGTGGATGGACAGAGAGACGGACACCGCCTCATCGCATTAGCTCCTTTCAGCTTCGCCGGAATGAGCTAAAAAGGAATCTAGTGTTAAAAGCAGGCTAATTCCCTGTACTGACAGCCTTACATTTTTCTCTCAGGTTTTGTTTGTAGGCATTGTAGATGTTTATAAGGGTGAAGTGATCTCCTTCAGGGTGCTGGAACTTCCTGTGACACTGGACGACGTCATGAGCCATATCAGCAGATGGCTCCATGAAGCATCTTGGTGCTAAAAGACAAGATTTAACAAGATCAAAATCACTGGGACAACAAACAAAAAAGACAAAACCCACAAAAAAACCCATCTAGTGACTCTATAAACTCCTTCCTCATTAGGATTTCTAATAATACATCCCCTGAGGATGTAACATATACATACCTGACAACATAGCTGCGATTGTCAGCATCTCACTCACACAGTCAAACTCGCAGGATGCTAGCAGGGCTTTGGCCATCTGAGGATCCAGAGCCATTTCAGACATTATGATGCCAATTTCAGACAAGTTACCATCATCATCTAAAGCTGCCAGGTAATCCAGTTCTTCCAATGCTTGCATAAGACCTTCAGGATCTGCGCAAGAATGAAAAGGGTGTAAAGACTTCAATATTAAGCCAGCAATAACAATGTCAAGCAGGGTAAAAGAACCGTTTCATAGTATTTTTCAGTTTCTGCATTACTGGCTGATGTGTGTAACAAGCAAGTAAAAATTCCTGAACTTGTCCTTTCAGCTGAAACCTCAGTGGATTATCTTGTTCTTGGTTATGTTGTGTGTCACCTCACTGACAAGTTTGTTACTCTAAATTTATCATTTATAAAAATTAAAGGCCTAAAGGTCTTCTTCTTCTCCTCCTTTTGGCTATTCCCTTTAGGGGGTCGCCATAGCAGATCATCCACCTCCAGCTCACTCCATCCCTTGCATCCTCTTCTCTCACACCAACCCTCTCCATGTCCTCCTTCACTATATCCATGAATCGTTTCTGTGGTCTTCCTCATTTCCTGCCTGGCAGCTCCATCTTCAACATCCTGTGTCCGATATATCCACTATCCCTCCTCTGCACATGTCCAAACCATTTCAGCCTTGCCTCTCTTACTTTGTCTCCCAACTGCTCAACCTGAGCTGTCTCTGTGATATACTCATTTCTAATCCTGTCCCTCATAGTCACTCCCAATGATAATCTTAGCATCTTTGACTCTGCTACCTCAAGCGCTGCCTCCTGTCTTTTTGTCAGTGCCAGCATCTCCAAACCATACATCACTGTGTTGTAATCCTCCCCTTTCACTCTAGCTGCTATCCTTCTGTCACATATCACCCCTGACACTCATCTCCACCCACTCCACTCTGCCTGCACTCCCTTCTTCACCACTGGATGGTTAACTGGAGGTATTTAAACTCATCTACCTTCACTATCTCTACACCTTGCATCTTTACCATTACACCTTCCTCCCTCTCATTTACACACATGTATTCTGCCTTGCTTCTACTGACTTTCATTCCTCTTCTCTCCAGTGCATACCCCCACCTCTCCAGATTCTCTCCCACCTGCTCCCTACTCTCACCACAGATCACAATGTCATCTGCAAACATCATGGTCCATGGAGACTCCTGCCTGATCTTGTCTGTCAGCCTGTCCATCACCATAGCAAACAAGGGGCTCAGAGTCGATCCTTGATATAATCCCATCCCTACTTTGAATCCATCTGTCATTCCTACAGCACACCTCACCACCGTCTCACTGTCCTCATACATGTCCTGCACCACCCTCACATATTTCCCTGCCATTCCTGACTTCCTCATACAGAATCACACCTCTTCTCTTGGCACCATATCATATGCTTTCTCTAGATCCACAGACATGGTGCAATTCCTTCTGACCTTAGTGCTGTAAGGGGAGGTAATTGAACCGAAACTTGAACCTTTCCGTAAACACAACTAAACAACAAAAGGAAAACCAAATAAAGTAGGTTAAAATGCTAATGACAACCTGACATTTTCTTCCCCTTCTAGAAGCAAAATTTACAAAATTTCAGAATTTAGAGTTATTACAGTATATTCAGCCTGCACATCCTCTTCATTGTTTTTATATGGTGCTGAACTAAACAAGACATGTTGTATAATCTTTCATGAGCTGGCCTCTTTAGGTGGGTCAGAGCTCAGACAATAGCTTGTAGCTGAGCTGTCAGTTCAGCTGAATCATGGCTGACTGGGCTCAAACAGCTACACCAAGCAAGTTCATTTGTACTTCCCCTGGTGAAACAACCTCCCACATGCATTTTTTTTTGGGGGGGCTGGGTTTTACAAAGTGGAGAAAGGGGCTATTTTTGTGAAACAAAATCATCTTGTTATCATGGACAAGAGGCAAGTTGTCTGGAGGAAGGATTACTTCACCCGGTCTGTCGATGAAGTGACACTGCCCAAGGCCAGCAATCTCCATCCTCTTCAGGAAAAGAACTGTTGGAGTAATGTTGGACTCCAAAATCTGTGGGGAGTTCTCCGCTGAAGGCAGGCTGGCCTCTGGATATAGCCGGAAACATTTACCTTGAAACACAGTTCATTTTGTCTTTGATCATTATGTTGTGATGGAAATGTGTATACAGAGCACACCACTTTTAAAGGTGATTTCATGTCTCATGTGCACTTGTTTTAAGCATTTTGTGTCAAATTTCACATGAAAAGTAGCTACCTTTTTAATATTGTTAATCATAGGAAGGCCACCACATTTCACCATTTGAAAACGTGGAGGAGAGTGTGGAAGATGGAGGCACAGTAAATAAATAAATCATATCGACCGTGCTGGACTTTGATTCCACTTGGTGCATTTTTGTCTACAACCTGCCCTTCTTTACTTTAATTTCCTAAAGTGCAATAGACTTATTTTAGTTAATAAATACACATTTTAAAGGTAGTTAAGGTTAGAGGAATGGTTAAAATTAAGGTAGTGCAATGATCTAGCAACTGAAACTGTGCGCCAACTCACTTGATTAAATTATTTTCACAACCGTCAGATGTCCCTACTACCCCCAAACCTATAGCTCATCAATCATGCTGGTAAAACAGCGGAGAAACTGCAGTACATGTAAAAAGGTAAATGTCTTCCAATTAAACATGTCGTTTGTGTATTTCTCTGACACTAGGCAGTTTTCATATGCATTAATGTAAAATATGCTGAAAATATTGCTCCTGACATTAAAAGTCAAGATTAGATTCCATACCACACCTCAGTCTGATTAGAAAACTTCTAAAGTTTATGATTTCTCTGCTTAACGTGCAAATAGACCACTCCAATAACGTTTGACATTTTCCAGTGGTTCTGATGTTGCAGGGTGGGCAAAATACCTGTTGGTCCAGAAAGCTGCTTGCGTATGTCTGCTTGGCACTGACTGATGGGCTTAAGTGCCTTAGAGTATGCTCTTACTCTTGGATTGTAAACCTACAGAAAAATGGTCAAACTGAATTTGACATCAATCACAGCAGAATGCTGACTTTAGGTTGATACACCTTCAGACATGTTACCATTTTTTTCTGGATCCCTGTGTCAATGATGAATTTTTCAGACTCTGTAGTCCACCACATATCCTCCCCATGTTGGGTAGACAGGAAAACCTTTCTGGACTTTGTGGACCCTGACTGTTCAGACAGGACAGGAAGTGGCCCTCCATGGCCTGGGCACAAGACTATGAGCACCATTTGATCCAGCACCCCACTTAGCCTAATGGACTCTTTCTGGAGGATGCTGTAGGCGAGGTTGACTTCCTGTTTGAGAGGGAAAAAAGTGGGTGAACATTTAGATGAAGAGTTGACAACCTCTACTATGGGAAGAGCCATTTTGAGCAAATTTTGGCCAGAAAAGTTAGCATTGATTCACGTATTTAAGCCTTAAAATGCTCACTTTGTAAGTATAAACTGGCCTGTCACCATTATCACTAGGTGAGCAGGGTTTCACATTAACTTTTGTGCTAACCAGTCACTGTGCTTAGCAGCTTTCTAGAGTTGGCAACCACTCAGTCCTTTCACTAGTTACATTCTTCTATGAAAAGAGTTATTTTGGCCCATCTACAGTATGGCAATAAAAATGTGACCTTAAAATGAAAGGTAATAAGTTCTAAATAATGCTGTGCTCCATCCTGAAGATATAACACTATTATTAATATACTGCCCTGTCAGAATTAGTAATAAAGTATTTTCCTCTTCAATTTGCATATTTTCCCTCAAAAATTTATAACTACTTTTCTGTGCATGGTAGATCTTTTTCACATGAATTTGCAAGTTTTTACTTGTAAATTTTTCTTTTTGATAAACTGAATTTCTTGTCAATTCGCAAGATTCATCATAATACAATTACCGATAAATTTGTAAGAGTTTTCCATCTCACAAATGTTTGTGACTTTGTTACAATAAAAATGTTTTTATTGTAAATATGACTTTCTTATGTTAATCTGTGGATTTATCATACATGTGCATATTTTATCATAACCTTGTGATTTTATTGCATTTTTTTTTTCTTTTAAGGTTTCATCCTGCATTTAGTAATTAATTCCTTCAGTTGACCTTTTGAGGAGACTATATAAACAGAAATGCCTCTGTGGATCACCACCTTATTGTGGTGGAAGGGCTTGTGTGCCCTAATGACCCCAGGAGCTATGTTGTCAGGGTAACTTGCCCCTGGTAGGGTCGCCCAACACAAGCTGGTCCTGGGTGAAGCGCCAGACCAAGAGTGGTGTAGTGCATCTCCATTACAAAAGTTATATCATGGACCCAGTGTACCCAAAGGAGTCACATGGATCTCAGGTTCAGGTTACTTTATTTGTACCCGTAAGTAGATTTGTTTTGCAGTCAGGTGACATCCTTTTAGACACATATTTACAAACCACAATTACATTCAACATGAACACAAACACAGGCACACAGGAAGCTAACTATAAACACGATAAAAGTACTCAAGGCTCCACCAATCAGGACATAAGGCAAAGAGATAAGAGAAAAAACAAAGAGATAAGAGAGAAGGGTCACATTAAAAAAGTTAAAAACTAAGTCAAAGAGATTAAAAACTCAATAAAAGTCTAAAACCCAATAAAAGACTTAAAACCCAAATAAAAAACCTACAAAAATAAATAAATATAAAATAAAATTCATAAATAGATAACTAAATTATGTGCAGTATATTGCTACATCTTGTTCAACTCTTTGACAGCAGCAGGAACAAAGCTGTTTTTGTAGCGCTGGGTTTTACATTTTGGGACAATAAACCTCTGTCTGCAGGGAAGAAGCTGAAAGTGGAAGTGCAAAGGGTGGGAGTCATCATTTAAAATGGAGGTAGCAATCCTCTGTACCTGTCTGAGTAGTCGCCCCTGTGAGTCCCTTTCTGTATACTTGGGCCCCCTTACTCCTCATGTTAAATCCACAGCTAGGAACCTTGGTTTTATCATGGACAATGATTTTAAATTAGACACGCAGATTTGTTCTGTGGTAAAATCCAGCTTCTTTCATCTAAGGCGTTTAGCAAAAGTAAAACCTATTCTCTCTAGACCACAACTGGAAACAGTAATCCATGCTTTTATTTCATCTCGGCTGGATTACTGTAACGCACTTTACGCCGGTGTCAGCCAGTCATCTCTTTCCCGTCTGCAGCTGGTTCAAAACGCCGCTGCTCGTCTTTTAACAGGTACACGTGGAAGAGATCACATCACACCTATCTTAGCTTCACTCCACTGGCTGCCCGTGTATTTTAGAGTTCATTTTAAAATTCTTTTATTTGCTTTTAAATAGTTTCTATTTCAAATCTTGGGTTTTTGTGCTAAAATCAAAACGACCATAAAAACAGTTAAGAGCATTAGCCAGCTCTGTGTCTGAATTAAAACCATCTAAAAATACACGATTACGACTCGCTATTGATAATATGAAATCAGGAAAAAGTGCAGGACCAGATGGTCTTCCAGTTGACCTTTATAAAAAATTTAAGAATAAATTAACAAAACCTTTTTTGGAAATGGTTTTAGAAGCATTTCAAAATAGTAATTTACCATCATATATGAATAATGCCTTAATTATACTGTTGCCAAAACCAGGTAAGCCCTCTAATAAATGTGAAAATATGAGACCAATAAGCCTATTAAATGCCGACCTTAAGATAATCTGTAAAATTTTAGCAAGACGAATACAAGAAATTTTACCAAATATTATTAATCGAGATCAGAATGGCTTTATAAAGGGAAGACAAGGCTTCCATAATGTAAGAAGACTATTTAATATTATTTATTCTAATAAAGAAGCACCGGATACAGCTCTCTTATCACTGGATGCCGAAAAAGCCTTTGATAGAGTTGAATGGCCCTTTCTTTTTGAAGTCCTACAAAGGTTTGGACTTGGAAATAATTTCATAAAATGGGTTCAGATAATATATAATAATGCTACAGCAGAAATCCTAACAAATAACAATATTTCAAAATCAATAAAAATCAATAGAGGATGTCGACAAGGCTGTCCACTTTCACCTTTACTGTTTACTATGGCAATTGAACCTTTAGCGATGGCGATACGTCTACAGTCACAAATATATGGAATTAAAGTTGGACCAACAGAACATAAAATCTCCCTGTATGCCGATGACATAATTTTGTTTATGTCGAATCTTAAAAAATCAATTCCGACCTTGTTGAATTTAATAAAGAATTTTGGGGAAATATCAGGATATAAAATAAATAAAACTAAATCTTCAATATTAATGCTAAATGAGACCCAGAGAAATTACCCAGCCCCTGAGGTAAATCAATTCAATGTTGTAAATCAGTTTAAATATTTAGGAATCCAAATTGTGCCTAAGCTAGAATCAATCGCCAGTGTCAATTATGAAGCCTTAATGACAGATATTGATGAGTTACTTCAGAGATGGATGTCACTACCAATGTCGATGATCGGGAGAATTAATATACTTAAAAGTAATATCTTACCTAAAATACTTTATTTATTTCAATACATTCCCTTACCACCACCTTTAGATTTATTCTCAAGAATTAAAAAAAAGTTAGTGGAATTTATATGGAACAACAGGAGGGCTAGATTACGTCTGTCTTTATTATATTTACCATTTGATCGTGGAGGTCTGAAATGTCCAAATTTTATGTTGTATTATTGGTCGGCACAACTGAGGTCTATGACATATTATTTTTCATCAAATGATCTCCCTCACTGGACTGAAATGGAATCATACAATTTACCTTTACCTCTTCCCATATTCATATACTCAGATTCGGCAAAAAAATTACAAAAACAAGTTAAAAATCCATTTGTAAAGCATATGATCAAAATATGGTGTGAAGCTAAAAACTATTTAAAAGAACCACAGTTATTGTCACAATTTAGTCCAATATGGGGTAATCAATATTTTAAACCAGGGAGAGCGGACGCTGTATTTAAAGTATGGAATTTAAAAGGGATACAAAAGATTCAGGATTTATATTTGCCATGTGCAGAAAACATAATGTCTTTTGAAGAGTTGAGGATCAAATTTAATCTCAATAGAACACATTTTTTTAAATATCTTCAACTTAGAAACTTTATTCGATCAAATCAAAATAAAGCTCTCACTCGACCTATCTATTCATCCTTGGAAAAAATGATGAAAGATAGTAAAAGAAAGGGTATTATTTCAGAGTTTTATAACTCATTGACACTATCTTCAAGTGAAAATTCACTGAAAAGATTAAACTACTGGAAAGAAGATCTGCAAACTGAAATTTCAGAGGAACAATGGGAATTGGCTTGTACAGAAGCTCAAACCAAATCAATAAATGTACGCCTTAAATTGATACATTTCAAATGGTTAATGCGGATGTATGTTACACCGGAGGAGTTAAATAGATATAACAAAAATATACCAGATACATGCACAAAATGCATGGAAAGTAAAGGAACCCTATTTCATTGTGTATGGGAATGTAGATTAATAAGAATGTTTTGGGAAGAGGTGAGGGTAACAATTGAAAAAATAATCTCAAAACAAATCATATTGAATCCTAAACTGTTTTTGTTGGGTCTGTACCCAGAAAAGCATAATTTTAATAAAAGTGAAAGAACATTCATAGACCTCAGTTTGCTTAATGCCAAAAAATGTATTGCATTATTATGGAAAAAGACTCATAGACCAGATGTGACTCAGTGGTTAAGACAGATGTTAACAAACCTTCCATTAGAAAGAATAACATATATACTGAAATCAAAGGAAATTGTGTTTGAGAATATATGGAGACCTTTTATTGATTATGTAAAAAATTTAAACATAACTCTTGAAGAAGGTGAATGATGTGTGTGGACCTTGTAAATTCCAAACTGGTGAACATAATATGTATACTTATGTATTGGATTGTCTAGACTAAACAGAGGAGCATTGTTGAAGATTTGATTTTGTTGGTGGTTGTTGGTGTTTTTTAGTGCATTTTTTTTTTGTAGTACTTTAGTGTTAGTGTTTGATTGTTTGTATCATGTTTGTTAAAAAAAAAAGGTTCAATAAAGATATTGTGGGAAAAAAAAATACACGATTACTGCACTCTGTGCTCTGAAGGCCTGCAATAGTTTTCATACTAGCCCAGGCTGAACCAAGCTTCTTTGCTGCCATCTTGCTTTCCAATTCTGATTTATAATTCTGTTTTGCCCTTACAGTTTCAGACTTCAGCTCTTTTGTGGCAACCTGCAGCTCAGAAACAACCCCTTGTTTAAAGGCAAGTGCTTTCCTCTGCAAGCAGGATTTAACTGATTTAGTAACCCATGGCTTATTGTTGGGATATATTTTGACACGTTTACGTGGAACGATCATATCCCTGCAAAAAGCCATGTAAGAGCATATCACGTCCACCAAAGAGTCCAAATCATCCCCGCAGGACAGTGTGAACACCTCCCAGTCCGTACAGTTAAAACATTCCTGGAGGCAGAGCACTGAGTCATCTGTCCAGACCTTTATGTCCCTGGTCTTCGTCTTCTCTCTTTTGAGAGCAGTTTTATATGTGGGCAGCAAATGTACACAGTTGTGATCTGAGGAGCCTAAAGGAGGAAGGGGAAGAGATTTATAGGCCCCCTCTATAGATCCGTAGCACAGGTCCAATGTCTTTTCTTGCTTGGTTGGGCAGGAGACGTACTGATAAAAGTTTTTAAGTGTCTTCTTTAAAGACACATGGTTAAAATCCCCAAGGATAAATTTTGGAGCCTCTGGGGAAATCGACTGCAACCGCTGTACCACATCAAAGACGGTGCTGGAGGGAGCCCTCTAGTGGACTCACCACTTGTAGGTGAGGTCATGAACTGGGTGGTAGTCTGCCCTCCTCTGCTTGGACTGCTGCTCCCATGACCCAGGCCCCCAGATAAGTGGTAGAAGATGGATGGATGGATGGATGGATGCATGCATGCATGCATGGATATAAAACAGAAAATTGCACCAGCCAAAGTGGCTAAGAGAAAGTAAGCTATAGGGCACTCAGCAGCATCCATTTTCAACCACTGAACAGCTGGTGACAACTACAGGAAACATGCCACAGACCACTGAACAAGTGATGAGACCACAGGGGCTATGGCAGGTGGGCAGACCACTGAACTGGCTCTCAGGGCACAGCCAAATTGGCTGGCGGGCCTTTTTTTCATATTGACTTGAGACTCGGGGCCCTTATCAGTGGATTTTTGCGCCACACGTCCGCCTTATGCCAGTGGGGCTTTTTTCAGTTTCTGTTAATGCATCGTCTGTTTTTCACATTTCGTATCAAAATCTAATTACCGGTAGACAGTACGCTTGCTTTGCACTGGGATGTGGAGAGTCATTTCAAAGAGGTGTGGCAGTGCACAATCTCATGTACATCAGTATTATGGTGCATTACATGACGATGTGCTTTTGATCAGGAAAAAGGAGGTCTGTCCTCAGAAGCACATTGTTTAAAGCTATTTCAGTGGTGTGTTTTGAAATCTCACAGCTCCAGAGCTCATGATGAAACAGCATGTGCTGGGATTTTCAATTATTTTAAGAGTTGTAAAAGTCATAATATAATCACCCATCATTTATTTATAATATGATGATACACTACATATTTTTTTTGTTCCATCCACATTCTCATTTTAACTGCAGACTTACCGTTGGAGTCTATAGATTAGGCATTATTGTATGACATTTTTAGGGGAATGAATAAATGAATGAACAGGGAGCATGTGTGCATTCCAGTGTGGATGTGGCACATGGGGGGGAGGCATGTCAGTTCAAGATTTTTATTCCATCCACATTTTTGTTTTCATCACAGACTTATGTATTAATGTGTTTTTTTGTTAAGAGGAATGAATGAATAAACAAACAAGCAAACAAACAAACAAACAGGGAGTGTGCTGCATTTTACTTTTCACTGTAACTTCTTGGAGAGACAGGAAGTGGTTTGGACAGACCCGTAGTTCAGTGCCCTCACCAGCCGGTGTTTACCCTCTTTCTCTTCCGTCCGGAGGAGTATTATGCAAGGTTACAAAGTATTATGCTGTCCACATAATCTATAATGTCTATGTCCCCTTAGAAATCTCCTTCAATCAATCTTTTGTCCGTTGATGTGTGCGTGTGTCCTTTCCAGGGTAATAAAAAAATGCACACTCAGCTGTTGTTTTTCTGTTAGATGTATTAATCCAAAGACAAATAAGAATCCTTTATTAGTCCCACAACTGGGAAATTTACAAGGAGGGAGGAGAGAGAAGAAACGGACGGGGCGAGCCCATCCGCACTGCACTTATGATTGGGGTCCTCAAGCAGTGGGCACCCTGGACCACCGGCCCCGCCGGTCCCCAGTGGGCACCCCAACCATAGGCATAATTTATGGGGGGGTTAGAGGGGTTATAACCCCCCCCCCCCCAATAATCATATCATTATAATTAATAAAAAAAAAAATATCTACAACTCAATCAAGTATGAAGAAGTTGTCGTTTTTTCATTTGCAAGCAACAAAAAGAAACATTTCTAATAATCAGACAATGTATCTCCCCCTGCTGCAGACTTGGTATTGCCCAACCAGTACTTGGCCCTTCGCTGAGTTGGAGTCAGTTGTAAGGGTGGCAGGTGAGGATGCTGGTATGGAATGCATTCAGCTCAGTGAGAGCACATGAAACGAGCTCCACAAGGGCAACAAACCATTTTAAATTGGTTGAACTTGTCAAACAAAAGGATAAACCCCTCTGTCCAAGACAAGGTAAATAACATATTATTGATTTAGCTTGTGAATTGTTGTGTGAAGTTAGCTGGTTGCTAGTTTGCTAATAGGAGTTACACCACTGAATAACTGTGCTATCTGGTAGGATTTAGCTGATCTGAGAAATTATTAGTTTTTCCTCATGCAAATTTGGTCTTTACATTGTATTAATCATTCATGAAATGTGATCAGAATGAATTTGTTCGTCAACTGTTAGAGTGAAATTTATGTGTTTCAGCACTCATCAAAATGTTAGCAGCTCTGAACATTTATCAAGTACAAACAAAATCAACTGCAACCACCGGTCCTTAAATATAAATGCCTTTAAATATTGCTTGCCATCCCCACAAAATTCAAGTTAACCTTAAACTGTTATGTATTTTTAAAATGTTGTGATTTTGATAATTATAAAATTCAATTAAAAAGCAAGTTTTACCACTTTTGATTACCAACTAAGTCACTCTGAAGGCTATTCTTAAATATCCACATTAAAAGACGTTGATTATTTTCCCTGCAGATCATTTTCAGATCTCCTATCCTCTGTTAAAATACCACAACTGCACAACAGAGTATCTAAACAAATATATAAGAAATAAACACCAAATAGATGAATGAAAGAACAGATGCATTTCATATTCCTAAACTTTTTATAAACTTTTTTACATGTGTTAAAATGAGTTCAAAAGCATTACAGTACAGCATCACTGATTTATTTATTTAATTATTGAGCTTATAATCACATTTCTAGTTTTCTGTTCCCATCCACCCATCTTCTACCACTTTTCCGGAGGTCCGGGTCGCGGAGGCAGCAGTTCAAGCAGAGAAGCCCAGACTTCCCTCTCCCCAGCCACCTGCTACAACTCTTCAGAGAGGATACCAAGGCGTTCCAAGACCAGCTGGGAAACATAGTCTCTCCACCGAGTCCTGGGTCTGCCCTGGGGTCTCCTCCCAGTGGGACGTGCCTGAAACACCTCAAGTGGGAGGCGTCCAGGAGGCATCCTAATCAGATGCCCATACCACCTCAACTGACTCCTTTCAATTTCAATGTGGAGGAGCAGCGGTTCTACTCTGAGCCTCTCCCAGATGACTGAGCTCCTCACCCCATCTCTGAGGGTGAGTCCAGCAATCCTGCGGAGAAAGCTCATTTCAGCCGCTTGTATCCGCGATCTCGTTCTTTTGGTCATTACCCAAAGCTCGTGACCATAGGTGAGAGTAGGAACGTAGATTGACTGGTAAATCGACAGCTTTGCCTTAGAACTAAGCTCCCTCTTCACCACAACAGACCGGTACAACGTCCGCATCACTGCAGGTGCTGCTCCAATCCGTCTGTCAATCTCTCGCTCCATTTTCCCCTCACTCGTGAACAAGACCCCAAGATACTTAAACTTCTCCACTTGGGGCAGGAGCTTGTCCCCAACCCAGAGAGGTCAATCCACCTTTTTCCGGCTGAGGACCATGGACTCGGACTTGGAAGTGCTGATTCTCATCCAAGCCGCTTCACACTCAGCGGCAAACCGTCCCAGCAAGAGCTGTAGGTCATTGCTGGATGAAGCCAACAGGACAACATCATCTGCAAACAACAGAGATGAGATCCTGTGGTCACCAAGCATGACACCCTCCATTCCCTGGCTGCACCTAGAAATCCTGTCCATAAAAATTATGAACAGGATCGGTGACAAAGGGCAGCCCTGGCGGAGTCCAACTCTCACCGGGAATGACTCCGACCGAGTGTTGGCAACACGAACCAAACTCTCACAACGGTCGTACAGAGACCGAATAGCTCGTAACAACATGCCCGATACCCTATACTCCCGAAGCACCCCCCACAAAAAAAAACACGAGGGACGCGGTCAAATGCCTTCTCCAAGTCCACAAAACACATGTAAACTGGTTGGGCAAACTCCCACGAACCCTCAAGAATTCTCAAGAGGGTAAAGAGCTGGTCCAATGTGCCACAGCCAGGACGAAAACCACATTGCTCCTCCTGAATCCGAGGTTCGACCAACGGCCGGACTCGACTCTCCAGAGAAACTCCAGAGAAACCAGGTATGTTGTCTGGGGCAAACTGCCTCTGATAGGGTCACCCAAGACAAACTGGTCCTGGGTGAAGGGCCAGACTAAGAACGATCCAACAGACTCTCATGATAAATTCTATATCAAGGATTCAGTGTACCCCGCCCGGTATGGGGTTACCGGGGCCCCACCCTGGAGTCAGGCCTGGGGGAGGGGCTCGAAGGCTAGCATCTGGTGGCCGGGTTTCCACCCATGGGACCCGGCCGGGCTCAGCCCGAAGGAGTTACATGGGTTCGCCCTCCAGTGGGCTCACCACCTGCAGGAGGGATCATGGGGGTCCGGTGCTATGTGGATTAGGTGGCGGTCAAAGGCGGAGACCTTGGCGGACTGATCCCAAGCTTTCTAAACTGGCTTTTGGTACGTGGAATGTCACCTCTCTGGTGGGGAAGGAGCCTGAGCTGGTGTACGAGGTTGAGAGATACCGGCTAGATATAGTCAGCCTCACCTCAACACACAGCTCCGGTTCCGGAACCAGTCTCCTGGAGAGGGGCTGGAGCTTGGCCTTTTCTGGAGTTGCCCCGGGCAAGAGGCGACGAGCAGGGGTGGGTATTCTTGTATCCCCCCACCTTGCTGTCTCTATATTGGAGTTTCCCCGGTGGACGAAAGGGTTGCTTCCCTGCGCCTTCGGGTTGGGAAACGGGTCCTGACCATCATTTGTGCCTATGCACCAAATGATGTTTCAGAGTACCCACCCTTTTTGGAGTCTGTGACTGGGGTGCTGGAGGGTGCTCCTCTTGGAGACTCCATTGTCCCACTGGGGGACTTCAATGCGCATGTGGGCAACGACAGTGAAACCTGGAGGGGGGTGATTGGGAGAAACGGCCTGCCCGATCTGAACCCGAGTGGTGTTCAGTTATTGGACTTCTGTGCTAACCACAGTTTGTCCATAACGAACACCATGTTCAAGCATAAGGGTGTCCATATGTGCACCTGGCACCAGGACACCCTAGGTTGCAGGTCGATAATCGATTTTGTTATTGTGTCATCAGACCTGCGACCGTATGTCTTGGACACCCGGGTAAAGAGAGGTGCAGAGCTGTCAACTGATCACCACCTGGTGGTGAGTTGGAGCCGATGGCAGGGGAGGAAGCCATTCAGACCTGGTAGACCCAAACGTATAGTGAGGGTGTGCTGGGAATGTCTGGCTGAGGCCCCTGTCCGGGAGGTCTTACACTCCTACCTCCGGAAGAACTTCAACCACATTCTGAGGGAGTCTGGAGACATGGAGTCTGAATGGGCCATGTTCTCCACCTCTGTTGTTGAAGCGGCGGCCCAGAGCTGCGGCCGCAAGGTGGTCGGTGCATCTCGTGGTAGCAACCCCCGAACCAAGTGGTGGACACCAGTGCTGAGGGGGGCCATTAAGCTGAAGAAGGAGTCCTATCAAGCTTGGTTGGCTTGTGGGACTCCCGAAGCAGCTGAGGTGTACCGGCAGGCCAAGCAGAGTGCAGCTCGGGTGGTTGCTGAAGCAAAAACCCGGGTATGGGAGGATTTTGGTGAGGCCATGGAACAAGACTTTCAGTCAGCCTCGAAGAGATTCTGGCAAACTGTCCGGCGGCTCAGGAAGGGAAAGCAGCTCCCTGTCCACACTGTGTATGGTGCGGATGGGACACTGTTGACTTCGACTGGGGATATCGTTGGGCGGTGGAAGGAATACTTCGAGGATCTCCTCAGTCCCACTGATACGCCTTCCACAGAGGAAGCAGGGTTTGGGGATGAGGGGGATGACTTGTCTATCACAGGGGCTGAGGTCGCCAAGGTGGTTAAAAATCTCCTTGGTGGCCGGGGCCCGGGGGTGGACGAGATTCGCCCTGAGTACCTCAAGGCCCTGGATGTTGTTGGGCTGTCATGGCTGACACGCCTCTGCAACACTGCGCGGAGGTCGGGGGCAGTGCCTTTGGCATGGCAAAGCGGGGTGGTGGTTCCTCTCTTCAAAAAAGGGGACCGGAGGGTGTGCTTCAACTTTAGAGGGATCACACTCCTCAGCCTCCCTGGGAAGGTCTATGCCAAGGTAAGTTTTCTGTTCCCATTTTATTTAATTACCAGACAGCAATACACAAATTAGGTAGTGACCAAACACTGAGATATTGATACCTTACGATCACTGTACAATGATTTAGCTTCTAGTATAACAAGATTGATCACCTTAACACTGTACCTTTTGAGTATGTTGGTGTTTAAGGGTCCGTTTGCAATAAAGGGAGAGATAAAAAAAAAAAAAATCAATTGATAACTAAAAAGTTACCAATTTTATTCCAGCATTTGTCATCTCCTCCAGCCTGTTGCTTTTCCTGTCAAGTAGGGGTCTCTGCAGAACGCTGTGCTGCACCGAGAGAAAGCGTATCATAAACCCATTCAGGGTTTCCTCTGTTAACATTCCTCGGTGGCCGGCCGCCTCGCCAGAAATATTACCGCCACGCCAAGGAGATATGAATTTAAGAAAAATATATGAAGCAATGACTTTCTGCAAGCACGCACACGAACAACGCGCATGGCCATCATCCACGCGGAGTTTAGAAGCGCCCTGCCCACGCGAGCTTTCCAGTCAGTCAGCAGGCAGTGTCTCACTAGCTGCAGCAGAATCTTCGTGGAAAAGGAGTGAAAAAGTTTGATTTGATTTGATTTGAAAACCAGGAAGTCAAACAGCAGAAATGGACTCTATTTGAAGAGAAACTTGTGAAGAAGTCCGCCGTTTCTTCGTTGGTGAAAATCCTGGCGTGTCAGCACCTTGGCACTACCTATTGGGTGGGAGTGAAACTACAAATGATGGTTGTGTGCATGCATCAACTGCTTGGCCTGGGTAGATGAAAAAAATGAGCATGTACAGCGCCACGTGTGTGCCGGGCTCGTCAAAAGCGTACGTGGACCAAGGCAGACTAGAGGGGAAGTGCAGCATAATAAGGCTTAACTGTCCGACAGAAACATGAGTTTATTAAAGTACTTTAAACGTGGAAAAATAATCATAAGAGGTATGTAAGCACTGGAGGCATTTATCATGGTTTTTCCCCACTGGAAACGGGAGCAATAATGGAAGAGTCGCTTAGCTAAGAGATGTGGTTAGAATTCATATGCAGCCGGCTTCATATGAAGGGAAAAGCAAGGAGGACTGATGAATTGCTACTACAATATTAAGCTATGTTCCCAATTATGTACCTGGCAAGTTAAGATGACCAAAATTCACAAAGTCAATGACTTTAATCCGTCAGCAGCCTTCAGACAAACTGAATGTGCCAGCATTTGGATTTTAAAATAAGGGAGGTTTTTCTTGGTGGTGAGGAGATTTCTAAAAAAATACTATAAATAGATAGAAATATTATAACAGAAAAAATGGCATCCTTGGTCATTTAAGTTAATTTAAATCATTAAATACAATTGTATTAATTTATTTTCTTTGTAATGAGAGTTAAATTATTGTTCTGTTCTAACCGCAAAGTATGGTCAAAAATATAAATTATTACAAGAAAAAAGTAAAAAAAAAAATACCACAGTCTGTTTCAAATTTATTTAAAAAACAGTAATTTTATTTTAAAAAACAGACAAAAATAATCCATAAAATAATCCACAAATTTATAATAAAGTTTCAAATGTACAAGAAAAGTCAATTTTACAAGAGGAAATTACAAATTTGAGGAAAATGGTTTCAAATTTAGATAATTTTACAGAGAAAAGCAGAAAACTATAAGAAAAATGTTATAAATTTTGGAGAAAAACCTCAAACCTTCAAGACTGAAGTCATTACTCAAGTTTTAAGTGGGTGCTCTTTGTAACCTTAACTAGAAATTTTTGGTTGTCTCCTTTAATTTACATGGCACTTGATATTTTCTAACCTGTTTTTATACCACCATAAACAGAGAGAGAACCTGAATTAGACAGAGCTCAGAGAGGGCAAGATGAGACAGAAGAGAGGAGCCAAGGAGAGGAAAGTGTCATGACATATTAAGTTTTGACAACTCACGTGCACGATGCCAAACACAGGAAGGAATCACACAGAGGGGCACATTTGACAATTTTATTAATAGCAAAAACCAAAGCGCACAGCTACAGAAACAGTCACTCGCCAGAGGAAAGGACTTGTGGAGAGAAGACGAGAGCAGTGAGCTGAGGAGTGGAGTAAGGGGAAATGGGCGAGCCAAATTGCCACTTAATTGAGAAATCCAGAGAAGACCGGCAGGACCCAGCGGGGAATAGACGAACCAGTAGGGTAAGGGGGGGAAGATGAGCTGATAATGCCTGACCGGGTGGAGTAGATTCCTGAAGGAACAGTGTGGTGAGGCAGGAGAGCGCGTGCAGTCCCGGGGACACACCTACACAGTGGCAGCAACCTGAAAAAAGGAGAAAAGAGTAAAGGTTAATAACGTGTTAACATTTACAGCTTGTTTGCTTGCCTGAGAACGGGCAGTATACCCAGACGAGCCAGCGTTGACTGCACAGAGGAAGCCACCTTATGTACGCTGGATGATGAGTGGGTGCAGGTGTGTCTTCTGCCTCAGGTGCAGTGATGAATTCCTGAAGGTGAGACTGGAGGGGAGGGGCGCGCTCCCACTTCCCATGACAGGGCCCCCTCTTCTAGAAACGCCTCCTGGCGGTCGGAAGGGCTTCTCCAGGTGAGCACGGTGGAAAGCCTGGAGCATCCCCTTTTCCAGTATCCGTAACAAGGGGGTCCAGGATTGTTCTTCCGAGCCGTAGCCCTCTCAGTCGACAAGATATTGTAGACCTCGGCCACGGCAGCAAACATCCAAAATCCGCCGAACCATGTAAGCGGGGTGGCTGTCAATGATGTGGGGAGGGGGAGGCGGCTTCGGGGGGGGGGCAAAGGGGACTAGCCGAGAGGGGCTTGATGTGACTAACATGAAAGGTTGGGTTCACCCGTAGGGAAGGGGGCAGCATAAGCTGGACCGACACGTCATTAATCACCCGGGAGATGGGATAAGGCCCCCTCATGGATCGTCACCTTATCATTGTGGGGGGGTTTGCATGCCCCAGTGATCCCAGGAGCCATGTTGTCTGGGGCAATTTGCCTCTGATAGGGTCACCCAAGACAAACTGGTCCTGGGTGAAGGGCCAGACTAAGAACGATCCAACAGACTCATGATAAATTCTATATCAAGGATTCAGTGTACCCCGCCCAGTAAGGGGTTACCGGGGCCCCACCCTGGAGTCAGGCCTGGGGAAGGGGCTCGAAGGCTAGCGTCTGGTGGCCGGGTTTCCACCCATGGGACCCGGCCGGGCTCAGCCCGAAGGAGTTACATGGGTCCGTCCTCCAGTGGGCTCACCACCTGCAGGAGGGATCATGGGGGTCCGGTGCTATGTGGATTAGGTGGCGGTCAAAGGCGGAGACCTTGGCGGACTGATCCCAAGCTTTCTAAACTGGCTTTTGGTACGTGGAATGTCACCTCTCTGGTGGGGAAGGAGCCTGAGTTGGTGTACGAGGTTGAGAGATACCGGCTAGATACAGTGGGGAAAAAAAGTAGTCAGCCACCAATTGTGCAAGTTCTCCCACTAAAAAGATGAGAGAGGTCTCCAATTTTCATCATAGGTATACCTCAACTATGAGAGACAAAATGAGAAAAAAAAAAATCCAGAAAATCACATTGAAGGATTTTTAATGAATTAATTGGTAAATTCCTCGGTAAAATAAGTATTTGATCAATAACAAAAGTTCATCTCAATACTTTGTTATATACCCTTTGTTGGCAATGACAGAGGTCAAACGTTTTCTGTAAGTCTTCACAAGGTTTTCACACACTGTTGCTGGTATTTTGGCCCATTCCTCCATACAGATCTCCTCTAGGGCAGTGATGTTTTGGGGCTGTTGCTGGGCAACACAGACTTTCAACTCCCTCCAAAGATTTTCTATGGGGTTGAGATCTGGAGACTGGCCAGGCCACTCCAGGACCTTGAAATGCTTCTTACGAAGCCACTCCTTCATTGCCCGAGCTGTGTGTTTGGGATCATTGTCATGCTGAAAGACCCAGCCACGTTTCATCTTCAATGCCCTTGCTGATGGAAGGAGGTTTTCACTCAAAGTCTCACGATACATGGCCCCATTCATTCTTTCTTTTACACGGATCAGTCGTCCTGGTCCCTTTGCAGAAAAACAGCCCCAAAGCATGATGTTTCCACCCCCATGCTTCACAGTAGGTATGGTGTTCTTTCTCCTCCAAACACGACAAGTTGAGTTTTTACAATAAAGTTCTATTTTGGTTTCATCTGACCATATGACATTCTCCCAGTCCTCTTCTGGATCATCCAAATGCTCTCTAGCAAACTTCAGACGGGCCTGGACATGTACTGGCTTAAGCAGGGGGACACATCTGGCACTGCAGGATTTGAGTCCCTAGCGGCGTAGTGTGTTACTGATGGTAGCCTTTGTTACTTTGGTCCCAGCTCTCTGCAGGTCATTCACTAGGTCCCCCCGTGTGGTTCTGGGATTTTTGCTCACCGTTCTCGTGATCATTTTGACCCCATGGGGTGAGATCTTGCGTGGAGCACCAGATCAAGGGAGATTATCAGTGGTCTTGTATGTCTTCCATTTTCTAATAATTGCTCCCATAGTTGATTTCTTCACACCAAGCTGCTTACCTATTGCAGATTCAGTCTTCCCAGCCTGGTGCAAGTCTACAATTTTGTTTCTGGTGTCCTTTGACAGCTCTTTGGTCTTGGCCATAGTGGAGTTTGGAGTCTGACTGTTTGAGGTTGTGGACAGGTGTCTTTTATACTGATAAAGAGTTCAAACAGGTGCCATTAATACAGGTAACGAGTGGAGGACAGAGGAGCCTCTTAAAGAAGAAGTTACAGGTCTGTGAGAGCCAGAAATCTTGCTTGTTTGTAGGTGACCAAATACTTAATTTACCGAGGAATTTACCAATTAATTCATTAAAAATCATTCAATGTGATTTTCTGGATTTTTTTTTTCCTCATTTTGTCTCTCATAGTTGAGGTATACCTATGATGAAAATTGGAGACCTCTCTCATCTTTTAAGTGGGAGAACTTGCACAACTGGTGGCTGACTTAATACTTTTTTTCCCCACTGTATAGTCGGCCTCACCTCAACACACAGCTCCAGTTCCGGAACCAGTCTCCTGGAGAGGGGCCGGAGCTTGGCCTTTTCTGGAGTTGCCCCAGGCGAGAGGCAACAAGCAGGGGTGGGTATTCTTGTATCCCCCCACCTTGCTGCCTCTATATTGGAGTTTCCCTGGTGGACGAAAGGGTTGCTTCCCTGCGCCTTCGGGTTGGGAAACGGGTCCTGACCATCATTTGTGCCTATGCACCAAATGATGTTTCAGAGTACCCACCCTTTTTGGAGTCTGTGACTGGGGTGCTGGAGGGTGCTCCTCTTGGAGACTCCATTGTCCTACTGGGGGACTTCAATGCGCACGTGGGCAACGACAGTGAAACCTGGAGGGGGGTGATTGGGAGGAATGGCCTGCCCGATCTGAACCCGAGTGGTGTTCAGTTATTGGACTTCTGTGCTAACCACAGTTTGTCCATAACGAACACCATGTTCAAGCATAAGGGTGTCCATATGTGCACCTGGCACCAGGATACCCTAGGTCGCAGGTCAATGATCGATTTTGTTATTGTGTCAGACCTGCGACCGTATGTCTTGGACACCCGGGTAAAGAGAGGTGCATAGCTGTCAACTGATCACCACCTGGTGGTGAGTTGGATCCGATGGCAGGGGAGGAAACCATTCAGACCTGGAAGACCCAAACGTATAGTGAGGGTGTGCTGGGAATGTCTGGCTGAGGCCCCTGTCCGGGAGGTCTTACACTCCCACCTCCGGAAGAACTTCAACCACATTCTGAGGGAGTCTGGAGACATGGAGTCTGAATGGGCCATGTTCTCCACCTCTGTTGTTGAAGCGGCGGCCCAGAGCTGCGGCCGCAAGGTGGTCGGTGCATCTCGTGGTGGCAACCCCCGAACCAAGTGGTGGACACCAGTGGTGAGGGGGGCCATTAAGCTGAAGAAGGAGTCCTATCAAGCTTGGTTGGCTTGTGGGACTCCCGAAGCAGCTGAGGTGTACCGGCAGGCCAAGTGGAGTGCAGCTCGGGTGGTTGCTGAAGCAAAAACCCAGGTATGGGAGGAGTTTGGTGAGGCCATGGAACAAGACTTTCGGTCGGCCTCGAAGAGATTCTGGCAAACTGTCTGGCGGCTCAGGAGGGGAAAGCAGCTCCCTGTCCACACTGTGTATGGTGCGGATGGGGCACTGTTGACTTCGACTGGGGATATCGTCGGGCGGTGGAAGGAATACTTCAAGGATCTCCTCAATCCCACTGATACGCCTTCCACAGAGGAAGCAGGGTTTGGGGATGAGGGGGATGACTCGCCTATCACAGGGGCTGAGGTCGCCAAGGTGGTTAAAAATCTCCTTGGTGGCCGAGCCCTGGGGGTGGACGAGATTCGCCCTGAGTACCTCAAGGCCCTGGATGTTGTTGGGCTGTCATGGTTGACACACCTCTGCAACATTGCGTGGAGGTCGGGGGCATTGCCTTTGGCATGGTAAAGCGGGGTGGTGGTTCCTCTCTTCAAAAAAGGGGACCGGAGGGTGTGCTTCAACTTTAGAGGGATCACACTCCTCAGCCTCTCTGGGAAGGTCTATGCCAAGGTACTGGAGAGGAGAGTCCGGCCGTTGGTCGAACCTTGGATTCAGGAGGAGCAATGTGGTTTTTGTCCTGGCCGTGGCACATCGGACCAGCTCTTTACCCTCTCGAGAATTCTTGAGGGTTCGTGGGAGTTTGCCCAACCAGTTTACATGTGTTTTGTGGACTTGGAGAAGGCATTTGACCACATCCCTCGTGGTTTTTTGTGGGGGGTGCTTCGGGAGTATGGGGTATCGGGCTTGTTGTTATGAGCTATTCGGTCTCTGTATGACCGCTGTGAGTGTTTGGCTCGCGTTGCCAACACTTGGTAAGAGTCATTCCCAGTGAGAGTTGGACTCTGCCAGGGCTGCCCTTTGTCACCGATCCTGTTCATAATTTTTATGGACAGGATTTCTAGGTGCAGCCAGGGAATGGAGGGTGTCATGCTTGGTGACCACAGGATCTCATCTCTGTTGTTTGCAGATGATGTTGTCCTGTTGGCTTCATCCAGCAATGACCTACAGCTCTTGCTGGGATGGTTTGCCGCTGAGTGTGAAGCGGCTTGGATGAGAATCAGCACTTCTAAGTCCGAGTCCATGGTCCTCAGCCGGAAAAAGGTGGATTGACCTCTCTGGGTTGGGGACAAGCTCCTGCCCCAAGTGGAGGAGTTTAAGTATCTTGGGGTCTTGTTCACGAGTGAGGGGAGAATGGAGCGAGAGACTGACAGACAGATTGGAGCAGCATCTGCAGTGATGCGGACGTTGTACCGGTCTGTTGTGGTGAAGAGGGAGCTTAGTTCTAAGGCAAAGCTGTCGATTTACCAGTCAATCTACGTTCCTACTCTCACCTATGGTAACGAGCTTTGGGTAATGACCGAAAGAACAAGATCGTGGATACAAGCGGCTGAAATGAGCTTTCTCCGTAGGATTGCTGGACTCACCCTCAGAGATAGTGTGACGAGCTCAGTCATCCGGGAGAGTCTCAGAGTAGAACCGCTGCTCCTTCACATTGAAAGGAGTCAGTTGAGGTGGTATGGGCATCTGATTAGGATGCCTCCTGGACGCCTCCCACCTGAGGTGTTTCAGGCACGTCCCACTGGGAGGAGACCCCGGGGCAGACCCAGGACTCGGTGGAGAGACTATGTCTACCAGCTGGTCTGGGAACGCCTTGGTATCCTCTCTGAAGAGTTGTAGCAGGTGGCTGGGGAGAGGGAAGTCTGGGCTTCTCTGCTTGAACTGCTGCCTCCGTGACCCGGACCTCCGGAAAAGCGGTAGAAGATGGATGGATGGATGGAGATGGGATAAGGCCCAAAGAAGCAGGGGGACAGTCTCTTAGACTTCTCCTTAAAAGGAATCTGGCTAGCTGCCAGCCAGACTTGCTGTCCCATGGCATACTTCGGGGCCGGGACCCACCTCCTGTCAGCAGCGGCCAGGGTCCGCTCCATCGTGCGGGCCAGAGCTGCCCAAGTCGACCTCCAGACGCTTCGGCAGCGCTGGGTGTGGGGCCCTACGGATGGAACCAAGACCTCCCTCTCGGCCATAGGGAGTAGAGGCGGCGTGTACCCCAACGACGCCCCAAAATGGGTGAGTCCAGTAGCTGAGGATACCGCAGAGTTCATGGAGTACTCCACCCAGGTCAGATGTGTGCTCCACGATGACGGGTTGTCGGCTGCTACACACTGCAAGGCGGCCTCCAGGGACTGATTGGCGCGCTCCGCCTGCCCGTTGCTCTGTGAATGGTTTCCTAAGGAGAAACTCACAGTAGTTCCCGAGTCCAGCAAAAGGCCCTCCAGACCTGGGACATGAATTGTGGACCCCGGTCAGACACAATGACAATAGGGATGCCGTGGACCCAGATGACGTGATCAGTGAGGAGGACCGCAGTTTCCAAAGCCAATGGGAGTTTAGGGAGAGCCACCAGATGCACTGCCTTTGGAGAAACAATCCACGATGGTCAGGATCACTGTCTTGCCGTGCGAGGAGGGCAACCCGGTCACAAAATCCACAGTGATGTGGGACCACGGCCGACCAGGGATGGAGAGGGGATAGAGAAGTCCCGATGGTGGGGAGAAGTCAGATTTACCCCGGACGCACGTCTGGCAGGCTCCGACATACTCCCGGATGTCCCGCCGCAGAGTGGACCACCAGAACACCCGCTGGACAAAGTTGATGGTCTGTGAGATTCCAGGGTGGCATGCAAAGCGACTTGTGTGACCCCACTGGATGACATCACTGTGGAGGGCAGCCGGGAAGTACAGATGGTTCCGGAAGCACCCTACTGGCTCAGGCTCTTGGGACTGGGCCTGGTGGACCCTCTACTCGATATCCCAAGTAAGGGCTCCAAGGACGCATAAAGGTGGTATGATGGTTTGGGGGGGGGGGGGGCTACATCCCTGGAATCAAACTGGCATGAGAGCGCGTCTGGTTTGGTATTCCGGACACCAGGCCTGTAGGTGATGATGAAATTAAATCGCTGGAAGAACAACGACCAGCAGGCCTGCCTGGCATTCAGTTGGTGGGCCGACCGCAAGTACTCCAGGTTCTTGTGGTCGGTCCACACGACGATGGGATGAATGGCCCCCTCTAACCAGTGTCTCCACTCCTCTAATGCCAACTTAATGGCCAGCAGCTCTCTGTCCACTACGTCATAATTCCTCTTGGCTGGCATGAGCCGCCAAGAGAAATATGTGCATGGGCGAAGCTTCTGATCGGGGGGCGTGCGCTGCGATAGTACAGTGCCAACCCCCGAATCAGATGGGTCCACCTCGAGGACAAATGGAAGCTGTGTGTCGACCTGAGCCAAGATAGGTGTTTCTGTGAACTTGTGTTTTATTTTGTTAAACGCAAGCTCAGCTGCCTCAGTCCACCGAAAGGGAACTTTAACGGAGGTCAGCTGTGTCAAAGGCAGTGCAATCCCACTGTAGTTCCTGATGAACCTGCAATAGAAGTTCGCAAACCTGAGGAAGCGTTGAAGCTCCCTATGGGAGTGGGGAGTTGGCCAATCTAACACTGCCTTTATCTTGGCCGGGTTAGCAATCAGCTCCCCCTCAGCCACGATGAAGCCCAAGAAGGTGGTAGATGTTGTAGAGAACTCACACTTCTTGGCTTTAACGTAAAGCTGGTTCTCCAACAGCCGCTGTAAAATGGCTCTAACATGGACTTCATGTTCCTCTGGCAAGCGGGAGAAAATCAGAATATCATCAAGATAGACAAAAACGTATTGGTATAGCATATCACGGAGGACGTCATTTATTAACCGCTGGAAGACGGCAGGGGCGTTAGTGAGCCCGAATGGCATCACTAAGTACTCGAATTGGCTCTGGTATGTTTTAAAGGCTGTCTTCCATTCATCACCCTTGCGAATGCGGACCAGATGATACGCGTTCCTAAGGTCTAACTTGGTAAACACCCATAAGCGCTGAAGGAGCTCGAATGCTGAATTGATCAAGGGCAGAGGGTGCTTATCTTTGTTGGTAATTGTGTTGAGCTCCCAGTAGTGGATGCACGGGCGTAACGAACCATCCTTCTTTCTGACGAAGAAGAATCCGGCTCCGAGCGGAACCGAAAATGGCTGAATTAGGCCGGCGTTCAGCGACTCCGTAATATACTGTTCCATTGCCTCCCTCTCTGGGCCAGAAATGCTATACAGCCGGCTGGACAGCAGCCTCGCCCCTGGGATGAGGTCTATAGCGCAGTCATAAGAGCGGTGAGGCGGCAGCGACAACGTTCTCGACTTGCTAAAGACCTCGCCCAAATCGTGATATGCCCGGGGGACGAGGCTGAGGTCTGGCGGATCGGCCCGAGAGGGAGGAGCAGACAGAGGTGAGGAACATTTGGCTGAATGCATACAGTGGGCCATACAAAACGGACTCCAGGCAGAGATGGTATTTTTAGCCCAATTTATCGTTGGGTTGTGCCTCTGGAGCCATGGATGACCTAGAACCACCGGGGATGATGAAACAGGGAGAACCAGGAACGATAGTTCCTCCCGGTGGTTGCCTTTTTGCTCATGTTACTACAAGTTACTACAACAAAGGAAGAATCTGCCCGCGTGGAAGGTTCAATGTCCATTTGAGGATGCTCTAGTTCATAGTCAACTAGTGACTGTGTCTGGAACTGCCAAGACTGGCACGAGTACACAGGTAAAATTGTCTTTTGATGGTACACATAAAGCTATCAGATCAGTAGCCCAGTATTAATATAATTTCAAAAATGATGTTAAAGAAGAAAAAGTTACACATACAGTATACTGTAAGATATCTTTGGACATTTGAGACAAATAACTTGAAAAAGTAATGCCGCTTCTCCAGTTTGTTCAGGGAGAGGTAGTTGGACCTGCAGGAGAAACTAAGTGGTCAAACTTTCACATTGTTGCACATGCGCACAGTCTACACAAAGGAAATGGTGTTTGAGATCATTGTCTAGCACTGCCTGGGTTGTACTTCCACACAAAACCCACAACAGAAGCTGATGCTCAGCAGAAGCTGTTGTACCCAAATTATGGCCTGCCTCACGGCATGGGTGTTAGGGAACCTCCTGCTGCTAAGTCCTGATCCACTGGAGCAGACACATGCTGCCAGAGCAATTTTGCATTATGAAAGATAATACCATAAGATACCTACTGTCTCTGTCTGTTTTGTTGTGTGCTCAAACAGAAGATTGTAGTTTAATCCTCTTTTTTTCCACTGAGAAACAAACAACAGAGTTGAAGTGACTTTCATGATGTAATATTGATACATGTAAAATATGAAACCATTTTTGCCCCCCTCCCCTCGTAAAAGGTAAATAACAAATTTACCTTTACCAAATTTACATGAATAAATGTACAAATTTAGGAGAAAATGGTATAAATTCACAAGAAAAAAGTAGTAACTTGATGACAGTCAAAAAATCGTTTAAAAAAATCTGAAATTTAAATTATTTTGCAAATATGATAGGAAAAATGCTTATTTTCCATGATAAATTTAAGAAAAATGCTACAATTTTGTGAGAAACTGAATTTAGGGGGAAAATAACATGGGGGAAATACTGCATATTTATACAAAACGTAGGCAAATTTACAAGAAAAAAATGTCTCTGATTTACAGGAAAAGCTGTAAAACTAAAGTTGCACACACAAAAAAGTAACATTAAAAATGTTACAGTGCCACATAAAACACTGAAGTTTACTAAGGGAGAAAAAAGATTGGACAGAATATTTGGAGGGGTCTGCTGCAGATGGGACGCCATGCTGGCTCTCCTCCACTCCTGCCTGAGAGAAACCGGGACGGGAGAGACCCACGGTCAACGAAATTAACAGGAGAGAGAGCCTTCTGGTCTCCCATGGGGCCAGGAGCGACTTCAGCACCACTGTTAATGATCCTTCCATTTTATGAATTATGCCAAGCAGGATTACTATTGTGTGCATTTTCACTCACGTGCACACCCTTTGGCCAGAGCAAAACCTGTTTTAAACAAGCACTCATGATCAGAGTTCACTTTAGATAATGTGCCTCTGTGCATTAAAGGAATGTGCAGGAGCACTTTTGATTGGATTATCCAAAATAAACCTCTGAATAACTAGACCAGCCTCTTTACACCTTGCGCCTGGTGGAAAATTCATTTTTGCATCGCTGTAATAAGGAAATGAACTTGGAAACGCCCATAAATGCACCCTGCACCACTGACAACTGATTATGGACTGCATCCTTGTAATATGGCCCCATATCGCTTACCTCAGCTGAGGCAAAAAGCACAACAACATTTCCTTGCTCTTTGGTCCGATGGATCTCCAGCACCAGCCTAAGCACTGAATAGAAGTAGTCTTTATTGCTGCTCTGGGCGTGGACCACCTCAGTGGGGCATGAAGATTCCACACTGATGAGTGGGACATTCCCACAGTGGCTCAGAAGTTTGTCAGTCATGGGCGGAACAGTGAGGACCACCACCCTAAGCTCAGGCCTCTGCAACAGGATGCCCTTGAGAAGACCCAGCAGGATGTCTGTGCTGACAGTCCTTTCGTGTGCCTGGTCGATGACGATGACTCCGTAGTGCTCCAGAAAAGGGTCTGACATCATCTCTCTTAGCAGCATATCATCGGTGCAGTACCTGATGGAGGGTACATCAGAACAGTGCATTGCTGCATTAATGAGGAACACAAGCAAAGAAAGCGACTGTGAGTGAGAGATGGTTTGTGTTCTGTTGGGGACCATCCACCCACCTCAACACAGTGTCAGAGGAGCAGCAGGTCTCCAGAGGGATGGTGTAGCCCACCTCATGGCCTATGTTGACATCCATTTCATCAGCAACACGCAAGGCAAGATCTACTGCCTGTCGTTTGTAGGTCTGTGTGCACACAACCACGCCATGCCGAAACCGGGCAGACAGACAGAACTCTGCACACCACTGAGGGATCTGAAAGAGGGCAAAAATGATTTCATATTTTACATGTATCAGTATTACATCATGAAAGTCATTTCAACTCTGTTGTTTGTTTCTCAGTGGAAAAAAAAAAGAGGATTAAACTAGAATCTTCTGTTTGAGCACACAACAAAACAGACAGAGACAGTAGGTATCTTATGGTATTATCTTTCATAATGCAAAATTGCTTTGGCAGCAAATGTCTGCTCCAGTGGATCAGGACTTAGCAGCAGGAGGTTCCCTAACACCCATGCCGTGAGGCAGGCCATAGCTTGGGTACAATAGCTTCTGCTGAGCATCAGCTTCTGTTGTGGGTTTTGTGTGGAAGTACAACCCAGGCAGTGCTAGACAATGGTCTCAAACGCCATTTCCTTTGTGTAGACTGTGCGCATGTGCTACAATGTGAAATTTTGACCAATTTCTCCTGCAGGTCCAACTGCCTCTCCCTGAACAAACTGGAGAAGCAGCATTACTTTTTCAAGTTATTTGTCTCAAATGTCCAAAGATATCTTAATGTGCAACTGCTTCTTCTTTAACGTCATTTTTGAAATTATATTAATACTGGGCTACTGATCTGATAGTGTTATGTGTACCATCAAAGGACAACTTTACCTGTGTACTCGTGCCAGTCTTGGCAGTTCCAGACACAATCACTAGTTGACTCTGAACTAGAGCATCCTCGAACGGACATCGAACCTTCCACACGGGCAGAATCTTCCTTTGTTGCAGTAACTTGTAGTAACGTGAGGAAAAAGGCAACCCATCAAAGCGATTTAGCTCCAGATCATCTCCAAAACCGAACGACTCCTCTGCGGCACATTCCTCACTTTCAGCCACTTTCAGCTCTGTGGCTGAATTATTTTCCTCCGACATGACACACAGATTTATCGACAAATTCGATCAGCTTCTCAAAAACTAAAAATTGCATCCACTTTGCTGCCCAGACTTTGAGGAGGTCCACGCCGGAGAGCGCCGCTGACGCACACTGAGCACCGGTGCGCGAGTTTATCCCAGCACGGCTGCGCACGTGCTGTGATTGACACACGGGACTTCACGTTCGCCAGTGAGCGCGTCCAAGTGTCATAATCGCATAAGAATATTAGCTAAATAATCACGTGTGAAGCAACGGGGACACACACAATGTCGATGTTTCCATCAGTGAAGTTAATGAAGCTAATATTTATTTTTGCAGCCACTAATGTAGAATTTAAAATTATATTTTTGCCACTTGAAGTCAATAAAAGCAGCACAATAAAACCCTACAATCTTCTTCAGTTTTCGACCACAGCGGACCGCGGTGAAGGTAGTTTTATGTTTGACGTTCGATATTCCGCTCCATTGGAATTCCCGGCTGCTGACAAGAGAGAAGCCCAGCAACAGACGTTCGCGCCGGGACAAGCTTCCGCGCATTGCTCGGTCTTCTACAGGAGGGTTTCACTTAGGGACCGTCGACAAATTAATAGTATCTTCTTCTTCTTCCTCTTTTGGATTTGATTGGCGGTTGGCAACCAGCTTACAGGTGCATTACCGCCACATACTTCACTTTATATCACTCTGGAAACAAGATTGTTTCTTCAATAGCTTAAACAACATGTGACCCATGAACAGGATACACCTTATAGTTTATAATATTATACCGGAGTGGTGGGCTCAGTTGGTAGAGCACCTGCCCCACACCCAGGAGGCCGGGGTTCAAATCCCAGCAGGGTCATGCCGAAGACCATATAAAAGCAGAACTTCCTGTCGTCCAGCTTGGTGCTCAGCAATAGTGGAACAGAGGAGGGAAATTTGTGGTGGCGCTTTGCATGGCAGTGACCCCTCTGGCTCTATATATGTGTGTGATTAACATTGTAGATAAGAGAAAATAATTTTGGTCTACTGTACATGATTGGCTGTATAGATTTGAATGACAATAAAGATGCCTTATCCTTATTTTAATGAAAAAAAAATTGCATTTTTTTTCAATCCACCTTATTCCTGGGGGTGCCGCTGTAGGAATGATTATGGGCGGAGCTTCCGGTTTCGGCTGACGTAGTGTTAAATCAGTCAGTAAGAGTGGAGTAGCAGGGGCATTTAAAATACCGTTTTTAAAAGGTTTTCAAATTCATTTTAATATATAGTCCACATACGTGTTTTGCACTCAAGTGGCAGCTAATTTCAGCTCATCTAGTTTTTGTATTTTTTGAATGTTTTGCGTAGTTCTGGTACTTGCTGGTGTTCATGGTTGTGCTATAGACTGGATAAATGGAGGCTCCTCACCACATGGTGACAGACGACATCCAGGCACGGTGTTGTGGCATACGTCTGCTCTAAGGTAAATTTGATTATGTCCAACATATTTTAACAAAATGCAGCCGACTTTACTGCAGTGGAGATGTGCTGGTCGGAATGCGCACTGCATCATTATGAGTACAGGCAACAAGAAGTCATAAATCATGACTCTTTCTTTGTTTGGTAGCGGCAAAGTCCCGGGAAAACCCCATGAGTGCCTGGTATCATTGGAAAGCTTAGAAATCGTACTTTCGAAAAATACCTATGTTTTTGCGGAAGACATAACTCCCGACCGATCGAACGTAAGTTTTCAACCTAGCTAAATTATAAACAAATTGTCTTTTTCTGGGTCAGTTTTTGCACACTACCTACAAATTAAATATCATTTTGAAGGTCTTTCAGTACAGAATATGGAAATAACGTTACATTAGTTTTGAAAATGTCCTCAAAGTGACTCATTTTGCCAGCACGGGTCATTTGTTTACATCTTAGCAGCAGCGCTAACTAACGGAGCTACTGTGTACGAGGCCACTTTTTCAGGTCATCTTCCCATCCCTCAATAGTCATGGGAAGTGGTATGATTATATTACTGTTTTGAGGTGCAAGAGGCCGTGTTCCCGCATTTCTGATGCCGAAGTCATTGTTTTTAAATGAGGAAAAGTGTCCCCTTTCAGTGACAACCAAACGTTCTAAACTAGTACCGGAAGTTGCTACCATAATTCATGCAAGGCATCATGGGGCCTAGGAATAAGGTGGATAGCTCTCAGATCTTGTGACCAAGTCCATCAAAATCAGTCCAGAAAAGTAAAGTTTTTTCTGCTGAACACAGTACAGGGTGCTATTTGCTTTCATTACTGCATATATTTCATAACAATATTTTTATTGAAAAAAATTGCATTTTTTTCAATAGCTCTCAGATCATGTGACCATGTAACTCAAAATCAGTCCAGAAAGGTAATGCTACTTCTGCTGATCAGGGTACACCTTTTTTATTTGGTTTCATTACTGCTAATATTTTATAATATTATTTTAATGAAAAAAATGCATTTTTTTTCAATAGCTCTCAGGTCATGTGACCAAGTCACTCTGCTGGGGTAATTGCATAAGCTAGTGAGATTTGTTGTTGTGGCTCACCTAGTTGTGGCGTGAGCTTGTTGGCGGCCTCCAACTGGAATGCCAGCTCTACCGCCTTCGCTAGCGGTAGGTCGTTGGGTGCCCTGATTAGCTTCTCCCGCATCTGCGGGTTGCTGGTATGCTCCGCTAGCTGTTTCCGCACCATGGAGGGAAAATATGTTATCTCGTACCAAGCTGTATCTAGCTGCTGCTGATAATATACAGAAAGGTGGTCAGGTCACAGTGAGCCAAAAGATAAAACATCTAGATTAGGGGCTCCTGGGAATGTGGAGTCTGACTGTGGGAGGTGATATTGTATAATCAGCATGCTGCATGAGTGTAATGAGTGTGTATGTGTGAGAGTGAAACACAGTGTGTAAGAATAGAAAAAGTATGTATATGACTGAATGCATGAGAGAGGCAACGACGCAAAGAGCTGTAACTCTGGCACAGTGAAGTATTGATAACTCCAGATCAAGAAGGAGCCAATCCAGTGAGAGGACCAGAAGACCCACCCATCACAAAGAGCAGGGATAAAAAATTATCTGATGCTAGGAAAATGGTCTCACTTCTTCAGGGCATCCACGCTATGTAGAAGCTAAGGTTTTTTTCCTTATGAGACCCTTTGATTGAAGAAAAGCATGTATTTGTGATTGCTAATGCTCATCTATGTCTCAGTAAATGATTGATTTATTGATACTCTGAACTAATTCTGACTTTCTCTACTCATTTCATTTTTTGTGTTAAACTGTCTCAGTGGAATTCTGAACCCCGACACTGTACAGATGTTCATCACGGGTAACGTGAGGTTGATGGGGAACAAAGCGGATGAGCCCACAGCGCTGGTCAGGATGCAAAGGGAATATCCTGAGTGTAGTATCATGTGTTTTACAGAAATGTGGTTACACTCACAGATCCCGGACAATGTAGTGATATATGGCTTTAAGATTATTCTGTCTGACAGGGACGTTATAAGTAGCAGTAAAAGGAGGGGATGAGAATTGGCACTTTATGTGAATGAGAGGTGTTGTAATCCCAGACACATTTATGTGAAGGAACGATGCTGCAGCTCGGACATTGAACTGCTTGCTGTGAGTATGCAACCTTATTAAGGCATTCATTTACTTATATACATAGCACTTTTTCTCATCTCTAGATAACCAAAGCGCTTTACAGAGCCTGCTATCCACCCATTCACACATACATTCACACACTGATGGCGGTGGAGTTGCCATATACACAGGCGCTGGCCTGACCCACCAGGAGAAATTGGGGGTTCAGTGTCTTGCTCAAGGACACTTCGACATGCAGACTGCAGACAGAATGGGAATCAAACCCCTGACCCTCTGATCAGTAGTCAGCCACACTACACCTGTGTTACAGCCGCGGACGAGAGTTCACGTGTGCCATTGTGATTACTGTTTACGTCCCTCCGTCAGCTGATGCAGCAGTGGCCTGTGATGTCATCAGCTCCACTACTGCCACTTTACTGGTGCAGCACCCTGACGCATTTACAGTCATGTGAAAAAACTGGACACCTCTTTAAATATTCAGTTCTTTATTCAGAAATGTTCACCTATCTACAATATGTCTAATCTTTTTTTTTATATTTTTATTTGCATTTTTTTTTAAATTTATTTTAGCTATTTTAAGTGGGAATGAATGTGGGGGTATCCTAATTTATTCCTCACTATTTGTTTAGAATTACATTTTACAGAACAATTTAAAAAAAGTCTTTCATTAATTTTTAATTGTTTAGTTATAATATGTGAATCTCCCAGTATTTTCAACATCAATATTAAATATCCATGCGTCCAAATATGTAATAAAAAAAAACCCACACACACACAGGTTTATACAGGGTGTCCTAATTTTTTCACATGACTGTATGGCCATCACGGGTGATTTCACTCACGTCTCACTGGGCAAAACACTACCAAACTTCCACTTGTTTGTTGACTGTCCCACCACAGAAAATAAAACACTGGAGCTCCTGTATGCCAATGTCAAAGATGCATACAGTGCCACAGCTCTACCCCCAATTGGCAGATCAGATCACAACCTGGTTCTGTTATCCCCCAAGTACGCCTCCCTTGCGCAAAGGTAGACTGCTTACACATAGACTGTAAGGAGGTGGACACAAGAGGCTGCTGATGAACTACAGAACTGCTTCGAGATGACGGACTGGGGCATACTCTGTGAACCACATGGGGTGGACGTAAACAATATGACTGACTGCATCACAGAATACATCAGATTCTGTGAAAACACAACCATGCCAGCTCAGACTGTGCGCTGTTTCCCCAACAACAAACCATGGATCACCAGTGACATGAAAGCACTTCTTAACAAGAAGAACAGGGAATTTAGGTCTGGAAAAAGGGAGGAACTGAAGAGAGCGCAGCGTGAACTGAGAGAGATGCTGAGGACATGTAAGGACAATTACAGGAGGAAGTTGGAGGATAAACTCCAGCAGAGCAATGTGAAGGTAATAGGTTCAACTCACCATCTGTCATCCCCACAACACAGCCAGACACCCAGACACCCCTCCCCCTCACTCTCCTGTGCAGCACCTCTCTCTCCACCCCCCTCACCCCTCCCCCTCCTCTGAGGACATCAGCACCAACCCCCACATCACTGTGACTACAGACCAGGTTAAGAAACAGCTGAACAGACTCCGTCAGTGGGAGGCTGCGGGCCCTGATGGCATCTCCACCAGGATCCTGAGGACCTGTGCCAACCAGCTAGCTCCTGCACTGAAATGCCTGTACAACCTGTGCCTGAGTTTGGAGAGAGTACTGGTGCTATGGAAAACATCAGGCCTGGTTCCTGTCCCCAAGAAGTCATCTCCATCAGACCTGAATGACTATCGACCAGTTGTCCTCACATCTCATGTGATGAAGGTCCTGGAGAGACTGGTCTTAGCCCACCTGAGGCCATAGGTGAAGACGTGGCTGGACCCTCTGCAGTTTGCATATCAGCCCCATTTAGGAGTTGAAGACGCTGTCATCTACCTGCTGCAACGAGCTCATTTGCACCTGGATGGTGGAGGAGACACTGTGAAAATCCCATTCTTTCATTTCTCCAATGCCTTTAATACCATCCAGCCACTGCTACTGGGTGAGAAGCTGCGGATGATGGGGGTCAACAGCTCTGTGATCTCCTGGATTACTGACTACCTGGCAGGAAGGTCACAGTGTGTCTGGCTGGGTAGTGTCTTGTCTGACGTGGTGGTTAGTGATATGGGAGCTCCACAGGGGACTGCGCTCTCTCCTTTTCTCTTGCCCTGATACACCACTGACCTTCAGTACAACTCTGAGTCATGCCACCTGCAGAAATTCTCTGATGACTCGGCTGTTATTGGGTGTATAAGAAGGGGACAGTACACGTCACTGGTAGACAGATTTGTGGAGTGGACTGAGCAAAATCATATGAGGCTGAACATCAGCAAGACCAGAGAGGTAGTGATTGACTTCAGGAAGAAGAGGATGCCTTAACAGCCATTGCGGATGAGGAGGGAGGATGTGGGGGTAGTGGAGGACTACAAATACCTGTGTATCAGGATCATCAATGGACTGGACTGGAAATCTAACACTGATGCTGCATACAAGAAGGGGATGAGCAGACTCTACTTTCTGAGGAAGCTGAGATCCTTCAACGTATGCAACAAGAAGCTGGAGCTTTTCTACCAGGTTGCTGTTGCCAGTGCCATTTTCTTTGCAGCTGTCTGTTGGGGTAGCAGTATCAGAGCCAGCGACACCAACAGACTTGACAAGATTATCAAGAAGGCTGGCTCTGTAATTGGTCTCAGCCGGAGACATTTGAAAAATGTGTTGGAGAGGAGGACATTGAAAAAACTGTTATCCATCATGGACAATCCTGATCACCCCTCCATCACACACTGGACAGACAGCGGAGCACATTCTCTAGCAGACTGCTACAGACTTTGCTGCCAAACAGTCAGGTACAGGAAATCTTTTCTGCCACATGCCATTTCACTGTACAATAACTCACTCTGATGTTGAATTCTGGTCATAACTATGCTGCCATACTGCACCTTGCAGTCTAATTCGTACCTCATATTTCACCCTGTGCTTGATAGCTCTGCATTGTACAGCAAGTACCATTTATGTATCCAAACGGGTCATCATCTTTTTCATCTGCAATGTATATGAAGTTATCTAGGCAGTTTTATTTTCCCTGGGTAATTCTAAAATACTTGATTTTTTTTTTTTTTTTTTTATTTAAGTTTTTGTAAAGGGTATACAGGTCGTTACAGCAATGCAGTGTTTACATTTTCATCACATGTTCCCTTATTTTCTGATATCTGACAACATTGGAAGATTAATTCTTACAACACCCCTTTTTTTTTTTTTTAAAGTGAAAGAAAAAGTGAAATTAAAGAGAAAAAAAAACAAGAAACAAATAACAAAAAAAAACAAACAAACCAGTAAAAAACAAACAAAAAGAAAAAGTAAGTAAATAAAGATAAAAGAGCATCTGAGTAGTGTTGGAACAAAGAGCGGAACCATTATTGAAATGGTATTTGTCAAAGATTAGATCTAATGGAAGACACATATGCGGTCCAGGGTTGCCAAAAGTTCATGAACACATCCATGTCCTGTCTCAGTGCGAATGTCAACTTTTCCATCGAGTAAATGTCTTGGATCACGTTAGTCCAATCTTCAGGTGTAGGACAGTCCTTCAACATCCATTTTTTAGTTAGAGCTTTTTTGCTTGCCAATATTAAAACATTGAATAAGTATTTTTCTCCTCGTCTTTCCAGTGAGTCCGGTAGTAAACCCAAATACAAAGTTACAAAAGAAAAGGGAACTGTAATTTTGAATATTTTCCCCAATATTGTCTGTACCTTGGTCCAATATTGGTGGATAACTGGGCATGACCAAAACACATGAAAATGATTTGCAGTCTTTTCACCACACAAGCGCCAACAGTTCAATCCCTTATGGGTAAATTTGTTTTGTGCAGGTGTTCTGAAAAATCTTGCCAAGTTTTTCCATCCAAATTCTCTCCACTGCAGGGATGAGGTACTTTTCCATTGCTGTTTATTTAGCTTTTCCCATATTTCCAGTTGTAAAGTGAAATTCCCCTCTTTTTCCCATCTCTCTTTTATATAAGATGTGTTGTCTCCTTTTAAGTCTTGAAGACCTTGGTATATTTTAGAAATGTATCTGATCCCTGGGATCCCTTTATATGCCATTAAGAAGACCTTCAGAACACCTGACTGGGCCCTTTCCAAAACCTCCTTTTTAAGTATATTGTTTATGTGGTGTCTAAGCTGGAAGAACCTGTAAAGGTCTTGATTTATTAGGCCTTGTTTTTTCAAATCTTCAAAACTTCTTAAGATTTGCCCTTTAAAAAAATCGTAATATTTTATCAGCCCTTTCTCCTTCCACTTTTTAAATCTGGTGTCTGTTTTATTAGGAGTAAAGTCCTGATCATAGGCGATCCATTGCAGAAGTCGTTAGGGCTCCTTAGTTTGATTCTCTCTGACTATCTTAAACCAAATTTTTAGCGGGGTCTCTATCCACGGGTTAGTGTTATTCAAAAGCTTAGGTAAGACATTGTTCCCTATTATCGCCTGTAGGGGGATGTCACTTGTTATTTGGCATTCGATCTCCTTCCATTGTGCAGTGTAGACTGGGTTACATATCTCTACTAAAGTTTTAATTTGTGCGGCTTTAAAGTAGTCCCTGATATTTGGCAGCGCGAGCCCACCTTTGTCTTTGTTTAGCTGTAGGGTTCTATATCTGATTCTAGGTCTCTTGCCCTGCCATATGAATCTTGAGATCCTTCTGTCCAGCTCCTGCCATGTTTTTTTGGGAGGTTCTACCGGTATTGTTTGGAAACGGTATAGAAGACGTGGAAGTATATTCATTTTGACTGCTTCAATTCTTTGTGCAGTACCCAAGAATGGTATCATATTCCATCTTGCTAGGTCAGATTTTATTTTTGTCACCAGTGGATCATAGTTTAGTGATATAATTTTGTTGAGTTGTTTCGGGATATTGACCCCCAGATATTTCATAGATTCCGACTCCCAGTTAGTTTTGAGTTTGCTTAGTGAATAATGATTTGGGTCATAGTTGAATGTTAAAACTTGGGTTTTATGCATATTTAATTTGTATCCCGATAAATCTCCATACTCTGAAAAAACTGAGGTTAGTTCTGGTAAAGAAGTGTCCGGCTGCCCTAGGTATATTAAAATGTCATCAGCAAAGAGTGCTATTTTATGTTCCTTCTGACCAAGTGTAATACCTTGAATTTTTTGGTTTTGTCTTATCCATTGGCTCAGAGGTTCTATGAAGATTGCAAAGAGCAGTGGAGACAGGGGGCAGCCCTGACGACATCCTCTTTCCAGTTCAAAAGATGATGATAAATTACCGTTAATCCTTATTTTAGCTGTTGGTTTTTTTATATAATGCCTGTATAGTTCTAATGAAGTTGTTATGAAAATTGAAACTGGATAAGATTCTATATAGAAAAGACCAGTCAACCGAATCGAATGCTTTTTCAGCATCTAATCCCAATATGACTGCATTTAAGTTATATTTTTTTATATGATGAATTATGTGTAAAGTGCGTCGAATGTTGTCTTGTGTCTGTCTTTGTCTTATAAAACCTGTTTGGTCTAAATGAATTAGGTCTGTCAGTATATTTTCTAACCTTTTGGCAAGGATAATGGTAAAAAGCTTATAGTCCTGATTTAGTACACTGATTGGTCTGTAGTTGGAGCACTCTAGTTTATCCTTTTCAGGTTTAGGTATAACTGCAATGACCCCTTCTCTCCAGGAGGGGGGGATTTCCCCTGTGTGGAGGACATAATTAAATGTTTTCAGGAGGAGAGGAGATAGTTGCTGTTTAAAGGTTTTGTACCACTCTGCTGTATAGCCATCAGCTCCTGGGGATTTGTTAGCTTTAAGTTTCATAATTGCTTTTTCCAATTCTTTAGGATGTATTTCTGACAGTAGTGTTTTATTTTGTGACTCCGTAAGTTGGGGAAGGTTTAATGTGTTTAGGAATGCCTCGGATGCGTTTTTATGTTTTTTGTGGGAGTATAAGTTCTTATAGTAATTCTCGAAGTTTTTAAGAATATCCTGAATTCTGAATTTTATTTCCTTTGATACTGGGTCTCTGATTTTGTAGATTGCTCTTTCTGTTTGATGTTTCCTCAATTTATAGGCTAGCAATTTTGCCGATTTACTGCCTGCTTCATAGTATTTTTGTTTCAGAAATGTAAGTTTCTTCTGGATTTCTATTGTGTAGATCTCAGTTATTTGGTTTTTAATTTCCTTAATCTTGAGCGAGTCAGTAGAATGAGTGTTGCCTTTGTGTTCTTTTTCTAGGTTCCTAAGTTCTGACTCTAATGTGGATAGTTTTTCTTGTCTTAGTTTCTTTTGGGTTGCCAGTTTTGCAATAATCTTTCCTCTTATTACAGCTTTACATGCATCCCACAGTATTAAAGGGGATACTTCTCCATTATCGTTATCTTCCAAATATCTGAGAATATCTGATTCCAATTCATCTTTCAATGGTCCTTTCAGGACATTTGAATTTAACCTCCAAGAAAATGTATTATTTGTGTATTTTTGGATATTTAAGTCCATGTAGATCGGACTGTGGTCGGAGAGATCCATCAGTCCTATTTTACATGTTTTTACTCTTCCAATGTCTCTATTAAACATAAAAAAATAGTCAATCCTTGAGTAAGATGAATGTGGAGTTGAGTAAAATGTATAGTCTTTTACACTGGGGTTGAGTTCCCTCCACACGTCACAGATTCCCAATTCTTTTAGTAGCATCCGAGTCTTCCTGTTTTGGGTGTTATTTTGATGTGGGGAATTACCAGAAGCATCCCAGTATGGATTCAGTCTAAGATTGAAGTCCCCACCACATATCACTAAACCTTGAGCTTTAGTTATCATTAGGTCGAATACATTTTTATAAAATTTCCAGTTAGCCCCTGGGGGAGCATACACATTCAGCAGGGTGATATCTTCTCCCTCTAGCCGCCCAGTTACCAAACTGTATCTCCCTTCTTTATCTTTGTGTTCTGATTTTTTTTCAAATGTAATTTTGGTTGATATCAATGTCGCTACTCCCCTCCTCCTCCCTGATTTATATGAAGATGAAGAGATCATTTTAAACCCTTGTCTACTGAGTTTATTGTGTTCCACGTCTGTTAGGTGGGTTTCTTGTAAAAGTATTATTCCTGCTTTGTCTTTTTTCATTTTGCCTAGAATCTTGGATCTTTTAACTGGATTCAGGATTCCTTTTACATTATATGAAATTATTTTGGTTACACCCTGTTTCTCCATTGTGTTGTTTTGTTCAGTATAACTGTGTGGTGGCCCTCTTTTATGCTACTCAGAAACTGAAAGAACATTAAAAACAAGAAAAACATTAAGAACATAGTGTAAAAAACTTTAAAACAAAAAGCTGTCATAAGAACTTCCTGAGCTGAGGTCTTTTTAAAGACCCTGTAAGAGCCTTGATGGAGTGAAGGCTCTGAGGGAAATTCCTCAAACTCTGTTACGTGTTGAGGGCCCTCTCTTACCACTGAAAGTAGTCCCATGCTTTTAACGTGAGTTTCAGAACCCAATCCAAACTTGTAATGATTTTTTTTTTTTTTTTTTCCTTTTATGCCTAAACCCTGTGAAATTGTGTGCACCCTCCCACCCCCATCACATCAAACATTCACGCAAAAACAGTATTTGTTAGTATGAGGAGAACGTGTGGATTATTGTCACATTTCTATTTTAACAAGTTTTTTTTTTTTATTACAAAGACTTATTTGTTTCAAATAATATGATTGTTCCATGAAATGTTTTACCACATGCTGAATACGCATCTCCTTTAATGTTTGGTACCTTGTATGAGGGGGGTTGGATGTGCGGATTGATTCAAGAGAAAAAAAAAAAAAAAAAAGGTCGCTATTCCAACCTGAAAACGGATAGTTTATCCGCGACGCTCTGGTGCTGGGTTTCCCGCTGCTGGTCCGTGGATTTTGAAGGTCTTTGTGTTGTCCATGTTTGCGCTTTGATCTTCTCACTCGGGTCTGCTGGGGGTTTAAATACCGTTACCGGGAGGCCTCTTTTCGCCATGTCAGCTGTTGCTTCTTCCGCCGAATTATAGAGACACGTTTCATCGCCGTAGAAGACCCTTAACTTCGCAGGAAATGGTGTCTGAAAGCGCAATTTCTTCTCTCTTAACACCTTTTTCGCGTCATTGTATTCCCTGCGCTTTTTAAGGACCTCCGGGGCGTAATCGTGTTCCACGTAGACTTTTCTCTCCTGGTGCATAAATCCTTTTTTCTGCCAGGCCAGTCTTACAACCTCTTGTTTTATTTTGAAATTGGAAAATCTTACCAACACCGAACGTGGGGGCGCTTCCGCCGCCGGCCTAGCGGCTAATGAACGATGTGCCTTTTCTATCTTCAAGTCGGTGGTTTGTGGAATATCCAATTTCTCTCTTAGTAAGGATTCCACGCATTCTGCCATTGAGTTAAAACCATTTTCGGTTCCTTCTATCAGACCATGAATTCTTATGTTGTCTCTTCTTTGTTTTCCTTCTTGGTCGGTTAGCTTAGCCTCTATAGCTGCTTGTCTTTTGCGTAGGTCTAGCACAGAATCTTCGAGCACTTTTATTCGATCCTCTGTTTCCAAGATTCGGTTCTCGGCCTGGTCCACTCTGCTGTTTGTCCTTTTCAATTCTTCTCTGAATTCCCGAAATTCGGCCGTAACATCTCGGCGAAATCGTCGTAGCTCCTCAAATAGTGATTTCAGGCTAACCCTTTTGTTAGCTATCACCAGTTCCTCGTCTTCTGAACGGAGATCTTCCAGTTCGGATTCTCCGGCCGATACGTGTCCTGGCCTGGAGAATTTCAGTTTCTTCTGTTTTCCTTTAGACATGATGATTTTGTCTTTTGATTTTCACTCCTCCAAAAATCCGTTAAGTTTGATTTTCAAGGTGTTATCCTAGATTGGGTCTGAGAACTTCAGTGTTAAGCTGCAGTCGCCATGGCGTCCAGACCGGAAGTCCAAAATACTTGATTTTAATGTGTACATTGGTTCCACATGATCCAAATGTGTCCATTTGACATACTTTTACTCTTAATCTTAGCTAATTATTGCTTGTTAAACCAAAGTATCGCATTCACGTCACGCTGTTCAAAATAATGTTTTTTAAAATTATATTTTTATTTAAGTTAAATAAATTTTTTTTTATAAAGTGTATCCTGTTCAGCAGAAATAACATTACTTTTCTGGACTGATTTTGAGTGACTTGGTCACATGACCTGAAAGCTATTGGAAAAAAATGCAGTTTATTCAATAAAATATTGTTGTGAAATATATGCAATAATGAAACCAAATAAAAAAAAGGCGTACCCTGTTCAGCAGAAGTAACATTACTTTTCTGGACTAATTTTGAGTGACTTGGTCACACGAACTGACAGCTATTGAAAAAAAAAATGCAATTTTTTTCAATATAAATATTGTTATGAAATATATGCTATATAATGAAACTAAATGAAAAAAGGTGTAACCTGCTCAGCAGAAGTAACATTACTTTTCTGGATTGATTTTGAGTGACTTGGTCACAAGACTTGAGAGATACTGAAAAAAAATGCAAATTTTTCATTAAAATAGTATTATAAAATATTAACAGTAATGAAACAAACAAACAAAAAAAAGGTGTACAATGTTCACCAGAAGTAACATTACTTTTCTGGATGGATTTTGAGTGTCTTGGTCACATGACCTGAGAGCTATTGAAAAAAAAAATACAGTTTTTCAATAAAAATATTGTTATGAAATATATGCAGTAATGAAATCAAATTTTAAAAAAAGGTGTACGCTGTTCAGCAGAAGTAACATTACTTTTCTGAACTGATTTTGAGTGACTTGGTCCCATGATCTGAGAGCTATTGAAAAAAAAAGGCATTTTTTTCATTAAAATAATATAAAATATTAACAGTAATGAAACCAAATAAAAAAGGTGTACCCTGTTCAGCAGAAGTAACATTATTTTTCTGGACTGATTTTGAGTGGCTTAGTCACATGACCTGAGAGCTATTAAAAAATGCATTTTTTTTCAATAAAAATATTGTTATGAAATATACGCAGTAATGAAACCAAATAAAACAAGGTGCATCCAGTTAAGCAGAAGGAGCTTTACTTTTCTGGATTGATTTTGAGCAACTTGGTCACAACATCTAAGAGCTATTGAAAAAAAAAATACAATTTTTTTTCATTAAAATATTATAAAATATTAGCAGTAATTAAACCAAGTAAAAAAAGGTGTACCCGTTCAGCAGATGTAATATTACTTTTCTGGACTGATTTTGAGTGACTTGGTCACATGACCTGAGAGCTATTGAAAAAAAATGCAATTTTTTTCAATAAAAATATTGTTATGAAATATATGCAGTAATGAAACCAAATTTAAAAAAAAGGTGTATCCTGTTCACCAGACTCAATAATATTTTTCTAAACTGATTTTGAGCGAACGGGTCACATTCTGTTCAAGCTATTGAAGAAACAATCTTTTTTTCCATAATGATACTATTAATTTGTTGACGGTCCCTAAGTGAAACCCTTGCGTGGAAGATGGGGCAATGTGTGGAAGCTTGTCCCGGCGCGAACGTCTATTGCTGTGCTTCTCTCTTGTCACCTGCCGGGAATTCCACTGGAGCGGAATATCGAACGTCAAACGTCAAACTAACTTCACCGCGGATCATCTGTCTCCATCTCACCCTGTCCCTTGCATCTTCCTCTGTAACACCAACCCTCTCCATGTCCTCCTTCACTGCATCCATGAATCTTCTCTGTGGTCTTCCTCTTTCCCTCCTGCCTGGCAGCTCCGTCTTCAACATCATTTGCCCAATATAGCCACTGTCGCTCCGCTGCACATGTCCAAACCATCTCAGCCATGTCTCTCTTTTAAGGTGCCGTCACACCAAACGTGACTGGGCGAATTTTTCGCGCAGCATGATTACATTGCAACTCAATGTAAATACATGAATAGACATGAACTCACCGTCTGCGTGAGATGCAGACAAGCGAAGTTGCCTTTTTAACTTCTGCACAGCACAGCACCTGCCGTGGAAATCCCCATGCTTAGGTTTTTGTCCCTGCCTCAAAAACTTGATGGGTGTTTACACTGCTAGCTTGCTAGCCTTGTTAGCATGTCTGTGGCAGGAATCCGTGGGTAAATAACGCCGACATCCTGATTCAGCTGAAGAGCACCCGGTCCTTCTGTCTCCAGGTGAGTGTCAGTCTCATTTTCGAACTAGTTTACTCTCCAGTGTTGACACTTTTACTCCGATGACGGCATAATCTCAAAGCCAGCGCTATCCCTTGAACGTGAACGCGCGAATGCACGATTTTACATGTGTCTTTTTGTCAGCGCCACCATCTCCAAACCATACATCATAGCAGGGCTTGTAAATCTTCCCTTTTGCTCTTGCTGCTACCTTTCTCTCACAAATCACCCCTGACACTTGTCCCCACCCACTCCACCCTACCTGCACTCTCTTCTTCACCTCTCTTGTGCATTTTCCATGGCTTTGGATGGTTGACCCCAGGTATCTGAACTCATCTACTTTCACTACCGCTACTCCTTCCATCTTCACTGTTGCACTTGCTTCCCTCTCATTCACACTCATGTATTCTGTCTTGCTTCTACTGATCATCTCGGCTGCACCTTGGACACAGTCCAAGAATGGATAATTTTTTCACACATAAGGAGTTGTTCAGAACTCCTTATACAAAGATATAGAGTGATGATAATCAAGTCAGTGGCGGTAATGCACCTGTAAGCTGGTTGCTAACCGCCAATCAAATCTAAAAGAAGAAGAAGAAGAAGACTTTCATTCCTCTTCTCTCCAGAGCATACCTCTGCCTCTCCAGGTTCTCTTCCACCTGCTCCCTACTCTCACTGCAGATCACAATGTCGTCTGCAAACATCATCTTGATTGCTGCTGAGCTTTTGTTTTTAAACATTTCTCATAACCCATGTACTGTATATTAGGATTAACTATTTTTAACAGGGAGATAAAGATTTCACAGCTGGCAGATGATATGTATTATTTCTAAAGGACAAATGACAAATTCACAATGCTCTACATGCAACTAGTAAATTTTCAGAAGCTTCTGGCCTTAAGCTTAATATTAACAAAAGTGAGATTTTGTGTTTATATGAGACTAAGGAAAAAATTCTGTTTAATATTCCTATTAAGCAATGCGTTAAATATCTGGGAATACACATCTCCAAAGACATAACTATCAGACAGCAGTTAAACCTCGTCTCTAAAATTAAAAGGACCCAATCAATTCTCAGCTTGTGACTTCAAAGAGACATTTCCATTTATGGAAGAGTATTATTATCCAAGGCTAAAGGTCTGCCAAGATTTGTTTACCCTGCTTTGTCACTTTATGTCAGTGATTAGCTTTGTAAAGGGGTTAATAATATGTTTATCAATTTTGTATGGAAAAACAAGCATCACTACCTTAAAATGCAAATACTTAGTTTGGAGAGAGAAGAAGGTGGATTGGAAATCATAAATTTTGCTAATCTAAATTGTACCTTTAAAGTCAAGCGGCTTAAAAAATGGTTGGAGCTCCCAGAGTCACTATGGAATTTCTTACCACGTAATGTGTTTAAGAAATTAGGTGGACTAAAATTCATATTACAGTGTAATTACAGTATCTCTAAGTTACAAGTAAAACTCTCAAACTTTCATCAACAGGCTTCATTGTCTTGGAAATTATACTGCCTTCACAATTTTTCACCACATACAGATATAATTTGGAAAACTGTAATATTTGTAATTTTTAAAAAAAAAAGCTGATATAAAGACAATTGGATTGAAAGAGGAATAATCCATGTCACAGAATTGTTTGATGATGATGGTAATCTTTAAACTATGAAGATTTCCTGAGAGTTAAATATTTCCCGGTGACATACAAAGAATTTTCTTCTGTCATAAAGGCTATTCCCACAGGTTTAGCTGAATTGATCAAGTGTCATTTAAGCTATCAAAAATTAGTGTTCAGACTTCATCTTTAATGATTAGTGGAATAGAATTAACAGATAAGAAGTGTACAAACAAACATATAAGGAAAGTGTCAGATAAACACAATAAAATTTCACCTAGAGGAAGATTTTTTTGGGAACTCACAACTGGATAACATAAAGTGGAAGAAATCATGTTATGTCCCTTTCAGTTTTGTATTTCAAACAAGATAAGAGAAATTCATTTAAAAATTCTGCACAACATCTATCCTTGTAACAGTATTATTTCCAAGTTTTGTGATACTGACATTAATTGCACCTTCTGTGGAACTGACCTTGAAACAGTTACGCATTTGTTCTGTCACTGCCCAATCTCATCTGCATTTTGGAGTGACATGGAGAATTTTGTACATTGCAAAACGCAACACTCTGTAGCAATTACCCTCAGGGCATTATTACTACATTTGAATCTGACATTAAACCTTTAAAGTTTATGACAAATCTTATAATTGCAGTTGGGAAGTTTCATATACACAAATCAAAATTCTCTCAATTCACTCCAAATATTAATATGTTTCTTGTAGAATTCAACCTATATTTGGACTCATTAGCCCTTATGTCTAACAAAAACAGTGAATGTACACTTTCATATTATAATGATTTATTTTCTGTGACCCCCGACTGAGCTTTATTGTTGTGTTAATATTGATACATATCTTGTTATATATTGGAAATGATCTGTGCCTATATACGGTACGTATGTATATATATGACTTTCAGTTTTCTCACAAACTTGTTCATCATGTCTGTACCCCTTTTCAATGTTCAATAAAGCATTAAAAAATAATAATTATATTTTGTCAGGATTGTTAAAAAAAAGTAACTGATTTTTTTAAAACCATACACTAACCAAATAAACAATGTGCGTTTACATGGGGAAAAAAGCACGCCCATAATCACTTGACTGTAGCAAGCGATGCAACCTCGTTATGTCGGTCACATCACGTGACTCGAGGGCTCTTGGCAGTAGTACAACAATTTGGACGCAAGCTGCCGTTAAAAGGATAAGGGATAAGGACTTGTACTTATATAGCGCTTTTCTAGTCTCAAAGACCACTCAAAGTGCTTCACTAGTACTAACCCTCTATTCTAAGGGCCTATAGGAGAGATATCTAGGGACAATTCAGAACAACCAGTTAACCTAGCAACCTGGAACCTTCTAGCTGTTAGGCAACAGTGCTAACCACTGCACCACCGTGCTGACCCAAAGAAGAAGAAGACTCGAGGGCTATTGGGAAGTTTGAGAGGGTTGGGTATTTGAATATAAGTCAGGGAGCGTATTACACAAGTTAGAATTAGGTTTAGGTTCAGTAACATTAAACAAAAACACATTACATTTATGGACTGGCGATCTGTCCAGGATGTACCCTGCCTCTCGCCCAAAGATGCTGGGATAGGCTCCAGCCCCCCCGCAACCCGAAAAGGATCAAGCGGAAGAAGATGGATGGACGGACATTACATTTACTAAATATTACACAGAGATACATGCATACACACTCATTTACCCAAACACTATAAGATAGATAGATAGATAGATAGATAGATAGATGTGTTTACACAAGTAAACACAAAATGCAGTTTTTAACTGAAGGTGTTTATTATTAAGGGTAAAAAAAATCCAAACCTACATGACCCTGTGTGAAAAAGTGATTGTCCCCCATTAAAACATAAATTAACTGTAGTTTATCACATCTTTGGAAAGCTGAGTTCAATTTTCTAGCCATTTCTAAAACTTTGGGACTCCAGCGAACCACAGTGAGAGACAGCCATTATCCACAAATGGCAAAAATATGGAACAGTGGTGAACCTTCCCAGGAGTGGCCGACTGACCAAAATTACCCCAAGAGCGCAGCAACAAGTCATCCAAGAGGTGACAAAAGACCCTACAACAACATCCAAAGAACTGCAGGCCTCACTTGCCTCAGTTAAGGCGCTTTTCCACTAGGAACCCAAAGGCCTCGTTTGGCCTTGGGCCGAACAGTCCTGTTCCGGCACTGGTGGTTTTCCACTGCACAAGGCTCGCTGCAGTATGGGTAGGAGTTGTTGTTGTAGGAGGTGGAATTTTGAGGGACTTGGAGGCGGTGCTACACTCCCCTTGAGGCTGCTCCATTTTCCCTAGACCACACCTACAAGACAAAACTGCTTAACGGTTCATATCATACAAAAGTGTCTGGGCACATACTGATAAGATGTTTTTTGGAGAAATTTGAACATGTCTTTAATATGCCATTATAATGGGCTGTCCTTACCATGTATCATGTCAGTCAATTTTCCAGTTTTGGAAAGGTAATAACCAAATAAAACCTCAGTATTCACCATACCATAGAGATATGACAACATTGCAATGCATGAATTCGAAGTAGTAAAATAATTTGTTACCACACTGAAGAGGCACTTCCTGACAGGGTTTTAGACCATAACTGCTCACACAGCGCAAAAAAAAACGTGAAGACTGTTGGACACACTGTGTATTTGAGAGGAATTCAGTGGTTTGTCTATTTCATAACTAACCAAACTGTTACCAAAAATGTTATGTTCACCAAAGTCATATAAATCAATCTTTTTTTCAAATTTTCATCTAAATGTAATTAGGAGTCCAAGACCTATTTAATATCATTTTGGTGGTGAGGCTGCTGTGTATTTGTATGAATTACTGATCTCATGTAACAATGTGCTGTTGCAATGACGCATTTGCTTCGTATATTTACTGTGGACGTGTGGAACTTTAAAATCACAGTTAAAACACACACATATAAACACACACAGTGCTCTGCACTGTGTGTGTGTTTATATATTTACATATTTATTCCATCTAGCTACAATGCTCAGCACTGGGTGTGTTTATATTTATATATCTATATATTTATTCCATCTAGCTACAATGCTCCGCACTGTGTTTTTATATATCTACATATTATTCCATCTAGCTACATTGCTCCACACTGTGTGTGTTTATATACTTGCATATTTATTCCACCTAGCTGCAATGCTCCGTACTGTGGGTGTTTATATATTTACATATTTATTCCATCTAGCTACAATGCTCTGCACTGTGTGTTCATATATTCATATATTTATTCCATCCAGCTACAATGCTCTGCACTGTGTGTCTGTGTGTGTGTGTATATATATATTTTATAGTAATATGTACATATGTATATTAGCTGCTCTTGCTTGCTTGTTTTTTTTCTTGCCTTCTGATTGTTGCTCTGAGTGTTGCTATCCCTGTGCTGTTGCAATCCTGGAATTTCCCCGTTGTGGGACTAATAAAGGCTTATCTGACTTCCGGTTATGGCTGCCACGTAGGACGGACGTGTCTCGCTCTGCTCTGCTCCTGGAGAAAAAAAATCGGCAAATAACTCTCTCATTTGGGACAGAACGTATCCCAGCGTTTGGGCGAGGATATGTCGGCGAAGCCTAAGGCTGGAAAACCAGGAAAAGGAAAAAGCGAGCCGCCGAAACAGTCCAAATTAACGGACTTTCAGGTCTGTGACGCAGCAAACAGGGCTCCATATATGGCGGAGGAGGCTGGCAACGCTGCGATTTCTGCGGGGAATGGCGCAGATGCGCTGATGGCTGCCATGAGTTCAATGAGAGCGGACTTTTCCTCTAGATTTGATGGGATTATGACAGCGTTGGAAGGAATAAGAAAGGAATTGGGTGACTGTGTAGAACGAACGGCGCAGATGGAGCTCCGTCTCGCTAGTGCTGAAGATGACGTCACCCGTCTTCAATTAAAGGTGCGCACTTTGGAAAAAAAAAATAAATCTCTGGAAGATAATATTTTGGATTTGGAATCTCGGTCGAGACAGAATAATTTGAGGCTGGTGGGTCTTCCAGAGGAATCAGAAGGTCGGGACGTATGTTCCTTTCTGGAAAAGTGGATTCCGGAGGTGCTGGGCAGCGAGGAGTTGCAATCAGCAGTGGTTCTGGAAAAAGCACATCGCATTGGCCCACGGAGAGATAAGGGACCGCCGAGGACCTTAATTATGAAGTTTCTTAACAACAGAGACAGGATGAAGATCTTCAACGCTGCACGAGCTAAAAAAGGAGAGATTAAACACCAGGACCAGCAGGTGCGGTTCTACCCAGATTTGGCCACAGGAATCCAGCAATTGAGGAAGCAGTTTGATCCCGTACGTAAGGAGCTGCGCAACCTTGGGATTCGTCATGGTGTAATCTATCCTGCGAGACTGCTGACCACGTATGAGGGCAGAACCCACATCTTCAAGACCCCAGAGGAGGCGCAGGAGTTCATCAAGAAGATCAAAGAAGAAGAAGAGACTGGTGGGAGCTAAGCATGAACAAAATATAAGGTAGAATAATTAAGCATTTGCACAGGCATCTGACTGACTTGAAGTAAATAGTAAGTTTACAAAATATAGATTGTATTATATATTAAAAAAAAACAAAACAAAAACAAAACAAACAAAAAAAAAAACTATGATGTACAAAGTTGTTAAAAATTTTGGAGTTAAGTTGGAAAACTACAGAGGAGAGTTAATGTTACGTCATTAAAAGCAGTAGAGTTAGGGTGATTGGGAGGATGAAGAAGGAGTGGCTTAGGCTGTTCCCCGTGGGTGTGGAACGGTCGATGGCTATATCGGGAGACAGAATTTTTCTTTTGATTTTGGGGGGTTTGCCACAAGTGTGGGAAGGGGAAATTTGTTTGTGTGTAGTTTGTAGGATGAATGTTCAACCACTCATGTTTTTGCTTCTCTGTATGAGCATGTTTACACTGCAAGGTAATCCCAAACTCTCTATTGATCATGGACCAAAGTGTTAATCTTAATTTAACTTCATGGAATTGCAGAGGTCTACAAAATTTAAAAAAACTTAAACAAGTTATGAATAAAATAAAGGACATGGGTTCAAGAATTGTGTTTTTACAAGAAACTCATTTGATAGAGGAGGATGTTAAAAGAATTAGGAGTAGATGGCAGGGAAGTGTATTCACCTCTTCATTTTCATCCCGAGCCAGGGGAGTTATGACTCTCATACATAAATCAGTTCCTTTTCAAGTGAAAAATGTAATTGGAGACAAATTTGGAAGATATGTAATCATTCAAGGTTCTTTGCTATTAGAAAATATAAATCTTGTGAACTTATATGGTCCCAATATAGATGATCAGAAGTTCTTTGCTAATTTATTTCTCATCTTATCATCACTTACAGGGCAACATATAATAGCAGGGGATTTTAATTGTACATTGAATCCAGGTGTGGATAGATCAACAGGACTGGATTGTACGCACATTGGATGTAGGATGACTATTAATCATTTTATGAAAGAATTGAGATTGTTAGATATATGGAGAGAAATGAAACCACAAGTTAAAGCCTATTCTTGTTATTCCAGTACCTACAAGACATTCTCACGTATTGATTATTTTTTGATTTCCACAGAATTAAGGTCCAAGATTCAAAACTGCTTTTATGATAACATCGTGATCTCTGATCATGCACCCTGTTGTCTAATATATGTAGATAAAAAATTGACAAAGGAATCAGGTAGATGGCAATTTCAGCATAAATGGCTTCAGGATGAGGAATTTGTCAAGTATATAGAAAAACAGATAGACGAGTTCTTTGACATCAATACTACACAAACATCAGCATGTGTAAAGTGGGAGGCTTTCAAAGCTTTTATTAGGGGGCATATTATTAGTTATACAGGATCAAAATCTAAGAAGACTCGAGAGGAGAGAGCTAAATTGGAACATAAAATAAAAAATCTTCAGGAAAAAGTGTATGCAGGAAGTGACCCAAGGTTGGAGAATGAATTACTGATTTTGAGAGCTGAATACGACAAAAAATCAGCGAATAGAGCTGCCTCGAGTCTTCTAAGATTGAAACAATCTTTTTATGAACAAGGTGAAAAATCAGGAAAATTATTAGCATGGCAGATTAAACAATTGGAAATTAAAACACCAATTACCAGTATTATAAGTAACGGACAGGTAGTTATAGATCCTTTAGAAATTAATAGAGCCTTTAGAGATTACTATGAAAAATTATATGATACCAAAAATGAACCTGATTTAACAAAACTAAATGGGTTTTTGAACGAACTATCTATACCGTGTATTCCAAATGAAAACAGGGAGATATTGGAGTCTAAAATTAGTCAAGAAGAAGTTGGGCTAGCCATTGATAATATGAAATCAGGAAAAAGTGCAGGACCAGATGGTCTTCCAGTTGACCTTTATAAAAAATTTAAGAATAAATTAATAAAACCTTTTTTGGAAATGGTTTTAGAAGCATTTCAAAATAATAATTTACCATCATACATAAATAATGCCTTAATTATACTGCTGCCAAAACCAGGTAAGCCCTCTAATAAATGTGAAAATATGAGACCAATAAGCCTATTAAACGCCGACCTTAAGATAATCTGTAAAATTTTAGCAAGACGAATACAAGAAATTTTACCAAATATTATTAATCGAGATCAGAATGGCTTTATAAAGGGTAGACAAGGCTTCCATAATGTAAGAAGACTATTTAATATTATCTATTTTAATAAAGAAGCACCGGATACAGCTCTCCTATCATTGGACGCCGAAAAGGCCTTTGATAGAGTTGAATGGCCCTTTCTTTTTGAAGTCCTACAAAGGTTTGGACTTGGAAATAATTTCATAAAATGGGTTCAAATAATATACAATAATGCTACAGCAGAAATCCTAACAAATAACAATATTTCAAAACCAATAAAAATCAATAGAGGATGTCGACAAGGCTGTCCACTCTCACCTTTACTGTTTACTATGGCAATTGAACCTTTAGCGATAGCGATACGTTTACATTCACAAATATATGGAATTAAAGTTGGACCAACAGAACATAAAATCTCCCTGTACGCCGATGATATAATTTTGTTTATGTCGAATCTAAAAAAATCAATTCCAACCTTGTTGAATTTAATAAAGAATTTTGGGGAAATATCAGGATATAAAATAAATAAAACTAAATCTTCAATATTAATGCTAAATGAGACCCAGAGAAATTACCCAGCCCCTGAGGTAAATCAATTCAATGTTGTAAATCAGTTTAAATATTTAGGAATCCAAATTATGCCTAAGCTAGAATCAGTCGCCAGTGTCAACTATGAAGCCTTAATGTCAGATATCAGTGAGTTAACTCAGAGATGGATGTCACTACCAATGTCGATGATCGGGAGAATCAATATACTTAAAAGTAATATTTTACCTAAAATACTTTATTTATTTCAATACATTCCCTTATCACCACCTTTAGATCTAGTCTCAAGAATAAAAAAAAAGTTAGTGGAATTTATATGGAACAACAGGAGGGCTAGATTACGTCTGTCTTTATTATATTTACCATTTGATCGTGGAGGTCTGAAATGTCCAAATTTTATGTTGTATTATTGGTCGGCACAACTGAGGTCTATGACATATTATTTTTCATCAAATGATCTCCCTCACTGGACTGAAATGGAATCATACAATTTACCTTTACCTCTTCCCATATTCATATACTCAGATTCGGCAAAAAAATTACAAAAACAAGTTAAAAATCCATTTGTAAAGCATATGATCAAAATATGGTGTGAAGCTAAAAACTATTTAAAAGAACCACAGTTATTGTCACAATTTAGTCCAATATGGGGTAATCAATATTTTAAACCAGGGAGAGCGGACGCTGTATTTAAAGTATGGAATTTAAAAGGGATACAAAAGATTCAGGATTTATATTTGCCATGTGCAGACAACATAATGTCTTTTGAAGAGCTGAGGATCAAATTTAATCTCAATAGAACACATTTTTTTAAATATCTTCAACTTAGAAACTTTATTCGATCAAATCAAAATAAAGCTCTCACTCGACCTATTTATTCATCCTTGGAAAAAATGATGATGAAAGATAGTAAAAGAAAGGGTATTATTTCAGAGTTTTATAACTCATTGACACTATCTTCAAGTGAAAATTCACTGAAAAGATTAAACTACTGGAAAGAAGATCTGCAAATTGAAATTTCAGAGGAACAATGGGAATTGGCTTGTACAGAAGCTCAAACCAAATCAATAAATGCACGCCTTAAATTGATACATTTCAAATGGTTAATGCGGATGTATGTTACACCGGAGGAGTTAAATAGATATAACAAAAATATACCAGATACATGCACAAAATGCATGGAAAGTAAAGGAACCCTATTTCATTGTTTATGGGAATGTAGATTAATAAGAATGTTTTGGGAAGAGGTGAGGGTAACAATTGAAAAAATAATCTCAAAACAAATCATATTGAATCCTAAACTGGTTTTGTTGGGTCTGTACCCAGAAAAGCATAATTTCAATAAAAGTGAAAGAACATTCATAGACCTCAGTTTGCTTAATGCCAAAAAATGTATTGCACTATTATGGAAAAAGACTCATAGACCAGATGTGACTCAGTGGTTAAGACAGATGTTAACAAACCTTCCATTAGAAAGAATAACATATATACTGAAATCAAAGGAAATTGTGTTTGAGAATATATGGAGACCTTTTATTGATTATGTAAAAAATTTAAACATAACTCTTGAAGAAGAAGGTGAATGATGTGTGTGGACCTTGTAAATTCCAAACTGGTGAACATAATATGTATACTTATGTATTGGATTGTCTAGACTAAACAGAGGAGCATTGTTGAAGACTTGATTTTGTTGGTGGTTGTTGGTGTTTTTAGTGCATTTTTTTTTTTTTGTAGTACTTTAGTGTTAGTGTTTGATTGTTTGTATCATGTTTGTTAAAAAAAAAAAAAGGTTCAATAAAGATATTGTGGAAAAAAAAATAAAGGCTTATCTTATCTTATCTTATCTTATAAAAGTAGTTGGACAGCCATATAATAAAAAATTAAAAGTCCACATTTACTTTAAATTGTACTTGTTAATGCTGAGTACAGAATTGGGTGAGGCACACCAAAACAGTTGTTGCTGTACACCCCACACTCACCCGTCCTTACAATGGCTAAGTTGAATATTTTGTGCAGATAAAATCATTACCTGGGTTGGCAATATGAACATTTCCAAAAACAGATCTTAAAATATTAGGTGTCCCTGTTGTTGCACATGGATATAAAGCTTGGTCAGTAGTGGCTGGCTTTTTATGTATGTGTCAGATGTTATTCGACTCCATAACACACTGCAATGACAAATTTTTTTGCCAACCTTTTTAAGGGTTTTAAGACAGTGTAAAACTTATTATTAACAGACAACACATGATGTCAACAGTCACGGGTTTAATTATTAAATGTTATTAACACTTGTCATTGATTAATGTACAGTATATACATAGTAATGGTTTGGAAACCGGGTCACACACGCTGTGCGAGGGTTTCAAAGACTGCCATGAGAGTGTTGTTGAGGGCAGCATTCTGCGCAATTTCCTCCCTTCGTACAGCTACTTCTGCCTCCCTGGACTGATGGACCTCATCCACAAGCAGTGAATTGAGTTCTAGCTGTTTCCGCTGGAGCTCCATCTGCTCACGGTGCTGTTCCCTTTCTGCTTCTTGCATCGATGCCAAAATATTATAAAGGTCTTGTTTTGTGTTGCTCCGCTTCCTCTTACCTACAAGACATAAATGTGAGCTGGTGTCAGTAAAATCAACCTCAAAACATGTAGCAGTACCTCCCCCAAAATTAATGCAAAAGTTTAATATTTCTGGACACATGTCAGAAAGTGAGACCATATATTATACAGAATCATTAATCAGACAGTGAAGTATTGTTACATTTTAATCATTTATTGGCTCACAGCGCATGAATATCCAAAATTAATTTTCTCAAAAAATCGATGTTTATGTTACAAATAGATATAAAAAAAGAGGAGTTTTCTCAAAACTATGAGGATTTATGGAGAAACGAATTTAATTTTCCAGTTGGAGTGACCATCGCCCCACAGTGCCTAAACAATCCAAACCTGGTGTAATGGACAAGGCATCACTGTGTTTGATTTGGCCAGGAAACTCTCCTGACATAAAACCCATATGGATTGTCAAGATTATGACAGACACCATCTTAAATGACTTTCACTGTCTTTTGTGACTCATAAAAAACACACTGTACCATGACATAGCAGTTATTTGGCGATGTACCTGTACAAGGGACACACACTGGTGAAAGGCAAGTGTTGGGTTTGACAAAATTACTTTTTTTTTAGGAGTATCACAACTGTGTATTTGTACAAGACATCTAAAAGCTGGGTTAATGTTTCAAAGGCCTAGCTTTTTATGATGCTCAAAAAATTCTGTAGGTGACCCAAATTCTATGGTGGAAAGACCCAGTTGGTCTATCATCTCTGAAGAGCTGGAGCAGGTGGCTGGGGAGAGGGAAGTCTGGGCTTCTATGCTTGAACTGCTGCCTCCGTGACTCGGAGAAGCGATAGAAGATGGATGGATGGCTGAAAAAAATTCTGATTGCATTTATACAGTGGGCTAACCTGAATTATGAAAATGAAGCACGCTGACTTTCAAATAATGAGTTTTGTGATACAAAAGCTCATTAGCTTTTCCATGCAGATGATTAAATATGCAGTTGTATTGCTGGATTATTTTGACGTGCTTTACATGAAACAATAAACTGTACCGTGCGTATTACATTATTACAATATAATATAACTATATTATTTGAATATTGGGCTTTACCTGTGCGTGACAGTGTGGCCGGAGCTGTGCCAAACTGTGAGCGCGCTGGACTGGGTTCTGGTGCCAGATGATCTTGATCCGTTGCAGAAGGATCTGTACCAGGAGAAGCGGGGGTGCTCGTATCGATGGAGGTGTGCTCCGTCGGTGTGGAAGCATAATCTAAAAAGAAAATAAAAGCACTTGTAATATTTAACACGACAGTGCACGCAAATTTAAAAAAAAAAAAAAAAAAACGTGATGGCGAGCTAGCTCGTCGCGGCTACAGCGACGATCCACTCGTGAGCCACGATAACGGCGTGGGACTTGTTATTTATTTATTGTTATACATAATTATAGTTAGCATGAAACATGCTGGATAAGGTAAAAACATGTAATGTCCAGAAAAAAAACTCACCGTCTGTGGTTAAGGTAATTGGCGCCGAGGGGTCCACTCCCAGCTTACATCCGTTGCTTGCTGGCCTGTTTCCATAAATTTGGTCCATGATATCGAACCACTTCCAATGTTTGCGGTTCGCCCCGCTTCTACTGTTATGATCCTTTATGGATCGGTACTCGCACTTCAGTTTTTTTAATTTTTCGCGGCACTGTTTCACCGTCGGTGTGTAACCGCTGGCAGATAATTGTGCCACCACATCATGAAAAATCTTTTCAGTCCGGTGGACTCCATCTAACTCCCGCTGAATCCGGTCTTCCCCGATAATGGCGAGGAAGGTATTTACCTCCTCATGGGACCACGGTATATAAGTACAAGATGACTTTTGTGAGCAAGAGGCCATCGCTACCGTTCGGAAAATGAAATGGCGTTTTTAGTAAACAGCACTGTGAGATGTTGCTACGCCCACTCTACGCCCACTAATACGCCCACTAATACGCCCACTCTGATGACGCTACGCACAGACCAATGCATGGCCAGCAGTGGCGTGATGAAACGGGGCCGGGAGCCTTCGGACCTGCTTTTTACGGTGCAGAAAAAGTGAACTGTTAAACCGGAAGTGTTCAGAAAAAGGGAACTGTGAGGCCTTTGGGTTCCGAGTGGGAAACCGGACACGGAGGCCGATCGGGGCCAAATGGGGCCTTTGGGTTCCCAGTGGAAAAGCGCCTTTAAGGTCAGTGTTCATGATTCCACCATAAGAAAGAGACTGGGCAAAAATGGCCTGCATGGCAGAGTTCCAAGACGGAAACTACTGCTGAGCAAAAAGAACATAAAGGCTCGTCTTGTGGAGTGTGTGAAATCACAGGCAGATTCATTTCAGATGATTTATTACACACTCACATCTTTCAAGCACAGAACAGAATGGCTTCTCAAGCAGAAACTCTCCCCTTAAGTTTCATGGCATTTACATCACACAGAACATGACATTTGCATCACAATGCATTCCACAACCTTCATCCCTGACTCCTTCCTGCTATCTCACCAGGAATCTCCTGCTCTTTGTTCTCCCAAGCTTATCACTGCCTCCTGTCTGAGATGCTAGATAATCTGGCTCACACAAGATGCTACAGTCTCAGTTTTGCCAGAAAAAATCACGATGATCCCCAAGACTTTTGGGAAAATACTCTGTGGACTGACGAGACAAAAGTTGAATTTTTTGGAAGGTGTGTGTCCCATTACATCAGGTGTAAAAGTAACACAGCATTTCAGAAAAGGAACATCATACCAACAGTAAAATATGGTGGTGGTAGTGTGATGGTCTGGGGCTGTTTTGCTGATTCAGGACCTGGAAGACTTGCTGTGGTAAATGGAACCATGAATTCTGCTGTCTACCAAAAAATCCTGAAGGAGAATGTCCAGCCATCTGTTCATGACCTCAAGTTGACGCACACTTGGGTTCTGCAGAAGGACAATGATCCAAGACACACCAGCAAGTCCACCTCTGGATGGCTTAAGAAAAACAAAATGAAGACTTTGGAGTGGCCTAATCAAAGTCCTGACCTGAATCTGATTGAGATGCTGTGGCATGACCTTGAAAAGGTGGTTCATGCTCGAAAACCCTCCAATGTGGCTGAATTACAACAATTCTGCAAAGATGAGTGGGCCAAAATTCCTCCACAGCGCTGTAAAAGACTCATTGCCAGTTATCGCAGACACTTGATTGCAGTTGTTGCTGCTAAGGGTGGCCCTGACGTATTACTCGGCCCAGGAAACACGCACGCAGGCTCAGGTAGATTTGAAAGCTTTATTCAACCAATAAAACGTGTTTGGATGCGTGTATGCGATATGTTAATGTGTTGTGGGTGGAAGATGAAGGCAGGGACAGAGCAGCACGCCTTGCAGCCAGGCAACCCTATGGAAGAGACGAGAGCAGGGAATTAGCTGGGCAAACCACACGGGAAAGTAATAAAGCAATGTGCTTACTTGCAGTGACGGAGGTGGCTGGCGTTGGCAAAGATCCCAAGCCTGGGAGACAGCGCCCTGCTGTGCATCCAACGAGGAGAGGAGATGCAGGGGAACGATGATGGCGAAGGAGAGGATGTCTGCCGCCAGGGAATCCACCTGTGCACAGGGGAAGGCTGAGAGGACAGGTGAGTAAATAGACAGCTTACGTGTCGTAGCAAAGATCAGCAGGCCTGGAGGAAGGAATCTGCTGAGGGTTTGAGCACGTAGAAGGACAGACGGCTCCAGGCCAAAGCTCAGGGTCAGGTGGAATAAATAGTTGCGCGCTAACGAGGTGCAGGTGTGCGCGCAGCTGAGGTGGATGCCTGAGAGCAGCGAGTGGTGACAGTACTCCCCCCTCTAACAGCGCCTCCTGGCGCTGGCTTACCCGGGTGCACCCGGTGAAACTCCGCGATGAGATCTTGATCCAGCACCCACGAAGAACGCACCCAGGACCTCCACTAGGGGCCATAACCCTCCCAATCCACCAGGTATTGTAGCCCACGACCTCGGCGCCGGGAGTCCAAGATGGAAGTAACACCCCACGCCGGGTCACCGTCGATCATCATGGGAGCGGGTGGCGACCTAGGAGGAGGGCAGAGTGGATTGGAGAGAACAGGCTTAACTTTAGAAACGTGGAAGGTGGGACACACACGCAGGGAGTAAGGGAGGGCCAATCGCACAGCCACCAGGTTGACAATCTTGGTGATCACGAATGGACCAAGAAACCGTGGAGCCAGCTTCCTCTTCTCAGCCTTGAGGTTGATGTCTTGGGAAGAGAGCCAAACCCGTTGACCCACCTGATAATTAGGAGCCGGCCTCTTGTGGCGATTGGCGGTGGAGCTGTTGTGCGCCGCCGTGCGTAAAAGCGCTTCTCTCGTCTTAGTCCACACACTCCGGCAGTGTCTCATATGTGCCTGGACGGATGGAACAGCCAACTCACCCTCCTGCTCGGGAAACAAGGGAGGATCGTACCCCAAGGACGCCCTGAAGGGAGACACACCAGTAGCCGAAGACCGCACCGTGTTGTGGGCATACTCCACCCAGGCCAAGTAGGAGCTCCAGGAGGACGGATTAGAGGAGGTCACACAGCACAGAGCAGCCTCCAGCTCCTGATTAGTGCGCTCACATTGTCCATTGGACTGGGGGTGGTGACCAGAGGAGAGACTAACCGTGGCCCCCAAGGCGTTACAGAAGCACCTCCATTCCTGGGAGACAAACTGAGGACCCCGATCCGATACAACGTCTAATGGGATCCCGTGCAATCTCACCACATGTTGGACGAGGAGGTCAGCCGTCTCACGTGCCGAAGGGAGACCCCGAAGAGGCACAAAATGGGCGGCCTTAGAGAACCGGTCCACAATCGTCAGAACTGTGTCATAGGTGTTAGAGACCGGGAGGCCAGTGACGAAGTCAAGGGCGATGTGTGACCAGGGCCTGCCCGGGACCGGCAGGGGCTGGAGCAGACCCGCAGGTGGAGAGTTCTGAGACTTGCCGGTAGCGCACTGGGGACAAGCCCAGACGTAGTTGGCGACATCCCTCTGGAGACCCGGCCACCAGAACGAGCGTTGCAGAAGATCCACCAGTCGGGAGACGCCAGGGTGACAGGCAAGCTTGGAGGTATGGACCCAGTGAATAACCTCCCCTCGAACCGCTGAAGGAACGAAGAGACTGCCCCCTGGACCCCCGCTAGGGTCCGGTTCCGTCTCCTGTGCTCTTCGGATCTTGTCCCTGATGGACCAGGAGACCGCCCCCACAACACACGAGCTGGGAAGGATGGTGTGGTCCGACTCCTCCGGATCCTTAGGAGCGAACTGTCTGGACAAGGCATCGGGCAACCCATTCTTCAAGCCTGGACGGTAAGTGATGGTAAACTGAAACCGAGCAAAGAATAGAGACCAGCGCGCCTGGCGGGCATTCAGGCGCAGCGCTGACCTCAAATACTCAAGGTTCTTGTGGTCCGTCCAGACCACAAAAGGCTGAGCTGCCCCCTCCAGCCAGTGACGCCACTCCTGCAGCGCGAGCTTGACAGCGAGGAGATCCCTGTCCCCGACGTCATAATTACGTTCGGCTGCAGATAACCGTCGGGAGAAGAAGGCCCAGGGCCGCTTGACTCCATCCACAGGTGAGCGCTGAGAGAGCACCGCCCCCACCCCCGTGTCGGCTGCATCAACCTCCACCAAGCACTGCAGCGCGGGGTCGACCTGGGTCAGGACCCGGGAGGACGAGAACTCCGCCTTGAGGGTCTTGAAGGCGGCGGCCACCTCCTCGGACCACTGGAAGGGCAACTTCGATGAAGTGAGGCAAGTCAGGGGGGTGGCAATGGCGCCGAAGTTGGGGACAAAGCGACGGTAGAAGTTAGCGAAGCCGATGAACTGCTGTACCTGCTTCCTGGAGGTAGGCGTGGGCCACTCGACCACCGCTTTAACCTTAGCGGGGTCGGGGAGAATCTGATTGTGCGAGATGACAAACCCCAGGAAGGAGGTGGTCCGGGCGTAGAATTCGCACTTCTCCGCCTTGATGTAGAGTCTATTTTCCAGCAGCCGTTGCAGGACCCGCCTCACGTGAGCCTGGTGCTCCTCCTGTGACCTGGAGAAGATTAGTATATCGTCCAAGTAAACGAAGACAAAGACCCCCAAGAAATCACGTAGGACGTCGTTTATGAGCCGCTGAAAGACAGCAGGTGCGTTGGTGAGCCCAAACGGCATCACGAGGTACTCGAAGTGACCGCTGGGCGTCCTGAAAGCTGTCTTCCACTCATCGCCCTCCCGGATCCGAACGAGATGGTAGGCGCTGCGGAGATCTAGTTTCGTGAACCAGGTCGCCCCCTGGAGGGAGTGGAAGGCGGTGTCCATCAGCGGCAAGGTATAGCGATCCTTAATGGTAATGCCATTCAGTGCTCTGAAGTCAATGCAGGGGCGAAGGGACCCATCCTTCTTGGACATGAAGAAGAAGCCCGCGCCGAGCGGGGACGAGGAGGGGCGGATGATCCCCGCACTGAGCGACTCCTTGATGTAAGCATCCATCGCCTCACGTTCAGGAGCGGAGAGGCTGTACAGGCGGCCAGATGGCAAGGGGGCCCCTGGACGGAGGTTTATGGCGCAGTCATACGGCCGGTGAGGGGGTAGAGACATAGCCTTGGACTTACTGAATGCTACTCCCAAGTCGTGGAACTCCTGCGGCACCAGGGTGAGGTCCGGAGGCTCGGAGACCGGCGCAGGCGGAGGGGAGGATGGAGCACAAGCCGCAGACTGGAGGCAGGTGCCCAGGCAGAAGGAGCTCCACGAAAGAACACTGCCGGATCTCCAATCAAGGACGGGGTTGTGCAAGCGCAGCCACGGGTAACCCAGGATGACACGGTCCGAAGAGGAGGGCAGGACAAATAGAGTCAGGTCCTCATGGTGGTTGCCAGAGATTATAATGGGGACTGGCTTGGTGCGATGCGTCACTACCCCTAGGGAAGAGCGAGAAAGGGTGACCAGGTTAAGGGGAGTAGACAATGGCTGACAGGATATGCCCAAACGGGTTGCCAGGCTCTTGGAAATAAAACTTTGCTCTGCCCCTGAATCCACCAGTGCATGCGTGAGATGCCCGATGGAGTTATGGCAGAATCTAATGGGCAGTGTGCAACAAGATAGGGGATTAGACCGGTTAGAGTCCGCGAGGCCCCCTACAGTGACTCGCGGACCCCTCCGTTTGGCTTAACTGGGCACAGCTTCACGGTATGCTGGTCGTCTCCACAATACATGCAGAGACCCAGTTCTCGCCTGCATTGTCTCTCCGCAAGGGGGAGCCTGGTGCGCCCGATCGCCATGGCCTCTGGCTCATCGGCGGACTCCGGAGCGGGTAACGAGAGGGGCAAGACTGAGGAGGGCAGGCGGAAGCTCCGCGCGAGCGGCTGACTGACTTCCGCTCCGCGGCCCTCTCTCGCAGCCTATTGTCCAGGCTAATCATGAGGGAGATCAGCTCGGACAGCCGCCCTGGGAGATCCCGACTGGCTAGCTCGTCCCTCAGACCAGAATTGAGGCTACGGAGGAAGATGCTGCAGAGAGAAGCCTCTCCCCAGCCAACCTCCTCCGCTGCCACCCGGAAGTCAACAGCGTGATCCGCCGCCGACCGGCTTCCCTGTTGGAGACTAAGGAGTCGATCGGCGAGGACGCTGTCACGACGCGAGTGGTCGAACACCTCTAGGAAGTCTTGCACGAACCGGTCATAGGAGAGGGCCATGTAGCTGGGCTTCGACATAACGGCGTAAGCCCAAGCTAGCGCACGCCCCTCCAAGAGATTAGCCATGTAACCGATTCGGCTATGGTCTGAGGGGAAATCCCCGGGAACGCGCAGGAACACCGACTCACATTGCAAAATAAACCCCCGTGCTCCACCGAGCTTCCCGTTGAAGCGAGCGGGGGTCGGAATAGGTGTGAGCTGGGTCGGCGCTCCCGAGCTAGGCTGGCCAGCCGTAAAAGCGGCCGGAGCCGAGGCGCCTTGAGGAACCGGGGGGAACGCCTGCTGGGGGTCAAGGCAGTTTAACCGGTGAGTGATTATAGTTAATTGGTTGAAAATTACTTGTTGTTGGTGCGCAATCATATCCACCCGAGCCTCGAGGGTGGAAAAACGGTGTGAGAGCCCGCTGTCCGCTGGGCCGCTCTGCTGGAGTCGTACTGACATGTTACTTGGCCCAGGAAACACGCACGCAGGCTCAGGTAGATTTGAAAGCTTTATTCAACCAATAAAATGTGTTTGGATGCGTGTATGTGATATGTTAATGTGTTGTGGGTAGAAGATGAAGGCAGGGACAGAGCAGCACGCCGTGCAGCCAGGCAACCCTATGGAAGAGACAAGAGCAGGGAATTAGCTGGGCAAACCACACGGGAAAGTAATAAAGCAATGTGCTTACTTGCTTACTTACTGATCGTCACTTCCTTGTGGTAACGTATCGTCACTTCCTGTTTTGCTGTCTGCCTGTGTGGTTTGCTCTCCAGCTCTCCAGCCACTAGCTAGCCACTAGCTATGGCTACTACCTCTCTTTCCTCTCCTCCTCTGGTGTGCTCTCTCTGTCAGATGTTTAGCTACACCTCTGCCTCTTTTAGTGATAACGGTAAATGTAATAAATGTTGTCTTTTTGAGGCGCTCGAGGCGAGGTTGTCTGATTTGGAATCCCGGCTCCGCTGCATTGAAACACCGTCTGCGCCAGTTAATCTCGACGGACGCCCATTAGCTGCAGCGGAGCTAGCTAGCTTAGGTCCCACTGTCAGCGGTCCCTCGGCTCTCCTCAGCAGCGAGGAGACTGGGTGGGTGACGGTGAGAAGGAAGCCTAGTCGCAAAGCCCCAGTTCACCACCAACCTGTTCACGTTTCTAATCGTTTTTCCCCGCTCAGCGACACACCCGCTGAGGAAAAAACTCTGATCATTGGCGACTCTGTAGTCAGAAACGTGAACCTAGAGACTCCAGCGGCCATAGTCCAATGTATTCCTGGGGCCAGAGCAGGCGACATCGAGTCAAATTTGAAAATGCTGGCTAAAAGTAACTGTAAATACTCCACAATTGTTATTCACGCCGGCATTAATGACATCCGTCTCCGGCAGTCGAAAGTCACGAAACTTAATATAGAATCGGTGTGTGAGTTTGCAAAAACGATGTCTGCCACTGTAGTATTCTCTGGGCCCCTCCCCAATCTGACCAGTGATGACATGTTTAGTCGCTCGTCATCCTTGAACCGCTGGCTGTCTGTGTGGTGTCCTAAAAATGACGTGGGCTACATTGACAATTGGAGCTCTTTTTGGGGAAAACCTGGTCTTATGAGACGAGACAGCATTCATCCCACTTTGGATGGTGCTTCTCATTTATCTAACAATCTGGCATCTTTTTTATCCAAATTTCCAAAACCGTGACTACTCAGAGTTGGGACCAGGAAGCAGAGTCGCAGTCTTACACGCCTCTCTGCAGCTCCTCTTCATCCGCCACCCCTCAACTTAGCCCCTGACTTCCCCATCAGAGAATCGTTGTCTGCTCCCTCCAAAGTAAATAAAAATATAATGTATAAGCATCCCAAAGTGATAAAGCAAAATATTGGTAAAACTCAAATTAAACATAAAGCCTCTAAATTGAATGATTTGGCCTCTGTTCCTCCTCATAATTTAAAAATTAAATGTGGTTTATTAAATATTAGGTCTCTAACTCCCAAGTCTCTGTTAGTCCATGATCTGTTAATTGATCATCAGATTGATTTAATTTCCCTTACAGAGACTTGGTTAGGGCAAGAGGATTATGTTGGTTTAAATGAATCAACTCCCTCTGGTTATTTAAACTGTCAAAATCCCAGAAGTTCTGGTCGTGGAGGAGGAGTAGCAACAATTTACCATTCCAAATTACTAGTTAATGTAAAGCAAAAAACATGTTATAATTCCTTTGAGGGCCTGGTCCTCAGTGTTGGGCACTTTAGCAATTTCAGGTTAAACCCAATTTTATTTGCCATAGTTTATCGTCCCCCATCAACCTATTCAGAATTTTTATCCGAATTTGCTGATTTCTTAGCTGATTTAGTGCTGAAATCTGATAGAATAATTATAGTAGGGGACTTTAATATACATGTGGATGTAGATAGTGACTGCCTTAATGTGGCTTTTAATTCAATATTAGACTCGATTGGGTTTTCTCAGAAAGTAGGAAATTCTACTCATTACCTCCACCATACATGGGACCTTGTTCTGACATATGGCATAGAAATAGAAAATCTTGTAGTGTCTCCTCATAACCCTGTACTGTCAGACCATTGTCTGTTAACCTTTGATTTTACTATTTCTGACTATTTGGCTCCTAAAGAAAAATATTATCACAGTAGATGCCTCTTAGATGATGCTGTTTCAAAATTTATGCAGATTGTTTCCTCTATGCCATGTGTCAACACAACGGAAATAAGCTATAGACAGCTTGCTCCTTCTGTAATTGATAACATGGTGGATAGTGTTTCAGCTTCTCTGCATCAGGCTCTAGACTTGGTGGCCCCCTTAAAAAATAAAAAGTCTAATCAGAGATTTTTAACTCCTTGGTTCAACACAGAAACTCGTAGCTTAAAAGAGAAGACTCGTCAATTAGAAAGAAAATGGCGCTCTATTAATTTAGATGAAATCTATTTAGCTTGGAGAAATCATCTTTTAATTTATAAAAAATCTCTTAGAAAAGCTAGAACGAGTTATTACTCTGCATTAATAGAAGAGAACAAGAATAATCCCAGGTTTCTTTTCAGTACTGTAGCCAGGTTGACAAAGAGTCAGGACTCTGTCAATCGTAGCATCCCCTTAGAGCTTACTAGTCAGGACTTTATGAACTTTTTCAATAATAAAATTTCATCCATCAGAGATAAAATCAATCAGATTCTTCCCACAGTTAACTTAAATACTGTAACTATTACAACTCCTTCTATTGATGTCTGTCTTGATGAGTTTACTCCAATCGACCTTTGTGAGTTAGACAAAATAGTTTCCTCATCCAAACCTTCAACTTGTCTTTTAGACCCTATTCCTACCAGGTTATTTAAAGAAGTCTTCCCACTTATTGGTAGCTTTATTCTTCATATAATCAATTCTTCATTAACTTTAGGCCATGTACCGCAGGCTTTTAAAACAGCTGTAATTAAACCCTTACTCAAAAAGCCAACGCTAGATCCAGGAGCTTTAGCTAACTATAGACCAATCTCTAATCTCCCTTTCATTTCAAAAATCTTAGAAAGAGTTGTTGCTACGCAATTATTTGACCACCTGCAGGGAAATGGTTTACTTGAAGAGTTTCAATCTGGGTTTAGAATCCATCATAGTACTGAAACAGCCTTAGCGAAGGTCACTAATGACCTCCTCATTGCATCTGATAATGGACTAGTTTCTGTACTTGTCCTTTTAGATCTTAGTGCAGCTTTTGATACTATTGATCATAATATTCTACTTGATAGATTAGAACACTATGTTGGACTTAATGGAACTTCGTTGCAGTGGTTTAGATCTTATTTATCTGATAGGTTCCAGTTTGTTCATGTAAATGATGAGTTTTCTTTCAGCTCAAAGCTTAGTCATGGAGTTCCACAGGGATCTGTGCTAGGCCCTACTCTTTTTAGTTTATATATGCTTCCGTTAGGCAACATTATTAGAAAGCACTGTATACATTTTCATTGTTATGCAGATGACACACAATTATACCTGTCAATGAAGCCAGATGATACTAATCAATTAGCCAGTTAGAAGCCTGTCTTAAGGAAATCAAAGCTTGGATGACTTGTAATTTCCTGCTATTAAATTCAGATAAGACTGAAGTCATTCTTGTTGGTCCAAAAAACCTTAGAAATTCCTTTCCAAATCAAACTTTCAGTTTGGATGCAGTTACTCTCTCTTAATAGCTCTGTGAGGAACCTTGGAGTTATTTTTGATCAGGATTTGTCCTTCAATTCACATATTAAATTTGTTTCTAAGACTGCCTTCTATCATTTGCGTAATATTGTCATACCCGGCTCTAGGGAGCCGGGCAATCAGAGCCAGGGACAAGCCAGTGAGTCGAGATGTTTTATTTTGGGTAAAGGATAAGGGATGAGGAGAGCACAGACACTCATACAGACGTACATTCTCAGGCTGCACAGCGCAGGGGTAGGTAGCTCGTACCGGACATGGGGGTAACAAGACGTGCATACTCACAGCGGGATACAAACACCGGAATGCTGCAAGGGGAGTAGAGGCTGACACCAGACGAAGGGGCTTCAGCCTAGCAGTGCTTATGTCGCAGCCCCGAGTCATCGAGGCTGCTCCTATTTATCCTCATTGGCAGTGCCCCAGCTGATGAAGACTAATTGGCCCCAGCCATCCATAATGCTGCCAGCTGGGGGCCTGCTGAGACGCTGCTCAATGGGAAGCAGGGATGAGGGAAAACATGGGCTGAGTGCCGAGACGGCATCTCAACCCATGGTGACAGAGCCCCCCCTCAAGGTCGGGCTCCTGAACGACCAGGAACATCCCAGCCTCCCCCCCCCCCCCCACCTAGGGTGGGAGGAAGGGAGGCAGGACCGGAGGGGAAGAAGCCAAGGGAAGGACAACACCAATGGGGCAATGTAGGGTAGCGGGAAAAAAAAACCCAAATACAATACTGACAAAACAGAGAATAATTAACCCAGGTACAGATGGGGAGAAGAACTGGGTCAGCACGCCGGTTACACACTACCCAGAGAGTACCAACCATGCGTGACCCAGAGCAAGGAAAAAAACCCACCAAAAAGGTACAGGGCAAAAATGCTGAGTATGGTCAAATAAAGGGGAAACAATACACAGCACCAATATAAGTACATACACACAGTCACCAAGAAAAGTGAAGGTGACTGGAACAAATGGACAATTACAGAGCATGGTGTTACGGAAAACAAGGCACATGACTCTATAATGAACCAACAGGGCATAAAAAAGAAATACTGAGTGCAGGCAAAGAAAAACCCACACACACGAATATATAAATACCCACAGTCACCTAAAGAAATGAAAGTGACTGGAATAAATGGATAACTGCAGAGCATGGTCTGAAAGGAAACAAAACATAACTCTACAATGAAAAAACGAGGCTAAAAACATGGCACAAAAAGTAAAATGCTGAGCATGAGCGATGGAAAACACACAGCACTATAAAAACGAATCCACCAACAGGACAAAACATTACACCCGAGTGACCTTAATAACAAAAGAAAAAGTGACACCCGAGGTGAATGGCAGGCAGAGTCCAAAAATGGCCGAGATGGCTCCGGAGATCTCCCCGCCCATTGTCCAGCTGGCGAATCAGGGGAAGAGAAATGTTCGGACGGCGAACTCTGGACCCAGATCCCAGGAATCCAGTCCAATGGCGGCCGAACCAGGCCGCCCAAAGGCAAACACAGACCAGTGGGGGGAACCAGATCACCGTACCGAAAGTTTTGCGGGTCGGGTCGTCGACCCGCATCACTCAACCACCAGGACCGTTGGGACGGACGAAGGGTCAGAGCGGATCCCGGTGGAAGAGGCTCAGGGGAGAGCCGATGACGAGGGCGACAGGCGTCAGGCCGCAGGAAAACGGCCACCTCCTCACCGGACCTGGACAACACTGGGGCAGCACCCACGTCGGACCCCGATCGGGCCTCAGGCGAACCCACGTTGGACCCCGATTGGGTCTCGGGCGAACCCACGTTGGATACTGCACCAGAACCGACCTCCAACGTTGAACCCGGACCCTCCAGCACCACGAGGAACAGCAACTCCTCGCCAGTGACCCTGGAAGAAGGCTCAAAAGAGAAAACAGAACCGGGATCAGGATCACCGGCAGCGCCAGAACCCGGCGAGACGAGCTCAGACGCAGCGGGCGGCTGCACCCTGCTCGTCTCCCCTGGAGATAGGCTGAAGTGCTCAAAGATAAAAAGAGAGAAAAGAAAGGAGAGCACTCGCCTGATCTCGGGTTCTGACGCCGTCCAGGACTGCGAAGATCCGGGATCCGTCGTCAGGAGGTCGTTGTCAGGCTCCCATCTAGCCGCGTCGGGCCTCGCAGCCAGCACGATGGTCAGCGCAGCTTGAGATCCCTCCAGCTCCAGTAACCCCGCTGACGATCCACTCGGCGTGAAGCCAGAAGAATCTCGTCCCGCTGGACCGAACCGCTCCTCCGTGGAGACCCGGGGACGCTCAGTCGTCGGCGTAGACTCCACGCAGCAGTCAGTCCCCCTCCTCCGTCCGCAAGGTAGCTGCGGAACCACAGGCCCTCTCCATATCCCACCACGTTGACCCGGAGCCGGGGACCGCTTGGTGGAGAGAGACACAGAGGATGCGGGATTAGGAATACAGGTTACAGCAGGTGGGGGGAGTTCAGGGAGCTGCAAACCCTGAACTTCTCCTCCAGGAATATGACAGAGCAAATCATTAAGCAGGTGTGAGAAAACTATGACTTGCCTGCCCCCTGGAGGTTGAGTATCGCCTGCTGTAGTGGATTCTGCTTCTTCCTCTCCCCGCCCGGCGATAACGGAAGACCCCCCAGGAATTCGTCTGAGGATCACTCGCGTTGTCTCCAGCAGAGAGCTCACCAGGCCGGGATTCCAGGCACACACAGCAGTCAGGAAGCGCGTCGAGGAGGAGGGGAAAACAGCCGGGGTGAGCCAGCCCGAATGTCCAGGAATGACAGCGGGGAAACGAGGCTCAGGGAACGAGGCTGTAGAATCTCCACACTGACGAAGCGAAGAGGTGACAGCTGCGTGGGAGGAACGGTCCTGACGATAGCCCAGAACTGGATCCGGACGAGGTTCGTGCAGAGGTGACTCAGCGATGTGATGGCGGCTATTCCCAGGGAACGAAGCGAGGGGGAAACCCAGGATTCGCCGCTCCAGATCGGAGATCGAGGCGAGGAAGGCGCCGAGCACGGGAAAGCTTCGTAGCCCTGAAGTCCTCTCCATCAACCTCACTGCCGCCGCCACATGCCAGAAGGTGGTGGCAGGAAACACAGTAGAGCTCGCGACAGCCACTCGACCCCAGACATAACTGCTGTCAGCTGCGGCTCCTTGAAGGGAATCCCGAGTGACGTGGCGCAGGTCGGGGAAAGCCCTCTGGTTGGCGCGAACTCCCGGACTGGAGTGGCGGCAGGAACGGGACTCCGAAGCGGGGAAAGGCGTCGCCCACTTCGACTTCCTGCCGGGATTTCCATCCACCCCGTGGAGCTTCTCTCGCTGTGTACCTGCAGCGTCTATCCTGGCGCTGTCCTCTAGATGGAACACAGAATGAGGGTGACAGCCCAGGAATTCCTCAGTACGGCCCGGATGCCAGCGTCTCGCGTTGGAGGCGTCGTGCAGGGTGAAGAGCGTCCCGTCGACAGCCTCCGAGATGGACCTCAGCTCGTCGCCCTGGTGCCGGAAGTGACTCCTGGGAAACGGCATGCTAGCAGCGCTGACACCCGGACAGAAAGGTACATTTCCACGGCGACTCACGGCCGCCGGTAACTCTTCTGGCTGCGACATACTGTCATACCCGGCTCTAGGGAGCCGGGCAATCAGAGCCAGGGACAAGCCAGTGAGTCGAGATGTTTTATTTTGGGTAAAGGATAAGGGATGAGGAGAGCACAGACACTCATACAGACGTACATTCTCAGGCTGCACAGCGCAGGGGTAGGTAGCTCGTACCGGACATGGGGGTAACAAGACGTGCATACTCACAGCGGGATACAAACACCGGAATGCTGCAAGGGGAGTAGAGGCTGACACCAGACGAAGGGGCTTCAGCCTAACAGTGCTTATGTCGCAGCCCCGAGTCATCGAGGCTGCTCCTATTTATCCTCATTGGCAGTGCCCCAGCTGATGAAGACTAATTGGCCCCAGCCGTCCATAATGCTGCCAGCTGGGGGCCTGCTGAGACGCTGCTCAATGGGAAGCAGGGATGAGGGAAAACATGGGCTGAGTGCTGAGACGGCATCTCAACCCATGGTGACAAATATTGCCAAGATTAGGAGCATCTTGTCTCAGAGTGATGCTGAGAAGCTGATCCACGCTTTTGTTAGCTCGAGATTAGATTATTGTAATTCTTTATTATCAGGCTGTCCTAAAACATCTTTAAAAAGTCTTCAGCTGATCCAAAATGCTGCAGCAAGAGTTTTAACAGGTACTAGAAAGAGAGATCATATCTCTCCGGTTCTGGCCTCCCTTCATTGGCTTCCCATAGAGTTTAGAATTAAGTTTAAAATCCTTCTTCTTACTTACAAAGCTTTAAACAATCAGGCTCCTTTTTATTTAAAAGATCTGATACTGGACTTCCGGGAAGATGGCGGAGAGACATAACGCTTAAACAGAGAGCTCTCCCTAGCCGGATTAAAAATCATCGGTAAATGGCCAACTCGACATAAGCGGATCAATAAACTAAGGGATGAAAACACGAAGGAGCCGGGCACAAGGACAAAAGCAGAGTAAAATTAAAGAATTCCTCTTCAACAACGCAGGAGAAACCGCTGAACACGGGGCCCAAAAAAACGAGGTGACTGCAGCAGAGAAAATGGAGGACACAAAACTCGATACCATGAACACTGGCATCGCCAGTTTGGGTAAAGAGTTGAGAGACTTCAAACGGCAGCTACAACAGGATTTAGCGGCTCTTAAGGAGGAGCTGAAAAAAGAGATTAAGGAGGAAATTATGGGCCTCCGAAGAGAAATGGAGCGCAAGCTAGCAGAAAACATGGAGGAGCTGCGCTCCCAGCGGGCGTGTATGACAGAAGCGCAGGCCCGAATATCAGAGCTGGAAGATTGGAATAGCGAGGCAAGCGAACAGCTGCAGACCCTGACGGCACAAATGCAGAGGATGCAGGAGAAAGTAACCGACTTGGAGAGCAGGTCCAGACGGGGCAATATACGCATCTTCGGGATCCCGGAGGGCATTGAAGGCAACTCGATGACGAAATTCATGGATCAGTTCTTAAAAAAAGAGCTTGAGCTGCCCAGCGAAGCGGATCTGCAGATTCAACGAGCGCACAGAGCCTCGGCACAGAACCCGAACCCACGCTCTACACCCAGGTCAGTTGTGGTAAACTTTCTGAAATATGATGTAAAGGAAAGAATCCTGACACGAGCGTGGAAAAAAAAGATAGGAATCGGCGACAAGCAGATATTCTTTGATCATGACTACCCGGCAGAAATTGTGCAGCAGCGGAAGAAATATGCCAACATTAAAAAAACGCTGAAAGAAAAAAAAATTAGATTCCAAACGCCGCTAACGAAGATGAGGATTCATTGGGAGAACGGCGTAAGAACCTACAACACAGCCAGAGAGGCAGCGCAGGACATGATGGAGCGGGGCCTTGAGGTGTACGTGCCGGAGGAAACGGTAGGAGCAGCGGAGGCCCTGAACGCATCACGACAGCCGGAGTGGAGGCGAGTGAACGGCAAAAGACGGGGGGAGACGTGGCGCAGCGGGCCCAGGAAAGACTACAAGGCTTTCAACTGAAAGCCTAGATTATAACAAAGATTAAGAAAGACACAGAAGAAATGAAGGCCAAGAAGACAAGGTAAAAGAGAAACAGACGGCTAGGAGAGGTTTAAGTGATATTTGTTGGACATTTCTAGACTAATGACTATTTCTTGGATAGTAAATACAGGTCTAGGGAGGGCCCCTCACTCTGTGAGGACAATCCCTCCACCCACCAACAGGGACCAGTGGGCAGAAGAAAGGCCCAAAGTACGGAGGTCGAGATTTTTTAATGTGTTTTTATATAAATATGTGTTATTTTTGTTGTTAAAGGGGCTAGGAGCACAAGTTAAAAAAATGGAAAAACATGATTATGGGTAAAAATCTTAAGATAATAACACTAAACGTGAATGGTCTGAACTCACCTGTTAAAAGGGAAAGAATAATAAGAAAATTCAAGAAAGAAAAAGCCGAAATTATATTTATGCAAGAGACACATTTGAGCAAGACAGAACATGTGAAACTAAAGAGATTTGGCTATAAGAACTCCTACTACAGTTCATTTAAGGGAGGAACTAAAAGGGGGGTTATGATACTAATCTCAAATAAAATACAATTTGAATGTGAACAGGAAATCCAGGATAAAGAAGGCAGGTATGTAATAATAAAGGGTAGCATAGATGGAATGCAGATCACATTAGTGAACATCTATGCCCCACCAGAAAGTGACAAGGGTTTTTTTCAACATCTGTTTGATCTCATAGCAACACACAGCGAAGGAGTCCTAATTTGTGGAGGAGACTTAAATGCTGTCATGGATCATGAAATTGATACAACAAGTGTTAAGAAGACAAAAAAACATGTAACAAAATTCATAAGAACCTCACTGGCAGAAATGGGTATGGTAGACATTTGGAGGGACCTGCACCCACTCGAAAAAGACTATATACATTATTCAGCAGTCCATAAAGTACACTCTAGAATAGATTACTTCCTTATGAATGAAGATGACAGACACAGGGTGAGAAATTGTTGGATTGGAGGGGCAGAAATATCAGATCATAATCCTATATACATGGAAATAAATTTAAACAATAGAAAACGACAAACAACATGGAAACTTAATGTAGGACTGTTAAATGATGATAAAATGAAAGAAAGAATAAAAGTAAACATAAATGAATATATCCAAGAGAATGACAATGAAGAAGTGGACCCAACAATACTATGGGATGCACTAAAAGCCGTGTTAAGAGGAAAATTAATTGTTGAAACAGGAAAAGCAAATAAGACTAAACTGGAAGCATATGAACAAAGATGTGAGAGACTGAGGGAATTAGAACATAAACATCAAAGCACAAATGACCCAAAAATATATCAAGAAATTAAAGAAGAAAAAATAAAGATAAAAGAAACACAAATGGATGAAATTGAAAGGAAAAATAGATATCTAAAGCAAAAATATTATGAAACGGGACCAAAAGCCACAAAACTGCTGGCAAAACGGTTAAGAAAACAACAAACAATGAATAATGTATATAAGATTAAAGACCCCACCACAAATAAAACCACAGTTAACCCAGAAAACATCGAAGAAATATTCCATAATTTCTACCAAGAACTATACTCGCAACCTGAAGAAACAAATACTAAAGATATTAAAAAATTTCTTTGCACATTGGACTTGCCATCAATAGGAAATCAACAAAATGAAAAGCTAACAGCAGAAATAACAACACAAGAGATTAGAGATGTGATTAAGTCACTTAAAAACGGTAAATCTGTAGATTAATAAGAATGTTTTGGGAGGAGGTGAGGGTAACAATTGAAAAAATAATCTCAAAACAAATCATATTGAATCCTAAACTGTTTTTGTTGGGTCTGTACCCAGAAAAGCATAATTTCAATAAAAGTGAAAGAACATTCATAGACCTCAGTTTGCTTAATGCCAAAAAATGTATTGCACTATTATGGAAAAAGACTCATAGACCAGATGTGACTCAGTGGTTAAGACAGATGTTAACAAACCTTCCATTAGAAAGAATAACATATATACTGAAATCAAAGGAAATTGTGTTTGAGAATATATGGAGACCTTTTATTGATTATGTAAAAAATTTAAACATAACTCTTGAAGAAGAAGGTGAATGATGTGTGTGGACCTTGTAAATTCCAAACTGGTGAACATAATATGTATACTAATGTATTGGATTGTCTAGACTAAACAGAGGAGCATTGTTGAAGACTTGATTTTGTTGGTGGTTGTTGGTGTTTTTAGGGTATTTTTTTTTTTGTAGTACTTTAGTGTTAGTGTTTGATTGTTTGTATCATGTTTGTTAAAAAAAAAAAAGGTTCAATAAAGATATTGTGGAAAAAAAAAAAAAAACGGTAAATCACCAGGTAGTGATGGATACCCGTCTGAGTTTTATAAACTGTTTATAGAAGAACTCACGCCACAGCTTCTAAAGTCATTTAATTGGACGTTGAACAACAACAAAATACCTCCATCATGGAACGAAGCCATTATTTCAGTCATTTTAAAGCCAGGGAAAGATAGAGAACAATGCGGAAACTATAGGCCAATCTCTTTATTAAATGTGGATTATAAAATATATACAACAATTATATGTAAACGAATAAAGACATTCTTGACGGAATTGATAGAAGATGATCAAACTGGTTTCATAGAGGGACGCCAAACACATGACAATATCAGGAGAACAATACATATAATTAATCAAATACATAAAGAAAAGAAAAGCGCAGTAATAATGAGTTTAGACGCAGAAAAAGCATTTGACAGGGTTAACTGGAAATTCCTATATAGTGTGCTGGAACGCTTTGGATTTAACGAAAAACCAGTACAATGCATAAGGACGCTGTATCAAGAACCTGTGGCAAGAATCAAGATAAACGGTAGCTTAACAGACAAAGTAAATATACAAAGATCAACTAGGCAGGGATGGTGCTTATCGCCCACCTTGTTTGCTCTGTTCATAGAGCCACTGGCTCAAGCGATATGACAAAATAAGAAATTAAAAGGTGTAACAATAAAGGGGGCGGAACACAAGATTGGGCTATTTGCAGACGATATTATAGTTTACCTTGAACAACCAGATGAATCAATAATGGAAATGATGAACTTGATAGAAAATTTTGGAAAATTATCAGGATACAAGATAAACATAACAAAAACACAAATACTGACATTCCACTATAACCCTCTAAACCAGATAACTGATAAGATCAAACTAAACTGGAAACAAAAAGAAATAAAATACCTTGGAGTGAACATACCTAAAGATCTAAGCAAAATCTATAAAGCAAACTATGATAGGTTGGAACAAGAAATAAAAAAAGATATTGATAGATGGTCAATCTTAAATATGGATCTGAATTCAAAAATTGAGACAGTCAAAATCAGCATACAACCTAGATTACTTTACCTCTTCCAGGCTATACCAACAGAGATTCCAGATGCCCAATTCTCAAAGTGGGACAGGATGATATCGAGATTTGTTTGGGGAGGTAAAAAACCAAGAGTGAAATATAAAACTCTCCAGTTACCAAAAGAGAAAGGAGGCATGGGCCTACCGAGTCTAAAGGAATATTACTACTCAGCACAAATAAGATATATCATATGTTGGTGCGACGAGGGATATGAGGCAAAATGGAAAGAAATGGAAAAGGAAATTGAGGGACTCCCAGTACAAAGCATAATAGGAGATAAAGATGCATATAAGCAAATCAAACAAATAGACCCAATCACTAAATTTACTTTAGAACTGTGGTATAAAATAGTACAAAAGTATAATATAAAGGAAGACATAAAACTATTGAAATGGGTAGCATTTGACAGTCAGTTTGAACCGGCAAAACAAGATAGGGGATACAAAAATCTGGTGAACAAGGGAATCACAGCATGGGGCAATATCGGAAAAAAAGATCTCGGGAGCTTTGTAAACATCAGGAGAAAATTTAAACTAGAAAGATCGGAATTCTTCAGATATCTGCAGATGAGAGACTATTATATGAAGAAGATTAGGCATAACCTCCAAACAGATGTGAGCGAGATTATACAATTCATTTTAAGCTCATATACAGGAAATAAAACAAGAATTATTTCAAAGCTATATCAGAAACTTATGGCAAACAATCATTCAAGTAACTATATAAAGGAGAAATGGGAGAAAGAGCTCAATTTAAACATAACAGAAGAAAGCTGGCAGGAAATATGGAAAACACAACACACGTCAACAAATTCAAGAACATGGAGGGAATTTGGATGGAAAAACCTGATTCGCTTTTTCATTACACCACAGATTCAAGGAAAGTATACAAATACCCAATCTATATGCTGGAGGGGATGTGGGGCTCAAAATGCAGATCATTCTGGAAATCTATACATGTGACAATACAGAGGATATTAGGATATAATATACCAATGAACTGTAACTTGATGTACCTATGTGATCTTAAAAGAGACAATGTTATACAGGCTGAGGACAGATATCTAGTTAAAATCTTGTTGATTGCATGTAAAAAAACAATCACAAAAAAATGGCGATCAGAAGTTCTTCCTGACCAAGAGCAATGGACTGACATTATTGAGGACATACGTATGATGGAAAAACTAACATATCGACAAAGAATGCAAGAAGGACTATGGGGAAAAAAATGACGGAAATGGACACACTACAAAGTGCAACAACGAGACAGATATTGAAAGAATAACCAAAGACGCTGGAAAAACCAGAAGAATTAAGAGATGGAAACTAAAAACTTGATGCTCCAACATTTGTCCCCCCCCCCTTTTTTTTTTTTTTTCTTTTTCTTTTTTACTCTAGCCCCTTTGTTTTTTTTTTTTTAAATGTAGACTGTGATCTGAATGCAATATATATAATGAAAAATGAATAAAAATCTTAAGTTACAAAAAAAAAAAAGATCTGATACTACCGTATCATCCTAACAGGGCACTACGCTCCCAAAATGCAGGATTACTTGTAATACCTAGAATCTCCAAAAGTACAATGGGAGGCAGAGCCTTCAGTTATCAAGCTCCTCTCCTGTGGAATCAGCTGCCAATCTGGATTCGGGAGTCAGACTCGATCTCTGTTTTTAAGAATAGGGCTAAAACCTACCTTTTTGATATAGCCTACAATTAGGGAGGGATCATGTGTTTCTGAACCCTCCCTTAGTTATGCTGCTAATAGGTTTAGTCAGCCGGGGGACCTCCAGTAATGCACTGGGCCTCACTCCTTTCCTCACTCTCTATGAAATATTTTTTTTTTTGCTGGTCATTAACATTTGTTTGTTCTCTCCCATAGATTGAGTCCCCATCGTGCTGTTTGCTCTCTACATGTCTGTTCTTTTCTTCTTCTCTATCCCCTCACCCCCCAGCCAGTCGCAGCAGATGACTGCCCCTCCCTGAGCCTGGTTCTGCTGGAGGTTTCTTCCTGTTAAAAGGGAGTTTTTCCTCTCCACTGTCGCCAAGTGCTTGCTCACAGGGGATCGCCTGATTGCTGGGGTCTTTCTGCAACTGTGGGGGTCCCCCCTACAGTTGATAGTGCTATGAGATGACTGTTGTTGTGAAATGGCGCTATATAAATAAAGTTGAATTGAATTGAATTGAATTGAATTGAATTGAATTACTTGCAGTGACGGAAGTGGCTGGCGTTGGCAAAGATCCCAAGCCTGGGAGACAGCGCCCTGCTGTGCGTCCAATGAGGAGAGGAGATGCAGGGGAACGATGATGGCGAAGGAGAGGATGTCCGCCGCCAGGGAATCCACCTGTGCACAGGGGAAGGCTGAGAGGACAGGTGAGTAAATAGACAGCTTATGTGTCGTAGCGAAGATCAGCAGGCCTGGAGGAAGGAATCTGCTGAGCGTTTGAGCACGTAGAAGGACAGACGGCTCCAGGCCGAAGCTCAGGGTCAGGTGGAATAAATAGTTGCGCGCTAACGAGGTGCAGGTTGTGCGCGCAGCTGAGGTGGATGCCTGAGAGCGGCGAGTGGTGACAGGCCCAACCAGTTACTAGGTTTAGGGGACAATCACTTTTTCGCACAGGGCCATGTAGGTTTGGATTTTTTTTCCCCTTTATCAGAAACAGAATCAGAATCAGAATCAGCTTTATTGGCCAAGTATGCACAACACATACAAGGAATTTGACTTTGGCTAAAAACTTGCTCTCGTTGTTCAGGTGGAGGATTTAAATAAGATTTAAATAAGGATTCAATGACAACAGAGTATGTACAGTAAATTACAGTCTGTCCACGTTTCTATAAAAGGATGCAAATATATACAGGAATATATGCAGTTATTTACTCAGACTATCCACACTTTGCAGAAATATATGAAAAAATATACAGTCATACAGTATTTCAATGTGAACTCAGATTCAGTGATATAATGTGAATGAAGTAAAAAGCAGTGTGAGAGTTATGTGCAATGTAAGAATGGATGAAAAGTCATGAGTACAGCAACAGGTAGGACTAGGTGAATGTTAGGAGTTCATCAGAGTGATGGCTTGAGGAAAGAAACTGTTCCTGTGACGGGTGGTTTTGACCTTCAGTGATCTGTAACGACGACCAGAAGATAGAAGTTCAAACAGTTTGTGGTCGGGGTGTGACGGGTCAGCACAGATGTTTCCCGCCCGTTTCCTGGTTATGGACCGATATAAGTTCTCAATGGAGGGTAGGTCGGTACCAATGATCCTCTCTGCAGACTTAATGAGCCGCTGCAGTTTGGTCTTGTCCTGTTTAGTGGCAGATCCAAACCAGACAGTGATGGAAAAGCAGAGGACAGATTGGATGATGGCGGTGTAGAAGACAACCAGCAGCTCCTGAGGCAAATCAAACTTCTTGAGCTGACGCAGAAAAAACAACCTCTGCTGGGCCTTTTACCAGACAGTGTCTATATGGGACGACCACTTCAGTTTCCGGGAGATTGTGGTACCCAGAAACTTGAAGGAGTCCACAGTGGACACTGAGCTGTTGAGGATGGTGAGTGGGGGGAATGAAGGAGGGTGTCGCCTGAAATCCACAGTCATCTCCACCGTTTTGGCTGGGTTAAGTTCAAGATGGTTCTGGCCGCACCAGAGGATCAGCTGCTCCACCTCCCGCCTGTATGCAGACTCATCATCATCCCGGATCAAACCGATGACTGTGGTGTCGTCCGCAAACTTCAGGAGCTTCACCGAAGGGTCCTCTGAGGTGCAGTCATTGGAGTAGAGGGAGAAGAGCAGTGGGGAAAGAACACACCCTTGGGGGGGCGCCAGTACTAATTTTTCGGGAGCTGGATGTAAATCTCCCTAGCTTCACCTGTTGCCACCTGTCAGTCAGAAAGCTGGAGATCCACTGGCAGGTGGAGGGGGGCACCTTGAGCTGGAGGAGTTTCTGATGAAGAATGCCTGGGATGATGGTGTTGAACGCCGAGCTGAAGTCGACAAACAGGATCCTGGCATACGTCCCTGGGGAGTCGAGGTGTTGCAGGATGTAGTGTAGTCCCATATTCACTGCATCATCCACTGACCTGTTTGACCAGTAGGCAAACTGCAGTGGGTCCATCAGGGGGCCTGTGACGACCTTCAGGTGGTTCAGCACCAATCTCTCCAAGGATTTCATGACCACAGAGGTCAAGGCAACAGGTCTGTATTTATCATAAACACCTTAATTTAAAAACTGCATTTTGTGTTTACTTGTGTTATTTTTGTCTAATATTTAAAATTGTTTGATGATCTGAAACATTTAAGTGTGACAAACATACAAAAAAATGAGAAATCAGGAAGGGGGCAAACACTTTTTCACACCACTGTAGATAGATAGATAGATAGATAGATAGATAGATAGATAGATAGATAGATAGATAGATAGATAGAAGAGTTGTTTGTGTAGTTGAGTGTCATTTTTTTGAATGTAAAGTGTGTTTTAGTGAGTGAGTGAGTGTGTGTGTGTGTGTGTGTGTGTGTGTGTGTGTGTGTGTGTGTGTGTGTGTGTGTGCGTGCGTGCGTGCGTGTGTGTGTGTGTGTGTGTGTAAGTGTAGTAAAGGAGGGACATGGAGGAGCAACTTCATTTTTGGACCCATGATTTAAAACATTAGGCTTTTGGCAATGAAAGACGTGCACAAGAAACACGTCAAAACTGCTGAATGTGCTGCAATCATGAGGATGGAGAGGACAATGCTGTCAACATAACAGGTAACCATTTATTATTCCATATTATTATTGTGTTTTCCAAACGTCTCTAGCCACATGTATTCAAATGTTATCAATTCCATCAGTCAGCAGCAGAGGAAGAACCTGGGCCTTCAGCAGAAGACAACTTTTGGGATCTTTTGGATAGCAGAGTTGGTTTGTATTATGTTATTACTTTAAGCATCATTTTCTTATTTTAAAAGATTGCTCATCACATTTGTTTTTCTTTTTCTTTAAGTGAAACACAGCACCCTCATAGTGCAACAACAGATACCACAGTGGAAGTTCAACGACATTTGTCAGAGCCCTACGTCTCCATGGGAGAAGACCCAGTCTGTTACTGGGCAACATGCAAAACCATATACCCAAACCTTTACAAGATGGCAAAAAACTATCTCCACACGCCAGCAACATCAGTGCCATGTGAGAGGGTGTTCACCAAAGCTGGAGAGGTAGTAAGTCACAAGAGGAGCAGACTGAAACCACACAGTTGAAATGCTTCTTTTTCAATAAAAATCTTTAAACACTCCACATTTAACAACACTCTTCAGTTGCAGAAGCACCAGTAAGTTCCCTGATGTTCCACAACATAGATTTTTCCCATCTCCCTCTGCATACTATATATATACTTATTTATTTATTTATTTATTTATCTATCAGAGGTTTTGTTCACTGAAAATGGTTCTTCGACAGAATTTTTCCAGCAATGACTAAAAATTCTGAAAGTTGTCTGTCATTTAAGAGATTACATGGATGCTCATCTAATTAAAGTCAATTAAAATGATAGATAACAGACTGACAGAATTTTTACAAGTCTGAGAAAATGATAGATAACAAAAAAGTGTAGGCTTTTTCAGGTCTTCCACTCAGATGCAGTTCTGACAGTCAGCAGATGGAAGTCTTTATTAAATGTTTCATAACACTGACCATGTTTACATGTACACAAATAAACCGATTATGATTGGATTTCTGGAATTATCTGATTATTCAAGTGGCCATGTAAACAGAATAATGCGATAAAGGGCATGTAACTGCTGTCATTAACTCAAATGGTTTACCCTCCAATAATCAGTTTATTCTAGAGAAAATAAAACACTGGATTTAGTGTATGCCAATGTCAGAGAGGCATATAGTGCCACAGCTCTACCCCTCATTGACAAGTCAGATCACAGCATGGTCTTGTTAACACCCAAGTACATTCCCCTTGTGCAAAGGCAGCCTGCTTATACATGGACTGTGAGGAGGTGGACACAGAAGGCTGCTGATGCACTGCAGGACTGCTTTGATACGACAGACTGGGGTGTACTCTGTGAACCACATGGGGTGGACATAGACAATATGACCGACTGCATCACAGAATACATTAGATTCTGTGAAGACACGGCCATGCCAGCTCAGGCTGTACACTGCTTCTCCAACAACAAATTATGGGTCACGAGTGACCTGAAAGCACTTCTGAACAAAAAGAAGAGAGCTTTTAGGGCTGGAGACAAGGAGAAACTGAGGGGAGTGCAGCATGAGCTAAGAGAGATGCTGAGGAGGTGCAAGGACAATTATAGGAGGAAGTTGGAAGATAAACTCAGGCAAAACAACGCTAAAGATGTGTGGATGGGAGAGTCATACAGTAGGTATGACTGTGAGAGTGAATGGTTGTCTGTCTCTCTGTGTTGGCCCTGTGATGGACTGGCGATCTGTCCAGGGTGTACCCTGCCTCTCGCCCAAAGATGCTGGGATAGGCTCCAGCCCCCCCCCCCCGTGACCCAAAAAGGATTAAGCGGAAGAAGATGGATGGATATCTATCTATCTATCTATCTATCTATCTATCTATCTATCTATCTATCTATCTATCTATCTATCTATCTATTCAGTGCATGTAAACACGAGAAAACTGATTATTGCCAGCATCAGTTTATTCTCAGTAATCAGTTTATTGTGACCATGTAACCGGGGTCACTGTGTTGATCATGAAGTAATTGTTTCAAAGTTGTTCATTGTTTCATAAGTCCTCAGTTTCACCATCACTACTGCTGCTCCCGCTACTCGCTCCTTCACTCTTGCTCTATGCTCTATCATTTGCAGAGAGCGGCACAAGGGTTCGATTAGAGCTCCCTTTGCTGGCAGACTCTATAACTGCATTTAAGAATGTGGTTCCAAACATGATATAAATAATAGATTTTGGGAAATGGGCTGGAGGATTGCAGAGGATGAGGAGGTGGGCCACATGCGGCCTGTGGGCCGCCAGTTGCCCATTCCTAATCTAGAAAATTACTTGTTTCTTTCTATAAAGTTTTTTAAGGACTCAATATCTTTCCTATTACAAAAATACGGGCCCCTAAACACAGTCTTGCATTGGACCCTGACTACCTATTGTGTCCCCCTCAATCTTTATTCTGGAGAAAATGTTCTGTTTTTTGTGTCTCCCCACCCCCCAATAGTGACATGAAATATCCGCCCAAGCTCAGCTCATTTCTTATCCCTCCTCCTTCCCTGTCTCTCCAGGTTATATTGGTGCTGGCATGCTGTCAGCAGTTGTAGCAGGTGGAGGATTTACGCCGCCACCTCCTGCTAGCATCCTGGCCGCCATTCTATCCTTGCACAGTGCAGCTAAAGTAATGTAATTACGCTCACTGCCAGAAGGGGGGGATACTGCAGATTAAAGCATTTGTATGCAGTCTAAGCAGGCCTGCACCTTTTCTAACCAAATAAACTTTGACATCAATGCCCACCAAAAGGTGAAACCAAAAACCAAAATTGTATATCAAAGAAAAATTCTTCACAGCACACAGTTCTCTCCTTCAGGGGCCTCTGGGGTCCTTCTCATTGTGAAGAACTACACAGGTGAAAACAGCCTGCTTCAACTTCAGATTGGCTGCAGAGCAGGCTCGTAACCAGGGCGTCTCTGTCGACATGGTGATAGTAGTCAATGACTGTGCCTTTGACCAGCCCAGTAAGGCCCGTGTTTTGTCCACAAACTTGGCAATGATGACGGACGAGGATGCTGTAGTTGAACTGAACTTTATTACAGAACTGTTGTAATAAAAAGCATGTGTGAACACTTAGTTATAACTGTCACTCGTAGCTCTCGCCTGACTCTCACTTTCTGAACTCCCCAGTGAGATGGCGGACCGCCCAATATATTGGAGGTAACGTCAGCCACAGGTCACATCCCACTCTGAATGTGTCCCTTAACCATATCCCCCCCCCCCCCCATCATGGTCTGCACTCCTTATGCAGCACAAACTGGATTAAATGGACCCAATCGCTGGAGCTGTGGTTTGCAGTGGTTTATTTTTAACTAAAAATAAACCAGACATGATAAAACATAACTTACATGACATGACTAAACTTGACATGACGAAACTTAGAAGCACAGACCAATGACACCATAGTACAGTATGCAGTAGCTCGCCACACTGAGGCCAAGTGCGGCATGTCTTGTAAAGACTTGAAAATCAAAATCACCCGTGAACAATCAGTAATGAGGATATCATAAACAGCCATGAATAATTAACAGAGAAAAGCTCATAACGTAAAACCAGAAGTAAAAAAATCATACTGTCAGAACAAAAACCCAAACTCAAAGCATGACAGGCATAATCATGATAACATAACTACGAAAATACAAATCATCAAAATCAAACATAACCGTGACAAGAACCCAGGCAAAACCAAAAACGATAATACACAAAGTCCAAGCATGAACTAAAAGTGAGGCCGGGGCCTGATTCCAGACAGGCATGAATAAACACAAACATGACCATGAAAACATAATAAACAGGACCATAAAGACTAAACTAAGATAACAAGACAAAACTTAGACAATAAACATAAAACAGATAAACTCAAGAAACATAATTACAGACAAAAACCATGATCAAATTTAATAACTAAACTGAGGCAGGGAAAATACAAAATAATCAAAATAAACTTAAAGCATGAGCATGGTTCCCACCCTATGCTCAGCATCCTGACAGAGCCCTGCCTTTAAGGGGTGGATTCCAGACACCCCAAGTAACATCACAAAACCAAAAAAACAAAACAAAACAAATCACCCCCACACACATATACACACCAAAATCAACAACAGAGAAATCACCCTTCCAGGGAGGGCGGCGGGGAAACAAGGCCAGGTGGGTCAAAAAAAAAAATCTTTCACCCTACAGAGAAAAACAAAACTGGTCGGGTGGCCTACCAGAGTCCCTGAGCCACCCAACCAGGGAGCATAACATGTTGGGTGGTCTCCCAGCATTCCAGAACCACCAAATGAAAGAACATGAGATGTTGGGTAGCCTCCCAGAGTCCCTGAGCCACCAAACCATAAGGCATGACGCGTCGGGTGGCCTCCCAGCATCTCTGAGCCACCGGACTGTGGAGCATGATATGTTAGGTGGCCTCCCAGCATCCCTGAGCCACTCCACCGTGAAGCATGCTGTGTCAGGCAGCCTCCCTGTGTCCCAGGGCCACCAGACCAAAGAACAGAATGGGTCAGGTGGCCTTCTCCCACCCATGACCCTCTAGGCCGAAATATAGGATCGTTCAGGTGGTCTACCACTGTCTTTGAGCCACCAGACCACAGGGCCAGGTGGAACAATGGCTGGAGACCCCCTGACCTCAGTGATGATGGCAGGTGGAGACCCCCCGGCCTCGGGCAAAGGCTGATGACCCTCGGTGGCCTCAGGCGAAAGCTGATGACCATCGGTGGAACCAGACAAGGACTCAGACAGAGAAGATGAAACAAATACCAGGTCACAATCACCGGCAGCAGTGGAGCCCGGCGAGGAAAGCTCAGGAGCAGATAGCAGCTGCAACTGGCTCTCTCCGCCAAGAGCTAAGCAAGATTTCTCTAATACTGCCATTGTGAAAACAAAAAAGAGAACTTGCCTTAACTCGAGCTCCACTGCCATCCAGGACTCTGGTGACTCTGCTGCAGCGGCCCAGGCAGGAGGCATGATGGCAGGTGAAGCTGGCAGGTGAACCCCAGACGTTTCGGCTGGTGCTGGTGGAATCCCAGACGTGGTGGCTGGTGCTGGCGGAACCCCAGACATGGCGGCTGGTGCTGGTGGAACCCCAGACATGATGACCATCATCCCCTCCAACGTCGTGCTGAAGCGTGAGTGCGGAGCTGGAACCGGAGCCTCTGGAACAGCAGGCTCCTCCATTTCCAGTCAGTTCCCTCCCAGGATAGGCAGACACTCAGAAAAAACAAAGGGGGAAACAGGAGATGCGGATGAGGATGAATGGATGGATGCAGCAGCAAGTGATGAGAGCTCAGCTAAAGTGGGTGGCTGTTGCTGAGCCCTCCCTCCAGGAATAAGGCAAGATATTTCATCTGTTAATGTTAAAGAATGAAAAAGTACTTGCCTTAATTCCTGTGCTGCTGTGGCTGCTGCTGTGGCCGCTGCCCAGACAAATCCTTCTTGGGGGTCGCAGAGACCATCTGGCGAGGAGGTGTGGATGCAGGAGCTGGAACGGAGCACCGAGAGGAACGGCATTTCCCAGAGCCTTCCTTCCAGCCGGGCCCGCCCAGAGCCAAGCGTGATCCTGAAAAACACTCTTGCTTGGCGGCGGACATCCTCCACGGAGCCCGTAGTGGTGTGGGCCACTGCTTGGGAGGATGAAATGGGGCTGGAGCTGGTGATTGGCGAAGAGCTGGATCTGCCAAGCCAGGGAACACTTCCTCATTGGCACAGACTTTGGCTTAATCGGTGGACTCCTCACCATCTCGCGGTACATACACTGGAGGTTGGAAACAGAAATTAGCAGCCCAACCAGTTCAGCATAGCTCCGCAGGCTGGGGTTTGCCTCTGTTACCTCAACTGTGGGTTCCAGGAAACTCGGGGCTGCCTCCGCGAATGAGAGATGTGGGCATCCGCGATAAGACCCTCGATGGTTTGAGCGGCCCACACCTCATCCGTGTCAAGTCCAAAAGCCCAAAAATCCAAACCAGCCGAGTCCCTTTTGCTGGTGTTATTCTGCCCAGTTCTATCTCTGGTAGAATCGGTGACTCACAGTGCAGGCTGGGCTTTTGGGTGCAAACACAGTCCGCTGGGTCCAAACTGCTGGCGATCTTCTGTCATGGTTTGCGCTCCTCCTGGAGCACAAACTGGAATAAATGGACCCAATTGCTGGAGCTGTGGTTTGCAGTGGTTTATTTTTAACTAAAAATAAACCAGACGTGACGAAACATAACTTATATGACATGACTAAACTTGATGTGACGAGACTTATAAGCACAGACCAATGACACCAAAGCACAGTACACAGTAGATCGCTGCACTTGAGGCCAAGTGTGGCGTGTCTTATAAAGACCTGAAAATCAAAATCACCCGTGAACAATCAGTAATCAGGAAATCATAAACAGCAGTGAATAATTAACAGAGAAAAGCTCATAACGTAAAACCGGAAGTAAATAAAAGACACTGTCAGAACAAAAGTCTAAACTCAAAGCATGACAGGAATATTCATGATAACATAACTACAAAAATACAAATCATCAAAATCAAACATAACCATGACAAGAACCCAGGCAAAACCAAAAACTGTCACGCCTCGCCGCCCATCTGCGGCGCCAGCTGCACGCACACCTGCACCTCGTCAGTGGCGAGGGATTTAAGCCGCCTCGCCCTGGGCTTCGGCCTGAAGCCGTCAGTCTTCACTCGCTTCCCTTGCTGTAAGGAACCTCAACCGCTCAGCAAACATCCAAGTAAGAATCTCTTACCTCCTTCTTCTCCTAGTCTGCTCCCCTGTGCACAGGTGGATTTCCCGGCGGCGGACCACTCCTCTCCGCCACCGTTCCCTCGCTGCTGCACCGGGCGCTCCAGGTCGCTGTCTTCCGGGCTTCACCCTTGCTGTGCCAGCCACCTGCCATTTCCAAGTAAGCCAGTCATCATTACCTTATCTCCTGTGTTGGTGTGGTGCCCGTTACCCTTCTCCCTTTGCTTCTCCCATAGGGTTGTCCGGCTGTACGGCCTCCTGCCTCCGTGCCCGACGCAGACGTCACCACCAACACATTTACATCTCGCAGACACACATTCATACACACTTGTTGTTAATAAAGCTATTAGATCTACCCTGAGCCTGCGTGTGTGTCTCCTGAGCCATGCATTATGTCAAAACCACGATAATAAACAAAGTCCAAGCATGAACTAAAAGCGAGGCCGAGGTCTGATTCCAGACAGGCATGAATAAACACAAACATGACCATGAAAACATAATAAACAGGACCATAAAGACTAAACTAAGATAACAAGACAAAACTTAGACAATAAACATAAAACGGATAAACTCAAGAAACATAATTACAGACAAAAACCATAATCAAATTTAATAACTAAACTGAGGCAGGCGGGATGAGAATCAGCACCTCCAAGTCCGAGTCCATGGTCCTCAGCCGGAAAACGGTGGATTGTCCTCTCCGGGTTGGGGACAGGCTCCTGCCCCAAGTGGAGGAGTTTAAGTATCTTGGGGTCTTGTTCACGAGTGAGGGGAAAATGGAGCGAGAGATCGACAGACGGATTGGAGCAGCATCTGCAGTGATGCGGACGTTGTACCGGTCTGTTGTGGTGAAGAGGGAGCTTAGTTCTAAGGCAAAGCTGTCGATTTACCAGTCAATCTACGTTCCTACTCTCACCTATGGTCACGAGCTTTGGGTAATGACCGAAAGAACGAGATCGCGGATACAAGTGGCTGAAATGAGCTTTCTCCGTAGGATTGCTGGACTCACCCTCAGAGATAGGGTGAGGAGCTCAGTCATCCGGGAGAGGCTCAGAGTAGAACCGCTGCTCCTCCACATTGAAAGGAGTCAGTTGAGGTGGTATGGGCATCTGATTAGGATGCCTCCTGGACGCCTCCCACTTGAGGTGTTTCAGGTACGTCCCACTGGGAGGAGACCCCGGGGCAGACCCAGGACTCAGTGGAGAGACTATGTCTCCCAGCTGGTCTGGGAACGCCTTGGTATCCCCTCTGAAGAGCTGGAGCAGGTGGCTGGGGAGAGGGAAGTCTGGGCTTCTCTGCTTGAACTGCTGCCTCTGTGACCCGGACCGCCAGAAAAGCGGTAGAAGATGGATGGATGGATGGATGGAAACTGAGGCAGGGAAAACACAAAATAATCAAAATAAACATAAAGCGTGAGCATGGTTCCCCCCATGCTCAGCATCCTGACACCCCCTGGCAAAAATGCAAAATACAATATAGAAAATGACAAATCAGCCCTCCCCAATTTAGCATATTCAAGTTCCCCATTATCAGCATGTACTCCCGATTAAACACACATTCTTAGGCATCAATACATCAAAACATTTAACATTATCGTTAAGGCCAACACACAACTACTTTTATTATTTTCAAAGAACACTCTTTTTTTAAGCACAGAACCAACACTAAGAACTAGGGTCTGCGTAGACCACCGTTGGACCCAACGTGGCTGGGTGGGTTATTCTGCCACCATCTCAGCCACGCTCCTGCCTGAATAGTCTTTCACGGGAAAAGCAGTTCTGCTGGAGGGGCCTTGTAGTGGGCCCATGGTGGACACATCCCTGGAGCTGTCGGACCCCTGGCCAATCTTTATGATGCTGGGGCCCGGGACCAACACTGCAACAGATGACTCCCGTGAAGCCTCGCTGTCTGGATCAGCCACCTGGACATGCCGTAGTTGATTTGTGTGCCGAACCGAGCCATCTGTCAGTCGAAAGCACGCTGATCCCAGTTTCGCCACAATCCTCAGCGGCGCCCATTGTCTTGTCGGCTGTGGCCCAGTCAGCCGCCGTCCCGGTCTCCCGTCAGTGCGAACCTGAACCCAGTCCATAACTTGGAGCGGTGCCTTGCTCGGTTTCATGCGTCGTTGTGCTCCCGGTGGCTCTGCATGCTCATCCGGTTTGGGACCTCCATCATGCTGTGGTGGTTCCATTGTCACCATGTTTGTTGCAGACCCTTCACCCGTTGTCTCTATCGTCATTCCCGTAGACTGAAGCATGTTGTGGGTACGGAAGGTGTCCATTGTCTCTTCGGTGTCGCTCGTAGAAGCGGAGTCTTTACCCGTCAGCTCGGCCGTAACCTCCATAGCTTGTTGAGCCTGGGTACGGAAGCAGTCCGGTTCCTCCTCTCTTCTGTCTGATGTGCTCTGCTGTGCCGTGTCGTGAGCAGTGTCCATGCCCGGCTGTTGCTGCTGTGCTTTGGGGCTTTCTACGTGCTCGGGCTCCTTCTCCTGCGGCTCCGGTTCTGGCTGAGTGAGGAACGGAGGTGAGTCTGGCCGCTGCCCACCTCCAGGGCAGCTCTCCTCCTGAGAGCACGGGGTGGATGGTTTGGTGTCGGTGCCGCTCTGAATTACCTCATCCAACACCACATCGTCGTCGTCGAGGTCCGTTGTGCCCCAGTTGCCGCACCTGGACCATTCGAACCCAGAGCTGTCTCTGATAGTGAAGCCCAGTCTGTAGAAGAGGTCACATCCCATAATGTTGTCACCGTGTGCCATTACTTGGAACATGAAGTCGTGCACAATCTTTGACTTGAAGTAGACCGTTAGCTCAACTGTTCCTACATTACTGAGTCTGTGACCGCAGTAACTGTACAGCTCCATTGGGTTCTTCCTAATTTTGTGGTTAGGGAAAAATTTCTTCACCGTAGCCCAGTTTAACATCAACCTAACCACCACCGTGTCAAGCATTAGCGGTACAGCCACACTGTCTAGTTCAACCATGCTGTATGAATTAGCATTGATGTCAGGGCTCACCGCGTGAATGGTGGTTGTTGGTGGGCGGCTTTGTTTGTTTGGCGGGCTCCATGGTGCCAAGTGTCCACACTTGTTACAACGTTGTCCTCTTGCTGGGCAAAAACGTGCTCTGCCCTGGTGCATTGGGGACCCACAGCAACCACAGACAGGGCCTCTCGGAGTGGTCCTTCGGTTGACGGCGTTCGTCTCGTACTCTTCTGCCATTTCCTCATATTCCTTCATGCCCACCGCGTTAGCTAACATCATCTGTCCGGGTAGCTTCTCTATTTGGTGTCCACTTAGCTCCATTGCTAACCTCTCCACTGCCTCAAGCTGGAACGCTAGCTCTATCGTTCCAGCTAGCATCGTGTTGTTTGATGCCATTAGCATCTTAGCTCTTAGCCTCGGGTTACATGTGTGCTCAGCTAACTGGTCCCGCACCATCTCATCTTCCAACAGTCCAAAACAGCACATGCTAGCCAGATGTCTCAGGTCGGCGACAAATTGTTGTACGGACTCACCAACTCCGTCACCTCTGGCGGAATCAAATTCGTCGTGCTATCACGTTGTGTGGTGCAGCAAAGTAGCTAGCAAGTAGTTTGACAGCATCTACATATGACTCCATCAGACCCAGCATGTGGAAAATTCTCTGACCTCCTATGCTGAGGTTGTGCATAAGAAGTGCTTGTTTCCTTACTTTGTCGAGTTTTCCCAGGTCCAACGCTGCAACGTAGGTTTCAAACACATCCAGCCATCATGGCTGCGGGATGGCTGGTTCACCTGGGGACTCGAGGAAGGGCCGTAGTTGGCTCAAGCACGCTTTCATGGTTCGAAATTCTCGTTGCCAAATGTTATGTCCACAAACCTGGCAATGATGATGGACGAGGATGCTGTAGTTAAACTGAACTTTATTACAGAACTGTTGTAATACAAGCACATGTGAACACTCTCCGAACTCCCCAGTGAGATGGCGGACCGCCCAGTATATATTGGAGGTGACATCAGCCACAGGCTGCGCCCCACTCCAAATGTGTCCCTTAACTAAACACCACAGCCGGCAGACAAGGACTGTGTGGCACCGTCTTTATACACAAGATACGCTAAATAACATTTAAAATTCATCTGTTATCACTTTAATACTATGAGAGAGTTGCAGAGGAAGAGATTCAAGATTCAAAGATTTTTATTGTCAATACGCTATATGTACAGGACATACAGGAAAATCGAAATGCTGTTTCTCTCTCTGTCTTAGTAGTTGTACGTAATATAAGAAAAAAGGAATAAAGATGAAAACAACAGTAGTAATAATACCCGTAATGAAAATAAAGTTGAAAACAACAACAGCAATCCTATGTACAATAATAATACCCGTAGTGCAAGTTCAGTGTGGTAGAGGAGGTGCAAACAGTGTCAGTCTGGAATGTGCATGGTCAGTAGTGCAATATCAAATAGCAGCAGATGTGACATTAGTGCAAATGGTTGTAGTAAAGTGCAAAGACATACAGCAGCAGATGTAATATTGTTGGTGTACCGAGTCTTTCTGTGCAAACATCTGAGGTATTTTGTATAAATGAGTGTGGTACAGTCCAGGGGTGGGGGTAGAGGGTGGGGGGGGGGGGTTGGACGGAGTTCAGAGTACAGAGTACAGATAGGACTGCACATGATCAATATTGCAATGACAGACAGCAGGAGATATGACATTTCTGCAAATGGTTGCAGTAAAGTGCAGAGACATACAGCAGCAAATGTATTGTTGTTCAGGTTCAGATTCAGGTTACTTTATTTGTACCCATAGGTAGATTTGTTTTGCAGTCAGGTGACATCCATATTTACAAACCACAATTACATTCAACATGAACACAAACACAGGCACACATGAAGCTGACTATAAACATGATAAAAGTACTCAAGACTCCACCAATCAGGACATAGGACAAAGAGATAAGAGAAAAAACGAGGAGATAAGAGAGTAAAAAGTTAAAGACTAGTCAAAGAGGTTAAAAACTCAAAAGTCTAAAACCCAATAAAAGATTTAGAACCCAAATAAAAAACCTACAAAAATAAGTAAATATAAAATAAAGTTAATAAATAGGTAACTAAATTATGTGCAATATATTGTTACATCTTGTTCAACTTTTTAACAGCAGCAGGAACAAAGCTGTTTTTGTAGCGCTGGGTTTTACTTTTTGGAACAACAAACCTCCGTCTGGAGGGAAGAAGCTGAAAGTTGCAGTGCAAAGGGTGGGAGTCATCATTTAAAATGGAGGTAGCAATCCTCTGTACCTTTCTGGTGTACAGGGATGTCAGGCTCAGCTGTGACTCACCAAGCAAACGACTGGACCATCTAACTACCTGATCCAAGGATTTCCTCTGTTTCAGTTTTATCTGACCAAACCATGACACTAAAGAAAAGGATAAAACAGATTCAATAAAAGCCCGATAAAACATTGTCATTATGGTTCGGTCAATTTGGAAGCGTGCAAGTTTCCTTAAACAATGCAAATATTGCTGACCCTTTTTGCACACCCTTTCACAGTTCTCTTCAAAGTTTAAATTACTATCAATAATCGTCCCAAGATATTTGTAGGACTGTACACATTCAGTGGTCTGGCCTTTTAGTACAGTGACTTCGTGCCTGGGAGTTTTCCTCCTAAAGTCAATCATATCTTTAGTTTTTGTTGTATTCAGCTGCAGGTAGGAATCCTGACACCAGTGAACAAAATCATCAACTACTGGGCCGTGGCCACTCTCACCATCCTGGAGGAGACTGACAACAACTGAATCATCAGCATACTTTATGATGTGTCTGTTGTCATGTCTGCTCCGACACATGTTTGTGTACAGGTTGAAGAGTAGTGGTGACAACACACACCCCTGCGGAGAGCCAGTAGAAGAACACTTTTGGTCAGACAATGTACCATTGACCCTTACTCTCTGTGTCCTGTTGGGTAAAAAATCCAGAATCCAACCCACCAGATTATTACTCAAATCAAATTGTTGCAGGAGCCTTTCAACTAAAATATGAGGTTGGATTGTATTAAAGGCAGAAGAAAAGTCCACAAATAAAAGCCTGGCGTGTGTCCCATTAAAATCCAGATGTTCAAAAAGCATGTTAAACAGAGTGACAGTGGCATTCTCCACTCCTCTGTGAGGCCTATAGGCAAACTGCAAAGGATCCAATGCATGCTCAGTTTCCCTTTGCTTCTCCCATAGGGTTGTCCGGCTGTACGGCCTCCTGCCTCCGTGCCAGACGCAGACGCCACCACCAACACATTTACATCTCGCAGACACACATTCATACACACTTGTTGTTAATAAAGCTATTAGATCTACCCTGAGCCTGCGTGTGTGTCTCCTGAGCCGTGCATTATGTCAGTACGGCTTCAGCAGAGCGGCTCGGCAGACGGCGGGCTCACACGCCGACTTTCCACCCTCGAGGCTCGGGTGGACCTAATAGCCCACCAGCAACAGGTGATTTTAAATCAATTGTCTATCATCACTAACCGATTGGACCGCTTGGACCCCCAACAGCCGTTCCCCCCGGCTCGTCAGGGCGGCGCGGCTCCTGCTGCTCCAGCGGCCGTCCAGCCTGCTCCGGCAGCACCGGTTCGGCTCACACCCATTCCGACCCCCACCCGTTTTAGCGGTGTTGAATATTTAGTAGTTCATAATGGTTCATACACATAAGTTATTAGTTATTACATATTGAAATACATATAAAACAAATAGATATTATGAACATTTTAAAGTTAATCAGAAAGGCTATTCATAACGATAATTTAATTAAAATCCCAAAGGTGTTTTCCTTTAATGCAGTCGCTAGACATTGTCCACTAGACGGTGCTGGTGCTGTACCTTTGGCCATGAAATGTTATTGTTCAAGCTGCAGACCGAAGAAGAAGAAGTCAATGCTAAGCAATGCAGTGCTATCAGAGAGACGGATGCATGTTAGTCAGCGGGAACAACAAATGTGTTGTAAACTGAGATGCAGCATTCTCCAGTAAAGCCAAATGAAGGTAAAGTTGGGTGTTTGGACATTCTTTCTTTATAACAACTGATGTTACAGCTAAATCCACAACATATTTTTTGGTGCCGAAAACCCGGGAAGCGGAAGCTGGGAAGCGGGAAAAGTGAAGAGAGAACTTTGTTGGGATTAAGCCGATAGCTGTAACAACACGGAGACGAAAGGAAAAAATGTCGGAGCGACTTCAAAGGCTAAAACAGAAATGGACCGTGCTGCGGACGTCCGTTACAAAGCTGCTGCAAATTATACAAGATGAAACAAGTAAGACTGATATAAACAGTGACCGTTTGCGGGAGCTGTTAGCCATGTTGTTACAGAAAGAGAAAGGCCTGCAAGACATTGAACCCGATATAGAGAGCTGGAGATCCCTTTGGACGAGTTAGATGCGGACATGGTGCGGACACTTATCAGGACAACACAAATTTATGGAGGACGCGGGCAGAGAGAGCGATTGAACGGGCTGCCTTACAGCAACAAGAACAGGCAAGAGACGCCACCGTATCAGCGAATCCACATCGGCTGAGTGACGTGAGTACACGGTCAACTACAAGCAGACCCTCGGTAAGGCTACCCAAGCTCTCAATAAACAAATACAACGGAGAAGTGTGCATGTGGCAGGAGTTTTGGGACCAATTCGAAAATGCAATTCACCAAAACCCAGATTTGAGCAAAACTGAAAAGTTCACTTACTTGAAGTCATATCTCATTGGGCCAGCTGCACGCGCCGTCGCAGGGCTGAAGGTAACTGACATGAACTATGATGCTGCAGTAGACATGCTTAAGCAAAGATTTGGAAGGAAAGATCTCATTGTAAGTGCACACATGTCTAAGTTACTAAATCTAAGTCCAGTTAAAAGGTCCTCAGACATTGTTGCCTTGAGACAACTTTTTGATGACGTTGAAGTACAAATCAGAAGCCTAGAAGCTTTAGGAGTCGTGTCAGACAGTTATGGAGGTTTACTGTGCCCCATACTGTTCAAAATGATTCCTGATGATCTTGCCCTTGAGTACACCCGCAAAACAGATATAGGGCAAAAGTGGGATGTTGATGGCCTTGTGAAGTTTTTGCAACAAGAAGTTGAAAGCAGGGAGCGTGCTGCACATTTGACACAAATAAGAGAGAATCATAAAGATACACATGCAAATCAGAAACAGCACTGCAAACCAGATTCAAGCAGAGAAAAGTGGAAAGGACCTAATGTGCCCTCAGCTGCAGCCCTCCACACAGGCAGTTCGAATACACCCTTTGTGCACAGTTGCATATCCTGTAACAGTACCAGCCACAAGTCAGAACAGTGCACTGAAGACACAGTCACAAGCAGGAAAGAAAAGTTAAAGAAAATGGGAAGGTGCTTCATATGCCTAAAGCCCAGACATCTTGCTCGAGACTGTAGATCCAAAAATGTGACATGCACTGATTGTGGAAGGAGACATCATGCTGTTGTGTGTGACAGAAGTGAGCAACCAATAGAAAGGACAGATGCTGCTGAAAACACGAGTGATACAGTGGTCTCCTCAGTCTTTCCATATGCAGCCAAACCAACACCAGAAAAATGTGAAACAGTACTGTTGCAAACTGTGAGAGCAAGGATTGAAGGACCTGGAGGAAAGAAGATTGTGCGTTGCTTAATTGATGGAGGAAGCCAACGGAGTTTTGTCCATGAGAAACAAGTGAAAGATTTAAAACTGCCAATACTAAAACAAGAGACATTAAACCTTCACACGTTTGGCTCAAAAAACCCAGTGACCACAAAATGCAATGTCATAAAACTAGTCCTGGAGAATGTGAGAAACAAAGATCAGAAAATCGAGATTGAAGCTGTTCAAACCCCACAGCTTTGTACTGCAGTCATGAAAGTCCCCAGTGAACACATCCAACGGCAGCTGGAGAAAAAAGGGCTACCAGTAGCAGATGTGTCAGTGGGAGACAAAGATGGTTTGGAGATGGTTTGGAGCTATCAGTACTGATCGGAGCAGATTACTACTGGAGAGTAGTCACAGGTAAAACTGAGAGACTGTCAGATGCTTTGGTTGCCGTAGAAACCAGATTCGGCTGGGCAGTGCAAGGACCAGTTGTCATGTCCAGTATGAATGAAGCAACATGCATGCACATTGGACTCAGTGAAGACTCAGTGGAGATCTCAAACCAGCTAAGAGCATTTTGGGAGATCGAGTCACTGGGCATCACTACTAAAGGTGAGGAAACACCTGATGACAAGAAAGCCAAGGAGAGCTTTGACAGGTCAGTCAGATTCATTAATGAGAGATATGAAGTGGCGTTGCCATGGCGCCAAGACACACCCGAACTCTCAGACAACAAGAAGGTTGCACAAAAGAGGTTTGAAACCCTGAAAGGAAAGCTGAAATCTGACGTGACACTGTTTAAAAGATACAACAATGTAATAGAGGATTACACAGAACAAGGAATATGTGAAGATGTGCCAGAGAGCAGTCATTCAGCAGAGACAGAGAATGTAACCTACTACTTACCTCATCATGCTGTAATCAGAGAGGACAAAGTAACTACCAAGTTAAGGGTAGTGTTTGATGCTTCGTCACATGAAGAAGGTTGTTCCTCTTTAAATGACTGTTTATTACCTGGCCCAAACCTGAATGCTGACCTCATGAGCATTTTGATTAGATCCAGACAAAATCCTGTAGCTTTCACAGCGGACATTACTAAAGCTTTCCTTCAGATATCTATAACTGAAAGTGACAGAGATGCTGTGAGATTTTTGTGGCTTACAGGACCCCCAGATGTTGAAGGCACCAACACGCGTATAATGAGAATGGCACGTGTTGTGTTTGGAGTAACTTCAAGTCCATTTTTACTTGCAGCCACTATCAGACATCATCTGGAGAAATATGAAGCTAACTAACCAGACACAGTAAAACTAATGAGAGACGGACTTCCGGTTATGGCTGCCACGTAGGACGGACGTGTCTCGCTCTGCTCTGCTCCTGGAGAAAAAAAATCGGCAAATAACTCTCTCATTTGGGACAGAACGTATCCCAGCATTTGGGCGAGGATATGTCGGCGAAGCCTAAGGCTGGAAAACCAGGAAAAGGAAAAAGCGAGCCGCCGAAACAGTCCAAATTAACGGACTTTCAGGTCTGTGACGCAGCAAACAAAACTCCATATATGGCGGAGGAGGATGGCAACGGTGCGATATCTGCGGGGAATGGCGCAGATGCGCTGATGGCTGCCATGAGTTCAATGAGAGCGGACTTTTCCTCTAGATTTGATGGGATTATGACAGCGTTGGAAGGAATAAGAAAGGAATTGGGTGACTGTGTAGAACGAACGGCGCAGATGGAGCTCCGTCTCGCTAGTGCTGAAGATGACGTCACCCGTCTTCAATTAAAGGTGCGCACTTTGGAAAAAAAAAATAAATCTCTGGAAGATAATATTTTGGATTTGGAATCTCGGTCGAGACAGAATAATTTGAGGCCGGTGGGTCTTCCAGAGGAATCAGAAGGTCGGGACGTATGTTCCTTTCTGGAAAAGTGGATTCCGGAGGTGCTGGGCAGCGAGGAGTTGCAATCAGCAGTGGTTCTGGAAAAAGCACATCGTATTGGCCCACGGAGAGATAAGGGACCGCCGAGGACCTTAATTATGAAGTTTCTTAGCAACAGAGACAGGATGAAGATCTTCAACGCTGCACGTGCTAAAGGAGAGATTAAACACCAGGACCAGCAGGTGCGGTTCTACCCAGATTTGGCCACAGGAATCCAGCAATTGAGGAAGCAGTTTGATCCCGTACGTAAGGAGCTGCGCAACCTTGGGATTCGTCATGGTGTAATCTATCCTGCGAGACTGCTGACCACGTATGAGGGCAGAACCCACATCTTCAAGACCCCAGAGGAGGCGCAGGAGTTCATCAAGAAGATCAAAGAAGAAGAAGAGACTGGTGGGAGCTAAGCATGAACAAAATATAAGGTAGAATAATTAAGCATTTGCACAGGCATCTGACTGACTTGAAGTAAATAGTAACTTTACAAAATATAGATTGTATTATATATTAAAAAAACAAAACAAAAACAAAACAAACAAACAAAAAAAAAACTATGATGTACAAAGTTGTTAAAAATTTTGGAGTTAAGTTGGAAAACTACAGAGGAGAGTTAATGTTACGTCATTAAAAGCAGTAGAGTTAGGGTGATTGGGAGGATGAAGAAGGAGTGGCTTAGGCTGTTCCCCGTGGGTGTGGAACGGTCGATGGCTATATCGGGAGACAGAATTTTTCTTTTGATTTTGGGGGGTTTGCCACAAGTGTGGGAAGGGGAAATTTGTTTGTGTGTAGTTTGTAGGATGAATGTTCAACCACTCATGTTTTTGCTTCTCTGTATGAGCATGTTTACACTGCAAGGTAATCCCAAACTCTCTATTGATCATGGACCAAAGTGTTAATCTTAATTTAACTTCATGGAATTGCAGAGGTCTACAAAATTTAAAAAAACTTAAACAAGTTATGAATAAAATAAAGGACATGGGTTCAAGAATTGTGTTTTTACAAGAAACTCATCTGATAGAGGAGGATGTTAAAAGAATTAGGAGTAGATGGCAGGGAAGTGTATTCACCTCTTCATTTTCATCCCGAGCCAGGGGAGTTATGACTCTCATACATAAATCAGTTCCTTTTCAAGTGAAAAATGTAATTGGAGACAAATTTGGAAGATATGTAATCATTCAAGGTTCTTTGCTATTAGAAAATATAAATCTTGTGAACTTATACGGTCCCAATATAGATGATCAGAAGTTCTTTGCTAATTTATTTCTCATCTTATCATCACTTACAGGGCAACATATAATAGCAGGGGATTTTAATTGTACATTGAATCCAGGTGTGGATAGATCAACAGGACTGGATTGTACGCACATTGGATGTAGGATGACTATTAATCATTTTATGAAAGAATTGAGATTGTTAGATATATGGAGAGAAATGAAACCACAAGTTAAAGCCTATTCTTGTTATTCCAGTACCTACAAGACATTCTCACGTATTGATTATTTTTTGATTTCCACAGAATTAAGGTCCAAGATTCAAAACTGCTTTTATGATAACATCGTGATCTCTGATCATGCACCCTGTTGTCTAATATATGTAGATAAAAAATTGACAAAGGAATCAGGTAGATGGCAATTTCAGCATAAATGGCTTCAGGACGAGGAATTTGTCAAGTATATAGAAAAACAGATAGACGAGTTCTTTGACATCAATACTACACAAACATCAGCATGTGTAAAGTGGGAGGCTTTTAAAGCTTTTATTAGGGGACATATTATTAGTTATACAGGATCAAAATCTAAGAAGACTCGAGAGGAGAGAGCTAAATTGGAACATAAAATAAAAAATCTTCAGGAAAAAGTGTATGCAGGAAGTGACCCAAGGTTGGAGAATGAATTACTGATTTTGAGAGCTGAATACGACAAAAAATCAGCGAATAGAGCTGCCTCGAGTCTTCTAAGATTGAAACAATCTTTTTATGAACAAGGTGAAAAATCAGGAAAATTATTAGCATGGCAGATTAAACAATTGGAAATTAAAACACCAATTACCAGTATTATAAGTAACGGACAGGTAGTTATAGATCCTTTAGAAATTAATAGAGCCTTTAGAGATTACTATGAAAAATTATATGATACCAAAAATGAACCTGATTTAACAAAACTAAATGGGTTTTTGAACGAACTATCTATACCGTGTATTCCAAATGAAAACAGGGAGATATTGGAGTCTAAAATTAGTCAAGAAGAAGTTGGGCTAGCCATTGATAATATGAAATCAGGAAAAAGTGCAGGACCAGATGGTCTTCCAGTTGACCTTTATAAAAAATTTAAGAATAAATTAATAAAACCTTTTTTGGAAATGGTTTTAGAAGCATTTCAAAATAATAATTTACCATCATACATAAATAATGCCTTAATTATACTGCTGCCAAAACCAGGTAAGCCCTCTAATAAATGTGAAAATATGAGACCAATAAGCCTATTAAACGCCGACCTTAAGATAATCTGTAAAATTTTAGCAAGACGAATACAAGAAATTTTACCAAATATTATTAATCGAGATCAGAATGGCTTTATAAAGGGTAGACAAGGCTTCCATAATGTAAGAAGACTATTTAATATTATTTATTTTAATAAAGAAGCACCGGATACAGCTCTCCTATCATTGGACGCCGAAAAGGCCTTTGATAGAGTTGAATGGCCCTTTCTTTTTGAAGTCCTACAAAGGTTTGGACTTGGAAATAATTTCATAAAATGGCTTCAAATAATATACAATAATGCTACAGCAGAAATCCTAACAAATAACAATATTTCAAAACCAATAAAAATCAATAGAGGATGTCGACAAGGCTGTCCACTTTCACCTTTACTGTTTACTATGGCAATTGAACCTTTAGCGATAGCGATACGTTTACATTCACAAATATATGGAATTAAAGTTGGACCAACAGAACATAAAATCTCCCTGTACGCCGATGATATAATTTTGTTTATGTCGAATCTAAAAAAATCAATTCCAACCTTGTTGAATTTAATAAAGAATTTTGGGGAAATATCAGGATATAAAATAAATAAAACTAAATCTTCAATATTAATGCTAAATGAGACCCAGAGAAATTACCCAGCCCCTGAGGTAAATCAATTCAATGTTGTAAATCAGTTTAAATATTTAGGAATCCAAATTATGCCTAAGCTAGAATCAGTCGCCAGTGTCAACTATGAAGCCTTAATGTCAGATATCAGTGAGTTAACTCAGAGATGGATGTCACTACCAATGTCGATGATCGGGAGAATCAATATACTTAAAAGTAATATTTTACCTAAAATACTTTATTTATTTCAATACATTCCCTTATCACCACCTTTAGATCTATTCTCAAGAATAAAAAAAAAGTTAGTGGAATTTATATGGAACAACAGGAGGGCTAGATTACGTTTGTCTTTATTATATTTACCATTTGATCGTGGAGGTCTGAAATGTCCAAATTTTATGTTGTATTATTGGTCGGCACAACTGAGGTCTATGACATATTATTTTTCATCAAATGATCTCCCTCACTGGACTGAAATGGAATCATACAATTTACCTTTACCTCTTCCCATATTCATATACTCAGATTCGGCAAAAAAATTACAAAAACAAGTTAAAAATCCATTTGTAAAGCATATGATCAAAATATGGTGTGAAGCTAAAAACTATTTAAAAGAACCACAGTTATTGTCACAATTTAGTCCAATATGGGGTAATCAATATTTTAAGCCAGGGAGAGCGGACGCTGTATTTAAAGTATGGAATTTAAAAGGGATACAAAAGATTCAGGATTTATATTTGCCATGTGCAGACAACATAATGTCTTTTGAAGAGCTGAGGATCAAATTTAATCTCAATAGAACACATTTTTTTAAATATCTTCAACTTAGAAACTTTATTCGATCAAATCAAAATAAAGCTCTCACTCGACCTATTTATTCATCCTTGGAAAAAATGATGATGAAAGATAGTAAAAGAAAGGGTATTATTTCAGAGTTTTATAACTCATTGACACTATCTTCAAGTGAAAATTCACTGAAAAGATTAAACTACTGGAAAGAAGATCTGCAAATTGAAATTTCAGAGGAACAATGGGAATTGGCTTGTACAGAAGCTCAAACCAAATCAATAAATGCACGCCTTAAATTGATACATTTCAAATGGTTAATGCGGATGTATGTTACACCGGAGGAGTTAAATAGATATAACAAAAATATACCAGATACATGCACAAAATGCATGGAAAGTAAAGGAACCCTATTTCATTGTTTATGGGAATGTAGATTAATAAGAATGTTTTGGGAAGAGGTGAGGGTAACAATTGAAAAAATAATCTCAAAACAAATCATATTGAATCCTAAACTGTTTTTGTTGGGTCTGTACCCAGAAAAGCATAATTTTAATAAAAGTGAAAGAACATTCATAGACCTCAGTTTGCTTAATGCCAAAAAATGTATTGCACTATTATGGAAAAAGACTCATAGACCAGATGTGACTCAGTGGTTAAGACAGATGTTAACAAACCTTCCATTAGAAAGAATAACATATATACTAAAATCAAAGGAAATTGTGTTTGAGAATATATGGAGACCTTTTATTGATTATGTAAAAAATTTAAACATAACTCTTGAAGAAGAAGGTGAATGATGTGTGTGGACCTTGTAAATTCCAAACTGGTGAACATAATATGTATACTTATGTATTGGATTGTCTAGACTAAACAGAGGAGCATTGTTGAAGACTTGATTTTGTTGGTGGTTGTTGGTGTTTTTAGTGCATTTTTTTTTTTGTAGTACTTTAGTGTTAGTGTTTGATTGTTTGTATCATGTTTGTTAAAAAAAAAAAAAAAAGGTTCAATAAAGATATTGTGGAAAAAAAAAAACTAATGAGAGACTCACTTTATGTGGATGATCTGATCGCTAGCTCAAGTAACTCAGACGAGGCATACAGACTTACTACAGGAGCAAGAGAAATACTGGCTGCTGCCAACATGAGCCTCTGTAAGTGGACAACAAACTCCCTTGAACTGAAAACCAAGTGGTCAAACAGCAAGCTTGATTTCACACAAGAAACAGAAACACATGGAAGTGTGTTGAAGGTACTTGGTTTGGTGTGGAGACCGGACACAGATGACTTTGCCTTTGACCTCAAACATTTGATGAACATTCTAAAAGGAAAAGAAAACACAAAGAGGAGTGTTTTGAGATCATCCGCCAGAATCTTTAATCCTATAGGGTTCCTAACGCCATTTACCATTCGAGTTAAATGTCTGTTTCAGGAAATGTGGCGACGGGGCCTGAGCTGGGACGACGAGCTGCCTCCAGACCTTTCACAGGCATGGCAGCAGTGGTGCATGGAGCTTCCTCAGATCCACCAAATAGTCATTCCGCGGTGGTATGGAACAGAAAAACTGTCAGATAAATCACTTCTCCATGTCTTCACAGATGCAAGCGAAAAGGCGTATGGCGCAGTTGCGTATCTACAAGGACAAACAACAGAAGGAGAGACTGTTACAGCGCTCGTTGCATCCAAGTCAAGAGTGGCACCAATCAAAACAATCACACTGCCACGCTTGGAACTGATGGGAGCTGTGATTGGATCAAGGTTGGCAAATAACCTTTTGAAGGCACTGAATATGCAGAGCACTCAACTCAGAATGTGGTCAGACTCCATGATAGTGATTCACTGGATTCGCAGTTCATCAACGAAATGGAAACAGTTTGTTGCCAACAGAGTGATGGAGATACAAACTTTGACACCACCAGAACTATGGACACATTGTAATGGAAAGGTGAACCCAGCTGATCTCACCACAAGAGGTCAGTCCGCATCAAGGTTGAAAGAGGAAAATCTCTGGTGGTCAGGCCCATCATTTTTGAAAGAAAAGGAGCTTCAAACTACACCGCCAGAAACAGCACAAGAAATACTATCAGAAGAAGAGGTTAAAGCTGAGCTAAAGGAAAGGCAAGTCAAGTCGCAGTACATCTCAGTAACAGTGAAAGAGTGCAATCTGAACCATTGCTACAGCTGGACAAATACAGCAAACTACAGACTGTACTAAGAGTAACTGCATGGATTCAAAGATTTCTCCACAACTGTCATTCAAAGCAAAGACAAAGGGGAGAACTAACAGCAGAGGAAATGGCAAAAGCTGAAAAGGTATGGATACGTGAAGCGCAACTTAACAGTTTTGAAAGAGAAATAACAGAGTTGAAAACTGGAGAAAATGTGCACAAAGACTCAAAAATCAGAGACTTTAAACCCTTTCTGGACGAGCAAGGCTTAATCTGTGTAGGAGGAAGGCTGCATCAGTCAAACATGAGTTTCAATGAGCAGCACCCATGGTTGTTACCCTCAAATCACAGATTTGCACAACTTCTGATAAAATACAGTCATGAAAATGTCATGCATTCAGGCGTGAGAGACACTCTAGTTCATCTACGAGAGAAGTATTGGATTCCACGCGCGAGACAGTTAGTCAAAAAATGCACTTCAGACTGTACTATCTGTAAAAGATTCAAAGTAAAAGCAGCACAGCAAACAGCTGCACCTCTACCCAAAGACAGAGTTACTGAAGCACCGCCGTTTGAAGTCACAGGTGTTGACTTTGCAGGCCCACTGTTTGTAAAGTCCAAGAATTCTGCAGAGAAGGCGTACCTAGCACTTTTCACCTGTGCAGTTACACGTGCAGTGCACCTTGAACTAATATCGAGTCTATCAACAGAAAGTTTCCTTTTGGCACTCAGGAGATTTATTTCACGGAGAGGACTTTGTAGAGTAATCTACTCAGACAATGCAAAAACGTTCAAGAGAGCAGATCAAGATCTAAAGGAACTGTGGAAGGCTATAAAGGAGCCAGAGCTGCTGGAATATTTTTCTGAAAAGGGAATCAAGTGGAAATTTATTGCAGAAAGAGTGGCTTGGTGGGGTGGTTTTTGGGAAAGGTTAGTGCGCTCTGTAAAGGGATGCCTCAAAAGAGTAATGGGCAGAGCATCTCTGAGCTTTGAAGAGTTAACTTCTCTGTTGACAGAAATAGAAGCCACTATTAACTCAAGACCACTCACATTTGTGTACAACGATTTACAAGAACCAGAACCTCTGACGCCAGCTCATTTCCTCATAGGGAAAAGACTTACCTCTTTACCACCAAAGCCATTTTCCACAACAGGTCAGATAGCAAATGCAAATAAAGAAAAGCTGACCCGAAGATGGAAATATCGCCATAGACTTGTCAATGAATTTTGGAACAGATGGAGGAGGGAGTATTTGCTGGACCTCAGATTGGCTCACACTCGTCATACCCCAAATCCAACACAACTCAAACCAGGAGATTTGGTCCTTATTGGAGATGACAAGATACCACGTCAAACATGGAAAACAGGACTAATTATAGAGGTGTTCCCAGGAAGAGATGGACTAGTCAGATCCTGCGCTGTGCGCACTCCAACTGGGATGACGTTAAGAAGACCAGTTCAGCTACTATATCCTTTTGAAGTTAACATTTGAACTGTCTTCTTGGGGGTGGGGGGGTGTTGAATATTTAGTAGTTCATAATGGTTCATACACATAAGTTATTAGTTATTACATATTGAAATACATATAAAACAAATAGATATTATGAACATTTTAAAGTTAATCAGAAAGGCTATTCATAATGATAATTTAATTAAAATCCCAAAGGTGTTTTCCTTTAATGCAGTCGCTAGACATTGTCCACTAGACGGCGCTGGTGCTGTACCTTTGGCCATGAAATGCTATTGTTCAAGCTGCAGACCGAAGAAGAAGAAGTCAATGCTAAGCAATGCAGTGCTATCAGAGAGACGGATGCATGTTAGTCAGCGGGAACAACAAATGTGTTGTAAACTGAGATGCAGCATTCTCCAGTAAAGCCAAATGAAGGTAAAGTTGGGTGTTTGGATATTCTTTCTTTATAACAACTGATGTTACAGCTAAATCCACAACAAGCGGTAAGCTCGGCAGGGTACGGGGGTTTATAATGCAATGTGAGTCCGTGTTCCACCGTGTGTCCGGAGATTTTCCCTCAGACCATAGCCGAATTGGCTACATACGGAATCTCCTGGAGGGGCAAGCGCTTACTTGGGCTTACGCCGTGATGGCGAAGCCCAGTTACGCCACCCTCACCTATGGCCAATTCGTGAGACTGTTCCTGGAGGTCTTTGATCATTCTCGTACAGAGAGCGTTCAGGTCGATCGGCTTCTCAGCCTCCAGCAGGGAAGCCGGTCGGCAGCTGATTACGCGATCGACTTCCGGGTAGCGGCGGAGGAGGTTGGCTGGGGAGAACGTTCTCTCTGCGGCATCTTCCTCCGCAGTCTCAGTGATGGTCTGAGGGATGAACTGGCTGGACGGGACATCCCGGAGACTTTAGCGGAGCTAACGTCCCTAGCCATCAGCTTGGATAACAGGTTGCGCGAGCGCACCTCGGAGCGGAAGTCGTCTTCTTCTCGCCCTCGTGGTGCCTCGTCGCGCCTGTCCCAAGCTCGCCCCCTGGCGTTGCCGCCACCATCGCGCTCCAAGGAGTCGGAGCCGATGGTGACGGGCTGGACAAAGCTCCCTCCTGCGGAGAAACAACGCCACCGTGAGTTGGGTCTCTGCATGTATTGCGGAGACAGCCAACACACGGTGGAGCTTTGCCCACAGAAGCCAAACGGGGAGGTCCGCGAGTCACTGTAGGGGGCCTCGCGGACGTCAATCGGTTAAATCCCCTCTCCCAATTGAAGCTGCCCGTCCGGTTTTGTCACAACCCCACTGGGCACCTCACCCACGCACTGGTGGATTCGGGCGCGGAGGGCAGTTTTATTTCACAAAGCCTGGCAACCCGATTGGGCATCCGTTGCCAAGCCCTCAAATCTCCTCTCGCCCTGGTCAACCTCTCCCATGTCTCCCTGGGGAGAGTTACACACCAAACCGTCCCTGTCCCTGTGATCATCTCTGGGAACCACCGGGAGGAAATCACTTTCTACGTCCTCCCCAACTCTGTGTCGCCCGTCATCCTGGGATACTCCTGGCTTCGCCTCCATAACCCCGTCCTGGATTGGAAGTCCGCCAGGGTATCGGCATGGAGTTCCTTCTGCATGAGCACCTGCCTGCAATCCGCTGCCTGCTCTCCGTCCTCTCCTCCAACTCCTAAGGACGCCACGCCCCCGGATCTGTCCCTGGTGCCATCAGAATTTCACGACCTGGGTATGGTATTCAGCAAGTCCAAGGCGATGTCTCTTCCTCCACACAGGCCCTACGACTGTGCGATAAACATCCGCCAGGGGGCACCCTTACCCTCTGGGCGACTCTACAGCCTGTCGGCGCCGGAGAAGGAGGCTATGAATTCCTCCCTCAAGGAATCGCTGAGTGCTGGAATTATCCGTCCCTCGTCATCACCATTAGGCGCAGGATTCTTCTTCGTGGGCAAGAAGGACGGTTCCCTCCGCCCTTGTATCGACTACCGCGCCCTGAATGACATCACGGAGAAGGATCGCTACACCCTGCCACTAATGGACACCGCCTTCCACTCCCTCCAGGGGGCGACTTGGTTCACCAAGCTGGATTTACGCAGCGCATACCACCTCGTCCGGCTCCGGGAGGGAGATGAGTGGAAGACAGCCTTCCGTACCCCGAACGGCCATTTCGAGTACCTGGTGATGCCGTTCGGGTTGACCAATGCTCCAGCCGTCTTTCAGCGCCTTATAAATGACGTCCTCCGGGATTTCATCGGCCTGTTTGTGTTCGTCTACCTGGATGACATCCTCATCTTCTCCAAATCCAGGGACGAGCACCGGGTCCATGTGAGGCGGGTCCTTCAAAGGCTGCTGGAGAGCCGGTTATATGTGAAGGCAGAAAAGTGTGAATTCTACGCTAAAACCACGTCCTTCCTCGGGTTCGTCATCTCCCACGACCAGGTGCTTCCGGACCCAGTGAAGGTGAAAGCGGTGGTGGAATGGCCCACACCTACATCAAGGAAACAGGTGCAACAATTTATTGGGTTTGCAAACTTCTACCGCCGCTTCGTCCCGAATTTTGGCACCGTCGTCGGCCCTCTGACCCGCCTCACATCCCCTAAGGTCCCGTTCCGGTGGACTGAAGAGGCCGCAGCTGCTTTCCAGGCGCTGAAGGCCTCCTCCCAGGTCCTCAGCCAAGTCGACCCCTTGCTGCAATGCATCGTGGAGGTGGATGCTTCGGACACGGGGGTGGGGGCGGTTCTATCTCAGCGGTCGCCTGATGACGGAGTCAAACGGCCCTGCGCTTTCTTCTCCCGGCGCTTGTCCCCGGCGGAATGGAACTATGACGTGGGGGACAGAGAGCTCCTCGCCATCAAGCTCGCGCTGCAGGAGTGGCGTCACTGGCTAGAGGGGGCGGACCTGCCGTTCGTGGTCCTGACTGACCACAAGAACTTGGAATACTTAAGATCTGCCAAGCGTCTGAACGCCCGCCAGGCGCGTTGGTCCTTGTTCTTTGCCAGGTTCCATTTTAACATCACCTTCAGGCCTGGCTCCAAGAACGGCCTGCCCGACGCCCTCTCTAGGCAATTTGCCCCTGAGGCGTCTGAGGACACGGTCCACACCATCCTGCCCAGGTCGTGCATCGTGGGAGCCGTCACTTGGGACATAGAAAGTAAGATCCGGAAGGCGCAGGAATCGGAACCTGACCCTGGCGGCGGACCGGAGGGGAGGCTTTTTGTGCCATGCACGGTCCGGAGGGAGGTCATCCACTGGCTGCACACATCTAAGCTCACCTGCCACCCTGGTTCCTCCCGGATGATCGACCTTCTTCAATGGTCCTTCTGGTGGCCGAGCCTGCGGAAGGACGCTGCCCGCTACGCCCGGGCCTGCCCTGTATGTGCCACCAGTAAATCAGGTAATGCCCCTCCAGCGGGTTTGCTCCAGCCTCTGCCCGTCCCTGGCAGGCCCTGGTCGCATATCGCCCTGGATTTCGTCACCGGACTCCCAGTCTCTAACACCTTCGACACTGTCCTGACCATCGTAGACCGTTTCTCCAAGGTGGCGCACTTCATCCCGCTACGAGGTCTTCCATCTGCCCTGGAGACGGCGGACCTCCTAATCCAACACGTGGTCAGGCTGCACGGGATTCCGGTGGACGTGGTCTCGGACCAGGGGCCCCAATTTTCCTCAGAGGTTTGGAGGTCCTTTTGCAACGCCCTGGGAGCCAAGGTAAGCCTCTCCTCCGGCCATCACCCCCAAACCCACGGGCAGTGTGAGCGGACCAACCAGGAGCTGGAGGCTGCGCTCCGCTGCGTCACTGCGTCCAAGCCTGCGTCCTGGAGTAACCATCTCGCCTGGGTTGAGTACGCCCACAACACCGCCCGCTTTTCTGCCACTGGGATGTCTCCCTTTAAGGCGTCCCTGGGCTACAACCCCCCTCTGTTCCCAGCGCAGGAGAGTGAGGTAACTGTCCCCTCAGTTCGGGCGCACCTCAGGCAGTGCCGTTCCATCTGGGCGTCGGCGCGCAATGCGCTTTTACGCACGGCAGAGCGCAACAAATCCACGGCGGACCGGCACAGAAGACCTGCCCCAGCGTACCAGGTGGGCCAGCGTGTCTATGTGTCAACCCAGGACGTCATTTTAAAGGGTGAGAGGAGGAAGCTGGCACAGCGTTTTATGGGCCCATACCCCATCACCAGGATTATCAACCCGGTGGTTGTGCGTGTAGCTATTCCCCCCTCCCTCCGCATCCATTCCACCTTCCACGTTTCCAAGGTGAAGCCGGCAGTCTCCGATCCCCTTTGCCCTCCTCCTGCTGCGCAGCCCGCGCCCCGGATGATTGATGTCCATCCGGCCTGGCCTGTCTCCTCTATCCTGGACTCCCGGCGCTGGGGTCGCGGGTTGCAGTACTTGGTGGACTGGGAGGGTTATGGGCCTGAACATCGGCAATGGGTACCCTCGTCATTTGTGTTGGACCCGTCCCTCATTACTGAGTTCCACCGAGCGCACCCGGAGAAACCATCGCCAGGAGGCGCTGCTAGAGGGGGGAGTACTGTCATGCCTCGCCGCCCATCTGCGGCGCCAGCTGCACGCACACCTGCACCTCGTCAGCGGCGAGGGATTTAAGCCGCCTCGCCCTGGGCTTCGGCCTGAAGCCGTCAGTCTTCACTCGCTTCCCTTGCTGTAAGGAACCTCAACCGCTCAGCAAACATCCAAGTAAGAATCTCTTACCTCCTTCTTCTCCTAGTCTGCTCCCCTGTGCACAGGTGGATTTCCCGGCAGCGGACCACTCCTCTCCGCCACCGTTCCCTCGCTGCTGCACCGGGCGCTCCAGGTCGCTTTCTTCCGGGCTTCACCCTTGCTGTGCCAGCCACCTGCCATTTCCAAGTAAGCCAGTCATCATTACCTTATCTCCTGTGTTGGTGTGGTGCCCGTTACCCTTCTCCCTTTGCTTCTCCCATAGGGTTGTCCGGCTGTACGGCCTCCTGCCTCCGTGCCCGACGCAGACGTCACCACCAACACATTTACATCTTGCAGACACACATTCATACACACTTGTTGTTAATAAAGCTATTAGATCTACCCTGAGCCTGCGTGTGTGTCTCCTGAGCCATGCATTATGTCAAAAACACGATAATAAACAAAGTCCAAGCATGAACTAAAAGCGAGGCTGAGGTCTGATTCCAGACAGGCATGAATAAACACAAACATGACCATGAAAACATAATAAACAGGACCATAAAGACTAAACTAAGATAACAAGACAAAACTTAGACAATAAACATAAAACGGATAAACTCAAGAAACAGACAAAAACCATAATCAAATTTAATAACTAAACTGAGGCAGGCGGGATGAGAATCAGCACCTCCAAGTCCGAGTCCATGGTCCTCAGCCGGAAAACGGTGGATTGTCCTCTCCGGGTTGGGGACAGGCTCCTGCCCCAAGTGGAGGAGTTTAAGTATCTTGGGGTCTTGTTCACGAGTGAGGGGAAAATGGAGCGAGAGATCGACAGACGGATTGGAGCAGCATCTGCAGTGATGCGGACGTTGTACCGGTCTGTTGTGGTGAAGAGGGAGCTTAGTTCTAAGGCAAAGCTGTCGATTTACCAGTCAATCTACGTTCCTACTCTCACCTATGGTCACGAGCTTTGGGTAATGACCGAAAGAACGAGATCGCGGATACAAGTGGCTGAAATGAGCTTTCTCCGTAGGATTGCTGGACTCACCCTCAGAGATAGGGTGAGGAGCTCAGTCATCCGGGAGAGGCTCAGAGTAGAACCGCTGCTCCTCCACATTGAAAGGAGTCAGTTGAGGTGGTATGGGTATCTGATTAGGATGCCTCCTGGACGCCTCCCACTTGAGGTGTTTCAGGTACGTCCCACTGGGAGGAGACCCCGGGGCAGACCCAGGACTCAGTGGAGAGACTATGTCTCCCAGCTGGTCTGGGAACGCCTTGGTATCCCCTCTGAAGAGCTGGAGCAGGTGGCTGGGGAGAGGGAAGTCTGGGCTTCTCTGCTTGAACTGCTGCCTCTGCGACCCGGACCTCCAGAAAAGCGGTAGAAGATGGATGGATGGATGGATGGATGGAAACTGAGGCAGGGAAAACACAAAATAATCAAAATAAACAAAGCGTGAGCATGGTTTCCCCCATGCTCAGCATCCTGACACCCCCTGACAAAAATGCAAAATACAATATAGAAAATGACAAATCAGCCCTCCCCAATTTAGCATATTCAAGTTCCCCATTATCAGCATATACTCCCAATTAAACACACATTCTTAGGCATCAATACATCAAAACATTTAACATTATCGTTAAGGCCAACACACAACTACTTTTATTATTTTCAAAGAACACTCTTTTTTTAAGCACAGAACCAACACTAAGAACTAGGGTCTGCGTAGACCACCGTTGGACCCAACGTGGCTGGGTGGGTTATTCTGCCACCATCTCAGCCACGCTCCTGCCTGAATAGTCTTTCACGGGAAAAGCAGTTCTGCCGGAGGGGCCTTGTAGTGGGCCCATGGTGGACACATCCCTGGAGCTGTCAGACCCCTGGCCAATCTTTATGATGCTGGGGCCCGGGACCAACACTGCAGCAGATGACTCCCGTGAAGCCTCGCTGTCTGGATCAGCCACCTGGACATGTCGTAGTTGATTTGTGTGCCGAACCGAGCCATCTGTCAGTCAAAAGCACGCTGATCCCAGTTTCGCCACAATCCTCAGCGGCGCCCATTGTCTTGTCGGCTGTGGCCCAGTTAGCCGCTGTCCCGGTCTCCCGCCAGTGTAAACCTGAACCCAGTCCATAACTTGGAGCGGTGCCTTGCTCGGTTTCATGCGTCGTTGTGCTCCCGGTGGCTCTGCATGCTCATCCGGTTTGGGACCTCCATCATGCTGTGGTGGTTCCATTGTCACCATGTTTGTTGCGGACCCTTCACCCGTTGTCTCTATCGTCATTCCCGTAGACTGAAGCATGTTGTAGGTACGGAAGGTGTCCATTGTCTCTTCGGTGTCGCTCGTAGAAGCGAAGAGAAGCGAAGAGTCTTTACCCGTCAGCTCGGCCGTAACCTCCATAGCTTGTTGAGCCTGGGTATGGAAGCAGTCCGGTTCCTCCTCTCTTCTGTCTGATGTGCTCTGCTGTGCCGTGTCGTGAGCAGTGTCCATGCCCGGCTGTTGCTGCTGTGCTTTGGGGCTTTCTACGTGCTCGGGCTCCTTCTCCTGCGGCTCCGGTTCTGGCTGAGTGAGGAACGGAGGTGAGTCTGGCCGCTGCCCACCTCCAGGGCAGCTCTCCTCCTGAGAGCACGGGGTGGATGGTTTGGTGTCGGTGCTGCTCTGAATTACCTCATCCAACACCACATCGTCGTCGTCGAGGTCCGTTGTGCCCCAGTTGCCGCACCTGGACCATTCGAACCCAGAGCTGTCTCTGATAGTGAAGCCCAGTCTGTAGAAGAGGTCACATCCCATAATGTTGTCACTGTGTGCCATTACTTGGAACATGAAGTCGTGCACAATCTTTGACTTGAAGTAGACCGTTAGCTCAACTGTTCCTACATTACTGAGTCTGTGACCGCAGTAACTGTACAGCTCCATTGGGTTCTTCCTAATTTTGTGGTTGGGGAAAAATTTCTTCACCGTAGCCCAGTTTAACATCAACCTAACCACCACCGTGTCAAGCATTAGCGGTACAGCCACACTGTCTAGTTCAACCATGCTGTATGAATTAGCATTGATGTCAGGGCTCACCGCGTGAATGGTGGTTGTTGGTGGGCGGCTTTGTTTGTTTGGCGGGCTCCATGGTGCCGGTGACCGGCACACTCTGGCAAAATGGTTTAAGTGTCCACACTTGTTACAACGTTGTCCTCTTGCTGGGCAAAAACGTGCTCTGCCCTGGTGCATTGGGGACCCACAGCAACCACAGACAGGGCCTCTCGGAGTGGTCCTTCGGTTGACGGCGTTCGTCTCGTACTCTTCTGCCATTTCCTCATATTCCTCCATGCCCACCGCGTTAGCTAACATCATCTGTCTGGGTAGCTTCTCTATTTGGTGTCCACTTAGCTCCATTGCTAACCTCTCCACTGCCTCAAGCTGGAACGCTAGCTCTATCGTTCCAGCTAGCATCGTGTTGTTTGATGCCATTAGCATCTTAGCTCTTAGCCTCGGGTTACATGTGTGCTCAGCTAACTGGTCCCGCACCATCTCATCTTCCAACAGTCCAAAACAGCACATGCTAGCCAGATGTCTCAGGTCGGCGACAAATTGTTGTACGGACTCACCAACTCCGTCACCTCTGGCGGAATCAAATTCGTCGTGCTATCACGTTGTGTGGTGCAGCAAAGTAGCTAGCAAGTAGTTTGACAGCATCTACATATGACTCCATCAGACCCAGCATGTGGAAAATTCTCTGACCTCCTATGCTGAGGTTGTGCATAAGAAGTGCTTGTTTCCTTACTTTGTCGAGTTTTCCCAGGTCCAACACTGCAGCGTAGGTTTCAAACACATCCAGCCATCATGGCTGCGGGATGGCTGGTTCACCTGGGGACTCGAGGAAGGGCCGTAGTTGGCTCAAGCACGCTTCCATGGTTCGAAATTCTCGTCGACAAATGTTATGTCCACAAACCTGGCAATGATGATGGATGAGGATGCTGTAGTTAAACTGAACTTTATTACAGAACTGTTGTAATACAAGCACATGTGAACACTCTCCGAACTCCCCAGTGAGATGGCGGACCGCCCAGTATATATTGGAGGTGACATCAGCCACAGGCTGCGCCCCACTCCAAATGTGTCCCTTAACTAAACACCACAGCCGGCAGACGAGGACTGTGTGGCACCGTCTTTATACACAAGGTACGCTAAATAACATTTAAAATTCATCTGTTATCACTTTAATACTATGAGAGAGTTGCAGAGGAAGAGATTCAAGATTCAAAGATTTTTATTGTCAATACGCTATATGTACAGGACATACAGGAAAATCGAAATGCTGTTTCTCTCTCTGTCTTAGTAGTTGTACGTAATATAAGAAAAAAGGAATAAAGATGAAAACAACAGTAGTAATAATACCCGTAATGAAAATAAAGTTGAAAACAACAACAGCAATCCTATGTACAATAATAATACCCGTAGTGCAAGTTCAGTGTGGTAGGGGAGGTGCAAACAGTGTCAGTCTGGAATGTGCATGGTCAGTAGTGCAATATCAAATAGCAGCAGATGTGACATTAGTGCAAATGGTTGTAGTAAAGTGCAAAGACATACAGCAGCAGATGTAATATTGTTGGTGTACCGAGTCTTTCTGTGCAAACATCTGAGGTATTTTGTATAAATGAGTGTGGTACAGTCCAGGGGTGGGGGAAGAGGGGGGGGGGGGGGGGGTTGGACGGAGTTCAGAGTACAGAGTACAGATAGGACTGCACATGATCAATATTGCAATGACAGACAGCAGGAGATATGACATTTCTGCAAATGGTTGCAGTAAAGTGCAGAGACATACAGCAGCAAATGTATTGTTGTTCAGGTTCAGATTCAGGTTACTTTATTTGTACCCATAGGTAGATTTGTTTTGCAGTCAGGTGACATCCATATTTACAAACTACAATTACATTCAACATGAACACAAACACAGGCACACATGAAGCTGACTATAAACATGATAAAAGTACTTAAGACTCCACCAATCAGGACATAGGACAAAGAGATAAGAGAAAAAACAAGGAGATAAGAGAGTAAAAAGTTAAAGACTAGTCAAAGAGGTTAAAAACTCAAAAGTCTAAAACCCAATAAAAGATTTAGAACCCAAATAAAAAACCTACAAAAATAAGTAAATATAAAATAAAGTTAATAAATAGGTAACTAAATTATGTGCAATATATTGTTACATCTTGTTCAACTTTTTAACAGCAGCAGGAACAAAGCTGTTTTTGTAGCGCTGGGTTTTACTTTTTGGAACAGCAAACCTCCGTCTGGAGGGAAGAAGCTGAAAGTTGCAGTGCAAAGGGTGGGAGTCATCATTTAAAATGGAGGTAGCAATCCTCTGTACCTTTCTGGTGTACAGGGATGTCAGGCTCAGCTGTGACTCACCAAGCAAACGACTGGATCATCTAACTACCTGATCCAAGGATTTCCTCTGTTTCAGTTTTATCTGACCAAACCATGACACTAAAGAAAAGGATAAAACAGATTCAATAAAAGCCCGATAAAACATTGTCATTATGGTTCGGTCAATTTGGAAGCGTGCAAGTTTTCTTAAACAATGCAAATATTGCTGACCCTTTTTGCACACCCTTTCACAGTTCTCTTCAAAGTTTAAATTACTATCAATAATCGTCCCAAGATATTTGTAGGACTGTACACATTCAGTTGTCTGGCCTTTTAGCACAGTGACTTCGTGCCTGGGAGTTTTCCTCCTAAAGTCAATCATATCTTTAGTTTTTGTTGTATTCAGCTGCAGGTAGGAATCCTGACACCAGTGAACAAAATCATCAACTACTGGGCCGTGGCCACTCTCACCATCCTGGAGGAGACTGACAACAACTGAATCATCAGCATACTTTATGATGTGTCTGTTGTCATGTCTGCTCCGACACATGTTTGTGTACAGGTTGAAGAGTAGTGGTGACAACACACACCCCTGCGGAGAGCCAGTAGAAGAACACTTTTGGTCAGACAATGTACCATTGACCCTTACTCTCTGTGTCCTGTTGGGTAAAAAATCCAGAATCCAACCCACCAGATTATTACTCAAATCAAATTGTTGCAGGAGCCTTTCAACTAAAATATGAGGTTGGATTGTATTAAAGGCAGAAGAAAAGTCCACAAATAAAAGCCTGGCGTGTGTCCCATTAAAATCCAGATGTTCAAAAAGCATGTTAAACAGAGTGACAGTGGCATTCTCCACTCCTCTGTGAGGCCTATAGGCAAACTGCAAAGGATCCAATGCATGCTCAGTCTGCTTTTGGACCTCAAATCTGACCAGTTTTTCAAAAATTTTCATTAAAATTGAAGTCAGAGCAACTGGTCTAAAATCATTTACCGTTTTAGGACAGCTGGATTTTGGAATGGGGACAACCACAGCACCTTTCCAGATCTTAGGCACATGTTGTGTCTGTAAGGACTTATTGAAAATGTAGTGAAATACAGGACTCAATTCATGTGCACAGGACTTTACCTATTGCCCACATATATTATCAGGGCCCTGACTTTTGTTCACTTTTACAGCACAGAACGCCCTTTTAACATCCTGCACCTCAATATTAAAGTGCTGATTGTCTTTGAGTTTGTTTCACATTTTGGGTTTCTGTACTAAAATCAAAGGAGTCAAAACAACCATAAAAACAATTAAGAGCATTAGCCAGCTCTGTGTCTGAATTAAAACCATATAAAAACACACAATTACTGTGCTCTGTGCTCTGAAGGCCTGCAATAGTTTTCATACTGGCCTAGGCTGAACCAAGCTTCTCTGTTGCCATCTTGCTTTCCAACTCTGAGTTATAATTCTGTTTTGCTCTTAAAATTTCGGCCTTCAGCTCTTTTGTTGCAACCTGTAGCTCAGAAACAACCCCCTGTTTAAAGGCAAGTGCTTTCCTCTGTAAGCAGGATTTAACTGATTTAGTAACCCATGGCTTGTTGTTGGGATATATTTTGACACTTTTACGTGGAATGATCATGTCTCTGCAGAAAGCTATGTATGAGCATGTTACGTCCACTAAAGAGTCCAAATCATCTCCGCAGGACAGTGTGAACACCTCCCAGTCCGTACAGTTAAAGCATTCCTGGAGGCAGTGCACTGAATCCTCTGTCCACACGTTTATGTCTCTGGTCTTCGCCTTGTCTCTTCTGAGAACAGTTTTATATGTGGGCAGCAAATGTACACAGTTGTGATCTGAGGATCCTAAAGGAGGAAGGGGAATAAATTTATAGGCCCTCTCTATGGATCCATAGCACAGGTCCAATGTCTTTTTTCGCCTGGTTGGGCAGGAGAGATACTGATAAAAGTTTTTAAGTGTCTTTTTTAGAGACACATGGTTAAAATCCCCAAGAATAAAATTTGGAGCCTCTGGAGAAATCGACTGCAGCCGCTGTACCACATCAAAGACGGAGCTGGAGGTGGAGGCAGCATCCGCCCTCGGGTGAATGTACACAGTCGTTATGAAAAGTTGGGGGAACTCGCGAGGCAGATAAAAGGGGCATAGTGACACGGACAGAAGCTCCACATCTGGTGTACAGATGCGGTCTCTGACCGTGACAGATGTACAGTACTATTTATTAATATATAAACATATGCCGCCCCCCTGACATTTCCCCGTTACCTCTTCCTGCCGATCCAAGCAAAGTGGGGCTCCAAAGCCGTCAATCCGCAGGTCCGCATCCCGGTCATGCGCCATAAGCCACGTCTCCGTGTAAGCCATGACACAGCAGTTCTTGAAATCCTTCTGATATCGTACATTTCCTTGAATTTCATCCACTTTATTTCTCAGGGATTGTACGTTCCCCATAATAATGGAAGGAAGAGGAATACGGTTAAGCTGACGCCTTCTCAGATTTAATTTTACGCCTCCACGCTTTCCGCGTTTCCTCTTCTTGTCTCTCTTTTCATCGCTGTGTCCATGAAAATCTCTTAAAGTAAAGTCCGGCAGTTGCGGCACAGACTCAAATACAGATGCTGCATTATCCATGTTTAAATGCAGTAACATTTCTCTGGAATACTGCGTTCTTCCTGGCGTGACCGCGATCGCGCTGACCTCCAAAACAAAGAGCTGGTAGGAAAGAAACGACAGTGCAAAAACAAGAAGGAAATCCATACTGATGGAACCAGGGAGCTCTTTGTTATATAGTCCACAAACATTCAAGGACAAAAACGGCACAGAGAATTACGTTAAAACACATTAAAGTGCATTAAAACAGAAACACAGACGTAGAACTTTTTTCACCCGCTGCCGGTCGCTGCTTGCGCATGCGGTGAGCAAGCATGCGCCTGTTGGTGTGCCAGTCTTTCTGTGCCAACAGCTGAGGTAGTTATTGTGCGTGTGAGTGTGTTACGATCCGGGGGAAGGGGGAGTGGACAGAGTTCAGGGTCCTGATGGCCTGATGAACAAAGCTGTTTAGCAGTCATGTGGAGCAGGCTTGGAGGCTACAGTACCTTCTCCCTGAGGGCAGGGGGCTGAAGAGGGAGTGGGGGGGTGGGACGTGTCACCTGCGATGTTGATGACTCTGCGGGTGAGGTGGGTGTGATAGATGTGTGTGACGGAGGGCAGAGGGGCACCGATGATCTTGCTGGCTGTGTTCACTGTGTGTTGTAGAGTTTTCTGGCAGGAGGTGGTGCAGCTTCCGTGTCACACCATGATGCAGCCAGTGAGGATGCTCTCAATGGTGTCCTATTGGTAGAATGAGCACATGGGGGGGAGACTCATGCTCTCCTCAGTTTGCAGAGGAAATAGACGTGAGTTTGAGCCTTCTTGGCCAGTGATGTGGTGTTGTTGGACCAAGAGAGGTCCTCAGAGATGTGCATCCCAAGGATCTTGGTGCTGCTCACCCTTTCCACAGCTGCTTCATCGAAGATCAGAGGGGGATGCTGTGTGTCCTCTCCTGATGTCGACCACAATCTCCTTGGTTTTTCCCATGTTCAGGAAAAGATTATTGTATTTACACCACTGGACCAGTTGGCTCACTTCTTTTCTGTAGTTGGCCTCTTCATTGTTGGTGATGAGGCCCACTGTCATATCGTCTGCAAACTTGATGATTTGGTTGATGCTGTAGGTTGGCACGCAGTCATGGGTCAGCAGGGTGAAAAGCAGCGGGCTGAGCACCCACCCTTGTGGGGCCCCTGTGCTCAGTGTGATGGTCTAGGAGGTGTTGCTGCCGACCCACACGTTCTGTGGCCTCCCTGTGAGAAAATTCAGCACCCAGTTACAGAGAGAGGTTTTGAGTCCCAAGTGTCTGAGTTTTTGTATTAGGTGCTGGATGATGATTGTGTTGAATGCTGAACTAAAGTCCAAGAACAACATTCGCACATAGTTTTTTGAGTCCAGGTGGATGAGGGCTGGATGGAGAGCAGCAGAGATGGCATCTTCTGTGGATCTGTTTGACCTGTATGTAAACTGAGATGGGTTGTGGGAGGGAGGGAGGATGGACTTGATGTTCTGCATGACCAGCCATTTGAAGCAATTCATTATGATGGAAGTCAGTGCTATAGGCCGGTAATCGTTGTAGCTGAATGGGACAGGCTTCTTTGAGGCTGGTATTATGGTAGCTTTTGAAGCATGTGGGGACAACAGCTTGACTGAGGGAGATGTTGAAGATGTCGGCGAGAATATTCTTGAGCCCCTCCGCACAGTCCTTCAGAACGTGACCTGGTATGTTTTCTGGTCCAGCTGCCTTACGTGGATTGATCCTGGAGATGGTCCTCTTCACGCTGGTTGGAGGAAGATACTGAGCCCCAGAAAAAAATCAATATCAATGTATAAGTGGATATTTATTATTTTATTTTATTTGAAACTACAGATTTATTTAATGCTGTATATACAGTATGCGTATGACAAAAAGTATGTTCACTAATACTTTCTAGCATAGTTTCTTGTGATTCCTCTAAATGAACAAATAAAAATCAAACCTCCCAATCTGACACATTTCTCATGATACAACTTCAGAGGCAGATTTTTTTTTAAATCAGCTCTCTTTTTTCTTCTGTACAAGTCTTCCCTTTAAACACCTGGTCATATTCTTCTGTCAATTGGCAGGTGCCCTGGTAGAAGAAGGCTGCTCATTGGGCCAGATTGTTTCCAAGGTAAGCGAGGTTTTAAAGGGGATTGATAAGTGGCTTTTGTCTTGCTTCTTCTCTTCATAGGTGGTGGGAAAACCTAAAAGGTTTGGATATCCTTTTCCCTTAATAAATGAAATCATCATTTAAAAACGACATTTTCTATTTACTTGGGTTGCCTTATCGCTCTAATATTAAAATTTGTAATAATTGAAACCTAAGGCTTCACACGTGCTGTGATTCACACAGGACTTCATATTCGCCAGTGAGCATGTCCAAGTGTCATTAATCACATAAACCTCTTGATTGTTTGTGGTGTGTTATTGCACCAGGCAACCCCCTGGTGGTCAAAATTGTTTTCAAGAAAATATTCAGTTTAGATGTCAGAGATTTCCAAGGCTATAACTTGAAAGTGGTAAGAGATAATGGCTTACTGTCAGTTAGAAAGATGTAGAATATGATCCAAAGTTTGAGATAGGAGTAAATTTATGCACAATAAAAGATTGTTCTACCTCTACATATATGCACCTGTAGCTTCACACTACTGTAATCACTGATGAAGTCATTTTCTCCCTATTCAGTTCTTATTTAGAACTGTTTACCTTCATTTTGTCTCTCTGTTAAATCCACTGTCTTTTCTATCACTTTTTATTAAGCTTCTCAGTTGTTTTCCTGTGAAAACTGTGTTATTGATGGGGTCAAGATTTTTTTCAAGAAAATATTCAGTTCAGATGTCAGATTTCCAAGGTAATAACTTGAAAGTGGTAAGAGATAATGGCTTACTGTCAATTAGAAAGATGTAGAATAGGATCCAAAGTTTGAGATAGGAGTAAATTTACGCAACCAATTTGCATAATGCCATGGCAGCCATATCGAATTAAATAACTTTCGGTCAATAGTGGACTTTGGATATATTTACACAAAGGATGGTTTTGTTTTTTGTTTTGGGTTTTTTGTTATCTTATCTTCAAAGTATATGAACCAGGAAATCAGTACAATGTAAACAAACAAAGAAATTTGTCAGACTTACCACTGGCCAGGCGGCTTGTTTCATCCATTTTCGTCATCCTGGTCATTATTGTGTCTTCTGAATCAGAATCAGAATCAGAATCAGGTTTATTGCCATTGTTCATGTAGTACACAAACTAGGAATTTGTCTCGGTACAATGCTGCAACATTAAACATGATAAGATAAGAGAAATAAACTATACATGTAATAAAGTGTAGGATAAGACTAAGTGATACTGGTCAACAGTTAAAATATATATTAGCCAGCAGCAGATACTGTGGAGAACTATATAGTGCAGTCGGTAATGCAGGAAGAAAACAGTGATGATTGACATGAGTCTGGTTGAGCTGCTGTACATGGTGCACGAGAGTCACTTAGTGTTCAGCAGTCTAATGGCAGAGGGGAAGAAGCTGTTCATGTGACGGGAGGTTTTAGTCTGGATGGACCGAAGTCTTCTACCAGAGGGGAGGGGGGCAAACAGTACATGACCAGGGTGTGAGGGATCGGCTATGATCCGGCCAGCACGCCTCCGGGTCCTGGAGATGTACAGATCCTGGAGAGATGGGAGCTTGCAGCCGATCACCTTCTCAGCAGTGCGCACGACGCGCTGCAGCCTTAGTCTGTCCCTGGCAGTGGCTCCTGCGTACCACACGGTTATGGAGGTGGTGAGGATGGACTCGATGATGGCTGTGTAGAACTGCACTAACATCTTGGTGGGTAGCTTGAGCTTCCTCAGCTGCCGCAGGAAGAACATCCTCTGCTGGGCTTTTTTGATGAGTGAGCTGATGGTCAGCTCCCATTTGAGGTCCCTGGTGATGGTAGTGCCTAGGAAGCGGAAGGAATCAGCAGTGGTGATGGGAGAGCCTGAGAGGGTGAGGGGGGGCAGAGGAGTAGTGACTTTCCTGAAGTCTACAATCATCTCCACTGTCTTCAGAGCGTTCAGCTGCAGGTTGTTATTGCTGCACCAGGACGCCAGCTGGGCCACCTCTCTCCTGTAGGCGGACTCGTCGCCGTTGGAGATGAGCCCGATGAGGGTGGTGTCGTCCGCAAACTTGATCAACTTGACAGACTGGTGGCTGGAGGTGCAGGAGTTGGTGTAAAGGGAGAAGAGTAGGGGGGAAAGTACACAGCCCTGGGGTGATCCGGTGCTGATGCTAGTATAGTCTGAGACAGTCTTTCCCAGCCGCACATGCTGCCTCCGGTCCGTCAGGAAGTCGATGATCCACCTGCAGAGGGAGTCAGTTCTGTCTGTCATTTTTGCTTTCTCTCCCATATCCAGAAACTCTTATGATTATTCCACCTCAGTTTCGCTTTTACTCTGCCGCAATTTATCTTATATGACGACACGAAACCGGCACGATTGTTCTGTCCAGTCACATGGAGCTGGGGTCAATGGCAGGTGAAAATTAACCAGCTTTGGCCACCCTCTGTTGTAACAAAATGTAGATATTTACCTTCATAAGCTAAATAATCTCTTTTTAGAATCATAGTTGGCAAATTTGGGAGCAAATGCCTCCTCCGTGTTGCGATGGAGCATGTCAACATTTGTTTACAAACTCTTCTTCTTCGGTGTCCCAGAAGTGAGGTTTTCGGGTTGTTCTTTGGGAGACATCAGTCCTCCAAGGCAAGAGCAGTAAGTTATATGTGTCTACCACCTTGTGAGGTGGAATACTTAGTACAACTGGGGATTTTTTATGGTTTACAGCCACATCACATGACAGGTGCAGAACTGCGACATAGACAGTAAGAGCGCTGTCTATGTCCATGAAACCCAGACACAAGAAGGGTTAAGTAAATAATCACATGTTAAGTAATGAGGACACACAATGTTTCCACCAATGAAGTTAAAGAAGCTAATATTTATTACAGAGCTAATATTTAATTGCAGCCACTAGTGTAGAATTTAAAATGCTGTTTTTGCCACTTAAAACCAATAAAAAGCAGCACAATAAAACCCTATAATACTCTTAAATCACACAGACTTCAATAATAGGAGACTAAAGCAAAAATTATTGTGAAGGTGTTGGCCCTGCGATGGACTGACGATCTGTCCAGGGTGTACCCTGCCTCTCGCCCAAAGATGCTGGGATAGGCTCCAGCCCCCCCGTGACCCGAAAAAAGGATTGAGCGGAAGAAGATGAATGAATGAATGAATGAATGAATGAAAATAACCTTCATAAATGATCCTTTCACTCTTTGATAATAACATTCATCTTTGAAAATTGATTTCAAATAGTGGAATAGAGCTTTTTTTTCCCCAAATCAGTCAAACGTGAAGGACCTTCTTCAGAGCACTCTCCAATACTGACAGGGATTGTCCACTGGAGGGAGTTTTTCTGCTTATTATCAAACCAACTACAGACTGTAACTTTCTAAATACAAAACAAACAGCTTCAAACTCCAGCTTTCAAGCTTCTTCATCAGGCAGTTTTAAACATTTCAACGCAATTTGTAACCTGAATTGCATACTAGTTGACAAACATATATTTCAGTTATTAAAATAATCTCTGAATAAAAATTTAGATCAAAACTCATAGGCTGCAAAGAACATCAATGATATATTTCTGATTTAAATATAGAGGTTTGACATTTGAGACAACAAACGAAGATGTAAGAGGAGTGAATTTGTTAAAAAAAAAATCACTGTGGGGCATTATCACAGACAAACTGTTCAGAAGATGTTTTCGGTAGAAAACACTGCAGCTGCAATAAAAATATCCAACCCCCAATGCAAATGATGCTTAATGACAAATTTTACAAACTTTCATTTGTTTGCAAAGATTAAATAAAAAAGGAACATTTAATAGTTCACCAGGTGAACTATTTAATAAGTTTGATTGCAACTGTACTAAGTAATTTATGGATACCACTGACGAATAAACTTTTGCTCTACTTTCTGATGATTATTGACCAAAATATGTAATGGTGCAAACACACAAATTCTTTTTTTTTTTTTTTTTTAAATCAGCACACTGAGCTTTAAGAGGTTAAGAGTTGAATCCTAAAGTGAACTGCCCAGTCATAGTATACTGTATAACCATTAGTATCATGTTTTAAGCAAAACTTTAAACTGTTAAAATGCACTAGAGTGCCTGATATAAAGAGAATCCCAGGGCTCCTGATAGAAAAGTTACCTTTTGCATACAAAAGACACTGGTTTAAATGGTGATACGAACATACATCTGTATTGGCAGTGAGCAGAGCTACTCAGGTATGAATGTTTATTATGATTCTTTAGATCAGGAGATTTTAAACATTTGATGACGGAAAGTCAGTTTTGGGAGTTCACATGCAACTGAGGGCCACACCAGGGATATGCACAGCTGTATTTGTAATTTGTTGGCAAGTGAATTCCCTATGTCATTTTTGACAAAGCTGTTAATATTAGTGGTAGGAAGGATAATCTGCTTTGATGCTCTCTTTGTAGAGGTGGGTAGAAATTGTACCTGAATTACCTGAGTAATTCTTTCGGCTGCTACAGCGGATCATCTGTCTCCATCTCACCCTATCCTTTGCATCTTCCTCTGTTACACCAACCCTCCCCATCTCCTCCTTCACTACATCCATGAATCTTCTCTTTGGTCTTCCTCTTTTCCTCCTGCCTTACAGCTCCATCTTCAACATCCTTTGTCCAATATAGCCACTATCCCTCCTCTCCACATGTCCAAACCATCTCAGCCTTGCCTCTCTTACTTTGTCTCCAAACTGCTCAACCTGAGCTATCCCTCTGATATACTCATTTCTAATTCTGTCCTTCCTAGTCACTCCCAATGAGAATCTTAGCATTTTCAACTCTGCCATCTCCAGCTCCTTCTCCTGTCTTTTCGTCAGTGCTACCGTCTCCAAACCATACATCGTAGCAGGTCTCACTATGTCTTGTAAATCTTCCCTTTCACTCTTGCTGCTATCATACTGTCGCAAATCACCCCTGACACTCGACCCTGCCTGCACTCTCTTCTTCACCTCTCTTGTGCATTTTTCATTGCTTTGGATGGTTGTCCCAGTTGGGGAGGGCACTGATAGCGGCTAATGGCAAACTGAATTGGAAGATGGGAAACATCTCGGAGTCGCTGGGTGCTCTCCAGGAAATGATTTTAAAGCCTGGAAATGTATATGCAAATTGTGATGCACAGTATCGCATGAGAGGTGAAAATTCTATGCTCTAAGTGAACTGTGCCTATCAGGCCTTGATTCGGCGTCCTTGGGAGAACTCATTCCTCCAGGAGAAAAGATAAGGCAGAAGGGAGTTTTGGCTTCTCTCTAACCCAAAAACTCTGATGTGCAGCAATCTGAACTCTCTATGGACAGCGTCATCATGTGACTAGCATGGGATTTTACTATCTGACATGCACTGAAGAGAGATGAACTCTTGTGGACATGTTATCTATGTTTAGGATACCATGGTCATAACATCTAGTCGTTGCTTAGGAGAAGAATTTTGTTGTGCACCAGTTACTGACACTTCACACTGCATCCACGAACATCACATGACTGACACACACACACTGTCTCTCTCATCTTGCTCTGTTAATGTGTGTAACTGTAACTTGTCTGCTAAGTGTGCAATTAGAGGGGTTTTTTTCTATGTGATCATAATCTTGCTCACTTGAGCTCTATTTTGATAACTATGCTTTTTTCTCTCTGCCCAATGTGTCACCCCCTCCCCCTCCCCCTCTTTACCCCCACTGTACAGGCGCCTGTCGGCTGCCGCGTCATTAGGGAGCGCTTAACATGAGTGCATCTTAATGTCAAGTAAAATTCCTCGTATATGTAAAAACATGCTTGGCAATAAAGTTCATTCTGATTCTGATTCTGACTCCATCTACCTTCACTACATCTACTCCTTGCATCTTCACCGTTACACCTGCCTCCCTCTCACTTGCACACACGGATTCTGTCTTGCTTCTAATGATTTTCATTCCTCTTCTCTTCTGAGCATACCTCCACCTCTCCAGGTTCTCTTCTACCTGCTCCCTACTCTCAATACAGATTACAGTGTCATCTGCAAATACCATGGTCCACAGAGAATCCTGCCTGACCTCGTCTGCCAGCCTGTCCATCACCATGGCAAACAAGAAAGGGCTCAGAGCCAATCCCCGATGTAATCCCAAGACCACCTTGAATCCATCTGTCACTCTTATAGCACACCTCACCACCATTTCTCACTGTCCTCATACATGTGCTGCACCACCCTCACATACTTCTGTCACTCCTGGATTCCTCATACAGTACCACACTTCCTCTCTTGGCACCCTGTCATATTCTTTCTCTAGATCCACAAAGATGCAGTGCAACTCCTTCTGACCTTCTCTATACTTCTCCATCAACACTCTTAAAGCAAATACTGCATTTGTTGTACTTTTTCTTGTATGAAACCATACTGCTGTTGACGGTGCCACAGCACTTCTTCTCCACTCCTAAGACATTAAGAAAGAATACTACAACAGAATATTAGAGGATAATAAAAATAACTTAAGAGGAATATGGCAAGTACTCAATGGGATTATTAGTAACCGATCAAAGAATGCTAATTATCCAGAATATTTTATTGAAAATGACAATTTGATAAATAATATGGAGGATGTGGTCAGTGGTTTCAATAAATTTTTTGTAAACGTTGGTCCTGAATTAGCAAAATCAATAGTGACACTAGAAACAAACAACAGTGGTTCTGTAAATGAAATAGAAGATAGAAATCCAAACACAATCTTTTTGGGTGCAGTTACTGAAAAGGAAATTATTGAGAATGTGAGTAAATTTAAGAACAAAAAATCAGCTGACTGGAATGAAATTGACATGACAATAGTGAAAAAAGTAATTGAGGGAATTGTTAAACCACTCACCCACATCTGTAACCTGTCATTTCAAACTGGTACATTTCCAAACAAAATGAAAATAGCAAAAGTAACACCACTATACAAAACAGGAGACAGTCATTATTTCACAAATTACAGGCTGGTCTCTTTACTCTCACAATTCTCCAAAATACTTGAAAAAATCTTCACTAAGAGACTGGATGATTTCATTGAAAAACACAACCTCCTTACAGACAGCCAGTATGGTTTTAGAGCTGATAAATCAACATCATTGGCACTGATCAAACTTATAGAAGAAATTTACTAGTTGCATAGATAAAAAAAAAAGTTTGCTGTAGGAGTATTTATAGATTTAAAGAAAGCTTTTGACACCATCGACCACAGACTTTTACTGAGGAAATTGGAAAGGTATGGGATAAGAGGGGTCAGACTGAGTTGGGTGGAAAGTTACTTAAATAACAGACAACAATTTGTACAAATTGGTGAGCACAAATCACCCTTCATGGACATCACTTGTGGTGTGCCCCAGGGGTCAGCTTTGGGACCCAACCTCTTTATCTTGTATATAAATGACATATGCCAAGTATCAAAAATTCTGAAATTTATTTTGTTTGCGGATGACACAAATATCCTTTGCACTGGTGAGAATTTGCAGCAGGGTTTAGAGGTGGTCACAACTGAAATGAAAAGGTTAACGCAGTGGTTCAACAAAAATAAATTATCTCTAAATCTGAAAAAAAAAAAAAACAACCCAAAGATTATGTTGTTTGGAAATTATAAAATAAATCATGAAATAATGGTAACAATAGATGAAACCAGAAAGAAAAAGTACAGGAAAATAAGTTTCTGGGGGTGACGCTAAACAATAAAATCTGCTGGAAACCTCACATCAGTCACATCCGGGCCAAGTTGGCAAAATGTATAGGGATACTGGGGAAGACAAGACACATCTTGGACTATAAATCATTGGTCTTACTGTACAAGTCACTGTTTCTACCTTATCTTAACTACTGTGTAGAAGTCTGGGGAAACACCTACAAGACCAACCTACAGCCAATATGCACATTACAAAAAAAAGCTATAAGGATAATTAATAATGTAGGATATAGAGACCATACCAATTCGTTGTTTTTAAAGTCACATGTCATAAAGTTCATGGATTTAGTTAAATTTAAGACAGCACAAGTAATGTACAGGGCAATTAATAATCAACTCCCAACTAATATACAAAAAATAGTCAAAAAAGAGTCAATGATTATAATTGGAGAGGAGACTTAAACTTTACAAAACCTAAGGTACAAACAGCTAAGAAAAGTATGTGCATATCTGTCTGTGGGGTGGATTTGTGGAACAGTCTGGAGCTGGAACTGAAACTATGTACAAACAGAAATCAATTCAAAAATAGGTATAAACATTATTTGCTGCAAGAATATATGTTAGAAGGGTAGTATTTATATGTACAATTCATTATGCTCACTCTGGGACACTATGGAATGGTGGGTGGGACAGTACTGTGTATATCTGTGTTGTTTGGGGCTGGGTTTTGATGTCTGGACTGTATGTATGTTGGAATGGATGGGTGTTAATGTTGATATGTACAAAATATAGTTAATTGTTTACTTGGGGTCTTAAATGAGGTAATTTGTATATATTTCACATGGGTTGTATGTATTTATTTATGGAAAAGAGGAGTTGGAGCTAATAAGTGTTCACTTCTTCCTTCTCCCTTTCGAGCACTGTATACTGTCACTTTATCGCACTTGTCATTTGTTTTGGTTTTTTACCTTTTTGTTCAAAATAAAGTATCTATCGATCTATCTATCTATCTATCTATTCTCCCACTTTCCAAGATTCTGTTAAACAATCAGGTTAAAAAGTCCACTGCCATCTCTCTTAAACATCTCCATATCTCCACAGGCATGTCATCTAGGCCAGCTGCTTTTCCACTCTTCATCCTCTTCATAGTGACCCTCACTTCTGCCTTGCTAATCCTCAAAACTTCGTGGTTCACTGTGTTTCCGTCACCCATCTTCCTCTCACTCTCATTTTCTTCATCAGCTCCTCAGAGTGATCCTTCCATTTTCTCAACACACTCTTTTCACTCGTTAGTACATTACTATCTCTCCTTAGCCATCGCAACCTGATGCACATCCTTTCCAGCTTGAGCTCTATTTAGCCAATCTATACAAGTCCTTTTCTCCTTCCTTAGTGTCCTGCCTCTCACACAACTCACTACATGCTTTTACTTTGCTACCTCTCTCTTTGCCATACTCCTAGATTCCATGTACTCCTGTCTACTTTCGTCATCACCCTGACTATTACATTTTTTCTTTACCAACCTCTTCCTTTGAACATTTTCTCGTATCTCCACATTCAAACCTCAAGTGTCCTCATCTTCTTTCCTCTGAGGTTCCAGTACGTTTACCTCCTGCTCTCTTGGGAGGGCGGAACTACTTCCGCCCTCCCAAGAGAGCAGACGCTTTTTTCTTCTCTCCTGCTGATTTTTTCCTCCCCTCCTGCTACTGGATCCCAGCTTGCTGTTGTCTGTCTGCGTTTAACTGCGACCGCCGAAAAGAAATTATGGAGTTAATAAGCTGGGCTTTGAACACAATTGACACTATTTTTTCAACAAGGAAAAGTGCTCCGGGGGAAGCTGTCTGCCCCGCTGGAACGGCTCCAGTGGGCTATCTATGTGACACAGGTAATTGGAAAATGCTGTGTCTCTCTAATCTTTCTATCGAAGATATTGAAGATTTGTTTATCTTCGTAATCTTGGTGATTGGGATAATTCTGATTGGGACGGGAATTGTCTTGGTTTACCGCAAATTGCTGAAGATGGATTCAACCTATCAAAATGCTGGCCAGGCGAGGTGCATCCAACAAATTGAGAAACTGGAGAAGACCCTGATAGCGACTACTGGAGAACTGTCTCGTAAGGTGGATTACATCATGGGTTCGCTCAGGTCTTTCCACGACGAATTCAAAGCTGCGCAATGAAGGATTAATGTACTGAATCTACAGAAGAAATACAAGTCTTCTCTGTGATCAGTCCTATTTGGCATTATTATTCCCCATGAAAATTCCTCCTGGCTGTCTGCAGATTGTGTTTTTTTCAAAATCATGAGCACAAGGCCTTGGACAGCCAGCTGCAGCGCCAAATAAGACTGGGCGCCAGACAGACAAAACATCTTCTGCCAAGGGTCCTTGGGTCTCTCTTATTATCATCAACACTGCTCAACACCGCACACACATTGATTCATGAACTGATTAAAGATATACTGTACACTGCTCTCTTGTGTCTTGTGAATTCTGAGTTGTTGCTCTGTGCTATTGAGAGATTTTTTTTTCATTGTAATAAGATAAGATAAGATAAGATAAGCCTTTATTAGTCCCACAACGGGGAAATTCCAGGATTGCAACAGCACAGGGATAGCAACACTCAGAGCAACAATCAGAAGGCAAGAAAAAAAACCAAGCAAGCGAGAGCAGCTAATATACATATGTACATATTACTATAAAATATATATACACACACACACAGACACACAGTGCAGAGCATTGTAGCTGGATGGAATAAATATATGAATATATGAACACACAGTGCAGAGCATTGTAGCTAGATGGAATAAATATGTAAATATATAAACACCCACAGTACGGAGCATTGCAGCTAGGTGGAATAAATATGCAAGTATATAAACACACACAGTGCGGAGCAATGTAGCTAGATGGAATAATATGTAGATATATAAAAACACAGTGCGGAGCATTGTAGCTAGATGGAATAAATATATAGATATATAAATATAAACACACCCAGTGCTGAGCATTGTAGCTAGATGGAATAAATATATAGATATATAAATATAAACACACCCAGTGCAGAGCACTGTAGCCAGATGGAATAAATATGTAAATATATAAACACACACAGTGCAGAGCATTGTTGCTAGGTGGGATGAAACAGCATAACCGTCTATTTAGTTATCCTACATGGTATGATTATGTGCCCATACATATTCTCACCCTCCATAGCGACCGGTATGTTCCTAGTTGTATGCCGGAGGGGACCATTGTGTAAGTCTATTGCATCTTTTGCATTCAAAAAAAACTATTAGTTTGTTACGTCTTTTTGCTATCTCTGCGAGCAGCCCTGCTTAGGTTGTACAGTCTGACAGCCGTTGGTAGGAAGGACCTACGAAACCTCTCGGTTGTGCACCTGGGATGATGTAGTCTGCTGCTAAATGAGCTCCTCAGTGCATCCAGTATGTCCTGCATAGGGTGGAACTCGGACTCCAGCAGAGATGACAGTTTAGCCACCGTCCTTCTCTCTCCTATCTCCTCCATCGGATCAAGGCGTTGCCCCAGGACAGAGCTAGCTTTCTTAATCAGTTTGTTCAGTCTCTTCCTATCGGCTGCAGTAATGCCACTGCCCCAGCAGACCACTCCAAAAGTGATGGCTGATGCCACCACCGTGTCATAGAATGACTTCAGCAGCGCCCCTTGTACACCAAAAGACCTGAGTCTCCTCAGCAGGAACAGCCTGCGCTGTCCCTTCTTGTAGAGTGCGTCAGTATTGTGTGACCAGTCTAGTTTATTGTTCAGATGAATACCCAGGTACTTGTAGGATGTCACCATCTCGATGTCTGTTCCCTGTATATTTACTGGTGCTGTGAGGGGCTGCCCATGCCTGCGGCAGTCCACCACCAGCTCCTTAGTTTTCCTCGCGTTGATCTGGAGGCAGTTCCGATGGCACCAGTCCACAAAGTCCTGGATAAGCCCTCTGTACTCAGCTTCATCTCCGCTGGAGATGAGACCAACGATCGCAGAGTCATCAGAGAACTTCTGTAGATGGCAATGTGTTGTGTTGTGTGAGAAGTCCGCAGTATAAAGAGTGAACAGGAAGGGAGCCAGCACCGTTCCCTGGGGGGCCCCCGTGCTACTGATGATCGTGTCGGAAACACAGTCCCGGGTTCTCACAAACTGAGGCCGGTTCGTGAGGTAGTCCAGGATCCATGATGACAGGTGCTGGTCCACCCCTGCGCGCAGCAGCTTGTCCTTCAGGATCATCGGTTGGATGGTGTTGAAAGCACTGGAGAAGTCAAAGAACATGATCCTCACCATATTCCCGGGCTTCTCCAGGTGGGACAGAGAACGGTGAAGGAGGAAGATCACCGCATCCTCCACCCCAATGCCATGCTGGTAGGCGAACTGGAGTGGATCCATCGCTGGTTCCACCAGGGGGCGGAGATGAGCAAGGAGCAGTCTCTCCAGGGTCTTCATCAAGTGGGACGTCAAGGCCACCGGTCTGAAGCTGTTCAATCAGCTGTGTAATCATAATCTGCTTAAAAATAAGCTGTATTTTGATAACGAAGTTTTTTTTTCTCCTCCCCCCTTGTGTCGTTCCCTCCCTTCCCCTCCCTTTCTTATCTATCTCTGTTTGATGAGGCGCCTATTATGGCTGCCGTGTCGTTGTGTCGCGCGTATGCGCACCAATGTCAAGTCAAGTTCCTCGTGTGTTTTTTACATGCTTGGCAATAAAGTTTATTCTGATTCTGATTCTGATTCTGATTCCCCCACTGAGCTATAGTTATGTTTAGTCTCTCTGTGTTTCAGGACCTCTGACTTTACAAATTAAGCACTGGACAACAGTATAACCACATGTATTTGAGTGAAAGTGCAAGTTTTTCTTCATAAATGTAATCAAGTGACAGTATAAAGTACCCTGCAATAAAAATATTCACAAAAGCATAATTTTGTGAAAAAGTCTATCTTAAAAAAAAGAATTCAGAGCAACAAAATCAATAATAAATCATTCTCTGCATTTGAAAAAAGTTTTACTAATACTTCTTGAGTGCTCAAAATACCATGAACGAACAATGACACTTTTGAGTTTACTTTACAAGTGATGTATCAAACAATCATTTCAGAAAAAGTATTTTCACAACAATGTGTTCACCTGTAACACAACATACGAGGAACATAGAGCCATAACACACACATACAGGTGACTGAATGTAAATGCTGTCTATTAATACATGGACACAGATTTAAAATGCAAAATCAACAAAGCAATGAATGAGAAATTAGTGCATTATTAAAAGAGTATCAAAAGTAACAAAAGTCCATATACACCTAAATATTTAAGCTGTGGTTAAAGTGAACCTATTATGCTCATTTCATTTCAATTTAAAGGATTACTTGTAAAAAAAAAAAACATCTCACTCATGAATATTTATCTATCATGTAACAGTACGTATTATATAAAATAAGGGATAAAGCACAATAGGCTCACTTTAGAAGAAATGTCTGTATATTTTGCAGTCCAGTTAAACTCTAATTCTGCCAACATACAGTGTCATCCCTACCCAATCAATACAGGGTTTTATTTTTTATTAAAAAAGGAAGAGAAAATCTAAATAGCCAACGTGAAAAGGTACAAAAGCTAAAAAATAATTAAGTGCCTGTTACTTTTGGATGACTAAAGGCGTGACAGAGTGAGATCTAGAAATGTGTCCTTGTCAAGTCAAACTGTCCTTTCCTGCCACAGGGAAAAAAAAAAAAACTGTTCTAAAGCCACATACTGTCAGTCATGAGTCAAGGATTTATTCAGAGTCCTTGGGTGCAGGCGGGAATAGGCAAAAATAGTTGAAGCACACACGACCTTTTAGCAGAGCAAATACATTTTAGAGAATTTTTCTCCGTCTGTGGATGATTTCATTTCAGCTCACTTTAAGATCTGTGTTCATACGTCAGTACCCAGATCCCCTGGGAGAGCCTCCTGGGTCTTGTTAATGAAAATTTAATCAGTGGCATTTCAGAATTCAATCTGTCACCTTTCCTTGATGTAAATGAAGGGATTAAAAAAAAAAAAACCCATTCTGGAGTTTCTGCTCCTTTTACCCAAGCAGATCTGATACAGAATCACGATGCTTTATTTTTCTGTAGTTGTTTCAAGCCTTATCAGAATGGCTCAAAGTCGCTTAAAGAGAACATTAAACCGTGGAGAAAACACCCCCCTTACAACTGATTACAACTGAACATTAAATGTTATCATTGCACTAAACCATAATGTAGCATGTTCCCTTCATTAAAACACAAACATTTCTGCTGTCACATTCACAGATTGGCTTTTCAAAAATCTCCACTAATCTCTTCCATAAAGTTCAGTTTATATATGAAAAAAAAACAAAACACGTAAAATGAAACGATTGATTCAAAGTTGCTACTGTGTAGTAAAAGTGTCTGGCACAGTGCACCGCGTGGCTATAAATAAATACTGAATATAAATACTTTACATGTACCTGAGCTCAGACTCGTAGCACCATTCAGAGACGGAGCACCAAAGGGACATGGCAGATCTCCTGATTCATATCTCAGAAAAAACACCATTTTTTTTAAGGTTTTCAAAGTTTTTATAGTGCAATTTTTTTTTTTATGTGTCCCTTCTGGCAAAGTCTCAACTGCTGTATTTGACGTTGGCAATAATGCAAGGCTTTGGTAGAACTGGCGGCTGCTTGGGACTCGGCCTGAAAAAGCAAAAAGAAACAAATACAGTATGTCACAATGATGGGTGACACCATCTATAAGCATGTGTAAATGAACGCGTTGAAGGCCAGCGCGAACCTGTTAGGTTGTAGGACAGGGCGCACAGGTCGGGACAGACCAGGCGCAGGGCCGCAAGCCACCGAGGACCCCTGGAGTGCAGGGTGGCGCTGCAGAACTGGAGGACTCCGCACCATACGGGAGACCCTTGGATCAGCAGGTAAAGGTTTCTGGGGAGGACTGGGCTTCTCCAGCTGCTGTTTGAAGATGGACATGCAAAATAACGACTGAACATCTCCACCAGGTGGCACTCACAGTCAAAAAATAATTACAGCCTTTGCTTTCCTCTTTCATGTGTCAGTTTAGTCTTGTCAGACTGAGGAATGACAGAAACCATGGAGTGGTCTAACTCTTCACTGGATGGCTGAGGTCACAGTAAACCCTACTTTAAGCTAAAAAGAAAAAGGGGGCTGGAAAAGACGAGACAGGGCTGTATGTCAGATGTAATCACGGAAACAAGTGATACCCAGACCACAAAGCAGAAGTGTCTCTAAAAACCCGCCCAGTTTTATAAGGTGAAGCACTCCCACTGGACAACACTTTAATGCAATCAGCAGTTATATCTCTCCTGTTTTGTTTTTAGCATCTTGAGGCTGTAAAGGCAGACAGTAATTAAAGTGGAATGAAAAAAGAGAAATAAAATCCATCCTGTGGGGCAGTCATTGGACTGTAAAACATCAGCTATCATTGCATTCAGACCAAATTAAATGACTCTTAACCTGTCCACTTGTATGCACTCTGGCTGTACATCCATTGTCTGTGTGTCCACTGGATCTGTGGTTCTCAGCTTCCCATTCATTGTCTGTGAAAAATGCTCCTGTGGTACAATTCTTTAAATACATTCTTTAAATACATGCAGTTGCTCATTCTGGCCTGATGAAATCACCCCAAGCGTGCTCACATCGCCTGACCCTTGACCTTGAGTGCAATCTGGATGCAGACCCACTTGACACTGGGGCACTTGCCTAAGGGATTAATGAGTTTTGTGAAATCCTAAATGCCCAGATCTCCTGACCTTTGACACTTACGTTAAGCACAATATGAATGCACATAGACCTGTGGATCATTGTGTGCGAGTTTGCTGAAAATTAGGCATTGCCTAGGAGGACTAGTGATTCCCATGAAATGTGGATGAACGGACAGATGGATGGACAGACAACGAACGCCGTGCCATCGCATTAGCTCCTTTCGGCTTTGTTGGAATGAGCTACAGAATATATTGTTGTTCTCAAGATATCAGAGAAAGTTTACTGCCAAGCCGCCATATTGGACAATCCAGAAATCCAAAGTAGCCCACCCACTAGGGCTGGGCAATATAGCAAAATATATACAGTATATCGATATAATTTCTCTATATTGCGATACATGATGCATATCACGATATGTATTTAGCGTACTGAATGTCCTTTAAAATTATATATATATATATATATATATATATATATATATATATATATATATATATATACACACACATGCATACATACATCTTCTACCACTTTTCTGGAAGTCCAGGTCGTGGAGGGAGCAGCTCAAGCAGAGAAGCCCAGACTTCTCTCTCCCTGGCTCCCTCCCTTCCCTGGCTGCGCCTAGAAATCCACTTTAAGTCTCCAATTAACTTAACTTGCATGTTTTTTGGCCTGTGGGAGGAAACCAGAATACCCGGAGTAAACCTACGCAGACACAGGGAGAACATGCAAACTCCACACAGAAGGGTCACTGATGCTCAGGGGTGGACTCAATCCCGTGACCTTCTTACTGTGCTGCCACAGTGCTAACCACTGCGTCACCGAGCTACCAAAGCTAAACTGCCGAGCTTTTTATTGCTCTTCAGAATTCAATTTTTAAATTTAATGTTTATATTCTTATTTTGAAAAGACACTAATGTTCATTTTTTAAATTAAAAAATGTTTACATTTCATATTTTTTGTTAGTGTCAGATTATTTATATATCAGTCCCTCCAGGATTTCACAGTATGTTTTTATGACTGTTGTGGCCATAAAAGCCTGAATTTGCAGGAGCTTTTTTTAAAAAAAGTTGCAATGTTTTGAGAGGTTTTTTTACACTAAAAGTTGTGGGAAGAATTACAAATTTCAAAGCAGATGCTTTTTTCCATAGTTTACAGCAGTGATATTCTATAACACCACAAGAAAAGCACAAGATTGCCAAAAAATTTCCTATTAAACAGTGATTTGTAAATTAAGCAGAAACTTCTGCAATACAGAAAACCTCTTTTGTGCAACAGCAAATACAGACTTTAACACAATATCTATTACAACAGCTAAACTGCATTGAATGCATTTTAAAGAGTATAGATTTGGAAATTATTGGCAGCATCTTCATTTGAAAACTTCCTAACTGCAGCGGTCCCCAACCACTCGGTACCAAGTACAGAGGAAAAAAGAAATAATTTATTCTGTTGCTCTGTATTGGCTATTGAAATCTGTGTTTTTCTGAAAAAAATTGCAGAGAATATTCATTCTCTTTCCATGCCTGACTCCTACCTGTCTATCTACTGCGTCCTGACACACACCTGTCTCATCAGATACTCATCTTTCCTCTACGGGAGTTGTACCGGGAGGAGGGGTTTGCAAGGGTGGAATCACATGCTGTTCCATGTCCAGACTGGAGATTCACAGCTTTAAAGCTCATTGACAAGATTTAGTAATGGTTTTACCTCTAAAGATGTATAAAATGTTCAAACACTGGCTGTAGCGCTAGATTTGCTCGTTTGTTTGTGGTTTTATGGTGTCTCTTGTTACACACGCTCCAACGAGTGGTTAGTTTTAAGGCAGGCGGACTTTTTTCAACACTAACATGGCACTTCATACATGCGGTCAGGATGGAGAAGTGGCAAGATGTCCACCGGCAGGCCGGGGGAGACTGAGGAAAGGACGATGTGGGAAAACTCACGGGTGAGTGGTTTTTTAAATCGCACTCTGTTTTTTGCCGATGTGTCACGTTAATACTCACTGTAAACACGGAAGTGGGCACAGTGCAGTGATGCATTTGACTGGTTCGACTGAGCATTTGCATGCTACTCAGGGATAAATGTGATTGGCGAAATTGGTGAAAATTGACGAGGATTGGCCAAAATTTCGGGAAAGTTGTGGCGATTGGACAAAGTTGCAAGGTCATGAAACAGGTGCACTGATTGGTTGATTTCGCGTGAATTCCCGCAATCGCAACATTGCAAAAATCCTGGAGGGACTGATATATAGGGGCTGATGAACACTGGTTGGAGGGGCCCTCTGTGAATTTTTGCCTAAGGCCCCAAGAGACTCTAGAATCGCCTCTGACTCAACCTTCATGCTTCATTTATTTTCAATTAATGAATAACATTGGAAATATGACCCAAACAGAGGCTTCACAGGCCAAGGTGACTTTAAAAATACAAAAGATAAAGTGCCTTTAACATAACCAAAACATTTAAGGTTGAAACACAAAAATAAAGCCATGTGAGTGTGAGAGGCTGAAAACAATCAATGTTGGCAGTTTTTGTCAGGAAAAAAAAGAATTTTTATCTGCGTCTGAGAAGAACTGCACTGATTATCTCAAATCTGTGTCTGTCTTTTAATCTTTCTCTTTTTCTTCCACCAGCTTTGAATCTCTTGGCCACAAAGGGAACAAATCAAATCAGTGTGAAGTCAAATTGGAGCCGTTGAGAAACACTGAGGCCGAGGACCTTAACAGCAAGAGCCTCTAACTTTGACAATCTGCAATGCTATAAATTAAGTCTATAGGTTAATAGCAGCTGCAGGTCAGCTCCTCGTTATGTTTGTACATACTCACTCCCTCCACTTGCTGCCCCTCACTCCAAGTCTGGCTCTATTTTCATTATTTATGTGGTGGTTTTTCTTGCATATTTCAAGTCTCGCTTGGATGGCACAAGCTCCTGGGTTAACCTTGTTATTTTCTCAGCTTGTGCATAACTGTCAGCATGCCTTCACATTTACGACACACAAAAGAACTATGAAAACAGGCAGCATCAAAACACCAATCTGAAAGTGCAGCGACCATCATCATTTCCCTCGTTGGCCATTACAGGCCTGGGTAGCGAGCAAAAGACTCCCCAGATAAAGCGGAGAAATTACAGTAAGCGACATCATCAAATAAAATGCTTCCAACCGAGGAAACGGGGAGCTCACTCACCATGACCATCCTGCAGGAGCTGTGGTGCGACGAGCTGTGGAACGATGCCCCCCTGGACGCGACGTGGATGTGAGGTGGAGGGGCCCGGTGAGGAAGGGGCACTGGGGGTCTCGGCTGCCTGGGGCCAGGGGAGAGGGACACGGTGAGAGACAGAGGGACCGGGTGGCTGAGGTGAACTGGAGGGCACTGGGGTAGTCTGCGTAGGCTCTGTGTCGGGAAGGGGGCTGGTGGGAGCCCCACATCTGGCCCGTGATGAGGAGGCTGCAGAGAGATCAAAGTTGATAGAGTCAGCCAGTCTGCTTCCTATCAGGAGCAGGCTCCCTATATGATTTTTCCTGATGTTTTCAATGGCGTGTAAATCACACATGCCTACTAGGTTGTCCTAGTTGGTAAGTTTATCAAAAAGGGCCCCGAGCCCCCATGAGCACCAACTTGGCCTACATAAAAACAGACACAGACAATTCCATAGAGACTGATCAGACATGGAAAAGAACCAAAACCTCCCTGGTGCTTCCAGATGTTAAAGTGTAAAAACACTCAATATAACACATACAAAAGCATGCACACATGCACCCATGTGGCAGTTTAACGCTGCTCCCTACACTGGAGAAATGACCTCACCTGCACCGCGTGCTTACATCAAACAGCCTCACATCCTTTCTCCTCTTACCGTTGACCCCAGATGAAAACCACATGTCGCTAACTAAAAACACCAAATTCCCGCTAATGCACAGCAGTCTCGCTTCACTCGTGTGCCACCCTGCAACGCAAGCATCTTTCCCGACACAGACCCTCTGATCCTTTGGCAGCCCTTAACTCATTTCATCATGGGTCAGTTCCCATTACAGACCATGTCAGGGCAGTAATGGAGTGGCTAACGTGCACAATGATGCAGCCATTACAGCAAAAATGTGTTTTCTGTCTTCAAGTTATTAGCGCCCAAGTAAGAAGCTGCATACATAAACCAGTTCCTCCCTTTAACAGGCAGCTGCTGGTGACATGCCATGTATTGGAGGAGTTTGAACAGACACAGACTCCATTATCGCCACCTCCTCTACACGGCCAATAGAGACAAATGATTTAATTGGATCTGAATGAGCTTCCTTTTGTGTGAAAACGTGCCAGTCTAGGTGAGGATGAGCTGTACCGTCGAAACAGCTGCAAGAGTCCAGGAAGAATATCACAGCACTGATTATACCTGCTGCTTTTCCTCCATTTGTCTGTCGCACACAGGGTTGCACACATCTGTGACTGTTCAGTGCTGTGAGGTTTTTTTTAATGGGAATTTACGTGCATATATTGAAATATACTGGAATAATAGACATTTACAAAAGGCTGCAGATTAGCCTATGATGAAGAAATTCTTGCAATATGTCATCCAGCCATCCATCTTCTACCGCTTAATCCTTTTCAGGTCGCGGGGGGGCTGGAGCCTATCCCAGCATCTTTGAGTGAGAGGCAGGGTACACCCTGGACAGATCGCCAGTCCATCGCAGGGCCAACACGGAGAGACAGACAACCATTCACTCTCACAGTCATACCTAAGGACAATTTAGAATCCCCAGTTGATGCCATTTAACCTAACCTGTATGTTTTTGGCCTGTGGGAGGAAACTGGAGTACCCGGAGAAAAACTCACGCAGACATGGGGAGAACATGCAAACTCCACACAGAAGGGTCCCCGATGGTCTGGGGATGGGATCGGACCCACAATGGTCAGGGGTGGAATCGATCCCGTGGCGTTCTTGCTGTGCTGACACAGTGCTGCCATCTTGTAATATAACCAAGATTATATCTTGCAATACCAGGGCGGTTTATTTGTCGGTCTGTTTGCCTGTTAGCAGGATTATGCAAAAACTACTCATTGGATTTTGATGAAAATTTTCACCGGAGGTGGCCCTTGGCTTAAGGAGGAACCCGCTAGATTTTGGAGTTGATCCAAGAGTGCATACCTTTGCCAAGACCGTTGATTGTGTGCAGAAGGATTACACAAAAACTAATGGATGGCTTTTGATGAAATTGTCACCAGTGGTGGCCCTTGGGCTACAGATGAACCCATTAGATTTTGGAGGTGATCCGTGAACGCATACCTCCGCCAAGGCCCTTTCTCACAATGTGCAGACAGATGGAAGGATGGAGGGAGGGACTGATGGAAGTATGTGCTCTCTGAGTGCGCTCTAGTTTATCTACCATCCATAGTAAAATAGTGTTATTTTAATTATTCTCTTCACCATTGATGTTGCTTTTTGTTCAATGAAAGAATTGATTAAAGCCTCCAAAATGATATTTACAAAATTCCCCAGCTTAACTTCCATATTAGATTTGTCAAAAGTTTGTGGAAATTTACTGGAAAATTCTGACCCCTTTGCAACCCTAGTCACAGTCCTGGTACACAAACAGCTGCTTGTGTTTGTGACGATTTGTGTTTTGTCAAAACCAGACATGTGATCTAATGACCTTGAATATGGTGGCACTGTTTGGCCGAGGTGGGGCTGGTCGAGATGGAGATGCTGTGCTTCCTGGAGGAGGTAGGTTTGGATTTGATGGTCCACTGACTCCAGCACTTACTGATCTGTATTACAAAGAAGAAATAATATATTTCTGATCAAACACTTTATTATAGCAATTATACGTCAGCCACAAACATAATGCATTTCAAATTGAAGAATCCAAACAAATTAAACACTGCAATTTGTTCACCGATGCAACCAATTCTGAAAATGTGTTTACTCAACAGCAGTGCAGTCGTAATAATTTAATCATTAATGTTCTTTGCTGCATTAAAACAAGATGGATATTTACAGATGATTAAACTATTATGCTCTAAATAGAAAAAAAAGCACCTGATCTTTTCGATTGGGTTCTTTTTACTGTTGAAAAGCAGACCCAGTATGGTCTTCCTTTTGATGCAGATGATCAGACCAGCTCCCAGTACGGTGAGGAGGGCCACCAGTATACCCACTGTTAGACTCCTGTTATCTGTGTAGAGACACATGACGAGTGAGGGAAAGGAAATTGTCCTCTGATCCCATGACTGTTTCTGCTAACTTTGTAGGATATGTGTATTCTGTATATAGTTCATGGCTGTAAAAAAATCTAAAATATATTTAATCTAATATCAGTTAATCTAATTAAAACATATACTGTATTACATAACAAAAACTAAAATGCATGGTACAATCATGATTTATTGGCGTTCCATCTGAAAATCAAAAGTACATCTAATTCAAATCTGGCTCTCAATGTCATCTTCTCCCACACATCTGGACAGTCTCGTGCATGGCTGCTATTTTTCAGACATGCATGAATTCTGTTCAGACCATTTCCTTTATCCATCTACCACTGTCCTCAGAACTGTGCATCGGGTAAAGCATTGTGTCAACCTGGCAACTATTTAGCTACAATGTAGAGAAAAATTTCTACTTTAATTAGAGGTGTCTGCAGTCTTCAAGCCTGAAGGTGATGCTTACAGTACGTCAGGATTTCACATCTGTAGCTTTATTATCATGCAACTTTTAATCACATTAACACAATGTTTGCTTGCCAAGTTACCTAGTATGGCTAGTTACCTTGAATAAAATTAAAGTTATTGTATGAAACTTTTTTAAGCTCTGGTATTTGTGACCACACAAAATAAGATTTATTTCTGCCTTTATTTTATAAATAATAAATAACAATTTTAATAAAATAAAATTTTTTATAAATAAAATAGCTTTGGTCAGCCCACTGAGCAGATGATTTAGTGATTTGGATCTCCAGTCCACTCTATGCCAGTTGCTGATAAAGGACATAAGTAGGGAAGAGGGCAGCCTACTTACATGACAGCCTGAGGCTAGCATGCTGTTGCTGCGGACTTTTATACACACTTAAGTTTCCTTAAGATTGCAGAAACAGCATCAACATCACACAACTAGGCACATTACCACACCCATGATGAGCCAAGGGCAAAGCTGCAAGGAACCCATGACTCTGATACACCCAGACGTGCCTGTAACTACATTGTAGAATGGACGACACGCAAATGCCTAAGTAGTTCCTCTTTGGCAAGAAGACCCAGGGTACAAGACCAAGAGGCTAGCTGAAGAAACGATGGAAGGACTGCATAAAGGATGGCCTGAAGGCCTTTGGTTTGATAAGGACTGGTTCTGCATCACTAAAGACAGAACATCCTGGCACATCTATATCTATCAGGGCGAGGTGCTATCAGAGTGCAACCTAGAAGGAGGCCAGATGTGCAAGACATGCGGAAGAATCCCAGTCGTCAGCAATGACGTGGACAACAGTAGTCATAGTAGTATTTTATATAAATACAGTTAGGAGAAAGGCAGGAAATGGGAAGAAGAGTACACAAGGATGATCACACCGGATGTGAACTGAACCAAGGATCTCTGTGGTTGAGCAACAAGCATGTGTGATATACGTCATACATATAACCATTCACCACCTTGATCTATTTCAAGAAAGGACAGTGGGTTGGATTCCTTGCTAAAGTAGCTGATGTCGGATTGTGTATGAACGGGGTGAAACGGACTGCTGTTCACTTAGCAACAACAAGGTTTCACTAAAGTTCAAGTCTCCAAAAGTTCCATACAGTAGGGTTAAGGCTAGTATCTCACATAGCTGCGACAGCTCACGTCTAGCTGGAGAACGGCACTCACAAGGGAGTTTCCAAAATCTCTCCAAACGTTCGTGGGAGTTTGCAATTTCCTCTCGTGAGTCGCAGAAATTTTGAACATGTTCAAAACATTTGTGTGACAAATTTTCTCTCAAAACAGTCACAGAGTTGTCACAGGTGCCTCAAACCCATCTAGAATCCTTCACAATTTATTTTTTTTTTTTTTTTTAGTTTTTGACAAAGCAAAACAACATTAAGCCTGTGTCAGCTGCAGTCCAGGCACAGACATGAAAGTACAACTTTGCAGGAGCTGATTTAGCACAGCTGAAGAAGATCACAGCCCCCTGCCAACTGATGAGTAGAAACTGTGCATTCTAACACTGGACTATATAGAACATGAACATAAAATAGACAATAAGAGCATTAAAAAAAATGCACTTGATGGACATGCAGCTTAGTTTTAAATTAATCTTGCAAGAAATCAAATCTGATGGCAAGTAATTTTCTTCCAAAGTGTGTGGGCAAGAAGAGTCTTCCCCCACCATTTATTGAATTTATGTTTTCCTCATATGATGCTATACATCATTTAGTAAACTGATATTATCTGTGCAAGATAGGCCACGTTTGGCCAATTCAGTGTGATTGCAAGTGAAAATTGTCGCAAACTCACATATTTTTGGAGTTTGTTGTTTTTAAAAATCTCCAACTAGTCACAAGCTGCCGCAGTCCAGTGAGATGCCACCCTAAATCTGAATTTACTGGAGGAGATCCAGAACGCGTCACATGTGATAGTGCTGATGGTCAAAATCAAAACCACTACAATGGAAGATTTAAAAAACAGCACCATGTTATGGTGCACAGATGCACGACCGTAAAGAGGACGTCGCCCAAATATAACTCACATGACTGCATTTTATTAGTCACTCATTTTGCTTTTGACTCACCTGCTTGTCTGATGGGGCCGCTGTCGACGCTCCCCCCAAAGCCTGCTTTGTCACAGAAGGGAGGTGCCCAGTGAGCCTCACAGTGACAGTTCTTGTTATTGTTACAAACCTGAAGCATATTAAAATGACAGTTAAGTCCATCAGCTTATCTTTTTCCGTGTTACATTGTTTCCCAACACCTTCAGTACTCAACATCATTTTTAATTGGTTAGCAAATGAGTTCTGCTGTATAAAATTGGATCAGCTACACTTTACACCTATCAGGGTTTTTTTTTTTTTTTTTTACATATAGTACATTTTAAAAAATGACAATACGAAAACATGATTTGAAATGCAATATAAAAAAAATCCTCAAAACCTGACTGAGAAACAATATGCTGCTTCCCACAATTATTGTCAATGCATTTTATGTACAGTATGTGTTGCTCCTGCATTTGAGGAAACTATATGAGGTAGGTACAGTCAAACAGGCTCCAAAAGATGCAAATGTGAGGTATAAAAAACAGAGGAGACCATTTTTCTTTGTACCACATTGTTATAGTCTCTCTCTTGTCTTCCTGTTGTGCAGATTGCATGAATGGAAAAGTCTAAGAGGATTCCCTATCTGGGTAATGTGGAACAGGTGAAGGTCCGTCTCTTAAAAAACAAAACAAAACAAAACAAAAAACATCTTGATCCAATTTGTGCATCTAGGGGTGCCCTGTCTTATTTTATTTCAGTGAATAATAGCTTATAGATATGTCCTATGGAACCGCACAAATAAACACTGTATAATAACTGGTGATGTTTCATTTTACGAGCGAGTCACAAATGTTTCTATAGTGTGTCTGAAGGAACAATTTAACCCGACACAGCCAAAACCTCAGGGCTCTACCAGAGAATTCAGCACAGCAAAGCCATATATTTCATCTTAAACAGGACCACCCATTGACGTTTGATGGGTGGCATTTAAGAAAAATCCAATATCCACGCAACTCAGCTCAAAGTCAAACTGTGTGTTCCTGCTCCAAACGTTTGGCCAAACAAAGCACTGGCTGTCAGATCTCAACACAGTTTTCACGACAGGGATGACTGCCTGAGAGTGTGATGAATGGCGCATAAAGTGGAACATAAATGAAATCATTATATCTAATTGATTGAACCTTTCAGCATTCAGGATGATTGATTGCAAGGCAATGTAACGGCTCCTGGACCAACCGGCAGACGGCAAGGCCATTTTGGGTGAATTACAAAGAAAACGAGCCTCTGTGAGGGAGGAATGGATTACTAACTGGGAAGGGATTGATTCTAGTTAGGCAGCTATCAGATTAGTTCTTCACTGAAATAGGATGAAAGGTGTCGTACTCACCCCTCGACCACTGCACTTGGATGCACACTCATGCACTCCAAACACACTGACGTTCTGGCACTGACGATTCAGACACATCTGAGGCAGACAAAGACATTAAAAATTGACAGTGTGAGCTCAAAGAGCATGTCAGCTCTATTCTAAAGCCTTCAATCTTTTAACGAGTGAAAAAGAAATCCAACAAAAATCCAGTTTGGTATTTCTTTTAATTTTCCCCTGACAGACCACTCCAGTTATAAATCAGCAAAGCATGAAATATAATTATGTTACGGATGAGATTTGCTCAAGAATATATCAAAGCTGTTTTTTTTTTTTTTTTACATTATTGTGCATCTAATCTACTTGAGGGCACCACACCTAAATGTACGCAGGCAGTTTGAGAGGACCAGCTTGGCAGCAGTAGGCACACAAGTTCGATGCCAGAACCTTTAGAACAAGGGCGGAGGCTGGAACCTCTTTAAGGGTGGAGGTTCATGGAGAAGTAAATTAGAGTAAAAGGAGAAGTGTATCAGAGAAGTGACTAGTGGGTAGATTGATGATCACTGGGACATGCCAAGTAGACTGAATAAAGGTAATTCAATGAAGTGTCCGTAAGTCTCAAATGACAAGAGGACACACCCTAATGGACCTTTGAAACATCTTAGTCATGGTCTGTAACGATACATCACTTTTTTCACTGTTCCCAATAATATTATTTATATTCTGATACAAGCAGGAATTTTGCATTATAATTAAATCTCTAGTTTGTGAAAACAACTATATGAAGCGAGATGTCAGAGGGTGAGAGGTTTAATGTGTGAGAGGTTTTTCTCCTTACCCTCTTATTTTGTTGTTTTTAGTAGGCTAGTGTTTCTTTTTTTCCCCTTTTTCTTTTTTAACCGGTGATTCTAAATTGTCCCTAGGTATCTGTCTCTGATAGGCCATTAGAATAGAGGGTTAGTGTAGTTACTAGTTAAGTGCTTTGAGTGGTCTTTGTGACTACAAAAAGCACTATATAGTAAGTATAGGTCCTTATCCTTATAAGTCCTATGTATTTTAAAAATGCTGACACTATTTGTGTCATTAATACACAAGACCTCTACCTCATCAACATGGCCTGTACTTTCTTGAAAAACATACTACCAGGAAGTTCCTACCAGGTAGAAACCTTGTTGTGAACATACTTAATCAAGGGGCGGCAGTGGCTCAGGAGGTAGAGCGGGTCATCCAATTACCTGAGGGTTGGCGATTTGAATCCTGCTCTCCCCAGCCATCCTGCCGTTGTGTCCCTGGCCAAGACACTTTACCCACCTTGCCTCCAGTATCCATGACACTGGGTATAAATGTTCGGTAGTGGTTGGAGAGGCTATATAAATCTGATTTATTATTGTGTGAATGCTGTTAATTATAAATGTCATCTTGAAGCTTTAAGAATATAAACCATTTAAACACATTAATCGTGGTGCTTTTAGACTAGACATAGCCCTTGAGTGATTGACTTGATGGGGACACAACACTTACATGGCAGCAACATGTTACTCACAAGGCCAGACCATCATACCATTATCAATCATCTCTTCTGACTTGAACAAGAAATGCTGTACAAAATGAAGACCTAGTTTTATTCACTGAGTCTTAAAACCAGTAACTGAGACTGTAAACACTTTTACTAAGGTCATAAATGTTGCCAGCAGCAACATCGTTTTTGTATGCACTTTGATGCAATCATACTTTTCTGCAACCAGAGAAGTCGTACTGAGGAGTGAAAAGTGCATCACTCATCCGTAACTTCACAACAATTGCAATTTCAGATAAAATCGTTAAAAAGACAAATGATTTCACTATATGTGTTTTTTTATTTAACCTTTATTTATACAGGGAAGTTCCACTGAGAGGCAACCTCTCTTTTTCAAGGACACCTTGTCCTGGAAGCTGCCCAGTACAACCACAGATGACCTGTGGCCACTGAGCAGCTCAGGTTAAGGGCCCCGCTCAAGGTTTAGGAGGGTGGGGCAAACACTGCTGCATTATCTGTCCCACCCACATTTTATCCTGACTGGCCGGGGATTGAACCAGCGACCCTCCATTCACTAGTCCACATCCTTAACCATTAGGCCACCACTGCCAAAGTGGTAAACATATGTAGTTGTTCCAGCTTTATTGAATGAATTCACTTTGACATTCAGGGCAAATATGACATCAACATCCACTATGAGTTGAGATGCTTTGTTGTAATTAAGCACCTTGAGTGAACTAGTCCACAATGAAGGCACTGCTGGAATTTGAGCCCAGAATTTCCTGCTCACCATGTACAGTGCATCCGGAAAGTATTCACAGTGGTTCACGTTTTTCACATTTTATTATGTTATAACCTTATTCCAAAAGGGATTAAATTCATTTTTTTTTCATCAAAATTCTACACACAATACCCCATAATGACAAAGTGAAAAAAGTTTTTTTTTTTTTTAGATTTTTGCAAATTTATCAAAAATAAAAAAGTAAGACATCACATGTACATAAGTATTCACAACCTTTGCTCAATACTTTGTTGATGCACCTTTGGCAGCAATTACAGCCTCAAGTCTTTTTGAATATGATGCCACAAGCTTGGCACATCTATCTTTGGGCAGTTTCACCCATTCCTCTTAGCAGAACCTCTCAAGCTCCATCAAGTTGGATGGGAAGCATTGGTGCACAGCCATTTTCAGATTTCTCCAGAGATGTTCAATTGGATTTAAGTCTGGACTCTGGCTGGGCCACTCAAGGACATTCAGAGAGTTGTCCTGAAGCCACTCCTTTGATATCTTGGCTGTGTGCTTAGGGTGCTGCTGAAAGATGCTGAAAGACGAATCGTCGCCCCAGTCTGAGGTCAAGAGCGCTCTGGAGCAGGTTTTCATCCAGGATGTGTCTGTACATTGCTGCATTCATCTTTCTCTCTATCCTGACTAGTCTCCCAGTTCCTGCCGCAGAAAAACATCCCCACAGCATGATGCTGCTACTAACATTGGCGTGGTTATGAATGGTGCCTGGTTTCCTCCAAAAATGACACCTGACATTCACGCCAAAGAGTTCAATCTTTGTCTCACCAGACCAGAGAATTTTGTTTCTCATGGTCTGAGAGTCTTTCAGGTGCCTTTTGGTCAACTCCAGGGGGGCTGCCATGTGCCTTTTACTAAGAAGTAGCTTCGGTCTGGTCATTCTACCATATAGGCCTAATTGGTGGATTGCTGCAGAGATGGTTGTCCTTCTGGAAGGTTCTCCTCTCTTTACAGAGCAACGCTAGAGCTCTGACAGAGTGACCATCGGGTTCTTGGTCACCTCCCTGACTGAGGCCCTTCTCCCCGATCGCTCAGTTTAGACTGCCAGCCACTCTGGGAAGAGTCCTGGTGGTTCTGAATGTCTTCCATTTATGGATGATGGAGGCCACTGTGCTCATTGGGACCTTCAAAGCAGCAGAAATTTTTCTGAACCCTTCCCCAGATTTGTGCCTCGAGACAACCATGTCTCGGAGGTCTACAGACAATTCCTTTGACTTCATGCTTGGTTTGTACTCTGACATGCACTGTCAACTGTGGGACCTTATATAGACAGGTGTGTGCCTTTCCAAATCATGTCCAATCAACTGAATTTACCACAGGTGGACTCCAGTTAAGCTGTAGAAACATCTCCAGGATGATCAGTGGAAACAGGATGCACCTGAGCTCAATTTTGAGCTTCATGGCAAAGGCTGTGAATACTTATGTACATGTGATTTCTTAGTTTTTTATTTTTAATAAATTTACAAAAAATCTAAAAAAAAAGCTTTTTTCACGTTGTCATTATGGGGTATTATGTGTAGAATTTTAAGGAAAAAAACGAATTTAATCCCTTTTGGAATAAGGCTGTAACATAAAATGTGGAAAAAGTGAAGCGCCGCGAATACTTTCCGGATGCACTGTAAGTACTTTAATACACTGATCCGCCTCACCAGGCGTGCTTTCTTCCCAACATGGGGCCATGACCCTGAGAAGAAGTCAGTCATGTGCTCCCATCTGAGCTAAGGGCCCCTTTACACAGTGCAGAGATCGCTGAGAGACTGGGCCAATTTTTGATCTCTGGGATCATTTGGGAGATCCTTGTGTGTTTTGGACTGAATCAAAACTTTGAAGAGACTGTGGTGACTGTTGAGATCATTAAAGATCAATAATAGATCAAAAATTGGCCAGATCACTCAATGATCTCTCAATGAGCTCCATCCCTGTGCAAAGGAGGTATAATTGGGCTACATCAATCATACATTATATTATTTAACACACACACTAGCTACCTTTCAGTTAGAATTTGAGTACAAGTCATATTTTCTGTACAACATATTAATATATGGCCGTATAACTGATAACTGATAGTTTTGACAATGTTAAAATCTAATCAGTTTCAATATAAAGCTCTCTGTCCCATGCCTACACTTTTTTTAACGTATAACTTTTAAACCCAAGTTCAAGAAACTTGCAGTGATTAGGAAAAAAATCAGTCAACATAATGAATTTCTGCAAGTTTAACATTTGAAAACTCGCAGAACTAAGTTCAAAATTAGAAACTTACCAGAACGCCAAGTTAAAATCAAGATGTAAGTAGACTGACTGCACTTTTAAAATGTTTTAAAATGTTCTTTAATTATTGCTGGATAATTAATTAACATCTTTTGCAGCCTTTCTGAGAACAGCTAGTTTCAGCGCATGTCTCTTTACGTCTGTAAGGCCACATTGAACTCCGACCTCCCTCTTACGTCACAATTGCTAATCTCAACTGGCTAGATCATAGCTTCTAGCTTTTAATCAACTAACATAAATATGTTTTAAAGAATGGATTAAATAATACATCACTGGTGGACAGGGGTGTGAGGTTTCATCGGTCAGCAAGATATGACCAGTCCCTGAAGTGCAAAAAAGCACAAAAACATCTGTGAACGAAAGGCTAAACTGCGAGCTTCAGCTAGCCACTTCAGTGGATCGTTCAATGTAACATCACATCGAAAATATAACAAAATATGCCAAAATGACATGGGATATATTATAGACTGTGGATGATTGAACCAGATGGAAACAGTGATGTCTATTAGGGTGATTGAAATTTAAAGAAAATAACAATATAAATGTGAGCTTCATGGTACCACTGTTAGTTCTTAAGCTAACGCCTGTGGCTTCCCGTCCATCTACATGACAGACCGCTAGGCTGACCAATAACAGAGCAGTGGGCAGGTATCAAGGCTTGCTACGGTTACCTTTTAGTGGCATTTCCTATTTCTTGACGTACAAGAAAATACTCAGAAAAGTTAAAACTGCTTCTTGAAGAGAAAAATTATATAAAAGTTGTGTGTTTTTAAGAGAAGTGAGTTTTAATATTTTTTTTTTCGATAATCACGTGATCAATAGATGCGTTTCAGAAGGTTAAAACCTACAAAAACACCAAACTGGGCTATCATTTTTTTTAGAATGAAGCCACCAGAAACTGTTTATTCACTTCAGTTCTTACCATCCCCTTTATTTGCTTCAGTCTGAAGTGATTTAGGAGTTAATCCACCCCTTTTAAGCAATTCAAGAGCCTAATCAATCATCATCTGTTTTCATCTAGTTTTTTTTAATGTACATATTCTTAATTTGCTTGAACAACTTTGGATGGAAACACAAATGACAGGCCTCAGTTCTCACCATTCCATCTGCACACTTGGTCCCTGTCAGGACTAGGCCAGGGTCGGGCATGTCATCACCCAAGTAAACATGTGTACCTCGGCACAATATCCTCCCCCCTTCCTGGAGGGGTATGTTCGTTTCGATGGAAACAGCATTGGTGCCAATTACCGGACGGTTAGCTCCTCCTTGACACTGAATCTTGCCACATTTTGCATCTCTGTAGACACAATCACAAACAAGAAAGATAACAATGTCATCAGTGAATTGCACATCACTGATTTGTAGATGTCTTTTTATGTCCAACACTGCATTTTGTGACGTACATACATTAAAAGTCTGCATATTTACTTGTTTCTATGGAGATATAGTCTTACCGGGCTTCACATTTGGCAAAGGAGCCTTTTGAGTCCTTGCCACAGTTGCCATAAGGATCTCCTGCTGAGTTGACTTTTTCAAAGCAGATGCCTGGAGCTGGTTTGGCTCCTACAAGACACAAGGAAACAAAATGATAACTAAGGGACCATTTTTGAACCTTTCATAGCCAATGTGGGGCGACCTGTACATACCGTGGCCCCACAGAGTGATGCATTGCTGCTCGTGAGTCTGGCAAATGCCATTATAACAGTAACCATCCACGTTTTGGCAAGCGTGGCCATCATGAAGGTAGACATTGGAGGGGCAGTGGGGACTGACACCAGTGCAAAATTCAGGCAGATCACAGGAGTTGCTGGATTCACGGCATGGTGTCCCCGATGGCTTCAGCTACATTCACAAAGCATCAGACATGAAAGTAAAGACCCACAATTAACCTTAGAGAAACAGTTAATTCAAAGATACAGAGTCAAGATGAAATCAAATGAGGGGGAAAAAAAAGGCCTTTATGTCAAGATGCCCTAAAGAGATCAGTCTGACACAGCTGGTTAATGAGTACACACATTACCTGACAGTCGTGGCAGCACTGTCCATGTGCACAGACAGCATCTCCTTTCAGAGTGCAGGTGGTAGCATTGCAACAAGGATTCACACACTCCTACAAACGTCAAAGAGTGAATACAAGAAGGGAAGCAGAGACAGGAAATGTAAGTAAGAGGGGATAAAAGTGAGGAAGAATTAACCCAGCACAAAAAAGAGATCATATTTTATCCCAGGGAAAGGGCTTAGACTTTGTTATCAGAGGGGATGCAGCCAGAGCAGGACTGAGCCTGCAACTCTTTAAAAAATGTAGCAGAGAAAAAGCAACAGCAGTTTCTGGTTCTCTGAAAACAATCTTTCTACCTACATCATCACTACCTACAGAAGTGATGGTGTTTGGACCTAGTGACCCCTGTGAGCCCCCTCCTGTAAACCTGGGCGCTTTCACATCTTGTGTGAAACCCACAGTCAAGAATCTTGGGTTTATGATGGACAGTGATTTTAAATTAGACACTCAGATTCGTTCTGTTGTAAAATTCAACTTTTTTTCATTTAAGGCGTTTAGCAAAAGTAAAACCCACTCTCTCTAGACCGCACCTGGAAACAGTAACCCATGCTTTTATTCGTCTCGGCTGGATTACTGTAACGCACTCTATGCCGGTGTCAACCAGTAATCTCTTTTGCATCCGCAGCTAGTTCAAAATGCTGCTGCTCATCTACAGGTACATGTAGAAGAGATCACATCACACCCATTTTAGCTTTGCTTCACTGGCTGCCCGTGTATTTTAGAGTTCATTTTTAAAATTCTTTTAATTGTTTTTAAGTCCTTGAACAGTCTTGCTCTGCCTTATCTCTCTGAGCTTCTGCATCCCTATGCTCCCACCCGGTCCCTCAGGTCAGCTGAACAGCTGCTCCTGAGGGCGCCAAAGGCAAAGCGGAAACTCAGAGGGGACAGAGCCTTTTCGAACACGGCACCCAGGTTATGGAACGATTTACCTCTGCACATTAGACAAGCACCTTCACTGTTCATTTTTTTCCCCCTTGTCCTGTCAGGCAGCTAGGTGAGCAGAACAGAGATCTGCTACCCTTATTGTGCCAGAACAAATTTACTTTGCCAAAAGCAGCTTTATACAGTACCTACTTATGTACTGTATATTGTTGTAAACTCCTCCTGTAATAACTTTTAATACTTTATTTAAATTATTTTACCCATGAAGGACCTGACAGAATGGGGAATGGGGAAAGGAGGTATGGGGAGGGGGAAAGAAAAGGGAGAGGAACAGACAAAAAAGACAAACAAACCAACAACTAAAACAAACAGAAGAACAGACTGCCTCTTCCACCGAAGAGGTATCAACACGAGTCTGGTATCCGCACCTGTTAAAGGGGAGACATTTGTGCGTGTGCACCCGTGTGCTTGTACATGAGAGTGCATGCAAAATAAGTGTGTGCATGTGAATGGTTTGTCAGGAAACATAACACAAAGACGGGGGCCGGTTGCAGCAACCCCCCACCACCACCGCCCGCTCCTCGGAAACCCCGAGCAGGCAAGGCAGTGCCACCAACCCACACAGGGTACAAATGCCGAGTCAACAGGTCAACAAACCCCAGGAAAACCAGGCATCCGCCCCCAGAGGGACGGCTGAGGGAGGCCAGGCTGCAAGGCCGCCAACGCGGCAGGCCCAGACCCCCGGGCCCGCCACCCCCTCACCCCTCCAGTGGGGCCAATACCAGCCCTTAGTGTATCCAAGAAGATGTATATTCCACCCAGGATCGGGGTGGGGGGTAAGACTGGGAGGGAGGTGGTCCAAAAGCGAACCCGTCCCCCCAAGAAGCTAGCTCGCAAACTGGTTCAGGAGGTGCTCCCAGCACCACAAACATGATGGAGCAGCCACACCCATTCCCACTCATCTTGCACACACGAACATGCACAATAACAATAGTCACCATAGTGAACAACACTGTCCATTTTTAAAACCCGTCTTAAAACACACTTTTACTCCCTAGCCTTCGACCCAGTGTGAGACACTGATTTTATTTTATTGAATGAAATGGATAGTTATTTATTTATTTATTCACTTCTTTTTTCTTTTCTTTTATTGTTTCTATTGACTGTGGTTTCTACTGGTGCCGAGTTTTATATTATTTTTGTTGGTTTTACATTGTTTTTGTGTTAGTGTCCTGCTCCTTGCTTTTATGTCTTTATGTGTTTTCTTGTTGTACAGCACTTTGTGTAGCGAGTGTTGCTTTTAAAGTGATTTATAAATAAAGTTAATTGATTGATTGATTGATACCTTATGGGAATTATAAACTCTATCAGACTCAAGACAATATAAAGTATAGAAAGTTATATCATTTACAAGTCTTGATATTAATGCCCGCCCACCCGCCACTGGCGGGGGCATTTGGGCAGTGGTAGGTAAGGCAGCTACTCTCACTAGCCACTTTGGCAGGTTGAGGTTTTCTCAAGCAACATCTAAATATGAGTAATAAGCCTATCGCAGTGTAAGACTACAAAACTACAACTCACATGAGCACTATCTGCACACACACAGTGTATTTTCATTGGTCCAACTATCGCCGTGGGCGTGGTATGGCTCAACTTCCAGCGCGGTACACAGGACTGCTCCAGGGCAGGTTGGAGTACAGGAGAAACCGCGGACGCTGTGTTCCGCAGATCGGTTCATTTTGTGGCCAGAAACAGCAACAACTGACAGCAGGACATTGCATGCATTTGCCAGCAGAACACACCTGTCCCTGCTCTCAGCGATCAGATCACCGGGGGAATTCCACCTGATCCTCTGTTGTTCCAGTGTGAGTAGTTAATAAACTGCTCTCTCCCCCAACATCAGCTCCTACATTTGTGGTTAAATATGATTATCTTTAGAGCAAGAAGCTCACGCTTACTGTACAATATGACAGAGAGGAAAAAGTGACTAAACTTTATGTTGCTGTAAAGAGCAACTGAAGCTTCTTCTGAGGTGAACTTTCATTTATCTGTAATTACCTATGATATCTGTGATATGCAACTTTTTCATGGAAGTAAAACCTCTAATTATGTATTTTTAATGTGCTGGTCCAGGGGTGCCAAACATGTGGTCCGTGGGCCAAAAATGGCCCACCGGGTGTCCAAGTTTTTCTCTGAATTTATAGCTTTCTTTCTAGTAAATATCTGACTTTTTCTACTGATTAGAATTGTTCATGTAAATTTGAGACATTTTTCTCCTTAAGATGAGACTTTTGTCCTCATCAGTTTTCTTTTTCTTCTTTTTTCTGGTTGAAACAGGTAGTGCCGATTTAGATTAAATCCATCAGCAACTACTAATGATGTCGTGCAGCTCTGAAGGGGTGTCCCACTTCATAGGGGTCATTTTTAACCTCTATCAAGGGTCAGGGGTAGGAGTAGGCAAAGGGGAAGGGATAGGGATACAAATGAGAATTGGGACAGACCCCAAATCTACCTGTACTTCATTGCAAATGTTTTTCTACACTGTTTTACAGCACTTACTGCTGTTAATAAATAATTCAACAGTGTTTCTCTTGCTATTTTTATGTAGCATGTATAAGGGTCATTTACATTTAAAATGACTGTAAGTTTAGTTCAAGTAAATTTTAGCATGCAATACTCAAATTTGATCATATTGAGCATAATTTTCCAACCACAAAATTGTGGCTAGCGAAAAGGCTGAGTGGCTAGTAGCTTTGGAAAATCACTAGCCACAGTGGCTGGTGAGCAAAAACGTTAATGTCGAGCCCTGATCATATAATAGAAAGATGGAGGGAAGAAAAACCAGCAATTAGAAGCACAGTACCTTCAAAAGGGAAAAAATGCTGGGCAATGTGAATATAGTACAAATTTTGGCTAGATGGTAGGTAAGATACTTTTTTTTTTTTAAACTGAAAATACAGTCGATCCCCCCCAACAGACACTTTCTGAACTCAAAAATGTATATGCTACTAGTCAAAACTGTTATCGAATGCATAGTGAAACCACTGACGTATATCTGTAACCTGTCCCTCCAATCAGGCATATTTCCCAATGCAATGAAAATAGCTAAAGTAATTCCGATTTACAAGACAGGCGACAGAGGGGAACTCTCAAACTATAGACCAATTTCACTATTACCGCAATTTTCCAAGATACTTGAAAAAATATTCTATGAGAGAATTGACAACTTCATACTAACTACTAACTACTAACTAACCTGCACTTATATAGCGCTTTTCTAGTCACAAAGACCACTCAAAGCGCTTTCATTAATACTAACCCTCTATTCTAAGGGCCTATAGGAAACAAATATCTAGGGACAATTTAGAACAGCCAATTAACCTATACTGAAGAATGATTTATTGTGTGAGCAGCAATATGGGTTCAGACACAAAAGGACAACAGCATATGCCTTAATGGAATTTACAGAAAAAATATCAACAGCCATTGAAAATAAAGAGTATTCAGTTGGAGTATTCCTGGATCTTAAAAAAGCATTTGATACAGTAGATCACAATCTATTATTAAAGAAATTACAAAACTGTGGTATAAGAGGGGTAGCACTGTCCTGGTTAAGTAGTTACTTAAAGAATAGATATCAGTATGTATGTGTTAGCAACAAAAACTCAGAGTTACTGAAGGTCACCTGTGGAGTCCCACAGGGTTCAGTTTTGGGACCATTATTATTCAATATGTATATAAACGATATATGTAAAGTTTCAGAAAAAATGGATTTAATATTGTTTGCTGATGACATTAATCTGCTATGCAGTGGAAACAATTTGGAACAACTTCTGGATACACTCGGAAAAGAATTAGGAAAGTTTAAACTGTGGTTTGATTCAAACAAATTAACGCTCAATTTAAGCAAGACAAAATTTATAGTCTTTAACAACCATCACAACAACCCAGTACCCAAACTCAGTGTAAATGGTGTAGAGATTGAAAGGGTATCTGAAACTAAATTCCTTGGAGTAATAATTGATAACAAACTGTGTTGGAAGCCACATATTAATTATATTAAAGGTAAAGTATCCAAATCAATTGCAATATTACACAGAGTGAAAAATTTGCTGAATCAACCCACACTATACACCTTGTATCATTCATTAATACTCCCATACATGACATATTGTAATGAAGTATGGGGAAATACATATAAAACAAACATATATCCACTCTTTATGCTTCAAAAGAGAGCTATTAGAATAATAAACAAAGCAGCTTACAGGGAACCAACAAACCCACTTTTTCTTAAACAAAAACTCTCAAGTTGAAAGATCTGATTGACTTTAAAACTGCAATAATAATGTTCAAAGTGAAGAATCTATCAATGCCCGCAAATATCCAAAAGTTGTTCCAAACAAGGGAGAAACGATATCACCTCAGAGGAACATGTATATTTCAAAGGCCTACAGTGAGAACTACCACCAAGCAACACTGTATTTCAGTGCAAGGAGTCAGATTATGGAACAATTTTGGACCTGAATTAAAATCATGTACAACGCTTGGACAATTTAAACAAAAACTAAAGGAAGAAATACTCCAAACATATTTACAAGACGACATGTAAACTCACATAAGGATTGACATTTCCAGCCTGTGTTATGTTGTAGCTTAGTTTTTCTTTTTTTCTTTTTTTCTCTGTGACATTATGTCTTAGATTTGTTTTTGAATAGTAACCGCTTAACTTAGACTAGCTCAGTTTTCTTTTTTCTCTCAGTCACATTTTGTCTTAGCCTTGTTTTAAATTGTAATCGCTCTTGTCTTGTTTTTCTCTTTTTTCTCCTTTGAATTCTTGGACGGAATATGGGTGGGCAATATAAGCTGCGGCTTCAGCCATCACCCATAATCATCACATCGGATAACTCACGTGGAATTGTATAGTAGAAGGAGTCTTTGTCTAATTTGACCTTGTTGTTATATTATACAGTTTCTTTTAACCTGTAATGTACTATCCGAAATAAATAAATTCAATTCAATATATGTACTCATTTTGTTTCTTTAGCTAATAGCAGTTTAGAAATATAATGAGTGTAAAACTAATCCAATCAATGCCTGATGCTTGTTTAACAGGAGACAATAAACCAAAACACTGAATATCTTTATAGCTCAAGCTAGTAGTACAATGTTACTTTGATCTAACACTATTAAAACTGTTACACAGATTTTTATATTTCTGTAATCAGAATTTTGAATCAATACATTAAAATGTTGTTGGGAAAATTCATCTGTTCTTGTTTGGGAATTTCTGTTTATTTTAGTTAAAAGATCCTCTGTACTAGTTTGGTTAAAAAAAAAAAAAATCTTAGTACTTTCCACTACATTACTAGACATTTTTTAATTAAAAAACAGATTGGACCAAAATTTCCACGGGTTAGCTGGATGTGTCGACGTGATACCACATGTATACCCTTTTAAAAAAATTCTAATTCATACTGAATTTTGTGGTGCATTTTCGAAATCTAATTCTAATAATGATCTATGCCAGTTTTGGTGAAGACCACGGCAAAAGAATGGGGTTTTTTTACCTGAGAGAATTAAACAGTTAAGCATCAATTTTGACCTCTTGGTAGTGTAAAAATGCTCTAAGTGTGTACATGAAACTTGAAATTGACCCTGATGAGCCAGACACTACTGTATATTTGAATGTTTGTTTGTTTGTTTGTTTTTAAAAAAAAAGAAGGTGAATTTGATGCATAAGAAAAGGCTATCCTGCAAATTATGTCTGCTCTGCTCTGACCTCCTGTGACGTTCAGACTTCCACCCAGTCTTACTCATGCCAGGCCAATCACTTTATCTGCAATGGGGTGGCAGTGATGTGATAACTTGTAGGCCGTGTACATTTTTTCATCACTCAGTCCTGTCACGAGTTTGGTTGCTCTGATTTCACGTTGATCTCTCTAATAGCCTCCAGAGGCATTCTGGTCTGGACTCATTGATAATCTCTCCTGGAAATGAAAACTGACCTGAGACCAGACTGATTTGCATTTAAACATTTGCCAGGTTATGCGAGCAGATTCACTTTTTAAGTACCAAATCATCCTGAAACAACTTTATTAATTGCATGTTAAAAAGTACTAGTAGGATTACTAATTTAAAATAAGCACTACACAAAAGATTTAATCATCACATGGCCACATATTAAGAAACCGTTGAGTTTTTTTTCAGTATAAAGAGAGCAAGAACTCGTGCCATACCACCATCTAATATTTCCCATCTTACTGTAGAGGACCATCTGTTTCATCTTAGCCTTTATCATGACCCATGCACTGCACCAATCAGCAACTCCTTGCCTTCTGATATTGATGGAAGACAGAATTCAATCAAGATTCAGAATATATACGATATGCACTTCATGTGTGCATGTGCAACTCTGCCTGTGCAAATATGATCTCACACAGAGGCAGGATGACTGGACCCCCGAGGGTCAACTCTTTCCCGTTTGCCATTATAGTCTGAATATGCAGTTGGAGCTGGGAGGAAGTAGACGGCTGGAGCTGGCAGGGGACTCAGCTGACGTGATGATCCTTCCAGAACTTCTTTCAGACTGAAAACCATTAAGGGCCTTTCCCATGGCCCCTCGGGCCAAAGAAAGTCAGAGGAGTCACGCTGAAAAGAAGTAGCTTGTGATTGTGAGCAATAGGACCCAGGCTTTTTAATGAGGGTTTTTAATGGCAGAGAGAGGTGCTGCCTGAGCACTCTGTTCTATAGCCCGAGTTGGCATGATGCTGCTCAGCTCTGTGGAGAGCTTTATTATCGATGCTGGCACAGGCCTTGGAGCTTATGTCAGTTCTTTGTTTTTTAAGACAAGGCCACTTTCAGCCTGACCCTGGGTGATGCTTGAGCAGCTCACAAAAAGACTGGCAAGGCATAAAGGTGTAAACAAATCCTGACAGACAACTACACATTCTCTCATTTAGCCTATTATGTAATCCAAAACATCCCTCCATTTGTAGATGCCTCCGTCATTGTTCATAACAGTGTTTTTGTCACGCTGCCACTGCTAATTGTCAGCTGCAGTGCTGTCAACCATTCTATCAGCCTTAGCAATGTTTGCCACCATTTTGCACATGAATGACAGTGCAGATTCATTTAAATAATTCACCAGTTGACAGTATGAAACTGTCAGTGGTGTTTCTTCTCAGTAAAACTGTATCTCAGTTGGATGCTCTCCCTTTCAAACAGAGCTTCCTTGCACAGGATAAAGTCACATTCATATCCTCAACCTAATTTTCAGAAGCATCCGTCTGCAATGGATTACTGAAACCTCTGTGCATTTAAAACTCAGGTAAAGTCTTTGTGTTAGGATGTACTCTGGAAAGCTGCACAACCCCCTTCCACTGTTTTGCTTATTACATTTCTAAAGACTAGGAAATGTGATTAACAATGATTTATGAGTGGAATTTAAGAAACAGACTTTGGTAAGTTGCAGGAGATATTGGGAGAAAATCTCTTGGTTTAGTATGACCAACGGCACTCTCACCTCCAGTTCCCCACAGTCACACTCTTCTCCTTCCTCCACGTAGCCATTGCCGCACTTCTGCCCACCATACAGCACTTTGATCTCTGGCATGTTGAACAGACACATGCCGACGCCTTTTTCAAAACTAGCTGTGAGGTCTTTCTTGCTGCAGCTGCTGAACACCGTTGGGAATGGATACCTGTAAGTGTAAAAAAAAAAAATGTTTTGTCAGTGACATGATCAATGAAGAGCAAGACAACTGAGATCCCCCACACGGACTGTCGGATGTAATCAGTGCGAATTGCTGCTAATCACAAAATCAATTTAACCACTAGAGCTCAGCAACCTCTCCATCAAGACAGGAACATCTAATTAGACATATTTTTTTTGAGAGGGAGGATAATGAAAAAAAACAAAAAAACAAAGTGCTTCCTTTGCGAGTCTTGCAACACTCATAAATTTAGGCGAAATAAGGGACTGTGTGTTTTTAATATTGGTTTTGGAACAAGCAGAGAGGGTGGTCTGCTCTGTGGGGAAAGCACACAGCCCAAGGCCCTGTCTGCCAAAAGCTTTGTTAAAGACCTCATGTGGCTTTATTGAGCTTCTCTGTGATAATATAGTGCCTTAGATGACGGTGTGTGAGTAAAACATGCATAAATATGGCTAGATTGTATCTCTTTCTATGTGGTTCTTGATACAAAAGCGCCATATGAGTTTTTTAATACCCCTGGTGATAATAAAATTCTGCACAGGCTGGAATGAGAGGATATATCTGTAATTTTCAAACTCATATGTGTGCTCATCTTCATGCACACAGAAAAATGTGTGGATGAGACAATAAGTGGGAGATTGGAAATCCACATGTCTTTCAGCAGCTGCAATGAAAGGACCTTACTTCTACCGGTTCTGCCACTCACTTTGGGCTAAAATCATCTTTCTTTTTCAAAGGTCAGAGAGGATCTAACTACACCAACTTTGCTCAGAAAGGCTAGACATCAGAAGTCACAAACTCCCTTTACTTTCTCTGGACATGGCCGTTGAATGGACTTGGAGTTCTCTGGACAGAATTTTTTAAGTACATATATATCTTTGTGGATCTAGAGAAAGCATATGATAGGATTCCAAGAGAGGAAATGTGGTACTGTATGAGGAAGTCAAGAGTAGCAGAGAAGTATGTGAGGTTGGTGCAGGACATGTATGAGCACAGCAAGATGGTGGTGAGGTGTGTTGCGGGACTGACAGATGGATTCAAGGTGGGGGTGGGATTACATCAGGGATGACCCTGAGACACTTCTTGTTTGCTATGGTCAGGGACATGGTGACAGATGAGGTCAGACAGGATTCTCTGTGGACCATGATGTTTGCAGACAACATTGTGATCTGTAGTGAGAGTAGGGAGCAGGTGAAAGAAAATCTGGAGACATAGAGGAATGCACTGGAGTGAAGAGGAATAAAAGTCAGTTGAAGCAAGACAGGATACATGTGTGAATGAGAGGGAGGCAGGTATAATGGTAAAGATGCAAGGAGTAGAGGTACTGAAGGCAGACAGGTTTAAATACCTGGGGTCATCCATCCAAAGTAATGGACAGTGCACAAGAGAGGTGAAGAAGTGAGTGCAGGCAGGGTGGAGTAGGTGGAACTGAGTTTCAGGGGTGATTTGTGACAGAAGGCTAGCAGATAGAGTGAAAGGGAAGATTTACAAAACAGTAGTGAGACCTACTATAGCGTGTATAGTTTGGAGACAGTAGCACTGATGAAGGAGGTGAAGTTAGAGCATCACATAGATAAGATAAGATAAGATAAACCTTTATTAGTCCCACAATGAGGAAATTACAGTAGTAAAGGGATAGCAGCACTCAGAACAATAATAAATAAGATAATAAATAAGATTAAAAAAGGTAAAAAAAAACAGCATATACACAGTGCAAGATCTTTTCAGTTAAATGGTATTTACAGCATTTCAGTTAAATTAAATTACTCTGCAATATATAAATATAAATCTAGACCGCGTCTTTCACAGTTGAATAAACAGTGTTGTTGTCACCTTCAATAATAATTACCTCCGCCAGGCCGAAAAGGCCAGGAGGAGGTTATGTTTTTGCCAGGGTTTGTGTGTTTGTCTGTCTGTCTGTTTGTCTGTCTGTCTGTCTGTCTGTTTGTCTGTTGGTTAGCAAGATAACTCAAAAAGTCTTGGACGGATTTGCATGAAACTTTCAGGCGTTGTTGGAAATGGTACAAGGAAGAACTGATTAAATTTTGGGGGTGATCCGGTTCACCGTCTGGATACAGGAATTTTTTTAAAGCATTTTTCAACACTGTGACATAGGGCCATTTTCAACATGTGCGCAGGCGCAATGGAGGGCGCTGGTCGTCGTGTCTGCAACACAAACTCTGCGTTCTTCAACGTTTTAGGCACAAAAGCACGCGGAAAACACTGCTGGCCTGGGCCCGCCAGCGTGCTTGTGTTTGCGCGCAACTGCAAAACCTCACACGGGCAGCTGTCCGCTGACGGATTCTTTGGCAGAAATTCCCCGGCCAGCCATAGGCGCTGCGCATTTGGCAGAAATTCACCGGCCAGCCATAGGCGCTGCGCATTTGGCAGAAATTCCCCGGCCAGCCATAGGAGCTGCACATTTGGCAGAAATTCCCCGGCCAGCCATACGCGCTGCGCAATAACGAGCTCTCTGCCGGCGAAGCTTCTAAATTCTCGTTTGCCGCGGAGCGAAACCCCAAAATAATATAATATAAAACCCACGGCAACCTGTCTACCCAATTTGCATCCGTCAGTGGAGGAGATGGACACAACAGCAACACTTCAGTTTATTACCTCCGCCAAGGAGGCAATGCTTTTACTACTGAACCACTAATCCTATCACTATCAGATTGATTGTCATTGATTAATTGTGTGTTTATTGCACTGTCCCTGTCAAATAAACAAATAATCATTGTGAATCCAATTGCTAGTCATATGTTTACATGCTCAAGGAATCTGAAAACGTACACACAAACACTGTATGGGGGGAATTGTGGCGCTTGGCGGAGGTCTGCGCTCTCCGACTGCTTTTCTAGTTTATTTATTTATTTATTTTCTACTCCTTTTAGTTCTGCATTTAATATGAACCCTGAGTTTGAAATAAACGTTTGAATTTTGAATAAAACCCACGCCAACCCGTCTACCTAATTGGCATCCGTCAGTGAAGCCCTCAGTGCTGCTTTCAGTGATCTAAAACGCTCGCATAACCCATTGGCCTGTGGGTTGTACGCAGTTGTGTCATGACTTCATTTGTTTTTTCTTTTGAATTCTTGGATGGAACATGGGTGGGCAATATAAGCTGCGGATTCAGCCATCACATATTTCGGATAACTTATGTTGAACTGTATAATCAGAGGAGTTATTGTCTAATTTGACCTTGTTGGATTTTATTACCCCCTTTGTTATATTTTTCACTTTCTTTTAACCTGTACTCTTAATCTATTCGAAATAAAGATTAATTCATTCATTCATTCAATTGTAACGCCCCCAGCCTGGGAGTTTGCAGATGGAGGAGATGGACACAACACCAACACTTCAGTTTATTACCTCTGCCAAGGAGGTAATGCTTTTACTACTGAACCACTAATCCTATCATTGTGAATCCAATTGCTACTCAGATGTTTTCATGGTCAAGGAATCTGACAACGTACACACAAACACTGTATGGGGGGAACTGTGGCGCTTGGCGGAGGTCTGCGCTCTCCGAGTGCTTTTCTAGTTGTAATTGTATTTGTCATGATCCTGAGTACGGGTGGGAACCGTGCTCAGTCTCTGGTTTAGTTTAAGTCCTTTTCTGCATGTGTGCATCTCTGTGTATCTTGTATTTACTATGGTTATCTTAGTTTGGGGGTTTTGCGTATTTTCGTATTTTGTTTCTGTTTATTTATGAGTTATCTTGTATTCTTAGTTTTGTCATTATAGTCTTGTTTAAAGTAGAACTGAACTCACCTTTTTGCCAAAAAAGTAGAATAGCAGATTAATTCCTTATTACCTATTGTATTTTTCAACACATAAAAGAAATTTTTAGGCCGTGCGATGGCCAAGCTATAAGCCGATAAACTTTTGCCTCAGGCTGGCAGTGCCAAACAAACCGGAAGTAGTGCAGACGACGCTGCGTGACGTCACGAGTGTGACCCTTATCAAAACAACAATGGCAGATGATAGCAGTTCCAGCAGTCAAGAACACCAGAGTTTTCAGAGTGAAGAGGCATTCAGGATCGGTGACAAGACAGAGGAGGATGCAGGAGTGTCAAATGAATAGGAAGAGAGCGAGGGAGGCATCGAACCGTACAGATTAGAGCCAGAATTTTCGGGGGATTCCAGCACCGACTCAGACCGCAGCAGTGATGGGGAGGAGAGTCGCTTATTGAATACAGAATGGTAAGTCTTTACTTTGGCATGTTTGGGGTGTCAGGATAAGGAAAATTAACAATAAAAAAGAAAGGGGAAAAAAAACATCAGCCTTTTTCCAACTTATTACAGTTATCCCTCACTTATCGCGTTTAATGCGGTCTTCCTTTGCTGGGTATAGGCGCTCGGCAGGGAGCGAAGCTGGGTAAAACGTCTCCGCCAATCAGCTTGCGAGATAAAACGTCTCGGCCAATCAGCTTGCGAGGTAAAACGTCTCGGCCAATCAGCTTGCGAGATTCCCGAGCGGGCTGGGGAGCCGGGGAGAGCGGGCTCTCCGTGTTGATACCTGATGTTCTAATGTAGTCTCCCTGCCTTCTCATTAGAACATCAGGTATCAACACGGAGAGCCCGCACAGCTCAAAATCTACCTCTCTGACCACCGCTCCACTCCTCTCCGCCCACCTCTTCACCGCTCGGGAATCTCGCAAGCTGATTGGCCGAGACATTTTACCTCGCAAGCTGATTGGCCGAGACGTTTTACCCAGCGAAGGAAGACCGCATTCATTGTTCTTTATCGCTCGTGTTGCTTAGTGGCACTTTTCGCTGTTCTCTTGTGCCTTTTTGTGCAAAATAGTGCTTGTGACGCCCTTGGGGGGGGGGGGTGACGCTACTTCGCGGTTTTTCACTTTTCGCGGTCGGTTCTGGTCCCCATTAAACGCGATAAGTAAGTGATCACTGTATATCTAGAAACGCATCGCTTCCCGGTCGCTTTTCCTCCCCCTTTCTTTTCTTTCGTCGCCATGACAGCTTTCCTTGGCCACTGAACAGATCTTCCCAGGTGTTGGAAGTGTTTTGTAGTCAACTATCACGACAAAATGCACCAAAAACAACCAGTGTCAACGTGCTCGCAATGGTAAACATGAGGACTGGGTCACACTCGTGACGTCACGCGGAACTCCGGCTGCGCTTCGGCGGATTTGTCTGATTTTTCAGTGCGGGAAATTCTAAATCGCGATTTTCTCCAAGATTCCGGGATTTGTGGAGGGGGTGCCAATGATAAATTATCTTTATAATTGTATGTACTATCACCCAGTGCCGTTCAATGCCATTCAGTTCAGTTCTACTTTAAGATAAGATAAGATAAGATAAGCCTTTATTAGTCCCACAATGGGGAAATTCCAGGATTGCAAAAGCACAGGGATAGCAACACTCAGAGGAACAATCAGAAGGCAAGAGAAAAACAAGAGCAGCGAGTATACATATGTACATATAAATACAAATATATATATATAGACACACAGTGCGGGGCATTGTAGCTAGATGGAATAGATATATAAATATATAAACACAGTGCAGAGCATTGTAGCTGGATGGAATAAATATATGAGTATATAAACACACAGTGCGGAGTATTGTAGCTAGATGGAATAAATATGTAGATATATAAACACACACAGTGCAGAGCATTGTAGCTAGATGGAATAAATATGTAAACATATAAACACACACAGTGTGGAGCATTGTTGCTAGATGGAATAAATATATGAATATATAAACACACACAGTGTGAAGCATTGTAGCTAGATGGAATAAATATGTAGAACACACACAGTGCGGAGCATTGTAGCTAGATGGAATAAATATGTAAATATATAAATACACACAGTGCGGAGCATTGTAGCTAGATGGAATGAAACAGCACAACCGTCTACTTAGTTATCCTACATGGTATGATTATGTACCCATACATATTCTCACCCTCCATAGCGACCGGTATTTTCCTAGTTGTATACCGGAGGGGACCATTGTGTAAGTCTATTGCGTCTTTTGCATTCAATACTATTAGGTTGTCACGTCTTTTTGCTATCTCTGCGAGCAGCCCTGCTTAGGTTGTACAGTCTGACAGCCGTAGGTAGGAAGGACCTGTGAAACCTCTCGGTTGTGCACCTAGGATGATGTAGTCTGCTGCTAAATGAGCTCCTCAGTACATTCAGTATGTCCTGCATAGGGTGGAACTCGGACTCCAGCAGAGATGACAGTTTGGCCACCATTCTTCTCTCTCCCATCTCCTCCACTGGGTCAAGGCGCTGCCCCAGGACAGAGCTAGCTTTCTTGATCAGTTTGTTCAGTCTCTTCCTATCGGCTGCTGTAATGCCACTGCCCCAGCAGACCACTCCAAAAGTGATGGCTGATGCCACCACCGTGTCATAGAATGTCTTCAGCAGTGCCCCTTGTACACCAAAAGACCTGAGTCTCCTCAGTAGGAACAGCTTGCACTGTCCCTTCTTGTAGAGTGCGTCAGTATTGTGTGACCAGTCTAGTTTATTGTTCAGATGAACACCCAGGTACTTATAGGATGTCACCATCTCGATGTCTGTTCCCTGTATATTTACTGGTGCTGTGAGGGGTTGTCCTTGCCTGCGGCAGTCCACCACCAGCTCCTTAGTTTTCCTCGCGTTGATCTGGAGGCAGTTCCGATGGCACCAGTCCACGAAGTCCTGGATAAGCCCTCTGTACTCAGCTTCATCTCCGTTGGAGATGAGGCCAACGATCGCAGAGTCGTCAGAGAACTTCTGTAGATGGCAGTGTGTTGTGTTGTGTGAGAAGTCCGCAGTATAAAGGGTGAACAGGAAGGGAGCCAAAACCGTTCCCTGGGGGGCCCCCGTGCTACCGATGATCGTGTCGGACACACAGTCCCGGGTTCTCACAAACTGAGGCCGGTTTGTGAGGTAGTCCAGGATCCATGATGACAGGTGCTGGTCCACCCCTGCGCACAGCAGCTTGTCCTTCAGGATCATCGGTTGGATGGTGTTGAAAGCACTGGAGAAGTCAAAGAACATGATCCTCATCGCATTCCCGGGCTTCTCCAGGTGGGACAGAGAACGGTGAAGGAGGAAGATCACCGCATCCTCCACCCCAATGCCATGCTGGTAGGCGAACTGGAGTGGATCCATCGCTGGTCCCACCAGGGGGCGGAGGTGAGCAAGGAGCAGTCTCTCCAGGGTCTTCATCATGTGAGACGTCAGGGCCACTGGTCTGTAGCTGTTCAGATCTTTGGGTTGGGAAGTCTTTGGTACAGGTACCACACAAGATGTTTTCCACAGCTGTGGTACTCTCCCCAGCTTCAGGCTCAGATTGAAGATGTACTCCACAATCCCACACAGCTGGTCTGCACAGGACTTGAGGAGCTTTGCGCTGACGCTGTCCGGTCCCGATGCCTTCCTCGCCTTGATCTTCCTCAGCTCCGTCCTCACCTGGGTCTTAGTGAGGGTCAGGTTGGGGGGCTGTGTGTTGGGAGTGGGGGGGTGTTGGTGGAGTGGGGAGTGGGCAACAGGACTTGATGTCTTTAGAGGCAGCAGTGGTTGTTGTGCAGTCAGGGGGGAGGGCGGTTGGTCAAACCTATTGAAAAACAGATTCAGATTGTTCGCCCACTCCCTGCCCCCCCGTGGCCTGGGGGGAGGTATTCTGGAGCCCAGAGATGGTTTTAAGGTTTCTCCAGACCCCACCGATGTCACTCTGTTGCAGCTTGTCCTCCATCTTCTTCCTGAAGCTGACCTTGCCTTCTCTGATCTTTCTCCTCAGCTCCCTCTGTACGGACTTCAGCATCTCCCTGTTCCCCGATCTGAAGATCCTCTTCTTCTCTCTCAGAAGTGTTTTTATCTCAGGGTTGATCCGGGGTTTGTTGTTTGAGCAACACCGTATGATCTTGGTGGGAACGGTGTTGTCCACACAGAAGCTGATGTAGTCCGTGATGGTGTGAGTGAGGCCATCGATGTCCTCACCATGTGGATCGCAGAGCTGCTCCCAGGCGGTGGTTTCAAAACAGCCCTTTAGAGCAGGGGTCCCCAAACTTTTTCCTGTGAGGGCCACATAACTTTTGCCTTCTCTGATGGGGGTGCCTAAACGTAAACATTTATTGTTTTCCAGAAAGCCACACATAACCAAATATTAATAACCCTTTCCGGGATCTTCACAGGAAAAAAAAGTCAGAAAATAAATAATAACACTATTAATGAATGAATGAATTAATTAATTAATTAAATTAATTCAATCACCCTTTATTGTCATTCAACTGTACAACCAATCATGTACAGTAGAACGAGATTGTGTTTTACCTATCTACAGTGTTAATCACACACACCCCAAGTGTAGAATCAGAGGGCTGCTGCCATGCAAGGCGCCGAAAAAAATAACACTATTTATGAAATAACACTATTTATGAAATAAATAATAACCATATAACCCTCTCTGGTTCTTCTCAGAAAAAAAGTCCATGGGACATTAACTTTCTGTTGTGCCGTGCGCAATCTTAACAGGTAAAAGTTCAGCTTAGTTGTCAGAGCAGAATCTCTTACTTATACCTATACTTTGCTGAAAATATCCTCCCCCGTCGTAGTCCCTGTGAGACTTTGGAGGGCTGCCAGCTCCTCGCACATTTCAAAGTTTGCGCAAACTCCACGAATAAAAATGAGCAGCTGCGCTGTGTCCTGCACGTCTGTACTCTCATTCAGTGCTAATGAAAAAAAAGTCAAATTCTTTCGTCTTCTGCTGCAGCTGGGCATATACATTACCCCCGATTTCTTCAATGCGTCTGGTGATTGTACTTGTCGACAGACTCACGGCATTAAAGACATCTTTCTTCTCGGGACACACCTCCTCCGCGACAGCATTCAAACATTTCTTGACAAATTCTCCATCAGTGAGAGGTTTACCGCTGCTTGCTACTAGCTGAGCAACCCGAAAGCTGGCCCGAACGGATGACTGGTTCAGCTGAGCTTGGCGTACAAATGTATTCTGCTGAGCTAACAGTCCACTTTTTAGCTTTGAGAGTTTGTCTGCTCGCATTTGGCCTTGCAAGCTATCATACTTGTCTTTGTGACAGGATTCAGTGTCGGCGCAGATTGTATTCTTTGAATACTGCCACAGCCTCTTGACAAATGAGACAAACAGCCTTTTCTTTGCAATGAACAAAAAATAATCGTTTGTCCACTGCAGGTTAAATACCCTGCATTCTGAATCAATTTTTCTCTTGCCTAACCTTTTCGCCATTATTCAGTTTGACAGGGGTGAGTCTAGTGTTGTAGGATGTGTCTGGTTCATGTGTTTAGATAGGGCACCTTAGTGCATGAACGTGAGTGAGTGAGTGGGTGCGTGCAGCCGAGGCACGCCCCCATGTGAGTGGCCCCGCGGAGCGGACGGTGTGTGTGAAGTGTGCGGGTGAGTAGAGAGAGAGGTGACCGGAGCAGGTAGCGAACTAGAATTGCTGTTGAAGGGTGGAATAGAAGGGTGGACTAGAATGTCACGTTCTATGCGTGTATTAGTCTCGATCGCGTTGCCAGACTGAAAAAAAAAAAAATCATAATGCGTCTCTGGTATTGTTCAGGGGGCCGGGCCAAATGTGGAGGTGGGCTGTATCCGGCCCGCGGGCCGTAGTTTCGGGACCACTGCTTTAGAGCGTTCATTGCCTCCTCAGACCATAACTTCACTGTGCGCATGGCCGGAGGTCGTCTGTGCACTAGGGGTTTGTACACCGGCCGGAGATGAACCAAGTTGTGATCCGATCTCCCGAGTGGGGGGAGATCGGATTTGTGTATTTGTGTTTCATTTTGTATGTATTGTATTATTTGCAGCTTGTGGGTTTATTTTCATCCCAGTCCCTGTAACGTTACTTATTTCACTCTAGTGCTTTTATTGTGACAGCACCTGAATGAATGAATGAATGAATTTATTTATTTCGGATAGTACATTACAGGTTAAAAGAAACTGTATAATATAACAACAAGGTCAAATTAGACAAAGACTCCTTCTACTATACAATTCCACGTGAGTTATCCGAAATGGGTGATGACTGAAGCCGCAGCTTATATTGCCCACCCATATTCCATCCAAGAATTCAAAGGAGAAAAAAGAGAAAACAAGACAAGAGCGATTACAATTTAAAACAAGGCTAAGACAAAATATGACTGAGAGAAAAAGAAAACTGAGCTAGTCTAAGTTAAGCGGTTACTATTCAAAAACAAATCTAAGACATAGTGTCACAGAGAAAAAAGAAAAACTAAGCTATAACACAACACAGGCTGGAAATGTCAATCCTTATGTGAGTTTACATGTCGTCTTGTAAATATGTTTGGAGTATTTCTTCCTTTAGTTTTTGTTTAAATTGTCCAAGCTTTGTACATGATTTTAATTCAGGTCCAAAATCGTTCCATAATCTGACACCTTGCACTGAAATACAGTGTTGCTTGGTAGTTGTTCTCACTGTAGGCTTTTGAAATATACATGTTCCTCTGAAGTGATATCGTTTCTCCCTTGTTTGGAACAACTTTTGGATATTTGCGGGCAGTGATAGATTCTTCACTTTGAACATTATTATTGCGGTTTTAAAGTCGATCAGATCTTTCAACTTGAGAGTTTTTTGTTTAAGAAAAAGTGGGTTTGTTGGTTCCCTGTAAGCTGCTTTGTTGATTATTCTAATAGCTCTCTTTTGAAGCATAAAGAGTGGATATATGTTTGTTTTATATGTATTTCCCCATACTTCATTACAATATGTCATGTATGGGAGTATTAATGAATGATACAAGGTGTATAGTGTGGGTTGATTCAGCAAATTTTTCACTCTGTGTAATATTGCAATTGATTTGGATACTTTACCTTTTATATAATTAATATGTGGCTTCCAACACAGTTTGTTATCAATTATTACTCCAAGGAATTTAGTTTCGGATACCCTTTCAATCTCTACACCATTTACACTGAGTTTGGGTACTGGGTAGTTGTGATGGTTGTTAAAGACTATAAATTTTGTCTTGCTTAAATTGAGCGTTAATTTGTTTGAATCAAACCACAGTTTCAGCTTTCCTAATTCCTTTCCGAGTGTATCCAGAAGTTGTTCCAAGTTGTTTCCACTGCATAGCAGGTTAGTGTCATCAGCAAACAATATTAAGTCCATTTTTTCTGAAACTTTACATATATCATTTATATACATATTGAATAATAATGGTCCCAAAACTGAACCCTGTGGGACTCCACAGGTGACCTTCAGTAGCTCTGAGTTTTTGTTGTTAACACATACAAACTGATATCTATTCTTTAAGTAACTTCTTAACCAGGACAGTGCTACCCCTCTGATACCACAATTTTGTAGTTTCTTTAATAATAGATTGTGATCTACTGTATCAAATGCTTTTTTAAGATCCAGGAATACTCCAACTGAATACTCTTTATTTTCAATGGCTGTTGATATTTTTTCTGTAAATTCCATTAAGGCATATGCTGTTGTCCTTTTGTGTCTGAACCCATATTGCTGCTCACACAGTAAATCATTCTTCAGTATGAAGTTGTCAATTCTCTCATAGAATATTTTTTCAAGTATCTTGGAAAATTGCGGTAATAGTGAAATTGGTCTGTAGTTGGAGAGTTCCCCTCTGTCGCCTGTCTTGTAAATCGGAATTACTTTAGCTATTTTCATTGCATTGGGAAATATACCTGATTGGAGAGACAGGTTACAGATATACGTCAGTGGTTTCACTATGCATTCGATAACAGTTTTGACTAGTAGCATATCACCTTGTGTATGTCTGGCTGTCAAACTGTTTTGCGGGCTGCACAGCAGTCACTCATTGCATTAATTATTTCCTCATTCTTGTGATCCACACCTGTCATTCTCTGATTCCTTTCCACTCACCTATTTAAGGATACGGCAACGTTTCCCCTGTTGCCGTGTCCTACTGTTTGCTTCCTCAGAGCATCTGCTAAGCTCTGAGTGAATGTATTTTTCCCGCAGAGGTGAATGGGTGAACTCCGCCATGGATTTAACCCTTTTCCTGTTTCCCTTAGCCGTAAGCCCCGTTTCCTTTCAGGTGTGACTCTGGCTAGGGTTTGTCTCTTTTTCCTGGCGTTCCCACATGCCTCAGCCTGTGTTCCGTCCAGGTTATTCTGTATTCCCCTTGCCAAGAGCCCCGTTCTCTTCCAGCGCAGCTCATCATTTCCTCATGAGTAAGTGTAGTGTTTTTGTACTATGTTTGAGTTTATGTTAATAAATGTTACAAACTCACAGATGGCATTTGGTGTCTTATGCAGCCCTTGAAAAGGGCGATTTATGACAGTATTAGCAGTGTATTGGAAGGGAACGATCCCTACTGTGCAAAGTAGTGCAGTTAAGTGCAGTCTCTATGAGCAGCGCAGATTATAAAATCTGATGGTGCAGCCTGCCGCTAAATGAGCTCCTCAGTGCATTAAGCATGTCCCGCATAGGGTGGGACTTGGACTCCAGCAGAGATGACAGCTTAGCCACTATCCTCCTTCTCCTATCTCCTCCACTGGGTCGAGGCAGTGCCCCAGAACAGAGCTGTTTTTTTTGATCAGCCTGTTCAGTCTCATCCTGTCGGCTGCTGTGATGCTGCTGCCCCAGCAGACCATTCCATACATGATGGGTGATGCCACCACAGAGTCGTAGAAGGTCTTCAGGAGTGGCCCCTGCACTCCAAAAGACCTGAGTCTCCTCAAAAGGAACAGCCTGCTCTGCCTCTTCTTGTAGAGTGTGTTGGTGTTGTGAGATCAGCCTAGTTTATTGTTCAGGTGAACACCTAGATACTTGTAAGCTGCCACCATCTCAAAGTCTGTTCCCTGGATGTTTACCGGTGCTCTGTGTGTGTGTGTGTGTGTTTCGGGGGGGCATGCCTGCGGGAGTCCACCACCAGAGCCTTAGTCTGAAAAGTGCTGAATGGATGAAAGAACTTGATATTTTCTGAAAATTTAGAGTGAATGTGACTTTTTTTCTTTAAAAAGAATAGCAATGTTCCTCAAATTCATAAATTTAATATCTTTTCAAATATTAGGCATCCTCCTTGGGCTTTAGGTGGAACATGAGCACAAACACAATTAGGAACAACTACTTCTGGACTAACTATGTAAGTTGATGAGACTGAATCCTGAAAACAAACACTACCATGTCTGCTGTCTGATGAAGCTAAAAAAAAAAAAAAAAAAAGGAGAACCGTCTAGTTAGTTTGTGGATTGCTTCAGGTCTACATATAAAGCCTGAGTGACTCTAACAATGATGAATAAGAATATCATACCCAAATAATACTAACACAGAAAGTAAGTCCAATTGATGCCAGATATTCATATTGCTATTCTCTCTGTCACACAACTCTTACTGTTATCAAAGCAGCCCAAAGGTCAGACAATTAGAAGAAAGATCATGTGGAAAATGAAGGAAGGTACAATGCATTGGTTCAGACACAGGATGGACTACAGGCAGTACCAGAGGTCAAACCTAAGTTATTCTTGTAGAGTCCAAGCACAAAAGCAAAGAGCTGAATATTAAGAGAAAATTACAGCTTGATGTTCACTGCTATATCAGACTTTTTGTCTGATTGGGGTTTCACATTTAACGCAGCTCTAAATATGTTAAGAGACTGTGAATGTTTTGACAAGGCATTATTCCTGACTTGTCTTTTACTTGACACATGCAGAGGCAGCTTACGTCACATCTCACTGCTGACCTGGTTCCTTCCCTACGAATTTCCATAGGTTGTGTCAGGTTAAAGTGAGTTGCCATGAAGCAGATCCCGAGACTCTCTGGACTGATTAAGGAAAAAGCTCAGAGTTGACCTGTGTTATGCTCACAATAGCTAGATGGTAACCTCAGTAGCCACAGCAAGCAGCTGTGATTGGCTACTGGTGACGATTAGTTACCTTTGACGGAGACAAAATGAACACACAGCAGCAGCTGGGAGCTGTCACTTTGCAGCTGACTTTTGTTTTCCCCCAGGGATGTTGTATTTTGTTTTGGTTTTCATCATGCCTAACTACAACTTGAACTGTCTGTAAGAGCTACTGTTGGCCAGGGCTGGTGAACCAGCCATGCAGAGGCCCCAAGCTGACACTGAAGAGCTACAGAGACCCGGTGCATGGAGATGATCAACTGACATTCTGAAAGGGGCATGCACTGGATGTAAGACCACATTTTCCGCTTATTCATGTTGGTAGCTGAATTTCTGTAATTGCCCTGCACACCAGATACCTTCGGTGTGAGCCAACAGATCATTGTGTGGGCTGGGGTTTGTCATATTTGTAATGAAATAAAATTGCAATAGGAAAGAACCACAATAATGTCCTATTTTTACCCTTCCCACCCTCTGATGAACAGATGTCAAGGTTGCTGTACACCAGGCAGGTCACTTCCTTGGTAACTGCTGTTGTTGATTTCCATTTTGTCCCTGAAGCCTGAGTCAAAATTGCTCACTTAAGTTTGACCCCCACTTTTGTTGCACTCATCCAGTTTTCATGAACTCAGTCATGCTCTTCAATTACCAGCCTGTGCAATGCATGACAAAACTCTCACATATTTTTTTTTTTAAACTCGGAAATACACGAGCTGCTAAAGGATCCAGCTGGTATTTATGGGAGACAATACACAAACAAGTGGTCTACCCTGCAACAGCCTGGGAGAAGGAGGAGAAATAATGGCTGTAAAATGGCAAAAGCACTGATGAATGAGTCAATGGCATTTAGCAGCTGCAGCCCTCAGGGCTAGCAAAGCACTGCCAAGACCAGTAATGGCTGGCACATCTGGGGTGAATAGTGAAGTGAATACGATTTAGACAACAATTCATCCACTGAATGTCTGGGATACACCTTCAAAAGATATGATGATAATATGACTTGAGAATTTTTAGATAATTTCTGTTTTTTGAAGTGAATTATGTTCACTTTTGCATTGCCTTATGCTGCTGCATTGTCTTCTACCTGTAACGGTCTCTGTGTGTGTCCTGTCTCCCTGCCTGATTAGGCACACTCCCTGAAGCCCTGTTCACCACCTGCTGCCAATCAGAGAGGTCCTTTAAATAGAACGCTCTCCCTTCACTCCGCCTGGTGGCATATCCTGCACACAGCCATATCCTGTCAGAGCTCTGAATCTATGTTTTATCCTGCTTTGCTGTGTTTTGACTTTTTGCTTGTCCTAGACCCAGAGACTGCCTGCTGCACTGGAATTATCTGAAGGCCGTTTCACTTCTATGCTGATGACACTATCATATATAGACTAGACTGGTCACACAATACTGACGCACTCTACAAGAAGGGACAGCGCAGGCTGTTCCTACTGAGGAGACTCAGGTCTTTTGGTGTACAAGGGGCGCTGCTGAAGACATTCTATGACACGGTGGTTCTGCTGGGGCAGTGGCATTACAGCAGCCGATAGGAAGAGACTGAACAAACTGATCAAGAAAGCTAGCTCTGTCCTGGGGAAGCGCCTTGACCCAGTGGAGGAGATAGGAGAGAGAAGGATGGTGGCCAAACTGTCATCTCTGCTGGAGTCCGAGTTCCACCCTATGCAGGACACACTGAATGCACTGAGGGGCTCATTTAGCAGCAGACTACATCATCCTAGGTGCACAACCGAGGGGTTTGGCAGGTCCTTCCTACCTACGGCTGTCAGACTGTACAACCTAAGCAGGGCTGCTCGCAGAGATAGCAAAAAGACATGACAACCTAATAGTATTGAATGCAAAAGACGCAATAGACTTACACAATGGTCCCCTCCGGTATACAACTAGGAAAATACCGGTCGCTATGGAGGGTGAGAATATGTATGGGTACATAATCATACCATGTAGGATAACTAAGTAGATGGTTGTGCTGTTACATTCCATCTAGCTACAATGCTCCGCACTGTGTGTGTTTATATATTTACATATTTATTCCATCTAGCTACAATGCTCCATACTGTGTGTTTATATATCTACATATTTATTCCATCTAGCTACAATGCTCCGCACTGTGTGTGTTTATATATCTACATATTATTCCATCTAGCTACAATGCTCCACACTGTGTGTGTTTATATATCTACATATTATTCCATCTAGCTACAATGCTCCACACTGTGTGTGTTTATATATCTACATATTTATTCCATCTAGCTACAATGCTCCACACTGTGTTTATATAGCTACATATTATTCCATCTAGCTACAATGCTCCACACTGTGTGTGTTTATATATCTACATATTATTCCATCTAGCTACAATGCTCCACACTGTGTGTGTTTATATATCTACATATTTATTCCATCTAGCTACAATGCTCCACACTGTGTTTATATATTTACATATTATTCCATCTAGCTACAATGCTCCGCACTGTGTTTATATATTTACATATTTATTCCATCTAGCTACAATGCTCCGCACTGTGTGTGTTTATATATTCACATATTCATTCCATCCAGCTACAATGCTCTGCACTGTGTTTATATATTTATATACACTACCGTTCAAAAGTTTGGGGTCACCCAGACAATTATTTTGTGTTTTCCATGAAAAGTCACACTTATTTACCACCATGAGTTGTAAAATGAATAGAAAATATAGTCAAGACATTGACAAGGTTAGAAATAATGATTTGTATTTGAAATAATAATTTTTTCCTTCAAACTTTGCTTTCGTCAAAGAATCCTCCATTTGCAGCAATTACAGCATTGCAGACCTAACATGATTGCACAAGGGTTTTCTAATCATCCATTAGCCTTCTGACGCAATGAGCAAACACATTGTACCATTAGAACACTGGAGTGATAGTTGCTGGAAATGGGTCTCTATACACCTATGTAGATATTGCACCAAAAACCAGACATTTGCAGCTAGAATAGTCATTTACCACATTAGCAATGTATAGAGTGTATTTCTGATTAGTTTAAAGTTATCTTCATTGAAAAAAAGTGTTTTTCTTTCAAAAATAAGGAAATTTCTAAGTGACCCCAAACTTTTGAACGGTAGTGTATCTATCCCATCTAGCTACAATGCTCCGCACTGTGTGTCTATATATATATATATTTATATCTATATGTACATATGTATACTTGCTGCTCTTGTTTTTTCTCTTGCCTTCTGATTGTTGCTCTGAGTGTTGCTATCCCTGTGCTGTTGCAATCCTGGAATTTCCCCATTGTGGGACTAATAAAGGCTTATCTTATCTTATCTTATATTGCTTTGCTACCACACCTGCTAAGGCTTTTGAACATATTCAGCATGCTTTTGACAGAGTACAGAAACAGCTTAATCATTTACAACTTGTTTTAAATGCAGAGAAAAAAAAATCATATTCTTCACTACCTCAAATTCAGCAAGATCAGCACTATCTGAAAATTTTTTAACAAGAAATGGTGAATAAATAGAGTCGGTATCCTCTTTTAAATATCTAGGGGTTTTAATTGATGAACATTTGTCTTTTAAGGAACACATTCAGTATGTTGTAAACAAGCTGAAACTCTTATTTTTGACGGAGTCGTACTGACATGATTCGGACCCAGTAAGCAGACACAGACTCAAAAGTAAACTCAGTTATCTTTATTGTGTAGTGAGTGTGTGAGTGTATGCGTGTATGTGTAAATGTAGCAGCCAGGGCGAGCAGAGCACCATACAGCCTGACAACCCTATGGAAGAGCAGAGACAGGGAGGATTAGTGTCAACACTCTGGAAAGAACGTTCAGTTATGTTAGGTCTTACTGTCGACGAGTTGGTGAACAGCTCAGGCTTGGCCCCGAAGGCTCCAGCCAGGGAGACAGTGTCTTCAGGCCCGGTTGCAGATGGAATAAGTGGAGGGGTTGTTGAGGTGTAGTGTGGACTTGGTCCACCACCAGGAGGAAGAAGTCCGCTGCCATGGATTTCCGACTGTGCACAGGGGAGCAGAATGTAGAATGGTAATGAAGGTGAAGATGGCTTATTTGTCGTTGGGGAGTGAGAGCTCCCAGGTGAACAACGAGGGAGAGAAGTATTCTCTGGAGAACAACGATGAAGAGAAGGACTCTCTGGAGGACGACAATGAAGAGAAAGAGTCTCTGGAGATAGACGATGTGGTGTGCCGGTCTCATCAGACCAGGGAGAAAGATGACTCTGTGCAGACCTGCGGGTAGCACGGCTTAAATAGTTCAGCTGATGAGGAGAGCAGGTGTGTGTGTGCAGCTGTGGAGAATCAGGTAACAGGCAGGCAGAGTGAATCACCACATTATTAGGATTTTATTACAGGAATAAGACTTGCTTCTCTGTTAATATAAAGCTGAAACTGGTGGAATCAACATTTCTATCCATCATTGATTATGGAGATGTATTTTACACGAATGCACCTGCCCACTGTCTTCACCTGTTGGACAGAGTTTATCCATGGGGCTTTGAGATTCATTACAAACTGTGCTTCCCTCACTCATCATTGTGTTTTCTACAGTAAAGTGAACTGGTCATCATTATCTGCTCGTTGCCTCTATCACTGGCATATGTTCATTTACAAAGCCATTCTGTGTAGAATTCCTCTGTATTTATGTTCACTTTTAAAATGGGAGCAAGGAAGCCACAATCTCCGCTCAATGGATTATCTGCAAATGGCTGTTCCAACAATAAGAACAGAATTAGGAAAGAAAGATTTTAGTTTTTTGGCTCCTGATGCATGGAACAAGATAAACTCTGAGCTCCATCTACAAAGCCTCATATCTTTGACTAAATTTAAATCTCTAGTGAAATCAGTGGAGTCCAGGCTTTCTGTGTGCAAGTGTTTTATATGAGTATGTTTTTATAGCTAATTTATTTATTGTCTGTCCTTTTATTTTAAAACTGTAACTGTGTTGCTGCTGTCTTGGCCAGGTCTCCCTTGTAAGATCTCTTATTTCAATGGGACAAACCTGGTTAAATAAAGGCTAAACAAAAATAAAAATAACCTTCCATGCTTTGACCCCTGCCTGTCGCTGGATTTTGGAAATAACCACTTGGATTGGATGTTCTTGGACTGCGCACACCCTTAACTCCCAAAGTAAGTCGACTTACTAATCTTTGTCATCACTGCTCTTCATTCCACCTCCCAGCACTTAGACCTGGCCAGCCAGTTTTCTACAATCCCCAGGAGACTCCCCTGCAGCTCCACAGCACCTCTCCCCCTGGCAACCTGCTCTCCCAGCGTGGAATCCCTTCACCTGCTCCCAGCTGCTGTCCCGTGAAAGAGGTTGCCAGATCTTCGAGACAAATCTCCATTGCAGACAAACTTGCACAATTATTGTAATAAAAATTATTGTTTCACTTCAATTACCATTTCCTCCCGTGTCTGCTTTTGGGTTATATGTCACACGCCACATCGGTACGCCACATCGGTACGCCACATCAGTACGCCACATCAGTATGAACCCCTTTCGAGTCAAGTTAATAAACTCACCAAGCGCCTGACTCAGCTCGAGGCCACAGGTCAGGGCCTCACAACAGCTCTCTCCACCATTGCGCCCGCTTTTACAGCTAGCACTCCCGCCAGGTTGGGCCGTCCCCTTCTAGTCTCCACAACTCCTCGCTATAACGGTCGGTTGGGGGGCGCCAGTGGGTTCTTCTTGCAATGTCGGCTCGTGTTCGACCAGATCCCGGATGATTTTGTAGTCATCCCAAGCGCGGGTCTGCTCCGCACTTGAGACACTTATTATTTTCCCCATTTTCTCTTTATATTTTGTCTTAGTTATTTTGGGGATTAGTGGTGTTTTTATTTTGACAGCGCCACAGCAGAACTTCCTGCTGTCAGTCTGCTTGCGGGCTGTCACAGCTGCTGGTGTTTAATCATCACTGTCTTTCCACACCTGTTGGTTGATTAGTCTGTATACTATTTAAGATCGCTAGCGAGTTCATCCCTTGCTGCGACCTCGCCCTTGCTGGCTGGTATCCCAACGTCTGATGCCAGCCTTCATTTTCAGAGTAAGGTTTCACCCTCACTATTCCTATGTAAGTGTTTATTCTACAGCGTAAGGTTTTGCCCTAGCTATATTATATGGAAGTGACTGTTTCTTCAGTGTTTGTTCAGTTATTTCACCCCGAAATAACTGTTGTGTAAAAACTGCAACAGTTTTCCCCTCTGACCACAGCCAGATAGCTTATTTGGCAGGCTTACTCCATGATCACGCTCTTTCATGGGCCCAAGCCCTTATCCAGGGGCTAAATTATGACTCCTACACCTACAACCGTTTTACAGAAGAGTTCACCCAGGTGTTTGATCATTCCGAGCAGGAAGGAACAGCGTCCTCCCAGCTCATGACAATTCAACAGGGGGCTAGTTCTGCGGCTGAGCACTCCATGTTACGACCCGAGCGCTGGTTCTGATAGCGCTCGGGCCATGTCCAACTCGCTGCCGGCCTTGACAGCTGCGGGCTGTATTCTGGCCTCACCGGGCTCTTATTGTGAAGGTGCTCGGTGGGGCTTCCGCCTGTCAAGGCTGGCCAGCTGTATGTCATTGCCGTTCATTAGTGCTTCGCCTTTATAAACTCAGCACTAGCGACGGTACGACGCAGGAGTATCGTCTGATCTTGTCAGGAGTACCGTCTAATCTTCCTTGTCAGGATTAACGTCTAATCTTCCTTGCCAGACGTTGGTCAACACTTCGTCAGATCTTCATGTCAGGTTCGTGATCTGAACTCATGTCATAGTTTAGCTCGTAGTGGCTGGGGTTAGCCCTACGAGCCCAAGTCTTGTTAAATGTGTGTTTTGCCCTGCGGGGTTCATAGTCTTGTCTTGTCACGTGTGTAAATAAATTAACATCATTGCCAAACTCACTGGTGGACTCTTTGGCGTCTCTTGGTGATCCGCGAGGATCACCATGACACTCCACCGATTTCCGGATTCTCACGGCTTCTGCGGGCTGGGAGGACCTCACGCTATGTGCAGCGTTTACCCACAGCCTAAATTCCTCTCTCTGTGATGAGTTCACCCACCTTCGGGATGAACCCGAATCACTTGATGCGTTCATCTCCCTTGTCATTAAATTAGACAATAGACTATGGGAGCGATCGAAGGAACGTAGGTCCGTCTCCTGGCCTTTAGCTTACTCCCCACTGCTCCGCCTGCAGCTTCTTCCCCTCCTGCCACCCGACTCACTGGATCTTACGTCTACGGGCAGGCCCAAACTCACCCAAGCCAAACTGCAGCAACGTCGCGGGGCGGGTCAAAGTATATATTGTGGGCAAGCGGGTCACACCGTCGCACAATGCTCCACACAGGGAAACAACACCGCCCGCTAGTTGCAGTAGGGGGACTGGTGGGCAGTGTATCCAGCTCCCTACATAAATGGTTCACTTTACCCATAAGACTATTACTCAAGCACACCGAACATGTCAGTTACATTCTGATTGACTCCAGGGCCAAACAGAACTTTATTTCAGAGAATCTAGCAACTCGATTAAAAATTCCCTGCAAAACACTTCAGCAGCCAATAGGCGCTATCGCTCTATCTGGCCAACATATGTCTCAGGTTTCCCAGCGTACTGTGCCCATAACCATGCTGTCCTCTGGTAACCATCGTGAATTCTTCGTTTTCCTTGTTTCCACGTCGCCCATAGTTCTAGGCTACCCATGATTAAGACTCCATAACAACCATTGACTGGGGTAGGGGGACTATTCCTGGAGTCTATTTTGCCTGTCTGTCTGTCCCCAGTCAGCCGCCCATTCCCCACATATTCACATTCCCCCCCCTACTGCTGAACCCCCTGATTTGGCCAATGTGCCCTCAATTACCATGACCTGGCGCCCGTTTTCAGCAAAACCAAAGCTCTGTCCCTTCCTCGTCACCAGCCTTTTGAGTGTGCAATTGAGCTCCAACGGGGCGCGATTACCCTCAGCCATTTGTATAGCTTATCTGTTTCAGAGAAAGAGACCATGGATAAATATATTAAGGAGTCCCTGAGTGCTGGTATAATTTGCCCCTCATTGTCTGCGGTGGGAGCTGGATTCTTTTTTGTTGGAAAGAAAGATGGCACCCTTCGCCCATGCATTGACTACCGCAGCTCAGTAACATCACTATAAAGGACAAGTATGCACTACCTCTCATCAACTCCACCTTTGATCAGCTTCAGGCATCCACCATCTACACAAAGCTGCATCTCCGTAATGCATACCACCTTGTTCGAATCTGAGAGGGTGATGAATGGAAAACTGGGTTCCACACCCCCACAGGCCACTTTGAGTACCTGATCATGCCCGGCTGAACTCCCACCAGGACAGATGGGCATTGTTCTCTGGCCACTTCAACTTCTCCCTTGCCTATAGACCAGGGTCATAAAAACACCAAACCTGATGCGCTCTCCAGGCAGTTCACCCTTGACTCCACAACCCCCAAGAAAGACACCATCCTCCTGGGCTCTGTCATCATAGAGGCTCTCACAGGGGAGATGGAACTCGAGATACTGGAGGCCCAGGCCCAGGCCACCGACCCGGACCCTGGGGGAAGGGGTCCACCAGGCCGGTTGTTTGTTCCAGCCGCAGTTAAGGGGGAGGTCGTGCACTGGATGCATGCAACAAAATTTTCCTGCCACCCAGGAGTGGTCAGGACCCTTACTACCTTCGCTGCATCTTTTGGTGGCCCACCATGGACCATGATGTACGGGAGTATATCAAGGTGCTCGGCAGGCAAGTCCCCTACCACCCCACCTGCTGGACTACTCCATCCACTCCCCACTCCCAGCCGTCCCTGGTCCCACATAGACTTTGTCACCGGTCTGCCATCATCCCAGGGTCACCCCCTTATTCTCACCATCTTGGACAGGTTCTCTAATCTAAGGCGGCGCACATCATACCCCTACGCAAGCTCCCATCCACCTTAGAGATGGCCAGCCTGCTCACCACGCATGTTTTCAGGCTGCATGGCATTCCGAGTGACATAGTCTCGGACTGTGGCCCCCAGTTTGTGTCGTAGGTCTGGCATGCATTCTGCAAATCCATAGGGGCCACGGTCAGCCTGTCATCAGGGTACCCCCTACAATCCAACAGGCAGTAAGAAAAGGGCCAACCAGAAACTGGAGGCATTCCTGAGGTGTGTCATCTTGGAGCACCTATCTGCCCCAGAAAGAATATGCCCATGACACTGCCACATCTGCTATCACCGGTGTCTCTCCTTTCAAGGTGTCCCTGGAGTATAACCCTCTACTCCTGTCCATCACGGAGGAAGAAATTGCCGTCCCCAGCGTTGCCGACCATATGGCCTGATGTCGCTGCTTCTGGCATACAGTAAGGCAGCACTGTTCAGTACGCAGGAGCAAAATATCAAACAGGCTAACTGGAGGAGGACACCTGCCTCTGCCTATTCAGTAGGTGACAAGGTATGGCCATCCACAAAGCATTTTCCCTAAAAGACTGATAGCAAGAAGTTGGCTCCCCATTTTGTTGGTCCTGTCCACATCTCTGCTATTGTGAACCTTGCCTCTGTCCGGCTCAGCCTCCCCCCACCCTCCACATTAACCCAGTATTTCATATCTCCCAGGTCAAGCCGGTATTCGCCAGCTCCCTCTGTCCGTCATCTAAGCCCCCACCACCATCCAAGATGGTTGACGGAGGCCTGATTTATGCTGTCACCTGCATCATTGATGCTCGTCGCCGCAGTTGTGGCATCCAGTACCTGGTTGACTGAGAGGGTTACAGACCTGAAGAGAGGTCATGGCTTCCCAGATCCTTCATCATGGATGACTCCCTAATTAACACCTTTCACCAGCTACATCCTGGCAAGCCCAGGGTTGTGCCAGAAGGTGTCCCTTGTGTCCCCCACTCTGTGTGTGCCCTGTCTCCCTGCCTTTCTCTCTCCCTCTGATTAGGCGCACTCCCTGAAGCTCTGTTTGCCACCTGCTGCCAATCAGAGAGGGCCTTTAAATAGGACGCTCTCCCTTCACTCTGCCTGGTGACGCATCCTGCGCACAGCCATACCCTATCAGAGCTCTGAATCTGTGTTTTATCCTGCTTTGTTGTGTTTTGACCTTTTGCTTGTCCTAGATCCAGAGACTGCCTGCTGTATTGGAATTATCTGCCTGCCGTGTTCTAACCTGCTGTGCTTTGACCCCCGCCTGCCTGTGGATTTTGAAAATAGCTCCTTGGATTGGAATTGGATGTTCTTGGACTGTGCACACCCTCACCTCCCAAAGTAGATTGACTTACCAACGTTTGTCATCACTGCCCTTCACTCCCACTCCCAGCACTTAGTTCTGGCCAGCCAGTCTTCTACAATCCCCAGGAGACTCCCCTGCAGCTCTACAGCACCTCTCCCCCTGGCAACCTGCTCCCTCAGCATGGAATCCCTTTACCTGCTCCCATCTGCTCTACCCTGTGAAAGAGGTTGCCAAATCCTCGAGACAAATCTCCATTGCACATAATCTTGCACAGTTATTTTAATAAAAATTATTGTTTCACTTCAATTACCATTTCCTCTCATGTCTGCTTTTGGGTCATATGCCACATGCCACATCACCACCTGGTCATGCTTTGGCTTCAGTATAGAGTGAATTGTTAGTGTTCTGTGTACTTGAGTCATCTTTAAAGTACAGTCAGTATTTGACAATTTGCTGTTGGGTATCAGAGGTACAGGACTTGATGGTTCAAAGAGTGCATGTACACAGCAATTAGTGTGACTTGGCTATAAGTAACAACAGTTGTATAGTAAGATATGATCTGTAAAATGATTCTCAAGTAAATGGACTTTATTGTGTTCAGTGCAGCCTATCTATCTGCATATTTATTGTTGTTTATGGTTATATAAAATTTGGCTACAAAGCATAAAAATCCCTTATGATTTTAACCTGTTTTCAGGGATTAAATCACAGACACTGTGGCCACCCCCCAGGGATCGACACCTTATCGTGGTGGAGGGTTTGCATGCCCTAGTGATTCCAGGAGCTATGTTGTCCGAGGCAATTTGCCTCTGCTAGGGTCTCCCAAGACAAACTGGTCCTGGGTGAAGGGTCAGACTAAGTGCAATCCAATAGACTCCCATGATGACCAAAAAAAAATCAAGGATTCAGTGTACCCCGCCCGGTATGGGGTTACCGGGGTCCCGCCCTGGAGCTAGGCCTGGGGGAGGGGCTCAATGCTAGCACCTGGTGGCCAGGTTTCTGCCCGTGGGACCTGGCCAGACTCAGCCTGAAGGAGCTACATGGGTCCGCTCTCCAGTGGGCTCACCACCTGCAGGAGGGTGGTGCATGGGGGTCCAGTGCAATGCGGATCAGGTGAGACCTGCAAAGGCAAAGACCTTAACAGTCTGATCCTCGGCTTTTGAAACTGGCTTTTGGGAAATGGAACGTTATCACTCTGGTGGGGAAGGAGCTGGAGCTGGTGCATGAGGCTGAGAGATACTCGTTAGATATAGTTGGACTCACCTCAACACTCAGCTCCAGTTCTGGAACCAGTTTCCTGGAGAGGGGCTGGAGCTTGGCCTGCTCTGGAGTTGCCTCAGGCAAGAGGTGATGAGCAGGGGTGGATGTTCTTGGATCCCCCCACCTTGCTGCCTCGACATTGGAGTTCTCCTCGGTTGATGAAAAGGTTGTTTCCCTGCACCTTCGGGTTGAGAAATGGGTCCTGACCATCATTTGTGCCTATGCACAAAATGATGGTTCAGAGTACCCACCCTTTTTGAAGTCTCTGACTGAGGTGCTGAAGAGTGCTCCTCTTGGAGATGCCATTGTCCTACTGGGAGACTCCAATGCACACGTGGGCAATGACAATGAAACCTGCAGGGGTGTGACTGGGAAGAATGGCCTGCCCAATCTGAACCCGAGTGGTGTTCAGTTATTGGACTTCTGTGCCAGCCACAGATTGTCCATAATGAACACCATGTTCAAGCATAAGGGTGTGCACCTGGCACCAGGACACTCTAGGTCACAGGTCGATGATCAATTTTGTTACCGTGTCATCAGACTTGCGACCATATGTCTTGGACATTCGGGTAAAGAGAAGTGCAGAGCTGTCAACTGATCACCACCTGGTGGTGAGTTGATCCGATGGCAGGGATGGACACCACTTAGACCCAGAGTGGGGACCGGAGGGTGTGTTCCAAATTTAGGGGGATCACACTTCTCAGCCTCCCTGGAAAGGTCTATGCCAGGGTACTGGAAAGGACAGTCCAACTGCTGGTCGAACCTCGGATTCAGGAGGAGCAATGTGGTTTTCGTCTTGGCCGTGGCACATCGGAGCAGCTCTTTAGCCTCTCGAGAATCCTCGAGGGATCGTGGGAGTTTTCCCAACCAGTCCACGTGTTTTGTGGACTTGGAGAAAGCATTTGACCACATTCCTCGTGGTTTCTTGTAGGGAGTGTTGCGGAAGTATGAGGTATCAGGCTCATTTTTACGAGCTAGTCGGTCCCTATACGATCATTGCAAGAGTTTGGTTCATATTGCAAACACCCAGTCAAACTTGTGTCCAGTGACAGTTGGACTCCGCTGAGGCTGCCCTTTGTCACCGACCCTGTTCATAATTTATATGGATAGTATATCTAGGCACAGCCAAGGATCGGAGGGTGTCATGCTTGGTGACCACAGGATCTGATCTCTGCTGTTTGCAGATGATGTCGTCCTGTTGGCTTTGTTGAGCAATGACCTACAGGTCTTGCTGGGATGGTTTGTTACTGAGTGTGAAGCGGCCAGGATGACAATCAGCACCTCCAAGTCTGAGTCCATGGTCCTCAGCCGGAAAAAGGTGGATTGTCCTCTCCAAGTTGGGGACAAAGACCTGCCCCAAGTGGAGGAGTTTAAGTATCTCAGGGTTTCATTCATGAGTGAGGGGAGAATGGAGCGAGAGATTGACAGACTGATCAGAGGAGACTCTGCAGTGATGCGGATGTTGTACCAGTTTGTTGTAGTGAAGAGGGAGCTGAGCTCTCAAGTAAAGTTGTCAATTTACCGGTCAATCTGCGTTCCTACCCTCACCTATGGTCAGGGGCTTTGGGTAATGACTGAAAGAATGAGATCGCAGATACAAGCAGCTGAAATGAGCTTTCTCCATAGGTTGACTCACCCTTAGAGATAGGGTGAGGAGTTCTGTCATCCAGGAGAGGCTCAGAGTAGAACCGCTGCTCCTCAACATCGAAAGGAGCCAGTTGAGGTGGTTTGGGCATCTGATCAGGATGTCTCCTGGACACCTCCCACTTGAGGTGTTTTGGGCTTATCCCACTGAGAGGAGACCCCGGGGCAGACCCAGGACAAGCTGGAGAGACTACATCTCCCAGCTGGCCTGGGAACGTCTTGGTATCCTCTCTGAAGAAGTGGAGCAGGTGGCTGGGGAGAGGGAAGTCTGGGCTTCTCTGCTTGGGCTGCTGGACGTCCAGAAAAGTGGTAGAAAATGGATGGATGGATGTTAGAAAATCTGTGTAGCATATTCTTTGAGACAAAAAAAACACAGATCAAGCTGTGAATTTAAATCAGATCTGATGCACTTGACCCATATGTCAAAACATATTTCACCATCTCCGTGAAAGAATTTTAGGGAAAATGGAAAATTTGTAAATACTGATTGTGACCATATTTTCATCCATCTGTTAGAATTTTATCAGTGATTTGGCACAAATGAAAAGTAAGAATATTCTGTATCGTCCATGTGGAGCCTGAGCTCAAGGTGATGACATTAGGTGATATGATCTGTTTTTGGCTCCTCAGTGCCTGGCTGCTTAGAATGTGTTTCAGATAGTGTGGAGCATTTTTGCATTGATTTCCCCATGGATCTAATTATACATGGTATACTAGAGAGGTTATTTTCTTCAGTGGGGCACAGGTCGTATGTCAATGGCAAGCCTTGGGTTGAAAAATCAGTGTTTGTCCTGAAGCAATTCCTGGATATTCAAGGCTGACCATCCATCCATCCATCCATGCTGACTTACAAATCAAAAGCTGTATGAATTTAAATTTTCCTTATACCAACATATACCATATATACTGTACAGTCAGTCAAGAAAAGTCAAGAAACTAATGAATTAAATTTTGTACCTGAAGAAAGACATTTGCAATTGAAATTAGATGACCAATCCATACTGCATTTACCATTTTTGTAATGCTACATACATCTGAAAAATTAAGCAATAATAAGATAAGATAAGCCTTTATTAGTCCCACAACGGGGAAATTCCAGGATTGCAACAGCACAGGGATAGCAACACTCAGAGCAACAATCAGAAGGCAAGAAAAACAACAAGCAAGCAAGAGCAGCTAATATACATATGTACATATTACTATAAAATATATATACACACACACACAGACACACAGTGCAGAGCATTGTAGCTGGATGGAATAAATATATGAATATATAAACACACAGTGCAGAGCATTGTAGCTAGATGGAATAAATATGTAAATATATAAACACCCACAGTACGGAGCATTGCAGCTAGGTGGAATAAATATGTAAGTATATAAACACACACAGTGCGGAGCAATGTAGCTAGATGGAATAATATGTAGATATATAAAAACACAGTGCGGAGCATTGTAGCTAGATGGAATAAATATATAGATATATAAACACACCCAGTGCTGAGCATTGTAGCTAGATGGAATAAATATGTAAATATATAAACACACACAGTGCAGAGCATTGTTGCTAGATGGGATGAAACAGCACAACCATCTACTTAGTTATCCTACATGGTATGATTATGTGCCCATACATATTCTCACCCTCCATAGCGACCGGTATTTTCCTAGTTGTATGCCGGAGGGAACCATTGTGTAAGTCTATTGCATCTTTTGCATTCAAAAAACTATTAGTTTGTTACGTCTTTTTGCTATCTCTGCGAGCAGCCCTGCTTAGGTTGTACAGTCTGACAGCCGTTGGTAGGAAGGACCTACGAAACCTCTCGGTTGTGCACCTGGGATGATGTAGTCTGCTGCTAAATGAGCTCCTCAGTGCATTCAGTATGTCCTGCATAAGGTGGAACTTGGACTCCAGCAGAGATGACAGTTTAGCCACCGTCCTTCTCTCTCTTATCTCCTCCACCGGATCAAGGCGCTGCCCCAGGACAGAGCTAGCTTTCTTAATCAGTTTGTTCAGTCTCTTCCTATCGGCTGCAGTAATGCCACTGCCCCAGCAGACCACTCCAAAAGTGATGGCTGATGCCACCACCGTGTCATAGAATGTCTTCAGCAGTGCCCCTTGTACACCAAAAGACCTGAGTCTCCTCAGCAGGAACAGCCTGCGCTGTCCCTTCTTGTAGAGTGCGTCAGTATTGTGTGACCAGTCTAGTTTATTGTTCAGATGAACACCCAGGTACTTATAGGATGTCACCATCTCGATGTCTGTTCCCTGTATATTTACTGGTGCTGTGAGGGGCTGCCCATGCCTGCGGCAGTCCACCACCAGCTCCTTAGTTTTCCTTGCGTTGATCTGGAGGGAGTTCCGATGGCACCAGTCCACGAAGTCCTGGATAAGCCCTCTGTACTCAGCTTCATCTCCATTGGAGATGAGGCCAACGATCGCAGAGTCATCAGAGAACTTCTGTAGATGGCAGTGTGTTGTGTTGTGTGAGAAGTCCACAGTATAAAGAGTGAACAGGAAGGGAGCCAGCACCGTTCCCTGGGGGGCCCCCGTGCTACTGATGATCGTGTCGGACACACAGTCCCGGGTTCTCACAAACTGAGGCCGGTTCGTGAGGTAGTCCAGGATCCATGATGACAGGTGCTGGTCCACCCCTGCGCGCAGCAGCTTGTCCTTCAGGATCATCGGTTGGATGGTGTTGAAAGCACTGGAGAAGTCAAAGAACATGATCCTCACCATATTCCCGGGCTTCTCCAGGTGGGACAGAGAACGGTGAAGGAGGAAGATCACCGCATCCTCCACCCCAATGCCATGCTGGTAGGCGAACTGGAGTGGATCCATCGCTGGTTCTACCAGGGGGCGGAGGTGAGCAAGGAGCAGTCTCTCCAGGGTCTTCATCAAGTGGGACGTCAAGGCCACCGGTCTGTAGCTGTTCAGGTCTTTGGGGTGGGAAGTTTTTGGTACAGGTACCACACAAGATGTTTTCCACAGCTGTGGTACCCTCCCCAGCTTCAGGCTCAGGTTGAAGATGTACGTCACAATCCCACACAGCTGGTCTGCACAGGACTTGAGGAGCTTTGCGCTGATGCCGTCCGGTCCCGACGCCTTCCTTGCCTTGATCTTCCTCAGCTCCGTCCTCACCTGGGTCCTGGTCAGGGTCAGGATGGGGGGCTGTGTGTTGGGAGTGGGGGGGGTGTTGGTGGAGTGGGGAGTGGGCAGCAGGACTTGATTTCTTTAGAGGCAGCAGTGGTTGTTGTGCAGTCAGGGGGGAGGGCGGTTGGTCAAATTTTGTTTAATAGATAAATAAGAGAATCATCTGCATACAGTATTGATAGAGCTCATGTCTAATTGTTGTGAATTTGTTATTTTTTCAAGTAATGGGAACAATACTATAGTTTTCCCCACCACAATGTCATCTCTAACATCAAATTAATTGTAAACAGTGAGACTAAAATGGGATTAGGTTAGACTTCAAAATGTGATCCATTGGTGTTGTCCATACCTCCAAACTTGCATTCATTTACAGGTATCAGTTGAACATGAAAGCCATATCTTCTAGTACAGTATGTTCAAACGTACCACTTACAATGACTTTGATAGCTGGAAAAAAATCTTTAGATTGTTACCTTTCAAAAGAAATCAAAACCCTGTTTTCATTCCAAATGGTTTAAGAAAGCATTTTAAATGAAATCATTGGATTTTTAGAAATAAGCCAAATGATCAAGCAACAGAAAAACACAATACAACTCCTAAAAGAGGAAATAGAAAAGTTGAATAAAAGAGAGCATCAGTTCAGGTTCAAACAGATGGATTTCCAATGTTTATGCTCATATACTTTATGTGTTCATGTGTCCATGATGTAGCCGGAAATTTATTTCTTAGATCCCTGTGTTCTTGTAGGCACTTTAGGAGATATGACCTCAAATGATGAAAAACACCAGCCTGTTCTTATTTACAGCTAAGGGCAGACGGAGAGAAAAATGAAGAAGGGGACACAACATATGGCCATGACCAGTGCAACCAGGAAACAAGCAGTCCATTTTGCAGACGTGCAACTGGCAGTGGATCAGCTTGCAGTTTTACTATCACCATCCCACCCCCAGCCAACTAGCCCTAACAGTCGACCACAGCAAAACATTGATGAACTGGATTTTATTAGGTTCTTCGATTTATTCCTGGAGCTGCAGCAAGGCCAGGAGGATTTGAATGGCTTGTCTATACATATCATTAACAATGTTTATGGGCTCATTTAATTTCTGTCCCTTATTTGATTAACATTTTTTTTTTTTTTTTTTTTTTTGGTTACTTATTTGTACCCGTAGGTAGATTTGGTTTGCAGTCTGGTGACAAGCCACCGGCTGCTGGTCGCTGCGTGCGCGAGCGCCCTAAACCTACATGTTTTTGGTATGCGGGAGGAAACCGGAGAAATCCCGGAGTAAACCCGCGCAACACGGGGAGAACATGCAAACTCCACACAGCTCACTGTTGGTCGGGGGCTGGAATCGAACCCACGATCCCCCGGCCGAGGGTAAAACTGTGCTGCCACAGTGCTAAACCACTGCGCCACCGTGCAGCCCATCATGACATAAAATAAGAGACAGCAAGCGTGTGATGGTCAGCTTTGCCAGTACTTTTGATTACTGAATGAAAGGCCTAATAACAGCCAAGGAAGAAGTCTGCAAATAAGCTATGACAAAAAAAGTTCTACATACAGTAGATTGAACTTTTTTGCAGTCTGTCACTGTTAAAATAAAAAAAGACCATTAATGACTGTCAATTTACCAAAAAACTGAGTACATTTACGTGATTGTAGCAAAATCTGTGAAATGCAATAGTGTGGCGGTTCGTTTTAACCCCACAACAGTCTAAGGACACTCAGCCCTCCTTTCTCTGTTTTCCTGCTACACTACTGAGAAGCAATGTGCCATTCATGTATTTGTGATGCAAACATGCATGTGTTGTGATGTAATGCGCCATTCTATATAGTGTGCATATGGCTTGTCCTTACTATGCTTTTTCTGAGCATCTTAGATGTGCTTTGGTGTATTAATGTCTACAGGTAGACGAGTTTCTTCTGTCTCACCTATGTGATGTTAATCGATGCCTTTCATCCTTTGTATTCATGCATTTTGCCCTTACTGTGACCTAGAGACTCAGATCAATATGTAGATGTGCTTGTTAGCCTCTTTGTCTGACACTTGGAGCGAGGTCTAGCTAATCTGCCCATTGCGATGTATGTCTTACAAATGCAAATACCTCCTGCCTGTTCTGTTGTCCCTTTGATCATTCTAAACTGTGGGGTACGTCTCTTTGATGTATTGTTATGATCAAGTATTTAAGGTGCAACTCTGTAACGCATTCTTTCTCTTACTCTTACTCTCTCACTCTGATCCTGCAACAGGTGGACACACTGTGTCCGCCTTCTCTGAGAGCTTAGGGATCCCGCTCCGGGCTGCTCCACTATGCACCGGAGAGGGGATCCCGTGAAGGCGACATGATATAATAAAACCTGCTTAAAACCACAGCACTGCAGCTTATTTTTCCATGCCGCCTCACTGGTGACCCCTCCAACACGCACACGTTTTGTGCGAAAGCAACCTTCCGAGCTGGACAGCCACACAGCTGCGTTGGTGGCCCCTTGAAGACGCACACGTTTTGTGCAACGCAGCCTTCTGTTTTGGATGGCCACGCTGGCGAACCGACGCTGAAAAAAACGAGCGGCCAGCGAACGCAACACCCGGGCATGAATGCTCCGTCGCCTGAGATCTGCACAACCACGCTGGACCGGCCGCTCTCACTGAGAGCGCACGCACCTCGTCCTCTCTCCACGACGGCAACCTCCAGGGCCGACGGGGAGTGCAGCGCGTGGAACTGAACGCACCATGGCCGCACGAGCGACAACGATCGTCCACTTCCTCACACCGCGCCAACGCAGCTGCATGAGCCTGAGGAACAAAAGATCGTCTATTCCCTCCCGCCGCTCCAACGCCTCTGCACGGGCCTGAGGGACTAAAGATCGTCTATTTCCTCTCAACGCTCCAACGCACCATGGCCAAATCTACAGCAACAGCTCAACCTGGATTTTATTGGCGCCGTCTGCGCTGATCTCCGCCAAGTTTCTGCACCCTGACTCACCACTCCAGCGGCCCACCCACGCACTGAACCCCCGCGCACGCACCGGGGAGTTACAAGGACGGCGCATCACGCATGGGACAAGTAACGGCTCCACAGACTGCCTTCCTCCTTCGCCGCTGCCTTTCAGGGCTGCTCGCTCACCTGAGGTACGCATACAGCATACTGGAAGGATTTGTTAACAGTCTCAGCCACGCCACAGACCGCCATCGTCCTCAGAACCTTCAGGGTTGCTCGTTCACCTGAAGCAAGCACGCAGCTCGCCACTGGATTTTTTAATGGTCTTAGCCACGGCACAACGGGATTTCAGCCGTCAGCTGTTCCCGGGAGCTTTGGGGTTGCTTCAGCACCCAAAACCAACAGTCCCCCCTGCTTTGTTTACTTTCTCTCTTACAGCCGCTCCTGCTTTTCTTCATGGCCACGAGAGGAGTCAGAGACTAATTTTTCTTCTTGTGGACCGCTGCACGTTCAACGGGACCAGCCCTTCGACATTGCGGACCCACAAGCAATTTTTGCGCGGCTCAGGACGATTTCACAGCTCCTGCCGGCACTTACTACCCCTCCCCTCCCTCCCCCTCCGCCTGCAGCGAGCTTCTCCCACAGCTCGCTCACACAGATGGATTATCGAGGTCGCGACCCCCTGCCGCGTCCTCTGGGGGGGAGCGTGTGTGGCGGTTCGTTTTAACCCCACAACAGTCTAAGGACACTCAGCCCTCCTTTCTCTGTTTTCCTGCTACACTACTGAGAAGCAATGTGCCATTCATGTATTTGTGATGCAAACATGCATGTGTTGTGATGTAATGCGCCATTCTATATAGTGTGCATATGGCTTGTCCTTACTATGCTTTTTCTGAGCATCTTAGATGTGCTTTGGTGTATTAATGTCTACAGGTAGACGAGTTTCTTCTGTCTCACCTATGTGATGTTAATCGATGCCTTTCATCCTTTGTATTCATGCATTTTGCCCTTACTGTGACCTAGAGACTCAGATCAATATGTAGATGTGCTTGTTAGCCTCTTTGTCTGACACTTGGAGCGAGGTCTAGCTAATCTGCCCATTGCGATGTATGTCTTACAAATGCAAATACCTCCTGCCTGTTCTGTTGTCCCTTTGATCATTCTAAACTGTGGGGTACGTCTCTTTGATGTATTGTTATGATCAAGTATTTAAGGTGCAACTCTGTAACGCATTCTTTCTCTTACTCTTACTCTCTCACTCTGATCCTGCAACAGGTGGACACACTGTGTCCGCCTTCTCTGAGAGCTTAGGGATCCCGCTCCGGGCTGCTCCACTATGCACCGGAGAGGGGATCCCGTGAAGGCGACATGATATAATAAAACCTGCTTAAAACCACAGCACTGCAGCTTATTTTTCCATGCCGCCTCAATAGTACATTTTAAATCATGAAACTGCAAGGAATTTGAGCAGGGCTCATAGTGTGAGAATGGAATTATCACCAATGATTAAGACACAGGAATACAGAGTTCCTAAACATCCTAATTTAAATGTGTTGCTGTATTAATCCTGTATTAAATAGCAGAGCAGTAACAGTAAAGCAAAGGAAACGTAGAAGGGTTATTCCTTTCTTTTATATGCTAGGACTGTTAAACCACTGAGTCTCTGTGGAAAGCAAAATATTCACACTTTATTATAATTATTTCTAGTGTAGTTTGGTACAAACAGCAGATTTTTCACATTTGAAGATGTTTGCTGCTACTAAATGTGATTCAGACAGCAAGAATGAGGTGATGAGTTTTCCCCACCTGAAAACTAGGATTTTCAGGGGTATTTAACTATTTATTTTGGAACTGCAAAGAGATTTTCCATCATCAAATTTTCATGCATATCAAAGAATAGAATCACTCTGCCTGTGAAATGGAAAGAGTCAAAGAGACAGAGGAAGAGACTGATGCAAACACAGATATGATTTCATTTGTACTCCGATAAGCATTTCTTTCTCTTTTTGACATATTTGGTTTGTTTTCATATTTGACAAAGTCCTTCACCATGACTATCCTTAATTAGGTTATATAATAAATCTATCTCTTACCCCTGTTCTGTTTTCTAAGCTTGTAATCCAGACTTGGGTTACTATGTCTTTCATGAGTCTGGCCCAGACTAAGATGTCCACCATAAACATCAGCCTGAGGTTCCCATAGACCAAGAGACCTTGGCTGGAACAGGCAGCCCAACATTTCTTTCCAGTCGACTACAAGTTGTCACTGTATATCATTACAGCACATGGGAAGCAGTTCTTTTAACATCAAATCAGATTTGATGTGAAGCACCTACATGTACCGTTTCAGTCCATAGATGTTCCATGTAAAATATGGATGCAGCTTGTGGTGAGCATATTTCATCTTCTTTCACCAACGTTCAAATTTACTAATTAGAACTGGTGAATCGGGTTACATTTTCACAGGTAATGAATATCCAATGTATTAGGTTGTAATTAAATATCCTGTTTAATTAGTTATTTTATCAAAAAAGTAAGCATTTCCATTTAAATGTTATAAAGTCCCCTGAGCACTTATTACTTCTTATTTGTTGGCACGCAGCTGTGTAGTCTTGCATGTTTTGCTAGTTATTGGACATAACTCCAGCTCTATGAGTTACACATAGCTCTCAAGGCTTCAAAATACTGTAGAAAGGCACTTGAGGTTGTTAGAAGCAAATGATGTCAGAGCTTTACTTGGTTCTCTCACTTTCGCCGTCAACAGGACATGCGGCAGCATTCAGTGAATCGGCCACATTAAGCCTCATAGAATCGGAGATGAAGGGGCGCCATCATGCCTGGAAACCTGTCGGAAGGCTTTAGCTGCATTATAGCCAACCAGTTCAATCAGTTACTGGACAACACCCGTTGGAGATCCTGAAAGTGGCAGAGAACAAGAAGAAGGGTGGGGGCTGCCACTGGATCTGCCAAGACCATGGCTCAAGCCGCCAAACAACTGAAGAAGTCTCAGACAAGCAGGTACAACCGGGAAATCAGAATACAGTACATAGTGGTGTCACATCTAAGTTGTTTTTTATTCTATTTTATTGTACAGCACTTTGTGACTATATGTCTGTGAAATGTGCTTTATAAATAAACTTTACTTATTTACTTACTAACATCTTTACGTGCCGTAACCATAGCAACAAAAGTGTGGCTAATACTGCAACACACTGAGTAAGGGTGCCAATGAATAATGCTCATCAGATAACTATTTCTATTATTTTTCCCTCAGTGTGACAAGTGTCTCTTTAACTGTCCCAGAGTTCTACTTAATAGCTGAAGAAGTCCTTGCAAGCTAACTACAGCAGAATGATTTCACTGCTACAACTCAAAAACTGTAACAGCTTTTAATTTGTCACTCTGAACGAAACTAGCTTTTTGTAGTATTTAAAGTGGAATGAATACTACCAACATCCCATTCTTTGTGCTCTATGGTAAATTTAAAACAGTTAACGACGCCTTGTATGTTTAAAAGGCTACACATCCTCAGGACATTATCAGCTTATCACAAAGGACTGATCATTTTTGGTAACGTAAAAGTACTTCCATTACTTTTCTCAGTAGAAGGAATAGAGTACTTTTTAGTTCCAATAATCTTGTAATATGAAGAGTTAGTATTAAAAGTAACAGTAGCCACTTCAACACCAGTTGCCATTCAAAGCATAACACGCATATCTATCTATAAATGCACCAAATCTCTGTCTGTCTGTGTGTTCCTCAGATAGCTCCCAAACTGTTGGTCAGACTGGCCTCAGATTTTATTAGTGCTTTGCTGAGGTTATGAGGATGTGCATCCCCGAGTATGGAGTTGCTCAGTCAAAATATGTAATTTTATCAGTTAAAGTTTAGCCACCACTCCGTTCCTCATGCTCTGGCTTCTCAAAGTGTGGGCGGGGTTTTGGATTGACTCCATACTGATTGGATAATACGTGGCATCACGACCAGTCACTAGAGCGCTCTGTAAAAAAAAAACAAGGAAGTGAAAAGCGACAAATTTGACCAGAAAAAGAGAATACTGAAGATTTAATGCTTAAAAAATTATACTATAATGTTACCATGATTGCGAAGCTCTAAAGGATAATTCGGCATATGTGGAGAACACAAGGTGCACGGGTGCGCTGGGGGGGAGCAACAGCTGGACCATCTTATCACCGTCCTTCGCAGGGAGCCAAGCCCAGCCTGCCCAGTCAGAGGTAGATGGAAGTCTCGGCTGCTGCTTCACCTGTGCTTCACCCGTGTGCCACCGCTGTCTTTTATGGCACTGCGAGTCCCCCCTCCCACGCGAGTGTCTAAAAATTAAAAGCATAATAATAATACCGCCATGATTGTGGAGCAGAATGCTCAGATCAACTGCATATCATATGCGGCCACATATGCACGCTTTGACTAAACAATGACCGTGACCAAACAGAACACAAAAATGCCGAAATAACGAAATAAATCATTTTTTATTGAAATATTTACAGACAAATGGGCAACATTGAAGCAACAATTACAGCCAAATGGGCCATTCTGCAGTGTATAATAATGTTGGGTGCTTTGTACTTATAATATTGCTAAAATATAAAAGGATGCATTACAATGGGTCTCAGATATTTGTAAACGTGTCCTGTTATAGTACTGCATGAATTTATTGACGATACACAATAAACTACACATACAGACGTGGACAAAATTGTTCGTACCCCTCTGTTAATGAAAGAAAAACCCACAATAGTCACAGAAATAACTTGAATCTGACAAAAGTGGTAATAAATAAAAATTCTATGAAAATTAACCAATGAAAATCAGACAATGCTTTTGAATTGTGGTTCAACAGAATTATTATTATTTTTTTTTTTATTTAAGTTTTTGTAAAGGGTATACAGGTCGTTACAGCAATGCATTGTTTACATTTTCATCACATGTTCCCTTATTTTCTGATATCTGACAACATTGGAAGATTAATTCTTACAACACCCCTTTTTTTTTTTTTTTAAAGTGAAAGAAAAAGTGAAATTAAAGAGAAAAAAAAACAAAAAACAAATAAAAAAAACAAACAAACCAGTAAAAAACAAACAAAAAGAAAAAGTAAGTAAATAAAGATAAAAGAGCATCTGAGTAGTGTTGGAACAAAGAGCGGAACCATTATTGAAATGGTATTTGTCAAAGATTAGATCTAATGGAAGACACATATGCGGTCCAGGGTTGCCAAAAGTTCATGAACCCATCCATGTCCTGTCTCAGTGCGAATGTCAACTTTTCCATCGAGTAAATGTCTTGGATCACGTTAGTCCAATCTTCAGGTGTAGGACAGTCCTTCAACATCCATTTTTTAGTTAGAGCTTTTTTGCTTGCCAGTATTAAAACACTGAATAAGTATTTTTCTCCTCGTCTTTCCAGTGAGTCCGGTAGTAAACCCAAATACAAAGTTACAAAAGAAAAGAGAACTGTAATTTTGAATATTTTCCCCAATATTGTCTGTACCTTGGTCCAATATTGGTGGATAACTGGGCATGACCAAAACACATGAAAATGATTTGCAGTCTTTTCACCACACAAGCGCCAACAGTTCAATCCCTTATGGGTAAATTTGTTTTGTGCAGGTGTTCTGAAAAATCTTGCCAAGTTTTTCCATCCAAATTCTCTCCACTGCAGGGATGAGGTACTTTTCCATTGCTGTTTATTTAGCTTTTCCCATATTTCCAGTTGTAAAGTGAAATTCCCCTCTTTTTCCCATCTCTCTTTTATATAAGATGTGTTGTCTCCTTTTAAGTCTTGAAGACCTTGGTATATTTTAGAAATGTATCTGATCCCTGGGATCCCTTTATATGCCATTAAGAAGACCTTCAGAACACCTGACTGGGCCCTTTCCAAAACCTCCTTTTTAAGTATATTGTTTATGTGGTGTCTAAGCTGGAAGAACCTGTAAAGGTCTTGATTTATTAGGCCTTGTTTTTTCAAATCTTCAAAACTTCTTAAGATTTGCCCTTTAAAAAAATCGTAATATTTTATCAGCCCTTTCTCCTTCCACTTTTTAAATCTGGTGTCTGTTTTAATAGGAGTAAAGTCCTGATCATAGGCGATCCATTGCAGAAGTCGATAGGGCTCTTTAGTTTGATTCTCTCTGACTATGTTAAACCAAATTTTTAGCGGGGTCTCTATCCACGGGTTAGTGTTATTCAAAAGCTTAGGTAAGGCATTGTTCCCTATTATCGCCTGTAGGGGGATGTCACTTGTTATTTGGCATTCGATCTCCTTCCATTGTGCAGTGTAGACTGGATTACATATCTCTACTAAAGTTTTAATTTGTGCGGCTTTAAAGTAGTCCCTGATATTTGGCAGCGCGAGCCCACCTTTGTCTTTGTTTAGCTGTAGGGTTCTATATCTGATTCTAGGTCTCTTGCCCTGCCATATGAATCTTGAGATCCTTCTGTCCAGCTCCTGCCATGTTTTTTTGGGAGGTTCTACCGGTATTGTTTGGAAAAGGTATAGAAGACGTGGAAGTATATTCATTTTGACTGCTTCAATTCTTTGTGCAGTACCCAAGAATGGTATCATATTCCATCTTGCTAGGTCAGATTTTATTTTTGTCACCAGTGGATCATAGTTTAGTGATATAATTTTGTTGAGTTGTTTCGGGATATTGACCCCCAGATATTTCATAGATTCCGACTCCCAGTTAGTTTTGAGTTTGCTTAGTGAATAATGATTTGGGTCATAGTTGAATGTTAAAACTTGGGTTTTATGCATGTTTAATTTGTACCCCGATAAATCTCCATACTCTGAAAAAACTGAGGTTAGTTCTGGTAAAGAAGTGTCCGGCTGCCCTAGGTATATTAAAATGTCATCAGCAAAGAGTGCTATTTTATGTTCCTTCTGACCAAGTGTAATACCTTGAATTTTTTGGTTTTGTCTTATCCATTGGCTCAGAGGCTCTATGAAGATTGCAAAGAGCAGTGGAGACAGGGGGCAGCCCTGACGACATCCTCTTTCCAGTTCAAAAGATGATGATAAATTACCGTTAATCCTTATTTTAGCTGTTGGTTTTTTATATAATGCCTGTATAGTTCTAATGAAGTTGTTATGAAAATTGAAACTGGATAAGATTCTATATAGAAAAGACCAGTCAACCGAATCGAATGCTTTTTCAGCATCTAATCCCAATATGACTGCATTTAAGTTATATTTTTTTATATGATGAATTATGTGTAAAGTGCGTCGAATGTTGTCTTGTGTCTGTCTTTGTCTTATAAAACCTGTTTGGTCTAAATGAATTAGGTCTGTCAGTATATTTTCTAACCTTTTGGCAAGGATAATGGTAAAAAGCTTATAGTCCTGATTTAGTACACTGATTGGTCTGTAGTTGGAGCACTCTAGTTTATCCTTTTCAGGTTTAGGTATAACTGCAATGACCCCTTCTCTCCAGGAGGGGGGGATTTCCCCTGTGTGGAGGACATAATTAAATGTTTTCAGGAGGAGAGGAGATAGTTGCTGTTTAAAGGTTTTGTACCACTCTGCTGTATAGCCATCAGCTCCTGGGGATTTGTTAGCTTTAAGTTTCATAATTGCTTTTTCCAATTCTTTAGGATGTATTTCTGACAGTAGTGTTTTATTTTGTGACTCCGTAAGTTGGGGAAGGTTTAATGTGTTTAGGAATGCCTCGGATGCGTTTTTATGTTTTTTGTGGGAGTATAAGTTCTTATAGTAATTCTCGAAGTTTTTAAGAATATCCTGAATTCTGAATTTTATTTCCTTTGATACTGGGTCTCTGATTTTGTAGATTGCTCTTTCTGTTTGATGTTTCCTCAATTTATAGGCTAGCAATTTTGCCGATTTACTGCCTGCTTCATAGTATTTTTGTTTCAGAAATGTAAGTTTCTTCTGGATTTCTATTGTGTAGATCTCATTTATTTGGTTTTTAATTTCCTTAATCTTGAGCGAGTCAGTAGAATGAGTGTTGCCTTTGTGTTCTTTTTCTAGGTTCCTAAGTTCTGACTCTAATGTGGATAGTTTTTCTTGTCTTAGTTTCTTTTGGGTTGCCAGTTTTGCAATAATCTTTCCTCTTATTACAGCTTTGCATGCATCCCACAGTATTAAAGGGGATACTTCTCCATTATCGTTATCTTCCAAATATCTGAGAATATCTGATTCCAATTCATCTTTCAATGGTCCTTTCAGGACATTTGAATTTAACCTCCAAGAAAATGTATTATTTGTGTATTTTTGGATATTTAAGTCCATGTAGATCGGACTGTGGTCGGAGAGATCCATCAGTCCTATTTTACATGTTTTTACTCTTCCAATGTCTCTATTAAACATAAAAAAATAGTCAATCCTTGAGTAAGATGAATGTGGAGTTGAGTAAAATGTATAGTCTTTTACACTGGGGTTGAGTTCCCTCCACACGTCACAGATTCCCAATTCTTTTAGTAGCATCCGAGTCTTCCTGTTTTGGGTGTTATTTTGATGTGGGGAATTACCAGAAGCATCCCAGTATGGATTCAGTCTAAGATTGAAGTCCCCACCACATATCACTAAACCTTGAGCTTTAGTTATCATTAGGTCGAATACATTTTTATAAAATTTCCAGTTAGCCCCTGGGGGAGCATACACATTCAGCAGGGTGATATCTTCTCCCTCTAGCCGCCCAGTTACCAAACTGTATCTCCCTTCTTTATCTTTGTGTTCTGATTTTTTTTCAAATGTAATTTTGGTTGATATCAATGTCACTACTCCCCTCCTCCTCCCTGATTTATATGAAGATGAAGAGATCATTTTAAACCCTTGTCTACTGAGTTTATTGTGTTCCACGTCTGTTAGGTGGGTTTCTTGTAAAAATATTATTCCTGCTTTGTCTTTTTTCATTTTGCCTAGAATCTTGGATCTTTTAACTGGATTCAGGATTCCTTTTACATTATATGAAATTATTTTGGTTACACCCTGTTTCTCCATTGTGTTGTTTTGTTTAGTATAACTGTGTGGTGGCCCTCTTTTGTGCTACTCAGAAACTGAAAGAACATTAAAAACAAGAAAAACATTAAGAACATAGTGTAAAAAACTTTAAAACAAAAAGCTGTCATAAGAACTTCCTGAGCTGAGGTCTTTTTAAAGACCCTGTAAGAGCCTTGATGGAGTGAAGGCCCTGAGGGAAATTCCTCAAACTCTGTTACGTGTTGAGGGCCCTCTCTTGCCACTGAAAGTAGTCCCATGCTTTTAACGTGAGTTTCAGAACCCAATCCAAACTTGTAATGATTTTTTTTTTTCCTTTTATGCCTAAACCCTGTGAAATTGTGTGCACCCTCCCACCCCCATCACATCAAACATTCACGCAAAAACAGTATTTGTAAGTATGAGGAGAACATGTGGATTATTGTCACATTTCTATTTTAACAAGTGTTTTTTTTTTTTTTTTTTTTTATTACAAAGACTTATTTGTTTCAAATAATATGATTGTTCCATGAAATGTTTTACCACATGCTGAATATGCATCTCCTTTAATGTTTGTTACCTTGTATGAGGGGGGTTGGATGTGCGGATTGATTCAAGAGAAAGGAAAAAAAAAAAAAAGGTCGCTATTCCAACCTGAAAACGGATAGTTTATCCGCGACGCTCTGGTGCTGGGTTTCCCGCTGCTGGTCCGTGGATTTTGAGGGTCTTTGTGTTGTCCATGTTTGCGCTTTGATCTTCTCACTCGGGTCTGCTGCGGGTTTAAATACCGTTACCAGGAGCCCTCTTTTCGCCATGTCAGCTGTTGCTTCTTCCGCCGAATTATAGAGACACGTTTCATCGCCGTAGAAGACCCTTAACTTCGCAGGAAATGGTGTCTGAAAGCGCAATTTCTTCTCTCTTAACACCTTTTTCGCGTCATTGTATTCCCTGCGCTTTTTAAGGACCTCCGGGGCGTAATCGTGTTCCACGTAGACTTTTCTCTCCTGGTGCATAAATCCTTTTTTCTGCCAGGCCAGTCTTACAACCTCTTGTTTTATTTTGAAATTGGAAAATCTTACCAACACCGAACGTGGGGGCGCTTCCGCCGCCGGCCTAGCGGCTAATGAACGATGTGCCTTTTCTATCTTCAAGTCGGTGGTTTGTGGAATATCCAATTTCTCTCTTAGTAAGGATTCCACGCATTCTGCCATTGAGTTAAAACCATTTTCGGTTCCTTCTATCAGACCATGAATTCTTATGTTGTCTCTTCTTTGTTTTCCTTCTTGGTCGGTTAGCTTAGCCTCTATAGCTGCTTGTCTTTTGCGTAGGTCTAGCACAGAATCTTCGAGCACTTTTATTCGATCCTCTGTTTCCAAGATTCGGTTCTCGGCCTGGTCCACTCTGCTGTTTGTCCTTTTCAATTCTTCTCTGAATTCCCGAAATTCGGCCGTAACTTCTCGGCGAAATCGTCGTAGCTCCTCAAATAGTGATTTCAGGCTAACCCTTTTGTTAGCTATCACCAGTTCCTCGTCTTCTGAACGGAGATCTTCCAGTTCAGATTCTCCGGCCGATACGTGTCCTGGCCTGGAGAATTTCAGTTTCTTCTGTTTTCCTTTAGACATGATGATTTTGTCTTTTGATTTTCACTCCTCCAAAAATCCGTTAAGTTTGATTTTCAAGGTGTTATCCTGGATTGGGTCTGAGAGCTTCAGTGTTAAGCTGCAGTCGCCATGGCGTCCAGACCGGAAGTCCCCAACAGAATTATTTTAAAACACAAACTCATGAAACAGGCCTGGACAAAAATGATGGTACCCTTAACTTAATATTTTGTTGCACAACCTTTTGAGGCAATCACTGCAATCAAACAATTTCTGTAACTGTCAATGAGACTTTTGCACCTCTCAGCAGGTATTTTGGCCCAGTCCTCATGAGCAAACTGCTCCAGTTATCTCAGGTTTGAAGGGTGCCTTCTCCAGACGGCATGTTTCAGCTCCTTCCACAGATGTTCAATAGGATTTAGATCAGGGCTCAAAGAAGGCCACTTTAGAATAGTCCAATGTTTCACTCTTAGTCATTCTTGGGTGTTTTTAGCTGTGTGTTTTGGGTCATTATCCCGTTGCAAGACCCATGACCTGCCACTGAGACCAAGCTGTCTGACACTGGGCAGCACATTTCTGTCTAGAATACCTTGATAGTCTTGAGATTTCATTGTACCCTGCACAGATTCAAGACACTCTGTGCCAGATGCAGCAAAGCAGCCCCAGAACATAACAGAACCTCCTCCATGTTTCACAGTAGGGACAGTGTTCTTTTCTTGGTATGCTTCATTTTTGGGTCTGTGAACATAGAGCTGATGTGCCTTGCCAAAAAGTTCCAGTTTTGTCTGGTCTGTCCATAGGACATTCTCCCAAAAGCTTTGTGGCTTGTCAGCATGTAGTTTGGCAAATTCCAGTCTGGCTTTTTTATGATTTGTTTTCAACAGTGGTGTCCTCCTTGGTCGTCTCCCATGAAGTCCACTTTGGCTCAAACAACGACGGATGGTGCAATCTGACACTGATGTACCTTGACCTTGGAGTTCACCATGAATGTGTTTAGAGGTTGTTCTGGGCTCTTTTGATACCATTCGTATTATCTGTCTCCTCCTGCGGCCACATCCAGGGAGGTTGGCTATAGTCCTGTGGATCTTAAATTTCTGAATAATATGTGCAACTGTAGTCACAGGAACATCAAGCTGCTTGGAGATGGTCTTATAGCCTTTACCTTTAACATGCTTGTCTATAATTTTCTTTCTAATCTCCTGAGACAACTCTCTCCTTTGTTTCCTCTGGTCCATGTTTAGTGTGGTACACACCATGTCAACAAACAGCACAGTGACTACTTGTCACCCTTTAAATAGGTCGACTGACTGATTACAAGTTTGTAGACACCTGTGATGTTAATTAGAGGACACATCTTGGTTGAACATGTCCCTATGGTCACATTATTTTCAATCTTTTCTAGGGGTACCATCATTTTTGTCCAGGCCTGTTTCATGCGTTTGTTTTTTAAAATAATTCTGTTGAACCACAATTCAAAAGTATTGTGTGATTTTCATTGGTTAATTTTCATAGAATTTTTATTTATTACCACTTTTGTCAGATTCAAGTTATTTCTGTGACCATCGTGGGTTTTTCTTTCATTAACAGAGGGGTACCAACAATTTTGTCCACGTCTGTATAAACTAAAATATAATGATGACAGAACAACTCCCGTTACCCAAAGTGCAAGATACAACACTTATGAATATACAGTGGTGTGAAAAAGTGTTTGCCCCTTCCTGATTTCTCATTTTTTGTATGTTTGTCACACTTAAATGTTTCAGATCATCAAACAAATTTAAATATTAGACAAAGATAACACAAGTAAACACAAAATGCAGTTTTTAAATGAAGGTGTTTATTATTAAAGGGAAACAAATTCAAACCTACATGGCCCTGTGTGAAAAAGTGACCCCCCCCCCCAAAAAAAACACCCCAACATAAATTAACTGTTGTTTATCACATCTTTGGAAAGCTGAGTTCAATTTCTCTAGCCACAACCAAGCCTGATTACTCCCACACCTGCTCTTACTCAAGAAATCACTTAAATAGGACCTGCCTGACAAAGTGAAGTAGACCAAAAGATCCTCAAAAGCTAGACATCATGCTGAGATCCAAAGAAATTCAGGAACAAATGAGAAACAAAGTAATTGAGATCTATCAGTCTGGAAAAGGTTATAAAGCCATTTCTAAAGCATTGGGACTCCAGCAAACCACAGTGAGAGCCATTATCCACAAATGGCGAAGACATGGAACAGTGGTGAACCTTCCAAGGAGTGGCCGGCCGACCAAAATAACCCCAAGAACGCAGCGACGACTCGTCCAAGAGGTCACAAAAGACCCCACAACAACATCCAAAGAACTGCAGGCCTCACTTGCCTCAGTTAAGGTCAGTGTTCATGACTCCACCATAAGAAAGAGACTGGGCAAAAATGGCCTGCATGGCAGAGTTCCAAGACGGAAACTACTGCTGAGCAAAAAAGAACATAAGGGCTCGTCTCAGTTTTGCCAGAAAACATCTTGATGATCCACAAAACTTTTGGGAAAATACTCTGTGGATTGACAAAAGCTGAACTTTTTAGGTGTGTGTCAGGCGTAAAAGTAACACAGCATTTTAGAAAAGGAACATCATACCAACAGAAAAATATGGTGGTAGTATTGTGATGGTCTGGGGCTGTTTTGCTGCTTCAGGACCTGGAAGACTTGCTGTGGTAAATGGAAGCATGAATTCTGCTGTCTACCAAAAAATCCTGAAGGAGAATGTCCGGCCATCTGTTTGTGACCTCAAGCTGAAGCGCACTTGGGTTCTGCAGCAGGACAATGATCCAAAACACACCAGCAAGTCCACCTCTGAATGGCTTAAGAAAAACAAAATAAAGACTTTGGAGTGGCCTAGTCAAAGTCCTGACCTAAATCCGATTGTGATGCTGTGGCATGACCTTAAAAAGGTGGTTCATGCTCGAAAACCCTCCAATGTGGCTGAATTACAACAATTCTGCAAAGATGACTGGGCCAAAATTCCTCCACAGCGCTGTAAAAACACTCATTGCCAGCTATCATAAATGCTTGATTGCAGTTGTTGCTGCTAAGGGTGGCCCAACCAGTTATTAGGTTTAGGGGGTAATCACTTTTTCACACGGGGCCATGTAGGTTTGGATTTTTTTCCCCTTAATAATAAACACCTTCATTTAAAAACTGCATTTTGTGTTTACTTGTGTTGTATTTGTCTAATATTTAAATTTGTTAGATGATCTTAACTGTCAAACATTTAAATATTAGACAAAGACAACACAAGTAAACACAAATGCAGTTTTTAAATGAAGGTGTTTATTAAGGGGAAAAAAATCCAAACCTACATTGCCCCGTGTGAAAAAGTGATTACCCCTTAAACCTAATAACTGGTTGAGTTATTTGTTTGATGATATTAACTGCGGGCTGCACAGTGGAGCAGTGGTTAGCACTGTGGCAGCACAGCAACTCACCCTTGGCCGGGGGATCCTAGGTTCGATCCCAGCCCCCGACCAACAGTGATCTGTGTGGAGTTTGCATGTTCTCCCCGTGTCTGCGTGGGTTTACTCCGGGAATTCTCCAGTTTCCTCCCACATGCCAAAAACATGCAAGTTAGGTTAACTGGCATCAAACTGGCGATTCTAAATTGTCCTTAGGTATGACTGTGAGAGTGAATGGTTGTCTGTCTTTCTGTGTTGGCCCTGCGATGGACTGGCGATCTGTCCAGGGTGTACCCTGCCTCTCGCCCAAAGATGCTGGGATAGGCTCCAGCGCCCCCGCGACCCGAAAAGGATTAAGTGGAAGAAGATGAAGATCTTAACTGTCCACATTAAATGGACGGGTCACGCGCCCCCAGTGGCACAGCGCAGCAACTGCACCTGTCAACTTATTGATGTCCCCCGACTATACTGAGAATTTGTACTGATCTGTATTGATCTAACAGTTCAGAAGGTGGCAGACACATGCCGGAGGAATTATGTCTGACATGAAATACAGCAAAGAAGAAGAAATCCTCATTACTCTTCATCCTTTTTCTGCTTTGAGCTTCCAGCACCAATGTGGACGCTGCCATGTTTGGTCATGGCCACCGCAATTGTGACTGAAACTGCATGATACGGGAAAAATAGCAGCGTAATACAAAGGAAATTCACGTGGGATAATCATAAGAGTTTGTACATGTGGTACACGGTGTAAATGACTGACCAAACGCGAAGCATCGGCCACGATGGGCAAAAAACTGAGCTACCAGTACCAAGATGGCGGCGCCCGCGGTCGTCATGCATTCTCACAGGAAAAATTCACCAAACAGAAAAAATAGCCACGTAATACAAACGAAATTCACGTGGGATAATCATAAGAGTTTGTACATGTGGTACACGGTGTAAATGACTGAGCAAACACAAAGCATTGACCACGATGGACAAAAACAGACCGGTCACGTGGGCAAGGGAGCACCCCTCCCCTTCCCCGGCAACAGGTAAGAGAGGAATATGTTTTTTTTGGCATTTTATTGATTTTCTAGTTCATATACTTTGAAGATTAGATAAAAACATATCCCTGTAGACAATACGGCATCAAAAAAACCACCAGACCATTCTTTGTGTAAATGTGTCCAAGTCCACTTTTGACTGAGTTATGTAATTTATATAGCTCCCGTGACATTATGCAAATTAGATGCATAAATTTATTCCTATCTGAAACTTTGGATCATATTCTACATCTTTCTAATTGACAGTAAGCCATTATCTCTTGCAACTTTCAAGTTAGCCTTGGAAATCTAAACTATTTCATTGACAAAATTTTTTTACCACTCTTGACCACTAGGGGCCTTGACCACCCTTTAACCATTCATTCCATTTCATCATATGGCGCCTAGGACAACTAAAGGGGTGTGACAAACATGCCAAAAAATGAGAAATCAGGAAGGGGGCAAACACTTTTTCACACCACTGTAAACTAAAATATTCTGTAATAATATTCACACAATCAAATAAATCTCAGTTCAGCCCCTTTCATATTTGTCACAGTCCAACATGTGTGATTACCTACATATAGGCTACAACTCTTTATTCCACTTTCAAACACAGCCTACATTTGGGCCTGTAAAGTCTAATTGGAATACCTTTTTCAGACAGGAATACTTGCGTTCTACAGGCAATGCACTAGTAAACATGGACAGCAATGTCAAACCCATGCATCTTGATCGTCCTCTGGTGTCTGGCTGCAGTAAAACTTTAAATCCCGCATCTCCCTATTATTACCTGCAGCAATTTGCTCAACTTAAAACTAAAAATATGCCTGGAACAGTTTCTGTCAATGGACTCATGTAGGTGCAATCACAAGGGTGGCTATGCTGTCAAATTCTTAGATAACGCTGCTCTGCAGTCCCTTCTTCAAGGGCCACAACCAGAGCATGGGCTGGTTGTTAATGATTTTACTTCTTAGAGCGACGACAACTTCTTGAATTTAAATGTGACTAAATCCAAGGAATTAATTCTTGATTTTAAAAAGACAAAAAAAGCTGGTCAGGGGAGCATAATACACAATGATAAGGTTAAAATAGTGAGCTCATACAAATATCCTGGCACATATTTTAATGATTAACTGAAATTCAATGTAAATACTGAGGGCACTGTAAAGAAAGGGCAACAGAGGATCCACCTTTTAAGAGAACTGAACCACTTTTCAGTGATTCCAATGATTCTGTCATTTTTATCAGTCTTTTATTAAGAGCCAGCTGTCAAGACATGGACTGGGCCCCATGTCCTCACCGTGAGTTGTAGCTTTATTCCTTGTCTCCAGGGCATGGGACCCAGCCCACATCCTCACCTTGAGTTGTATTTTGGGATTTTCTGTGTTCACCTTTATTATCATTATCTTGGGTTGTCATTATTATTATTATTATTCAGTCTTGTACATTTACTTCTCTGCTGGTTATGTTTATCCTCTCAGTCTTGTTAATTAGTATCATTATTATCACAGTCATGTTTGTGTTTGCTCGTTATCGTTCCACCACAGCCTAGTTTGATCCTTGATTGTTTACACCTGCTTGTATTATGTTTCACCTGCCCATCTGTATTTAAGAGGCGTCGCCCCTCACCTAGGCACAGCATCCTCGTCTAGTCTGGCATGAGCCCACGCCACAAGAAGCCGCCTGTATTCTTACAACAGCGATGACCCAAATCTATGACTGGCTGAATAATTCTTGTCTCCTACTAAACACTAAAAAAACTGTTTGCATGATGTTTACCAAACAACAATCAAATATCACAAACTCAAACATTTTCTGAAAAGGGGAGGAGCTGCAACTAGTTGAGGAATTTAAGTACCTCAGCATGATTGTAGACTCCTCATTAACCTCTAAAAAACACATCAAAAAAAAAATCTCAAACACAATCAAATTCAAATTAAATTTTAAACAAATTAGACCATCGCTGACAGTTAGTGCAGCCAAAATGTTTCTGCATGCAATGATCTTCTCACACATCAATTACTGTTTTACCAACTGGTCACTCACTGGTGTAAGCATAATCAAACCCACATGACGCTTTATGCAAAAAATCCATAAAAACCTTTGATAAGAAAGATCCCACATATCACTGCTGTCACATTTACAAGAAATACATTTTCCTGTCTTTTGAAAATCATAAGACTCTCAAAATTGTGTGTTCATTTTATAAAATATTAAATGGCTATGCACCCCCACCCCCCACCCCCCTGGGAGAATATGTTAAACTGAGGACTGGCACCGGTACAACCACCAGAGCAATCTCTAGAGGAGACTGTGAGGTCCTCCACAGACACTCCACATTTGCTCAATCTGTGCTATCAGTGAGGGGCACCAAGATCTGGATTAATATACCACCTGCAATCAGAGAACGTACCACACTAAACACTTTTAAGATGCATTGTAAAAACTGGCTTTTAAACAACCAAAACTGTACCCATAATTAGTGGCTGTTCTGCAGCATACGCTGCGTATATGTGCCCATGCTTCACACACATATGCCCTGCCTCTTGTTTGTTGCTGTTTGTTGTTGCTGTGAGGTGCTTGGGTGCATGTGTGTGTGTTCGCATACACAGCACTTCACTCGTGTGACATTTGAATGTTTTGTTTTGTAGTACCTTAACTCTTGCACTTTAGCATATCCACTTTGTAGTTTCATTGCAGTTGTTCTTCTCGTGTATGATCATTTGTTTGTGTGTTTTTGTGACCCACTGTGGGACTACAGATGCAAATTAGCAGTATTGTTAAATCTGGCATACTTACATTTGTATTAATGTTCATTAGTATGTAATGTCCCTTTCAAATAAACATTAAAATTAAACTTAAACTTCTGCTTTGCCAAATTTATGTCTTGTTTGCCTGTCATCTCTTTCATTTTGGAATTATTTTGCACCCTCGAGCTGGTCTGGGTTTGACCAGCTCCGAATAAACATCGGAAGACTAAGTATTGCATTTGGGTCCACTCTTTTGCCCAGCCTGGGCCCCATCTGCTACACACCCTGACAGTAGGACACCATCACAATGGACCCAGTGTATTTAAAGTTTCACCAGATTGGCCTCGATGAGGAGGAAACATGGGTGGCTTCCAACATCGAGTATGACCGTACCTCCAGCACGCTGGAGGAAGCCTTCCTCTTCCTCGGATGCGCCGAGGAATTGAATGAGGTTCCATCTCTGCGACGCTACCCCAAGCTCTACAGACTTCGGCAGCAGAGCATCAGCCTGCAGTGCATAATCCGGGGGTTGACTGAGTCGTTTCTGGCAGCGGGAGAGGCTCAAGGGGAGGAGGAACCAGGATGTGCCGTGAGGTGACACGGCTCGTGCCAGCTCTGAAGAAGACATTGGCCCGGCTTCTCATCTCCAGTGGAGGCACATCTGGCCTCCGTGTCCTCCTTCCCCGATCCAGTGCCAGTACCACACCATTGTGCGCGGGCTACTCATCAGACAAGTTCCATCAGCCTCGGGGAGGACTCGCCTGATCCATCAGCAGCAGCAGGACGGGAACAGAGGCAAGTACCTTTTCATTTATTAACATCATTTAATGAAGGGTCTTGTCCTGTTCCCGGGGAGGAGGGGTCAGCCCCCTGCCATCGCTGAGCTCTCTCTCCTGGTCTCTGCTGCCACCTCCATCCATCCATCCTCATCTGCATCTCCTGTCTCTCTTGTTTTGTTTTCTGAGAGTTTGGCCATACGGGGGGGGGGGGCAGCTGGTCTGGGAGGAGCATGCTATCTCAGAGGACCCTGTGGTTTGCTGGATCGGGGTGGCGGCATTGGCACCCCTGTGTGAGGTTGATGAGGAGGAGCAGGAGGAGTGCTGACAGGCCCTGCTCACCCAGAAGGAGCTGATGTTGGATTATAAACGCTCCCTTCTTCCTGAGCATGTGTCCCTTCTGGGTTGGAACCAGCAGGCGTCAGATGGCCCAGCCACCTGACGCTGGGCTGGTCAGGTGGTCAGTACCAGTTTCACATTGCTCCCCAGCTCCAGTACCAGCCCCACATCACTCCCCAGCTCCAGTACCAGCTCCATCGGTCATCCTGTCTGCAGTGTCACTGCACTCCACCGCTGCGATTGGTGGTTACCCAGCTCATGATTCCTCCTCCTTGTCAAAGGTGGTTGTGTCAGGGATGGAGCCCCAAGCGGCTGGGTTCAAGGACCTCCAGCCTAAGTTGCCTGAGCTTGTCACTGATCAGTGGGCATCATCAGGGTTCACCGCTGATCAGCCTCCTTCATCAGTTCTAGAGGCCAGTGAGCCTCCTCTATCAGTTCCAGAGGCTGATGAGCGTCCATCTTCTGCCCCAGAGGCCGATGAGCCCCCGTTGTCTGCTGTTAAGGCCAGTGGGCCTCCACTCGCTGTTCCAGAGGCTGCCGCTCCTGCAGCTCATCTTGGGGCCGCTGCTCCTGAAGCTTATCCTAAGGCCGTCTCATCTGCAGCTCATCCTGAGGTTCATCACCCTGGCAATAGGAGACCAGGAGCTGAGGCAAGTACTTTTCCTTTTATTTTCTACAACTATTTTAGAAAAGATTGCCTTGCTCCTAGTGGGGGGGACCCAAGAACAGATTCCACTAGCTTTTGGGTCCTACCCACTGGTTTCTGCTGCTGATGACTGTGGTGTCATCTCACTGACATCCTGTTCTCCTTCCTCAGCTGAGGTAGCCATGTTGAGGATGGAGCCGCACAAAGATCACGCTCCACCTCAGCCACCTGTCGTTCCAGAGGTTGGTGGGCCTCCATCCATCGTCCCAGAGGTCGGTGGGCCTCCACTCGTTGATCCAGAGGCCGGTGCACCTCCATCATATATTCCAGGGGCCGGAGTGCCACCCTCGTGTATTCCAGGGGCTGGAGCGCCTTCCCTGTTTGTTCCAGAGGTTGGTGCACCTCCACCGTCAGTGCCGAGGGTCAGCGTACTGCAGTTATCGGTCACAGAGCATAGAGCTCCTTTGTTTGTGTTTGCTGAGCTCTGTGTCCCTGCGGCCATCCTTCCACCATGCACTGTGGTCCAGTGGTCTAAGGACAGTGGTAGGCCACCTGAACTATCCTGTATTTCGGTCTGGGGGTCTATGACTGGGATAGGCCCCCGACCCATTCTGTTCTCCGGTCCGAGTTCCCGTGGAATTGGGTAGGCCCCCTGACCCGCTGTTTTTTGCAGTCTGGTGGCCCATGGACTTGGGTAGACTACCTGACCTGGACTGTTTTGGGTTTTGGGGCCATGGACTTTGTTTTGCCCTTAAGCTGTGTTTTTGTTTTGGACTCTGTGGGAGGGACGAAAAATTTGTTTCGGCCCGCCTGGCCTTGTAGCCTCACTATCCATCCTGTGAGGGTTTTTGGTTTCTTTTCCTTTTGTTGGTGTTACCCTTAGGGGTCGTCTGGAAGCCACCCCTTGGGGGGTGGGGCACAGTCAGAACATGGGCTGGGCCCCTTGTCCTCACCCTGAGTTGTAGCTTTATTCCTTGTCTCCAGGGCATGGGCCCCAACCCACCTCCTCGCCTTGAGTTATATTTTGGGTTTTTCTGTGTTCACCTTTATTATCATTATTATCTTGGGTTATCATTATTATTATTTAGTCTTGTACATTTACGTCTCTGTTGGTTATGTTTATCCTCTCAGTCTTGTTTATTAGTATCATTATTATCACAGTCATGTTTATGTTTGCTCGTTATCATTCTACCACAGCCTAGTTTGATCCTTGATTGTTTACACCTGTTTATAATTATGTTTCACCTGCCCATCTGTTTTCAAGGGACCTCGCCCATCACCTGGGCACAAGGAGGCAAAACGACAGTACAGCAAGAAAATATACAGCCACTTCTGCCGTGAACGGCCCTTTTCAAGGCTATTGAAGGACACCAAATGCACACTGTGGTTTCTGCACATTCATTAACCACTTGCACTCCGTTGTTCCGCGGGCGGGCAAGTCTCTGCGTCCTATGACGCACGAGGGCGCGCGAGAGCGCCCTCGTGCGCGCGTGGACGCATGACGCATGATGGTGGTGATGGTGATGTAGTAGCGTCCAAGCGCCACTCAAAAAAAAACTGCAGAGACAGCCGCGAACAGATTAGTTCATCTGATTGACCTCTCATTCGACTAATAAGAGCCTTGAATTGGGTTTCTGAAACCTTGAGGAGCCAATGAATGAAAATCTAGGAAGGAGGACCTGCCTACTGTGAACGCAGGAGCCAATTGAAGCACAGGAATTCAGGCAGGGTGAAGCGATATTTACTGTTGCAACAGATGAAAACAAAGGACGCTGGACACAGACCCAGCAGCATGGAGAACACCCACAAGTGGGACCTGCACTCATTCCAGCAGAATAGACGGAGGCCGACGACAAAAGTCGTAAATCATTCGCCAAAACGGCAATAATGGAATTATGTTGATCGGGATCCACGAGCGGAGCAGCGTCGCGTTCGTCTGACGCGTGGGAAGAGATGTTCGCCACAACTCTGCTGCTTTGAAGAGGTAAGGTGTTATAAGCTAAATTATTATTTATCCCTGAAAACTGTAATCCAAAAATGACTTTTGACCGATCGGTAAATTACAACTGTACTGCGCACGAATTACGAAGTGCGTGCGCCGCGATAAACGGTTCATTTGCCGTGTTCGGACCGTGAACGCCCCCCCCTCGCTGCAGAAGAGGAGCGGGGGAGGGCGTTCACGGTCCGAACGCTCGCCAGTCCGCGGGGGGGAAGCATATCAGTCTATTCCATCATGTCGCGATGGCCCTCTTCTGTAGCGAGGGGGGGGGGCGTTCACGGTCCATTCACGGTTCCCCCCCCCCACACACACACACAATAGCGAGGGGGGGCCGCTGTGAAAACATGCAAGGAGTGTAATCCGTCTGTAGCGAGGGCCGAAGTCGGTCCTTGGTAGCGGGGGGGGGGGGGAACGACCCCCCGCCCACACACACACACACAGACACAGCCCTGAGTGTGACCTTTCATTAGAGCCTAAAATGAAGATTCTACATTGAATTATTCAAAAGTTACAGACGTTTTTCCAAACTGTGCCATTTGGCACAGTTCCAAAACGCCTGGGAACAGCCTGAGAACAAAGCTGTGTAAAATATTCATTTTTTGTGGTATTGTTACCAAATTTGGACCTCAGCTGGATAACACTTGGTTCTACATTTCTGTTGCATTTTCCAGCCGGATCGGACAGCTGTGTGTTATTTGCAAGCATTTGTATCCAAAAAAACACCGTGTCCAAATTTTTTTTCTTCAAGTTCAGTATGTTTAGATGACTGTAACTCAGTGGCCGGAGCACGTAGAGAGATTATGTTTTTTTTGCCAAAAAATTCAAAGTGTTTTCTTTTAAATGAGACCAACCCCATGAAGATGCTGCAAAGGGTTGAATAACAGCTTTCGATTTACTTTGGGCACGTTTTTTTTTTGGCATTTTTAGGAAAATTGCCCGGAGTGCAAGTGGTTAACGTAAAAACAGACACGAACATTAACATACAAAAACTAAACCATAAAGTGCTGGGCACTGACATACAAATACAAACGTAAAACAAACGCTGGAGGAAAGCGGGGCTCAACGTCCAGGAGGACATGAAGCCAGAATGCCAAGCAAGGGGGGCAGAATCCAGCCGGAGCACATCCAGAGGCAGTGGGGCTCACGGCTGGAAATAAGGGAAAAACATACCTGGACGGAGCACACCTACTTTCCTCAACAGTGGGACCCCAACACACTCAGCACACACAGCACTGCTCCTGAGGATGGGAATACATGGAAGAAGGACACAACAAACCCCAGAGGTTTGCCGTGCCCTTATGCCATACATAATTAGACACAGGTGTGGATCCACTGTCATGTCCGCTGCGTAATCTCACAGCAAACATACAAATGGATGCGAGCCCAACGTGCAGTAATGTAGCATGTTTATTAACAATGCGAAAAATATACACATTGTCCAAATAACAGTTACAGATGAGAATGGGAGAGACAACCCGCTGCAAACCTAGTTGGCTAGAGGAAATGCCTAACGCGCTCCAAACAATTAGGACCGGAGGGAGGAGGCACAAAATGAAGACTTACAGAAATGTTGGAGCGGAAAGGCTCTAAGAAACAACATGATAAGTCCAAGGGAAACAGCCAATAATCCGGTGAGTCAGGATGTCCCATGTTGACTGACTGAAGCTGCCACACTGTCTGGTCACACTGCCTCCCCATAAGTACACCATACACTAACGAAGGCAAGTGGACACAGCCGTGTGGCAAGCCCGTGTATAATTAATTGGATGAACGTGTGTATGCATGTGCGAATGTGTGTGAGTGTGTACATATGTGTGCCTGTGGTGATCCCAAACAGCTGGTGAATGTTTGGTGAGAGGAGGAAGGCGTGGCTGTAGGACTGGCAGAGAGCAAAGCTCAATCTGCCAGCTGGAATTAATAAGTAATAATCAAAGCCCTACAGCCACAGGTCATGGACGGGGTTGAAAACAACCCCGAACATGACATCCATGAGTAACAGAATGAATAACAGCTGTGCAGCTCCAAACAGTTTGACAGCCAGAAGCTGCACAGCGCTATCAAAATAAAACACAACTGGAAACCATAAAGATACAAACACAACAGAACCCAAAATGTACATACAGTAATAATACTACAGATGCAAAATGACAAAAATAAAAACAGGAACAAAATACAACAGACATGAAAACAAGAAACAAGCGGACAGAAAAACACTAAACTAGACCGGAAACTGGGCATTCCCCCCCCCCCCCCACACACTGTTACAGGATCATAACAACTTCAGCAACACCAGAGGTGCATGTTCCCTCTGGCATGGCATACAGACCCTCACCAACTACAAACCTCCACCTCAGATCTGTGCGAGTGACATCACATTGCTTAACAACCTAAACTGTCATAAACTCTCCCGTGCGCTTTTTCCGATGCACACGTCGAGGGGTGAAATAATGAGGATTTAAGTGCAGGGTCTACACCATACACCATACATATTTATTAAAGACCACACAAACAGTCCCAACACGGTGAAGACGTACAAAAAGACTTAACACTTACATTGGGCGTTCCTGGGCCGGCATCGCCCAGCGAACGCATGAGGAGAAGTGATTAACCACAATTGCGTCCATCGCTTCAATGGCGCAGGAGAACCACGGCTGAGGTGGAGTGGCAAACACTTCATGGCACACAGTTTCCACACGAGTATGTGCTTCTGTTGACAGTTCATTCAGTTAATGACCCAGCAGTGCGTGACTCGCAAAAGGCACCTAAATACACGCACTGCTGGTGATGATGTAGTTAGGGACACCTGGAGCAAGAAGATGGCACACGGGAATGGGAACAGCTGAAGGTAATAGGGAGGGGGCGTGGTTGGACCGGCAGACAGTTAGACAGCGCTCACACCAGCGTGAGCCCAAGGGGCTGCCTCACTGCTGCCAGTCAGAAAGCAATGGCTATGGGTAAGGAGGCACACAGGAATGCATACTAGACATACATACAAAGCGGCACCTAACCCACAGACAGATCAGGGCCAAGCCGGGAGAAACCAAGCCAGCTTGGCTCCTGACACTAAATGACTTCTTCGGCCACTTTGAAGCATAAAACAGCACATCAGCACAGAAGACCACTCCTCCTCTAGATGAGCAGGCCATGTGTCTGGATCCGGCTAGCGTGAAGAGGACCCTCTGCAGGACCAACCCACGCAAGGCAGCTGGTCCAGACAACATATTGCGTCGTGTTCTGAAGGACTGTGCAGAGTAGCTCAAGACTGTCCTGGCCGACATCTTCAACATTTCCCTGACTCAAGCTGTTGTCCCCACAGATTTCAAAACTGCCACCATAATACCAGTCCCAAAGAAGCCCGTCTCATCCAGCTACAATGATTACCGGCCCGTAGCACTGACCTCCATCATAATGAAGTGCTTTGAGCGGCAGGTCATGCAGAACATCAAGTTCATCCTCTCTCCCTCCCACGACCTGTCTCAGTTTGCATACAGGTCAAACAGATCCACAGAGAACGCCATCGCTGCTGCTCTCCATCCAGCCCTCACCCACCTGGACTCAAAGAACTCCTACACGTGAATGCTATTCTTGGACTTCAGTTCAGCATTCAACACAATCATCCCCCAGCACCTAATACAAAAACTCAGACACTTGGGACTCAAAACCTCTCTCTATAACTGGGTGCTGGACTTTCTCACAGGGAGGCCACAGAATGTGAGTTGGCAGCAACACATCCAAGACCATCACACTGAGCACAGGGGCCCCACAAGGGTACGTGCTCAGCCTGCTGCTCTTCACCGTGCTGAACCATGACTATGCACCAGCCTACAACACCAACCACATCATCAAGTTTGCGGATGACACAACAGTGGTGAGTCTCATCACCAACAACAAGGAGGCCAACTACAGAAATGAGGTGAGCCAACTGGTCCAGTGGTGTAAAGACAATAACCTCTTCCTGAACGTGGGAAAAACCAAGGAGATTGTGGCCGACTTCAGGAGGGGACACCCACAGCATCCCCCTCTGATCATCGATGGTGCAGTTGTGGAGAGAGTGAGCAGCACCAAGTTCCTGGGGGTGCACATCTCTGAGGACCTCACCTGGTCCAACAACACCACATCACTGGTCAAGAAGGCTCAAATGTGCCTCCATTTCCTCCGCAAACTGAGGAGAGTATGAGTCCCACCCCCATCATGTGCTTATTCTACCGGGGCACTGTTGAGAGCATCCTCACCAGCTGCATGATGGTGTGGTATGGAAGTTGCACTGCCTCCTGCCGGAAGACACTACAACACACAGTGAAAGCAGCCAGCAAGATCATCGGTGCCCCTCTGCCCCCACTCTCAGACATCTACCTCACCTGCCTCATTCGCAGAGCCATCAACATTGCAGGCAACACTTCCCACCCCTCACACTCCCTCTTCAGCCCCCTGCCCACGGGGAAAAGGTACTGAAGCCTCCAGGCCCACACCACAAGACTGCTAAACAGCTTTGTTCATCAGGCCATCAGGATCCTGAACTCTGTCCACTTCTTCACCTCATCCCCTGACCGTAACGCACTCACCCGCACAATAACTATCTCAGCTGTTGGAACAGAAAGACTGGCACACCAACAGTAATACATTTGCTGCTGTATGTCTCTGCACTTTACTGCAACCATTTGCACAACTGTCATATCTGCTACTGTCTGTCATTGCAATATTGATCATGTGCAGTCCTATCTGTCACTGTCTGCACCTACACTACCGGACTGAACTTGCTACTACAAGTATTACTGCTCTGCTTTTCTGTATATAAGATTGCTGGGTTTCATCATTTATCGTTTTTCTTATTTGCACTATAGGAAGTCTGGGTCTATCTTTTGTCGCCATTTGCACTACGGCTAGCATTACTGTACATTGACTGCTATTGTTGTTTTTTCAGCCTTATTCCTTTTTCTGTTTTTATATTGTGCACACCACTGAAGAGAGAGAGAAGCGCCATTTCAATTCTCCTGTATGTCCTATACATATAGTAGTACTGACAAATAAAATCTTTGAATCTTGAATCTTGAATCTTCCATCAAGCCATTCTTGAAAAGTTAAATAGCATCATTTGTGTACCACTTCAAAGAAGATCAATTAAAAGGGAAGCGCTTGTGGAATAATATTTACACAAGATCACAATTTGGGTTTTCAAGAAACAGTGACTGTACTGAAAAATTTAAAAAAATGAACAATGTCTTTAGTACTTTATAATGACGAATTTTAGATGGTCTTAGAGTTAAACAAAACAAAATAAATCAGTAATGAATATTGCAATAAGGAGTTAGGAGGGGTCAGTGTTCTTGCAGATATATTGACTTTAATTGCAAAGACAGACAGACTGAACTCACCCGGTGGAGGGAGTCATGATGCAACCTCCACGGTCCGCTGTCACTCTACAGCCACACCCTCTTTCTGGTGTGTCATGGTTCATTCCAAAGTTGTGTCCAAGCTCGTGGGCCAGAGTTACTGCTGCGCCAAGAGGATTGTCTGAATGGTCCTATTTAAAAAGAAAAGTGTCACTCAGAAACTAGAGCATACCAGTTTTACAGTACCTTGATAATATTAACAACTCTGGAATTCAGATTTCATCTGTGTTTCTAGGCCAGCCGTGATGCTACAAGCAATGGCCCCTAATAAAAATTTGTTCAGTTTACAGATCTATTACAGAAACAACAACAAAAGCTAATTAGGAACATAAGTTTCTGATTACATTCTCTGAGGAGAACAATGAATAACAGAAAAAAATAACATACAAGCCAAATTGTTACTCCCCACAGGACTCACCACAAAAGCATTACTCAAAACAACTGAGCATAATTGCACATCACCACAATTAAACAAGCAATTCTGTTGGATCTCCATTTATTAAAGCGTCCCTTTTGCTCATTGATATAGCTCTGAAAATAGAAATAAAAGCATACTGCAGACTGTCAACCCCCACTTGCTCACCAAACATTGACAGAACCAGATGTGCTGCCTCACCCTCACAAATAAAGACATCTTCGAAGCAAATAAGTTGGAAGAGAAGGGAAAACTCTAAAAGGACCGTCTGAAAATCAGACAATTTATCAGTGATATGAAGTTGAAGCTACAATGACACACTGAGTGAGAGCTGTTGCGTGGTGAGGGCTTCTTCCAAGGTGTGTAAAACATGAACACAAAAAACCCTGGATAAATAATGTAGGGGAACTAACGATCAGCTCCACGTGGATGCAAAGCTGTATGTCAGAGCACCTTGCCTCTGGAGTCTTCTGTCAGTGTGCATTATTTTGCAAAGCTCTGCAAGTCAAAGCTTAGACTGAAAAACTACACCGCTGAGGCCTTTTGAAAATATCAGTCAGCTGCTATGACTGCAATCCAACTACTCCATTCAAAAAAAAATATTATTTTTCCAAGAAAAACTCAGACATAAACAGCCAGCGATGGGTACAACTTATGATATTAATTACTTTGGTAAAAGTAATAGTAGACACCAAATAAATTACTGGAGTAAGAGAAAAATGCATCTACTACAAATGTTACACAAGTAGCAATCAACAACTTTACTTTATGTTTTTCTCATAAATTCATGATATATTTCTAGAAAATTTACAGCTTTTGTCCTATAAATTTATAACTTTTCCCTCATAAATTTGAGACATTTTATTCTCTACTAGGTGGTAATATTTTCAGGTCTATTTATTTGTTCATCCATTTGTTCATTCACAATATAATCCAAATCATATGAATAAACATCAGACACTAATAAATTACACATTTCCTGAACCAGCCAGAAGAACAATGATTTTTCCACTGATTTCAATTGAATAAAATGATAATTACTATGTAATGTGTGCCACAAAGTCGATAGATGGGAATTACAGTTAAAAGTTACAACAGATCACCTCAGAGTATTCTATCAAAATGATGGACAGCTTCAGATTTTTTTTCATATGATTAAATTCTTATTTTGGGTTTAAAGTTGACAGGATACAATCTAATTATGACTTTGTTATATTTCACACCCTATAGAAGGCCATCGGCATGAGACACCCATGTTGAGCTGCGCTGCACACAACGACAAGGATCCTCTGGATTTCATAGCTGCGACTCTTGCTGCTATTCACTCAAAAGAGAAAAGAAAAAAGTGTGCATGGGTTTGCAAAAGTATTTAGCGGGTGTTTCTGTTTGTCCCAGAGCTTTATCAGATCCACAGCCAGAGAGGAAGCTATCAAACCTATTCATGTCTGCATGCTGCACAACAAAGGAACAGAACACTGTGCAGAAAATAGTTTAACTTCAGTCCAATTGTTCAATCATCTCCTGCTCCCCCTCCTCCTCCTCCTTTGTAGAATGAACGCCTGGGCATTAACTGTAATTAATGCCTGACTTAATGCCAAGCAGCACAGACTGATGATTTTCACATGCATTTTCACTTAACGCATGGCATATGCTTTACCTGCGCAAAACTAATCTGCTAATCCAAGGTAAAAGCCACTAAAATACATAGCAATCCCCCTAAGATCATGTAGCTCTGCCTGTTAAAGGTGAGGAGAGGAGCCATTCTATTTAAATAATTAAGAGAATTAGGAACCTTTTGCATTTTTTGCCGGCACAAAATCAGTTTTTCATAACAGTAAAATGGACTTGGACACACCCATAAATGAGTTTTGCACTTTTGACCTGCTCATCATGATACAGCCCACACAGTACAACCACAATGAAAGTGCATGTTTCTCTTTAAAAATGTAGCCAAGTATGAATAAAAAGTATCCTACAATAAAACTACTGACAAAAGCAAAACTTTGTGAATCAGCCACTTCTATGCCACTACACCCCAATTAATGCAATAATTAATGGAGATTGCGGATGTCTAAAATGGTTTAAGACGTAACCCCCTTGAGAAAGCGCAACAAAGAGAGCATAGTTGATGAGTTTAAAGGTAGTCTGTAAACAACGGGACAACTCAGACGACAGCCGTCTGCGGTTGGAGATTAATCTTTTTTCTACAGCCTGAAGTATGTGCACAGATCTATCTTAATGACCACGTCTCCACTTTACCATCTGGGAGGACAAGAGTGAAGAACCATCTGGGGACTAGCTATAAAACTCACCAGACAGCCAGGCTTCAAGACACACTTACTCAGAGACAGAGACTAAGACTAAAGTCCCTATTTATAGCCAGCGATTTCATTAAAATCTCTGCTATTCTGTACATTTCATTAAGATCCAAAAGGTTCAAAAAGCTTAATTTTCTTGCTCTTAAGTTTTGTAAATCATTACCACCATTTGAATCAGGAGTCCGTGCTGTTCCAAAACCAATAACTGCTTAATAAAGCAACTGCTTCATTGCGTATTTCATAGACGTAGAAGTGTATTTAGCCAGAATAAATATGACAAAGAATAAATGGTAGGAAGTGGTAAGATGGACACACTATTACATGGCTACACAACATATAAAATGAAGTAAAACGTTTAAACATGCCAACATAAGTACATGAACATACCATGACGATTCCTCCCGACTGCTCTGCTGTGCACATGCTCATAATGGGTGCCATACCAATCGTGGTGCCCTGGAAATACACACCACTGAAAAAGGAGAACACAGTCAAATACTTGACAATGACAAAGGATGCAAATGGACCGAGGCTGAAATCACAGCATACATATAGTGGTGTGAAAAAGTGTTGGCCCCTTCCTGATTTCTCATTTTTTTGTATGTTTGTCACACTTAAATGTTTCAGATCATCAAACAAATTTAAATACTAGACAAAGATAACACAAGTAAACACAAAATGCAGTTTTTAAATTAAGGTGTTTACTATTAAGGGGAAAAAAAAATCCGAACCTACATGGCCCTGTGTGAAAAAGTGATTGCCCCCTAAACCTAATAACTGGATGAGCCACCCTTAGCAGCAACAACTGTAATCAAGCGTTTGCGATAACTGACAATGAGTCTTTTACAGTGCTGTGGAGGAATTTTGGCCCATCCATCTTTGCAGAATTGTTGTAATTCAGCCACATTGGAGGGTTTTCGAGCATGAACCACCTTTTTAAGGTCATGCCACAGCATCTCAATCGGATTCAGGTCAGGACTTTGACTAGGCCACTGCAAAGTCTTTATTTTGTTTTTCTTAAGCCATTCAGAGGTGGACTTGCTGGTGTGTTTTGGATCATTGTCCTGCTGCAGAACCCAAGTGCGCTTCAGCTTGAGGTCACAAACAGATGGCCGGACATTCTCCTTCAGGATTTTTTGGTAGACAGCAGAATTCATGGTTCCATTTACCACAGCAAGTCTTCCAGGTCCTGAAGCAGCAAAACAGCCCCAGACCATCACACTACCACCACCATATTTTTCTGTTGGTATGATGTTCCTTTTCTGAAATGCTGTGTTACTTTTACGCCTGATGTAATGGGACACACACCTTCTAAAAAGTTCAGCTTTTGTCAATCCACAGAGTATTTTCCCAAAAGTTTTGCGGATCATCAAGATGTTTTCTGGCAAAACTGAGACGAGCCTTTATGTTCTTTTTGCTCAGCAGTAGTTTCCGTCTTGGAACTCTGCCATGCAGGCCATTTTTGCCCAGTCTCTTTCTTATGGTGGAGGTCATGAACACTGACCTTAACTGAAGCAAGTGAGGCCTGCAGTTCTTTGGTTGTTGTAGTGGGGTCTTTTGTGACCTCTTGGATGAGTCGTTGCTGCGCTCTTGGGGTAATTTTGGTCGGCCGGCCACTCCTTGGAAGGTTTACCACTGTTCCATGTTTTCACCATTTGTGGATAATGGCTCTCACTGTGGTTTGCTGGAGTCCCAAAGCTTTAGAAATGGCTTTATAACCTTTTCCAGACTGATAGAGCTCAATTACTTTGTTTCTCATTTGTTCCTGAATTTTTTTGGATCTCAGCATGATCTTATGGTCTACTTCACTTTGTCATGCAGGTCCTATTTAAGTGATTTCTTGATTGAGAACAGGTGTGGCAGTAATCAAGCCTGTGTGTGGCTAGAGAAATTGAACTCAGCTTTCCAAAGATGTGATAAACCACAGTTAATTTATGTTTTAACATGGGGGGGCAATCACTTCTTCACACAGGGCCATGTAGGTTTGGATTTTTTTTACCCTTATAATAAACACCTTCATTTAAAAACTGCATTTTGTGTTTACTTGTGTTATCTTTGTCTAATATTTAAATTTGTTTGATGAGCTGAAACATTTAAGTGTGACAAACATACAAAAAAAAAGAGAAATCAGGAAGGGGGCAAACACTTTTTCGCACCACTGTAAATCAAAAGATACAACAAACATACCTGATTAACTGAGCATTGTCGTGTGGCTTCTGAGGCAATAACTTCACCTTCCTCCAGTCCAGGAACTCATGCAGCGTGGAGAAAGGATCCTGGGTGATGGGACACTTGTCCACATCACTCCACACCTCCAGCCCCACTAGGGCCACACGGATATTTAGAGCCCTGTAGAACTGACAGGTGAGAAAGGAAGGGGAGAGAGATTATGAATAATATTTAGATTATTGTCCTGAAGACAAGGGCGTGCAATCTGTGGCTCTGGAGCTACATACAATTGTTTTACACATAACAGTGACTCACTTTTTTTTTTGTCTTTTGGCTACTCCCTTTTGGGGTCACCACAGTGTATTATCACCTTATATCGCATGTTGATTTGGCAAGGATTTTTACGATGGATGCCCTTCCTGAAGCAACGCTGCCCATTTATCCAGGCATGGGACCAGCACAGGGAGTATACTGGCTTGTACACCCCCTGTGGCTGGGTAACCAACTTTCCTTCCTCCATTCTATTTTTGCTGAGCACCAAGCTAGAAGGCAGGAAGTACCATTTTTATATGGTCTTTGGTATGACCCGGCTGGGACTTGAACCCACGACCTCCCGGTTGTGGGGCAGATGCTCTACCTCTAGGCCACCACCCCGGTTACATAACAGTGTCCCACTAAAATTTAAAAAAGACAGGGAAAACCCTCAAAATTAGAAGAAAAAAGTTGCAATTTTATCAGAAAACACCATAAATTTAAGAGAAAACCTCATAAGTGTACAAGAAAAATGTATGAGAAACAGTTGCAAACTGACAAGTCTGAAATATTTGAAACTGCCAGTGGTGTTTTCTCCCAGAAGCCAAGGGAAGCCAAGCTTCCCCTATTTTTCAGCCTCTGACTGTCATTTTTATTAAGTATATATTACATATATTGTAGAGAGAGGAATGAGCAGGCAAGGCAGTAGCTGGAGCAGAGCAGACTTTATTAATCTCTATCATCGGTAAACAAGAAGAAGAAGCATGAACCAGGTCGCGGGCCTCTCTCTTTTTATACCATACAACTCGCCATGCCATCTGGGGAGTTTGCATTAACATACATACATTTACAATGACAATTCCCTTTGTCACCCAGCCTGTCGGCACATTATTATGCAGACCGGAGGAGAATGCATATTATCATACGGTCTTAAAGAGAAAACCACAGACTGTCCTGCATATCCGTTTCTCAGCTTTTACGCATCGCCTCCTGCCGTGCCATTCAGTCTGAGTAGAGAATGTACTGACTGGGTCCCCCACACCATCATATATAATATATTATATATTTTTTTTTTTTCCACAATATCTTTATTGAACCTTTTTTTTTTTTTTAACAAACATGATACAAACAATCAAACACTAACACTAAAGTACTACAAAAAAAAAATGCACTAAAAACACCAACAACCACCAACAAAATCAAGTCTTCAACAATGCTCCTCTGTTTAGTCTAGACAATCCAGTACATAAGTATACATATTATGTTCACCAGTTTGGAATTTACAAGGTTCACACACATCATTCACCTTCTTCTTCAAGAGTTATGTTTAAATTTTTTACATAATCAATAAAAGGTCTCCATATATTCTCAAACACAATTTCCTTTGATTTTAGTATATATGTTATTCTTTCTAATGGAAGGTTTGTTAACATCTGTCTTAACCACTGAGTCACATCTGGTCTATGAGTCTTTTTCCATAATAGTGCAATACATTTTTTGGCATTAAGCAAACTGAGGTCTATGAATGTTCTTTCACTTTTATTAAAATTATGCTTTTCTGGGTACAGACCCAACAAAAACAGTTTAGGATTCAATATGATTTGTTTTGAGATTATTTTTTCAATTGTTACCCTCACCTCTTCCCAAAACATTCTTATTAATCTACATTCCCATAAACAATGAAATAGGGTTCCTTTACTTTCCATGCATTTTGTGCATGTATCTGGTATATTTTTGTTATATCTATTTAACTCCTCCGGTGTAACATACATCCGCATTAACCATTTGAAATGTATCAATTTAAGGCGTGCATTTATTGATTTGGTTTGAGCTTCTGTACAAGCCAATTCCCATTGTTCCTCTGAAATTTCAATTTGCAGATCTTCTTTCCAGTAGTTTAATCTTTTCAGTGAATTTTCACTTGAAGATAGTGTCAATGAGTTATAAAACTCTGAAATAATACCCTTTCTTTTACTATCTTTCATCATCATTTTTTCCAAGGATGAATAAATAGGTCGAGTGAGAGCTTTATTTTGATTTGATCGAATAAAGTTTCTAAGTTGAAGATATTTAAAAAAATGTGTTCTATTGAGATTAAATTTGATCCTCAGCTCTTCAAAAGACATTATGTTGTCTGCACATGGCAAATATAAATCCTGACTCTTTTGTATCCCTTTTAAATTCCATACTTTAAATACAGCGTCCGCTCTCCCTGGTTTAAAATATTGATTACCCCATATTGGACTAAATTGTGACAATAACTGTGGTTCTTTTAAATAGTTTTTAGCTTCACACCATATTTTGATCATATGCTTTACAAATGGATTTTTAACTTGTTTTTGTAATTTTTTTGCCGAATCTGAGTATATGAATATGGGAAGAGGTAAAGGTAAATTGTATGATTCCATTTCAGTCCAGTGAGGGAGATCATTTGATGAAAAATAATATGTCATAGACCTCAGTTGTGCCGACCAATAATACAACATAAAATTTGGACATTTCAGACCTCCACGATCAAATGGTAAATATAATAAAGACAAACGTAATCTAGCCCTCCTGTTGTTCCATATAAATTCCACTAACTTTTTTTTTATTCTTGAGAATAGATCTAAAGGTGGTGATAAGGGAATGTATTGAAATAAATAAAGTATTTTAGGTAAAATATTACTTTTAAGTATATTGATTCTCCCGATCATCGACATTGGTAGTGACATCCATCTCTGAGTTAACTCATTGATATCTGACATTAAGGCTTCATAGTTGACACTGGCGACTAATTCTAGCTTAGGCATAATTTGGATTCCTAAATATTTAAACTGATTTACAACATTGAATTGATTTACCTCAGGGGCTGGGTAATTTCTCTGGGTCTCATTTAGCATTAATATTGAAGATTTAGTTTTATTTATTTTATATCCTGATATTTCCCCAAAATTCTTTATTAAATTCAACAAGGTTGGAATTGATTTTTTTAGATTCGACATAAACAAAATTATATCATCGGCGTACAGGGAGATTTTATGTTCTGTTGGTCCAACTTTAATTCCATATATTTGTGAATGTAAACGTATCGCTATCGCTAAAGGTTCAATTGCCATAGTAAACAGTAAAGGTGAAAGTGGACAGCCTTGTCGACATCCTCTATTGATTTTTATTGGTTTTGAAATATTGTTATTTGTTAGGATTTCTGCTGTAGCATTATTGTATATTATTTGAACCCATTTTATGAAATTATTTCCAAGTCCAAACCTTTGTAGGACTTCAAAAAGAAAGGGCCATTCAACTCTATCAAAGGCCTTTTCGGCGTCCAATGATAGGAGAGCTGTATCCGGTGTTTCTTTATTAAAATAAATAATATTAAATAGTCTTCTTACATTATGGAAGCCTTGTCTACCCTTTATAAAGCCATTCTGATCTCGATTAATAATATTTGGTAAAATTTCTTGTATTCGTCTTGCTAAAATTTTACAGATTATCTTAAGGTCGGCGTTTAATAGGCTTATTGGTCTCATATTTTCACATTTATTAGAGGGCTTACCTGGTTTTGGCAGCAGTATAATTAAGGCATTATTTATGTATGATGGTAAATTATTATTTTGAAATGCTTCTAAAACCATTTCCAAAAAAGGTTTTATTAATTTATTCTTAAATTTTTTATAAAGGTCAACTGGAAGACCATCTGGTCCTGCACTTTTTCCTGATTTCATATTATCAATGGCTAGCCCAACTTCTTCTTGACTAATTTTAGACTCCAATATCTCCCTGTTTTCATTTGGAATACACGGTATAGATAGTTCGTTCAAAAACCCATTTAGTTTTGTTAAATCAGGTTCATTTTTGGTATCATATAATTTTTCATAGTAATCTCTAAAGGCTCTATTAATTTCTAAAGGATCTATAACTACCTGTCCCTTACTTATAATACTGGTAATTGGTGTTTTAATTTCCAATTGTTTAATCTGCCATGCTAATAATTTTCCTGATTTTTCACCTTGTTCATAAAAAGATTGTTTCAATCTTAGAAGACTCGAGGCAGCTCTATTCGCTGATTTTTTGTTGTATTCAGCTCTCAAAATCAGTAATTCATTCTCCAACCTTGGGTCACTTCCTGCATACACTTTTTCCTGAAGACTTTTTATTTTATGTTCCAATTTAGCTCTCTCCTCTCGAGTCTTCTTAGATTTTGATCCTGTATAACTAATAATATGTCCCCTAATAAAAGCTTTGAAAGCCTCCCACTTTACACATGCTGATGTTTGTGTAGTATTGATGTCAAAGAACTCGTCTATCTGTTTTTCTATATACTTGACAAATTCCTCATCCTGAAGCCATTTATGCTGAAATTGCCATCTACCTGATTCCTTTGTCAATTTTTTATCTACATATATTAGACAACAGGGTGCATGATCAGAGATCACGATGTTATCATAAAAGCAGTTTTGAATCTTGGACCTTAATTCTGTGGAAATCAAAAAATAATCAATACGTGAGAATGTCTTGTAGGTACTGGAATAACAAGAATAGGCTTTAACTTGTGGTTTCATTTCTCTCCATATATCTAACAATCTCAATTCTTTCATAAAATGATTAATAGTCATCCTACATCCAATGTGCGTACAATCCAGTCCTGTTGATCTATCCACACCTGGATTCAATGTACAATTAAAATCCCCTGCTATTATATGTTGCCCTGTAAGTGATGATAAGATGAGAAATAAATTAGCAAAGAACTTCTGATCATCTATATTGGGACCATATAAGTTCACAAGATTTATATTTTCTAATAGCAAAGAACCTTGAATGATTACATATCTTCCAAATTTGTCTCCAATTACATTTTTCACCTGAAAAGGAACTGATTTATGTATGAGAGTCATAACTCCCCTGGCTGGATGAAAATGAAGAGGTGAATACACTTCCCTGCCATCTACTCCTAATTCTTTTAACATCCTCCTCTATCAGATGAGTTTCTTGTAAAAACACAATTCTTGAACCCATGTCCTTTATTTTATTCATAACTTGTTTAAGTTTTTTTAAATTTTGTAGACCTCTGCAATTCCATGAAGTTAAATTAAGATTAACACTTTGGTCCATGATCAATAGAGAGTTTGGGATTACCTTGCAGTGTAAACATGCTCATACAGAGAAGCAAAAACATGAGTGGTTGAACATTCATCCTACAAACTACACACAAACAAATTTCCCCTTCCCACACTTGTGGCAAACCCCCCAAAATCAAAAGAAAAATTCTGTCTCCCGATATAGCCATCGACCGTTCCACACCCACGGGGAACAGCCTAAGCCACTCCTTCTTCATCCTCCCAATCACCCTAACTCTACTGCTTTTAATGACGTAACATTAACTCTCCTCTGTAGTTTTCCAACTTAACTCCAAAATTTTTAACAACTTTGTACATCATAGTTTTTTTTTTGTTTGTTTTGTTTTTGTTTTGTTTTTTTAATATATAATACAATCTATATTTTGTAAACTTACTATTTACTTCAAGTCAGTCAGATGCCTGTGCAAATGCTTAATTATTCTACCTTATATTTTGTTCATGCTTAGCTCCCACCAGTCTCTTCTTCTTCTCTGATCTTCTTGATGAACTCCTGCGCCTCCTCTGGGGTCTTGAAGATGTGGGTTCTGCCCTCATACGTGGTCAGCAGTCTCGCAGGATAGATTACACCATGACGAATCCCAAGGTTGCGCAGCTCCTTACGTACGGGATCAAACTGCTTCCTCAATTGCTGGATTCCTGTGGCCAAATCTGGGTAGAACCGCACCTGCTGGTCCTGGTGTTTAATCTCTCCTTTAGCACGTGCAGCGTTGAAGATCTTCATCCTGTCTCTGTTGCTAAGAAACTTCATAATTAAGGTCCTCGGCGGTCCCTTATCTCTCCGTGGGCCAATACGATGTGCTTTTTCCAGAACCACTGCTGATTGCAACTCCTCGCTGCCCAGCACCTCCGGAATCCACTTTTCCAGAAAGGAACATACGTCCCGACCTTCTGATTCCTCTGGAAGACCCACCAGCCTCAAATTATTCTGTCTCGACCGAGATTCCAAATCCAAAATATTATCTTCCAGAGATTTATTTTTTTTTCCAAAGTGCGCACCTTTAATTGAAGACGGGTGACGTCATCTTCAGCACTAGCGAGACGGAGCTCCATCTGCGCCGTTCGTTCTACACAGTCACCCAATTCCTTTCTTATTCCTTCCAACGCTGTCATAATCCCATCAAATCTAGAGGAAAAGTCCGCTCTCATTGAACTCATGGCAGCCATCAGCGCATCTGCGCCATTCCCCGCAGATATCGCACCGTTGCCAGCCTCCTCCGCCATATATGGAGTTTTGTTTGCTGCGTCACAGACCTGAAAGTCCGTTAATTTGGACTGTTTCGGCGGCTCGCTTTTTCCTTTTCCTGGTTTTCCAGCCTTAGGCTTCACCGACATATCCTCGCCCAAATGCTGGGATACGTTCTGTCCCAAATGAGAGAGTTATTTGCCGATTTTTTTTCTCCAGGAGCAGAGCAGAGCGAGACACGTCCGTCCTACGTGGCAGCCATAACCGGAAGTCCATATTATATATATTTAATAGAAATGGCATCTGATAATATGGAAAAACAGTGAACTATCAAAATGCATATTTATGGTATTTAACAGTTTTGATTGTCACTGACTTGCCAGAGAGAGCTCCCTTCTCATTTCTCATTCCTCATTTCCCTTCTCCCTTCTCATTCTCAGCCATCACTCTGATGAACTCCTAACATTCACCTAGTCCTACCTGTTGCTGTACTCATGACTTTTCATTCATTCTTACATTGCACATCAACTCTCACACTGCATTTTTACTCCATTCACATTATATTACTGAATCTGAGTTCACATTGAAATACTGTATGACTGTATATTTTTTTCATATATTTTTGCAAAGTGTGGATAGTCTGAGTAAATAACTGCATATATTCCTGTATATATTTGCATCCTTTTATAGAAACGTGGACAGACTGTAATTTACTGTACATACTCTGTTGTCATTGAAATCTTATTTAAATCTTACACCTGAACAACGAGAGCAAGTTTTAGGCAAAGTCAAATTCCTTGTATGTTTTGTGCGTACTTGGCCAATAAAGCTGATTCTGATTCTGATTCTGATTTCCCAGAGTATCTTTGAATCGGGGAAACAGCACCTCCATTACACGTACGGAAATATATGGTAAGATGTGGTATTGCACTACTAGGGGAGGATTTGAGAGCCAGCAAGGATGAAGTTGCTTAGTTTTGTGGAAAAAAAAACTACATAAATTAACCAATCAAATGAGGCCATAGGCACGCCACTCCTAGGGTGAGATTAGTCAATTCTGTGGAAAGGCCAGCCAGCGTAAATTTGCTGGGCCCACATCAGACCAATCAAATCATAGCGGGTCATTAACGTTAGTATTGGTGGGAGGCCAGTGGTGTTGTACACTAGCAAGTACCATTATGGAGGGCCAGGATTTGGAGTTTTTAATTAAAAAAAATTCCTTTACCAAGCTACCACTGGAGCAGCAACTCAAAATTAAATCTGACGGGAGGCCAATGCCAAAATTAGATCTGCGCATGGAGAGAAAAGGGGGCAATCATGGAACACGTGTGCACAAGAAAGACTTGTAAACCTTGCCAAAATATCCATTGACTCTGCCGTCGTGGAGTACCGAAAGGCCAGTGGGAAATTCTATAACATGGTGACTGAACATTTTGCCACCATTAACTCTTTAACTGTCCATGTTTTCATGCTCCCCTAGTGGCACAGTGCTGCAACTGCGCCTGTCAACTGAATCTTGACATCCCTTTAACTCCCCAGCTGTACCAGGACTTGTACTGATCTGCCAGTTTCAGAAGGTGGCAGACATGTGTTGCAGGACTCAGTGGATGACACGTAATACACCAAAGAAGAAGAACTCCTCATTTCCTTTTCCTCTTTTCATCCTTTTAGCCCAGAAAGCTAATATGGCTGCCACAATCATCATGGATGGTCACAGAAAACTGCATCAAACAGGAAAAATAGCCACATAATACAAACAAAATTCACATGGGATAATCATAAGAGTTTGTAGATGTGGTAGAGAGCGTAAACGACAAAACGCAAAACAATGACCACGATGGGTGAAAACGGACTGATCACACGAGCAAGCGAGCCCCCCCCCCCCCCCCCCCCCCCGCCACCGGTAAGTAACAAATTTATTTGTTATTTTTACATTGTACTGATATTGTGGTTCATATGCTTTGAAGATAAAATAGCAAAATGCCCCTGTAGATAAAACAGTGTCAAAAAACCGAGCCATTCTTTGTGTAAATATGTCTAAAGTCTGCTTTTGACTGAGTTATGTAATTTATATAGCTGCCGCGACATTATGCAAATTAGATGCATAAATTTATTCCTATCTGAAACTTTGGATCATATTCTACATCTTTCTAATTGACAGTAAGCCATTATCTCTTGCAACTTTCAAGTTATAGCTTTGGAAATTTGAACTGTTTTCTTGACAAAAAATCATTACCACTCTTGACCACTAGGGGTTATGATGCCAAACGGCGCCTGGGACAGTTAGAGGGTTTTAAAGAGAGGAGAACTGCCTTCCTCTTCAAATAGAGTAAGTGCAATATTTACTCCTCTTTCACTGTTAACTGAATGGCCTAAATAACTACCTGTGCAATTTTAATATGGTTATTGAATTTTTATCTTTGCTTTTGCTTTAGCTGCATGTGTTTCTCAGTCAGTTGTGTTGGTTATTTTATTGTGGTTGCTGACATGTAGAAAAACTGCATCGCTGTGTTTGTGTGTAACCTCATCAGGTGTGGAACTGCATAATTAGTGTTTTTGGTATCCACCTTATTCCTCGCCCCCATGATGCCTTGCGTGAATTATGGGCGCAACTTCCAGTACTAGTTTAGAACGTATGGTTGTCACTGAAACGGGACACCTTTCCTTGTTAAAAAACAATGACTTTGGCATCAAAAATGCCGGAACACGGCCTTTTGCACCTCAGAAACAGTAATATAATCATACCACTTCCCACGACTGTGGAGGGATGAGAAGATGACCTTAAAAAGAGGCCTCGTAGACAGTAGCGCCATTAGTTAGCTCTGCTGTTAAAATGCTAGCGCTGTAAACAAATAAAAGCTCTGAGATATATCAATGTCTCCACTGCAATAATGTCTGACGCATTTTGTTAAAAGATGTCGGACATAATCAAATTTACCTTAGAGCAGATGTAGAATCTAGTCAGAGCCACAAAGAACCACAACACCGTGTTTGGCTGTCACGGTAAATACAGACTGCTACAGCCGTTTGTTTTACCCCGAAATTAAAATGCTCATGCTGCTGTCACGCCATGACCTTTTCTGACAATTGTTCAAAATTTTATTGATCTATATTTTATGATAATTTAAAAATTAATGCATGCTGAAGCTGCTAACATCAAGCCCATATCGTTCCAAGGCAGTGCAACAAACACAAAAAAGCCCCAAAAAATTATTTGATATCTTTCTTAAAACATTAAGCCTTAGGACGCAATCTGTTACTATTTTTTATTTATTATTTTACTTTATGCAGCCTTGCATCTGGTGACTCATAAACGTCACATCTGTGACCTTCCTACAAGTGAAAACATACCTGGTGCTGTTGTGTCTGTGCCACCAATCACAGCAACAGTCCTTGTTAGTTTTCAGTGCATGATTTACACATTGCCGGTGAGAAGCCTCCATTTTGTACAGTCTATGGCATAACCATGATCACCAGCCCCAAGTACCAGAACTGCGGCAAAACATTAAAAAAATACAAAAACTACAAGTGCTCAAATTAGCTGCCACTTGAGTGCAAAACATGTATGTGGACTATACATTAAAATGAATTTGAAAAACTTTTAAAAATGCTATTTTAAATGCTCCACTACTCCACTCTTGCTGACTGATTTAACACTACTTCAGCCGAAACTGGAAGTCCCGCCCATAATTGTTCCTATAGCGACACCTCCAGGAATAAGGTGGATAGTAATTAAACTTTGTAAGTCGCGTTGTTTAACACACATGCACCCGATAGCAAAGAATGAGAGAGTGAATGAGCGAGAAAGCGTACAAGTTGCATCTGTAAGATACAACAGAATTGTGGTCCAAATAGTGAAATTAGCTGATGTGTGTAGCGTTATGTTCGTGGTCCCCACCCCGGTAGCAAGCAGTGGTTTCATTTCTTTTCACTCAGCTTCCTCAAAAATTTTCCTCACACCACCCCACTGGAAATTGCAAATGTATATGACAAAATTCAGAAGTTTATGACATGACCATGGACAGTTCTTTTACCTGTAACCAGTGGCTTACTGAGGTTTTAACCACCACCACCACCACCACCATCAAAAAGAACAAAGAAAAACCTTCAAAATTTACAAGAAAAAGATTGCAAATCTATAAGAAAAGCTACAAACTTGAAAGAAAAAATCTCACAAATGAAAAATTCTGCAAATTTATGAAAAAGTCACAAATTTATGAGAAAAAGGAGTACATTTAAATTACCAGGGGAAAAAAGTAGTAAATTTAAAAGAAAAGTCACAGATGTTTGAGAGAAAATGTCTCTATTAGTAGCCTTGGGCAGTTTATACTTACAGCTTATTTACTTTACCTTTATTTTAAGACTCGACCCGAAAAGGATTAAGCGGAGGAAGATGGATGGATGGATGGATATGTTTTCTGGTTCTATGCATTTTTTTTTAGCCAAAGGTTGTTCAAAATTGGTATGGCTTTTCCCAGTGATATTTTATTTAACCTTTATTTATACAGGGAAAGGTCCATTGAGAGGCAACCACTTTTTCAAGGGTGCCACTCCAGTCACCAGTCCACATTCCTAACCATTAGGCCACCACTGCCCCAACCACTGACATATTAATACTGTACACTAATGTTAAATAATAGTTTCCATAGAAATAAATAATTGTAAGGTTCTGTTTTATTAAAGTGGAACCACAGCACAATCTGCACACACTGAATTTCACAGTCAAGATATGAAACTGATCATTTATTCATAATCTAATCAGCGTTTGCTCTCAGGTCAGTTAATTCTTGCCATGCTTAGCACCCCCTCTAATAAATCACAGTTCAATGCTGCATTCCATCTTTTGATTCAGTTGTTACCTTGTCCACATAATTAGCAATCTCAGCCAGCCGCTGCTTGACCTTCTCCATGTCCTTTCCCTGCTTCTGAAACTGAAAAATACAAGCAGACAGAATAAAGCAAGGAGAAGGAGAGGTGATGCACACTGTTGAATGTTTATTTTCATCAAAGACACTATTTGGGACACCATATATGACACAGTGTTAATACTGCATCAGCTTCAGAGGTTGGTACGTAGTAGCTAATTATACAGTACGTACTTACTAGTGCTATAGATTATAAAAAGCATGCAGTGAGGATATTTACTGATCTCAAAAGGCTTTAGATACTATCAATCACAATATTTTGATGAATAAATTGGAGAGGTATGGAATAAGAGGAATTGTTTTAAACTGGGTCAAAAGTTATTTGAGCAACAATCGTCAGTTTGTGCAATTAGGTGATTAGATCTGTTTGTGGTGCCCTCCAGGGCTGAGTACTGGATCCTAAATTGTTTAATTTATAGGTAAATGATTTATGTAATGTATCTAAGGTGTTGAAGCTAGTTTTGTTTGCTGATGATATAATTATTTTTTGTTTGGGAGACAGGTTAGATTGTCTGTTAGAGGATATTAATATGGAAGAACACAAAATAAAAATATGGTTTGATAATAAGCTATCATTCATTAAATTTGAGTAAAACTAAGTTAATGTTGTTTGGTAGGTGTGGTGTTTGTGTACTGGGGCAGGTACAGATAGATAGAATAAACATGGAAAGGGTTCATGAAATTAAGTTTCTTGATGTCATAATAGATGATAAAATCACATGGAAGTCTCATATACAATATGTACGAGCCAAACTTTCAAGAAGCATGTCAGTACTATATAAAGCAAAGAATTTTCTGGATCATAAATCAGTTTGTATTTTCTACTGTTCCCCTGTACTATCATATTTAAACTACTGTGCAGAGATTTGGGGCAACAACTAAGAGTTCACTGTCTTCACTGGTTATAATTTAATAAATAGTAAAAAGAATCATGAATAAAGTTGGATATTTGAATCACAACAACACATTATTACTAAAATATAAATTATTAACATTTATGGATATCATACAGTTTCAAATTGTGCAAATAGTGTATAAAGCTAAAACTAACTTACTGCAACCAAGTATTCAGAAAGTCTTTTGAGGTAAAGACAACAATTATACTTTAAGGGGGGGATTTAATTTAAAAACTCACAGTGTCCGAACATCAATGTGAGGTTCTTGTGTTACAGTGTGTGGTGTAAAACTAGGGTTAAGTTAAAGCAATGTTCAAGTATGGTCCAGTTTAAAAAAAATGTATAGACAAATGATATTTAAGTCCACTAGGTGTTCACATGGAGTTGAGTGTCGCAAAAAAATAGTAATTTTGTTTTTTGTAGAAACAAATTATCACAAAAGTTGCACATTCATAAGGACATTTTTTAACATGTATTTTTAAAGTGACAAATGTATGACAAATGCTAAGTTATGATTGAAACTGTAAAATTACATTTACAAGAAAAATGGCCACAGAATGCAAATTTATGAGGAGAAAGCAGTAAATCTGGGACTAATAACGGCGTATCTTATCTTAAATTTATGTGAAAAATGTATCGCAAAAAGTTGCAAAATCTTTTTTTTCTAAACAAAAGTCACAAATTAGAAAAAAATGTGGCAACAAAGCCACTGTTCACCACTCAACTTTTTTAGTAGATACTTTATTACTCTTGAATTACTTTGGTGACTATCTTTACTTGGTAACTTCTGGCTACTCTACCCATCTCTCGCCAGCTCCTAAAATGATTTTACACAGTGTCGTATAAATTCTTTCTATTGTTGCTACTAAATTTAGACTAAAGAAGTAATCTCAGCCACCTTGTCTTCTATAGCCACCCTCTATCCTTTCAGCATTTGACTTTATCTTTTATGTTTCATGCTACTGAGAAACCATCATTTTACTCTAAGGCCCCTAAAAGAGTCTTAAAGTCTAAATTTTGAGAGCCCACATAAGAAACTGCCTCCTTTCTGAGTCAAGTGCTCAAATAATGTATGCAGATGGATGAAGACGGAGCTAGAAAAGAAACAGATGAGTGAGTGGACACTTCTGAGGTGACAACAAAGGAATGGTGGACCGTTCTTATCTTCTTAGGACTTAAGAAGAGGGAAAAGGACAAATTACCATATGACCTCTGAGCTTTTTTATTAAAGATTTAGCTTGAAGGTGAAGAGGTTGAAATCTCTGCTCACCTCTCGGTTATCAGCCACGATGATAAGCTCCACGTATTTGGTGGTAGCCTGGACGTGCCGCTTATGCTGGAAGAAATAAGCCAAAGGGTGTGATGGATGAGAGATAGAAAACAATGAAAGAAAGAGGCAATGTGACACAAATGCAAGAAGAAAGCAGCAGATGAGTGAGGAAACAGAGGGTGAAAATGATGGGGGGGGGGGGGGTAAAAGCATATGAGAATGAGAAGACAGTTATTGAAAAGAAGGACATCAGGATGGAACATTTAACAGCAGCTTTCAGGAAAGGCCAGCCTTAATTCATCAGGTGGCCACTTTCACCTGAGCTGCACTTTACACAAAAGGAGACTGAAACCAGAATCAGCAGAAAGCAATCAGCTCCTCCTAAGGGCTGAACCAATAAGAGCTGCTAAGGTCACCCAACCCTGTGATAACACTCCGCAGGACCAAGTTTATTAAGTAATACATCACTGTTATCGGACAATGCTGCAAGAAAACTGAAACACATGTGTGCCCTAGTCTTTTCTTTCTAAAATTGAAAGAGAATGTGAGTTAACTGTTGATTTATGACAGCTTCATGAGCACTGTACCAGCATACTGAGTGGCATTTGAGCTTGTGTGCTTATTGTATGTACAGTTGCTATCAAAATTACTCAACCCCCACTGTAAATTAGGTTTAGTGGCAAAATGTAGAAACTAGCAGCTGTTTGCAATAAACAAATCAAACAAGAACAATTTAAATATCTCCACGCAACTAATATTACAAGCAGTTTCTCCGAATTATACAAAAAATGCTACTTTTAATGACTACTGCAGTTTCTAAATTATTCAACCCTTTCATGACAAACATCTTTAGTACTTAGTAGAGCAGCCTTTTATAATTATTCTTGGCTTTGTGTGCTGCAACCCCCTTTTTCAAATCTCACCAGAGATTTTCAATGGAGTTCAAGTCAGGCAACTGTGATGGCCACTCCAATATATTCCAGGACTTCTTCTGAAACCAAACCTTTGTGGACTTTGAGGTACAGTGGTGTGAAAAAGTGTTTGCCCCCTTCCTGATTTCCATTTTTAAATCTTCTGCCATTTGGCCATATTGCCCCTTCAATTTAGCTATTGAGTTTTATTTTTTTTCTCAAAGGATGAAATCAGTAATCTATCTATAAATGCAAGGAATCTCTGTCTGTGTGTGTATATGTCTGTTCCTTACATATTTCTCAAATCATTCGTGAGGCTGACCTCAGGTTTAATAAGTACTTTGCTGAGGTTATGAGGGTGTGCATCCCCAAGTATGGAGTTGTTCAGTCAAAACATGTAATAAAAGTTTAGCCACCGCTCTGTCTCATGCCCAGGCTTCTAGAAGTGTGGGCGGGGTTTCGGATTGACTCCGTACTAATTGGATAATATGCAGGATCACGACCAGTCACTGGAGCGCTCCATGACCAAAACAAGGAAGTGAAAAGTGACAAATTTGACCAGAAAAAAATAATACTGAAGATTCGGTGTGTAAAAAAATATACTATAATAAGATAAGCCTTTATTAGTCCCCCAATGGGGAAATTCCTATATTGCCGTGTTTGTGTAGGTCTAAAGGATAATTCAGCATATGTGGAGAACATGAGGTGCGCAAGTACACTAGAAGGAGTGCCAGCAGGGATCCAGGGTCTGACAAATAACACCGGTGTTGGAGAAGCAGCAGCTGGACCTTTGGACCGCAGCCCTTCACAGGGAGGCAAGCCCAGCCTGCCCAGTTAGTGGTATACGGGAGTCCCGGCTGCTGCTTCACCCATGCGCCACCTCTGTCCTTTGCAGGACCATGCTCCTCCCCATGTATTCGCACAGTTATCTGAAAATTAAAAGTTAATAAAAATACCGCCATGATTGTGGAGCGGAACGGCCAGATCAATGGCATATCATATGAGGATACACATACACTCTTTGACTAAATGATAACAGTGACCAAACAGGACACAAAAATGCCCAAATAACGAAATAAATCATTTTTATTTCAATATTTACAGACAAATGGGCAACACTGATGCAACAGTTGCAGCCAAACGGGTCATTCTGCTGTGCATAATAATGTTCAGTGTTTTGTACTTCTAATATTGCTAAAATATAAAAAGAGGCAATGGGTCTCAAATATTTGTAAACGTATCCTGTTATAGTACTGCATGAGTTTATTGATGATACACTATAAACTACACATATAAACTAGAACAATTATAATGTTGACTGAACAACTCCCATTCCCCAAAGTACAAGATACAACACTTATGAATCTTCTTCTTCTTCTTTCGGCTGCTCCCTTTAGGGGTTACCACAGCGGATCATCTGCCTCCCTCTCACCCGATCCCTTGCATCTTCCTCTGTAACACAAACCGTCTCCATGTCCTCCTACACTACATCCACAAATCTTCTGTGGTCCTCCTCTTTTCCTCCTGTCTGGCAGATCCATCTTCAACATCCTTTGTCCAGTATATCCACTATCCCTCCTCTGTACATGCCCAAACCATCTCAGCCTTTCCTCTCTTACTTGTAGGGTTTTTCTCTGCACTCTGGCGCCATAAGACGGCCTCTGTTGTGATGTGGCACAGTATAAATAAAGCTAAATTGAATTGAATTGAACTTTGTCTCCAAACCCCTCAACCTGAGCTGTCCCTCTGATATACTCATTTCTACAAATCCTGCCCCTCCTAGTCACTCCCAATGAAAGTCTTAGCATCTTCAACTCTGCCACCTCCAGCTCTACCACCTGTCTTTTTGTCAGTGCCACCATCTCCAAACCATACATCATAGCAGGTCTCACTACCATCTTGTAAATCTTACGTTTCACTCTTGCTGCTACCCTTCTGTCACAAATCACCACTGGCACTCGTCTCCACCCACTCCACCCTGCCTGCACTCTCTTCTTCACCTCTCTTGTGCATTTTCCAGTGCTTTGGATGGTTGACCCCAGGTATTTAAACCCATCTACTTTCAATAGCGCTACTCCTTCCATCTTCACCATTGTACCTGCCTCTCTCTCATTCACTTGCCTGTATTCTGTCTTGCTTTTTCTGACTTTCATTCCTCTTCTCTCCAGAGCATACCTCCACCTGCTCCCTATTCTCACTACAGATCACAATGTCGTCTGCAAACATCATGGTCCACGAAGACTCCTGCCTGACCTTGCCTGTCAGCCTGTCCATCACCACGGCAAACAAGAAGGGGCTCAGAGCTGATCCCTGATGTAATCCCACCCCCACCTTGAATCCATCCGTCACTCCTACAGCACCTCACCACCACCTCGCTGTCCTCATACATGTCCTGCACCACCCTCACATACTTCTCTGCCACGCCTGACTTCCTCATACAGTACCACACTTCCTCTCTTGGCACCCTATCATATGATTTCTCTAGATCCACAAAGACACAGTGCAACTCCTTCTGACCTTCTCTATACTTCTCCATCAACACTCTTAAAGCAAACATTGCATCTGTAGTACTCTTTTCTTAGCATGAAACCATACTGCTGCTCACTGCTTGTACCGTCTCTGCTTAACCTGGCTTCAACAACTCTTTCCCATATCATCATAGTGTGGCAGGATCAACTTTCTTCAAAGCTGCCCTCACTTCCGCCTTGCTAATCCTTGGGACTTCCTTGTTCACCATCTTTCCTTCATCCATCCTCCTCTCTCTCTCATTTTCTTTATTCATCAGCTCTTCAAAGTACTCCTTCCACCTTCTCAACTCACTCGTTATTTGTTAGTACATTACTATTTCTATCCTTAATCAATCTAACGTGCTGTACATCCTCTCCACCTTAATCTCTCTGTCTAGCCAACCGATACAAGTCCTCTTTTCCTTCCTTAAGATGCGTTCGCACCAACTGCGAACAGGTGGCGCCAATCCATACAAAGTGAATGGGAAGACGCGAGTACGTATGAATTTTCGTCATCGGCGTTCGCGTCCGCTAGCTACTGGACAGAGTAAAGTTATCACCATTGCAGAGTAAACTATTAGAAAATGAAACTCACTCACCAGGAGACAGGAGGACCAGGAACTCTTCAGCTGAATCGAGTTTTTGGAGTTATTTACCCATTGTTTCCTGCCACGGACGTCCTAGCAAGCTAGCAAGCTAGCAACATAAACACTGATCATCTGTGAAGTGTTGGAGGCTCGAGACAACATTTTCAGGTGAGCCCCCGGTCGGATAATGTAAACAACATAAACATGACGTTATTTTGGGAATTTTCACAGCAGGTTGTACACACACAGCTGTAGAAGTTTTAAAGACTACTTCGCCTACCTGCATCTCACTATTCATGTGTGTTGGCGTGTTCACATTGAGTTATAATGTAATCGTGCCGCATGAAAAATTCGCCTGCTCGTGTCTGGTGTGAACGCACCTTTAGTGTCCAGCCTCTCATACAACTCACTACATGCCTTTTCCTTTGCCTTTGTAACTTCTCTCTTTGCCATGCACCTAGATTCCAAATAGTCCTGCCTACTTTCTTCATCTCCCTGACTACCCTACTTTTTCTTTGCTAGCCTCTTCCTTTGAATACCTTCCTGTACCTCCTCATTCCACCATCAAGTCTCCTTGACTTCCTTCCGCTGTCCACTGGATACACCACATACATTTCTTTCCCTCAATACTTTTGCTGTACTTTCTCAGTCATCTTGTAATTCTTCCCTACCACCCAGAGCCTGTATCAACCGCTTCCTGAACTCTGTGCGACTTTCTTCCTTCTCTAACTTCCTCCACTTAATCTTTGGCTCTGCTTTCACTGTTTTCTGTCAGGAGCCGAGCCGGCTTGGTTTCCCCCGGCTCGGTCCTGATCTCTCTGTGGGTCTTGGTGCCGTGGTGTATGCATGTTTAGTATGCATTTCCTGGGTGTTACCATATCCATAGCCACTGCTCTGGGGCCGGCAGTTGTGTGTCTACTGACAGTCTGCCAGTCCGACCATGCCCCCTCAATGATTACCATCACCTGTTCCCAGCCCTGTTGATCATCTTTCCCGGGCCTCGCTCGGGTGCGTCCAATCTACCATCCCCAGCAATGCGTGTACTTAAGGAGCCTTTTTCCAGTCACGCATTGCTGGGTCATTGCACTTGACATACGGTCGTTATTCACCGTATGAAAGTCTAAGTCGCTAAAGGATTGTGTTTCTATCGATGCTTGTTTGGACTTACTCGGACAACTCCAGTTCTGTGAGTATCAGCTGTGTGCATTTTCCCCGGTCATTCTCATTTGTAGACTGTTGAGCATGCTTGAGGACTCCTTAAGCTTCTTTTGAAACTTATTGTTGAAACTGTGCGTCAGTATCGCTGTGTTTAATAAATGTGTGTGATGTTAAACCCTGCATGTAAATCTCCGTCCTTCACCCCTCCTCCGTGTGCTGTGGAAGAGCGCACAGGGAGATCATGACAGTTTTCCTCTTCTTGCTTTGCAAAGTCATCCTACAGACTACCATCCAATACGATCTAGCTACATTCTCGCCTGCCACCACCTTGCAGTCTCCTATCTCTTTCAGATTTCTCCTTCTGCATAAGATGTTGTCCATCTGTGTGCACTTTCCTCCACTCTTGTAAGTCACCCTATGTTCCCCTCTCTTGTTGAAGTATGTGTTCACCACAGCTATTTCCATCCTTTTAGCAAAATCCACAACCATCTGTCCTGCCACATTTCTCTCCTTAAGACCATACCTACCCAGGACCTCCTCATCACCTCTGTTTCCTTCATTTAAAACTAGTGCATACCTGTGCATGCACGTTGAAGCCAAGTATAAGCAAGTGTTTCTGCATGCCTGTAGAAAGCAGGTGTAAGCAAGGATGTAAGCAAGTACGTCAGCACTCGTTCAGTGATGCCTACCTTTGATCTTTGATGGTGTCATAGCGAGTCCTATGCTCTTTGATGATGTTATAGTGAGTCCTATGATCGTGAGTGATGACTGCCTTTGATCTTTGATGATGTCATAGTGAGTCCTATGATCTTTTTGATGATGGCATAGTGAGTCCTATGATGCCTGCATCTGATTTTTGATGATGTCATAGCGAGTCCTATGATCATAGGTGATGCCTGCCTTTGATCTTTGATGATGTCATAGTGAGTCCTATGATCTTTGATGATGTAATAGCGAGTCCTGTGATCGGGAGTGATGCCTGCCTTTGATCTTTGATGATGTCATAGCGAGTTCTATGATCGTGAGTTATGCCTGCCTTTGATCTTTGATGGTGTCATAGCGAGTCCTATGCTCTTTGATGATGTTATTGCGAGTCCTATGATTGTGAGTGATGACTGCCTTTGATCTTTGATGATGTCATAGTGAGTCCTATGATCTTTGATGATGGCATAGCGAGTCCTATGATGCCTGCATCTGATCTTTGATGATGTCATAGCGAGTCCTATGATCGTGAGTGATGCCTGCATTTGATCTTTGATGATGTCATAGCCAGTCCTATGATCTTTGATAATGGCATAGCGAGTCTTATGATTGTGAGTTATGCCTGCCTTTGATCTTTGATGATTGCATAGCGAGTCCTATGATCGTGAGTGATGCATGCCTTTGATCTTTGAAGATGTCATAGCGATTTCTATGATCGTGAGTTATGCCTGCCTTTGATCTTTGATGATGGCATAGCGAGTCCTATGATCGTGAGTGACGCGTGCCTTTGATCTTTGAAGATGTCATAGCGAGTTCTATGATTGTGAGTTATGCCTGCCTTTGATCTTTGACATGGTTACTATGGCAACACAAAGTCCTATGATCGTCACACACACACAGAGAGATAGCGAGTCCTATGATCATAAATGATGCCTGCCTTTGATCTTTGATGATGACATAGCGAGTCCTATGATTGTGAGTGAAGGCTGCCTTTGATCTTTTGGGGTCTATATGATGTCATATAGACATCATGTAGACATCATAGGCAAATCCTATGATCTTTTAGCGAGTCTTATGGTCGTGACATCGTCACATTCATCGCCACAGAGATTTCTTGAATTATATATAGGGATATCAAGTTAGCGGCGATAATGCACCTGTAAGTTGGTTGCCAACCGCCAATCAAATCTAAAAGAAGAAGAAGAAGGTAAAATGGAGTGATCATGGCCAAAATATTGAGTGATATATAGAGTAGGTGGCGGTAATGCACCTGTAAGCTGGTTGCCAACCGCCAATCAAATCTAAAAGAAGAAGAAGAAGAAGGTAGCTCCTGGACACAGACCAAGGACGGATAATTTTTTCACGCATAGGGAGTTGTTCAGAACTCCTTATAATAATGTGGCGGTAATGCACCTGTAAGTTGATTGCCAACCGCCAATCAAATCTAAAAGAAGAAGAAGATACAGAGTGATGATAATCAATTCAGTGGCAGTAATCCACCTGTAAACTGGTTGCCAACTTGCCAATCAAATTTAAAAGAAGAAGAAGAATGAAGTACGTGGCGGTCATTTACCTGTAAGCTGGTTGCCAACCGCCAATCAAATCTAAAAGAAGAAGAAGAAGAGAAGGTAGAGACCGAGTGTTATAGACATCATGTAGACATGGAAATCTCACTGTTTGAAGAAGAAGAAGAAGATTGTTCAGAACTCCTTAGAAGAACTCCTTATACAAAGCTATAGAGTGAAGAAGATGAAGAAGAGGTTGCTAACCAAAAAGAATTCTGATTTTTGATACATAGAGTGATGTTTACTGAGTGAAGTACGTGGCGATAAGGACTACAGTTCCTGACCAGATAGAGTGATGATATACTGTAGAGTGAAGTACGTGGCGGTATGGTTGCCAACCGCCAATCAAATCTAAAAGAAGAAGAAGAACAATAAATTACACAACATAACAAAAATAATTTTTTTGTAAGTTGTCTGTGTTTTTTTCAACTGATTTAAGACAACTTTGCACAGCTGAATCCAAAAATGACATCTGTTTCTCTCGATCAGGTCAGGTTTTTATGTTAAGTTATAAACAGTTGTACAGCAGTTGTACAGGTGTACTGTAAATTGAATAGTAGACACTGATAAAGGTAAGTACATGTAAATTGAATGTTACATCATCATTGTTCAAAATTCAGAGAATTTCAAGAAATAAAAACGAATTCTGCATCATATAAAGCGAAAATACCCGTACATGTAAACAAAAACGTCAGAAAACATGTGGCCATAGTTCAAAAAGTTGACCTGATTGAACAAAACCAATGTGATTTTTGGATTCAGCACATCAAAATTGTCCTAAATCAGCTAAAAAAAAAACTTTGACAATAAATTTGGTGTTGACCAGTGTTATATATACAGTAGAGTGATGTCCAGACACACAGACAGACAGACAGACAGACAGATTTCTTGAATTATATATAGAGTGATATGTAATGGGTGATATAGTGCACAAGATATATAGAATGATGTCTGAAGATAGAGCAGGTGGCGGTAATGCACCTGTAAGCTGGTTGCCAACCGCCAATCAAATCTAAAAGAAGAAGAAGAAGAAAGTCCATTCCAATCACCACTCTCTGCCCCCTGAGAACACTCTCTACCACTTCATCCAACTTACTCCAGAATTCCTCTTTCTCTTCTACCTGACATCCAACTTTTGGGGCATACGCACTGACAACATTCAACATCACACCTTTGACTTCTAGCTTCAAACTCATGATTCTGTCTGACTCCCTCTTTACCTCTTGAACACTCTTAACATGTTTCCTTCAAGATTACTCCTACTGTTAATGTGAATTGCCCCTCAGGGCAGAGAGAAAGACCCAGATACTGAAGTGCTAGTTTGCGAAAATTTATTAAGAAACAAAAACACAAAAGTGCACTAACACAAAAATCTAAACTGTCAAGCAAACAAATAAACAAACTTACGAGTAAGCTCACCAGAACAAGGGCAGGGTTGTGGTGAGGATGAGAGGGAACAAACCTCAATACTCCGGAAAAGAAAACAACAGTCCTTAAATAAGGCTAGAAACAAATTAAACAAGTGATGGCAGGTGTGGGTCACCTGAGCGGGCAGGAGAAAACAAAGATACAATTTAGACCAGCTGGCAGTAATGAGAGAGAGCGGACTGACAGCTGACAGGGGCCCCACCTACGCAGAGCAACAACCCGGAAACATCACTGACAGCTGTCAGTGGAGAACACAACAGAATAAAAATATAAAGAGATGGAAAAATAAAGACAAGTAACCTCAAAAATGTGAATAACAAACTATAATGAATGTAAACAGGAAACTAAATCATACTAAGACACAATACAGAATACGTGACAAATCAACCAAGGATAAAATAACAGGAATTGCAGCTCAAAACGACAACACTGTACAAATATGAAAAAAGGCAGAAAGACTGAGCCCGGTGAAATCCCCCCGCACTCAGATCGTGACACCTACTCCATTTCTCTTCCTATCTACACCATAGTAGAACAGTTTAAATCCTCCTCCAGTGCTCCTAGCCTTGCTTCCTTTCCATCTGGTTTCTTGAACACACAGTATATCTACCTTTCTTCCCTCCATCATATCAGCCAACTCTCTGCCTTTTCCAGTCATAGTCCTTACATTTAACGTCCCTACTCTCACCTCCACACTTCTACCTTTTCTTTTCTCTCTCTCCCTCCTAACACGCTTCCTCCCCCTCCTGCTCATCGATTTTCGACCAACAGTAGCCCAATTTCTACCAGCACTCCGTCGGTTAACACCACCAGTGGCGGTCGTTGTTAACCCGGGCCTCGACCGATCCGGTATCTAAGTCTCATTCGTCATGATCTGCATATTTGATTTGGCAAAGGTTTTACGTCGAATGCCCTTCCTGACGCAACCTTCCCCATTTACCAGGGCTTGAGACCGGTGCTAGGAGTACACTGGCTTGTGCACCCCCTGTGGCTGGGTTAAGATACAACACTTATGAATATAAGTCATAAAAGATGACACAAATAAGTGACCTGACAAACAAATAAACAAGGGTTCTTAAACAGTTGCTAATATTGGATGTTCCCTTCATTTTCAATAATTCTGTAATTAATATTCACACAATCAAATAAATCTTAGTGCCATTCAGTCCCTTTTATATTTGTCAAAGTCTGACGTGTGATTGCCTACATATAGGCTACACCTCTGTATTCCACTTTCAAAGACATCCTACATTTGGGTCTGTAAAGCCTGATTGGCCTACCTGTTTCAGACAAGAATACTTGTTTTCTACGGGCATGCACTAGTGCCATTAATGTGAACCATCTAATGCTACTCCCAAACTAAACATAGCTTTACTTAACCAAGTTTAATGTGAAATGGTGAGTGAGACTCACCGGCCACTTTATTAGGTACACCTGTCCAACTGCTCGTTAACACTTAATTTCTAATCAGCCAATCACATGGCGGCAACTCAGTGCATTTAGGCATGTAGACATGGTCAAGACAATCTCCTGCAGTTCAAACCGAGCATCAGTATGGGGAAGAAAGGTGATTTGAGTGACTTTGAACGTGGCATGGTTGTTGGTGCCAGAAGGGCTGGTCTGAGTATTTCAGAAACTGCTGATCTACTGGGATTTTCACGCACAACCATCTCTAGGGTTTACAGAGAATGGTCCAAAAAAGAAAAAATATCCAGTGAGCGGCAGTTCTGTGGGCGGAAATGCCTTGTTGATGCCAGAGGTCAGAGGAGAATGGCCAGACTGGTTCGAGCTGATAGAAAGGCAACAGTGACTCAAATAACCACCCGTTACAACCAAGGTAGGCAGAAGAGCATCTCTGAACGCACAGTACGTCGAACTTTGAGGCAGATGGGCTACAGCAGCAGAAGACCACGCCGGGTGCCACTCCTTTCAGCTAAGAACAGGAAACTGAGGCTACAATTTGCACAAGCTCATCGAAATTGGACAATAGAAGATTGGAAAAACGTTGCCTGGTCTGATGAGTCTCGATTTCTGCTGCGACATTCGGATGGTAGGGTCAGAATTTGGCGTCAACAACATGAAAGCATGGATCCATCCTGCCTTGTATCAATGGTTCAGGCTGGTGGTGGTGGTGTAATGGTGTGGGGAATATTTTCTTGCCACTCTTTGGGCCCCTTGGTACCAATTGAGCATCGTTGCAACGCTACAGCCTACCTGAGTATTGTTGCTGACCATGTCCATCCCTTTATGACCACAATGTACCCAACTTCTGATGGCTACTTTCAGCAGGATAATGCGCCATGTCATAAAGCTGGAATCATCTCAGACTGGTTTCTTGAACATGACAATGAGTTCACTGTACTCAAATGGCCTCCACAGTCACCAGATCTCAATCCAATAGAGCATCTTTGGGATGTGGTGGAACGGGAGATTCGCATCATGGATGTGCAGCCGACAAATCTGCGCCAACTGTGTGATGCCATCATGTCAATATGGACCAAACTGTCTGAGGAATGCTTCCAGCACCTTGTTCAATCTATGCCACGAAGAATTGAGGCAGTTCTGAACGCAAAAGGGGGGCCAACCCGTTACTAGCATGGTGTACCTAATAAAGTGGCCGGTGAGTGTAATGCTACTCCCAAACTAAACATAGCTTTACTTAACCAAGTTTAATGTGAAATGGTGAGTGAGAGCTTGGCTTAATTTTAAACGGATGGAAAGATAGATGGACAGACAAAGCTTTGGTGGAGGTATGGGCTCTCTGAAAGCCCTCTCAAAGACAGCCACAGTATAACCATCTTTACCTAAGAAGGGTTGAAGCAGGAAATCTGGAACTGATTTTTTTTTTTTTTTAAAAAGTCTATGTGGAAGGTTACTCACAAATTTACTTGGACTCAACAGAGATTACACCAACTGTACAAAAACATGAAAATGTTTAGAAATATCATATTCGCATTTAGTTATCGGCCACATACAGAATGAATTGAGAGTTTGATGTTCTACAGGAACTGCTACGGGATCAAGAGAAGAAATAAAAAGAACATAGTGCACACATTCACTGCTCCATATCTAGATTGTTGAACTATACAAGGGTAGCTATATATGATTTGAATTTATCCACATGGTGGATTCTTTTGAATGTTTGTCACTCTTAGACAAACATTTAGAACTAAAGATGTGCTCACCAACATGCACCAGGGACCTTCTTCTTCCGGATGCTCCACATTAGGGGTCACCACAGTGGATCATATCCGCATATTTGATGTGGCAAGGATTTTTTGCCGGATGCCCTTCCTGACACAACCCTCCCCATTAAACTGGGCTTGGGAGAGGCACTAAGAGTACAATGGCCTGTAGTCTCTTCGTGGCTGGGTAACGGACTTTCCCCATTCTGAGCACCAAGTTAAAATGCAGAAAATACCATTTTTATGGCCTTTGGTATGACCAAACTGGGACGAACCCAAAACCTCCTGGCTATGGGGCAGATGATCTATCACTAGGTCCCCACTTCAGTCAACATGCACCTGAAAACATTAGAGCAAATACATTAATTGACATCACAAAGATTAAAAAGAAAAAGAATATAAAACTGTATAGAGCATTTTGAAAGATTTTGGCTAATACATATTCCTTGCACAGTGGCATTTGTTTAACATCAGCATCATCTGCTGAACCACTCCACATATGCCAAAAAATGCTGAAAATGTAAAGTAGGTCTAAGAAATTCACTGCAGGTTAAAAAGTAAAAACAAAAAAACAAAACAAAAAACAAACAAACAGATAAAGTATGAAGATGGTGTCAAGTGGGACCGCTTCCAAACTTGGAAAAAAAAAAATTCCCTGCCCATCATGGAGCAGATGCTGCTTTCATGCTTGTACAGCAACTCACTTTCACCACCTGTGCACACACATACACACCCACAATAGCTCTCCGTTTGCACTCACACACTAGTAGATTCTATACTGTCCTCCTGCCTAAGAGCTCTGCCTTCACATCATGGCCCCCTTTCAGCCTGAGCCTCTTTATCCTTGCTGGCCTGGCAGCCTGGATCCTCTCCGCTCTTATCTGCCCCCTCCACAGATAAGCCAGGATGGGCAAGTGTGCTTTAAATGCACCCTATGGTGATTAAGTCACAAGGAGGCCACTGGAGAGGAGAAGCACTGGAGTGAAGAACATCCCTGTTTCTGAATAGAATCCAATGAGTTAAAGCTACAGGTGTGATTGGAAATACACAGCAGATATTTTGCAGCACATTTCTCCATATAAAATAGAAGCTATAATAATTTCTGAATCCAGATCAATTGATCTTCTTTTGATACTAGTTAACCTCTACAGACAGTAAAACGTAAAACTACAAAAACATATTATTCCTATTTTAAATTAATTTCATATTTCAATGAAAATTAATTTTAATTTTGTTAAAAAAGTGCAGGCTGCCATACTCGTGGCTGAAAAGTGGGCAAGCAAATGGGGATTTAATTTATCTGTATCGAAAACACAAGGTATCTCTTCCACAAAACTGAAAAAAAACCACATTATGCCCGTTTCTTTAAAACTTTATAATCAACTGCTGGAACAGGTAAAGGTTGTCAGGTTCCTTGGTGTCTGGTTTGAAGAAAAGTTAATATGGAGCACTCATTCTGACAAAATCCAAGGTAAACATTAAAAAACTGGCAGCTGCCAGTGGTAGTCCTCATCCTCTTTCTTTGTTGTGGAGGTGTAGTTTATGTGGCATTTTGACCTTGATGTTTGACCTTGCAATCCCAGAAGCATAGTGATAGTTCAGGGTCACAGGGTGAACCTGTGTACAAAGTTTGGTGACCCTACTTTTACTTGTTCTATAGTAATACGACATAAGGATTGTTACCTTGACCTTTGACCTGCTGACTCCAAACCCATAGTTAGAGTTCAGGATTAGAGGATCAGCCTGTGTACAAAGTTGGATGACCCAAGCTTCACTCATTCTATTGTAATAGGGCATATCAGAAGCTAACTGTGACCTTTGACCTTTTAACCCCAAACCCATGGTCAGGGTGTCAAGGTGAACATATGTACACATTTTGATGACCCTAGCTTTCTTTGTTATTGAAATATAGTTTAAATGGCAATTTGACCTTGACCTCTGACCTTGCAACCCCAAGATCATAGTCAGAAGTCAGGATCACAAAGTGAACATGTGTAAAAGGTTTGGTGACCCGAGCTTCACTCTTTCTATAGTAAATAGGGCATAGGTCATAGTCAGAGGTGAGGGTGTCAGGGTGAACATGTGTACAAAATTTGGTGATTCATGGTTTCATTTTTGTTGAGATATAGTTTATATGGCATTTTCACCATGACCTTTGACCTTCTGACCCCAAACCCATAGATGTTTGTCGGGGTCCAAAGGCAAACCTGTGTACAAAGTTTGGTGACTCTGGCTTCTTTGTTGTTGAAATATAGTTTAAATTGCAATTTGACCTTGACCTTTGACCTTGCAATCCCAAAACCATAGTCAGAGGTCATGGTCTCAGAGTGAACATGTGTAACAAGTTTGGCGGCCATAGCTTTACTTGTTCTACTGTAATAGGGCAAAGGGAATGTTAACATTGACCTTTTGTGTCATGAGCCAAGCCAGCTTGGCTTTCCCCGGCTCGGCCTCAGTCTCTCTGTGGGTTTTGGTTTTACTGGTTATGTGCATTTTTGTGTATTCTTGTACTGATTTCCATATTCATAGCCACTGCCTGACCAGCAGCTGTTAGTCAGCATCAGTGACCTATTTTCTCCCACGCTGCTGACAGTCTGCCGGTCCAACCACGCCCTCTCGCTCTCCTTAGTTCCATCAGCTGTTCCCAGCCCCAGTAATTATCTTTCCCGCGCCAAGCCCAGGTGTGCCCAATTTGTGTGGCCAGCGGCACTTGTGTTTAAGCGGCTCTTCGCTAGACAAACGCCGCTGGGCCATTGTACGAGTCACACTCTCGTTCTCCATGGTGTGACCGTCATGTCGGAAAGGACTCTTGTATTATGCTCACTGAGAGAACTGGACTTTCTGGACTGTTCCTACTCGTGAGTAAACTGTTGGCGTTTCCCCTGCCAGCGATATGGACGCTAGATGCAGGGCAGCCCCCCGAACTATTGGCTTTCATGCCGTGGTGTTTAGACTGCTTTCATCCCTGAGTTCTATTTCGGTTCTCCTGTAACCTTTTGGAATGTGCGGGGATCTTATGTATGAATTGTTTATGTCACCGCTTCCTAGCGAGTGTTTTTGTTTTTCCTCTGTTCAAATACCCATTCGTTGCCTGTACAGTTTGTGTGTGGATTTACAACTGCAGGGTTTCAACATTTGTAGTGGGTTTTTTTTCCTCTCCCCCCTTTCCTTTGTGGGGATATGTGTTTTTTCCGTGGAACTATGTATCTTGGTTCTTTGACCCGAGTTTCTGTTTATGGCCAGTAGGCTTAGTTGTTCCTTATTTGGACGTAGTATGCCACCTGTTGGTACATTATGGGGTGCTGCTGTGCTTTTTTTTTTTATACTCTATAGTGTCTCCTGTTGGGGTTTTTTTCTCTCCACTCTGGTCGCCAGGATCTAGCCCTCCACGGCCTTTTCTTTCCCCCTCCTCCCTCCCTGGGGTGGTTTTGTTGGCCTCCCAGTTGGGGGGGGAGCCCGGTGTTACACCGCGTCTAGAATCCGCGTCAGAAACGGGGGCAACTGTCATGGGTCGTGTGCTGACTCCATCGACACTCGGGCTGTGCGGTAGTCTCCCTTCTCTCCTCTGGCGTGGTTCTAGACGTTTATTTTGACAGCGTCTCAGCAGGGCTTCTGGCTGTCATTGGAGCTCCGCTGAGCACCTGTTTCTGATCAGCTGATGACCCTTCATCAGCTGATCAATCTATTCCTCCCTATTTAAGGGAGCAGCTCTGTTTGCTCAGGGCTGCGACCTACACGTACACGGACATTCCTATGTCTTCCTTCCAGTCTGGCTTCCCCAACCCCGGGGTCAGTTCCTACAGCGTCAGGTTCCGCCCTCACTGTGCATATGTAAGTGTTGTATTTATTTGTGTTTGCCCCGCGAGGCTTGTTATTTTGTCATTGTGTGTCTTTATTTAGTAAATGTACAAACCACGGCTGCCTATAGCGTCTCACTGATGGCTCGTGAGAGCCATCCATAACATACTCATTCTATAGTAAAAGGGCAAAGGGAATGCTAATCTTGACCTATGACCTTGTGACCCCAAACCCACAGTCACAGGTTAGTGTCTCAGGGTGAATCTGTGTACCAAGTTTGGTGACCTTAGTTCTACTCATTCTATGGTAATAGGGCAAATGGAATTATAGTGATTTCCCAAGACATTTACTGTCCATTGAAGTGAAATAGGCCATCATAAGTCAGGGGCTATAACTCCTTCAAAAGTCACTCAATCAGAGCCAAATTGCAATACATCAAACACTATTCAAACAAGTGGCGCAAAACTATAGGAGGAGCTGATTTCAAAAAAGTGGGATGGACAGACGGCCGGACCACCCTATAGCATAAACCCCTTTGGTCTTTGACCAGCAGAGGATAAAAACTAAAGAATAAGGCAAACTTTTCGTGTATACTGTAGTTGACAACTACTTTGAGCACAACTTTCCCAACTCAATCTTTATCGTCACAGATGGCTCCAAGGACCCAGAAACAGGGTGTACAGATGCAGCAGTATGTACTCCACAAAGGAAGTGTGCATTAAGCCAAGCTTATCAGGCCATTTGTCAGTATATACTACAGAACTAATGGCAATTCTATTTGCGTTACAGTGGATCGAGGATTAATGGAATTTAGTTTGTCTTTTCCTGTCAGTAGCACACTTAACTCTAAGCTGGCTTGTCATATAAATATAGATATACTGTAAATAAAGAAGGTGAAGAGGGTGGTGAAGAAGAAGAAGAAGAAGAAGAAGAAGAAGAAGAAGAAGAAGAAGAAGAAGAAGAAGAAGAAGAAGAAGACGAAGAAGAAGAAGCGGTGCGGGTAGTGCGGTGGCACAGTGGTTAGCACTGTGGCAGCACAGCAACTCACCCTTGGCCATGGGATCCCAGGTTCAATCCCACCCCCTGACCAACGATGATCTGTGTGGAGTCTGCATGTTCTCCCCATGTCTGCGTGGGTTTACTCTGGGATTTCTCCAGTTTCCTCTCATAGACCAAAAACATGCAGGTTAGGTTAACTGGAGACTCTAAAGTGGCCCTAGGTGTGAATGTGTGTGTGAATGGTGAAGGGATAGCACTGTTCTGTGGCTGCTTCATCCATCCAGGTAGATGCCCTGAATTTCCCCTCTGGGCATCAATAAAGTACACTAACTAACTAACTAAATAAATAAAAAGAAGAAGAAGAAGAAGAAGAAGAAGAAGAAGAAGAAGAAGAAGAAGAAGAAGAAGAAGAAGAAGAAGAAGAAGAACCACTCAGAGATAAAAACTAAAATAAAACATGTTTTTTTTAATTAGAATTATTGATGACTTGAAAACATGCATTACATTTTTCAAGTTCAAGACAATGATTAAGAACAAGAAGTCATCTCTATTGCCATTCAGTCCACGCGGCCAATCATGTACAATAGAACAAAATTTCATTTCTCCTATCTACAATGTTAATCACATGTAGAATCAGTCGGGTTGCTGCCATGCAAGGTGCCGCTACAAACAACTTCTCCTTCCCCCATTCTATTATGCTGAGCACCAAGCTAGAAGGCAGGAAGTACCATTTTTATATGGTCTTTGGTATGACCCAGCTGGGACTTGAACCCCCAACCTCCCGGTTGTGGGGCGAATGTTCTATCAACTAGGCCACCACTCCACTAAATTTACTTTAATAAAGAGATATAAATGTATATAGATCATTTCAACTGACTGCATCTATCTATAAATGCATGAAATTTCTGTCTGTGTGTGTGCATGTCTGTCTATCTGTATGTCTGTTCCATGCATATTTCTTGAACCGTTCCTCAGGCTGACCTAAAATTTTATACGTGTTTTGCTGAGGTAACAAGGGTGTGTATCCCCAAGTATGGAGGTGTTCAGAAAAAATATGTAATTATTATCAATAAAAGTTTTCACTTTTACTGCTGTTCTTATTTTTCTGATTTAGTGCCGTCACCAGTCAACACGGGGTTGGAGTAGTCATTCACTGAATATTTTATGCGTATGTTAGGGATGAGTGATGCCAGCATTTTTCCTTTCAATATGATACCATTAATTTATGGGATTTTTTCTTTGATACCAATACTTTTTGCCCCAAATCACATGATTGCAGTTTCATTAACAACTTTATTGCAAGGGCAACGGCCGGAGGAGAGTCTGGCCGTTGGTCAAACATCGGATTCAGGAGGAGCAATGTGGTTTTCATCCTGGTCGTGGCATATCGGACCAGGTCTTTATCCTCTCGAGAATCCTCGAGGGTTCCTGGGAGTTTGCCCAACCAGTTTACATGTGTTTTGTGGACTTGGAGAAGGCATTTGACCGCGTCCCTCATGGTTTTTTTGTGGGGGGTGCTTCAGGAGTATGGGGTATCGGGCTTGTTGTTACAAGCTACTCAGTCTCTGTATGACCGTTGTGAGAGTTTGGTTCGTATTGCCAACACTCGGTCGGACTCATTCCCAGTGAGAGTTGGACTCCACCAGGGCTGCCCTTTTTCACCGATCCTGTTCATAATTTTTATGGACAGGATTTCTAGGCGCAGCCAGGGAATGGAGGGTGTCATGCTTGGTGACCACAGGATCTCATCTCTGTTGTTTGCTGATGATGTTGTCCTGCTGGCTTCATACAGCAATAGCCTACAGGTCTTACTGGGACGGTTTGCCGCTGAATGTGAAGCGGCTGGGATGAGAATCAGTACCTCCAAGTCCGAGTCCATGGTCCTCAGCCAGAAAAAGGTGGACTGTCCTCTCCGGGTTGGGGACAGGCTCCTGCCCCAAGTGGAGGAGTTTAAGTATCTTGGGGTCTTATTCACGAGTAAGGGGAGAATGGAGCGAGAGATTGACAGACAGACTGGAGCAGCATCTGCAGTGATGCGGATGTTGTACTGGTCTGTTGTCGTGAAGAGGGAGCTAAGCTCTAAGGCAAAGCTGTCGATTTACCGGTCAATCTACGTTCCTACCCTCACCTATGGTCATGAGCTTTGGGTAATGACCGAAAGAACGAGATCGCGGATACAAGCGGCTGAAATGAGCTTTCTTCGCAAACTATCTCTAAAATATGCCTGGGTTGGTTTTTTACTGGTTTTCACACATAAGTTTAATGTCTAAAACTCTCAGAAATGAAAACAAGTTGCATGTTTTGTATTAACATAGTGGTATCGCGATATTTTAAAAGTATCAACTCCAAAGTATCGACCAGCTGTATCGAATTATCGATACTTGAGTATCGATACGCCCATCCCTAGCGTACGTAGTCATTCATTGTTGTTTGTCAACTGTCATGTGCTGTGCAAACTGAATATTTTGTGGAAAGTGTCTCTGGAAGGTAAGCGCATTTAATGGGCTGTGATCATCTAATAGGCTGTGGTCATCTTTTATCCGTTCCAGTTTGTTGTGGTATCACGATATTTTAAAAAGTATCTATCTGTCTGTCTGTTCCACGCATATCTCTTGAATAGTTTGTCAGACTGGCCTAAGATTTTAAACGTGCTTTGCTGAGGTTACGAGGGTGTGCATCCCTGATTATGGAGTCCCTCAGTCAAAATATGTAATTTTTATCAATAAAAGTGTAGCCGCTACTCTGTCACCGCTCTCTCTTCACGCCCTTCAGTGTGTGCGGGGTGTCTGATTAACTTTGTACTGATTGGATAATACGCGGCCATCACGGCCATGCTGATTGGATAATACACAACGTCACGAACATGCTGATTGGATAATAGGCGGCATGCTGGCCAGTCAGCCACCACAGAGTTTCACAAACAAAAAAAGGAGTGAAAAGTGAAAAGCAACTAATTTGACATGAAAGAGAGAATAGTGAAGCTGTAATGCTGAAAAAAAAATTATACTGTAATGTTGCCGTGATTGTGTACGTCTAAAGGATAATTCGGGGAACACCAGCGTGGACCCAGGGTCTGCCTTCTCCAACACAACAAGCGGAATGTGGTCCTTTGCATTGAAGCAAGCCCATCCTGCCCGGTCAGCGGTAGACGGGAGTCCCTTTGCAGGACCACAACTCCTCGTCGCCAGTGGCACGCCTCTCAGTGTGCTCGCATGGCTATCTAAAAATTAAAAGTTAATAATTGTGGAGCAGAATGCCCAGATCAACTGCATATCATATGCAGCCACATGCAAGGTTTAACTAAACGATGACCCAAACTGGACACAAAAACGCTCAAATAACGAAATAAATAATTTTTATTTAAATATTTACTGACAAATGGGCAACACTGACGGGGAATGGGTCTGACAAATCAACGCAGAACATGCCGGGAGAAGCAGTGGCCAGACACGACCTGGCTCAATGGCACGCTAACTGATGGGGATTAAAAAAAGTTATTTTCAATAAAGTGAAAAAAAAAAGATAATGCATAGAGTGTGCTTTTGCCCTGAGGCTGATTTATCATGGAAAACAGCTGAGCTCTGTGGTTCGAGTGATCAGCTGATTAGATCCACCTCCTCCGGTGTTCTGACTGGTACAGACTGCAAAGGTAAAAAAAATATGGGGGGAAGGCCCTATAACCTTTGCTCCATGAATGCGGGATGTATCAACCATATGCTGGATAAATTCTCAGCATGGGACACATATTTTTTCCAGCTTATAAAATTTTTCACCAGGTCTGAGGTGTGTGTGAAAAAAAAATTCCATTTTGGCTAATGTTTAGAGGGTCAAAAATGTGATCGTTTAGGCAGAATAATATAATAATAATAATAAATAATCTTCTTGCATCAATAAAAAAACAAACGCTTACAATAGAGCTGCGGCGCTCACATTGTTAGCCTTTGCCAGTCATGCCCTCAAGGTTCAGATCATTATTTGGCCTCAGTATCGCCCCAGCGCGACGATATAAGCACCACCTCAATCTTAGCATTAAAGTTTAAAAAAAAAAAACTTTTAATAACAAAATATTGCTAAAATATAAAATGATGCACTACAATGGGTTTCAAATATTTGTAAATGAGTCCTGTTGTAGTACTGCATGAGTTTATTGACGACACAGAAGAAATTCAATACTGCACTGAACTCCATCACTGAACAGTGATATAAACTAAAATAATTATAATGACTGAACAACTCTCATTCCCCCAAAGTGCAAGATACACTGCTATCGTGAATATAAGTGGTTAAAGATCACACAAATAAGTGATCTGACAAACAAACAAGGGATCTGAAACAGTCGCAAATATTGGATGTTTCATTCATTTTCATTATTTAAGTATTCTGTAATTAATATTCACACAATCAAATAAATCTTAGTGTCATTTACTCCCTTTTATACATGTCAAAGTCTAACTGTCATGTGTCTGGGGCAATTTGGCCACTCCAGACCCCAGACACAGACTATTATTGTATTTTGCTTTCCTGTTTTGTCCACTTATTGCTTGGAGTTATTCTGTGTTCTGTTTTGCCCTTCCCTCTTCCTTCAGGCACTTGCCATTGGCTGCTCAGCCTGCCGCTGCAGTGTGCAGCCTGTAATCAGTGCACCTGTCGTTCTCACACACCGGTGTTCACTCTGCACCATCAGTTGACTGTGTATTTATTTTCTGCCAGTTCCTTCCCTCACTGTCACGCCATTAGTCAGCTTCCTGCTCACAGCTTGTGCCCTGTTCAGCTCATCTCCTGTGTTTGGACTATTTTTCCCCTGGACTACGTTTGGTGTTGTTTTCAGAGCCCAGCTGCACTCCGACCCATGTATGTAAGTCCTCCATTTTCCAGTTCATGTGTCTTGCTTTCCCTTCAGCGGTCAGTTTCTCCCTGGGGGGCAGACATGAACTGCGCTCCCCATAACCGAACCAGTCTCAGCTGAACAATTCTACCCTGTGTTATTTGTCATTTGTTGGGTATTTTATGTTGGACACTTGTTGCATGTTAGACTCTTTATTTAATAAATTACACTCTTCACCTGCAAGTGGGCTCGTCTTTTCCATTTGTGCGTGCGTAAAGTGCACGCTCATGACACTAACATGTGATTGCCTACATATAGGCTATGTTATGTCCATAACTGATGGTAAATGAGCACACGGTTGTTTATAGTTTTACGGAGCTTTAATACATAAATAGTCAATGTATATAAAGAGGCTTACGGCATCCGCCCTGCTGACCAGGTGGCTCCCGGACGAAAGAGGCAGAGCCTCTTCCACCCACACTCTTACACCGGGACGGCGTCACCACCGGTAACCGGCAGTAGCCACCACGGTCTAACCCATGACCAACCCGGCCACCATCTTACTCATACAGCCGGTTTACATACACAACATTCCACCCCCTTCAAAAAATGCCAAGCATACAGATAGATCCCCTCAAAAAAATTTGCTTCCCGACTCATGCACTAAAACACAGTAAATACAAAGACATATAAACAATCTATCCATGCACACAACTAACTGGGGGGCCGGGTAGACTACTGGCACCCCCACACGGCTGGGTGAATTATTCTGCCGCCAAACACAGAACTAAGCCGTGTAACTAATAAGATAAAACAAATCAAAATAACCCCAGAACAGCTCCACACATATCACATAAACATAAGACAAAGACTAGCTACTGGCGTCCCCCCCCCCAACACACCCTCACACACTGGGCACTATAAAACCGCTGCGTATGTAAACCAATTAACAGGGTCAGATATACCCCCACCACCCCAAATTGGGCACATAAACAATAACCTAATACAATTTCTAATCACAAAAACAGCACATAATTTACTCAAATAAATTCACACAGATGAATTTACACAGATGAGCCCCACTGGTCAAAATCACACAAATAAGAACCAAAATTACAATTAAACAATTTACCATACCAAGAGCTCACAATTCCCAAATTCCCATAATTTTCATACTCTCACATTTTTTGAATTTCAGCAGGGTACAAACCAGTAACAGACAAACAAAAAAAAAAAACCAACTGGGAAAAGAAAACAACCAGACTGAGCAGAAAAAGACACAGACAAATAAAATAAAATAATTCTCTCAGTCCTCCGGCAGGTCTTTTCCCTGACGCCTCCGTCTCTTGACCTCTGGGCTCCCCCCACGTCATCCTGTCTCCTTCACCTTGCGCAGCTCATTCGGGGGCCTACAGGTCTAGTCAGACAAGCACAGAAACCCGTCGCTCTGTACGGCCTCCACTCGAAGCCACCTCCTCCCGTCGCACTGCTCTCACAAACCTTTTTCTCCTCTCATCCGGGCCTCAACCCTCGGTCACACCAGATCGCCAACCTGCAGGGAGGCCTGTGACTTCTTCCTCCGATGACGATGGGTCTGACTGGTCTCTACCAACGGTCCTTTCGACTCTTGGGCCCAGTCCGTGTTATCCATGGTTGACCAATCTCCCGAGCGATGAAACAAACCGCTCACTCGTCCTACTCTTCCTGGACCCAGCGTGGGTGCCTCGTCCTTACAGGCTGCCCGTGAGGTCCCATCATGCCAGTCCACGCCCCCAGTTTGGGCATCAGACAGACCGGCATCGGGTCCTACCCACGGCATCCTCGCGTAGTGCCAAATGTGCTCTCCTTCTTCACACATGTCCAACCAGTCCAATTCCCTCATCTCCACGCTGTCTGTCGGCAAAGTCGGCCGGTTCCACAGTCCGCAGCCGGACCATTCCTCACCTGACACGTTGGCAACCAAAAAACCCAGGCTATAAAATAGGTTACACCCCATGATGTTGATGCCCGCAGCGGTGACATGAAAGCGGGCTTGGGGCACCACGACCGACCCGTAACGGGCTTGTACCTCCATAAAGCCCATCACAGCCAGTCTAGCCAGTCCATAGCTGTAATAGTCTCTCTCTGGTGGATAAATGGCACAATGACGAAACAGACTGTTCACGGTCGTCATGTTCAACACTGAGATGACAGCACCAGTCTCAATCAATAGCGGAACCATGACACCGTCGAGCATGACATCACAACCGATCCTCCCCGTGGTCGCTGGGGAGACCGTATGCACGATGGTGGGAGACTTCTCCGCAGCACCTGGGTATCTCCTACGGCTCCTGCGTACAAAGTTGTCACATATCCTGGCGAAGTGGTCACGCAGACCGCACTTGCCACACCGCTTTCCTGCCTCTGGGCACACACTGGCTTTATAGCGATGAACAGGGGACCCACACCCATAACAACGGGGCATGCCAGGGTCAGACCGTATCTTCACTACTGTGGTGTACGAGTCACCTCCGGCATCACTGTCGTTAGGGTCCCAACACGGCGCCTTTGTGCGAGCATCATCTTCGCTCCGAAGAGCCTCGTCAGGCAGGCCCCTCGCGATGATCTCCACTGCCTCAAAACGCTGGGCGAGCTCAACAGCCATAGTCAGCGTCAGCTCTCCTGGGAACCTCAACAACCTGGACCGGAGCGCTTCACTGCAAACGTGTTCCGCTAACTGGTCCCGAATCATTTCTTCCTCAAGGCATCCAAACTCATATCCCCTCGCCAGCCGGCGGAGCCCGGCTGCGAAAATTGATACTGGCTCCCCGAGACACTGGCGCTGCTGTCAAAAATAGATGCGTCGGACCGTGACGCTCTCACCAGCGCGAAAATGGCGCGCCATTAATTCCACCACGCTGTCGAAACTCTCAGCCCCACCCAGACTGTCCAACACTTTCTGCCCCTCAGTGCCAAACATATGGATTAACACCGACCTTGCACGGAGCCTCTCACGCTCACCGAGGTTCAAGACCATGAGGTAGTTGGTAAAAGACGAGAACCAGTGAGGCCATGGCACGGGCAGTGTGCTCGCGGTCTCCAGAAATGGCTGAAGTTCAGCACAAACGATATCCATTCCCACTTTTACCTCGTCGCCAAATGTTATGTCCATAACTGATGGTAAATGAGCACACGGTTGTTTATAGTTTTACGGAGCTTTATTACATAAATAGTCAATGTATATAAAGAGGCTTACGGCATCCGCCCTGCTGACCAGGTGGCTCCCCGACGAAAGAGGCAGAGCCTCTTCCGCCCACACTCTTATACCAGGGGTGGCGTCACCACCGGAAACCGGCAGTAGCCACCCCGGTCTAACCCATGACCAACCTGGCCACCATCTTACTCATACAGCCGGTTTACATACAAAACAGGCTACACCTCTTTGTATTCCACCTTCAAACACAGCCTACATTTGGGCCTGTAAAGCCTGATTGGGATACCTGTTTCAGACAGGAATACTTGCGTTCTATGGGCATGCACTAGTTAATCAGTCCCTCCAGGATTTCACGAGATGTTTTTATGATTGTTGCGGCCCAAAAAGCCTGAATTCGCGGGAGCTTTTTTAAAAAAGTTGCGATAAAAGTTGCAATGTTGCAAACAATGGTTCACTCCTAAACTGAAGCAGCTACGTCAGACCAAGGAGGAGGCCTACAGGACTGGTGACTGGACTCTGTACAAGCGGGCCAGAAACATGCTGACGAAGGAGACCAGGCTTGCTAAAAGGAGCTACAGTGAGAAGTTACAACAAAACTTCTCAGCCAACAACTCTGCTTCTGTTTGGAGAGGCCTGCAGAATATCACCAACTACAGGAGACCATCCCCCCACCCTGTGGAAAACCGCCAGCTGGCTAACGACCTAAACAGCTTTTACTGTAGGTTTGAAAAGAACCTACAGTTCTCACCTCCCACCCACACAAAAGGATTATCTGCAGCCCCAGGAACTCCATTCCTCCTCCACTCTGACCTCCCACCAGCACTAACGATCTGTGAAGAGGAGGCGCGCTGGGTCTTTCAGAGACAAAAGATCAAGAAAGCTGCAGGACCTGATGGTGTGTCTCCGTCCTGCCTGAGAGTCTGCTCCAACGAGTTGGCCCCCATCTTCACCCGGATCTTTAATAGATCACTGGAGCTGTGTGAAGTGCCTTCCTGCTTCAAATGCTCCATCATCATTCCAGTTCCCAAGAAACCCTCTGTTACAGGATTAAACGACTACAGACCTGTTGCCTTGACCTCTGTGGTCATGAAATCCTTGGAGAGATTGGTGCTGAACCACCTGAAGGCCGTCACAGGCCCCCTGATGGACCCACTGCAGTTTGCCTACCGGTCAAACAGGTCAGTGGATGATGCAGTGAATATGGGACTACACTACATCCTGCAACACCTCGACTCCCCGGGGACGTACGCCAGGATTCTGTTTGTCGACTTCAGCTCAGCGTTCAACACCATCATCCCAGGCATTCTTCATCAGAAACTCCTCCAGCTCAAGGTGCCCCCCTCCACCTGCCAGTGGATCTCCAGCTTTCTGACTGACAGGTGGCAACAGGTGAAGCTAGGGAGATTTACATCCAGCTCCCGAAAAATTAGTACTGGCGCCCCCCAAGGATGTGTCCTTTCCCCACTGCTCTTCTCCCTCTACTCCAACGACTGCACCTCAGAGGACCCTTCGGTGAAGCTCCTCAAGTTTGCGGACGACACCACAGTCATCGGTTTGATCCGGGATGGTGATGAGTCTGCATACAGGCGGGAGGTGGAGCAGCTGATCCTCTGGTGCGGCCAGAACCATCTTGAACTTAACCCAGTCAAAACGGTGGAGATGATTGTGGATTTCAGGTGACACCCTCCTTCATTCCCCCCACTCACCATCCTCAACAGCACAGTGTCCACTGTGGACTCCTTCAAGTTTCTGGGTACCACAATCTCCCGGAACCTGAAGTGGTCCTCCCATATAGACACTGTCCGGAAAAAGGCCCAGCAGAGGTTGTTTTTTCTGCGTCAGCTCAAGAAGTTTGATTTGACTCAGGAGCTGCTGGTTGTCTTCTACACCGCCATCATCCAATCTGTCCTCTGCTTTTCCATCACTGTCTGGTTTGGATCTGCCACTAAACAGGACAAGACCAGACTGCAGCGGATCATTAAGTCTGCGGAGAGGATCATTGGTACTGACCTACCCTCCATTGAGAACTTATATCGGTCCATAACCAGGAAACGGGCGGGAAACATCTGTGCTGACCCATCACACCCACACACCACAAACTGTTTGAACTTCTATCTTCTGGTCGTCGTTACAGATCACTGAAGGTCAAAACCACCCGTCACAGGAACAGTTTCTTTCCTCAAGCCATCACTCTGATGAACTCCTAACATTCACCTAGTCCTACCTGTTGCTGTACTCATGACTTTTCATCCATTCTTACATTGCACATAACTCTCACACTGCTTTTTACTTCATTCACATTATATCACTGAATCTGAGTTCACATTGAAATACTGTGTGACTGTATATTTTTTCATATATTTCTGCAAAGTGTGGATAGTCTGAGTAAATAAGCTGCATATATTCCTGTATATATTTGCATCCTTTTATAGAAACGTGGACAGACTGTAATTTACTGTACATACTCTATTGTCATTGAATCCTTATTTAAATCTTATTTAAATCCTCCACCTGAACAACGAGAGCAAGTTTTTAGCCAAAGTCAAATTCCTTGTATGTGTTGTGCATACTTGGCCAATAAAGCTGATTCTGATTCTGAATGTTTTTAGAGTGTGTTTGCACTAAAAGTTGGGGGAAGAATTACAAATTTTAAAGCAGATGTTTTTTTTCCAGTTTACTGCAGTGATATTCTATGTAACAATACAAGAAAAGCACTGGATTGTCAAAAGATTCCTATTACGGTGATTTGTAAATTGAGCAGAAACTTCTACTATACAGAAAAACTCTTTTGTGCAAAAGCAAATACAGACTTTAACACAATATCCATTACAACAGCTAAACTGCATTGAATACATGTTAAAGAGTAAAGATTTGGAAATTATTTGCAGCACCTTCACTTGAAAACTCCATATGGTCCCAACCACTCGGTACCGAGCAGAGAGAAAAAAATAAATAATTTATTCTGTTGCTCTGTATTGGCTATAGGAGTCTGTGTTTTTCTGAAAAAAAAAAATACAGATAATATTCTCTTTCTTTCCGTGCCTAACTCCTACCTGTTTGTCTGCTGCACGTTGGTCTTGACACACACACTTGTCTCTTCAGACACACATCTTTCACTTACGGCAGGACGGTGGGGTTGGGGTTGGGGGGGGTTGTCCATCCAGACCAGACATCTACGGCTTTAACGCTCATCGACCAGACGTAGTAATGATTTTACCTCTAAAGATGTATAAAATGTTCAAACACTGGCTGTAGTGTTAGATTTGTGGTTTTATGGCATCTCTCCTCCCGCACACTACCGCGACGGGATGCTTTTGGGGCAGGCGGTTGTTTTTCAACACAAACCCAGCACTTTGTACACACAGTCAGGATGGAGACATGGCGAGACGTCCACCGGCAGGCTGGGGGAGATGGAGGAAGGGACGGTGTTGGAAACCTTGCAGGTGAGTGTTTTTTTTAAATCACACACTGTTTGCTGATGTGTTTCATTAATACTCCTGTAAGCACGGAAGTGAACGCGATGCAGCGATGCGTTTGAATGGTTAGACTGAGCGTTTCAGCGCCAATCAGAAACAAATTTGATTGGTGAAATTGGCAGAAGTTGACGAGGATTGGCCAAAATTGTGAGAAAGTTGCGGTGATTGGACAAAGTTGCAAGGTCACGCGGTAGTTGCGCTGATTAGCTGATTTCACATGAATTGATGCGATCACAACATCACAAAATCCTGGAGGGACTGGTTAATGTAGAAACACAGACAAGTAGAAACTTGTTAAAACACTTCTGTGGTTTGCCAAACTCAAGGACATACACAGGTATGGGCTATTGTTGCCCAGGCAACAGCCCATTTTCTATCTTTGTTGGAGCTGCCCCTCCACAGGAAGAAATAAAACATCCATCCATCCATCCATCCATCCATCCATCCATCTTCTACCACTTTTCTGGAGGTCTGGGTCACGGAGGCAGCAGTTCAAGCAGAGAAGCCCAGACTTCTCTCTCCCCAGCCACCTGCTCCAGTTCTTCAGAGAGGATACCAAGGTATCCTCTGACTCCAGGAGTCCTGGGTCTGCCCCAGGGTCTTCTCCCAGTGGGACGTGCCCAAAACACCTCAATTGAGAGGCGTCCAGGAGGCATCCTGACCAGCTACCCAAACCACCTCAAGTACCTCCACTCAACTCCCTAGTGATCCCAGGAGCTATGTTGTCTGGGACAATTTGCCTCTGGTAGGGTCACCCAAGATAGGTTAAGTTAATCCCTTCCACAGCATATGGGACACCATGTGGTGTATGGGGCAGCGCCCATCTCCTTTTCACTGACCCTAGGCCGCATACTGTAGGTACTGTCAGTAGTGAAAGCTACAGCGTGGGGTCAGTCGTCTGGTAGCTCTGTGCATTAAGTTTCCTTTCCTCATTCTATTATGCTGAACACCAAGCTAGAAGGCAGAAAGTACCATTTTTATATGGTCTTTGGTATGACCCAGCCAGGATTTGAACCCACGACCCCCTGGTTGTGGGGCGGATGCTCTACCAACTAGGCCACTACTCCGGTACCCAAGATAAACTGGTCCTGAAAAAAAACTTTTTTTTTTAAATTAAAATCACTTTGCAAACATATTACTTTATACTAGTAAATTTAGCATTTTTACTTGCTTCTCTCATTTTTTTCATGTAACTGTAATTTCACCTGCAGTTTTAATAATGGGGTTGCAGCAAAGCCCCCTAAGATATGTAAGAATTTCAAGAATTTCTCCAAACTGTACCAGGCAAAGCTACTCAAGATACATCAAAGAATAAAACTGAGGGGGTGGAAACTAGCAGTAAAACATCCCATTTATACACATGCTGTAAATGGCCCAAGTCTAGTGAGAAAAAAATCAAGCAGAGAAAAAAAAAAAGTTTAACTTCTGGGTCTTCTAAGCATAGTCGAGATATGTAGTTTATGGCAAGGATGCCATTTGCTAAAGGTCTGCAGCTTTGGGGAATCTTTGGTTGTGTGGTACGCACCCCAAAAATAGTACAGATTCCCACAGATCATGAAGAAGCTTTCATTCTCATGTCATGGTACCCTTTATTGTTTAGAATACTTTCATTCCATAGCAGTATAATTTACATCAGGAGTTAAACCTGTATGTGTGTTAGGGAGGAAAATGAGACACAGTACACGTCTGCCATTGTATCTCTCAAACCTTCTCCACTTATATCTTCCTCTCTTGATCCTGGGTTGTGCTTGTCAACAACACACCTCTTTATCTTTGGACCCTCAAGCGGGGCATGGTACAGTTTATCAAAGCCGCAGCATACACCTCAGTGCCCCTGTGTTACATGCTGTGGTGAGCTTGCTTACCTGCTGCCAGGAAGCCTGTAGCAAGTCAAACTTCACAGTTTCACTTTTTGGTTTGCTATACTTTTGTATTAGTTTGCAATAATGAAAAGTCCTCCTCCTCCTTCGATTCTCATTCACCAGTGTTCCTAAATTTGTCCTCATAAACTGCGTCTTTCCATCACTTTGAAAGAATAATTCTAAAACTTTTTTTGTGTGTGAAGAATGCTATTGATGTTACAAGTTTGACTGGCCTGAAAAAACTCTTAATAAACCGTATTTTCACCCCTGTATATCTCACCACTAAAGGCCTTTCTTGTGTTCTTTTGTTCTCCACATCTGTTTCTGTTGGGATTGTGCTGTGCTGCTGTTAGGATTTGTTTGTCAATGCTAAACATTTGTAGCCCCCAATAACACTTAAAAACAATAGTTTTCCACTTAAGCCAGCAAAATAATCATAAACAGACATCAACATGTACAATAAAACATCAGAAAAATACTCAATAAATAAATAAAACCAAATAATACAAAAGGATGTGATGTTTTAGCCAGAAAGCACATGTGTTTGGGCTCTTTCCCACAGTGATCTCAGTGTAATGACTGCAAATATAAAGATCAGTTATAACTTAAAGGAAAGTCCCTCAAATTCACAGCATGCTGCTTCATGACTATCGCATGCTTGCTTTGCCTCCTTTAGAGTGCTCAAACATCTGTTTTATGTTTTGTACCACCTATCGTTGTGTCTTCTTTGCACTGATCTGGTAACTCAAACACGTTTGCTATCTCCTGTCTTCCTTTTCTAACACAGAAGGAGCTGAGTGGGGTCTGTGTCTGTTGCTCATCAGTGCTTATCATGTTTAAAGTCTTTTCCCTTCTGGGGTTAGGGACTCTACTCGGTTAGGGTTATGATTTATCTCTTTGATCAGCATGGTAGCAGAAGGCTGAGTGTACAGAGTGATTTGGGGTGGTGTTTCTTTAACCCTCTTTTAATTCAGTTTGGACAAGTGTTGCTGAAGGCCTGATGTGTGAGCTGGCAAACTGAGCTCACATCAGAGTAAATGTGACCACTTAATAGCCAGGCATTTCTCACCCCATACTCTCCATAAATGCCAGAGCCTTAATGGATGCCTTTAGATCACATGGTCAGAAAGAGCAAATGAATCAAAAAGTAAAAGCTTTAAAAATGTATAGCAGGTCACTACCAACATGTAAATGGCAAATTATATTCTGGATCCCAGCATCTTTGGGGCTACAAGTGTTGTACAACCTGAACAGATTCACACCACTTTAGAATCCCTTATATGCATGTCTCTGGCAGTGCTTGATTTGTAAAGTCGGAGGTCCTGGAGCACAGATGGACCGATGTTCCTGGAGCTCAATGGGAAGCTAAAGATCCCAGAATCCAATTCAAAATGCAGATAAAAGGTAATCAAGGGATTTTTTTTTGTGCAACAAATAAATAAAGACTAATAACACAGATAACATTAATGACAGACAAAACTTATTTACATTTTTTCAGAGCGAAAAAAGAGGTGGCGGATCCCACTAAAGAAGTTCTGATCCTGACGTGAGAGGTGCTGGATCTTGTTTCGACAGGATAGCTATGGATCCATTCTCATTAGTGCAAGTTTTTCCATGACATTCCAATGGCAATTGTCCCCTCCCTCCTGCTGGCTTCCATATTTGTATCTGCATGATGAAACACTCGACCTCTGAATCGGACAAACTTGCCGCCTTTGTTGTTAAATGATTGTGGATGGATCGATGATTGTGCCTTCACAGCTTGATGCCCACAGTGTAAGCAGCGTTAGGGTGGAAGCATTTGCAGCTGTTCCATAGCTAGAACTGCCTCTCCTAGTTGAGCTGAGCTCAGCAATTAGTCCTTTCTTAGAACAGTAAGAAGTAATCATAACAGTCAAATGCTCCAGAATATGGGAGTCAAAGGTCAGTCACTACAGTACAGATACTACAGTGCAAGTGGGCCCATAGACCCATGGTACACTAAAGCTTTTAAGGTATTCAAAGGGTATATTTTTTTTCTTCCTCAACAGTTCCGTAAAAGGCATTAAAATGTGTTTATTTGTCCATGTTTACAAATATAACAACTCAGCAATCAGGGTGGACCGCTCATGCAATGTTCACCTGCCAATGTAGCTCAGTCCATTATTGACGGAGTAGCTCATTCTGATCTGATGAAACAATTGCAGGAGGGCCCAGATCTTCTGTGATCTTGACCTGAAGCACAACCTGGATGCAGATCCACTAGAGCATAGGTGTCAAACTCATTCCATGGAGGGCAAAGACCCTGCAGGTTTTACCTCCACCCTGTGTCTTCAACAGGTGATTTCACTGAATTTCTTCCCACTGATTGCTGATCAGTGAAAACACCTGCTGAAGACACTAGGTGGAAGTAAAACATGCAGGGTCTTTGCCCTCCATGGAATGAGTTTGACACCTATGCTCTAGAGGATCTTGTGTGTGTGTGTGTGTGTGTGTGTGTGTGTGTGTGTGTGTGTGTGTTTGATAAGCATCAGAGCAATTGCCTTGGAAGAGCAGGGATTTGTGAAATGTGGACGGACGGATAGCAAGACAGACGGACAGACAGACGGACACAGAGTCATTGCATTAACTCCTTTCGGTTTCATTGGAATGCAATAACAACTGTAGTTCCGCATCTTGCCCACTGACACTCACATACAGAAGAAAATCAGTCTTGTGTTTAGAGGTCAACTGTTCCTACCAAATGAGCCCCAGCCACCTCACATCTAACCAGTGTTGGGAGTAACGCGCTACAAAGTAACACGTTACTGTAACGCCACTACTCTTGCAGTAACGTGCCGTGTAATGAAATTACTGTTTAAAAATCCAGTAATGCATTGCAGTTACTGAAATTTGATCAGATGCATTAGTTACGTTACTCATTTTATTAATATGGATAGATATTTTCAGCGCAAATAAACACAAACTGACCCTACGTAGCTGACGAAGCTATCAGTCAACATAACCTGTTGCAAAGAGCCTGTTCACTACTGAGCAGAAGAAAAGATGAAGCTACTTTGTTTTTGTGGAAATAGATTTTTTTCTTTAGTCGCAGTTAAGGACAAAAGCATATTGGTTGGTTGCAGACTAAAGTGTGGTTGAGACCAGCTGCAATCTTCAGAAGCGCCTTAGAACAGCAACAAGATCTGACAAAGCTACTGCTATGCTATGCAAACAACACGGTGTTAGTGGATCTATTGTATTCTGAACAGCCATGGCCGGATGTAAAGTGGAAATACTGTTATCTGAACACCCACCGCTGGATTTCAAGCACAGGTATGCATCTGGACAGTTTGTGACCCAGCAAGAAGTAAACCGACTGATTGCCAGATATGTTGTTACAGAATGAAGATGTGATAACAGTCATTTCCCATAAGACAGCTGAGTCTGTGATCCACTGAAGTTAAAACACATTTACTTGCTACCTGGATAAAGATTATTCAATAATGGATTTGATCTTCAAAAGGAAATTACGGGACTGGATCATGTTTCTGTCACAGTAAATGTTTGACTGTGGATAATGGACATTTTCTTGGGATCACTTCACATCGGATTAAATCCATAATATTAAAGGTAAGATAAACATTGACAGTTTTATACAGTGTTGCCAACTCACTCTTTTGGAGTGATTCTCACTCTTTTTCCCTCTCTCTCACTCCACAAACCCTATTTCTCACTCCAAAATGAAGAAATTACTGGCAATTTTGTGTTGATTTTCTTCAGATTTTTCCCACAATAAGAGCTCTCAAGGCATGATAAAGCAGACTGAACATGTTTTAAAAGCTCTGTCTGAAACAGTCTATTTTCAGCCTGACATTAATAAGTCTGTAATGTAATCCATTAATTAAATTATCTTGCTATGTGTGCAAGATGATTTAAGTATGCATTTAAAAGTAACATGAAAGTTACTTTTCCAAGTAACTAATTACTTTAATCATGCACTTATTGGTAACTGTAATTAGTTACTATTTTTTAGTAACTTACCCATCTAACAGTGAGGCATTCACACCCAAAACTAGATGGCACTCAGACATTGCATACCTCTGCCAAGGCTGTTGAAACAAGTGTAATAGTGATCCAGGGGATCTGTATCTCTGTCTCCAGGAGATATAAAATCACTGGATAAAAGAATGAAAACACATGGTCCAAAATCTAATCAGTTCATCATGGGCCCAAGGGCCACCTGTGAGGTAAATGTCATCAAAATCCATCCAGTAATTTCTGCGTAAACCTGCTAACAGACAGATGGAAATGATCACATGACCTCCTTGGTGGAGGTAAAAAATAATTTGGAACCTAAAGAAAGTTTGTTCTCACCTCAAACCCCCCCCCCCCCATTTTTTTCCCCGTTGTGAACCATGATATCTTCAGAGGACATGTCAGCCAATCAACTGTATGCAAATGAGCTCTGCTGAGCAACTAAACAGCTTATTTTGAATGAATGAATGAATGAATGAATGAATGAATGAATGAATGAATGAATTTATTTCGGATAATACAGTACAGGTTAAAAGAAACTGTATAATATAACAAGGTCAAATTAGACAAAGACTCCTTCTACTAAACAATTCCACGTGAGTTATCCGAAATGGGTGATGGCTGAAGCTGCAGCTTATATTGCCCACCCATATTCACCTCATATTTTTTCACCTCTAATAGTTTGACAAACAGCTTTCGTTGTTTTTTCTCCAAGATATCTGAGAAAGTTTATCACAGAGCTGCCATGTTGTATGGTTTGGAAATCCAGCCCACCAATGATTACAGTCATCCTCCAATCAGGAGCAGCTCTGTGTTTTTGATGGACTGTAGACAAGCTAGGGCTAAGACTAATTATTGATCATTACTTTCTACTTTCTTGAGACCTTCCATACACCACTGTTGTTTTTGTTTGTACCTCCACCTGCCTTGTTCATTAAGCTAGTATTTCACAGTGGCAAATGCTGACAAATGTGACTTTTGGGTTTCGTCAAGGTTTGTAAGAGGTTGCAAACCCTTCGCAAACAGTTTTTCTTGTTTCCGCAAACAGATGCAAACGTTTGCAAAATAGCTGTAAGTGTAATATGCAAATGGTTGTAACACGTGTCGCTAAAGATCTTTTTGATGTGTCAAGTAGTGGACACTAGCAACTGTTTAAGAACCTTTATGAACCCTTGAGATCTGAATGTTGGGGAGGGTTTGCTTACTCTTTTTATAAGTTTGGGTCCAAGATTCGCCTGACATTCACCTGAGCCAAAGGTTCCAAACATTCCCAAACAGTGGCAAAAAGAGTGGCAAATAGTTGCTAATCAGTGCAAACACTGTTGCTCACATCACTTCACTAATGTTCGCCAACTGACTCCTGCAAACATTTTTGCAAACATTCGCGTGAATGTTGCTAACGGTCACTAAACATTGCTTAATGTTGCTAATTGACAGAGGCGAACCCTGATTTTCATGAACATTCGTCAGAGAAGTTCGTGAATCAAAAATCGCAATGTTCATCAGCATTCACCTCTTCGTGAAATACTAGCATTAGGGATTAGGTGACCACTTCTACTGATGGTGGATGGACTGGCTGAATCAGATAGCACCATGGAAACTGGAGTCAGACGAGAAACCAGCATGAAGTCTTGCACAGTGTCAGCCTTGACCCACAGTATTCTGAACTCTAGTAGGCCCAGAAATATTTGAGGCAAATCATTTCCCCATTTCTCTCTTCCAACATTCATTGTCTGTCTATAAGGAAAAAAAAGCAAAAAAAGGGGAGTGTTTATAGGCAGCTTACTTGTAAACCTTACCCGTGTGCTGAAGGCCCTGAATGGACTGCTGTCTACATGTGGAGTGGAATAGGTGGAATAGGATATGTTGAAATCATGGCCACAGGTGCCAGGAACAAAAGTGAGGTGTTCAGCTGAGTAGATCCAGTGACTCCCATCAGAGCGGTCAGCAAATGGTTCCAGCACATAGGATCTGTCTCCAAGAGATATGAATCCCCTGCAGAAAGACAAAGAGGTTCTCAGATGTTTGAAGGAATTTTTTAAAATAAAATCAGATCTGCCTCATGAAAATAGACTTAACGTTTTAGGGGGGCCTGAATAACAGTATACCTGACTGATATGCCCTATCATATTATGAGCGAAAACAGTGATATACCATGAGTGATGAGTGCAGTCAGCGGGGATAAAGTGAGATTCTCACATTTACACGATGTTCACAACTACATGAACTCGTGTTGAACCACCCCCACGGGGCTCACTGCTGCCAACCCAAACCCAGAGCTATTTGTGAGCAGGTCACGCATTGTGTAGCTTTCCAGCAGTTTCTGTGGATCTGTCATAATGTAGACATGTTAAAATCAAAACAGATAAATAATAAAACTGGGGTCATCTGTAAGGGCATCACAATCAGACAAATCAGTCTGCAGAAAGTGTCGAGTTTTGGCTAGTAAACGAAAACATTCCTGATGGTGTCCAAAAGGTGTTGCTGCAACAGTTGCTTTTGTTTGACATTTGCAAATCGAGTGGTTCCAACAATAAAACTCCTCATAGATGAGACTAAAATGTCGTTTATTGCTTATATAATGTAATGCGTTATTTACTACCAGTGTGCTATTCAAATTAAGTGATTAGAGGGGTTTTAAACACATAAACCATCATCCAAATCTGCAAAACTTGGAGCAAAACCATAAAAAAGCATCAGAAAAATAATAGTTTGCACATGTTTATCTTTTTACTAGGAATTCTCTAGGATCCTTTTAAAGCGCATGCAAGCATCTTTCAGGCCTTTTTTTCTTGTTTCTTTTTTAATGTAGGGAATGAGACAAAGCCAATTAACTTGGACTTGTCTCCTGTGAAGTCAGAGTAATTTGGGACGTGAGAAAAATCAAAGTAATCAAGTTTCACTTTTACTTGGTAAAATCCTGGAGCGCTGAATATAATTAAGCTGGTGATTGGCACACAGCAAAAAGGCCCTTGAGTATTTTTTTATCCATCTGCTTTGTAGTAGCCTCAACTTGCTTTATCATACTTTAAAATATAATAGAATTACCCATCAAAATATACTTTTATATTATAGTTCATTTTGTTAATAGTTAATATTCCAGTGTCTTTTGCTATTTCAAGAGTATACTGTTCCTTTATATTATGTAATTACTGTATATTAATAATTGAAAGCTGATCCTAAGGAATGAGTCATATATAACTAAAAGGTCTTAATTAAGGACCACATAATAGATTTTAGTTATTAAGCCTGCACATTCAAAGAACTTGGCCTCAATGAAAGATCTGAAATCTGTATAAGATGACATGCAACCACAAGGCTTTAATTATCTTGAATAATACAGTACTTGAGTTCACATGATGTCCCCTGAAAATATACCAAGAATTTGTGCTTTAATTTCCCAACGTCTCCACAGAGTGAGGACGGTGAAAAGCTTGTTCTTTGAGCTTTCTGGTTCCACCAGCAATTTGCCACTAAAGCTTTTGCAGAGCGTTGGCATCGTCGTGGCAGAAATGGAAAAACAAACTATTTCTGACACACTTACTTAATCCCAGCGCAAGTACTGAGGCTGACATCTGAGTTGACGTGACCTTCCACATCGCCATGGTAGTAGCAGTTTGCCTGAGGGAGCACAAATGACAAGAATGGGGTATTTCAAATGTACGACAGGAAACATTTGGACAGTGTGAAACAAAACATAAGTTTAGGTTTAAGTAAGTTAATCTGGCTGGGCTCATTACCACCGTCTTACAGTGGCAGAAATCTGAGGTCGAGTTTCACATTTCCCAGCACAAGCGTTGCTTTCTGCTGCATTCCCAGGTAGACACTTTCATGGACCACTTGTCAAGCAGCAGCAGGCACTTGAGAAAGGGAATTAAGCCCATGTTTATTGAACAAGGCCTTGCAACAAGAGGGTGGGGAGGAAGTGTCTGGTTTAAAGTGAAAACAGGCCCTCTGTTAGACACCCTAACTCAGGTGAGGTCTGACCGACAAAATGAGTTTTCTCACCAACTTCTAAATATAGAGTGAGCAGTAAATGTAAATGACTGGGTTGATTCAAGGTGGCTAACCTCTATAAAAGCCTCTGATTTTGCTTGTGTAGTGCCTGAATATGTTTCTATTATCAAAGCTTATTCATGTTAAACCTTGCATTGAAGCACTCATGTATAATTATGTAATTGCAATTTATTATGTTTTCATACTGCTCACAAGCTGATTAAAACAGCTTTGATGAAAAGTGTTCAGTCTCACCAAAGTGGCAACGGACAAATAAATTCAGCATGATTGCCCCTCTAATGGCTACTTGGAGGCTGGCTCTGTAAAAAAAACTTTCTGGTATTCATAAAAGAAAACAAATCTCAGAAATTTACATTTTAATAGAGCATAAAGTTACACAGTTTGATTCACAGGGCTGATGAGACAGGGAGCTGCAGAGTCTTCTAGGCTTAATTTCTTCTAAATCAACTCACTGACCTGCACTGAAAATCTGCAATTTGGAATGGTTTGTTTTTTTTATTTGGCTGTGGCATTGTTAAACAAGAGCACCACACACGGAGCATTACGTTCTTGTCTATAGCCAATTATCAATACTGCATAGCTTGCACGGCAACAAATGTGAGAAATGCACAAGTATAGATCTGTAATAAAACTAAAGCCGGTAGTACAATCAGAGACCCCTGACATCCTGGACACCCGCCCCAACCCGGTAGAAGATACAGGACGCTCAGGAAAAAGACAAACAGACTTAAGAACAGCTTCTACCCACAAGCTGTTAAATGCATCTACCCCCACCCCCAGCCCCCCACTAACTGAACAACCATCCACCCTCAGTTTAACGGCCAATGCAATATTCATTGACTCATACACCTTGTTCTTAATCTTTGTGTTGTGGGAATGTGGGAATGACGAGACAGGTTTCTCTCAAGTCAGGTTTATTCACATTCACCATCATCTCACAGAAGAAAGAGGACAACACAGGAAACTCTCGTCCTTAAATACCAGGACTCTCACAGTTCACAAGTCAAATGCATCCCAGACACGTTGCATTATACAGTAATTGCCAGTAACAATGCATCCCCTCTCTCTGATATCACCCCCACTGCCTACAATGCATCCTCTTTAATCCTTTAATAACACCCCCACATCCTTGCAGCTTCCTGTTATCTCCAAGGAAGCTCTGCCTTTGTTCTGATGTAAAATGTGAGTCACAAAGTAGGTCACATATGTGTGTCCACCACACCAGCCCCCCCAACATTTTAGAACAAACAAGAGAATAACAACATGCATGCCGTGATAGAATCAATACACATCAGTCCACATGCTGTCTAGGCTTCAGTCTCCTGCCGTATCTGCTGTAGCTGGGATTCAACGTCTCTGCGGCGCTGTCACGCTGGGGGTTTGCCGTCTGGGGGTGGAAACCTTTTGTCAGTCCCTGCGGGTGTTCTGGGGAAACATTACTCTGTGAAGCCCCCCGTGGGGGTCTACCTCGCCAGGAGGCCCTTGCCAACAGCACTTGCTCATCCGCCACCACAAAAGCGGGTTTGAGTCTGTTTATGCCAACTTTTTCTTTCCTAACCCCCAAATCTAGCAAAAACTGCTTGTCCCCTGTTTCCAGCACTCTGAACGGTCCGTCATAAGGCGGTCGCAGCAGGGTTCGATGGGCATTGTGTCTGACAAAAACAAACTCTGTGTTCTTCAAAGCTTTAGGCACAAAAACGCACGGAAAACTGTGGTGCACGGGGCCGGGCAGCGTGCTTGATTCTATGTTACTCCGCAACAGCTGAGACGGGGAGGTGTCTGGCGCAGGGTTATCTGAGAGAAACTCCCCAGGCAGCCGGAGTGGCTGCGCAAACACGAGCTCCGCTGGGGAGGCTTCTAAGTCCTCTTTAGGCGCAGACCGCAACCCCAATAACACCCACGGTAACTTGTCTACCCAATTTGCATCCGTCAGTGACACTCTGAGAGCTGCTTTCAATGACCTATGAAAACGTTCGCATAACCCGTTAGCCTGCAGATTGTACGCGGTTGTGCTGTGAATTGTGACACCCAGGCTGCGAGCCATTGTCGACCAAAGTTCGGACACAAATTGAGGGCCTCTGTCGGACGTAATGTCCGACGGAACTCTGAAACTCACCACCCAAGCTGTTAAAAACGCGCGCGCTACCTCCTCGGCCGTGGTTGATGCCAGCGGAACCACTTCAGGCCAGCGCATGGTGCGGTCCACCATTGTCAGAAGGTGTGTGTACCCTTGTGACGGCGGGAGGGGTCCTACGAGGTCCACATGAACGTGATCGAACCTCTTGGCCAGAATGTGAAACGGCTCCAAAGGAGCTCTCGTGGGCCTGTGTACTTTGGCCCGTTGACACGCCGTGCAGGTTGCTGCCCACTCTTTAACTTGTTTGCGAAGACTCGGCCACACAAATTTCTCTCCTACCATTTTGACCGACGTGCGCACCCCCGGGTGCGCCAAAGCATGAATCGAGTCAAAAACGCAGCGGCGCCACGCGGCCGGTACTACTGGACACGGCTGTCCAGTGGAGACATCGCAGATTAGGGGGGGGCATACCGTCTTGCAGCAACCTGTTCTCCAGCCTTAACCCTGTTGGTCCAGACTGGAGCGCGCCCACGTCCGCGTCACTAACCTGCTCCGCGGCCATGGCTGCGTAATCTATTCCTACGTTGACTGGGGCCGCCACGGTGCGCGAGAGGCAATCTGCCACTACATTCAGTTTGCCCGCCACATGCTGGATATCAGTGGTAAACTCTGAGATCGCGGCCAGCTGTCTCTGCTGCCGGCCTGACCACGGTTCGGAAACCTTGGCCATCGCGAATGTTAGCGGTTTGTGGTCAACGAACGCGGTGAAACGGCGTCCTTCCAGCCAGAACTGAAAGTGGCGGATGGCCAAATGGAGAGCCAGCAGCTCCCTGTCGAACGCGCTGTATTTACGTTCGCTATCGCGCAAGGTCCTGCTGAAAAAGGCGAGGGGCTGCCAAACCCCGGCTACATGTTGCTCCATGACCGCCCCTATGGCCACATCTGACGCATCAGTAGTGAGCGCTACGCGGGCCGTTGGGTCTGGGTGTGCCAACAACGCAGCCTTTGCCAAGGCTGCTTTCACCTCCGAGAACGCTTGGTCCCGCTCCAGGGACCACTCGACCTTATCCGCGGGTTTCTTTTTTTTGAGCGCAGCATACAGCGGCTGCATGAGTTGCACCGCGCGGGGGAGAAAACGGTTATAAAAATTCACCATTCCCAAAAACTCCTGTAACGCCCTGACCGTCTGAGGCCGGGGGAAATCTGCCACCGTGCGCACTTTGTCAGGAAGCGGAACCGCTCCTTCGGGGGAGACGCGGTGTCCTAAAAAATCGATCTGCGCCACCCCGAACTGACACTTCGCTGGGTTTATTATTAACCCGTGATCTCCCAACCTTCGGAAAACTGTGGCCAGGTGTTTTTCGTGTTCGTCTTCGGACGCACTGGCTACCAAAATATCGTCCAAGTAGACAAACACGAAAGGGAGATTGCAAAGCTCCGCATCCATCATGCGTTGGAACATCTGTGCAGCCCCTTTAAGCCCGAATGGCATGCGTAAAAACTCGAATAGGCCAAATGGAGTTATTACCGCTGTTTTGGGTATGTCCTCAGCGCGCACTGGAACTTGGTGGTACCCGCGGACCAAATCTGAGCCGTGAGCCGTGAGCCACACACTGTGAGCAGTGTGTGGAACTTACCGCTTGCAGCTGTGACGTTGGCTTGTGCTGTTGGCGGGGCCACTCGCGCTGTACAGGGGATAGAATCAAAAGAAAATGCATTAACCAGGCGCCTGTTAGCGAGATCAACTAACAAACCATGTGAGCACAAAAAATCAGCCCCCAACATACTGAAATTCACTGCTGCTATAATAAAAGTCCACTCAAATGTACGGCTGTGTAGCGACAGAAGCAGAGTCTTCTCACCAAAGGTCTTAATCTCCGAGCCGTTCGCTGCTGTCACCCGGGGACCTTTGGAACCTGTTAGCCTGTCCGCGTAGGAAGGTGTGATGAAACTCAGCTGGGAGCCTGTGTCCACGAGGAATTGCCTCCCCGAGCGTGCGTCCAACAAGTAGAGCAACTTGTTCTCCTCCCCGAGGGCCGCGGCTGCGACCGATCCCCGGTCCTGGCGTTTCCCGAATGTTTGAACTGGCACGGTGGTACACACTTGCGTGCCCTCTCTGTGAAGCGGCGATGGTAGAAACAAAGGACGTCTGATCCGCGTTCCCTGGCCCCTGCCGCCGCCGTTGTCGGTGTGTCTGGCACTGTTGCCCCTGGCCCCCTGCCATCTCCGGTCGTCGCGCCGAGTTCCGCTGCAGTGGCCGCGGCCGCGCGCTGTTTGCAGGCGTTGACAATTCGCTGCGCCTCCCAGCCCAGCACGCGGTAGTCCCATTGGGCCAACAGTGGCGAACTGGCCAGGGTCACTGTCGCCGCTGACGGTAGGGTCCTGAGGAAGAGGTGGGTGAAAATAAAGTGGTCGTCGTCAGAGCCTTTTAACCTCAACAACTTCTCCATAAGGTTCGCGGGCATGTCATCTTCCAACTCCGTCAGTGCCTGGAGTCGCTCTGCTCGCTCCTCCACCGAGGGGGTGAAGTGCTGGATGAGTGCAGCCTTCAACGCGCCATATTTGTCACTGTCCGGCGGTTGGTCCATCAGGCTCTCCACATGCTGGGCCGTGCGGTTGTCCAGTTTTGCGACCACATGGTAGAATTTTGTGTCGTCTACCGATATCCCCCGGAGGTTGAACTGCGCCTCAACCGCATGGAACCAGGAGTGCGGATTGTTTTGCCAAAAGTCCAGTAGCTGGACCGTAGCGGCATTCGCTTGGCTGGGGGCTCCTGACGAGGCTGGCCCGGGGGAAGTCTCCTCTTGCTGCATGCTTGTCTTGGGTCAACAGTGTGGGAATGTGGGAATGACGAGACAGGTTTCTCTCAAGTCAGGTTTATTCACATTCACCATCATCTCACAGAAGAAAGAGGACAACACAGGAAACTCTCGTCCTTAAATACCAGGACTCTCACAGTTCACAAGTCAAATGCATCCCAGACACATTGCATTATAATTGCCAGTAACAATGCATCCCCTCTCTCTGATATCACCCCCACTGCCTACAATGCAACCTCTTTAATCCTTTAATAACACCCCACATCCCTGCAGCTTCCTGTTATCTCCAAGGAAGCTCTGCCTTTGTTCTGATCTAAAATGTGAGTCACAAAGTAGGTCACATATGTGTGTCCACCACAGTGTGTTCTTATATTGTGTGATAGTTGTTTTATAAACAGTAGTGTTTGTATCTAGTTTTTATTCTGCACCTGGAGAATCTGCTGCTAAACAGAACAGAGCTGCTAAACCGATTTTCACTGTTCATGTAACAATAATAATAATAATGCATCAGATTTATATAGTGCTTTTCAAAGACACTCGAAGATGCTTTACAATGGATACATTATTCATTCGCTCCACAGACAATGGTAGTGGTAAGTAGGGGTGGGAATCGTGAGGGACCTTGCGATTCAATTTGGATCGCGATTCTTGGGTCACGATTCGATCCTATCACAATTAAAGGATAAACACAATATTGTGATGATCGAGTATCACGATCCCATATATTTCCAATTTTTTCACCTTATTCAACCTCAAATCATGTCCCAAAGTAAAACTGTTGACATCTCTTTCATATAATAAAGTATTCTCTGGGCTTCATTTTCCACCTAGACACGTCTCTTCACAAGGGGAGGGTGGTGCACGCTGCTGTTTGGAATTGACTCCCTCTCCAGATACGTTTAGCTGACTCTATGGACTCTTAAAAAGTAGCTGAAAACTTTTTTTGTTTAGCCATGATTTCTGTTGGGTTTCAACTGCTTTTTAATGGTAAGTCTGATATTTTTAAATTATTTTAATCATGTGTTTTAACTTGTTTTTGTATTTTTGCAGTTATTTTTATCTGTCAACTTCCTTTTATTCCATTTTATTGTGCAGCGCTCTGTGACTATATGTCTCTGAAAAGTGCTTCATAAATAAACTTTACTTACTTGATGCTCAGAAAAAAAGCTGCATGCCGGTGTGTCTTTAGCTTAGCCGTTACTAATGCTGCTCCGAAAGGTGTGTGGCCCGGCATATTCTGAGTGTTTTCTTTTTTTTGTGCAGCGCTTCTTGCAGGTTGTGTGTCATGTCAAGGTCTTTCCCTCCATCCTTGTTATCAAATCCAAAAAAAGCCCAACATCTGAGCTAACTTTGAGCTAATTGCTTCCTAACTTTCAAAGCTGGCTGCAAATTACTGAGACAAGCGATGACTTTACTGACTGGGTGTTTGCTTTACACCATCTAGTGGACTGAAAACACCACTGATTAACTGATAACTCAAAAGTACAATGCCAAGTTTCGCGATCCATCACTGAATCAATCTTTTTTCCCCACCCCTAGTGGTAAGCTACTACTGTAGCCACAGCTGCCCTGGGGCAGACTGACAGAAACGTGACTGCCAAGCCGCACCAACAGTCTCTCCAACCACTTCCAAACATTTATGCATATTCATGCCTAGTGTCATGGACACTGGAGACAAGGTGGGTAAAGTGTCTTGCCCAGGGACACAACAGCAGAATGTCTGGGGAGAGCAGGATTCAAACCACCAGCCCTCCAGTTATTAAACGACCTGCTCTACCTCCTGAGCCACTGCCACCCACATTTCCCTCCTCCGTTCCATTTTTGCTGAGCACCAAGATGGACGGCAGGAAGTTCCATTGTTATATGGTCTTTGGCATGACCCGGCCGGGACTTGAACCCCGGCCACCCGGTTGTGGGGCGGATGCTCTACCTCTAGGCCACCACTCCAGTATGAAGTGGTGGCCTAGCGGAACACCAAACCCAAATGATAATAAAGGTCTATTCTAATAAGCTTGTAATTGCAAGGACTTTTAACAAAGCTAACAAAACTACCATTCAAAGTGGAACACATTTAGAGAAAATATCAGAAAATCATTTAACCCCCTAGAATATGCAGATCTTCAAATACATGTACAAACACTGGGTGAAATGGGAAATCTCCCAGCTTGAAAACTGTAGGAGGAATTTGTCAGACAAACCATGTAACCTCTATTGAAACTGCATTTTTTTTAAATGACAAAGTTATAAAACCTGTAAATTTGACATAAATGATCCAAAATCATAATCACTGTAATATACACATCTTAAATACGTGTACAAATCACTGTGTGAAATAAAAAAGTCGCAGCTTGAAAACTGTGCGAGAAGTTCGCTGGACAAGTCGTATGTACGGACGGACAGACATGATCATACCGTAATGCATCCCGTCCTAAGAGGCGGGCGTATAAAAGATTATGGAAGGATATGTGCAAAAATTATTCTTTCTAAGCTATCAATTCTTTACTGTTGCAAGACAGGTCACAGTTGGACATTTGACACTGTGTCATCATTCACCCGCAAATAAAGATCAAATTGAAAGAATAATAATGCAGAGAGCGTCCAAATAGCATTACAAAATTATCACACAAAATCCAAATGTTGATGTTCTGAATCCTAGGACCAAATAAGGAGGTCGAGATCCGAGTAAGCAGCTTTGGTCTGCTCATTCAGCAGTCACGTTTGCTGTAATGGTAACTGCACTATTATGCCATTCAGATGTGCCATATTTTAGTTTCAGTGAAACCACTTATTATGGATGCAGCTTACCACTTTAGCAAATAATAATCTGACTCAGGCCTCTTGTCTAAATGTCTGAGCACTCAAAATAGCCAGATCGTGACTGGCATCCAGCGGAGGGAATTTAAAAAAAGAAAGAAAAAGAAGAAATGATGGGCCACAGACCAAATAATGACCTTAATGCAGCTGTTTATTTCTTTTATAGTCTTTGAATCTACCATCCAAAATAGATGGATGCAAAGTATTTTCCTCATTAAATTCTTGCTTTGATTCATAACAGCTTGTAAATAGCTTCAGTTAGCATTCATTATTTTTTTTTATATAAAACAGAATAAATGACTAACTAATGAGTATTGTAGTGCTGAATAACTGCAGTGCTTTTAGGGTATTTTTCCACAAATTTCCATGAATGATATGGGTTGCACGGACTCTAACTTCAAATGAACGTTTATGCCACTTCATGCTGACTGGCACTTTAAGTAGGCAATTTCTTTTGTGTTTGTCATAACAATATGTCAAGTGTCATGCTTTCAAGTGGCTCAGCTCAGTCCAAAGTGCCCATTAAAAAAAAAAAAAATCATTTCTGTTTTGTAACATAACAGCAGAAGAGAAATATTTAAGAGGTGTTATGAGGGGTAGACCAAACACCTTGAAAGCATTTAGCCGTTTGGACCCTCTGATGGCGAGGCACTGAAAGAACAATCCATTATAGCGAGGCAAAGAGGTGCAAGGACAGGACAGCACATAGCATAAAATATGAAATTTTACTTTTAGTGGGGTGAAGTAGGGCTGGATTTAGTACACTCAGTTAATGCTACCACCTCATGTTTCTTTGATGAGATCATGACTATGATGCATCGATATAAGGGATATGAATAGACTTTTTGTTTCCAAGGTTTCTGTAGGAAAAGAGGAAAGTGCTTATGCATTTATATTTTAAGATTAATAACCGCAATCCAGATTAGTGGGGAAGGCAATCCTGGGTGTGAACATTACATTATTTGTAATGACTATGCATTTATTATTCCAAGTTAACGCTTTAATATCCATGGAAGTGAATCATATCCGCAGTAGATGGCTTTTGTTACAGCACTTTTTTACCAGGACGCATGTGGACTGAGATTTAGCAAGAAAGGGAGACAATGTAAACCAGAGAGAATGAGGGGTGGGCTGACTAATGCTGGAGTCACTCCCAGCAGTACCTTGCCTTTGACACAGAACTGAACCCTCAAGATCCCTTGCCCAGATCACTATATCAGTCTCCTCCCTGCAGGCAGGACAAATAAATTAAGTACGGATCAGTCTCGAATGATCAGGTTGTTTCCAGTAAAAAGATCCTCCCATGAAGAGCTGGCTGTGGTCATGAGAGAAGAATGAGAGGAGGGATAGAGGTCAAAGGATGTCCGCAAGTTCCCAGATAATTAATCAACTCCTTTACCCTATGAGTAAAGTAAAGGACATAAATCATATTCACCACAATTTTAAACACACCAGGCTTGAAATGCTCGCTTTATTTGTAATGATGATAGACAGTAGACGATTTGGGGGTGGGAGGGAGGGGGTACCATCTGCCTTGTTAGCAAAATGACTGGAAACCATCCCTCTTGTTAGCCTGCCATCCCTCCATCCCAGCAGAGTGCAAGGAGAGTACAAACGTGAGAGAAAAAAAGTTGCAAACTTAAAAGAAAAAAGTTTCAGCTTTTGAGTATATAGTGTGTAATTTTTATGCAGAAAAAAAGGTAACAGATGTGTCACAAAATGTGTAAAATTTATAAGCATAAAGTACTACATTTATTAGAAAAGTCACAAATTTGCCTGCAAAAAGTTTCCAAGAACAATATTACTAGTTTACAAGAAAAACTAGCTCTTTTTAAATAAGTGTGCTACTTTTTTCTTGTAAATTTGCTACTTTTCCTTGTAAATTTTCAAGTTTTGTCATATAAATTTGTAATTTTTTCATGTAAATTTACACCTTCTTTCTCATAAATTAGGTACTTTTTTCCTTATAAATTTGTAACTTTTTCTGATAAATTTGTGACTTTTTTCTCTTGAACTTGCAACTTTTTTCCCACCAAAATTTTTCAAATTTTGTTTTATAAATTTGTGACTTTTTTTTTATTGTGGATTATCAACTTTTATCACAGGAATTTCCCCATTGTGGGACTAATAAAGACTTATCTTATCGCATTTTATCTTTGCAGATTTATGCATATGCACTTTACATTAAATCTGTGAATACCCCCCACCAGTAGCATCATCCCCCTTGCAAAAAAACCCCAACTCACTCACCTACTGATTATAGAGAATATCAACGTTTAACGTTTTTCAATTGAATTATTACAAAAACTTTTTTTCACAATATTCTCTTTTTTGATGCTTTAATACAAGAAAGTAAACCCAGGTAAGGCAACAACGAGCACCGACGTGCTGTGCGTTTTTTTGTTACACTACCCTCATCGGGCTCATCTCCAACGGCGACGAGTCCGCCTACAGGAGAGAGGTGGCCCAGCTGGCGTCCTGGTGCAGCAATAACAACCTGCAGCTGAACGCTCTGAAGACAGTGGAGATGATTGTAGACTTCAGGAAAGTCACTACTCCTCTGCCCCCCCTCACCCTCTCAGGCTCTCCCATCACCACTGCTGATTCCTTCCGCTTCCTAGGCACTACCATCACCAGGGACCTCAAATGGGAGCTGACCATCAGCTCACTCATCAAAAAAGCCCAGCAGAGGATGTTCTTCCTGCGGCAGCTGAGGAAGCTCAAGCTACCCACCAAGATGTTAGTGCAGTTCTACACAGCCATCATCGAGTCCATCCTCACCACCTCCATAACCGTGTGGTACGCAGGAGCCACTGCCAGGGACAGACTAAGGCTGCAGCGCGTCGTGCGCACTGCTGAGAAGGTGATCGGCTGCAAGCTCCCATCTCTCCTGGATCTGTACATCTCCAGGACCCGGAGGCGTGCTGGCTGGATCATAGCCGATCCCTCACACCCTGGTCACGTACTGTTTGCCCCCCTCCCCTCTGGTAGAAGACTTCGGTCCATCCAGACTAAAACCTCCCGTCACATGAACAGCTTCTTCCCCTCTGCCATTAGACTGCTGAACACTAAGTGACTCTCGTGCACCATGTACAGCAGCTCAACCAGACTCATGTCAATCATCACTGTTTTCTTCCTGCATTACCGACTGCACTATATAGTTCTCCACAGTATCTGCTGCTGGCTAATATATTTTAACTGTTGACCAGTATCACTTAATCTTATCCTACACTTTATTACATGTATAGTTTATTTCTTTTATCTTATCATGTTTAATGTTGCAGCATTGTACCGAGACAAATTCCTAGTTTGTGTACTACATGAACAATGGCAATAAACCTGATTCTGATTCTGACATGTCTCAATGTATATTTGCAAGCAGGGCTTGACATTAGCTTTTTTGCTCACCAGCCACTGTGGGTAGTGATTCTCAAAAGTTACTAGCCACTCAGCCTTTTCACCATAATTTTGTGTTTGGAAAATTATGTTTAATATGATCAAATTTGAGTATCGCATGCTAAATTTTACTTGAACTAAATTTACAATCATTTTAAATGTAAATGACCCTTATACATACATAAAAATAGCAAGAGAAACACTGTTGAATTATTTATTAACAGCATTAAAAACTGTAGAACAATGTAGAAAAATATTTGCAATATGAGAGTGAAGTACAGGTAGATTTGGGGTCTGTCCCGATTCTCATTTGCATCCCTTCCCCTTCCCCTTTGCCTACTCCTACCCCTTGGCCCTTGATAGAGGTTGAAAATGACCCCTATGAATTGGGACAAGTGTTCAGGGCTGTGTTGTGTGTGGATGTTGCCCTTGGGGCTTGCCGTAGCCTGTGCCGGGGGGTTGGGGTAGTGACGTCAGGCGGGCTACGGCCAGTGAATATATTGTGCCTGTGTTCCATAATAAAGTTTGTTCGTTGCTCAGTTCAGCATGACTCCAGTCTCCTGTTATTGAGACATAACATTTTGGCAACGAGAATAAACAATGGGAGCATGCATTAAACTGCCACCTCCATTTTTACAGTCTCCGGGTATGCCAAGTATGCCATGGTGCCGCTGGCAAGAGGCGTTCACGGTGTATGTTACCACGGCCAGCCTGGGAGGCACCGATGAAGAGAGACGGAGGAGCCTACTGGTTCACTACCTCGGTGAGAAGGGCCAACGCATATTTTTCACGCTGGGTGGCAAGGGCTCACTGAAGGAATGTCTGGACTTAATGGATTATTTCTTAATGGACCATTCCAACATCATGGCATGAAGATATAAATTCTTCGACAGCCGACAACAAGCTGGTGAGTCCACCCAACGCTTCATTATGGAACTCCGTAGCCTAGCAAGAAAGTGCGCCTTCGGGCCGATTGAGGAAGAGCTAGTCTGGGACAAGCTAGCACACGGTACGAGCAACAAGTGGCTAAAAGACAAGCTAACGCTGACTACGGAAGTCCTTGCGCTGGAGAAAGTGGTTGAATTGACCAGCCAGATAGAGTCCACTGCCCAGCTAGGTTACCAGTGTTAGCTAAGGAGAACCTGGCCACCCAAGTTTCCCCTCCACGTCTGGCCGCTAGCAACACAGCTAGCACTTCAGGGCGGACCTCCAAAAGGCGATGGACCGGGGCACGGGCAGGAGCAGGAGCTAGGGGTCGGTGTGACGGCTGTGGCTACCCTCGTCACCAGGTGGGCTCGTTCACCTGCCCCGCCAGAGGGAAGAAGTGCCATAACTGCGGCCGTTTTAATCACTGGGCCAGGGCCTGCACCACCACTATTAAACTATCCGCGGCGGAGCCCAAAAGCATGACGCAGGTGTGTGTGGCGGGCGCCAGGAAGGGAGCATTAAAGTGGTACATCTTGCTGCTAGACGGGGATGATGTGCTGCTTATGGTGGACTCAGGAGCCGGAAAGTCCATACTGAGTATGGCTACATTGAAAAGACTTTTGCTGGGCAAAACCATCACTGCAGGGACAGTGAAAATGTTTGGGTACGGTCACACTGAAATTGACATGGCAGGCACGGTCAGATTCTCGGTGAAATGTGGGTTAAGGATTATTCCCACATTTACCTTCCAGGTTTCACGCCAGGGGGCCGACTTGCTGGGAATCGATCTGCTGGGTGAACTGGGATTCTCCATCATGGACCCAGCGGGCTCAACAGTGCTGACGGTGTTCCCCGAATGGCATGTCCACTGGCCGGCACTGTTCGTGGGCCTTGGATGTATTAAGGCTTTCTACCACCGACCGCTCATTGACCCAAGATCCAACCATTACGGCGGCTTCCCCTCGCCCTGCGAGACAATGTCACGGTGGAAATGAACAAACTACTTAAAGCTGGCATCATTGAGAGAGTGGATGCCTCACCCTGGATATCGAACATCGTGGTGGCCAAGAGGAAGACGGGCGGCATCCGGCTATGTATTGACTTTAGGATGGTTAATAAGGCGACTGTTCCGGACAAATACCCGCTCCCTACGATGGAGGAACAAAGCTAGATCTCCGCCAGGGTTATCTACAGCCTCTTCACCCAGCCATCAGAGACCTGACGGCATTTGTGACCCACATGGGTATTTTCAGGTACACCCGCATGCCTTTTGGTCTGAGCTCAGCACCTAGCTGTTTTCAAAAGATCATGTCCACGATTCTGGCCGGCCTCAAGGGTGTAGTGGTGTACCTAGATGACATCGTGTTCCACGGCACGTCGCAGGAAGAGCACGATGGTCGTTTGGAATGGGTGATGGAGGTGCTACAGGAGCACAGAGACCCGTCGAATGGAGAGAAGTGCATTTTCGCAGCAGACTCCATTGAGTTTGTGGGATTCCGGCTGGTGGCGAAGGGTCTGAGGCCCCTGCATTCGAACGTGGAGGCAGTCCTGCGTCTCCTCGTTCTTGGGGATGTGTTGGCCCACTTTGATCCAAAATGGCAGACTTTTGTGACCTGTGACACATCTGGTTTGGCGGTGGGGGCGGTTATGTCTGTTCTATTGAAACCATGGTAAAGAACTGTGTCCCATGCTTGGAGAGCGGAAAGGCCGGCGGACCCCCCACCCCCACCCCCCACCGCCACCCCTGCGACCGTTACCATACCCAGAGGGCCTTGGAAGCATATGAATGAATGAATGAATGAATTTATTTATTTCGGATAATACAGTACAGGTTAAAAGAAACTGTATAATATAACAACAAGGTCAAATTAGACAAAGACTCCTTCTACTAAATATACATATATATACTGTATATATATATATATATATATATATATATATATATATATATATATATACATATATATATATATATATATATATATATGTATATATACTGTATATATATTGACCTGTGGCAAACTGCATACAGCACCCCCGAACAGCCAGTTTTTGCTTGTGGTCTACAGTCTGTTCTCCAAATGGCCAGAGGTGTTGCCCACTAATTCAGTCACGATGGAGATGGTTACGGGTTTCCTCTCGTCACTGTTCGCCAGATGGGGGGTCCCGGATGCCATCACTACGGACAATGGCCCACAGATCACCTCTGGGGGTTTGAAGAGTTTTTGGGTGTTAGGGGCATGGAACACATCAAAACCATGTTCTACCACCCCCAAACCAATGGGGACATGGAGCGTTTTAACAAGACTCTGAAAAACAGTCTGAGAGCCCATTTGGCGGACGGCTTCATGTTCCCTGACGCTGTCCAGAGCACACTCCTCCTCTACAGGGCAACGGCCCATGCCAAGACAGGGTGCTCCCTGGCAAAACTCATGCTGGGGCGTGAACTCTACCTGCCGCTGGACTGACTGAGGCCCCCCACAACCTCCCCTCTGGAGAACACAGACCCTCCACGAGACCGAGTTGTTGCCCAACAGCAGAAGATGAAATGACGTTTCGACAGGAAGCACAGGGCGAAAGCCCACGGACTCGATGTGTCGGACTGGTTCTGGATTAAACACCCCAACTGCACGCATAAACTGCAGCTTTTCTGGACAGAGCCCCTACAGATTGTGAGGCGGCGGGGCCAGGACACGTTCCAACTCTCGGACAGGTCACGGTGGCACTCCAGCCCACTCAGGAAGTCGTTACCTGCACAGAGTTCGGGAACGACGGCAGAGCGGACTGATGTGGGTTGAGACTCATCTGGTGAGGGTGTTAGGGACTCGCAGGTGCGGCCGACGGAGCCTGGAGCAGGTTCCCCTTCAGTGGGGTGCTCGGCTAGGACGTGTCAGAGACCCAAATACCTTGATGAGTTTGTCCTGAAAGTAGCTTTAGCCAATGCGTGTTGGGAATGGCCGGCAGAATAATCTGCCCCAACAAGGGAGGGTGTCCTGGTAGTCTACCCAGGTTCCCATTTAGGTTACTAGTTTTGTTGTTCTGTGTGTTTAAAAAAAAACCTGTCTATATTGCATGTGTTCTAAGAGGTCCATCTTATATATGTATGTGAGTTATCTATGGGGTTTCCATGTTTTGTAAGGGGGGGGTGTTGTGTGGGGATTTGGCCCTTGGGGCTTGCCGTAGCCTGTGCCGGTGGGTCAGGGTGGTGACGTCAGGCGTGCTACAGCCAGTGAATATATTGTGCCTGTGGTGGGGCATCAGGTCTGCTGGCAATGGAATAGGTGTGTGCGTTGCTGGCTCCTGGTGCAGCCACAACAACCTGCAGCTGAACGTTCTGAAGACAGCGGAGATGATTGTGGACTTCAGGAAAGTCACAACCCCCCTGCCCCCCCTCACCATCACAGGCTCTCCCATCACCACTGCAGATTCCTTCCGCTTCTTGGGCACCACCATCACCCGGGACCTCAAATGGGAGCCAACCATCAGCTCCCTCATCAAAAAGGCCCAGCAGAGGATGTTCTTTCTGCGGCAGCTGAGGAAGCTCAAGCTACCCACCAAGATGTTAGTGCAGTTCTACACGGCCATCATCGAGTCCATCCTCACCTCCTCCATAACCGTGTGGTACGCAGGAGCCACTGCCAGGGACAGACTAAGGCTGCAGCGCGTCGTGCGCACTGCTGAGAAGGTGATCGGCTGCAAGCTCCCATCTCTCCAGGATGTGTACATCTCCAGGACCCGGAGGCGTGCAGGCCGGATCATAGCCAATCCTTCACACCCTGGTCACGTACTGTTTGCCCCCTCCCCTCAGGTAGAAGACTTCGGTCCATTCAGACTAAAACCTCCCGGCACTTGAACAGCTTTTTCCCCTCTGCCATCAGACTGCTGAACATTAAGTGACTTATTGACTCTCATGCACTATGTACAGCAGCTCAACCAGACTCATGTCATTCATCACTGTTTTTCTGTTGCATTATCGACTGCACTGTGGTACCCCATATTATCTGCTACTTGCTAATTTATTTAAAACTGCCTTGACTAGTATTACTCATTATTATTATTATTATTATTATTATTATTCTACACTTATTGCATGTTTTTAGTCTTTTAGTTTTTTAGTTTATCTCTTTATCTCATCATGTTTTTAATGTTGCAGCATGGCACCGAGACAAATTCCTAGTTTGTGTACTACATGAACAATGGCAATAAATCTGATTCTGATTCTGATTCTGATTCCTGCTATATTTTTTTTCAGTCTTACTTTTTAAACCCTACTTTGCTGTAAGCTATCAACGTTTTGGACGTTTAATACGTGCGGAATCTGTTTTGAGTTGAGAAATATGTCCAAAACAAGAAAGCAGACTGAAAAGGAGGCAGCAGTGAACAATGCTAACACCAACTTAGCTGAGGATGCTAATATAAGCCTTAACCCTGCACTTGTTGCCTTGCTTGAGCAACACAGAATGTCCATAGCTGCTGACTTTAAAGCTTTATTTGATCTTATTAATGGCAAGCTGGACAAGATTCAAGCAGATGTGGCTAACCAGGAGCAACGCATTGGCGACCTTGAAAGCAATGCGGGGGACGTTAGCCAGCACCTAGCGGCGCTTGAAGCTACGTGTGAGTCAATACAGGAGGAGAACAAGCATTTGAAAAACAAACTTTCTGACCTGGAGGGAAGAAGCAGGAGGCTGAATATTCGTCTGGTGGGTCTGCCGGAGTCATTTGATGTGGGTCCACGGCCATCTGAATTTTTTTCTCGGCTGTTGGTGGACGTCTTTGGCACACAAACTTTGCCATCTCCCCCAGAGCTGAATAGAGCCCACCGCAGCCTCACGCTCAAGCCGGGTCCGAACGGGAAGCCGTGCGCTGTCATTATTTGTTTCCACCGGTTTCTGACCAAAGACTTGGTGATGAGAGAAGCGCGGAGACGCCGTGGGACTTTGGAATATCGTGGACATAAACTTCAGTTCTACGAGGATTATAACGCCGACGTTCAGAAGCAACGAGCCGAATACAAGGAGGTTATGTCCGAGTTGTACAAGAGAGGTTTTCGTCCTTCTCTTCTCTTCCCCGCCAGGCTCCGGATAACTCTTCCAGACGGCAAAAACCAGTGGCTGGCGTCCGTATCGGAGGCCACCCGCTTCATGCAAACCATGGAGAGAAATCAGCGATTTTCGCCCTGAACTGGACATTCCGTTGACCAACTACCACACTGGACTACTTGATTATTACTTCATTAAAGCTGCACTGACTGGACATTGATGCATTTTTAGATGTTCAAAAACAAGGTAAAATTGGCTCCCTATACGTTGTTGTTTACTTAATTTATTTATTTATTTTTTCGGGTAAAATGTTCATACTATGCAGGATTGAAGCCAGTTGTATGGGAGTACTTTGTTAGGATGAGAATGGAGCAGGAGATGGAGCGGTTGCTGTTCTTTGCAACCGGCTGGAGTGTTGTTATAGGTTTGGTTGTTGAATTTTTTTTTTTTTTTTTTGTTATCGATTTATTAACATCCCCCTCACCCGCCCCCCTTTTTTTTACCCATACCTCACCCCATTCTTTTTTGGGCTACACAACACAATATATAAATTTTACTCTTTGAATGAATAGTAATCTTACTTTGGTAAGCTGGAATGTGAAGGGGTTGAACCACCCAATTAAACGAAAGAGAGTCATGTCACGTCTAAAGCAATTTAAGCCTGGGGTACTGTTTTTGCAGGAAACCCATTTGCAGGATTCCGACCACTTGCGCTTGTCAAAATATTGGTCAGGACAATTTTTTCATTCAAATTTTAAAGCTAAGGCCAGGGGCACCGCTATTCTTATTGATCGAAATATCCCATTAATTCCCTCTAATGTTGTATTAGATAAAAATGGACGATTTGTAATAGTATCAGGTAAACTTGGCAATAAACATGTCACCTTGGCTAATCTGTATGCGCCGAATTTTGATGATGTACACTTTTTTCGCAACCTTTTTTCGCAGCTTCTAGATTTAAATACTCATTCTCTAATTCTTGGGGGTGACTTTAATTTGTACATGGATCCGATCTTAGACCGCTCATCCTCAAAACCTGCTAGTCTTAATAAATCTGCAACTTATGTTAAGTCTTTTCTTGAAGAATATAGCCTTTCAGACCCTTGGCGTTTTTTACATCCTAACGGCAGGGACTATTCTTTTTTCTCTCACGTATACCATACTTATACCAGAATAGATTTTTTTTTGTTGACAATTTATTAATTAATAACCTTAGCTCTTGCAGTTATGATAGCATCTCAGTTTCTGATCATGCCCCTCTTGTACTTAAAATGATCCTCCATGGATGTGACTCCATGAGAAAGCTTTGGAGACTGGATCCATTATTACTTACAGATGAAAAATTAGTTGCAAATATTTTTTCTAAAATTAAGTTTTTTTTGAAAGAAAATAAAACTCCTGGTATGCCAAACAAAACGATATGGGAGGCCATGAAGGCATTTCTTAGGGGGGAATTTATCTCATTGGCAGCATTTAAAAGACGATCCGCAATACAGGAACAGAAGGCTATTTTAGATCAAATCTTGGACATTGACAGACAATATGCTCAATCTCCATCATCCACTCTGTACAAGGAACGTTTGACATTACAAACTAAACTTAATTTACTCTCCACTCGACAAATTGAAGGTTGTTTAATAAGGAACAAGAGTGAATTTTATGAACATGGCGAAAAAACCGGTAAACTTTTAGCTAATCAACTGCGCGGTATTAGAGCTAAGCAAATTATTACTGGAGTTAGGACAGATAAAGGAGAGGTGACATCTGATCAACAAGTGATTAATGATATCTTCAGGTCATTTTATTCCAAATTATATACCTCAGAATATACAACAAACTTAAAGGATCTGCAAGATTTTTTTGATTCTATTGATATCCCTTAGATTTCCTCAGAATCTTGGCAAATTCTAGAAGCTCCCATCACAAAAGAAGAAATTCAGCTGGCAATATCATCCATGCAATCAGGAAAATCTCCAGGACCTGATGGGTTTTCCGCTGATTTTTTCAAAAAAATTCTCTGACGACCTTGCCCCTTTCCTTTGTCAAGTTTTTACAGAGTCGCTTGACTCTGGCACACTTCCTCCTTCATGTTATCAGGCCTCTATCACTGTGTTGCTTAAAAAAGACAAGGATCCTGTTGATTGTGCTTCTTACAGGCCTATTTCCTTGTTAAATACCGATGTTAAAATTTTGTCAAAGTTGTTAGCTTCAAGGTTGGAAAAGATTCTTCCTTTTATAATTTCACAAGACCAAACCGGTTTCATTAAAAATCACCATTCTTTTTTTAACTTGCGGCGGTTGTTTAATATTATTTATACTCCTCACCACAACATACCTGAATGTCTTATTAGTTTGGATGCTGAAAAGGCATTCGATAGGTTTGAGTGGGAGTATTTGTTTTTTACTTTGGAGAGGTTCGGTTTTGGTCCTTCCTTCTGTTCCTGGATTAAACTTCTCTATGCTAGTCCTTTAGCTTCAGTGTTAACTAATTGTCGCTATTCTGACTATTTTAGGCTTTACCGTGGTACGAGGCAAGGCTGTCCTTTGAGCCCGTTGCTCTTTGCCTTGGCAATTGAGCCGTTAGCTACTGCAATCCGTGGGAGCCGGGACTTTCTAGGCATTTGTAGGGGCGGCATCGAGCATAGGGTTTCACTCTATGCTGACGATCTTTTATTATTTCTCTCCAACCCACTTACTTCATTACTTGTTATACTCAACATTTTGGATAGTTTTAGTAGGTTTTCTGGTTATAAAATTAATTTCAATAAGAGTGAATTGTTTCCGATTAATGAAAAGATTCGAGTTCAGGATCTTGAAAATTTTCCTTTCAAGGTTGTTATTGATCATTTTAATTATCTTGGGATATGTGTTACTAAACAATTTAATTACTTGTTTAAAAATAATTTTCTCCCCTTATTTGACCAGTGCAAGCTAATACTTTCCAAATGGTCCCCATTATCCTTGTCCTTAATTGGCAGAATCAATTCTGTAAAAATGATGTTACTTCCAAAGTTTTTATATTTGCTTCAATGTCTCCCCATTTTTATTCCTAAGTCCTTTTCTAAGTCTTTGGACTCTCTGATTACCTCATTTATTTGGAATGGTAAACATCCAAGATTGGGGAAAGCTTTTCTTCAAAGACCCAAATCAGTGGGTGGCATGGCTCTGCCTAACTTTCAATATTACTACTGGGCAGCAAATATCAGGTGCATGTTATATTGGAAACATTTCTATCTGGAACCCAAATCACCCATTTGGATCCTTATGGAGTCACATGTGGACAATCAAACCTCCCTACCGGCAATTTTAGGTTCACCACTTCCCCTTGCTTTGTCTACACCGGGTAATAACAAAGTAGTTTGTCAGTCTCTTAGAATTTGGTCTCAATTCAGGAAAAATTTCGGTCTTCAGTTTTTCTCCATTAGAAGTCCAATTGCCGCAAATCATTTATTTACCCCATCAATTATTGATAGTGCATTTCATATATGGCACAGAAAGGGTTTCACATCTTTTGTGGATTTATATTTTGATATACAATTTGCAAGCTTTTCTCAACTTTCCACTAAATTCGACATCACTTCTACACATTTTTTCCGCTTCCTCCAGGTCAGACATTATGTGCAAACCATGACAAAACAATTCCCTCAAAAACCTTCTAATAATCCTCTAGATGATTTTTTATTAGTTAAACCAACTTCTAAGGGGGTAATATCAGTTTTATATAATTTAATTTCAAATTTACAATCTTCTTCTCTGGCCGCTATTAAATTGAATTGGGAACAAGATCTTAATTTTACTTTTACTGATGAACTGTGGGACTCTATTCTTGGCCAGGTTCACACTGCATCAATGTGTGCTCGTCACACTCTTATTCAATTTAAGATCGTGCATCTGTCCAAGGTTAAGTTAGCACGTATTTACTCGGATATAGACCCAACTTGTGAAAAGTATGGTAGCGCTCCTGGCACTTTGCTTCACATGTACTGGTCCTGCCCTTCATTGATGAATTTTTGGCATTCTGTTTTTATCACTATGTCTGAAGTCCTGCAATATCAAATCAAACCTGATCCATTATGCGCCATTTTTGGTGTGGCTCCAGAACTTGTCTTGCCAAATTCCAAATTAAAAGTATTCAAATTTTTATTATTATTGGCCAGACGTGCTGTATTACTGAAGTGGAAAGACTCTTCGCCCCCTTCACATTTACAGTGGATAAAAGATATAATGTCCTGTTTGGATTTAGAAAAAAATCAGATATACAGTTCGTGGCTCTGAAAACAAATTCTATAAATTATGGCGCCCGTTTCTTGATTTCTTTGAAAGACCCACGATTATAGTTTCTGAGTAGCTCATATCCCCTTTACCCCACCCCCACCTCACACACACATTTTTCTTTTCTTTTTTTTTTTGTATTTTTATTATTATTATTGTTTACTTAAAGGTTTTTGTGTTTTGAAGCATCCACATTTGTTAGTTTTAAATTCTATTTTTGCACTGTTTTTTTTTTTTTTGGACTTATTTTGTACCCGTAGGTAATTTGTTCTGCAGTCCGGTGACAAGCCACCAGCTGCCGGTCGCTGCGTGTGCAAGCGCCCCTTAACTCCCTAACCTGCATGTTTTTTGGCATGTGGGAGGAAACCGGAGAAATCCCGGAGTAAACCCATGCAAACACGGGGAGAACATGCAAATTCCACACAGATCACTGTTGGCCGGGGGCAGGGATCGAACCCACTATCTCATGATCCCCGCGATCCCCCGGCCGAGGGTAAACTGTGCTGCCGCAGAGCTAACCACTGCGCCACCGTGGTTAAAACAAAAATGAAAATTTCCAATACTTTGTATTGTATTGATACTTCACTTAATAATAATAAAAATACCTTTGAAAGAAAAGAATATATTGTGCCTGTGTTCCATAATAAAGTTTGTTTGTTTCTCAGTTCAACACAGCTCCGGTCTCCCGTTATTGAGACATAACAGGCTGCACAACGTCATTAGTAGTTTTGGATTTAATCTAAATCGACACTACCTGTTTTCACTAGAAAAAAGAAGAAAAAGAAAACATGAGGAAAAAAGTCTCATCTTAAAGAGAAAAATGTCTCAAATTTACATGAACACTTCTAATCAATAGAAAAAGTCAGAAATTTACTAGAAAGAAAGCTGTAAATTCAGAAAAACTTGGACCTCTGGCGGGCTGTTTCTGGCCTAGGGGCTACATGTTTGACACCCCTGGACCAGCCCATTAAAAATGAAGAGTTTGTTTGCAAAAACTGATAAACGCCACTTCCAAGAAAATTTCCCTCTGTACAACAAACAACTGTTCACATTACCTACTTATAGACGTTCAAATTGTTTTTTCTAACAATCCGCTATATCCGCTGTTATATACACTCCGAAGTTCATGGTTTTTTTTTTCAAAAGCCCATAAACGCCGGGACCCTGTTTTTACAAACCAGATAACTCCACGCACGGCAAATCAGCGCTTGGTATTTGGGTGACATGACTCATGGTGCAGCGAGGATCAGCCAATCACATGTCTAGATGCTGAGACTAGCCAATTATGTGTCTATCTGCTGTGGCAGTGTTCTGCAGAGGCCCCTACTTGGGTCTGCTCGCTTTGCGTGATTTCCCTGCCAGTTTTTTTTTTTTTTTTTTTTACAATTTTGTTGCACTTTATGTCAAATATGGATCATTTTTATGAAGCAGATGAACCAGTGATGCGTTCACCAGACAAACTTGCATGGTTTTCGTAACATGTCTGTTTTTTGCAAAAGTATGTGTTGTGGACTTATCTGTTTTTGTACTCATAAATTGCCAAAAAATAACAATGAGTTGATGTTCAATTTTTTGCTTTATTATGTCTGAGATAATCATATTTCAAGTGACCATGTCTTAGAAGCTGAATTGGAAAAACTAGCACATATAAACCAACAGATGAAAAAGTTGTTTTTCTCATTATGAAACCAATTGGACTTACCTGCTTTTGCAAACGAACTCTTCAAATACATAATTAGAGGTTTTACCTCCATGAAATAGTTGCATATCACAGATATCATAGATAATCAGTTAAACGAAAGTTCACCTCAGAAGAAGCTTCATTTGCTCTTTACAGCAACATATCAAAGTTTAGTCACTTTTTTATCTCTCTGTCATACTGGACAGTAAACGGGAGCTTCTCGCTCTAAAAATAATCATATTTAACCACAGAGGTAGGCGCTAATGTGGGGGGAGAGTGCAGTTTACTAACTACTCCTGCTGGAACAACGGAGGATCAGGTGGAATTCCCCTGGTGATCTGATCGCTGAGAGTGGGGACAGGTGTGGTCTGTTGGCTGGCCTGCTGTCAGGTCTCGCTGTTTCTGGTGACAAAATGAACTGACCTGTGGAGCACAGCATCCACGGTTTCTCCTGTACTCCAGCCTGTCCTGGGGCAGTCCTGTGTACCACGCTGGAAGATGAGCCAGCGCAAACTCACAACAATAGTTGGACCAATGCTAATACACTATGTGTGTGCAGATAGTGCTCATGTGAGTTGTAGTTTTGTACTCTCATACTACGATAGGCTTATTACTTGTATTTAGATGTTTCTTGAGAAAACCTCAACCCGCCAAAGTGGCTAGTGAGAGTGGCTGCATTACCTGCCACCGGTGAATTCAAGCCCTGTTTGCAAGTATTCTCACGTGAACTGTAGTCACACAGGAATCATGACCGTGAAACCGAAGTGCATTTTCCACCTTATTTTGCATGCATTGCTGGTATACACAAGTGTTCACAGGGGCAAGTAACAAGAGGCAGTGTGGCAGATATTCACAGCTGATTGCATTTTTGGATGTGCTCATTTGTTGATTTGCTTACTTATATTACAAAACAAGCAACGTGAATGTATGGACTTTCTATTATCTCCATTTTAACATTGGATAGACTTAAACATTCCAGAACCTTTGTTTTGATATTGCTAACAGCAAAACAACTAGTTAGCTGGCCGCACTGTGAGGCTGATCTGCTACAACTACTTCATTGTCTTTATGCTCTGGAATGGCAGCAATTCCGATGAGCTAGCCCAGCTCTGTCAGTGATGGCCCAGCTTTGGCCTCGCAGCAGTCTCATGTGGAAAACATTGTTCATTTTGCTGTGTGGGTCGGACATTACTGAATTACAATAATCTCCTTTTTTATGGATTTCAGCTTTAAATCGACTGAGCCTTCTGTACACAGACCTCACAGGCTGTTTATTATTATGCTTTCTTGGTATCTAAACAAAAATTCTAGATTTAATTGCTTTCCAACCTGCATATGATCAAACCTTTGAAATGAGGCAAGCTGTTGGAAGCTGCGAGGCATAGAAACTGCTCCCACGCTTCAGCCACATCCAACTCAATCATGACTGGATGCTATTATGCCCTTTTCCAGAACCTTAAGATAAACAAAATGATATTCATGGATGCATGTTGCTGGTAAAACCCTAATTCAGGTTAATGAATATGAGTGATGTTATGAATATGAATATGAAGGAATAATGCATTTAGCCATTCCTTGACAAATAGCATATTTACCTCCGCCAGGGAGGTAACAGTTTTGGCATTTGTCTGTTTGTTTGTCTGTCTGCTAGCAGGATTACACACAAACTACTGGAGGGATTTGGAGGAAATTTTCAACAGAGGTGGTCCTTGGGCCATTATATTTTGGAGCTTGATCCATGAGCGCATACCTCTGCCAAGGCCCTATCTCGTAATGTACTGATGGATGGAGGGATGGACGGATGGCGGTATGGATGAATGGACAAAGGAACGGAGGTCAGAGGAAGGGAGGGAGGGACAGATGGATAAAGCCTTGGTGGAGGTATGCGCTCTCTGAGTACCCTCTAGTTCTTTTAAACATATGTTTATTAAACTTTTTTTGAAGACACATACAAGCAGTTATATAAGACAATGTCCAGTGTGTACAAAAAACAATGATATTAAGATCACCTCTCCCTTTACCAGATCCAGTATATCATCACAAATCGCATCACAATCCAACACAGACAAAAAAATTCAAATTAAAATTAAATTAAGTAAAAACAACAAATAAAAAAACAAGCACACAACTACGGGGGGAAGGGGGGCAGTCAGACAATTAAGAATTAACCATATAGTAGATAAATGAAATGAATAAGCAGAAATAAGAATGGAAGTCCAGCAGTCCTAAGTGACACAGTACAGCATTTGTTACACATGAAGACCTCGTTCAACTTCCCAATTTACCAATCCTTTAAATACAATGGTTGCAAGTCTTCTCCCAATACAATTTAAAAAGAGTGACCAAACTTCATAAACTACCTTTGTCATGCCCAGCGTTGGGAGTAACGCGTTACTGTAACGCCACTACTTTTACAGTAACATGACGTGTAACAAAATTACAGTTTAAAAATTCAGTAATGTATTACAGTAACTGAAATTTGATCAGATGCGTTACTCGCATTAGTTGTTTTATTAATATGCAGGGTTTCCTCTGGTAACATTTCTCAGTGGCGGTCCGCCAGAAAATTTACCGCTGCACCAACAAGGAGATAAGAATTTAAGAAAAGTATATGAAGCAAAGACTTTCACACAAACAAAGCGTGTGGCCGTCATCCGCGCAGAGTTTATAAGCGCCCCGCCCACACGAGCTTTCCAGTCAGTCAGCAGGCAGTGTCTCGTTAACAGCAGCAGCATCTTTGTGGAAAAGGAGTGAAAACCGGGAAGTCAAACAGCAGAAATGGACTCTATTTGAAGAGAAACTTTGTGAAGAAGTCCACCGTTTCTTCGCTGGTGAAAATCCTGGTGCGTCAGCAGCTTGGCGCTACCTATCGGGCGGGAGTGAAACTACAAATGATGGCTGTGTGCATGCATCAACCGCTTGGCCTGGGTAGATGAAAAAAGTGAGCATGAATAGCGCCACATGTGTGCCGGGCTCGTCCAAAGCATACGCGAACCAAGGTGGACTAGAGAGGAAATGCAGCATAATAAGGCTTGACTGTCCGACAGAAACATGAGTTTATTAAAGTACTTTAAATGAGGAAAAAAAAAGTCATAAGTGATATGTAAGCACTGGAGGCATTTATCATGGTTTTAACCCGCTGGAAACAGGAGCAATAACGGAAGAGTCGCTTAGCTAAGAGATGTGGTTAGAATTCATATGCAGCCGGCTTCATATGAAGGGAAAGGCAAGGGAGACTGATGAATTGCTGAGGATATATTTCACCAGCCACTACAGTATTAAGTTCTGTTCCCTATTACATATGTACCTGGCAAGTTAAGCTGACCAAAATTCACAAAGTCAATGACTTTAATCCGTCAGCAGCCTTCAGACAAACTGAACGTGCCAGCATTTGGATTTCAAAATAAAGGAGGTTTTTCCTGGCGATGAGGAGATTTCTAAAAAAAACACTATTAATATATACAACTATTATAACAGAAATAACGGCATCCTTGGTCATTTAAGTTAATTTAAGTCATTAAATACAATTTTATTAATATTTTTTCTTTGTAATGACAGTTAAATTATTGTTCTGTTCTGACTGCAAAGCTATTGTCAAAAATATAAATTGTTATAAAGAAAAAGTAAAAAAAAAAATACCACAGTCTGTTTCAAATTTATTTAAAAAGCAGCAATTTTATTTTTAAAAAAACAGACAAAAATAAGCCATAAAATAATTCACAAATTTATAATAATGTTCAAATGTACAAGAAAAGTCAATTTTACAAGAGGAAATTACAAATTTGAGGAAAATGGTTTCAAATTTAATTAAATTTACAGAGAAAAGTAGAAAATTGTTATAAATTTTGGAGAAAAACCTCAAACCTTCAAGACTGAAGTCATTACTCAAGTTTTACGTGGGTGCTCTTTGTGCCCTTAACTAGAAATTTTTGGTTGTCTCCTTTAATTTACATGGCACTTGATATTTTCTAACCTGTTTGTATACCACCACAGACAGAGAGAGATCCTGAATTAGACAGAGCTCAGAGAGGGCAAGATGAGACAGAAGAGAGGAGCCAAGGAGAGGAAAGTGTTCAGGCAGAGGGTCCAGGAGAGGTGAGAGCAGGAGGAGAGAGGGATGACACCAGTAAAAAGTCCAAATACATGGCGTCTGGGTGGGATCCCAAATGGCCCAATAGTCTAACATTCAAGCCTTGGTTGTACAATACTTCAAATTGTAAGTTCCATATGCATGGCAGTGGTTCAGGAGGTAGAGCGGGTTGTCCAATAACTGGATGGTTGGCGGTTTGAATCCCGTTCTCCCCAGATATCCTGCTGTTGTGTCCCTGGGCAAGACACTTTACCAACCTTGCCTCCAGTGTCCATAACACTGTGTATAAATGTTCGGTGGTGGCCAGAGAGACCATTGGCCCAGACTGGCAGCCACGCTTCTGTCAGCCTGCCCCAGGACAGCTGTGGCTACAGTAGTAGCTTGCCACTACAATTGTCTGTCTGGAGTGAATGAATAATGTATCTGTAAAAAGTGTCTTTGAGTGTCAATGGTAAAGCACTATATAAATTTGATGCATTATCATTATTATTATTATTATTATTATTATTATTATTATTATATGCAAAGTTACTGTGCAAAAGTAAAAAAAATAATTAAATAATATAAAATTAACATATTCATACATATCTGTTTTCTGCCCCCTCCCTGGAAAAATATTTTGCCACCGCGCCAAGGTCTTTGAGCCAGAGGAAACACTGTATATGGATAGATATTTTTTATGCAAATAAATACAAACCGACCCTACGTACAGCAGCTGACGCAGCCGTCACTCAACATGACCTGTTGCAAAGAGCCTCTTCACTGCTGCAGACAGCAGCCACAAATGGAGCTTGCTTCTGCTGGGAAAAGATGAAGCTAGTTTGTTTTTGTGAAAATAGATAGATTAATTTTTCTTTGTCACGGTTAAGGACAAAAGCATATTGGTGGGTTGCAAACTAAAATGTCAGTTGAGATTAATTGCAGTCTTCAGAAGCACCTGAAAACAGCAACAAGCACCTCCAACAAAGCTAGTGCTAAGTAACAGCTAGCTATGCTAACAACACCATGAAGTGTATCTACTGTATTCTCAACAGCCACGGCTGAATTTCAAGCACAGGTATGCATCTGGACAGTTTGTGACCCAGCAAGAATTTGACACGGTTTATTGACCCAGTGAGCAGACTCGGACTCAGAAATAGATGCAATTATCTTTATTAATAATAATGAAGGGTGTGTGAGTGTGTGGGTTTGTGGTCTTGTGGCAGCTGGGGAAGAGCAGAACACCGTACAACCTGGCAACCCTAGGGACAGATAGAGACAGAGATAATTAGTGGCAATCACCGGTGGAGATGTACAGTTAGTCCAGGGATTACTGTTTGTGGAGATGTGAAGAGGCTCGGGTTCAGCTCGGCGGCAGCTACGGCCAGGAGGACAGTGTACGCTGTTTCAGTTGCTGCTGGAGGAGGCTGGTGTGTCTGGGGTGGAGCAGTGTAGCTCGGTCTGCCGCCAGGAAGGAGAGAGGTCTGCCGTCACGGATCTCCACCTGTGCACAGGCGAATTAGTGAAGGTAATGATGAATAAGGCGAGCGCTTACTTGAGGCTGTGGAGGGGATTCCTCCCAACGCAGGAAGGCAGGAGGCAGGAGACAAAGATGAGAATAGTCTGAGGTGAGGAGACTCTGGAACTAGGAAGCAGACGAATGCAGGTCTCATCTGGAGTAGAGACAGCCGACGCTGATCCGAGGGCAGCGCGGTTTAAATAACCCTGGCCGTGATGAGAAGCAGGTGTGCGCGCAGCTGAGGAGAATAGGCAGCCAGAGCAAACCATTACAGTACTCCCCGCCCCCCCACGAGACACCTCTCGGCGGTCGATCCAACCTACCTGGGTGCGCCTGGTGAAAGTCCCTGATGAGTTGTTTGTCCAAAACAAAGGAGGGACACACCCAGGACCTCCATTCCGACCCATAACCCTCCCAGTCCACCAGGTATTGTAGGCCGCCACCCCAGCGGCGGACGTCCAGGATGGCATTGACCTTCCATGCTGGGTCGCCGTCGATCACCATCGGCGGAGGTGGAGACCTGGGAGGGGGACACAGAGGGCTGGAACAGAAGTCCTTGACCTGCGAGACATGGAAGGTTGGACAGATGCATGGGGGGGGGGCTAGGCGCACAGACACAGGGTTAATGATGTGAGTGATGGCAAAAGGCCCAATGAACCGTTGAGACATCTTCCTCGCCTTTGCCTTCAAGTTAATGTGCTTGGTGGATAGCCATACCTGCTGACCCACCCGGTAGGGGGGAGCTGGTGTCCTGCGACGATTAGCAGTTGTGGAGTTGCGCTTTGCCGTGCGTCGTAGTGCGGTCCGGGTTGCTCTCCACAGCCAGTGGCAGCACCTCAGGTGAGCCCGGATGGAAGGGACGGCGATGTCCCTCTCCTCTTCGGGAAACAACAGAGGATTGTAGCCCAGGAAAGCCTCAAACGGAGACATGCCGATAGCAGAAGAGACCGTCGTATTATGAGCGTATTCGATCCAAGGGAGATGAATGCTCCAAGACGCAGGGTTGGCAGTAGCGACACACCGCAGCGCAGCCTCCAGCTCCTGGTTCACTCGCTCACATTGTCCATTGCTCTGTGGGTGGTATCCGGAAGATAGGCTTACTGTAGCCCCAAGGGCGTTGCAAAAAATCCTCCATACCAGGAAGATGAATTGAGGTCCCCGGTCGGAGACGATGTCCAGGGGAATAGCGTGTAGTCTCAACACATGTTGGACGAGAAGGTCCGCCGTCTCCCTCGCCATAGGTAGCCCCTGCAGGGGAATGAAGTGGGCAGCCTTAGAAAATCTATCCACAATGGTGAGAATTACCATGTGATGATTCGAAGGTGGGAGACCGGTGATGAAGTCCAATGCCACATGGGACCAGGGCCTGCCAGGAGTAGGGAGGGGGTGGAGCAGACCGGCCAGAGAAGAAGAGGAAGTCTTGCCGGTGGCACACTGGGGGCAGGTGCGGATGTACTCTCCGACGTCCTTCTGAAGCGAAGGCCACCAAAACGTCAATTTGCAGAAGCGCAACCATGCGAGGCCTCCTGGGGTGACACGAGAACCTGCAAGCGTGGGCCCAATGGATAACCTCACCCCGAACGGCCGATGGGACAAACACCCTCCCCGCTGGCCCCCCACCCGGGTCCACCTTGGCCTCCTGCGCCTTCAGGACCTCCTCTCTGATGCCCCACAAGAGGGCGCCCACGATACACGATGGAGGAAGGATAGGATGTTCCGTTACCTCAGCAGCATCCGAGGCGAGCTGTTTGGATAGTGCGTCTGGTTTGGTATTCTTGGACCCAGGGCAGTATGTGATGCTGAAGTCAAAGCATCCGAAGAACAGGGACCAGCGGGCCTGGCGTGCGTTCAGACGCTTGGCCGTCCTGAGGTACTTCAGATTCTTGTGGTCCATCCAGACCACGAACGGCTGGGAGGCCCCCTCCAACCAATGGCATCACTCTGCCAGCGCGAGCTTGACCACCAGGAGCTCCCTGTCACTGATATCATTATTGCGCTCTGCTGGGGATAGCCGACGGGAAAAGAACGCACAGTGCCGAATCTTGACATCCGCTGGAAGCGCTGGGATAACACGGCTTCAACCCCCGAGTCCGAGGCGTCCACCTCCACCAGGCATTGGAGTGCGGGGTCCACCTGAGCCAGGATGGGAGAGTCGGAGAATCTCCCCTTAAGTTCAGCATAGGCCGCAGCCACCTCCTCCATCCACCGGAAAGGGACCTTAGAAGAAGTAAGACGGGTCAGAAGGAGAGCAGTGATGCTATATTCCTTAATGAAGCAGCGGTAGAAATTGGCGAATCCCAAAAACTGCTGGAGTTGTTTCCTGGATGAAGAAGTGGGCCAGTCTACCACCACTTTTACCTTATTGGGATCCGGGATGATCTCATTATTGGAGATGATGAAGCCCAGGAAGGATGTCTTGGAGGCGTGGAACTCGCACTTCTCGGTTTTGATTGTCATGGCCGCCAATCATGGCACCTGTGCACGCACCTGCCTGTCATCTCCTGCGGCCTATTTATTCCACCAGGACCAGTGCTGGGCTCGGAGTCGTCTGATTCTCTATGCTGTATCCAGTTACGCCTGCCTCCATGCTTCCCTGCACTCTACTCTCCAGCCATCGGCTTCCTAGCCCTGCTGAACTTCGTCCGGGCCGGTTCCACCCGGACCAACTACCAAGTAAGCCTATTCGCTTCTCATCTTGTCCGATTCCCCTGTGCACAGGCGGAGATCCGCGGCGGCGGTCCTCCTTCTTCCTCCAGGCAGTGGACTCATCCTTTCACCTCCAGCTAGCCAGCCCAGCAGACACTGTCTTCCTGGCTGCAGCTTCGGCACTACCTGAGCTACTCCAACATCTCCTGACAGTAAGCGCTGTAACATCTATCGTGCTGCATAGGTTGAACTGTAAACTAATGGCCCTTGTCTCATTACAGGGTTGCCAGGTTGTACGGTGGTCTGCCGGCCCCAGCTGGAGATTACGGATCGCACTACACGACATTACACCATATACCCTGCACTCACGCACCCACTCACTCACGTTAACAATAAAAGTACGTTAATTGTATTTACTCCGAGTCGTGTCTGTTCTGTGGGCCACCTGAACCATGTCATTGATGAATAGCTTGTTCTCCAGGAGCCGCTGCAATACTCACCTCACATGCACCCGATGCTCATCCAAAGACTGTGAAAAAATCAAGATGTCTTCAAGAGAGACGAAAACAAAAACACCCAAAAAATCCCTCAGCACATCATTGATCAGGCGCTGGAATACGGCGGGGGTATTGGTCAGTCCGAACGGCATAACCAGATACTCAAAGTGTTCGCTAGGGGTCCAGAACCCCGTCTTCCACTCGTCACCTTCCCGTATCCGCACCAGATGGTAAGCGTTGCGGAGATCCAGCTTGGTGAACCAGGAGGCCCCCTAGAGGGAATCAAATGCCGTATTAATTAGGGGAAGGGTGTACTTGTCCTTGATGGTGATGTTATTTAATTCCCTAAAGTCAATGCATGGCCTCAGCGAGCCATCTTTTTTGCTCACAAAAAAACCCCGCCCCCACCGCCAAGGATGACGGCCGGATTATGCCTGAGTTTAACGATTCGTTAATACAGGCCTCCATGGCCTCCCGCTCCGGAGCTGACCGACTGTAAAGACGACTCGACGGCAGCGGGGCTCTGGCACGGAGGTTGATTGCACAATCATATGGGCAGTGAGGGGGGAGGAAAAGGGCCTGGGTCTTGCTGAAGGCAGCCCCCCAAGTCATGATACTCCGGAGGGATCTTTAGACAAATCGGGGGGAGGGGTGACGGGGGCACCCAGGGGCATGGACGGCGAGCAAGCAGCAGATTGTAGGCAGGCACCGAGGCAGAACGAGCTCCAAGACACCACGTTCCCGCAGCAACAATCAGTTGAGGCATTATGGAGGCGTAACCAGGGATAGCCGAGAATTACCGGGGAAGAGGAAACCAGCAACACAAAAAAACCTCAATTCTTCCCAATAATTACCAGATATTATGACTGACACCGGGGCGGTCTGTTGGGATACTATGGCAAGGGGAGCTTTAGACAAGGCAATGAGCTTGAGTGGGGTTTTTAACGATAGACAGGGAAGCCCCAGCTGGGTTGCCAGTTCCCCTGAGATGAAGCTCTGCTCAGCCCCCGAATCAATTAATGTGTGTGTGACTATTTCAGTTTGGTTATGAATGAAACGGATAGGGAGGAGAAATCTAGATAGGGGATTGGATGGAGGTGAGTCCGTGAGTCCCCCTACTGCGACGCACGGACTCCCCCTTTTGGCCGTATAGGGCATGACGCTACCTCGTGCTCCTTGCTCCCACAGTAAAGGCACAACCCCAGCTCGCAGCGGCGCTGTTTCTCTGCCAGATGTAACTTGGACTGTCCCATTTCCATTGGTTCCAGGGCATCCGGGGAATCAGAGGGAGGCAGGGCCAATAGGAAAGGCTGTGGGGAGTGGCAATATTGGGCATCCGAGCGACCGGAAGTCCTACGTTCAGCTGCCCATTCTCTTAGTCTGTTATCGAGGCTTATAGCCAGAGAAATCAATTCAGTTAGCCTACTCAGCTTCTCTAAGCGGGCTAACTCGTCCTGCAGGCTAGAGCTAAGGCTTCTAATAAAGATGCTGCAGAGCGAGGCGTCCTCCCACCCCACCTCTGTGGCCACCACCTGGAAATCGACAGCATAATCTGCTACGAACTTAGGTCTTTGTCTCAGGTTTAGCAGCCGGGAGGTAAGTACACTATCACGGTCGGAGTGGTCAAACACCTCATTGAACTCACTGACAAACTGATTATATGTCAAATTAGCATAGTTCGCCCTAGCCATAACTGCGTATGCCCACACTAGCGCTCGCCCCTCTAACAGATTAACTATGTAGCTGATCTGGCTGTGATCTGTGAGGAAGTCCCCAGGCACCCGCTGAAAAACTATCTCGCACTGGAGAATAAATCCCCTAGCCTCCCCTAGTTTACCACTAAAACGGGTGGGAGTGGGGATGGGGGTTAGCCGGGATGAAGGGCCCTGCCTGGGTTGGCCGGATTGGGAGTTAGCGGGAGCAGAGGAGCTACTTGGGGCTGGGGGGGCCGGAGGAAACGCCTGCGGACCTGCCAGGTGATCCAACCGGTCAGTTAAACGGGTCAATTGAGTGAGAATAATTTGTTGTTGATAAGATAACTGATCTACCCGAGTCTCGAGGTTGTTAACTTTGCACGCCAGTGTGCTGTCAACTGGGTCGTTTTGGCAGAGTCGTACTGACATGGTTTATTGACCCAGTGAGCAGACTCGGACTCAGAAATAGATGCAATTATCTTTATTAATAATAATGAAGGGTGTGTGAGTGTGTGGGTGTGTGGTCTTGTGGCAGCTGGGGGAGGGCAGAACACCGTACAACCTGGCAGCCCTAGGGCCAGATAGAGACAGGGATAATTAGTGGCAATCACCGGTGGAGATGTACAGTTAGTCCAGGGCTTACTGTTTGTGGCGATGTGAAGAGGCTCAGGTTCAGCTCGGCGGCTACGGCCAGAAGGACAGTGTCCGCTGTTTTGGTTGCTGCTGGAGGAGGTTGGTGTGTCTGGGGTGGAGCAGTGTAGCTCGGTCTGCCGCCAGGAAGGAGAGCGGTCCGCCGCCACAGATCTCCGCCTGTGCACAGGGGAATTAGTGAAAGTAATGATGAATAAGGCGAGCGCTTACTTGAGGCTGTGGAGAGGATTCCTCCCGACGCAGGAAGGCAGGAGGCAGGAGACGAAGATGAGAATAGTCTGAGGCGAGGAGACTCTGGAACTAGGAAGCAGATGAATGCAGGTCTCATCTGGAGTAGAGACAGCTGACTCCGCGCTGATCCGAGAGCAGCACGTTTTAAATAACCCTGGCCGTGATGAGGAGCAGGTGTGCGCGCAGCTGAGGAGAATAGGCAGCCAGAGCAAACCATTACAGAATTAAACCGACTGATTGTCAGATACGTCGTTACTGACTGCAGATGTAATATAAACAGTGACTTTCCATCAGACAGCTGAGACTGTGAGCCACTGAAGTTAAAACACATTTACCTGTTAACTGGAAAAGATTATTCAAAAATGGATTTTGATCTCCAAAAGCAATTTGAGAGACTGAATCATGTCTCTGTCACAGCAGACATTTGGACTGTGAATAATGGACATTTTCTTTGGATCACTGCACATCAGATTACTCCATAATCATAAAGGAAAGATATACACGGACAGCTTTATACAGTGTTGCCAACTCACACTTTTGGAGTGATTCTCACTCTTTTTCCCTCTCTCTCACTCCACAAATCCTATTTCTCACTCCAAAATGAGGAAATTACTGACAATTTTGTGTTGATTTTCTTTAGATTTTTCCCACAATAAGAGCTCTCAATGCAGGAAAAAACAGACAAAACATGTTCTAAAAGCTCTGTCTGACGTTGTTCTTCGTTAACGCTAGGTGGCGCGTAAACACGGAGTGGCCTCCCTTCTCTCTTCGTGTTTTGTGCCATTTAGTATTGTTTAAATTATGCCTAAGTGTATATCCATGTGTTAATGTCTGTATACGATGCTGCGTACAAGCTACAGTCACCACAGCCTTCTGGAGATAAGGAATATAACCAAACATTATCGTCCTCGATCAGAGCGTTACTGATGAACTCTGTGGCCTAGGTCTCCTCCACTAGACCTTCACACCCCCGTACTTGACTGTTGTGTCTCATCCCAAATGGAGACGCCGTAGACGGTGTGAGCAGTGACAAAAGAGAGGTAAACGTGGAGGTGTCCGAACAAAGCTAACAGCTAGCCCACACAAGCTCACAATTCCTTCCCTTATTCTGGCCAACGTACGCTCACTAGACAACAAAATAGACCACATACAGCTCCTGAGAACTACGCAACGTGATGTGCGGAACTGCTGTGTTTTTATCTTTACAGAAACATGGTTAAATGACAATATACCAGACTCTGCCATTCAGTTAGTAGGGCTAATATGCTACGTCAAACAGGTTCATTTTGTCTTCTTTTAATTATTTATCCTATATTTTTTTTTCCTTTGAAAGACAAAAGTCTGGTGGATCTGACGGATCTGCTGAGCTGGCCCCGCCTACGAAAATCAGCTGATAAATGTCACCTGGCAGCAATCAGCTGACTCTTCTGATGAAGGCTGCAGTGCAGTTGAAACATGTAAAGAAGGTAAAGACATCTTTCTATTTTACTTTTGTCTTTCAAAGGAAAAAAAAAATAGGCTAATATGCTATTGTGCTAACAGAATGTTCACGGAAAGAGGGAAGCCCCACGGGGGAGGCATTTGCGTCTACATCAGTGACGCTTGGTGCCGTGATGCAACTGTTGTGCATAAACAATGTTCTCTATTGGTGAAGTTTATGATTATCAAGTGCCAACCCTTTTACATTCCGAGAGAATTTTTATCTGTCCTACTAGTCACCGTGTATGCCCTGCCCACTGTCATCGGTGAGAGAAATAAAGCACTAAAAGAACTCTATCAGGCCATCAGCGAGACACAAACGGCACATCCAGAAAGATTCCTCATCACAGCAGGAGATTTCAACCATGGAGATTTAAAGGCCCTCCTACCAAATCTACACCAACATGTAGACTTTCCAACAAGAGGAGACAATTTGCTGGACCTGGTGTACACAACTCACAAGAAAGTGTACAGAGCCTCCCTCCTTCCCCACCTGGGTCTTTCTGATCACATCACCATCTTGTTAAAGGTGACGGACATTGACATTTTTTTATTGAACCAATCAACTGATTGTATGAAAATATTCCATTCTTCCCATTCCCCTGATTTAATATGTGTCACCATCCTCCATAAATGAAATTAATTGGTCATAGCCCATCTTTCACTCAGTGATGCTGCAGTACCGCCATCTCCCGATAGGTGCGTGCAGCCTTCACGTCAATTCGGTATGAAAAAAAATTGCAGAACGAGAGCAAAGTGATTCGGACAGCGATTATTTTCTAGAGTTTGACGACCTCAATATAAATGATTACAAATGATTACATTAACAATGAAGACGTTTTGGGTGGTGTGTGGCCTGTCAGCCTTATTTGTTCGAGGCAGAGGGAGAGTAGGAAGACGCAACACGGACGGGAAAAGAACATGTTTACGATCGGCTGTAAGATATTTCTAGGTAAAAGATGCTTACAAATATTTTTCTTTGGCGACATGCATGGTCACACACTTAATTTTAAAAATAAAACTACCCATTGGTCACTCGCTGCATCTTCTCAGCCGCTGATTAGCACCTGCTGGTCTGTGCGCAGCTGAGAGCTGATGAGACAGATGAGCGGCCGTCATCGTCCACACGAGTGAGTTTATAAACAATAATTATTCATTTGATTTAATTTCCCAGATGAATTATGAAGAAACCATTCAATACATTCAATAATCAATGCAAACGGAATAATCAATGCCAACCCCATATTTTTCAGGCGATACAGATTCATAGTGTTGGGGATTTTTTTGGAGAAGAAGTGAGGGTGATGCCTGCCTGTGCGGTGAGCCTCATCAGAGAAACATTCCCATCTCATCACTACAAGGGATTTTGCCTACCAAGATTAGATTTGTGAACAATGTTATTTAAATAAAGTTTTGTAAAATCATATATTGAGTTTCTTAATGTTCATGTCAATGTTATAGTTCTCATAGCTCAGCATTCATCAAAGTCACATGTCATATACATTTCAATAATTTTTCTACCATTTTATGGTATAAATTTGGATTTACATAAAAGTCCTGTTCATCAGGTTCCTCTGCTTGGTCAGAAACATCAACATTGAGTGACAGTTGATAAAATCTGCAAAAAAAGTAGATCATAATTTTATCCAAGAGGTCTCAAATTGGATTACATACATAGAAATATAAATTGATCAAACAGGCACAATCACCTCCCTATACAGCACTGAATATTTCATATTTGATGAGTATGAACACCCTAATATGCTAATATTTGATAAGTTGGTAAGGCAATGCAAACCATGGCTTGGAATTCATTTAAGATGTTTAGTAAACATTTGCAGTGAATATTAAAAATAAAAAACTTACCCTGTTTCCTTCTCGTGTTCTGACAGTTGATCGCCACTGTCACTGACCCCGTTCTCAGAGTCACACTTGGAAATCGAGGCATATATAGTTGGAATAGCCGTTTTCTTTATCAGCAATCTTTTGGCAAATTTCATTTCAAATTGACATGTCTGGCCCAGGAAACACGCACGCAGGCTCAGGATAGATTTAACAGCTTTATTCAACAAGCAGGTGTGTGTTAATGGATTTATGGGGATGTGCTGACTAGGGGCAGGTGTGTGCGCAGCTGAATCCGCTGAGGAGCGGCGAGTCGTGACACAAATTGCATCTTATTCTCGAAATCGCTGTCAACGAAATCTCTACTGCACATTTTTGGTGTTTTACCGACATAAGTCCATTTTTTTTTTGCGTTTTCTGAACGAATTTCACCCATGCCGTTCTGATTTTCACAGGGACGGGACATTCAAAAACACTCACAGCATGCTCCTCTGGTATAACGTTGCACCCGTACACAACACAACGACAAACCATAATTAATTCGATTCCTGAAATCCTAATGTTAATAAATAATCTATTTCTAATCCAAAAGTATTCCGAGAAATATCCGTAATCGCCGATTTTAAAATGTAAACAAATAAAAAAAAAGCAATGTCCGCTGACTGTGTGCCACACCGAAATGACGTCACACAGTCAGTGGCCATTTTAGACGCTGATCTTGGCTGGGTCAGACAGCTCTCCACAACAGCGTACTTCAAGAGCGCATTGTCACCTTATGCGACATACGTTGACACCAAAACATGTGGGGTTCCAATTAGCTCGTCTCAGACAACAATTTGAGATATGATTTAGCGATTTTGAGTTTTCATCTGTCCGTCACCTTTAAGGCCAGCATACAAACCCAGAGTGAAAACAATCAGACCAACAAAAAGGAGATACGTATGTGGCCGGGGGAGGGGGGGCTCTGATGCTCTGAAAGACTGCTTCAGCACTACAGACTGGGACACTTTCAAGCACGCAGCCACTCACAATGGACACACAAACCTAGAGGAGTACACTGAGGTTGTTGTAGAATACATAGCTAAATGCATTGATGATGTCACTCACTGCAAACCATCACTGTTCGTGCCAACCAAAAGCCATGGATGACAGCAGAGGCCCACAGGCTCCTGAGGGCTTGGGATGCAGCCTTCAGGGCTGGCGACACTGCAGAACTAACAACAGCTAGGGCCAACCTGTCCCGTGGTATCAAGGAGGCAAAACGACAATACAGCAAGAAAATATCCGGCCACTTCAGCATCACCAGAGATACACGTTCTCTCTGGTGTGGCACACTAGACCCTCACGAACTACAAACCTCCACCTCAGACCTGTGCGAGTGACATCACACTGCTTAACAACCTAAATGACTTCTTCGGCCACTTTGAAGCACAAAACAGCACATCAGCACAGAAGACCACTCCTCCTCCAGATGAGCAGGCCATAAGTCTAGATTCGGCTAGTGTGAAGAGGACCCTCTGTAGGATCAACCCACACAAAACAGCTGGTCCAGATAACATACCAGGTCGCGTTCTGAAGGACTGTGCAGAGGAGCCCAAGAATGTCCTCGCCGACATCTTCAACATCTCCCTGACTCAAGCTGTTGTCCCCACATGTTTCAAAACTGCCACCATAATATCAGTCCCAAAGAAGCCTGTCCCATTCAGCTACAATGATTACCGGCCCATAGCACTGACCTCCATCATAATGAAGTGCTTCGAGCGGGTGGTCATGTAGAACATCAAGTCCATCCCCTCTCCCTCCCACGACCCATCTCATTTTGCATACAGGTCAAACAGTTCCACAGAGGATCCCATTGCTGCTGCTCCCCAGCCAGCCCTCACCCACCTGAACTCAAAGAACTCCTACGTGCAAATGCTGTTCTTGGACTTCAGTTCAGCATTCAACACAATCATCCCCCAGCACCTAATACAAAAACTCAGACACTTGGAACTTAAAACCTCTCTCTGTAACTGGGTGCTGAACTTTCTCACAGGGAGGCCACAAAATGTGTGGGTTGGCAGCAACACATTCAAGACCATCACACTGAGCACAGGGGCCCCACAAGGGTGCGTGCTCAGCCTGCTGCTCTTCACCCTGCTGACCCATGACTGTGTTCCAGCCTACAACACCAACCACATCATCAAGTTTGCGAATGACACGACAGTGGTGGGCCTCATCACCAACAACAAGGAGGCCAACTACAGAAAAGAGGTGAGCCGACTGGTCCAGTTGTGTAAAGACAATAACTTCTTCCTGAACGTGGGAAAAACCAAGCAGATTGTGATTGACTTCAGGAGGGGACACACACAGCATCCCCCTCTGATCATCAATGGCACAGCTGTGGAGAGGGTGAGCAGCACCAAGTTCCTGGGGGTGCACATCTCTTAGGACCGCTCCTGGTCCAACAACACCACATCACTGGCCAAGAAGGCTCAAACTCACCTCCATTTCCTCCGCAAACTTAGGACAGCACGAGTCCCACCCCCCATCATGTGCTCATTCTACCAGGGCACCATTGAGAGCATCCTCACCAGCTGCATCACGGTGTGGTATGGAAGCTGCACCGCCTCCTGCCGGAAGACACTACAACGCACAGTGAAAGCAGCCAGCAAGGTCATCTGTGCCCCTCTGCACCCCCTTTCGGACATCTACCTCACCCACCTCACCCACAGAGCCATCAACATTACAGGGGACACCTCCCACCCCTCACACTCCCTCTTCAGCCCCCTGCCCTCGGGGAAAAGGATCCAGAGCCTCCAGGCCCGCTCCTCAAGATTACTAAACAGCTTTGTTCATCAGGACCCTGAACTCTGCCCACCCACCCCCGCACCGTAACACACTCACCCACATAATAACCACCGCAGATGTTGGCACAGAAACACTGGCACACCAACAGTTATACATTTGCTGCTGTATGTCTCTGCACTTTACTGCAACCATTTGCACATTTGCGCAAATGTCATCTCTGCTGCTGTCTGTCATTGCAATACTGATCATGTGCAGTCCTATCTGTCACTGTCTGCACCTACACTATCGCATTGAAATTGCTACTATGAATATTACCGCTCTACTTTTCTGCATATAGGATTGCTGTGTCTCATCGTTTAACTTTATTTGCACTATAGGAGGTCTGGGTCTATCTTTTGTCACCATTTGCACTGCGGGTAGCATTACTGTATATAGACTGCTGTTGTTTTTCTAGCCTTATTCCTTTTCTTTTTTTATATTGTGCACACCACTGAAGAGAGAGAGAAACGTCATTTCAATTCTACTGTATGTCCTGTACGTATAGTAGTACTGACAAATAAAATCTTTGATTCCTTTGAATCCTTGAAACACATCTGTTTTCAGCCTGACATTAATAAACCCATAATGTAATCCATTAATTAAATTATCTTGCTATGTGTGCAAGATGACTTAAGTATGCATTTAAAAGTAGCGTGAAAGTTACTTTTCCAAGTATCTAGTTACTTTAATCATGCAGTAATTGATAAAGTAACTCAGTTACTTTTGAAAAGAAGTAACTAGTAACTGTAATTAGATACTATTTTTTAGTAACTTACCCAACACTGGTCATTCCCTTAGATTTATATGTTAAATATTCCATTGGTATTATATCAAATATAGCCTTATGCCACCCAGATATTGTTGGAGGTCCTCCATCAATCCATTTTAGTAGAATACTTTTTTTTGCACAGAAAGTAAGGCTGCGTTAAAGTCTTTTTGCATGTGTACCCCTCACTTTCACATCTGGCCAAACAGTAAGCACATGGGGTCACTATCTAACTTAATACCAAAAAAGAGTTACAGTCTGTCTACAATATTTGTCCAATATTTATTAATATATTTACATGTCCAGACACCGTGAATGAAACTTCCAATCTCACAATTACATTTCCCACACAGTTCAGATTTATTTGGATTCATCTTATGTCTAAGTTGCAATGTAATTTTAAGACGATGTAATTGTCGAAATTGAGTCTCTTTCATCCAATTGCAAACTGAAATATTATTTGCTGAATTCCAGACTTCTGTCCAGACTTCCTCCTCTATATTCACTCCCAAGTGCTTATTCCAGTCTTTGGCCAGAAATGCAGATTTATATCCATCATTTGATTAAAAAGATATAAAACACACTATGTAGTACATGAAAATGATAAATTGTAGCACCTTGGGAGAGTCAGATTTCTAGCATCTCAGACAAGAGACAGTGAATAAGCATGGGAGACAAAAGAGCAGGAGTCTCCTGGTGAGAGAGCGGGAAGGAGTCAAGGATGTAGGGGGTTGAATGCAGTGTGATGCAAATGTCCTGTTGTGTGTGATGTAAGCCGTGAAACTTAAGAGGAGAGTCTCTGGTAAAAAGTTCAGTCTGTTCTGTGCTCGTGAGATGTGAGTGTGAAATAAATCATTTTGAAGTGAATCTGCCTGTGATTTCACACACTCCACACTGGTGACCCAAGACGTATTATGGAGCACGAGGCAAGATCCCCGGAGCCGGTCCGGTCAGGAAGCGAGGCGGCAGCCATCCCACAGCCCGGACTGGAACCTCCAGCCACGCGTGTGCGGTTTCAGTCAAGCTACCGGATTTCTGGCAGCACAACCCGCGCTCTTGGTTCCACCTCACCGAGGCCCAGTTCGCCCTCCGGGGAGTAACGGCAGATGACACCAGATTCTACCATGTGGTCGCAGCGCTCGACGTGCGCACAGCTCAACAGGTAGCGAGCCTGCTCGATCAGCCTCCAGCCAGCAACAGATACGAGGCGCTCAAAGCTGCGCTCATCCAGAGCTACACGCTCTCGGACTGTGAGAGAGCGGAGAGGCTCCTGACGCGGACCGAGCTAGGAGAGGGTTCGGCTGTAGACCTGATGGAGAAGATGCTGGCGTTAATGGGCATGGACGACGAGGGCTTTCTGTTTGCCCACCTCTTCCTCCGGAACCTTCCGACAGTAGCGAGAGCGCTTCTGGCCAATTCGCCGCGGCTGGCCGCGCGAGACTACCATGCGCTAGCCCAGGAGGCAGACTGGATCATCATCACCACCAGGGCGACCACAGTCAATGCAGCAGCGGCGGAGCCCAGCGAGATGACCAGAGGAGGCGAGGAGCCACCGACGGTAGCAGCAGCAGGGACCAGGGAGCGCCAGAGAGACACGCTCTGTTCCTACCACCGCCGCTTGGGAGAGAACGCACGCAGATGTACGCTACCGTGCCAATTCCAGCGCTCGGGAAAACGCCAAGGCCGATGGTCGGTAGCAGCAGCAACCCTCGGTGAAGTGAACAAGCTGCTCTACCTAACGGACGCACGCTTGGGGAGGCATTTCCTCGTGGACACCGGAGCCCAGAAGAGCTTCATCCGGCCGACCTACGCTGACCGGCTGGCAGGATCTAGCGGCCCCGAGATGGTGGCAGCAAATGGCTTGGATATTAAGACCTTTGGTGAGAGAACTATGCTCTTATCTCTACACGGCCGTACATATGAGTGGACTTTTGTCATAGCAGCACTGAATCACCATATACTGGGGGCTGATTTTCTGTGTGCACATGGTTTATTGGTTGATGTTGCTAACAGGCGCCTGGTTAATGCACTGTCCTTCGATCCTCTCCACTGTATAGCTCGAGTGACCCGGCCAACAGCACAAGCCAACGTCACAGCTACAGGCGGTAAGTTCCACACACTGCTCACTCAGTTCCCAGCACTCACGGTCCCGACGTTTTCCGCGGCCATCACTAAACACGGGGTGGAGCACTTTATCACCACCACCGGGCCGCCCGTTTTTGCAAGACCTCGGTGCTTGGACGCTGCTAAGCTGGCCATAGCGCGCGAGGAGTTCGCCAACCTGGAAAGGTTGGGCACCATCAGGCACTCGAACAGCCCATGGGCTTCCCCGCTACACATGGTCCCTAAGGCTGAGGGATCGTGGCGACCGTGCGGTGATTTCCGCAGGTTGAACAACGCCACGGCGCACGACCGCTACCTGATTCCTCACATACAGGATTTTTCCGTTCACCTCGCCGGGGCACGCATTTTTTCCAAAATAGACCTGGTCCGCGGTTACCACCAAGTCCCAGTGCACGCTGAGGATGTACCCAAAACAACGGTAATAACTCTGTTCGGTCTATTCGAGTTCCTGCGCATGCCATTCGGGTTAAAAGGAGCGACACAGACGTTCCAGCGCATGATGGATGCAGTGCTGCGCGATCTCCCGTTCGTGTTCGTCTACCTGGACAATATCCTTGTAGCCAGCGCGTCCGAAGACGAACACGAAACCCATCTCACGACGGTTTTCCGGAGGTTGGAGGAGCACAGGTTAATAATCAACCCGGCGAAATGCCAGTTCGGCGTAATGGAGATTGATTTTTTGGGGCACCGCGTCTCTCCAGAAGGAGCGATCCCGCTACCCGACAAAGTGTGCACCGTGGCGGATTTTCCCCGGCCTCAAACGGTCAGAGCGCTACAAGAATTTTTGGGAATGGTGAACTTTTATAACCGTTTCCTTCCCCGCGTGGCGCAGCTCATGCAACCATTGTACGCCGCGCTCAAAAAACAGAAACCCGCGGATAGGGTTGAATGGACCCCGGAGCGTGAGTGGGCATTCTCCGAAGTTAAAGCAGCCCTGGCAAACGCCGCACTGCTGGCACATCCAGACCCGATGGCCCGCATAGCGCTCACCACCGACGCTTCAGACGTGGCCGTAGGGGCTGTCGTGGAGCAGCGCGTCGCTGGGGCTTGGCAGCCGCTCGCCTTTTTTAGCAGAACTTTGCGCGACAGTGAACGTAAATACAGCGTGTTCGACAGAGAGTTGCTGGCTCTCCACCTGGCCATTCACCACTTCCAGTTCTGGCTGGAAGGGCGCAGCTTCACTGCATTCGTGGACCACAAGCCGCTAACATTCGTGATGGCCAAGGTTTCAGAACCGTGGTCGGGCCGGCAGCAGAGACAGCTGGCTGCGATCTCAGAGTTTACTACCGATATTCAGCATGTGTCGGGTAAACTGAATGTAGTGGCGGACTGCCTCTCGCGCGTCGTGGTGGCCCCGGTCTGCGTGGGGATAGATTACGCAGCCATGGCCGCGGAGCAGATTAGCGATGCAGACGTGCGCGCGCTCCAGTCTGGACCAACAGGGTTAAGGCTGGAGAGCAGGGTGCTGCAAGACGGTATGCCCCCCCCTAATCTGCGATGTCTCCACGGGTCGCCCGTATCCCGTGGTCCCGGCCGCGTGGCGCCGCCGCGTGTTTGAGTCGGTTCACATTCTGGCGCACCCAGGAGTGTGCGCGTTGGTCAAAATGGCGGGAGAGAAGTTTGTGTGGCCGAGCCTACGCAAACAAGTAAAAGAGTGGGCTACAGCCTGTGTGGCGTGCCAACGAGCCAAGGTACACAGACACACGAAGGCTCCCTTGGAGCCGTTTCGTACTCCACGGGTCGCCCGTATCCCGTGGTCCCGGCCGCGTGGCGCCGCCGCGTGTTTGAGTCGGTTCACATGCTGGCGCACCCAGGAGTGTGCGCGTCAGTCAAAATGGCGGGAGAGAAGTTTGTGTGGCCGAGCCTACGCAAACAAGTGAAAGAGTGGGCTGCAGCCTGCGTGGCGTGCCAACGAGCCAAGGTACACAGACACACGAAGGCTCCCTTGGAGCCATTTCGTATTCCGGCTAAGAGGTTCGACCATGTTCACGTGGACCTCGTGGGCCCCCTCCCGCCATCACAGGGGTGCACGCACCTCCTGACAATGGTGGACCGCACCGCGTGCTGGCCAGAAGCGGTTCCGCTGGCGGCAACCACGTCCGCAGACGTAGCGCGCGCTTTTATAACAGCATGGGTGGCGCGTTTTGGAGTCCCGTCGGACATTACGTCTGACAGGGGCCCTCAATTTGTTTCCGAACTCTGGTCTGCGATGGCTCGCAGCCTGGGTGTTACAATTCACCGCACAACTGCGTACTACCCACAGGCCAATGGGTTATGCAAGCGTTTTCATAGATCACTGAAAGCAGCACTCAGGGCCTCATTGACGGATGCAAATTGGGTAGAAAGGCTGCCGTGGGTTTTATTGGGGTTGCGCTCCGTGCCGAAAGAGGATCTAGAAGCTTCCCCGGCAGAGCTCGTTTTTACGCAACCACTACGGCTGCCCGAGGAATTTCTACCAGATAATCCCGCTCCGGGCAGCTCCTCATCTCAGCTTTTGCAGCGTAGCGCAAACACAGGCACGCTGCCGGGCCCTGCCCACCACAGTTTTCCGCGTGTTTTTGTGCCTAAAACTTTGAAAAGCGCGGAGTTCGTGTTTGTCAGACACGATGCCCACCGCCCTCCATTGCGCCCACCCTATGATGGACCGTTCAGAGTGTTGGAAACAGGGGATAAGCATTTTTTGCTAGACTTGGGGGGTAGGAGGGAAAAAATTGGCATAGACAGACTCAAACCCGCTTTCGTTGTGGCGGACGAGCAAGTGCTGTTGGCTAGGGCCCCTCGGCGTGGAAGACCCCCACAGAGAGCTCCCCAGGGAAACGATTCGCCAGAGCAGCCACACGGACAGATCGAAGTGGCCCCCCTCCCAGCAATCTCCCATTGGCACAACAGCGCCGCGGAGGCGGTAAAACCCAGTTACAGCAGATACGGGAGGAGACGGAAGCCCAAACAGCATGTGGACTGATGTTCTGTTGTTCTATCACAGCATGTGAACTGTTATTCTATTGTCCTATCTAAGATGCTGGGGGGGGGGGTATTTGTAGCACCTTGGGAGAGTCAGATTTCTAGCATCTCAGACAAGAGACAGTGAATAAGCATGGGAGACAGAAGAGCAGGAGTCTCCTGGTGAGAGAGCGGGAAGGAGTCAAGGATGTAGGGGGTTGAATGCAGTGTGATGCAAATGTCCTGTTGTTTGTGATGTAAGCCGTGAAACTTAAGAGGAGAGTCTCTGGTAAAAAGTTCAGACTGTTCTGTGTTCGTGAGATGTGAGTGTGAAATAAATCATTTTGAAATGAATCTGCCTGTGATTTCACACACTCCACAAAATAAATAAAGACATCCATACATTTAAAAAACTAGATGGCACACGGCACTCGGAGACCGCATACCTCCACCAAGGCGCCAGCCATCAAACCATCTGTTCCTCCCTTCCTCCCTCCAGCCAGCCGTCCATCCGTCCGTCTCTCCCTTCCTCCCTTTATCTGTCCCTCTGTGCCTCCATCTAAACCTCCATCCGTACCACCAAATTTGTCCAGTAGATTTTGCAAAATCCTGCTGATGGACACACAGACAGATGGATGATCACATTGCATTGTGAGATAAGGAAATGGTTGAGGTATGCATGCACCGATCACATCCAAAATGTAAATGAGTTCATCTATAGCCAAAGGGCCACCTCTGGTGAAAATTTCATCAAAATCCATCTAGTAGTTTTTGTGTAATCTTGCTAACTAACAAACAGACCAGAAGAAAAACAAACCACCCCGATCACATTACCTCCTTGGTGGAGGTAATAAGCAATGATCTGGGCACCCTACACACCTAATTCACACAAAGTTTAAAAAAAAAAAAAAATCCCCCAAATTTTATTTGTCTGATGGCGGTCCAAGTTTTGCATACTGCTGTACTGTATAGTATATCATAACACTAAAGCTAAATGCAAAGATATGAAGTGGTATTCTGATTATCTCCTTACTGATTTGTGCATCTATCTTTATGATAAAGTTTCATGGTAACTGGGCTATTGCTTATGGGATGGTTTAACAACAACCCATTTTAACTGTTTGAACCTGAGGTCTATTTTCACTGTGATTGCCAAGTCCTTCTCTCAATCACAATTGTGGGACTCTTTTTTTTTTAAAGACGTTCTCTAAAAATAAGAATATTGTCTGACCTCTAGCTACTTTCTAGTTCATCAAATATGAATCTGCTGGCTCAAAATGGACCCACTCACCTACCTCGCTTTCTTTATGTGCACAATGGCGCAAAATTCTAGCAGATTAAAAGAGGTTCTATCTGAAGTCAAAACCCTTATTTGCTTCTGAGCCACAATGTCAGCAAGCAGACCTTAACTGGAAGAAGATTTTTACAAAAAAAAAATTTCAAGAGCTCCTAAGTATGCAATACTAAAATTCTTGAGTCAGTTTGTTTATTATGTAACCTAATTTAATAAAAGGGGGAAATAACATACCGTGAAGTTGTGAGGTCCTGTGACAGCACTGCCATCTTCCAGATAATGGGTTTCTGTATAGTTACTTGCAAACAGCCCCCTAGAAAGGTAACACAAAGACAGCAAACGCTCAGCAGTGGCCCTAAGGGGTTTAGAATAAAATCAATCACAATGTATTAAGCCATTCCACCACTGCCAGGTGGAAAAAAATTCAATCAAACTATAAACAAGAAAGGGGGAAAGGGAGCAGTGAGGTTTTTTATTAAATTACATTTATACTACCACAAAGAAGCATGTGATCTAAATCAATAACTCATTTCAAGTGATACAAAGGAGCAGTGATTAGCTTCTAAATTCCAAATAACAGTAAACTTATGCTCGAGATTTTCTGTTATAGAGAAATAAAAGGAACTATACAATTAAGCAATATACAGTGGGGTAAAAAAGTATTTAGTCAGAATCAGAATCAGAATCAGCTTTATTGCCAAGTATATTTACAAGTAAACACACAAGGAATTTGACTTGACATGCCAAGTGACTTGTCAGCCACCAATTGTGCAAGTTCTCCCACTTAAAAGATGAGAGAGGTCTCCAATTTTCATCATAGGTATACCTCAACTATGAGAGACAAAATAAGAAAAAAAAAAATCCAGAAAATCACATTGAAGGATTTTTAATGAATTAATTGGTAAATTCCTTGGTAAAATAAGTATTTGGTCAATAACAAAAGTTCATTTCAATACTTTGTTATATACCCTTTGTTGGCAATGACAGAGGTCAAACATTTTCTGTAAGTTTTCACAAGGTTTTCACACACTGTTGCTGGTATTTTGGCCCATTCCTCCATGCAGATCTCCTCTAGAGCAGTGATGTTTTGGGGCTGTCGCTGGGCAACACGGACTTTCAACTCCCTCCAAAGATTTTGTTTCTGGTGTCCTTTGACAGCTCTTTGGTTTTGGCCATAGTGGAGTTTGGAGTCTGACTGTTTGAGGTTGTGGACAGGTGTCTTTTATACTGATAACGAGTTCAAACAGGTGCCATTAATACAGGTAACGAGCGGAGGACAGAGAAGCCTCTTAAAGAAGAAGTTACAGGTCTGTGAGAGCCAGAAATCTTGCTTGTTTGTAGGTGACCAAATACTTATTTTAATGAGGAATTTACCAATTAATTCATTAAAAATCCTTCAATGTGATTTTCTGGATTTTTTTTTTCTCATTTTGTCTCTCATAGTTGAGGTATACCTATGATGAAAATTGGAGACCTCTCTCATCTTTTAAGAGGGAGAATTTGCACAATTGGTGGCTGACTAAATACTTTATTGCCCCACTGTAAGTCAACATCTAAAAAAAAAAAAAAAGGAAAGGAAATATTTTTAAAAGCTGGATTTAAGCATTTGAGAAACTCACTGTATCTGAAAAATCTGAATTTCACTGGAGGAATTCCAGTTCAAAGATGATTCAGTTTGATCCAAGTTAACTGGGACGAGGTGATTTAGTATGTTTCAATGAAAGTAGGCCATGGATAAAAATCTCGACTTACGTATAACAGACTCAAACAAATTGTACTAAACATAGTCATTGGTTGAAAATACAAGATGAAATTATGCCTATGTTGTGCATGCCCACTGAGGAATAATGATTGCTAGTCACTGAAAATAAAGAAATAAAGAAGAGATTTGGATATTGTGGTAATGAGACAACTGACAATTTTTTTTTATATCATAATCTACTGTATATACCAGTATATTTGTCAACTATCAACAACATAACTGCGAAATATCCAGCTGCATAGCTCTTGCGATTGTGGTCTGTTGGTTGTTAGAGTTGGGAATCACCAGAGGCTGCACAATGCGATACTATCACAATCTTGTGATATGCTAAGTATTGCGATATCATATATTGCAATTTTCCATCCCAATCTTTGTCTTGTTCAACTCCTGGCTAGATCTCGGAAGTCACTCTTTTACTGTGCTGACCTAACCAGATAATCAGCATTTAGCCCCATCTAGTGGACTGAAAAGTCAACTGTTTTTTTATTACTCTGGTACCTAAACAGGTAAATTTGTGTTTGCAACATTTATTAATAACTCTTAATAAAATATCACAATACTGTGTCTCTGGAGTCATACAGTATCACCACCAGAAAATAAAACAATATTATGACACATCAATTTTTTTCCCATCCATATTGGGTGCCATTTGAATCAGAATCAGAATCAGAATCAGCTTTATTGGCCAAGTATGCACAACACATACAAGGAATTTGACTTTGGCTAAAAACTTGCTCTCGTTGTTCAGGTGGAGGATTTAAATAAGGATTCAATGACAACAGAGTATGTATAGTAAATTACAGTCTGTCCACGTTTCTATAAAAGGATGCAAATATATACAGGAAAGTTATTTACTCAGACTAACCACACTTTGCAGAAATATATGAAAAAATATACAATCACACAGTATTTCAATGTGGACTCAGATTCAGTGATATAATGTGAATGAAGTAAAAAGCAGTGTGAGAGTTATGTGCAATGTAATAATGGAAGAAAAGTCATGAGTACAGCAAACAGGTAGGACTAGGTGAATGTTAGGAGTTCATCAGAGTGATGGCTTGAGGAAAGAAACTGTTCCTGTGACGGGTGGTTTTGACCTTCAGTGATCTGTAACGACGACCAGAAGATAGAAGTTCAAACAGTTTGTGGCCGGGGTGTGATGGGTCAGCACAGATGTTTCCCGCCCGTTTCCTGGTTATGGACCGATATAAGTTCTCAATGGAGGGTAGGTCGGTACCAATGATCCTCTCCGCAGACTTAATGATCCGCTGCAGTCTGGTCTTGTCCTGTTTAGTGGCAGATCCAAACCAGACAGTGTTGGAAAAGCAGAGGACAGATTGGATGATGGCGGTGTAGAAGACAACCAGCAGCTCCTGAGGCAAATCAAACTTCTTGAGCTGACGCAGAAAAAACAACCTCTGCTGGGCCTTTTTCCGGACAGTGTCTATATGGGAGGACCACTTCAGGTTCCGGGAGATTGTGGTACCCAGAAACTTGAAGGAGTCCACAGTGGACACTGTGCTGTTGAGGATGGTGAGTGGGGGGAATGAAGGGGGGTGTCGCCTGAAAACCACAGTCATCTCCACCGTTTTGGCTGGGTTAAGTTCAAGATGGTTCTGGCTGCACCAGAGGATCAGCTGCTCCACCTCCCGCCTGTATGCAGACTCATCATCATCCCGGATCAAACCGATGACTGTGGTGTCGTCCGCAAACTTCAGGAGCTTCACCGAAGGGTCCTCTGAGGTGCAGTCGTTGGAGTAGAGGGAGAAGAGCAGTGGGGAAAGGACACATCCTTGGGGGGCGCCAGTACTAATTTTTCGGGAGCTGGATGTAAATCTCACTAGCTTCACCTGTTGCCACCTGTCAGTCAGAAAGCTGGAGATCCACTGGCAGGTGGAGGGGAGCACCTTGAGCTGGAGGAGTTTCTGATGAAGAATGCCTGGGATGATGGTGTTGAACGCTGAGCTGAAGTCGACAAACAGGATCCTGGCGTACGTCCCTGGGGAGTCGAGGTGTTGCAGGATGTAATGTAGTCCCATATTCACTGCATCATCCACTGACCTGTTTGACCGGTAGGCAAACTGCAGTGGGTCCATCAGAGGGCCTGTGATGACCTTCAGGTGGTTCAGCACCAATCTCTCCAAGGATTTCATGACCACAGAGGTCAGGGCAACAGGTCTGTAGTCGTTTAATCCTGTAATAGAGGGTTTCTTGGGAACTGGAATGATGATGGAGCGTTTGAAGCAGGAAGGCACTTCACGCAGCTCCAGTGATCTGTTAAAGATCCGGGTGAAGATGGGGGCCAACTCGTTGGAGCAGACTCTCAGGCAGGACGGAGACACACCATCAGGTCCTGCAGCCTTCTTGATCTTTTGTCTCTGAAAGACCCGGCGCACCTCCTCTTCACAGATCATTAGTGCTGGTGGGAGGTCAGAGTGGAGGAGGGATGGAGTTCCTGGGGCTGCAGATAATCCTTTTGTGTGGGTGGGAGGTGAGAACTGTAGGTTCTTTTCAAACCTGCAGTAAAAGCTGTTTAGGTAATTAGCCAGCTGGAGGTTTTCCGCAGGGTGGGGGGATGGTCTCCTGTAGTTGGTGATATTCCGTAGGCCTCTCCAGACAGAAGCAGAGTTGTTAGCTGAGAAGTTTTTTTGTAACTTCACACTGTAGCTCCTCTTAGCAAGCCTGATCTCCTTCGTCAGCATGTTTCTGGCCCGCTTGTACAGAGTCCAGTCACCAGTCCTGTAGGCCTCCTCCTTGGTCTGACGTAGCTGCTTCAGTTTAGGAATGAACCAGGGTTTATTGTTGTTGTATATGCAGAAGGTCTTGGTCTGCACACACATGTCCTCGCAGAAACAGATGTATGACGTCACAGTGTCAGTGAGTTCATTTAGGTTAATGGCTGCAGCTTCAAAAACACTCCAATCTGTACAGTCAAAGCAGGCTTGTAACTTCAGCTTTGATTCCTCAGTCCATTTCTTCACAGTCCTTACAACAGGCTTGGAAGTTTTTAGTTTCTGTCTGTATGTTGGAATAAGATGGAGCAGACAGTGGTCAGAAAAACCCAGAGCTGCACGGGGGACGGCATGATAGGCATTCCTTAAAACTGTGTAACAGTGGTCAAGTGTATTTGTGTCCCTGGTGGGACATTTAATATGCTGTCTGTATTTAGGAAGCTCATTTGTGAGATTAGCTCTATTGAAATCACCCAGAATGATAAGCAGAGAGTCTGGATGTTTTTCCTCCACGTCTGCTATCTGGTCAGCGAGGTGCTGCAGTACCTCCGTTGTACAAGCAGCAGGCGGGATATAAATTCCGACCAGAATAAACGAGGAGAACTCTCGCGGTGAATAAAAGGGTTTACAGTTTATGAACAGTGACTCTAGGTTAGGACTACAAAACTTCTTCAACACTGTGACATCAGTACACCAACCTTCGTTTATGTAGAAGCAGATTCCACCACCCTTAGTCTTTCCAGAGAATTCTCGGCTGCGATCAGCGCGAAAGAGTTGGAATCCGTCCAGGTGCACCGCGCTGTCCGGGATGTGTTCACTCAGCCAGGACTCCGTGAAACAAAGGGCGCCAGATCTGCTAAAATCCCGGTTTTTGTGAGTCAGGAGCAGCAGTTCATCCATTTTGTTCGCCAAACTGCGGATATTTGCCAGATGGATCGATGGGAGCGGCGTGCGAAATCCTCGTTTCTTCAGCCTGACTAGCGCACCGGCACGTTTATCACGCCGCCTTCGTTTCCGGCCAGCGCCAATAGCCGCTGCTCCCACAGCTAAGATCGACTGAAAAAACTTCAGATCAGCAGCAGTAACTGGCGGAGAAGTTGCATTGGGAGGTAGTCTGAGTGAAAGTAGTTCCTCCCTTGAATAGGTGATTCGGACAGAAGAGCAGAAGTCCAAAAAACCACACAAAATTATCAAAAACATCAGAGAGCAGAAGCCAGTGGCTGCCATCCGCAGCGCCATCTTGGATTTTTTTTTTTTTTTTTTGGTTTCCCCCTTTAAAACTTCAGCTTCAGCATTTTGTCCATTTTGTCCAATTCAATTCAATTCAGCTTTATATATATAGTGCCATATCACAACAAAAGTCATCTCATAGCACTACCAAATTCAAACAATTGGATTCAAACAATAAAAATAATAAAAAAGAAAATGTGATTTTTTTATATTAACAATATGTACTGTATAAATAGTCAACTTTTTGTGTGTGTGTGTGTGTGTGTGTGTGTGTGTGTGTGTGTGTGTGTGTGTGTGTGTGTGTGTGTGCAAATCACAGGTTCTCTTGACAACAAAGCTTTATCTTGAAATTCTGCCAAATTAAAAGTTGAGAAAACATGACGATACATTGATAGAAGCCTTTAGTGCTACTTGATTTTAGCCGGGTGAGATGAAAATCTGGTCACACACACACACACACACACACACACACACACACACACACAGTGGATATAAAAAGTTTATACACCCCTGTTCAAATGCCAGGTTTTTGTGATGTAAAAAAATGAGACCAAGATAAATCATTTTAAAACTTTTCCCACCATTAATATGACCTATAACCTGTACAGCCCAATTGAAAAACAAACTGAAACCTTTTAAGGGGAAAAAATAAATAAAGAACTTACAATAACCTGTTTGCATACAGTAAATTTGCACAACCTTAAACTAATACTTTGTTGCAGCACCTTTGGTTTTTATTACAGCACTCAGTATTTTTGGGTAGGGGTCTATCAGCGTCGCACATCTTAATGTGGCAACATTTGCCCACTCTTTGCTCCAAATCTGTCATATTGCAAGGGCATCTCCTGTGAACAGCCCTCTTCAGATCACCCCACAGATGCTCAATCAGATTCAGGTCTGAACTCTGGCTGGGCCATTCCAAAACCTTAATCTTCCTCTGGTGAAGCCATTCTTTTGTTGATTTGGATGTGTGCTTTGGGTCATTGTTGTGCTGAAAGGTGAAGTTCCTCTTCATCTTCAGCGTTCTAGAAAAAGCCAGAAGGTTTTGTGCTGACACTGACTGGTATTTGGAACTGTTCATAATTCCCTCCACCTTGACTAAGGCCCCAGTTCCTGCTGAAGAAAAACAGCCCCAAAGCATGATGCTGCCACCACCATGCTTCACTGTAGGTATGGTGTTCTTTTGTTGATGAGCAGTGTTGTGTTTGTGCCAAATATACATTTTGGAATTATGGCCAAAAAGTTCAACCTTGGTTTCATCGGACCATAACGCATTATCCCACATGCGTTTGGGAGATTTCAAATGTGTTTTTGCAAAATGCAGCCAGGCTTGAATATTTTTCTTGGTAAGATAAGGCTTCCATCTTGCCACCATAGAAGGGAGATTGTTGTCACATGTACTAAACAGCCAGTATTTGCCAGAAATTCCTGCAGCTACTTCAGTGTTGCTGTTGGCCTCTTGGCAGTCTTCCTGACCAGTTTTCTTCTCGTCTTTTCATCAATTTTGAAGGGATGTCCAGTTCTTGGTAATGTCACTGTTGTGCCATATTTAATCCATTTGATGATGACTGTCTTCACTGTGTTCCATGGTATATTTAATGGCTTGGAAATTCTTTTACACCCTTCTCCTGACTGATACCTTTGAACAATGAGATCCCTCTGATGCTTTGGAAGCTCTCTGCGGACCATTGCTTGTGCTGTAAGATGTGACTACAAAAATGTCAGGAAAAGCCTATTAGAACAGCTGAACTTTATTTGGGGTTAATCAGAGGCAGTGGTGGCAGGTTCAGGTTCAGGTTCAGGTTACTTTATTTGTACCCGCAGGTAGATTTGTTTTGCAGTCTGATGACATCCATATTTACAAACCACAATTACATTTAACATAAACACAAACACAGGCACACATGAAGCTGACTATAAACATGATAAAAATACTCAAGGCTCCATCAATCAGGATATAAAGACAAAGAGATGAGAGAAAAACCAGAGATACGAGAGAAGGGTCATATTAAAAAGTTAAAGACTAGTCAAAAAGGTTAAAAACTCAAAGGTCTAAAACCCAATAAAAGATTTAGAACCCAAATAAAAATCCTACAAAAATAAGTAAATATAAAATGGAGTTAATAAATAGGTAACTAAATTATGTGCAATATATTGTTACAACTTGTTCAGCTCTTTGACAGCAGCAGGAACAAAACTGTTTTTGTAGCGCTGGGTTTTACTTTTTAGGACAGCAAACCTCCGTCTTGAAGGAAGAAGCTGAAAGTGGCAGTGCAAAGGGTGGGAGTCATCATTTAAAATGGAGGTAGCAATCCTCTGTACCTGTCTGGTGTACAAGGATGTCAGGCTCAGCTGTAACTCACCAAGCAAACGACTGGACCATCTAACTACCTGATCCAAGGATTTCCTCTGTTTCAGTTTTATCTGACCAAACCATGACACTAAAGAAAAGGATAAAACAGATTCAATAAAAGCCCGATAAAACATTGTCATTATGGTTCGGTCAATTTGGAAGCGTGCAAGTTTCCTTAAACAATGCAAATGTTGCTGACCCTTTTTGCACACCCTTTCACAGTTCTCTTCAAAGTTTAAATTACTATCAATAATCGTCCCAAGATATTTGTAGGATTGTACACATTCAGTGGTCTGGCCTTTTAGTACGGTGACTTTGTGCCTGGGAGTTTTCCTCCTAAAGTCAATAATCATATCTTTAGTTTTTGTCGTATTCAGCTGCAGGTAGGAATCCTCACACCAATGAACAAAATCATCAACTACTGGGCCATGGCCACTCTCACCATCCTGGAGGAGACTGACAATAACTGAATCATCAGCATACTTTATAATGTGTCTGTTGTCATGTCTGCTCCGACACATGTTTGTGTACAGGATGAAGGGTAGTGGTGACAACACACACCCCTGAAGAGAGCCAGTAGAAGAGCACTTTTGGTCAGACAATGTACCATTGACCCTTACTCTCTGTGTCCTGTTGGTTAAGAAATCCAGAATCCAACCCACCAGATTATTGCTCAAATCAAATTGTTGCAGGAGCCTTTCAACTAAAATATGAGGTTGGATTGTATTAAAGGCGGAGGAAAAGTCCACAAATAAAAGCCTGGCGTGTGTCCCATTAAAATCCAGATGTTTAAAAAGCATGTTAAACAGAGTGACAGTGGCGTCCTCCACTCCTTTGTGAGGCCTATATGCAAACTGCAAAGGATCCAGTGCATGTTCAGTCTGCTTTAGGACCTCACATCTGACCAGTTTTTCAAAAATTTTCATTAAAATTGAAGTCAAAGCAACTGGTCTAAAGTCGTTCACCGTTTTAGGACAGCTGGATTTTGGAACGGGAACAACCACGGCATCTTTCCAGATCTAAGGCACATGTTGTGTCTGTAAGGACTTATTGAAAATGTAATGAAATACAGGACTCAGTTCATGTGCACAGGACTTTACCAAGCACCCACATATATTATCAGGGCCCTGACTTTTGTTCACTTTTACAGCACAGAACTCCCTTTTAATATCCTGCACCTCAATATTAAAGTGCTGATTGTCTTTGAGTTTCTGTTTCAAATCTTGGGTTTCAGTGCTAAAATCAGAGGAATCAAAACTACCATAAAAACAATTAAGAGCATTAGCCAGCTCTGTGTCTGAATTAAAACCATCTAAAAACACACGATTACTGCGCTCTGTGCTCTGAAGGCCTGCAATAGTTTTCATACTGGCCCAGGCTGAACCAAGTTTCTTTGTTGCCATCTTGCTTTCCAATTCTGATTTATAATTCTGTTTTGCTCTTAAAATTTCGGACTTGAGCTCTTTTGTGGCAACCTGTAGCTCAGAAACAGACCCCTGTTTAAAGGCAAGTGCTTTCCTCTGTAAGCAGGATTTAACTGATTTTGTAACCCATGGCTTGTTGTTGGGATATATTTTGACATGTTTACTTGGAACAATCATATTTTTACAGAAAGCCATGTATGAGCATGTGACGTCTACCAAAGAGTCAAATCATCCCCGCAGGACAGTGTGAGCACCTCCCAGTCCGTACAGTTAAAGCATTCCTGGAGGCAGTGCACTGAATCCTCTGTCCACACATCTATGTCTCTGGTCTTCACCTTGCCTCTTCTGAGAGCAGTTTTATATGTGGGCAGCAAATGTACACAGTTGTGATCTGAGGATCCTAAAGGAGGAAGGGGAAGTGATTTATAGGCCCTCTCAATGGATCCATAGCACAGGTCCAATGTCTTTTTTCGCCTGGTTGGGCAGGAGACATACTGATAAAAGTTTTTAAGTGTCTTCTTTAAAGAAACATGGTTAAAATCTCCAAGAATAAAGTTTGGAGCCTCTGGAGAAATTGACTGCAGCCGCTGTACCACATCAAAGACGGTGCTGGAGGCGGAGTCAGCGTCTGCCCTCGGGTGAATGTACACAGTCGTGATGAAAAGTTGGGGGAATTCACAGGGCAGATAAAAGGGGTGTAGCGATACGGACAGGAGCTCCACATCGGGTGTACAGATGCGCTCTCTGACCGTGACAGATGTGCAGTACTGTTTATTAATATATAAACATACGCTGCCCCCCTGACGTTTCCCTGTTACCTCTTCCGGCTGATCCGAGCGAAGTGGGGCTCTAAAGCCATCAATCCACAGGTCCGCATCCCGGTCGTGCGCCGTAAGCCACGTCTCCGTGTAAGCCATGACACAGCAGCTCTTGAAGTCCTTCTGGTAGTGTACATTCCCTTGAATTTCATCTACTTTATTTCTGAGGGATTTACGTTCCCCAAAATCATGGAAGGAAGAGGAATGCTGTTAAACTGACGCCTTCTCAGATTTAATTTTACGCCTCCACGCTTTCCGCGTTTCCTCCTCTTGTGGAGGTGTGTGCTGGCTCCCATTTAACATGAGTCTGAATGTGATTGGTTAATTCTGAACACAGCCACATCCCCAGTTACAACAGGTTGTTGTAAGTTTTCTGTTTCCCCTTAATATATTTCAGTTTGTTTTTCAATTGAGTTGTACAGGTTATATTTCACATTAATAGTAGAAAAAGTTTTGAAATTATTTATCTTGGTCTCATTTTTTTATATCACAAAAAACCTAGCATTTGAACAGGGGTGTGTAGACTTTTTATATCCACTGTACTCATTAACACAGTACTGTATGCCTACATTGTGCATGCACACTTAAGCAATATTACACAAGACAAAGTATCGTATCATGAATATAGTAACTGCAGTTGTGATACATCTAATGCCCGAGAGCAGGCCTATTCAATTAGCAGCCCACAGGGCACATGTGGCCCAGAACCAACCTCTGAGTGGCCCAGGCCATGCCAAGGAAATATAAAATTAAGAAAAAAACATTAAGGAATGAAGGAACGGTCCGCAAGCGCGCAGACAAACACGCGTGACTGTCATCCACGCGGAGTTCAGAAGCGCCCCGCCTACGTGAGCATTTCAGTCAGGCAGGCAGAGGTTTTCCAGCGTTCCTGTCTGAGAGAAACATGAGCTTATTAAAGTACTTTAAACGCGGAAAAAAGCAGAAGAGAAATGTAAGCAGTGGAGGCATTTATGGTGGTTTTAACCCGCTGGAATAATGAATAATAATGAAATAATAATAATGAGTCACTTAGCAAACGTTTGGTGAGGCTTCATACTGTATGCAGGTAAAGGCAAGAGTGACTGAATTGCTTAGGATTGACTTCACCAGCTACTACAATATCCATCCATCCATCCATCCATCCATCCATCCATCCATGGATGGATGTTATGGACCTGGCAAGTTAAGATGACCGAAATTCACGCTCAATAACTTTAATACGTGAACAGCCTTCAGACAAACTAAACATGCCAACATTTGGATTTCAAAATAAGGGAGCTTTTTCCTGCTGTCTGGGTGGTGAGAATTCTCAAAAACTATAAGTATATATCTGTATTTTAACAGAAATAACTGCATCTTTGGTCATTTAAGTTAATTTATTTCATTAAATATAATTTTATTAATAGTTTTTTCTTTGAAATCAGAGTTAAATTATTGTTCTGTTCTGGCTCTGCAGACTTATGTTTATTAACCCCTTGCACTCCGGTCAATTTCCCTAAAAACGCCAAAAAATAACGTGCCCAAAGTAAATTGAAAGCTGTTCTTCAACCCTTTGCAGCATCTTCATGGGGTTGGTCTCATTTAAAAGAAAACACTTTGAGTTTTTTGGCAAAACAGTCATAATCTCTCTAAGTGCTCCGGCCACTGAGTTACAGTCATCTAAACATAGTGAACTTGAAGAAAATAAATTTGGCCTGGGTGTTTTTTCGGATACAAATGCTTGCAAATAACACACAGCTTCAGATCCGGGCTGGAAAATGCAACAGAAATGTAGAACCAAGTGTTATCCAGCTGAGGTCAAAATTTTGTAACAATACCACAAAAAATGAATATATTACACAGCTTTTTCCTCAGGTAGTTCCCAGGCGTTTTTGAACTGTGCCAAATTGTGCCAAATGGCACAGTTTGGAAAAACGTCTGTAACTTTTGAATGATTCAATATAGAAGCTTCATCTTGGGCCCTAATGAAAGGTGACACTAAGGGCTGTGTGTGTGTGTGGGGGGGGGGGTTGTCCCCCCCCCTCGCTACAGAGGACGGATATCGCCCGTTGCGCCACGGTCCGTCATGCAGCGATGACGCACAGCTGTAATTTACCGATCGGTCAAAAGTCATTTTGATTACAGTTTTCAGGGATAAAGAATAATTTAGCTTAGAACACTTACCTCTTCACAGCAGAAGCGGAACTGGCGAACTTCTTTCTCATTGTCAGACGAACGCGACGCTGGTCTCGCGACCCGATCAAAACATAATTCCATTATTGCGGTTTTGCGCTTCCATGATTGCGGTTTTTGGCGAACGATTTTTCAAAACAACTAACAGTAGTGATTAAAAATAGACTGGCAAACGCGTGTGTGTCACTCAGCCTTCGTCGTCGGCCTCCGTCGGTCTATGATGACCATAGAAGACAATCCTAATATCTATTCTGCTGGGACAAAAACAAAATAAGCACCGCCTGGCCGAACATGCCGATGCGCGAATGGCAGTCGCTGTCACAAAGGTTGCATTTGTGGATGGTCTCCGTGCTGCTGGGTCTGTGGGGTTCTTCCTGCGGGTCCTTTTGTTATCTGCTGCAGCAGTCTGTCTTCACCCAGCCTTAAAAAAAACAGCTCGTGAACTTCTCTGCTTCAATTGGCTCACTGCATTCACAGCTTTGGTAGGCGGGTCCTTCTTGCTAGGTTTTCAGTCATTGGTTCTTCAAGGTTTCAGAAACCCAATTCAAGGCTCTTATTAGTCGAATGAGAGGTCAATCAGATGATCTAATCTGTTCGCGGCTGTGTCTGCAGTGGAAGAACGGAAATGCAGCTTCTGCAGCTCCATCGTGCGCTCTGGGATGCAGAGACTTGCCCGCCCACGGTACAACAGAGTGCAAGAGGTTAAGTTTGCGGTTTAGTAAGTTTATTACTTCTGCCTACTCCTTTTTTGAGCATGTTAAAATGATGCTGGACAAAGCTGTCTGTCTTTGATATATTTACTTATTGTTGTTTTGGTTATAAATATTTTGTTTGTTTTTTAAAATTATTTTATATGTTCAAAAATAAAGAAATATCATCATATCATGGTCAAAAGTGTAAATTATATAAGGGTAAATTATATAAGGGAAAAAAGTCAGAATTTGACCACAATCTGTTTCAAATTTATTTTTAAAAAACAGTCACTTTTTTTAAAAAATAAACAAGAAATTAGCCATAAAAATCCACAAATTTATAGTAAAGTCTCAAATGTACAAGAAAAGTCAATTTTACAAGAGGAAATTGCAAATTTGAGGAAAATGGTTTCAAATTTAGATAAATTTACAAAGAAACGTAGAAAATTATAAGAAAATTGTTATAAAATTTGGGGAAAACCTCAAACCTTCAAGACTGAAGTCATTACTCAAGTTTTCAGTAGGGATGTAACGATATCAAAATCTCACGGTACGATACGATTTCGATATTGATCTCACGGTACGATATTTGTTGCGATATTGTGGAGAGGCTCACGGTATTGTAAAATTGCTCATAATATTGTATTTGTGATGATAATAACCAAAAGCTGCCATTAAATCTGTTTTTGCCAGTCACCAGGCCATTTATTTTTATATTTATGGATCATGACAACATAAAATGCTGATCACTTAGTGCTTTTAAAGTGCAAGTTCAAGTCAGGAACATCAATATACCATTTGGTAATATTTGGTCACATAACTGATTCTTCTTATGTGCAAGGATCATACTAAGCAGCAACTAGAACAACTGTAAACAACAATAGGGAATTCCCTTTAAGAGCAAACAAAGATCAAGTTAAGCCAGGTTCAATGTGTAAAGTAAAATTAATCATAAATGTGCTAGGCAAATAAAAACAGCCTGTTGAAACAATTAAGTCAGGCAAAAAGCCTACTGGAAAACACTGACCTATCCTTTAGCTTATGTACAAGTTTTTCTTCAGAAAGATCAAAAGATCTACATTGCAAGGGAGAAGAAGAGACGTCTGGGCATTTACAATATCCCCTGCTGTAGAAAATACTCTCTCACTGGGCACTGAGGTAGTGGGTAAACATAGGTAGGTCTTTGCTAATGAGGACATTATCTTTGCTAATGAGGCCATTGTCTGTCCGCCACCCTCTCTCCTTTAGTGTTTTTAGACATGGAAAAACCAAAATGCCTCCACACATCTGATTTAAAAGTTGCTGGGGCTTGCACAATCTCAACTTCGGGGGTGTTTTCTTCAGTATTTACGTGAGCCGAACTTTGTCCGCCGCCATGTTTGTTGTGTGGACAGCGTGCAGCATGCACTCCTACTGGCTCAACAACAGTTCTTGTGACGACGCAGCGCAAAGGATCATGGTCTGTGTAGTTTACAATGCTTTGTTGCGCGGGAGCCTGCTTATTTCTTGTTGTTTTTTGACAGATACCCGCCCTCTTAATACCGTAACACGACCACGACGGTATCGAGACACTTTTACTACCGCGATATCGCGATAACGTCAATATCGTTACATCCCTAGTTTTAAATGGGTGCTTTTTGCATCCTTAACTCTACTAAAAAGTTTTGGTTGATATGTGTGTGTAATGGAATGCATAGTTATAAAAAGAGGTTCCTACTCACACGTGGTGATTTAAAACAAAACAAACCACAACAGTGGATGTGCAAAGTTTGTTAATGTTATCAATCTTTTCTTGGGGGGTTTGTGCATTGAAGTGTTTGACAGTTCATTTTTTATTCAGCTAAATGCACTTTATGATGTGCCAAGGTCAAGTATAACCAGGATATAGTATATTTTATTTCAAAAGGGAAATAAATGTTAATGCTACTAACAGTGCACATTGAGCTTTTATGCACATTGAGATATGCCTGAGTAAGATGTGACCAAAATGGTTATTTACAGAATTTTTTTCATTCTATTTATTTAATTGTTGTTCAAGAGGAATAATATTTCTACTACTTCAAGTTCTCAACCCCAGCACTGTTATTGTGTTTTATTCATTTTTGATGTGCCTTTGTCATATGCCAAGCGCACATTTAAAACCAAGGCAATGACTAAAAAGTGCATATTTTTCATCATATTGATCTGTGTTGGTTTGAAATTTGTCATGCAACATATCACTGAACATGTGCGGCCCAGTTACATGTCTTGATTTCAAATTGTGACCCAACTGATTTTGTAATTGAACAGCCCTGCTCTAGAGTATCACACCAGTAGTTAGTATATTCATGACACCGTAACAACGTCAAGTGTAATATTGGTTTTATACAACAGCTCCAGCAAGCACAATTTATTAAATACTGGACAAAATATTATATGATTTGTTTGTTTAGCCTGTTATTTTATGCAGCTGAGAAAAAATAGTCCCTTCTAAATGTAGCCAGTAACTGTTGCTAAACAGCTCAATCAGCATGAAGACGTTTATTGTCATTTCACACACATGTAAACAAATTAAACATTGTCAAGTGCAGAACTAATTGTTGTGTAATGAGTTACAATTAACCAGAGTATTCTGGGTACAATTTTTTTTTTCCTATGCTACTAAAATAGTTACTCTATTACAACGGTAATTTCACTGAGTGAATCAGTATTGAAGCAGATCAGATTGAATCGGGATTGAATCAATTCAGAACCTCAAGAATCGGAATCGAATTAATTCTGGAAATTACTGATGATTCCCAGCCCTAGTCAAGAGCAGCTCCATGATTATGTGACTGTAAGAAGCTAGAAAGGAATACCTACTGCGGCTTTACGTATGCCCTACATTTCACTTTTAAATTTCAGTAAGGAAAACAACAATATACACACATATAGGAAATTGTCATGAATCTGGGTTTGGAGGGCAAACCCAGTTCTGACTCAGTTATGTTTTGCTCTAGTTTCCTCCTGACAGCTCTGGCACGCCCCCTCCTCCTGTCAAGTGCTGTCAGCTGCACTGTCACGGGTGTTCACACACATACACACACCCACACGCACACACACACACACACACACACACACACACACACACACACACTCCATTCACTCTCATTCACACGCCCTGTCACACACCGGATGCCAATCAGCCCTGCCCACGGGTTCTCGCACCGGCAATCTCTTTCCTCGTTAGCTTCAGGAGTATTTGTTTGCCGCTTCGGAGGAAGGAGATTGTCGGAGCATTCACCCTCATTCGTGGCAGCGTGTACCTCCATGAGTGTTGTATTATTTCTTTCATGTTTTCAGCCTGACATTTAAAGACGGAGGATTCCTTAATGTTAGTGTCTGACTCTGCCTTTCTTCCCCGCTCACCAGACGACACGGACAGCCTCGGATCTTTACAGCCGTAAGTACGTGTGCCTTCCTCTGTGTGCTCAGCGTATGTCAGCACTAGGCATCTCCCCAGGCTGTGGGACATCCAGGTGGTTTCCCTGTTTGTCTGGTGGCCGTTATTCTATCATTTCAACTGTCTGAATTTGTGTGGTTTCTGGACTTGTTAATTGCCTCAGTTTACGTTAATAAATGACACAATCTACTCCAGCACTTGAGTTTTTTCATTCCCTAACCTTGTGTGCCGCGTGATGGCGCACGGGGGATCATGACAGGAAATCTGATGACAAGAATTTGCTGTTTTCCTTAAAAAAAAAACCATCTGAATACAGTATACATTTTTCATTTTGTTTTTGGCTCTAGGTCACTGTGGCAATGAACTGCACACTTTCTAATGCTTCTTGAAAATGAAACTCACAACAGAAAATTTTCAAGCACAGTGGATGCACTCAAAAACCTCCAGGATGTTCCCTCCTGCCTCCACAAAGGAAAAAAGATTATCATACCCACACTTGCCTAATACCACGACCTGCAAAAACACAGTCAGAAATTACGGTGGACATTTTCTTCTCAGGGATGAAACAATAACTGATTTGAGACTGGCAGCAGAGAGAAATCCACAGCTGTGCCCAAAGATTAATTATTATATCTGTTATTTTTGTTATCCTTTTTTTTGGGGTTTACATGTGTTTTTATCTATTGTTCATACAGTGAGCACATGTACAGTATAATACTCCAGGACAGCCCAGATGGTTTGGCTAGTGCTACTCCACAGCAGAGGAACAAACCTCAGCAGGCAGCTGGATCGTCTTACTGACCTCACCACTGACAACCCAGCTGGGAGTTTCAGCTGTAACAACCAGGAGAAGGGGGTTATTTTGTTTGGGAGCTGTCAGCATGAGACACAATGCCTCCCCACCCGCCACTCCTCTACCGAGCCAAAGAGCTGGTAATAATCATTACATCAAAGTGAGGCCAAAGAATGGAGAGAGCCAAATAAAATGATGTGTTTCTTCAGACTTAATTAGGTCTGCACCGCCGGTTGGACACAAGCTCAACATCTGCCCACAATAGTCAATCTGATGTGGTGAGTGTGTGTATGGGTCTGCCCACTGCTTGTCTGTGGGAGTGTCAGCATGAAAGAACATGCTGCAGACATCCATGTGTCATCCATATGTTACTGTTGTGTGACATTCACTGGGTGCGTATGAAGGATTTACCTTTTCCCCTCGTACAGGAAAATAAGGCAATAAAATTTTGACTCAGTGCAAAGTGTCTGATTAACAGAGGTATGACCTAAATGCGCGTTCACCTGCACCTTCGATGGTTCCAGTTCCGAAGTTGGGATGTCATTCTTCTAACCATAAGATATTTGTGAGCTTTAAAACTGGAATGTGACAATAGATTGATACCACAACTAAGATTAATGTTTAATGTGTTTGTCAGACTTTCCTAACTTTTATGAGATACTTTTCTGACATAAGATGGCTTTATATACAGTAAACAGCAAATTCATTCAAAAGTGAATAGGACAAAACTGATATACAAAGGCTAAAGCTGAACCAAATTTTCTTAAGATCAACTAAACAATTACTTTCATCCAACATGATTTTTTTGTACTGCATGAGGGCATGTGGTCTCATTCTGGGTGTGTAACATATTTTCACTTTCCCACAGTAATCAGTCATATAATAGTTCTTTCCAGGAGTTGTCCTAGGTTGGAGTTTCCCCAGTCAATCACCAGAAATTGTCATATGAATTCCAATTTCTGAGTATGAAAGTTAGGAAGCTAGCAGTTAAGCTAGAGTAAAGGATTCAAAATGCCTGCACTGAGCATCACCAGTAAGTGGAAGCTCAAGTAAAATGTATGATTTATTAGCACTCCTAACAGAGTGAGCACTGTAGGGACTTTCACAGAGGCGTCCATCTTGTTTTTTGTTGGGGGGTTTTTTGATGTTGTGAAAATCTGTTGGAAAATGTTTATAGACTGCATGTCCAGTGGGAGCATTTTCCCCCACTGCAGGCACCTTGAACCTTTTTTCCCAGAACACTTGACCACACTGGAAAATGACTGCACCCTGTATCCTAGCAGCAGCTTGATCTGTCCCTCAGGGCTCAGGCTCTCCATTTACTACATTATAATGCAACAAACTGGTAAGAAAACACACATCCCACCAAGCTTCTGCTTTAATACATTGATCTTGGTATCCTTTTAGCCTGTTTCTGGTTGGCTGGTTAAAGAGTTGCGAGGTTGATGAGCCATGCGGCATTTCAAAAGTTGAACTTGTTTCAACTTTCAGTGCTCTCGGCAGTCATTGGGCAAATTTTGGTCACTGTGCCCAGAGTGTTTTTGCACCAAGGACAATGGGCAAATAAAAACACAGAACATGAAGGTGCCTGAGAGGCTTTGGGTTTGCAATGGATTCCAATGCAAATCCAAAAGTTGAGAGTACTGACGTATATCAGTGGTCTGTATACATGAAAGACAAGCTCATGCTCTATATTGATTCTTTTCCTCATCTCTTGAGTAGCAGAATCCCTTAATTTCATTTTTTTTACTCAGGTAAAAGGAGGAACTGACCACTAATTCTTCTTTAAAGTTTTGCAGGCAGTGTGAGGACACCTATCAAGATCATGTGACCTCACGCTCCACCTCACTCTCTCTCACTCCAGCATGCAGCCATGGCAGCAGCACTGCTATACACCAGTGTTGTTTTTGTAGTTCATGTGTTGTTGGTTTTTTTTTTTTTTTTTTTAATTCTGCCCCAGGGTTTGACTCCTTTATGGTGAACACCTTTTCATAACATATTGGGGTCTCATCAATAAAACCCAGAGGAGTTTAAATTGGTTTTGGTTTGTTTGGTGTGTTTGTGAACCGAGGTCTGCTTTGATGACTGCCATGTTTGTCTCCTGTTTGATCAATTTTGGTGAATATAGACAGTGAGTGCAATTTTATTTGGTTATATCCATGGTTAGACAGGGAGTGTTCCAGCTGGATTGAGTTTTTCCATCCTTCCACCAGTTCTAAGATCTCCCTGAGGTTTGGATTTGATTTTAGTAGATATCTTAATCTTTTTGTTCTCCTTTTCACTGCTCCCTTTTGGGGTCACCACAGTGGATCATCTGCCTCCATTTCACCCTATCCCTCACATCCTCTTCTGTCACACCAACCTTCTCCATGTCCTCCATCACTACATCCATGAATTTTCTCTATGATCTTCCGCTTTTACTCCTGCCTGGAAGCTCCATCTTCAACATCCTTTGTCAAATACATCCATTATCGCTCCTCTGCACATGTCCAATCCATCTCAGTTTTGCCTCTCTTCCTTTGTCTCCAAACTTCTCAACTAGTGCAAGCCTTGTGATATACTAATTTCTAGTCATTCCCAATAAGAATCCGTTGTTTTCATCAGTACTACCGATCCCAAGTCATACCAGCACAAATCACCCGACACTCATCTTCACCCACTCCATCCTGCCTGAACCCTCTTCTTCACCTCTCTTGTGCACTGTCCATTGCTTTGGATGGCAGGTATTTAAACTCATCTACCTTCACTACCTCTACTTCTTGCATCTTCACTGTTACAACTGCCTCCCTCTCATTTACACACACATATTCTCTCATGCTCCTACTGACTTTCATTCCTCTTCTCTCCAGTACCTTGCCTCTCCGTGTTCTCTAGCAGCTGCTCCCTATTTGCACTACAGATCACAGTATCATCCACAAACACCATAGTCCACAAGGATTACTGCCTGACTGTCAGTCTATCCCTCACCATGGCAAACAAGATGTTCAGAGCCAATCCCTGATGTAGTCCCACCCCCACCTTGAATCCATCTGTCACTCCTACAGTACACCTCACCACCATCTCACTATCCTCATACATGTCCTGCACCACCCTCAGATACTTCTCTGCCACTCCTGACTTTCTCATACAGTCTCACACTTCCTCTCTTGGCACCCTATCATATGCTTTCTCCTAATAATTTTCAATTAATGGTTTTGTAAGGGTAATTAATTTGTGTTCTGTTTGTGGCTTGATGGGTAAATTCTGGTCCTATTTTGGTGACTGTATGAGAGCACATTAAAGCCACTGCTTTTGTGGACACAGATTTTGTGGTCCTGAGGTACATTAATATTTTGTGCCTTCCTGGGCACGGCAGACAGACTTCATGGCCACAAGGTTCTACTTTGGTGGTAGTTTGGTGACAGGGTGTATTATTGACACACCTGAGACTCCCCATGTTTGTACTTGAAAGGTCGTTGTCTATTCCTTGTGTGTGCACATGCTGGAGGAGTTGTTGAGGCCTCTGTGTGTGTGTGCACAAGTTTGTGTTGAAGCTCCTTTGGAGGAGTTGTTAGATTGTAACAGTCACGTGTGGACATGCCCATCGTTTTATCTACGTATGTGGTGAGGTTATTGTTTTTGTTGTGACCTTGCGCTGGACGTAGTAAACCTACTCTTGGTAGATGATTTGGATGTTGCTAGCTAGGGAAAGCCAGCAACTAGTGATCATTATGTGTATGTGTCTCACTTAGCAGTTGTAGTTTACTCCCTGTGTAGTGTGGAGAGAGAGAGAGATGAGCCCACTTTGTATTTGACAATTTGTATGTGGGAACAACAGATCACTTTTGGTTTGGATTATTTACAAAATTTGTTGTACTAACTTTAGCATAGTAACCTTTTTGGATTAAGCGGAAGAAGATGGATGGATGGATGGATGTTACAGTTGTAGTTATAGTAGTGATTACTCCTCATTTGTGTGTGGAGAGTGGTTAAGATAAGATGCACCTGGACTGAGAATGGCCTGAATTTTTACTATTTGGAAACATGTCTTTTAATTCCAAAACTATATATACTCTTAGGTTTTATGATATCAAATAAAATGGTTTTCTGTCTTTGGAGAAGCCATTGGTTTCAGGTAATTTTAACCTCTCCAGAGGCTGGATAATCCTTGAGGATACTACAATACAACGACCAAGAAGACAGACAGGAGGAGGAAAACCACATAAAACATGCATTCATACACTGCCAATATCCAGCATGGGCCATAAACAAAGGGAAACAGCAAGTCAAAAACAAAGAAAACAAACAGGAAACAAGACACAGATCAAAAGCCGAAATCAAAAACTAGGACACCGTAATTATACCATACATCCGAGGGATAACAGAACCAATTCAAAGGATCATGAAAAAATACAAAATAAATACAGTAGTAAAACCACACAAAAAATTAAGACATTTATTAGTACACCCCAAGGACAAAATAGAACAAGACAAAAATGCAATGTAATATATGAAATATCATGCAGATCATGCAACAAAACCTACATTGGAGAAACCGGAAGATCATTCACCACAAGAAAAAAAGAAAACCAGAAGGAATGTGAGAAGAAAACACAAGGACGACTCACAAGATCACAAAAAGAAAAGGCAGAACAAGAAACATTAAAATCAGCAATATCAGATCACTGCAAAAGAAATAATCACATCATGGACTGGGACAATGCAAAAATTAATGGATGGGAGAGCAACAGACACAAACGCTGGATCAAGGAGGCCACAGAAATTCAATTCAATTCAACTTTATTTATATAGCACCATTTCACAACAACAGTCATCTCATAGCACTTTCAACTGTAGGGGAAACCCCCACAATTGCAGAAAGACCCCAGCAATCAGACAATCCCCTGTGAGCAAGCACTTGGTGACGGTGGAGAGGAAAAACTCCCTTTTAACAGGAAGAAACCTCCAGCAGAACCAGGCTCGGGGAGGGGCAGTCATCTGCTGCGACTGTCAGGAAATCAGGAAGCGGGGAAAAGATAGCATGAACCAGGATGAGGGGACCTTTATGCTTTCCCACACCTGGGACTACATTCTCCAGAGACCATCGGACGGCGGAAAGCAGGGCCGGCTCAGTGACTCTGACAGGTCTGCTGGGCTGACCCCGCCTATGAAAGTCAGCTGATAAAATGACACCTCGCAGCAATCAGCTGACACTTCTGACGAAGGCTGCAGTGAACAGTCGAAACATGTAAAGAGGGTAAAAACATCTCCTTTCTATTTTTGTCTTTAGTAAGAACAAAAGGAAAATAAGTAAAAGAAGACAAAATTAACGTACTTGAGCTACAATACAACGGCATAGCATAGAATGCACACATCTCAGAATTCTGTGAAAATCTAACCAAATGAATAAAACTTGACATATCTCACTTTTAATGGCTCATATTCATTCATTCCAATAAACAGGAAATAGCAATACTTCTTCATACTTAAACTTGTCTTACAAATAAAAGTATTCTTGAACAATTGGGTGGGCTCTAGTTCAAGTTCTGTGTGGTTCTGAAGAAAACAGCTGACATACTGCAATGACAACCATATTGTTTATATAACTGGATAAAGCAAATATAATCTACATGATGAGCATATGGATGCTCTTCTAATATATGGCCCTGAAAAGTTGTTCTAATGGCCTTGAACAAAATAATTACCAAATTACCAAAGGAAAGAAACAAGAAAACAAACAGAACTTAAATACCACATGCAAAGTGAGTCATTAAAGTGCATAACATTCTGTACAGCACGCCGCCCAGCTGACAACACTTAATCAGTGCATCTCACTGCCAGGCAATGAACCAGCAACCAACTGCATCGCCTGTATCAGTCCACACACCACCCTTCCCATATGGCAACAGCAGCTCACTGTTTATCAATCAGTGGGAAATTAATGAGGCACAGGGAAAGACAGGGAACGAAGGGTCACACCCCACCATTTAAAATGCATTACCCACAGGAGGGCCTCCAGTGGGGCTCCGGCTGACTGACAGGGAGACAGCACTGGAGGAGAGGCACCACAAGTCAACGCATTTCTACATTCTGCCAAATAATGCAGCAAAACGAGTCTGAAAGTGTAGGCAGCGAAACACCCAAACGACTACAAGAAAGAGGATGACTGCAAAAGTGACACAACAGGAGCCAAATATTGCTGAGTGTGTCCTCTTGCTGCAGGAAGTTGTTTCAAAAAAGAGAGGAATATTTGTTAACTTCTTTTAGACAGCTCCATATAATTATAGCTGTCAGTTGTTCATCCTGTTTTGTTGTCTCCAGAAAACCTTTTGAAGGAAAATGCATTAGGTAAGAGGAAGAGTTGGATTTGCTTGTCAGCAGTGATGACAGCACAGACAGGAAGACAATGAAATAACTTCAAGCTGATCCTGAATGTCTGAATCTAAATGTCCCTCCTGTATTAACTTCAACAAATTATCACTTTTTTCATGTTGTATCTCTCTTTGATGTTGTCATCTTCTTCTATACCCGACTGAGAAAAATCAATCATGGTGATTCATCATCAAATTCCATCTTTTTTTTCTAACATGAGGTATTTATTGGCAGTTTTTGGCATGCATATTGAGGGATGTGTGAAATTAATTAGATTAAGTGAATTGGTGTTAGAGCTGAATTAATCAAAAACCAAAAAGGAGACTCATTTCCAGGGCAATGTGGCATTTAACTTTAACAAGGGAGTTCCTGAATATCAAACAATCCTCAAGCAATCATTCTGGGTAAAATATTTCTAAGCTTTCATGTGCTAATGCAGCATCAGTTTTCCATTAATGTATGACACAGTGCTGCAGCCTTGTTTTCAAAACTTGACATTATTAGAGCAATACCCAAATGCCGAAGCACACAGACTATTAAAGAGCTGTGCTAAAGTCACGCAGAAAGCCCCCACCCCCACCCCCAAAAAAAACCCACAATCTCAGCTGTTGACAGAAGAGTTCAAACTGCTTCAGACCCTTTTGATCAACTCCTGGAAGAACAACAAAAGTTGAATCCATTATCTGACCACATAGCATAAAGAGAAAGAAAAACATTTGGAGAAGAAAGGTTTCTCTGCAAAACAGTTATCAGGTGGATTGAAGGCAGAGTATGGGGAAAGTGAATCAATAACACGGAGGTTTGCCTGTGCTGTGGGTATCATGGTGCTCTGTTGTTTGGAATATAAAAGACTATTTTTCAATCAGTCTTCACAAATTCTTTTTAAATTCAGGCTTTGAAGGACTCCCTTTCCTCTCTTCAAAATACACATCAGTGATTCCACAACAAAGTGTACAAGAACTGAAAAGTTACCAGGGGCTTAAAAAAAAATCAAAATTTTTCTTAGTATGGAAAACCAAATTTAATTGTTAGCTAAATATACAGCGACATGACTTGACTACTCCTGCGGGGTGAGGGCTGAGTGGCCATCACCATGTGTAGAGCCAATCAGGTTAAACAGTGCGTGCCAACATTGCCGGTTTTGGGCTGGCTTCTCTGCGTCATCAACAGCAACGCTGAGTTGTTGGTGTCACGGCTGGCCCTCACGAGCCAGCATAAGACGCCACAGACCAGTAAAGTTGCACAGTTGTTTTATTCACAGTTCAAGGCTAGGGTAGGACAAGATAACTAGCCGCGTGGGCTGAGCAGCAAGGTTATCCATTAATATAACAACGATTAATGACTGCTGAGACGAGGAACACTCGCTCACCGACAGACAAGGAAAAAGGGTTAGAAATACGAGCGACTACCTCAACCATAAACACACTTACATTGGAGGACAGTCGTGGAAGGACATTAGGAGAACGTAGACGGGAATGTTGACAAGACAGCCACAAGATGCAGTCGCTGGCGCCGGCATTTAAAGCCGGCTGCTCATGATTGCAAATGCAGCACAGCTGCTCAGACTCTGACAGCGGGGAATTCCCGAGCGTTTGACCAATCAGAGCCCGGGAAGCCAGAATGACAACACCTGCTGTCAAAGCCTGACAGGGATGATGTATAACCCGAGCGTGGACAAAGTAGCGCTCGGGATATGACAGGATCCCCCCCTCAAGGCGGACTCCCGCTCGCCTATAACATCCACACACCCCCACCCCACCCCAGGGCGGGTGGATGGGGAAGCAGGCAGAGGGGGGACAGGATCAACCTCACAAAAAATACGACAAATACCACACAAATCACAATGACGAAAAAGCAGGGGCAGAAAAACAAACAGGGGGTAAATTCACAGGGGAGGGGGAGAGAGAAACAAAAAAGAAAAAAAACTGTACATGAATGCAAAACACAAAGAAGAACAGCTTAACAAAGCACAAATGACGTCACAACACTGGATACCGGACCATTACAGGGGAAGAGAAAAAGAAAGAAACTCAACTCATGAATTAGCAGCAAATCCACAAAAAAGACCCATCAGTGATGAGCCTGTGTGAATTCTCATGTGAATTCTCATGTGTCTCGTGTGTCTCAACAAAAATGCTCATGATGTCCATGCATCGAACACATTAAAGATTAGAGGTCTAAGGGGTCCAAAGCAGAGTGAATAAACAGAAGAATTGATAATACCTCCTTCTCCAAAATTTATACTTACAATAAAGCCTCAGAAATTTAAAGAACTCAATCACAACAAAAGAAACTTAGTCCTAAAAATAAAGATCTGCAGAGTCTCCTGTCAGTAGCTTCCTTTCTGAAGGCCAGTTTACAACGCAAAAAACTGCTTTGAGTTTACACACGTGGAAGAAATAACAAGAATGGCTTGGGAGAGTTTAGAGAACCCAGTAGTGCTAAACCATACAGATAAGCAGTTGTCTGATGTGACCATCACCTTAAAACAGCCAGAGTGCAAAAGCTCCACCAGAAACTCGGCGGCTGAGAATTTTAAAGGCCGCACTTCAAACTCATTTAAGGTGATTAGAAAAACATGGTCAAACCTCTGAATGCAGAAGCAGAACAAATTCATTTTCCTTGCATTAGAAGCAGACCAACTAGACCCTATCTGGCAGAATCGATCTTAATGTAGCAATTTCAGCAAGTATTAACAACACCCAACCAGAAAAAACACAACATACATAATAGCATTCAGTCTGAAAAAAAAAAAAAATCTGCTCTGAGGAGTCTTTGATCGGGAATGCAGTAGACAAACAACACTTCACTAAACAGTAGTCCAAAAACATGAGAATAGCTATGACGAGGGTACATATATTCATTAAACCCAAAATAGGCGTAATAAACACGAAGTCCAAAATAACCATAGTAGATCCCAAAAAAAATAGAGGAAAAGAGCAAAATCAAATTAACTCAGCAGTCCTCAAGGCCAAAAGGTCAAAGTCACACATCGGAGTTCACCATAGACCCTTACCCGCGGAGTATTTCAGTCCAAAAGAAAAACCAAAATCACAAACTACTGAGGGGTGAGAGAAGGGGAAAAAACACACCAGGATGACAGTCATAATAAACAGTTCAGGGGGCCTCCCAGCCCGCAGCATCCAAACCGCTAACAGGGGCAGCGGAACGTGCTCAGGTGGCCTACCCGAATCCCGGGCCGAGGATGACCATGCCTCCGGCGGCTGGACCAGGGCACCAAATGTACAGTTCTGTTTATCGGGGGGCCGGCCCCGGACACCAAACAGGAAGAGCGGGTCTCCAGGTGGTCAACCAGTATCAACCTGCCAACAAGACGACAGGAGAGAGATCGGCAACAGTCTTCCAATGGCGGGGGAGAGCCAGGGCGAACCGGGCCAGCTATGATTAATTCCCGCAGTTTCAGATGCGGGGGAGGGAGAAACATGACGAGGGTAGGGGATTAATTGGGGAATATTTGGCGGTGGATCTGCAGCACCATCTCCGGGTCCCACCCAAACAGAGACTGGCAGGGCCGGAGCCAATCCGGTAGGGAACCCTGACTGGACAGACGCTGCACCCACGGTGGGCCCAGATTGAGCCAGAACCCCTCTGGGGACAAACTCTCGTTCAGTCGGCGCTGCTCCCGCGTCGGACCCCGATTGGGTCTGAACCACCTCGGTGACGAACTCTGGTTCAGTTGACGCTACTCCCGCGTCGGACCCCGATTGGGACTGAACTGCCTCGGTGACGAACACTGATCCCGCCGACGCTGCACCCGCGTCGGACCCTGATTGGGTCTGAAACACCTCCGAGACGAACTCTGATTCCGCCGACGCTGCACCCACGTCGGACCCCGATTGGGTCAGAACCACTTCGGAGACGAACTCTGATTCCGCCGACGCTGCACCCGCGTCGGACCCCAATTGGGTCTGAACCACCTGGGAGACGAACTCTGACTGAGTCAACGCTGCACCCACATCGGAACCCGATTGGGTCAGAGCCACACCAGTACCGACCTCCAACTCCGAACCCGGAACCTCCGGCTCAGCGATAGGGGCCTGCTCTGCGCCGGTGATCTTGGAGGAGGGCTCAGAAGAAAAAGGAGAAGAAGAAGAAACGGGATCAGGAACACCGGTAGCGTCAGAACCCGGCGAGAAAAGCTCAGATGCAGTGGACGGCTGCACCCGGCTCGCCTCCCCAAGAGACAGGCAAAAATGCTCAAAATAGAAAAGACAAAGACAACACTGAGCACTTGCCTGATTTCAAGTTCGGACGCCGTCCAGGACTTCGACGATCCGGGCTCAGACGGGAGGAGGTCGTCTTCTGGCTCCCATTCAGCCGTGTCGTCATCTGCCTCTGGCAAAGAGGCTTCCGCAGCTTGAGGACCCTCTGACGCCATCGTCCACGTTGGCAGCTCATACGGCGTGGTGGCGGGGGGCTCGTGGCCTGCTGGGTCGGACTGCTCATCCGTGGAGACCCGGGGACGCTCCGTCGTCTGCGCAGGCTCCAAACAGCAGACCGATCCCTTCCTCTGTCCTTGATGTGGCCGCGGGGCTGGGATCGTCTGCTCCAGGACCGCAGGCCCCCTCCTCATCTGATGACGCTCGACAGACGTCAAAGAGCGCTCAACGGGGGGAGACACAGAGGCAGCAGGTTTAGTAATTACCTCAGCAGGTGGAGGAAGCCCGGGGGGCTGCGAACCCCGAACCTCACCCCCAGGAGTCAGACAAGACAAATCACTATTAGGGGAAAAAGAGTGAACTTGTACTCGCCTGTCTCCCAGAGGGACGATGGAACCTGCTGCAGGGAACATTGCTCCTTCCTCCTCCCGTTGGATGGTGGCAGAGGGCTCCCTGGAAGGACGAAGGGGGGCCACTCAAGATGGAATTGCCGCGGGGCTCGCCGGAGCAGAACTCCTCATACACCCAGCAGCTGGAAAAGGCGTCGGAGAGGAGGGGGCGACAGCCGAGTCGGGCCGGGCACGACGCGCTGACGGGACAGCGGGGAAAGACGGCCCGGGGAGAAAGGCTGCGGGGGTTCCCTCCTGGTGAGACGCTGAAGAGACAGCTGTCGGGTTGAAGGGGTCAGTCCAGCGGACCGGAGCAGGATCCGGATGGGACTCATGCTGAGAATGTCTCTGGCCGCGAAGCCCACGTCTTCGACGGGCCTCAGGTGGTGCAAACTCCTGGACTGGATCGAGGAAGGGATCAGGATCCCAAAGCGGGCAGCGGGGATGCCGTCTCCTCCGCCTCAGGGCTTCTTCTTCCTCGTATATCCGGAGTACCTCGCGAAGGGCGGCGATCTCAAGTCTCCTCGCTTCGACTTCTGGGTGGTCGGTGTAGCGGGGGGACAGTTGGCCGAGCACCCTCTCAGCACAGTCCAGGTAACAGCGTACTTCGGGAGGATAGTCGCGGTGGGCGGAGGCGGTGATGGTTTCATCGACTTCCTCCAGCACCTCGGTCAGCTGGGGGCTGAGACCCCGCGTGCAACCCCTCCGCGCCGGCATGATTCCAGTACACTGTACCCCGACAGGAAGGAGCAGAGTTCTCCTGGATGCAACTTTACTGTGAACGGCGTCTCCTTCTGGCGGCTGTCTACTGTCACGGCTGGCCCTCACGAGCTAGCATAAGACGCCACAGACCAGTAAAGTTGCACAGTTGTTTTATTCACAGTTCAAGGCTAGGGTAGGACAAGATAACTAGCCGCGTGGGCTGAGCAGCAAGGTTATCCATTAATATAACAACGATTAATGACGGCTGAGACGAGGAACGCTCGCTCACCGACAGACAAGGAAAAAGGGTTAGAAATATGAGTGACTACCTCAACAATAAACACACTTACATTGGAGGAGAGTCGTGGAAGAACATTAGGAGAATGTAGACGGGAATGTTGACAAGACAGCCGCAAGATGCAGTTGCTGGCGCCGGCATTTAAAGCCGGCTGATCACGATTGCAAATGCAGCGCAGCCGCTCAGACTCTGACAGCGGGGAATTCCCGAGCGTTTGACCAATCAGAGCCCGGGAAGCCAGAATGACAACACCTGCTGTCAAAGCCTGACAGGGATGATGTATAACCCGAGCGCGGACAAAGTAGCGCTCGGGATATGACAGTTGGAGGTCTCTCTCCACCACATCGAACCATCTGGTGTGTGGTTTGCCCTGAGGTGTTTTCCACCCTGAGGCCGTGAGGTCAAACATGAGGATGGTTTTTGTCAGGTGCTCTGGTGGGATGCGGAGGACATGACCAAACCAGCAGATGTGCCACTGTGTAATAAGGTGGGATGCTGCAGGCTGATGTGTGCGGGCTTGGAGCACTTCATTAGAGGTGCGCTGGGGTCACCTGATGTTCTCAATGGTTCTGAGGACCCGACTATCAAACCCATCAACTCTCGAGGCCAGAGTCTTATTCAGTGGCCATGTCTCTGACCCACAGAGTAGAATGGAGAGGACTAATGCATTGTATACGCGAAGCTTTGTCTTTCGGGAGATTGAACAATGGTGCCAGAGAAGTTTCCACAGTGTCTGCAGGGCTGATGCAGCGAGGCCACATGTGCAGTTGATCTCTGGCTTCATGTCACCATTGTTGGTCACTGTGGAGCCCAGATACACAAAGGAATTGACAAACTCGATGGCAGCTGTAACGGGGGTGGGTCCGGTCCATTGCCGACATGCATTAGCTTTGTCTTTGTCCAGCTCACCTGAAGCCTCAGCTTCTCTGCCTCTTCATGGTAGGCAACCAGAGCATCTTTCAACTGACTGTAAGATGGGCTGAACAGGATGGTCTCATCAGCATATTCAAGGTCAGCCACACAGTAGTTGCCAAACTGCATGCCAGGGACCTGCTCGCAGATCTTGGTCATCAGATAGTCTATGACACAATTGAAGAGGTCAGGACCAGCCACACAGCCTTGTTGGACCCCGCTGTTGATGGGAAACCAGCCGGACTTCCTTCCAATCACACAGACACAGCTCTCCATGCTGCTGTAGAGCCACTTGAACAGGGCTACGATCTTGGGTGGGGCTCTGAGGGTCTGCAGGATACTCCAAAGACAAGCGTGGTCCACGGTGTCAAAGGCAGCCTTAAGCTCTATAAAGGCTATATAGAGATAGTGGTCCTTGCTGAATTCATAGGCCTTCTCTATTAATAGGCGAACAGTAGAGACTCCCCTTCCTCTCTTCGTCTGAGGTCGAGCGGTTGGGCATGAAGCCTGCCTGTTGAGGGCGATGGCCTCCTCCAACGGCTGGAAGGGCACGACTGAGGGACTCCTGGTGAAGAGCTTATCGGGAATGGACAGAAGGGTGATGCCTCTGTGATTGCTGCATACATGTTTGTCACCCTTTCGCTTCCAGTAAATATACAGTAGCATATATAATAAACATTTACAATAGTCTGCTAAAAAAAAATCTAAGCAAAAAAAAAATTATTAGGGAAAATAAGAATTATCATGGAAAATAAGGCTAGCTGCTTCTTCTTTTGGTTGCTCCCTTTTGGGGTCTCCACAACAGATCATCTGCTTCCATCTCACCCTATCCCCTGTGTCTTCTTCTCTCACACCAACCCTCTCCATGTCTTCCTTCACTACATCCATGAATCTTCTCTGTGGTCTTCCTCTTTTCTTTCTGTCTGGCAGCTCCATCTTCAACATCCTTTGTCCAATATATCAACTATCCCTCCTCTACACATGTCCAAACCATTTCAGCCTTGCCTCTTTTACTTTGTTTCCAAACCGCTCAACCTGAGCTGATATACTCATTTCTAATCCTGTCCCTCCTAATCACTCCCAATGAAAATGTTAGCATCTTCAACTCTGCCACCTCCAGCTCCGTCTGCTGTCTTTTTGTCAGTGTCACCATCTCCAAACCATAGATCCTAGCGGGTCTCACTACCATCTTGTAAATCTTCCCTATCACTTTTGTTGCTATCCTTCTGTCACAAATCAACCCTGACACTCGTCTCAACCCACTTTTAGACACTCTTCTTCACCTTTTTTGTGTATTGTCCATTGTATTGTATGGTTGACCCCAGGTATTTACAGATGCATCTCAATAAATTGGAATGTCATCAAAACATTGCTTTATTTCAGTAATTCAATTAAAAAAACTATGTGTGGTGTTGGTCCACCACACATCTAGTAAAGTAATTTTGCATTTCATTTAGAAATCAAGGTTCCAGAGTCTGGAGGAAGAGTGGAGAGACACAGAATCCAAGTTACCTGAGATCCAGTATGAACTTTCCACAGTTAGTGATGATTTGGGGAGATATGTCATCTGCTGGCATTTGTCCATTGTGATTTATCAAGTCCAAAGTCAGCACAGCAGTCTACCAGGGAATTTTAGAGCACTCCATGCTTTCCTTTGCTGACAAGCTTTATGGAGATGCTGATTTCATTATCCAGCAGGATTTGGCACCTGCCCACACTGCCAAAAGAACCAATACCTGTCACAGTCTAAGCATGGTTATGCTCACCCTTTAAGTTTATTTTTACTATTCTCTGTGCTTAGTATTATTATTGTCCTGGTTGGTTTTGCATTATCTATCCCTGTCATGTCTTCAGTTCTGATCTTCATTATGTGTGATTATTATCTCTGCCTCAGTAATGTCATTATGTTTATTATTATCCTGGTTCTTGTTGCAATCTTGTCTGTTGTCATCATGGCTCTGTCATAAGTCATTGTCATGTGTTTGTCTCCTCTGGTCCTGTATTCATGTCTCATATTTACCTTTTGTCTCTGTCCTTCATGTTTTCCGTAGCTGTTGCCATGCCCTGCTGTCTAATTGCCACGCCCTGCTGTCTAATTCCTGATGGTTCCCACATGTCCCGTGTTGTCTTGATTACTCCCCTGTCTATATATACCGGTGTCAGTCTGTGTCAGTTGTGGCATCATTGAGTCCTGTGGCAGTGTTTCTGCCTGGAATTACTCTTACCATGCCCTGTTCGTGTTTTGCCTGCATAGTTTGTTTTGCTTTCAGCCCACGTGCTGCCGTTTCTTTGTTCCAGTTTTGTGTTAATAAAATAATTGTTTTTGCACCATACATCTGCCTGCGCCTAAGTCCTCCACCATCCATACTATGACAATACCTGGTTTAATGGCTATAGAATCACTGCTTAAATGGCCAGCAAACTCTCCTGACCTAAACCCCATAGTACTGTCAAGAGGAAGATGAGGGACACCAGATACAACAATGTAGATGAGCTGAAGGCCGCTATCAAAGCAACCTGGACCTCCATAGCACATCAGCAGAGCCACAGGCTGATCACCTCCATAATGCTGTAATTAATGCAAAGGAGCCCCGGCCAAGTATTGAGTGTACATGGACATACTTTTCAGTTGGCCAACATTTCTGTTAAAAATCCTTTTTTTAAAGTTTTTATGTAATATTCTAACAACTGAATTTCTTCACTTCTCCACCTCCTCCAGGTTCTCTTCCACCTTCTCCCTACTCACTACTAAGTGTTCTATTGGTTACCAAGTGAAATAGCTGATTAAATGTAGGAATACACAGTTTAAATTATCAGCATAATTGTTTTACTGAAGAAGAGAATGCTAACTAAATGTACCATACAAACTGTACCATGCATCATATAAATTGCACTGTATACATTTTCATTGTTATGCAGATGACACACAGTTAGTTACACTTGTCAATGAAGCCAGATGATAGTAATCAATTAGCCAAATTAGAGGCTTGTCTTAAGGAAATCAAAGCTTGGATGACTTGTAATTTCTTGCTATTAAATTCAGATAAGACTGAAGTCATTCTAGTTGGTCCAAAAAACATTAGAAATACCTTTCCAAATCAAACTTTTTGTTTGGGTGTGGTTACTCTTTCTCTTAATAGTTCTGTGAGGAACCTTGTGTAGTGTTGTTCGTAGGACATATTATGTGTAACAAGGGTGGTGACGTCACCTGGAGTATAAGAGGGCTGTGCGGAAGAGGGGCGATCTCTTTGACCACCTCTCAGCCTAGCGGGGCCACCTCTGTATTATATGTGAGTCGATAATAAAGTCGTATCTAGTTCACCACTCGATCTCATCATTGGGTCACGATTTACTGTACATACGTAACACCTTGGAGTTATTTTTGATCAAGATCTGTTCTTTAATTCACATATTAAACTTGTTTCTAAGACTGCCTTCTATCATTTGTGTAATATTGCCAAGATTAGGAGCATCTTGTCTCAGAGTGATGCTGAGAAATTGATCCACACTTTTGTTAGCTCTAGATTAGATTACTGTAACTCGTTATTATCAGGCTGTCCTAAAACATCTTTAAAAAGTCTTCGGCTGATCCAAAATGCTGCATCAAGAGTTTTAACAGGTACTAGAAAGAGAGATCACATCTCTCCGGTTCTGGCCTCCCTTCCACTGTAGCTTTCACTACTTACAGTAGGCTGTGTGGCCTAGGGTCAGAGAAACGGAGATAGGCGCGGCCCCTATACACCACATGGTGTCCCACATGCTGTGGAAGGGAATTAACTAACTACTACAGCAGTAGCTAAGGCTGTTAGGTTTTTCCACAGACACAGGACAGTCACACTGTTGTCACTTAAAAGCGTGAATGTGTGAAAATAATTTTCTGAAGAAAGCCATTCCTTGCGCTGCAGATTAAAATGCACCCTAAGCTTTTACTGCATGAAACAGACAGGGGGAGACAGCTGCTGCAGGAGACACAGGAGAAGACAGAGAGGAAAAGTAAGTCTGTTTGGTTACATTAGTGTAACAAATTATTTTTGATAGGTGCAATATAGGCATTTTATGTATTGTGTGGGGTCAAATGTACTGATACATAAAATATATTCATTCTATCGCCCAGCCCTATACCAGGTTGATACACAATACCAGTCCATCCTTAATTTCAATAACTCATTTTAAATTCAGGACTATTCTGTGTAATTCTGAGACCTTGAGGGTGAGATGTGTAGGACCCCTGTTGCAAGAGTCTACCATATTTTATGGGGGACCAAAAATGCTCTCTAGTCCAGGGGCCTCCACCCCCATTAATCTGGCTCTAGGAACTAGTATGTAGAAAGAAATCCAACTGCAAGTATGCCTGAGCAAAGAAAAGGCTAGCCCACAAATGTCTGTTAGTACTGGAGTACTATAGAAGTATGGGAAATTCTTTTTATGTGGTACATCATGAGAACATCCTTTAATTACTTCTGACTTTCCAAAACCACTACATTGACACTATACAGCGAAGAAAATAAGCATTGAACACATCAACATTTTTTTCATTAAACATATTTCTGATGGAGCCATTGACCTGAGATTTTGACCAGATATCACTAACAACCCAAGTAATCCCTACATACAAAGAACTCAAGGCAACTGTGTTCACAAAACAAGTTCTATTTAATAAAGTGGAATGACACAGGGAATAAGTATTGAACACACTTGGTGAAATTCTTTTTTTTATTTTGTCTTTCAGTTGCTCCCTTTCGGGGTCACCACAGCATACCATCACCTTATATTGCAATAATCCGCATGTTGATTTGGCAAGGGTTTTTACGCCAGATGCCCTTCCTGACACAACCCTGCCCATTTTATCCAGGCTTGGGACGAGCACAGGGAGTACACTGGCTTGTGCACCCCCTGTGGCTGGGTAACCAACATTTCCCTCCTCTGTTCCATTACTGCTGAGCACCAAGCTGGACAGCAGGAAGTTCCATTTTTATATGGTCTTTGGCACGACCCAGCCGGGACTTGAACCCTGGCCTCCCCGTTGTGGGGCGGATGCTCTACCTCTAGACTGCCACTCTGGTATTTTAATGCTTAGTAGAAAAGTCTTTGTTGTCAATAATAGCTTCCAGACGAGTCCTGTTTAAAGAAACTAGATGCAGGCATTGCCCAGGAGCGATTTTAGCCCATTCTTCCACACAAGCTGTCTTCAAATCTTGACGGTTCCGTGGGTGTCTTCTATGAAGTCTGATCTTCAATTTGCTCCACAGACTTTCAATTAGATTCAGGTCAGGTGACTGACTGGGCCATTCTAGCAGCTTTATTTTCCTTCTCTAGAGCTAGTTGAGAGTTTCCTTGGCTGTGTGTTTGGGATCATTGTCTTGCTGAAATGTCCACCCTCGTTTCATCTTCAGCATCTTGGCAGATTGCAACAGGTTCTTGTCAAGGATGTCTCTGTACATTTGTCCATTCATCTTCCCTTCAGTTATATGAAGTCTGCCTGTACCATGTGCTGAAAAACACCCCCACACCATGATGCTCCCATCTCCAAACTTCATTGCACCGCCCCTCCTGGGAGAATATGTTAAACGGAGAACTGTCACCAGTACAACCACCAGCGCCAATCACTAGAGGAGACTGTGAGGTCCCCCATAGACGCACCACATTTGGTCAATCTATGCTATCAGTGAGGGGCACCAAGATCTGGAATAATCTACCACTTGCAGTCGGAGAATGTACAACACTAAACACTTTTAATGCGCATTGTAAAAATTGACTTTTAAACAATCAAAACTGTACCCATAACTAGTAGTTGCTCTGTGGCATACGCATATATACAGTGGGGCAAAAAAGTATTTAGTAAGCCACCAATTGTCCAAGTTCTCCCACTTAAAAGATGAGAGAGGTCTCCAATTTTCATCATAGGTATACCTCAACTATGAGAGACAAAATGAGAAAAAAAAAATCCAGAAAATCACATTGAAGGATTTTTAATGAATTAATTGGTAAATTCCTCAGTAAAATAAATATTTGGTCACCTACAAACAAGCAAGATTTCTGGCTCTCACAGACCTGTAACTTCTTCTTTAAGAGGCTCCTCTGTCCTCCACTCGTTGCCTGTATTAATGGCACCTGTTTGAACTCGTTATCAGTATAAAAGACACCTGTCCACAACCTCAAACAGTCAGACTCCAAACTCCACTATGGCCAAGACCAAAGAGCTGTCAAAGGACACCAGAAACAAAATTGTAGACCTGCACCAGGCTGGGAAGACTGAATCTGTAATAGGTAAGCAGCTTGGTGTGAAGAAATCAACTGTGGGAGCAATTATTAGAAAATGGAAGACATACAAGACCACTGATAATCTCCCTCGATCTGGGGCTCCACGCAAGATCTCACCCCATGGGGTCAAAATTATCACGAGAATGGTGAGCAAAAATCCCAGAACCACATGGGGGGACCTCGTGAATGATCTGCAGAGAGCTGGGACCAAAGTAACAAAGGCTACATCAGAAACACACTACGCCACCAGGGACTCAAATCCTGCAGTGCCAGACGTGTACCCCTGCTTAAGCCAGTACATGTCCAGGCCCGTCTGAAGTTTGCTAGAGAGTATTTGGATGATCCAGAAGAGGATTGGGAGAATGTCATATGATCAGATGAAACCAAAATAGAACTTTTTGGTAAAAACTCAACTTGTCGTGTTTGGAGGAGAAAGAACACCATACCTACTGTGAAGCATGGGGGTGGAAACATCATACTTTGGGGTTGTTTTTCTGCAAAGGGACCAGGACGACTGATCCCTGTAAAGGAAAGAATGAATGGGGCCATGTATCGTGAGATTTTGAGTGAAAACCTCCTTCCACCAGCAAGGGCATTGAAGATGAAACGTGGCTGGGTCTTTCAGCATGGCAATGATCCCAAACACACCGCCCGGGCAATGAAGGAGTGGCTTCATAAGAAGCATTTCAAGGTCCTGGAGTGGCCTAGCCAGTCTCCAGATCTCAACCCCATAGAAAATCTTTGGAGGGAGTTGAAAGTCTGTGTTGCCCAGCGACAGCCCCAAAACATCACTGCTCTAGAGGAGATCTGCATGGAGGAATGGGCCAAAATACCAGCAACAGTGTGTGAAAACCTTGTGAAAACTTACAGAAAAGGTTTGACCTCTGTCATTGCCAACAAAGGGTATATAACAAAGTATTGAGAAGAACTTTTGTTATTGACCAAATACTTATTTTAGTTCGAAGTTCCTCTTCATCTTCAGCTTTCTAGCAGAAGGCTGAAGGTTTTGTGCCAACACTGACTGGTATTTGGAACTGTTCATAATTCCCCCCACCTTGACTAAGGCCCCAGTTCCAGCTGAAGAAAAACAGCCCCAAATCATGATGCTGCCACCACCATGTTTCACTGTAGGTACAGTGGGGCAAAAAAGTATTTAGTCAGCCAACAATTGTGCAAGTTCTCCCACTTAAAAGATGAGAGAGGTCTCCAATTTTCATCATAGGTATACCTCAACTATGAGAGACAAAATGAGAAAAAAAAAATCCAGAAAATCACATTGAAGGATTTTTAATGAATTAATTGGTAAATTCCTCAGTAAAATAAGTATTTGGTCACCTACAAACAAGCAAGATTTCTGGCTCTCACAGACCTGTAACTTCTTCTTTAAGAGGCTCCTCTGTCCTCCACTCGTTACCTGTATTAATGGCACCTGTTTGAACTCGTTATCAGTATAAAAGACACCTGTCCACAACCTCAAACAGTCAGACTCCAAACTCCACTATGGCCAAGACCAAAGAGCTGTCAAAGGACACCAGAAACAAAATTGTAGACCTGCACCAGGCTGGGAAGACTGAATCTGCAATAGATAAGCAGCTTGGTGTGAAGCAATCAACTGTGGGAGCAATTATTAGAAAATGGAAGACATACAAGACCACTGATAATCTCCCTCAATCTGGGGCTCCACGCAAGATCTCATCCCGTGGGGTCAAAATTATCACGAGAACGGTGAGCAGAACCACATGGGGGGACCTAGTGAATGACCTGCAGAGAGCTGGGACCAAAGTAACAAAGGCTACATCAGAAACACACTACGCCACCAGGGACTCAAATCCTGCAGTGCCAGACGTGTACCCCTGCTTAAGCCAGTACATGTCCAGGCCCGTCTGAAGTTTGCTAGAGAGCATTTGGATGATCCAGAAGAGGATTGGGAGAATGTCATATGGTCAGATGAAACCAAAATAGAACTTTTTGGTAAAAACTCAACTTGTCGTGTTTGGAGGAGAAAGAACACCATACCTACTGTGAAGCATGGGGGCGGAAACATCATACTTTGGGGCTGTTTTTCTGCAAAGGGACCAGGACGACTGATCCGTGTAAAGGAAAGAATGAATGGGGCCATGTATCGTGAGATTTTGAATGAAAACCTCCTTCCACCAGCAAGGGCAATGAAGATGAAACGTGGCTGGGTCTTTCAGCATGACAATGATCCCAAACACACCGCCCGGGCAACGAAGGAGTGGCTTCGTAAGAAGCATTTCAAGGTCCTGGAGTGGCCTAACCAGTCTCCAGATCTCAACCCCATAGAAAATCTTTGGAGGGAGTTGAAAGTCTGTGTTGCCCAGCGACAGTCCCAAAACATCACTGCTCTAGAGGAGATCTGCATGGAGGAATGGGCCAAAATACCAGCAACAGTGTGTGAAAACCTTGTGAAAACTTACAGAAAACGTTTGACCTCTGTTATTGCCAACAAAGGGTATATAACAAAGAATTGAGATGAACTTTTGTTATTGACCAAATACTTATTTTACCGAGGAATTTACCAATTAATTCATTAAAAATCCTTCAATGTGATTTTCTGGATTTTTTTTTCTTGTCTCTCATAGTTTAGGTATACCTATGATGAAAATTGGAGACCTTTCTCATCTTTTAAGTGGGAGAACTTGCACAATTGGTGGCTGACTAAATTCTTTTTTACCCCATGTATGGCGTTCTTTTGGTGATGAGCAGTGTTGTGTTTGCACCAAATATAACTTTTGGAATTATGGCCAAAAAGTTCAACCTTGGTTTCATTGGACCATAACACATTTCCCCACATGCCTTTGGGAGATTTCAAATGTGTTTTTGCAAATTTTAGCCAGACTTGGATGTTTTTCTTCATAAGATCAGGCTAGAACTAGAACAGCTGAACTTTATTTGGGGTTAATCAAAGGCACTTTAAATGGTGGCAGGTGTGTTCTGACTCCCATTTAACATGAGTTTGAATGTGATTGGTTAATTCTGAACACAGCCACATCCCCAGTTATAACAGGGTGTGCATATTTATGGAACCAGATTATTCTAAGTTTTTTATTTTTCCCCTTAAAAGATTTCAGTTTGTTTTTCAATTAGGTTGTACAGGTTATAGGTCACATTAATGGTGGAAAATGTTTTGAAATGATTTATCTTGGTCTCATTTTTTACATCACAAAAACATGGCATTTGAACAGGGGTGTGTAAACTTTTTATAGCCACTTTATGTTTAATAAAAAAATGACCTGTTTAATACTTATTTTCTCCACTGTCGCTCTCATTACCAGTTTTGGAAAAGACTGTTTTTTCTCAGTCTAAGCTTCTGATATGTCTCATTAAACTCACACAACCTAATCAGGAACTTCTGGATGAATCTAAACAGTTTCTAATGGTAAATGAGAAGCTATAGACACAGGTCTCTGAGAAGCAGGTGGCTTTAAAAAAAAAAACAGATATTAACAGATGTAAAGATAAACAGTTTGAATAGATTAAATCGTCATCAAAGTAATACATTTCTCATAAAAGTTAATCTAGGAGCTTCAATTAGTACATTACATTTCAACTGAAAGACCCGTCAGGCAATGTGGTAGTAATAATGTCCCACCACTTTCATGTGGCAAGTGGCGGGAGCCCAGATTCACTCGGAAAAAGTAGATTGTGTGAGAGAAAGCAGAGTGGTGAAAGAACTCTAAGAAAAGAAGGAGAAAAAAAATCATGTCTCTGTGCTAGAAACATTTTTTCCAGGAACATGTAAAGAGGGCCAGTCTTTCTGGCTGTGATCTGTCTGACATCAGGCAGTGCTGCAGGCTCATGCCAAGTGGAGCAGAGAAGCAGAATTCCCCCTGCTCACCCTGAGCTCAATGCAACTCCCAACCTCCATGAAGCATGTCATGAACAGAACAGTTAGAGCATGCCAGCCATTGATTGTTGCAAAAGGAGGTCTGTAGGAGAAAGGGGGGAGAAAGAAAAAAGTAAAGGCAAATGGGTTTGATTTTAGTTCTATAAGTTGCCATGTTGGGTGTGGGTTTTTTTTTTTTTTTTTTTGGGGGGGGGGGCTCTTTTAACATACCCAACAGGTCTTAGAGAACAAAAAAATGAAAGCTTTTCACATTCATTCCACACTGAGCAGCACTGATGGATCTCTATCCTGTGTTCAACCCATCATAAAAGACTCATTATGATTCTTTACACCTGTGTAGCAACCGGGGTGGTTAATTGGTCAGCAAGGCGGTCAAACAGAACAGCCATTAGTAGCAGCAGCGTGCAATTATCGCAATGACTGTCACCTGGAGATTGATGCGGTTAAGCCTGCGCATGCCCCGTGAAATCAATAAAGTGTCATCTCTGAGCAATGTCTGCGTGATGGATTATTCCAAGGGATCCCAATTACAAAGACGGAATGATGAATACCACCCCAATGATGGATAAGTTAATCGGTAATAGGGCACAAATGCAGCACTAATGTTTGATGAAGTGTGTGTGTGTGGAGGTGGGGGGGCCCTTGAGGTCACTGTGAATTATGTGTATAATTTTAAAGGTTTAATTTTCAGCACTAAATGAATCCCAATTCAGAAGGTCAGGTGGCATTTTGATTTTTGCCAGATGGACTGATCAAATCTATCTAAAAGACCACATCACATAAAACTAGGTGTTCACGGAGCCTAGAAATTCTGAAATAATGTCAGAAATTTTACATCCTGTGCATTCACTTCCAGCATGCTGTCAGTGGCGGAGATCTGGAAATTTGCATGATCAGTTCTTGGACTGTCATACAGGTCAATTAAGCGTGACAATTTATTTCCTTTTAACTTCAGCTCCCTATAACAGCATCCTTTGCTCAGTCAGCACACACACTCATTACCTCATGCTGTTAGGAGAACTCTTTGTCCAGCACTTTCCCACAATTCTTTAAAGGGGGCCAAGAGCAATAAAGCAATCAAATTTAATTCTGAACTAAATGCTTCATGTGCACAGAAAAATATAACAAACTGTTGTGAAAAGGGAGGAAACAAAGCTTCAAGTATCTTGTATATTGAATCAATTGTTTCTATTCAACAAGTGTGAAAAACACAACACCATCTGGAAGTTTGGGGCAGATTTTTTTTGTCTTCATTATATATATAGAGTATATTATAATAAAAATGGAATGGCATTGTCATTAATGTAAAAATTCAAAAGTTTTGTCATCTAACAGAAAATACACAATATGGTCATTGTTTACCAGCTGGGATTACGACCTAATAATGGCATAAATGGCGTTCACTTGTATAGTGCTTTTTACTCATCTCTGGATGACCAAAGCGCTTTACAGATCCTGCTATCTACTCATTCATACACACATTCACACACTGATGGTGGTGAAGTTGCCATGCAAGGCGCTGGCCTGACCCACCAGGAGCAGCTGGGGGTTCAGTGTCTTACTCAAGGAAACTTCGACATGTAGACTGCAGACAGAGCAGGATTCGAACCATTCACCCTTCAATTAGTAGTCGGCTACACTACACCTGCGCCACAGCCACCCCTAAAGTGACAAGGGGAGGGAAACAGTTGATGTTTATGTAAAGTACACCCTCACCCTGTCAGGATCTGAGTTTGGTCGGAGGACCAGGCTCACCCTTTAAGTTGTTTTTGTATTTATTATCATCCTGAGTTGTCATTATTATGGTTATTCCTGTCATCTTGTGCTTCCTTATTGTGACAGCTTCTTATTTTCCCGTGATTAGTTTCTGTTGGAGTGTTAATTATTCACAGCTGCACCTGATCACGGTTATCACCTTCTGCCCTTATTTATTCAGCACTCGCAGCACAGTCACATACCTGCCAACTTTTCAAACCTGAAAAGCCTAGTAGCTAGCCGGGGTCCAAGGGCCGGCGCCCCTAATGCTAATAATGCTAATGCTAATACTAATAATAATAATGCTAATATTTGCCAAACAAATATTAGCATTAAATCTAGTTAAATGTAGCTAACAACCTCATATTTCTTCAACTTTCAAACCTGAAAAGCCTAGTAGCTAGCCGGGGTCCAGGGGCCGCAGTGTCAAACAAATATTAGCATTAAATCAAGTTAAAATGTGGCTAACAACCTCATATTTCTTCAACAATCATGTTTCTATTTTCCTTAAATTGTCACTGCAGATATGCTGATGGAAAAGAAAAAAGCTCCTGGGTTTTTATGATTTTTAAGTACCAGAACTGTGCTTAAATGACATAAAACAAACAGCTGAATGCCACTTATTACTGTATAATATTGACTTATGTTCCAAGAAGATAAAATCTCTGAACTTAGTTCAGAGATTTTTTGATCTCTTCCATTTCCTCCTTCTTTGGTGGCATTTTTACTGACCTGTTGATAGTAAAACAATCTCTGCTGGTGTCGCCGGTATCCGATCCGACCGACCTCGAATCCAGCTGGGCCTCAGCTAGCCCCCTCCACTGCTAGTCCTGCTGCTTACCGCCACTGCAATTGAGCTCCTGTCCAGCCGGGGTACCGGCAGCTCCTCCACCAAGTCCCGCCGCCCACCGCCACTGTAGTTGAGCTCCGATCCGGCTCCCGTCCAACTGTTGCCTCGGTTGGTTCCTCCGGGGAGCCCCAATCACCGGGGACGGAGTCACTTCTTTGTATCGGTGTTAGGTGCTACGATTAGCTATGGCGTTAGCTATAGCGATAGCGTTAGCTTAGCAAACGCGTCAGGTAAATTTAGATACGATTCCTAGCAATCTCATGTTTGGAATTGCTTTCGTGTTTTTTTTACGATTTAAAATTTTTGACTGAATTTTTAGTGAAAAACCGTAATTTTGATTAATAAAGCCGTAACCCGGAATGGGGTCTTGAAAACCGTAACCATTACGACAAAACCGGAGTAGTTGGCAGGTATGCAGTCAGTGTGGCGCTCTCCTGTTAAGATGACTGTTTAGTTGTCAGTAGTCTCATCTCCATGCTCTCACGCACAGTTTTCTGGTTATTGTTTTGTATTCAAGCTACACACGATTTAGGTTCTCTTTTCCTCCGTTATCCTGCCTTGCAGTGGTGTTTGGTTTCCCAGCCTCATGCTGCGTTCTTTGTTGTTTGAAATAAATAAATAAATAATGCTTTCTTCTCGCCAAACAACTGGATCCTCTCCTTCACCCTGGAGGGGCACACATGACAGAAGATCACCGCCAATACTAGACCCAGTGGGGGGAGAAGCAGGAGAAAGAGGACGCCAAAGGAGGAAGAGCTGCCGGTTGCTGACATGCTGTGGGACCTCATCACCGCAGCCCGCAGCTCTCCGGAGGATGTCAAATACTGCTGGGAGGCAGTCACCAACATCCTAGAGGCTCAACCAGACCTGCGCTCTCTTCCCAGGCTGCAGGGGCATCCGCTCCCCGCCATACTATCATCGCCAGTCTCCTTCTAGTCATCTGCCGGGCCCGAGAAATACAATGGGTGGAGGAGGAATTTGCCCAGGACGCTGGAGACTGTGCTGATGAATCAGCATCCCCTGGCTCCGTCTGTCATTTCACCTCCCCGCCACTCGTCAATCCCAGCACCCCGGAAGCTTGTGTTGACGAGTTAACGTCCCCTGGTTTCCACAAGTCCCACACACCTTGCCTCCACTCCAACACCAGCTTCACCTGTCATGATGCCTGCAATTCAGCCTGTGAAAGCATCTGCAACCACGCCTGTCATCTCGCCTGCAGTGCCAGCTCCACCACCTTCTACGTTGGTGCCCTCGCCCACAGCTGTTTCTTCATTGAAACTCCAAGGGGCGGCCACAGAATCAGCAGAGCAGGTCAGGCAAGTACCTTTACCTTTTATTTCATCTATTGGGGAGGGGTCTTGCCTGATACTAGGCAGGGGTTCACAGTGACAGTCACAAATCACTGTTGAGCCTCTGCCGCCTGTCTCTGCTGCCATTTTTCCTGGTGTTGACGTGACACCCACCTGTATTTCTCCTTCTCCATCTGAGGTGCACGCCACAGCTCCAATACCTGCTCCAAGGTGCCACTCAGCTCCAGTGCCTGCTCCACAGTGCCTCTCAGCCCCAGTACCTGCTCCACGGTGTCTCTCAGCAATAGTACCAGCTCCAACTACTTACAGTGTGCACATCACAGCTCCAGCCGTCCCCAAGGTGTGCACAACAGCTCCTGCTGTCCCAGAGGTGCACACAACGGTCCCCACTGTCCCTGAAGCACACGCCACAGCTCCAGCTGTTTCTGACCCTGTTCTGCCTGAGATGCATGCTACGGTCCCTGCAGCTCATCCAGAGGTGATCACCTCAGCAGCTGTGGACCAGGAGCTCAGGAAAGTACTTTTTCTTACTTTTTTAACATCAATATTAGTTAAGTCTTGCCTAGCTCCTGGTGTTTGTGGCGATGCCTCACTCACCCCATGCCTTAATTCCCTGTTCGAGGTGGCTGAGTCAGGGAAGGAGTCAGAGGAGGACCACACTCCAGCCATCATCCCAGAGGTCATGGGACCCCCACCTGGCGATGCCCAAGAAGTGGGACCTCCACCCACCAATGCCCAAGTGGTCATGGGACCTTCACTTGACATCCAAGAGGTCATGGGACCTCCACCCGCCGATGCCCCCGGGGTCATGTGACTTCCAGCCATGGCTTCTGGGGTCAAGAGTCATCCAGCAGCAGTTCCAGGGGTCAGGAGACCTCCAGCTGACGTCCCCGGGATCATGAGACCTCCAGCTGTAGCCTCAGGGGTCAGGAATCCTCCAGCAGTGGTTTCCGGGATCAGGAAACCTCCAGCAGACATCGCAGAAGTCAGGAGACCTCCACCCCTTGTCCCTCCCAGTTCCCCAGTTCGGTGACCTAAGGACAGTGGTAGGCCTCCGGATCCGCCCTGCAGTCTGGTTCAAGGACCCATGGACTTGGGTAGACCCCCTGACTTGCCAGGTTGGTCAGTCCGGTGGGCCACGGACTTGATTAGACCTCCTGACAGGCGTTTTGGGTTATGGACTTTGTTTGGGCCACAAACTGTACCTTGGTTTCAGCCCGCCTAGCCTGTGCCCCCACCGCCCTCCCTTGGAGGAGGATAAGTTTTTGTTGTTGTTGTTGTTGTTGTTTATCTTGGGGTGTCTGGGTCCACCCCTTAAGGGGGGGGGGGCATGTCAGGGTCTGAGTTTGGTCGGAGGACCAGGCTCACCCTTTAAGTTGTTTTAGTATTTATTATCATCCTGAGTTGTCATTATTATGGTTATTCCTGTCATCTTGTGTTTCCTTATTGTGACAGCTTCTTATTTTCCCGTGATTAGTTTCTGGGGGAGTGTTAATTATTCACAGCTGCACCTGATCACAGTAATCACCTTCTGCCCTTACTTATTCAGAGCTCGCAGCACAACCAGTGCGGCGATCTCCTGTTAAGATGACTGTTTAGTTGTTGGTAGTCTCATCTCCATGCTCTCACGCACAGTTTTGTGGTTATTGTTTTGTATTCAAGCTAGTCACGGTTTAGGTTCTCCTTTCCTCCGTTATCCTGCCGTGCAGTGGTGTTTGCTTTCCCAGTCTCGTGCTGCGTTCTTTGTTGTGACCTCCGCCAAGGAGGTAATGTTTTTACCGGGGTTCGTCTGTCTATCTACCTCTCTATCTGTCTGTTTGTCTGTCTGTTACCAACATAACTCAAAAAGTTATGAACGGATTTTGACGAAATTTTCAGGAAAGGTGTGTAATGGCACGGGGAACAGATGATTAGATTTTGGTGATGATCTGAGAGTGCATACCTCCACCAAGGGCTTTGTTTGTATTTGTGCAGCAGGATTACACAAAAACTACTGGATGGATTTGGATGAAATTTTCACCAGAGGTGGTTCTTGGGCTAGAGAGGAACCCATTATATTTTGGTGATGATCTGAGAATGCATACCTCAGCCAAGGCTCTTATCTTCTCACAGTGTGTTAACAACAATACTCCAAAACTGATGGACAGACTTTGATGCAGTTTTCATCACAAGTGCCTATAGGCCTACACACAAACCCATTACATTTTGGAGGTGATCCATGAGAAACGGAAGGAGCCTTGGCGGAGGTATGCGCTCTATGAGTGCTTTTCTAGTTTGTAATAAATAATGCTTTCTTCTCACCAAGCGATTGGGTCCTCTCCTTGGCCCCGGAGGGGCACACATGACACACCCTTTCCTAAATCTAACAATTTCCCTAATTTTAACCACCTTAAAATGTGTTTGTGTATTTGGGTTTCATCAGGGTTCATAAAAGGTTGCAAAACAGTTCACCAACAGTTTTTAAGGATGCAAACAGTTTTGTCGTAAAGGTTCTTAAACAGCTGCCAGCATTCATTTCATGGTGAACCAAAAAGAACTTTAGTGACAGGTGTGACAACCATTTGCAAATGTGTTACAACCGTTTGCAAAGATTTCCAACTATTTTGCAAAAAATTTTAACTATTTGTAGAAAAATACATTTTCTTGTCCTTAGGTATGACTGTGAGAGTGAATGGTTGTCTGTCTCTCTGTGTTGGCCCTGCGATGTACTGGCGATCTGTTCAGGGTGTACCCTGCCTTTCACCCAAAGATGCTGGGATAGGCTCCAGCCCCCCCGCAACCCGAAAAGTATTAAGTGGAAGAAGATGAATGAATGAATTTTTTTAACATGTTAAAAAAAAATTTGTGACAGGAAAAACTGTATTGGGCCTTAAAAACTGTTTGAGAAGTGTTTGGCAACCTTTTACAAGCCCGACGTTCATCAGCTACATTTGGGTTTTAAGGGAGATAGTTGCAAACCAGGTGAGAAAACAAAAACAAACACATACAGCTGAGACAAAAAGGTAAGACAGGTGTGCAAACAGAAATCCATAATGGTGTGAAGTGTCTTTGACATGATACATGAAGTTGTTTAAGGAGATTGGGAACATACATGTTTTTATGTTGGCAGTTAGCTGCAGGACTTGTCAAGATATGTAACATGTGAATGGAAAACATTTTTGCCATCATAAGCCTTGTAGTTTCAATTTTCTAGTCTTGCAAGCAAAATGGTAGCGCATCAATTAATCAAACTTTATTCATACAGCTGGGAAAATAAGTATTGAACACGTCAACATTTTTTTCTCATTAAACATATTTCTGATGAAGCCATTGACCTGAGATTTTCACCAGATACTGTATCAGAAACAACCCAAGTAATCCATACATAGAAAGAAATCAAGACAGCTGTGTTCACAAAAAAGGTATATTTAATAAAGTGGAATGACACAAGGAATAAGTACTGAACATACTTGGTGAAATTCATTTAATATTTGGTAGAAAAGCCTTTGTTGGTAATAACAGTTTCCAGATGCCTCCTGTATGGAGAAACTAGGTGCAGGCATTGCTTAGCAGTGATTTTAGCCCATTTTTCCACACAAACTGTCTTCAAATCTTGAATGTTCCATGGGTGTATTCTATGAACTCTGATCTTCACTTTGTTCCATAGATTTTCAATTAGATTCAGGTCAGGTGACTGACTGGGCCATTCTAGCAGCTTTATTTTCCTCCTCTGGAGCAGTTGAGTTTCCTTGGCTGTGTGTTTGGGATCATTGTCTTGCTGAAATGTCCACCCTCATTTCATCTTCAGCATCTTGGCAGATGGCAACAGGTTCTTATCAAGAATGTCTCTGTACATTTGACCATTCATTTTTCCTTCAATTATATGAAGTCTGCCTGTACATGCACCATGATGGGATGTACAGTGCCATTTCTTCTCCAAACATGCTGTGTGTTGTGGCATCCAAAAAGTTTAATTTTGCTCTCATCTGACCAAACTATATTCTCCCAGTATTTTACTGGCTTGCCCAAATGTTGTGCAGCAAACTTTAAACGAGCTTCAACATGCTTTTTCTTCAGCAATGGAGTCTTGCAAGGTGAGCGGGCATAGAGCCCATGTTGGTTGAGTGCATTACTTGTTTTCTTTGAAACAGCAGTACCTGCTAACTCCAGGTCTTTCTGTAGCTCTCCATGAGTGGTCTTTGGCTCTTGAATAACTCTTCTGATAATTCTTTTGACTCCTCTGTCAGAAATCTTGCAAGGAGCTCCTGGTCGTAGCCGGTTTATGGTAAAATGATGTTATTTCCACTTCCGAATGATGACTCAAACAGCGCTCATTGGAACATTCAGCAGTTTAGAAATATGCCTGTAACCAATGCCAGCATTATGTTTTGCAACACTAAGGTTGCAAAGGTCTAGAGAGTGCTCTTTGCTTCTACCCATCAAGAGTTCTTTGTGGTGTGACAATCTGATATTCACAGACCTTTTTAAAGGCTAGCAGGCAGGACTTAACCAGCTGAAATTAATTTGCACTGATGGGGGAAGGGATGGATTCCTAAATTCACATGGATTTCAGCTGGTTTCTTGGCTTTCTATGCCTTTTTGCACCTCTTTTTCTTCATGTGTTCAATACTTATACTAATACTTATTCCCTGTGTCATTCCAATTTATTAAATATAACTTGTTTTGTGAACACAATTGCGTTGATTTCTTTGTATGTATCTATTACTTGGGTTGTTACTGATATCTGGTGAAAGTCTCAGGTTAATGGCTCCATCAGAAACATGTTTAATGAGGAAAATATTGATGTGTTCAATACTTATTTTCCCTGCTGTATATCTTTCTTTTATATTCATAATTCACAGTGCTTCATAATGACTGACTTCACAAAAGAGAGGCAGAAGAAGCAAACTAAAACATTTATTAAAAAATAAAATAAAAAAAGCGTAAAAAATTAAAAGCAGCCTAAATAACTGAAACAAATTTGCTTTTAACAAATATTTCATTCTGGTCTAGCAGACATGACAGCCTGAATGCAGGCCCACCTAAGCAGCATCATGTGGGAGTTTGGTGAGCATCCAGGCTATTGCTTAGTAGTGATTCTCACATATTGTGGATGGACAGATGGAAAAACAGATGAATGAATGCAGTCATTTTGTATTCGCTGTAATGAGGTGAACAAAGAAATATTCTGTACTAAAATGGGATGTTGTTCTTCTTCTTTTGGCTCCTCCCTTTAGTGGTCACCACAGTGGGTCATCTGCCTCCATCTCACCCTATCCCTTGCATCTTCCTCTGTAACACCAACTCTCTCAATGTCCTCCTTCACTACAACCATGAATCTTCTCTGTGGTCTTCCTCTTTTGTTTCCTCTTCCTCTTTTTCAGTGCTTGACCTAGGTATTCAAACTCATCTACCTTGACTACCTCTACTCCTTGCATCTTCACTCACCTGCCTCGGTCTCATTCACACACATGTATTCCATCTTGCTTCTACTAACTTTCACTCCTCTTCTCTCCAATACATACTCACCTCTTCAAGTTCTTTTCCGCCTGCTCCCCACTTTCACTACAGATCATAATGTCATCTGCAGACATCATGGTCCATGGAAAATCCTCCCTGACCTCATCTGTCAGCCTGTCCATCACCAGGGCAAACAAAAAATGGTTCACCACCCTCACATACTTCTCTGCCACTCCTCACATTCTAATACACTACCACAGTTCCTCTCTTGGCACACTATCATATGCTTTCTCTAGATACACAAAGACAGTCCAACTCCTTCTGGCCTTCTCTATACTTCTCCATTAACACTCTTAAAGCAAACATTGCATCTATTTAAAGGACATTTATAATTGATAAGATGCTACAAAACTGTATAATTCCAATACAATAAAAGAAGAAATACCTCCACAGACATATTTAGTCAAAGGCAGGGCCAAAAAAATGTTGCATTTAACTTATTTTACTACTTTCAGCCATTTTCAAATCCCTCAGCTTGTGATTGGTTTCAAGTCCCTCAGCTTGTGATTAGTCATATGGAAAACAATGATAGCATGTAAGACATACTCTTACCACTGTCGTATAACAGTCACAATGACAGCTTAACAAGAGTTTAACTTAAATTCTTAGTCAATGTTAGAGTCTCTCGATATTTACTTGTCAGTGTCACCAATAGGATTAACCAACTTGGCACACAAAACAGCAATGTTCAAATGATCACGTAGGCATATTGTTTCAGTCACAAAAGTTTGACTACAAACTAGGGCTGCACAATTAATCAAATTTTGATCGCGATCATGATTTTGGCTGCCACGATTAAATAAACGTGATCGTCAGCGACATTAACAATTAAAATGCGGGCTCTGCTGCATATCAAATCAAGCATTTTCTCAACCAACAGCCAGCTGACCACCTGGGGGTGAACACACATTAGGGCAACATTAAGCTGAAGAACTGACAAGTGAGCAGACCTTGTAGCGGCAGCCTTAAGTTTTCAATAGCAGACTGGTGTGATGGTGAAACACAAACCAGGTTTCAGGAGAAGAAGGTGACAGTACGGCAGCACGTGGAAGCGAGAAGCTAGTGCCTCTAAAGGATCATCATCCGTTGTCTGGACGTGCTTTGGATTCAGAGCAAAAGTGATGCTGACTGAAAAGAAATTATATGCAATGAGTGCCATAGAGCTGTGTCTGTGTCGCAGGGCAACACAACTAACTTATTCAACCACTTGAAAAAACACCACAAACACAAGTACGATAAATGCATGAAGACTGAAGTGTTATATAGTTATTTAATATGAAAAGGTAAGATGGACATGCACCTCCTGGTGGTGCCTCCGCCTTACCCTATATAAGGCCGGGTTGGCCATCTTACAGCTCTCTGTTCTCGCCTGAGCTTAGCTGACAATCTGTCAGTGACTGTCAATGAAAGTGAGCTAAATAAAGCTGTGTTCCCAGTCACCTCACCTCTTCTGTTCAGCAGGTAATTACAGACATAACATTGGTGACGAGGATAAAGCCATGGAGGCGTGCATGGTCCCTATTCGCCCTTTCCTTGAGGTGCCCGGAGAACCGCTGGTGTCCTGGCCTAGGTGGTATGAGGCTTTTCAGAATTACGTTGCTGCGCTGGGGTTCAGGGAGCTCAACAGGCAGAGAGCCTGGGCGCTATTGGTTCACAATTTGGGTATAGAGGGTCAGCGAATCCTGGGAACACTCGGTGCTGCCGACACATACGAAGAGGTAGCAGCGCTGCTAGCTAGCCATTTCGACACCCCGGACAATGTGATGGTCCGAAGGATCCACTTTCAGCGGCGGCATCAATGGGTAGGTGAACCCGTCCAGCAGTTTGTCACTTATTCAAGGCAGCTGGCTAGTGAGTGTCGTTTCGGAGCACTGGAGGAGGAAATGGTTTGTGACCAGCTGGCAGAGCACTGTTGTAGTGTCACGTTGTGGGCTAGGCTACTTAAGGCGCCAAGTGAGCTCATATCAGCCAGAGCCGTCAAGCTAGCTCTCCAGATGGAAGCCGCGGAAAAGCTAGCTCTGGAGCATACTGGGAGCCAGTCACAGCAGCCGCAAGAACCTCTTGCCACGGCAAATGCCACGGACCTGAACAGCAAAGGTAGCTTGGACAGAGAGGAGATGGAAGCCAACCCTGCTAGCCGGGGGTCGGCCCCGGGAAAGTCTCTCTGTATGGGTTGTGGGTCTAAGACGCACTGGAAGAAGGCTAAGGACTGCCCGGTGAGAGGAGCATGGTGTAACAGATGTGGTCACTTGGATCATTTTGCCAGGATGTGCCATGAAGTTAAACCGGAGAGCCCACGGAAGAAATCACTCTGCCCACCCCAGAAAACCATCCATACGGTGTCCCCAGAGACGAACAGGTATACATTTTGCATGGTGAGGCTGGACGATGTGGAGGTGCCGCTGTTGATCGACACAGGACCGGAGGGTTCGCTGCTGAATTGGGCCACGGTAAACAGGTTTTTTCCCCACCACAGGGTTAGAGGCAACCCAGCGCTGTTGTACAGTTATGGAGGTGGAAGGCTGGACACGGTCGGGACTTCGGAGCTGACTGTTCGGTACAAGTCTGTGACGATGCTCGACTTCACATTCCACGTAACGGCACGGGGCGATAACATCATGGGCTGTGATTTATTTTATGCACTGGACTTCGCCATCAAGGACGACGCTGGGGAGGAGTGGTCGGGCTGTGGCCAGTGGAACCCCCCAATTCCGGCGTCTCATGAAGATGTGGTATGGGATGAGGAACTACCGGATGCTATGGCGGTCAAGTGGGACCAAGTTTGCTCAGGGACAGCGCAGGAGGGTCTCAGGGCCGGTGCTCGGGAAACGGTCAAGGGGAGTATTGAGTGTGATGGTGAGGCGCCTGCGCCGGCGAGTAGCACCAATGGGTTAGCCCCGGGTGCCTCCGGAGTTTGGCCCTGAGGAGACGGAGGGTCTGTGGCTACGAGGGCGCACATTACACCAGTATTAGGAGAGGTCAGGACTCGACAGCAACGCCTCAAGCCGAGCCAGGCCCTGTTGAAGGTCCTAGATTGGGTCCGGGTTTGAGGTGAGGAGCGCCCGTAGCGAAGATGGGCCAGACGACAACCCCAGAAGCGTCGGGAGCATCTGCACATAGTGGCCAGACTGGACGCAGCGCACTTCAGGCTCTCTGATGGCTTGGCGTGGCACTTGAACCGGCTTCAGTGTGTCCGAGAAGAGGCTCCGGGAGACGAGGCTGGACGTGGGACGAGGTTGAGAGTGAGGAGGAGCGGTTTCAGTGTCCAGAGGGCCAGCCACCACCCCGAAGACTGGCAGTTTCCAGGGGCGCAGCTACTGAGTGGGTGCCCTGGGCCCCCATGCCAGTTATGTCCCTTTTACTGGAACACTTGGGTTGTAAAAAGTATATGCTAAAGTTCTGGTATTGTTGGCGTTGTTGTTTAAAAAAAAAAAAAAGAGAACATTATATAGTGAATGTTAATGTTATTAAGAATGTTATATAAGGGATTATTTTGGGGTTTTTTTCTGTATTAGTTTAGGAACATAGCATACAATTTTAGTTATTAATGGACTTTAATTTACTTTAGCAGGTGGCAGAATAATCCACCTTGCTGTGTGGGCAGGACAGCAGTCCACCCATCCTCCCTATTTCAGGTTTTGTTGTGTGAATGTGTTAGGCCATTTAGAGACATTAGTTTTCGTTTGTTAGTGTATGACTCGGGTCCTAAATTGGGGAGGGTCTTAATTGAGTGAGTGGTTTTGGACTTTTTTTTTTGGGGGGGGGGGTGTTATATAGTTATTTAATATGAAAATGTAAGATGGACACGCACCTCCAAGTGGTGCCTCCGCCCTGCCCTACATAAGGCCGGGCCGGCCATCTTATAGCTCTCTGTTCTCGCCTGAGCTTAGCCGACAATCTGTCAGTGGTTGTCAATGAAAGTGAGCTCAATAAAGCTGTGTTTCCAGTCACCTCACCTCTTCTGTTCAGCAAGTAATTACAGACATAACATAAAGCGAATGTCTCTTCACTAAATTACAGTCTGTGTCCGGCGCCAACCCTGGTTTTTCCTGGTTAAATAAAGGTAAAATAAATAAATGAATAAAACCCAGGCAACCATAATATCAACCCTGCACTGAGCTTCACCGTATCCATCCTCCTCCCAAAGACACTCTAAAGTAACTGATGCAATAGCATTTTATTTGGCCAAAGATGCTTGTCCACTAAATGCTGTGTGAGCAACGAAGCCTTCAGAAACATGGTCAAAACACCGGACAAGAAACATGTGATCCCCAAGTGATTCTCCACAGTTGCATTACCTGTGCTGTATGAAAAATACAGATGGATATCACAACTGTCGAGTACTTTGCAACTATGACTGACCTCATAAGAAGCAGAATAACGGAGCCGTACCTGTCCCTGACAATTCACTACATTGATGGAGATTTTAAAATGAAGAGTCAATGCTTGCAGATATCGTTTTTTCCCACAAGACCACACAGGAGAAGCTATAGCCCACAGACTGAGGGAAGTGCAATCATCTTGGAGCCTGCAGGAGGAGGGACTAGTCTGCATAACAACAGACAGTGGATCTAACGTCGTAAAGGCAGCTTCTCTAAATAAATGGATAAAGCTGGATAAAGTTGATCCCATGCCACAACTTGTTGCGTGTGGGCAGCGCCTATCTCCGTTTCACAGACCCTAGGCCACACAGCTACTGTAAGCAGTGAAAGCTACAGTGGGGGGGGGGGGGGGGGGGGTCGGTCCTTCTGGTAGCTCTGTGCGTTAACTTTCCCTTCCCCATTCTATTATACTGAGCACCAAGCTAAGTAAGTAGGATGAATAAAAAAAAATTGAATTTTATGCAATCTGTGTTTTTCCTAAAGTTAATAAATAATCATGATTAATAAACGTAATTTCAATATTGATCAAAATAATCACGATCATCATTTTGGCCATAATCGTGCAGCCCCACTACAAACAATCTGTGTCACTGAGCCCCTCCAGGGCAGAATGCAGGACCCAAATGCAGAACATAGTTTGAAGTTTGCAGATTTAATGAAATACAAAACAATACTTAGCTCGTTGGCTGAAAAACACAAAACACAGCAACAGATCAAAAATCGGCTTGGCAAAAACTGAGGCAGGACGGGGTGTGTAATCACACTACACTGACAAGGACGCAACAATGAACAAAGGCTGACACAGACATATATAGGCACCAGTGTAATCAGTGGAACACTGGACAAGTGGGAACAATCAAGGCAAACGGAGACAGCAGAGTAGTGGCTACGGGTACAGGAAACATGAGGCCTGAGACAAAAAGGTAAACATGAGACATGAACAAGGGACCAGGAGGAGACAAGACTGAGGCTAAGACAAGGACCGCGATGACAAAGACTATGAACATGACCGACCATGATAATCATAATAATAAACATGATAACTAAAAATAGAACTGGGCTGAGGGAGGAAAAAAATAACACTACAAAACGTGGCTGAAAGAAAAACACAGAGAAACATAATTAAAAGCAAGGACATGGACTGAACTCATGTCCCGAAGATAACAGAAAAAACAAATAACATAAAACGAGAACATGAGCACAGCCATGTCCAAACCTTCACAATCTCAAGCAAAGCAACCACAAAAGAAATGTTGAGCTTTTGTTTCAGATGTGTCTGTTGCTCCCTCTTTGTTCTCTTCATTTGACTGTCATTTGTTGTCACGTCTGGCTCTCATTTGTTTTCCTTCCACCGTGGTGTTTTGTCACCCAAAAGCATGTCTGCAGACATGCCAAACAGGACAAAAGGTATCTATGACAACAGCCAACTCAGATATTACAATCACCCACTTGCATGCCAGTCTCAACAAGGCAAGTGTCTGTTACTTATTTTTAAAAGATATACAGTAAGCCATCAATTTGTTGCTCATGACATCACTGGTTCCCATGGGGGCTGGAGGAAAATAATCACGTACGACTAATTAAAACCAGTTGATTGTTGCAGTGTGAGCTCAGAATGTTGCTCTTCTTGTCAAATGGAATATATGAAGCTTTTCAAGTCCTTCTGTGTGCAATTAAGAAAAGAAAATCTAAGCCGTTGGAAAATAAATGCAAAATAAAAAAGAAAGATCCCTTTTTCCACCCTTTTTCAGTTGCACACAGGCCAATGACATTGTTATCTGAAACCGATTATGCCAGGTGCCTAAGCAGCAGTTGCAGTGATTGCCTTTGTTGCTGTGGATCAGTGAAGGGGAGATCCTTCATCCTCGTTTCTCCTCCTATCTGCCCCCAGGGCTCCAATTCCTCTGTAGCACAGAGCAGGTCTCGCCTCCACCACTTCATCTCCCTCAGGACGAGCTCCCGTTATGTTTCTCTGCACAGGGGTGTGGGAGTGATGGAAAAAAAGAGGGGGAACGCATGTCCCTGGTTGTGTGCATGTGTCAGTGGCTTACCATGATTTATGCACATTTATGTGGTAATAGGTGCCTATATGCATGCTGGTAGCTGTGGATTGTGCTTGTGCTGCATACAGAGCGAGCTCACGGCTTATAGATCATGCAACACAATCTTTTCTTTCAACACTATCAGCAAACCACAACACTCCCTGCCTGGTTTCCTAAACCACTTATTCAACCCTGAGATGGAAAATCAGGAATGAAGTACAAAGTTTAATGGTTTTCTCAAGTATTTTTTCAAACTCTCATAACACCACTGTGAGTGGTATTAACTGGAAGCACAATCCATTATAGAAACAGTATATATCTAATGCTTTGACAAAAAAAGCTACTTGAGATTATCCTCTCGACAAATCTTTTTAAATTTAATCATCTATGGGTATTGTAGAACAAACAAAAAAATATCCTAATGTGGACTAGATGCACCTTTAAACAATTCAGTTAAAGGGATTATTGACTGAAAAATTGTGTTTATGTAGGTTTTAACCTTCTGAAGTGCTGAAATTTCTCTTTAAAACACAGCCTTTGTAACATTTCTGCGTCCAATTAGCCATTTTGGTTCTTCTAGATTTGCCACGGGACATCATTAACATAGTAACCTGGTTCACTAATCCACAGTCAGTAATATATCTCATTCCATTCTGGTTTATTTTGTTATATTTTCAGTGATGCTACATCAATCTGTAAGCATTAGCTTGGCAGCCAGTGTTCACGTTGGCAGGGAGGAGGTGAGGGCAGACCACCTGGCATTAGCTCAGTGCTTCTCAATTATTTTTTGCAAAGCCCCCCCAGGAAAGAGAAAACATTTCGCGCCCCCCCAACTCGCCGCAGTGACTATAAATAAGATCATTATCTATAAAAATTGTATACGTATACCTAAAATTGTATCCTTTTTAACATTAACAAAAGAAAAAAGCAATATAAATCAACTTTCAACAAATATTAACTTTATTTTGCCACACAGAAACCCTGTTATAGTCTAAAACAGAAAAAAAAACTTAAAGTGCATCAAAGTGCCTGAAATAAAAAATATGTCAATCCTTATTTAAACTAGAAACATTTTTGACCAACTGAACCATTTGATGCTGAGAAAAATAATTCAATCAATAATATTGTAACGTGCTGCTCGACATGGCAACATCCCACCAGGAGATTTGAACTCATGCCTCCCGCTCCGGAATCCCGCACTCTACCTGTGTCGCCAATAGGGTCAAGCCACTTGGCAAGCCAAGTAGGGTGCTCATATTGAGTTCGCTACAATATTAAATGTAAATTGATCTGGAACATTAACACAGGACTACCAATATATTTAACATTTTAGTCTGAAGAAAAAGGTAGAAAAAGGCAGTATCAACTCCTCTGCAATTGTGTGGGGTTTTTGCACTGCGCAATTTGGTACACCACTTTAAATGATGCTGAAAGTGCTCGCTGGTTTACTGATGTAGCGTTCACAAAGTGGGATGATTGTTGGCCGTACTCCGCACGTTTTCGCTGAAAGAAATCAAGCGGCTTATCAACGTGTTGAGGATGTAATGTCTGTAGGTGACGTCTTAATTTATTTGGCTTCATGCTGTCCGCTGCCAACACTTTCAGACAGTAAACACACCGGTCTTTCCTCGTCTCTCACCGTAGTCCCAGTGAAGCCATGTGCTAGATAAGTTTTGTCATATTTCCTCGTCTTAGCTTTTGGGAGACTTTCATTTGTCTCTTTACCTCTGTCTCTCTCCGCCTTTCTTTTCGTTACTGTTAAATATTTCTCCATGGTGTCTCTCGAGGGGTTTGTTGACAGCAATTTAAAAAGTTTTAAACTCCTGCACAGACTTTGACAATGAGAGCGCCACTGCACCACCTGCTGCCGTGGATGTGCAATTACACTTTACACGGCAAAAGCAAAGCCTGTTCCCCGGGGTCACACGCGCACCCCCCCGGCATCGCATCGCGCCCCACTATTTGAGAAGGACTGCATTAGCTTAACTGTTGACCCGGCCGGTTGTGATCACTGTTTTCTAGAAATTCTATTCCCCCACACTGGAATCCTTGTTCATCTTTCAGCACTTGACCATATATGTCATTCTTAGATGTAATCTTAGCTTATTTTCTTGTAGTATTATCTGTAACTGGTGGCAAAGGCAGCTAACTGAAGTTAGCAGTGTAGCCACTTATTCACAAATGTTTCTGTGCTTATTGTACTCCAGGGTGTTATGTCTGAAGTTGGAGCCAAGGAGGAGACCAGCAGTAGAGCTGAACACAAGTTTATTACACAGGGCGCTGTGCACCCAACAACACCTGCAGCCGCTGGCAGAGGAAAAGACGGAAGAGACTGCCCCCCTACCTGCAGCCCTTCTTATACGCACGAGGTTGGCGGAACCGGAAGACGGAGCCACCACCCCGTGCCACACAAATAAGAGCTCCATATGAAGTACAATATATGAACGATAAATAACTACATTACATTTTCGCCCCCCTGTAGAAAAATCCAAAACACACATACAATCAGCCCACCCCAATTTAGAACCTGAATCATCTGCTAAACAAAACTAAACTAAAATCACAAAAGGGGCCTATGGCATTCACACAAAATAACTAAAATTACGGGAGATGGGTAGACTGCCGTCCTACACAGCGAGGCAGGTTATTCTGGCCGCCTATGATATATAAAAGTCCAGTTATAAACTAAAAGAAAATTGCTGCCGTGTCTCCTAATTAACAGAACACAAAACGATCCCAGAACTATAAATACAGATTCAGAATGAAAAACATGTATATACAAGCACAGCTCGGGGAGAATGACCCCATGGGCCCCCCAGACCATTCACCATTCAGTCCGTCCCTGGAGGTGGTACGCCTCCCGGGCCACAGCTGGTCACTTCAATCCTGGTGTGCCTTCTCCTCCACACCGCCAGACGCTCCATTTGTCTGGGGCCACGTTTTGCTGCCTTCCCCGGGGCACGCCGTAACTTGTTAGTGTGCCGCCATGAGCCATCCACCAGCTGAAGATAACCATCTTGCCACTCATCCATCACCTGCAGCCAGCCCTGGTACTTCTCCATCTTCTGCTTGGCTCGCACCTGCTGTGGCCTCACCTCCGCCCGAGCCCGAACCCAGTCCGTGACTCCAAGCGGGGCCCTGCTCGGCCTGCGGTGTTTCCACCTGACACTCGCCCTCTCAGTGCCACTCGGTCCTGACCCGACTGCTTGTAGATCCACTGCAGACCCTGCCTATGTGGCCCTGTGCTCACTGGCCCACCACGGCCGAACTCCAGGAACACCTGGGACCATCTTTTGGGCGTCGCTCACCGCCACAGACTCTCCCCTGTGCCGCCCGGTACCCTCATCCAGGGCAACTCGGGCACTGGCACCGGGGCCCTCCCGCGGCAAACTTGAGTGCGACAAGGCCTGTCCACTTTCCAGAGTGCCCAGCAATTGTTCATCCCACACAGTGTCGTCCCGAACTCTCGGAACCGGTCGGTCCCACAGTCCACAGCCTGACCACTCTTCCCCAGCACTGCTCCTGATGGAAAACCCAAGGCCATAGAACAGGTTGCAGCCCATGATGTTTGTGCCGCAGGCCGTCTCGACAAACTCCACATCGGCCATCTCCGCAGACTTGTACCAAGCCGTCAGTCTGGATGTACCCACCGTGGCCAACCGTCCTCCTCCATAGCCGCAAAGTGGCGCTGAGTCACCTCCAATTCTGTAATGGGGAAAACACTGCCTAACTGTAACCCAGTTCAGCAGAGAACTCTCCACCTCCGTGTCGATCAGCATCGGTACCGGTACTCCGTCCAGCTCCACTGTGCAATGCGTGTGCCCACTGGTACTTGGGGACACAGTACCAATCACCATCGGGGCAGGAGGAGTCAAAGTTCTTGTTCCGCTGACTGGCATATTCTCGCATAGTTTTGAAGACAACCACACTTGTGGCAGCGCTTCCCTCTTGCTGCACACTCTCTGGCCTTGTAGCAGTGCTTCGAGGACCCACAGCCCATACACCTGGACTTCCCCGGGGCAGACCTCATCCATACAGCGTTGGCACCTTCAGCATCCTCCTCAACGCTCCCATCGCTGTCCGAGTCCACTACCTGTGTAGCCATGGGGGATCGTAACTCTCGCGATGACAGATGCTCGCTCCACTCCCAAGTCAGCTTATCCGCTGCCTGCAGCTGAAGGGCCAACTCGACGGCCCCAGATAGCATCAATTCACCAGGAAGTATGAGCAGCTTAGACCGGACCACAGCACAGTTGGTATGTTCCGCCAACTGGTCGCGAATCTTTTCTTCCTCCAACAGTCCGAATTGACACTCAGCGGCCAGCTGCCTCAAGTCCGACATGAACCGCTGAATGGGTTCGCCTACCTGTTGGCGACGCTGTCGGAACTTAATCCTTCGGATGATGACGTTGTCCAGTGCCCTGAAATGGCTCGCCATGGGCTCAACCAGTTCTTCATAGCTGTCCGCGTCACCAAGCGTGCCCAAAATCCTTTGTCCCTCCATTCCCAGGTTGTGCACAAGCAATACACACACCCTCAACTTCTCCATCCTTCCCAGGTCCAACGCCACCATATATGTACGTTCTAAAGGCGTCGTATCACTGAGGCCACGGTACAGGTGGCTCACCTGGGAGCTCCAGAAATGGCCGAATTGATGTCCCACACACTTCCATGTCTTCAGTATTATCCGCTTTTATTCTCGTCGCCAAAATGTTATGTCTGAAGTCGGAGCCAAGGAGGAGGCCAGCAGTAGAGCTGAACACAAGTTTATTACATAGGGCGCTGTGCACCCAACTACACCTGCAGCCACTGGCAGAGGAAAAGGCGGAAGAGACCGCCCCCCAACCTGCAGCCCTTCTTATACCCACGGGGTTGGCGGGACCAGAAGACGGAGCCACCACCCCGTGCCACACAAATCAAAGCTCCATATGAAATACAATATATGAATGATAAATAACTACCATTACACAGGGACCGATCAAATCTTATCAACCACTGAAATTTAAGGCTGGGAATGAGGTGAACTACCAAGAAGGGGTGAAAACGAAGTCATTTTCAGAAAGGGTCATGCTAATACAAACAGCTCTGTGCATTCCCATTAAATTCAAATGCTTGCAAAGAACTGGCCCAAGGCTCCAAGATCATGCATCTATATCCCCTGCAATATTGTGCTTTAACTAATGAGCAACAAGGGAGCTTCAAACCATCAAGCCTATCATTCCTTTCAGAAGGTAAATGCACAAAGAAGAAAGCAGTATTTCAATTAATTAAACCTGTCGGTGCTCGTACGCCTCCATCCTTTTCCTGGCCTTTTTCTCTGCCTTACATTCCCGTAGGGAAATCAAACAATTAAGAACTGAATATAAATTTACTCAGCCTCACTTTATGTCTTTCACCCCTCTGATTGTGTCAGAGAAGGAGATGTCCTCACTCTGTCTAATAAAAGTGATGTATTAAAGTGGGTTTGGTTAACAGCCTGACCTGGGGTTCTGTTAAGTGATGAAGTTTACAAAATTAAAGACAGAACAAACACAACTAAATTATTTGCATTTAAAAACATGTGGTTCCTAGTAGAACGACATGAGCCCAGGAAAAATTATTCTTGAAAGTAATGTACGTGCTGTTCAGGTTAAACACACAGGAAGTGATGTTACTGGCTCACATTCACATCACAGCAAAGGCTACATAGACTGATCATTCATTTTTAAAACACCACTAATTAGTTTATCAATTTATTAACTTTCATATGCATTGTTGATTAAATCAACTGCTTGGACAAGTCCAGCAAATATGATATACTGTACTGTAAACTTTTAAGTTATCATTTTAAAAACTTTTTAAATTGAACTATTACACTTATTTTCTCTCAGACATGATTTTATTACCTCAGCCAAGGAGGTAATTGTTATGTTGGTAATAGGAGCCAAGGACAAGGCCAGGTGTTGGACTGAACACACGTTTATTATTATCCACAGTACACAAGCATACCCACCAGGCAGAGAGGTGGCCAAGAGACCGCCCATCCTGCTCACTGCTCTCTTATACCCTGGGTGGTGGCGGAACTGGAAAGGTGGAGCCACCACTCGTGTCACACAAATAAGAGTCCAAACTCCAACACAACATTCTCCCCTTTCACAAAAGCCATAAGGCCACACACACAATTGGAACCCACCCCAATTTGGAACCCGAAACACACCCTAAGAGTAATAACACAATATACAGTGGGGCAAAAAAGTATTTAGTCAGCCACCAATTGTGCAAGTTCTCCCACTTAAAAGATGAGAGAGGTCTCCAATTTTCATCATAGGTATACCTCAACTATGAGAGACAAAATGTGAAAAAAAAAAAATCCAGAAAATCACATTGAAAGATTTTTAAAGAATTTATTTGCAAATTATGGTGGAAAATAAGTATTTGGTCACCTACAAACAAGCAAGATTTCTGGCTCTCACAGACCTGTAACTTCTTCTTTAAGAGGCTCCTCTGTCCTCCACTCGTTACCTGTATTAATGGCACCTGTTTTAACTGCCCTAGGTGCCTGGGGCAATGCAAGGCAACTCAAGGCCCCCCTAGTGGTCAAGAGTGGTAAAAATTTTTGTCAATAAAATAGTTCAGATTTCCAGGGCTATAACTTGAAAGTTACAGGATATAATGGCTTACTGTCAATTAGAAAGATGTAGAATATGATCCAAAGTTTCAGATAGGAATAAATTTACGCATCTAATTTGCATAATGTCACGGCAGCTATATAAATTACATAACTCAGTCAAAAGTGGACTTTGGACACATTTACATAAAGAATGGTCCGATTTTTTTTTACGCCGATTTGTCTACAGGGGTATGTTTTTATCTAATCTTCAAAGTATATGAACCAGAAAATCACTAAAATGTCCAAAAAAAAACATATATTTCTCTTACCTGTTGCCGGGTGGGGGGGCTTGCCCGCCCACATGACCAGTCCATTTTCGTCCATCGTAATCGATGTTTGTGTGTTTGCTCAGCCATTTACACCATGTACCATATCTACAAACTCTTATGATTACCCCACGTGAATTTCGTTTGTATTACACGGCTATTTTTCCTGTAAAACGTAGTTTTCCTGTGAGAATGCATGACGATCACGGACGCTGCCATCTTGGTACTCGTAGCTTAGTTTTTCGTCCATCGTGGTCAATGTATCGCATTTACTTAGTAATTTACACCCGCTTCCACACCTACAAACTGTTATGATTATCCCACATGAATTTTGTTTGTATTACGCGGCTATTTTTCCCGTTTCGTGCAGTTTCTGTCATCATCGCGACAGCGATGACCAAACATGGCGGTATCCACATTGGTGTGTGAGCTCAAAGCGGAAAAAAGAAGAAGAAGAATGAGGATTTCTTCTTCTTTGCTATATTCCATGTCAGCCATGATTCCTTTGGTGTGTGTCTCCACCTTCTAAACTGTCAGATCAATAGAGATTAGTACAAATTCTCAGAATAGCCGGGGGGCGTCAATAAGTTGACAAGTGCAGTTGCTGCGCTGTGCCACTGGGGCGCACGACCCATCCATTTTAATCTGGGCAGTTAAAGGGTTAAGATGTGAGAATGCAGATAGAGCTTGGCTGGAAAAGAAAAGTTATTTTAGGATGAATTAGAATTTTTTTTATCTTAACTCTGTTGTATGATGACATATACAGTATGTCATCTTATAGAAAATCAAAGTGACCATTTATGCCTTATGTTGCATTCTAAGATACTGGCATTACAAAATATATTTACAATCAGCATTATAGTTGATGCCATGGCAATAGGTGACTCCCATCACTTATTCCTGCCAAAGACTCAGATGGATAATGCTACAGGTCCAAACAACTCTCCTCAGAAGGTACATTCATGCTCTTCACTTCAGATTCAATTCTATAGTCTTGTTTTATTCAGTTTTTGTATTTTTGATTGTTTGATTGTTAAACAGCTACTGTGGGAAAGAAAGTGTATCATGATTGCATATAAATCAGTACTCCACAGGGTATCATGTAATGCATATAAAAGGTTAGTGGTAGCGATCTACACAAATATGGAAATTCAGCATGATTCCAAGTGAAAAATGTCACTAATTTGGATCATTGTTGCAACACTTTTTATTACTAACTAGTCGCAAGCTGTCACAGCCCAGTGAGATACAGCCTGTAGGGCTGATGTTATCTTTCAGAGGTTTCTTTTCTTGCTTAATCATCACTCTATACAGGATACCCACTCTAAATTCAGTGTCTGAGCAAAAACTGTGTGAAAACTTGGACAAACTATGCCCCACAAAGAACTGTAATATGTGTGAAAGGTCCCCACAAAGCCTGTTTTATTCAAGACGTGTGAATGCAGAGAGAGTTTAGCTGGACAGGAGTAGTTTTAATCAGTATGCTTAACATTTTATAGTTATGCATACAGAAGGTTAGTGGTAGCGGGATGTTTAGGGCTAATTTAACCTTCTCCATGACTTTTTTTTTTTTTTTTTTAGTTAATCATCACTCTATTCTGGACACTCATAATGTCCCCATAGCACACCTTTTGTCAGTGTCTGAGTATAATCTGTGTGTAAATTTGGACAAAACTGGTCCCCAAAAGGGACTGTAACATAGTGTGTGAAAGGTCCCTACAATGCCTGTTTTATTCGACTAATGTGATTGTCAAGATATGAGGAAAAACTAGAAGACTTTGACAAACTGGTCCCCATGAAGAGCTGTAATATTGCGTGTGTGAAAGCTCCCCACAAAGCCTGTTTTATTTAAGATGTGTGAATGCAGATAAATGTTAGCTGATCAGGAGGTGTGTTAATCAGTATCCTTCAGAATTTACTATAATGCAAACAGAAGGTTAGTAGTAGTGGGATGTTTAGAGCAGAATTTAGCTTTCTCATGGATTTTTTCTAGGTTAATTATCAATCTTTTTTTGACACACGATGTCCCCACAGCAGACCTTTAGTCAGTGTCTGAGTATAAAATGTGTGTAAAGTTGGACAAAACTGACCCCCATGAAGAACTAAGTTTGTGTGTGAGAGAGGTTTCCACAAAGCCTGTTTTATTTAAGATGTGTGAATGCAGATAGAGCTTGGCTCGAAAAGAAAAGGTATTTTAGGATGAATCAGAATTTTTTTGTCTTAAAGTAGAACTGAACTCACCTTTTTGCCAAAAAAGTAGAATAGCAGATTAATTCCTTATTACCTATTGTATTTTTCGACACATAAAAGAAATTTTTAGGCCGTGCGATGGCCAAGCTATAAGCCGATAAACTTTTGCCTCTGGCTGGCAGTGCCAAACAAACCGGAAGTAGTGCAGACGATGCTGCGTGACGTCACGAGTGTGACCCTTATCAAAACAACAATGGCAGATGATAGCAGTTCCAGCAGTCAAGAACACCAGAGTTTTCAGAGTGAAGAGGCATTCAGGATCGGTGACAAGACAGAGGAGGATGCAGGAGTGTCAAGTGAACAGGAAGAGAGCGAGGGAGGCATCGAACCGTACAGATTAGAGCCAGAATTTTCGGGGGATTCCAGCACCGACTCAGACCGCAGCAGTGATGGGGAGGAGAGTCGCTTATTGAATACAGAATGGTGAGTCTTTACTTTGGCATGGTTGGGGTGTCAGGATAAGGAAAATTAACAATAAAAAAGAAAGGGAAAAAAAAAACATCAGCATTTTTCCAACTTATTACAGTTATCCCTCACTTATCGCGTTTAATGCGGTCTTCCTTCGCTGGGTATAGGCGCTCGGCAGGGAGCGAAGCTGGGTAAAACATCTCCGCCAATCAGCTTGCGAGATAAAACGTCTCGGCCAATCAGCTTGCGAGGTAAAACGTCTTGGCCAATCAGCTTGCGAGATTCCCGAGCGGGCTGGGGAGCCGGGGAGAGCGAGCTCTCCGTGTTGATACCTGATGTTCTAATGTAGTCTCCCTGCCTTCTCATTAGAACATCAGGTATCAACACGGAGAGCCCGCACAGCTCAAAATCTACCTCTCTGACCACCGCTCCACTCCTCTCCGCCCACCTCTTCACCGCTCGGGAATCTTGCAAGCTGATTGGCCGAGACGTTTTACCTCGCAAGCTGATTGGCCGAGACATTTTACCCAGCGAAGGAAGACCGCATTCATTGTTCTTTATCGCTCGTGTTGCTTAGTGGCACTTTTCGCTGTTCTCTTGTGCCTTTTTGTGCAAAATAGTGCTTGTGACGCCCTTGGGGGGGGGGGGTGACGCTACTTCGCGGTTTTTCACTTTTCGCGGTCGGTTCTGGTCCCCATTAAACGCGATAAGTGATGGATCACTGTATATCTAGAAACGCATCGCTTCCTGGTCGCTTTTCCTCCCCCTTTCTTTTCTTTCGTCGCCATGACAGCTTTCCTTGGCCACTGAACAGATCTTCCCAGGTGTTGGAAGTGTTTTGTAGTCGACTATCACGACAAAATGCACCAAAAACAACCAGTGTCGACGTGCTCGCAATGGTAAACATGAGGACTGGGTCACACTCGTGACGTCACGCGGAACTCCGGCTGCGCTTCGGCGGATTTGTCTGATTTTTCAGGGCGGGAAATTCTAAATCGCGATTTTCTCCAAGATTCCGGGATTTGTGGAGGGGGTGCCAATGATAAATTATCTTTATAATTGTATGTACTATCACCCAGTGCCATTCAATGCCGTTCAGTTCAGTTCTACTTTAACTTTGTTGTATGATGACAAATATCTCATCTTATAGAAATTTAGTCTGAACAAGTGGCCAATCTAGTGTCTGGGGAAAAACTGGGAGAAGACTTTGACAAACTAGTCCCCATGAAGAGCTGCAATATTGTGGGTGTGAAAGGTCCCTAAAAAGCCTGTTTTATTTATTTAAATGTGTGAATGCAGATAGAGCTTGGCTGGACAAGAAACATTTTAGAATGAATTAGAATGTATTTTTCTCTTAATCTGTTGTATTATGACATGTATCTCATCTTAGAAATTTAGTCAAGAGGCAAATCTATTTATAGTGATGTGAAAAAGTGTTTGCCCCTTCCTGATTTCACTTTTTTTTGTATGTTTGTCATTCTTAAATGTTTCAGACCATCAAACAAATTTAAATATTAGACAAAGAAAACACAAGTAAACATAATATGCAGTTTTTAAATGAAGCTGTTTATGATTAAGGGGAAAAAAATCCAAACCTACATGGCCCCGTGTGAAAAAGTGATTGCCCCCTAAACTTAATAACTGGTTGGACCACCCTTAACAGCAACAACTGAAATCAAGTATTTGCGATAGCTTGCAATGAGTCTGTTACAGCACTGTGGAGGAATTTTGGCCCACTCATCTTTGCAGAACTGTTTAAATTTAGCCACATTGGAGGGTTTGGAGCATGAACCGCCTTTTTAAAGCGTACCTGTGGTGGTCGTGAAAAAAAAGATATTATATTGAGCCCCTGTCTCACGTTCTAGTTCAAGTTTAAGTTCAAGTTCAAGTTCAAAGCAATGCGATATAAATCCATTGCTGATGTGCAGGTTCATCTATGTCAGCAAAACATGGGCGCAGCCATACTAGCGGCTACATGGCCTGCCAGGATGCTTCCTGTGACGTAGTGTCGTGGATACCGCGATCTGGATCAATATTGGCTGAGCCTGGAGTGCCCGGATGAGCAGTGGCTTTCGGGATATTCAAATTCAAATTCAAACGTTTATTTCAAACTCAGGGTTCATATAAAATGCAGAACTAAAACGAGTAGAAAATAAATAAATAAATGCTTAAATTCAGCGGGTCGTCTCGTCTGATCTGAGGTCGTAACGGCTGCCAGACGGCCGATGAATCAGCACTGGGCTCTTCCCTCGCCGCTAAAACTATATACAGAGCAGCAGACACTCGGCGCTCTTGTAACAACAAAAACATACAATGCGATATGGATATCGCAACATGGCGGAATGTAAAGCCTTTGGATGTCTCAATAATAAGTGAAAAAAAACAAAGATAAACACTTCTTTTGTGTACCCAAACCCAGCTCACCTTGTCGGAAGATCGTAGCGGAAAAGTGGTTGCGCAATCTCGGAACAGGGCACAGACGTTTCCTTTCAGACGAAATTGCGTTGTGTGTGAGGACCACTTCGTCACTTTCACCCTCAGAAGACCTTTCTGGCTCAAACCTGTAGCCATGTTGGACAAATTCTTCCTCAGAGTCCGACAATTCAGCCATAATAGAATAAAAACACTCACAAAAGCACCCTAGTCGCTCATACAGGCGGAGTATCGACTTTTCAGTACCAACGTAGTGACGTCACATCCGCATGTGTCATGGCTGCGCGCATAGTTTTCATTGGCTGGCCATGCCTGCGGTCGTATTTGCATATTTCTCTGGTGGTATATGGCTGGCAATAATTATTTAACCAAATAACGAATACTTTGCCTAATGTTTTCAAGTTGAATGCGTTTAGACGACCACCACAGGTCCCCTTTAAGGTCATGCAACAGCATTTCAATCAGATTCAGATCAGGACTTTGATTAGGCCACTCCAAAGTCTTCATTTTACTTTTCTTAAGCCATTCAGAGGTGGACTTGCTGGTGTGTTTTGGATCATTGTCCTGCTGGAAAATCCAAGTGCACTTCAGCTTGAGGTCACAAACAAATGGCCGGACATTCTCCTTCAGGACTTTTTGGCAGGCAGCGGAATTCATGGTTCCATTTACCACAGCAAGTCTTCCAGGTCCTGAAGCAGCAAAACAGCCCCAGATCATCACACTACCACCACCATATTTTACTGTTGGTATAATGTTCCTTTTTTTGAAATGCTGTTTTACTTTTACGCCAGATATAATGGGACACACACCTTCCAAAAAGTTCAACTTTTGTCTTGTCAGTGCACAGAGTATTTTCCCAAAAGTCTTGGGGATCATCAAGATGTTTTCTGGCAAAACTGAGACAAGCCTTTATGTTCTTTTTGCTCAGCAGTGGTTTTCGTCTTGGAACTCTGCCATGCTGGCCATTTTTGCCCAGTCTCTTTCTTATGGTGGAGTCATGAACACTGACCTTAACTGAGGCAAGTGAGGCCTGCAGTTCTTTGGATGCTGTTGAGGAGTCTTTTGTGACCTCTTGGATGAGTCATCGCTGCGCTCTCGGGGTAATTTTGGATGGACGGCCACTCCTGGGAAGGTTCACCACTGTTCCATATTTTTGCCATTTGTGGATAATGGCTCTCACTGTGGTTCGCTGGAGTCCCAAAGCTTTAGAAATGGGTAGAAAATTGAACTCAGCTTTCAAAGATGTGATAAACCACAGTTAATTTATGTTTTAACAGGGGACAATCACTTTTTCACACAGGGCCGTGTAGGTTTGGATTTTTTTTACCCTTAATAATAAACACCTTCAATTAAAAACTGCATTTTGTGTTTACTTGTGTTATCTCTGTCTAATATTTAAATTTGTCTGATGATCTGAAACATTTAAGTTTAAGTGTGACAAACATGCAAAACAAAAAAGAAATCAGCAAGAGAGCAAACACTTTTTCACACCACTGTACATGTTATGCTATATCAACATCAAATTGACTATTTATGCCTTATGTTTCATATTCTAAGATACTGACATCATAAAATATGCTTACAAAGAAATAGCATTATAGCTGATACCATGGCAATAGGCGACTCTTGTCATTTACTCCTGCCAAAGACTCAGATGGATGATAGTACAGGTCCAAACAACTATCCTCAACAGGTACATTCATGCTCATCACTTTAGATTTAATTCTAAAGCCTGTCTTTGTCATTTATCAATGTTATTTTGCTTGGTAAGCAGCTAAAGGGGGGAAGAAAGTGTATTGCGATGGCCCTTTAGTGTGAATCAGTACATTAAGGAGTTTAATGTAGTGCATATAAAAGTAGTCCATTTTTTAGGGCAGATTTTAACCTTCACAAAAGTATTTTCTTGATTAATTACCACTGTATTCCCACACCACCTTCAGTCAGTATCTGAGTAGAAACTGTTTGAAAACATGGGAAAATTACAGTTGTTCCGAACGAAGGACTGTGATATTTTATGTGAAAGGTCCCCAAAAAAGCTTGTTTTATTCAAGATGTGTGAATGCAGCTAGAGCTTATCTAGGAAGGAGTAGTGTTAATTACAACATTTAACAGGTTACCATAATGCATAGAGAGCTTAAGTCCTGCCCCCTCTACTTCCGCATATGGGACCTAACTTTGAGGGGGGGGGGGGGGATTGTATCAGAGTCTGTGGGAAGAGAGAAATTATTTTTTGATCTAGATTGAGTTTTGCCATGAACTACACATATGATGGTGGTCAATTCAATAGATCATTTTCCACATAAATAAAATTGTAGGGTTAATGTAAAATAAAGAGTAACATTTAGTTTTGTGTGAACCTTAGTGAACGACATCTGCTGGTCTCATGCTATATATGTCACTACACAAGATTATGGCAGTTACCCTGTCAAAGCTCACCTCCTTTTTTCTGACTGGGGAAAGAAGCATCTGGAAAGGAGAAAAAACAACGTGTTGTAATGTATTTTCAGAGTTGCAGCTAATCCAAATGACTGATAGTCGACTCCTCCTGGGCCCACTTAAAAAATGGTGACATAACTCACATGTCTTTGGGTTTGTAGTCTCTCTATTTGCGTATTTTCACAACCTTATATTCCAGCAGTAAGACAACAATCTTGACCAACATCATATGTGTAGTTCATGGCAAAACTCAATCTGGATCAAAAAATATCTCTCTTCCCATAGACTCCAATACATTCTTTTTTTCTGAACTTAGGTCCCATAGAGCAGTGGTTCCAAACCCATGCCCTCAAGGACCCAAACCCCTGCTGGTTTTCTGATTCACCCAGGCTCTTCAGCAGGTGATTTCACTGAGTTTCTTCCCACTGTTTGTTGCTCACTGACAACACCTGCTGAAGGGACTGGGTGAATCAGAAAACCAGCAAGGTCTTTAGTCCTTAAGGGCATGGGTTGAGAACTACTGCCATAGAGGGGGCATGACTTTTAGGCTCTCTATACAGAAGGTATCTGGTAGTGGGATATTTAGGGTAGAATTTACAGTAGCTTTCTTGTTCATAGTATTCTAGTTCTTATGAATGTAAATGTGTTTTTTTATATTGGCAGGATGAATGTGAGGTTAATATTTGTTGTGATCTTTAAGTTAATTTATACAGTATATCTAAAAGCCAGATTTTGACAAAAGTGCTTCAAGGAGAAAATTAACATAAAGTAAATAATTAAAGCAAATATAAAGTACCGTTAAATGATGAAGAGATGAATAAAGATAAAGCAAAAGAACAAAGAGATGTTAATGAACAGCAAAAAATTCATGAAACGTATTGGGAGTGAAGAAAGACGTGAAGGCCCAGTGTATCATGGGAGGTCTCCCAGCAGTCTAAGCCTATAGCAGCATAACTAAGGGAAGGTTCAGAGTCGCCTGATCCACTGATAAGCTTTGTCAAAAAGGAAAGTTTTAACCCTATTCTTAAAAACAGAGATCGAGTCTGTCTCCTGAATCCAGATTGGCAGCTGGTTGCCTCCCATTGTACTTTTAGACTGTAGGTATTACAAGTAGTCCCTCATTTTGGGAGCACTCTATTAGGATAATAAGGTACAAGCTTTAAGCTACAAGGTATTTAAGATAAGAGAGTGCCTGATCATTTAAAGCTTTATAATTGAGGAGAAGAATTTTAAATTTAATTCTAGATTCTACTGGAAGCCAATGAAGAGAGGCTAAAACTGGAGAGATATGATCTCTCTTTCTAGTACCTGTTAAAACTCTAGCTGCAGTATTTTGGATCAACTGAAGCCTCTTTAGATAGATTTTATGACAGCCTGACAATAAAGAACTGCAGTGATCTAATCTAGAACTAACAAAAGCATGGACTAATTTTTCAGCATCACACGGTTTTGGAAATAAGATTGATATGTGAATTAAGACAGATCTTGATCAAAAATGACTCCAAGGTTCCTCATAGAACTTTTAAGGTGTGTTCACACCAAACACAAACGGGCAAATTTTTCACGCGGCACAATTACATTATAAATCAATATAAACACGTGAACTGACATGAATTCCTGTTCTGGGTGAGATGCAGACAGGTGAAGTTGCCTTTAAAACTTCTGCAGCTGTGTTCAACCTGCTGTGGAAATTCCCAGAATAACATCATGCTTAGGTTTATATTATCTGACGGGGGGCTCACCTGAAAATGTTGTCTCAAGCCTCCAAAACTTCACAAGATGATGGGTGTTTACGTTGCTAGCTCGCTAGCACGTCCGTGCAGGAAACCGTGGGTAAATAATTCTGAAATCCCAATTCAGCTGAAGAGCTCCCAGTCCTCCTGTCTCCAGGTGAATGAGTCAAATTTTCAAACTAGTTTACGCTGCAATGGTGATACCTTTACTCCAGTGATGGCAGAATCTCAAAGCTAGCAGCTAGCTATCAAGCTAGTCTCAGATGCGAATGTGCGACTGCGCAATTTCACGTGTACTCGCCCTTCCCATTCACTTTGTATGGATTCGCACAGCCCGTTCGCGTTTGGTCTGAACACACCTTTAGGAAATAATTTTATACCATCTAAACTAAGTGTCAGATTTTGAATGATAAGTTGATCTAGCTTTCCTAAGAGATTTTTTATAAATTAAAAGTTGATCTCTCCAAGCTAGATAAAATTCATCTAATTTAGTGGAACACCATTTTCTTTCCAATTGACGAGTCTTCTACTTTAAGCTACGAGTTACTATGTTGAACCAAGGAGTCAGAAATCTCTGATTAGATTTTTTCTTTTTTAAAGGAGTCAACATGTCCAGAGTCAGGCGCAATGAAGCAGAAACACTATGTACCATGCTATCTACAACAGGAGTAAAATCTCCATAATTTAACTCCATTGTATTGACACATGGCGTTGAAGAATATGAGGAAACCATGCCCTAAAATTTGGTTACTGCATCGTCTGAAAGACATCTGCTGTAATAATAATCTTTAGGTGTCAAATAGTCTGAAATTATAAAATTAAATGTTAACTCTTAACTGTGCATATTTCTTGGACAGATCACGCGCCTCTAGTGGCACAGCGCAGCACTGCACCTGTCAACTGACATTACATGCCAGAACACTCTGCAGCTGGACTGAGGATTTGTACTGATTATTCCTGTTCACAAGGTGGCAGACACGCGTTGGCTGACACTGAATACACCAAAGAGGAAGAAATACTTCCTTCTTCTTGTACTGTGCGATTAGACCAAAACAAATATGGCCACTACCAATCGCTGTGGAGAGGAAAATCGTTCGACTTCCATGCAGTTTTATAAGATAAATAGCGCCAGAATAAAAGCGAAATTGAGGTCAGATAATTGTAAGAGTGTGTGGATGTGGGAGAAAAACCGTAAATGCCGACAAAAGAAAAAATAGCGACCAGCTTGGACAAAATGGATGCAGTGCGAGGCACCTTCACCAGCAGTAAGTAACAAATGTCTGTTTGTTTTATTGTTTTGCTTACATTGTACTGATTTTCTGGTTCATATATTTTGAAGATAAGAAAACAAAATGTCCCAAATAAGAAACGGTGACAAAAAGCAGAACCATTCTTTGTGTAAATATGTCCAAAGTCCACTTTTGACCAGTTATGAATTCGATGAGGCTCCCGCGGCATTATGCAAATTAGATGCATAAATTTACTCCTATCTGAAACTTTGGATCATATTCTACATCTTTCTAATTGTCAGTAAGCCATTATCTCTTACCACTTTAAAGTTACAGCCTTGGAAATCTCTTGACATCTGAGCTGAATATTTTCTTGAAAAAAATCTTTACCACTCTTGGCCATTAGGGGTTATGTCGCAATTTGGTGACATACACAGTTAAGCAGTTAATAGAAAATGATCTGATAGTACAGAGTGTACATATGTCAATAATACACTTATTGTTGTTGTAGGGTCCCCACTTATCACAATGGAATTTGCGTGAATTATGCAAATAATATGTTCATGATGTCCCCATCAGCCATATCCACTGGACTTTTCATGAGTCCCCATTTGGCATGGTCAAGCCATTATTTCATCAATTCAGATGTCTGAAGTTGTGTATAAGCTAACAAAGCTATGGCTGCTGTACCTGATTTACAAGCATCTCTGCTCCACGAAAACAGGCCCAAAAGAAGCAGTTTCTAAAGAAAAAAACTGCTCGAAAAACAGAGCTGGCAATGACCTTGATATGAAACAAGGCATGGGGAGGGGCGAGGGGGAGTGGCTGAGTGCAGCTGTGTGAGAGGAAAGGAGAGAGAAGCTGAACTTCAACTGCACAAATATTTGCGGACAGCTTGCACTGCTGCGACAATTTATGCTCGATATCCACGATAAAGGCATTTTATGTATAGCGCATAGTAGAATATATCAATATAATGAATATATTCAGTGTATTAGCCAGCCCTATTTCACACCCATAATCTTTAGTCCATTTCAAATGAACTCTGTTTTTTTCCCCCCCTTGATTCTTTTTGCCAGGTGCAGACTAAAACATCAGGACCAAAAAGAGATGGTCTTTTCCAAATCATTAGGCAAACTCAGGTGTGGTCCTCCTGGTGATAAAGCATGCCGAAGCAAAAAAAAGGACCAAAAGCTATGAATTATGGTTGTATAATATTTTTCTTTTGTACACACAAAACAGGCTGCAGGATGGGTCGCTTAAGTAGCAGGATGACTACAAGTGCTTAGAACTATCCACAATATAAAAATATGCTGGAATTTGTGCACTCGGGGAAAAAAGGTCTGCTGCAAAATGCTGCATCAAGGATAAAAACCTTTGTGTGAGATCCACTGAATAAAACAGGGAGCTCTGGAAAGGAAGAAGACAAACAATACTTCCTGTATTTACTTTTTTGTTCCCAGGGCACACACACAGAAGGCATTCTCGCTCAGTTTAAAGTGATACATTTTGGTACGCTAGATTTTTCTCTGTGTTAAAAGTAACTGAACCAAGGACAAAATGCTACAAGTTTACAAACTCATCAAGTGATTCATACTGGAGGAAACAAAGTAAAGTGTGAAACCAGCTAAGAAAGAGGAGGAACTCACAGGATATGAGATCTAACTTTATTGCATTTTTAATATCATATCATTTTAGCTAGCAGTATTTGTGTGAGGTCTGTGAAGTCTGCCTTTTTCATCTGGTAAAATATTGTTTTGAATCCATACATGCTGCTCAAGGCCCAGGATTGCAGACCACAGAAGATGTTTCCTGAGTGATATGCTGCTGCATCAAGCCAGTTTCCAGTTAAACCCTGTTCGAATTTACAACCTACCCGTGACCCTTTTGCTCTGGAACTCAGTTGATGACTTTTAAGGAAACCATGTCACGGAGTCAGACTTTGATTTCATTTGGTCTCCGCACCCCAAAGCATCCACAGACTCTTTATCAAACCCTAGCAGCTCCTATTGTTGTTGGCAGCTCATGCTCTCGTCCTTCTGCGAGGTGTGGCGGAGGGACTGGGTGAGATTGAGTGAGGAGGACCGAGGCTAACCAAAGGACCCCAATTATGTCCCATACCCCCAGAAGGGAGTTATTAGAAGCTGCTGACTCAAGAGAATGAGTACAGAGAGAGAGAGAGAGAGAGAGAGAGACAGCAGGGCTGGGCAATGTTTGACTTCACACCTCATCTGGGGAGGCAAAACCACCAGAAACCCTCAGCCGAGTCGCCAATCCTCCCCAAGAATTCAGTTCCCATGGGGCTCAATCTAAGCACTGTGGGGCCTCAGAGTCATAGCCTTAATGACAAGTGGGGATGAGAAACGAATCTACATCTTCTTTCTGTGTGACATGCAGAGAGGGGAAGACTCTGTTCTCCAGGTCAGACATTTCCTTTTATCACTAAACCTAAATTTAGTGATGAAAAAGCTATTTGACGTCTCACTTCTACACAGGTTTCCCGTCAAGGGTGTGAACATTTAAAGTTTTAAATGAGCCAAAAACAGGATCAGAGGGGAGAAAAAGGAAGATTCATTGCACACGTTCATCAACAAAGACACCCTGCTTTAGGGCTAGAAAGGGAAACCGCTGCTGGAGTTTTCTTTTTTTTTTTTTTTTGCAGTGCTAGTCAACTGGAACAAATGCTGCTTTTGCTTTCCATTCAGCATTTCTTTTTCACAAGGACACTACTGCATAAACATATGTAGGGCCACAGAGAAAATCTGCCAGATCAGCAGAAGGAGACAGACTTCCTTCAGCCCAAATTTGACCGTCTGACTGATGACCGCGCGTGGCTTCTTGGTTCAGGCAGTGACCCCACACACACATGCAAAGCTTGTCAAAAGAAGGTCACCGGACTGTGAGAATGAGGGGAACAGGATGGAGGATGAAGTTAAGGAAGAAGAGGGAGCATTTCCTCCTGGCTGACATGAACTCACGCTGCAAATCTATTTATCCGTCAGGCAGAGGGAGGGTGGAAGCCAGAACTTTGAGCCTGGGCTGCCTATTTTAATGGTCTGCAACCACGCAGGTCAGAAACTTTGACTGCATTTGTTTATTCTTTTTGACACCCAAGAGCCTTGGGAAAATGAAATTTCTCTTGAGTTTATGTGGAGAGTTTGCTTAAATGGGTCAAAGGGAAAAACTGTGAGCCCAGGAAAAAAGCTGGGAAAAAACTCAAAGACGTAGAGCACTGGCAACTTGAAACTAAAACTAACACTTGCTATACAAAACCTTCAGTAATCTCCAGTAGAGCCACAATTGTCTATCATGTCATCATAGAAAAGTCTATGATTTTATATCATGTGTTGTGTCTTTTACTCTTGCCAATGTTTAGTACGTGTGAAAACAGGCATTATTCTATTTAGGGCCCCTTTACACAGAAGACCGTTGGGTGACCGTTGTGGGATCAAAAATTGGTCCGATTTCTCAACAATCTCCTAAAGCCTGGAAAAAGCTGTTGCTGTGCACATTTTTGGGAGACGTTTCTGCAACTTTTATGATGATCTATAGAGAGCTCTTACACATCCATGAAAGATCATTGAGAGATCAGGAGAGACTGCTGAGGGATCACTGAGAGCTTCTTGAGTGACTAAAGAGGTACAATATGTATGGTGGTGCTTAAAAGTTTGTGAACCTTTTAGAATTGTATACCTTTCTGCATAAACATGAGCTAAAATATCATCAGATTTTCACGCGGGAAGCCAATAAAATAAATGAGACAAAAAATTAAATTTTTCATTTATTTATTTATTGAGGAAAATGATCCAGTATTGCATATCTGTGAGTGGCAAAAGTTTATGAACCTTTGATTTCAGTATACGGTGTGACCCCCTTTTGCAGCAATAACCAACAAAACCTTTCCAGTAACTGTTGGTAAGTCCTGCACATCAGCCTGAAGGAATTTTAGCCCATTTCTCCATACAGAACATCTTCAACTCTGGGATGCTGGTGGGTTTCCTCATGTGAACTGTTCACTTCAGGCCCTTCCACAACATCTCAGTTGGATTAAGATCAGGACTTTGACTTGGCTATTCAAAACATTAACTTTATTCTTCTTTAACCATTCTTTGGTAGAAAGACTTGTGTGCTTAGGTTCATTGTCTTGCTGCATGACCCACTTTCTCTTGAGATTCAGTTCATGGACAGATGTCTTGACATTTTCCTTTAGTATTTGCTTGTATAATTCAGAATTCATTGTTCCATCAGTGTTGGCAAGCCATCATGGCCCAGATGCAGCAAAACAGGCCCAAACCATATTACCAAGGGATGAGGTTCTTATTCTGGAATTCAGTGTTTTCCTTTCGCCAAACATAATGCTTCTCATTCCAACCAAAAAGTTCTATTTTGGTCCAGTGTTTTCCCTAGTTTATAGCCTTGGGAAGGGGGGGGATGAAGGTTGACAATGACAAACTCTTAAAGGACTCATGATGTTCATAATTTTCTTTTAATAACAACCGTTTCTTTTAATAACAGCCGTCAGTATAAATAAAAACTAAAAAGCAAACAATTAAACAAACATCTAGCTACAATGCTCCTCACTGTGTTTATATATTTACATATTTATTCCATCTAGCTACAATGCTTCACACTGTGTGTTTATATATTCATATATTTATTCCATCTAGCTACAACACTCCACACTGTGTGTGTGTTTATATATTCACATATTTATTCCATCTAGCTACAATGCTCCACACTGTGTGTGTTTATATATTCATATATTTATTCCATCTAGCTACAATGCTCCACACTGTGTGTGTTTATATATTCATATATTTATTCCATCTAGCTACAATGCTCCGCACTGTGTGTTTATATATCTATATATTTATTCCATCTAGCTGCAATGCTCTGCATCGTGTGTCTATATATTTATGTTTATATGTACATATGTATACTCGCTGCTCTTGTTTTTTCTTGCCTTCTGATTGTTACTCTGAGTGTTGCTATCCCTGTGCTGTTGCAATCCTGGAATTTCCCCATTGTGGGACTAATAAAGGCTTATCTTATCTTATCTTATCTTAATTATTGAACAAAACATCAGAATATTTGAACAACACTGAATGAAACATCTGAACATTTGTTTATATGGCAATTATCCACAAAGTGTGCAGCTTTTGTCACTGCAGTGTGTTTTTCTGGGCTTCTGGAAGAACATTTCAAAAGCCTCTTGATATGAGAAGTTTGACACATCTGGCCCATTTACTGAGATTTGCATGCAGGCTGCAAGATGTTCTGGGTCAAAACCTGTCATCCAGTCATGACCAGACTTTTGCCGCTTGTTGGGGGCAAGGCGTGCAGCACTTGGGCTTTTTTCTACACTTGGACCCGGACCAGGAGAGCTACTTCGGCTGCTCCTAGCAGGAGAGCTGGTGTTGCAACCTTTGTCATCCTGGGTGCATTTTAAAAATGCAGATATTTTTTTCTGCTTCTCAGTTAGCTGATGCAACATGCTTTCCTACGTGCTCTCTCTCCATTGGTGTGAGTGTGTTCACCTGTATGGGCACACAGACACATCTGTGTGTGTGTGCATGTGCGACACTTGTGCGACACGTGCAGGCACGTGTGCTGTATGCACTGCATACAGAGCGCAAAGAGGAGAAGAGACAGAAATGAGCTGCTGTTGTCTAAAAAAGATACATACATAGATATTTAGTTTGTTTCATAAAAGGATAAGATAAAGACTTGTTCCATAGTGGATGGATCTTAAAATGACTTCTGTTGTGATCTGGTGCTATATAGAAAAATTAAATTAAATAAAATTAACTTAACACTCGGGATGGGGGTCTGCGGGGGGAGGGCACCTCCCAATATAATGGTAGGCAAAACACTGCCCGGTCTCATCCGTGCACAAGACATTTTTCCAATAGCCTTCATGCTTGTCCACGTGATCTTCAGCAAACTGCAGATAAGCAGCATCATTCTTTTTGGAAAGCAGTGGCTTTCTCCTTGCAGCCCTGCCACACACACCATTGTTGTTCAATGTTCTCCTGATGGTGGATTCCTGAACATTAACATTAGCCAATGTGAGAGAGGCCTTCAGTTGCTTAGAAGTTACCCTGGGGTCCTTTGTGACCTTGCCGACTATTACATGCCTTGGTCATAGAGTGATCTTAGTTGGTCGATCACTCCTGGGGATGGTAACAATGGTCTTAAAATTCCTCCATTTGTGCACAATCTGTCTTACTGTGGAATGGTGGAGTCCAAACTCTTTAGAGATGGTTTTGTAACCTTTTCCAGCCTGATGAGCATCAACAACATTTTTCTGAGGTCCTCAGAAATCTCCTTTGTTCGTGCTATGATACACTTCAACAAACATATGTTGACACTTTAATAGATCTTTAAATAAAACAGGATGCCCACTCACACCTGACTGTCATTCCACTGACTGAAAACACCTGACTCTAATTTCAACTTCAAAATACCTGCTAATCCTAGAGGTTCACAAACTTTTGCCACTCACAGATATGTAATATTGTACCATTTTCCTCAATAAATAAATGAATCCATCCATCCATCTATTTTCTACCACTTTTCCGGAGGTCCGGGTGGCAGAGACAGCAGTTCAAGCAGAGAAGCCCAGACTTCCCTCTCCCCAGCCACCTGCTCCAACTCTTCAGAGGATACCAAGACATTCCCAGGGCAGCTGGGAGACCTAGTCTCTCCAGCGAGTCCTGGGTCTGCCCCGGAGTCTCCTCCCAGTGGGACATGCCCAAAACACCTCAAGAGGGAGGCGTCCAGGAGGCATCTTGATCAGATGCCCAAACCACCTCAACTGGCTCCTTTCGATGTGGAGGAGATGCGGTTTTACTCTGAGCCCCTCCCAGATGACTAAGCTCCTCACCCTATCTCTAAGGGTGAGTCCAGCAATCCTACAGAGAAAGCTCATTTCAGCCGCTTGTATCCGGTCACTACCCAAAGCTCATGACCATAGGTGAGGGTAGGAACGTAGGTTTACCAGTAAATTGACAGCTTTGTTTTGGAGCTCAGCTCCCTCTTCACCACAACAGTCAGGTACAACGTCCGCATCACTGCAGATGCTGCTCCGATCCGTCTGTCAATCTCTCGCTCCATTCTCCCCTCACTCGTGAATGAGACCCCAAGATACTTAAACTCCTCCACTTGGGGCAGGAGCTTGTCCCCAAGCTGGAGAGGATGACCCACCCTTTTCGGGCTGAGGACCTTGGACTCTGACTTGGAGGTGCTGATTCTCATCCCAGCCGCTTCACACTTAGTAGCAAACTGTCCCAGTAAGACCTGTAGGTCATTGCTGGATGAAGCCAATATGACAACATCACCTGCAAACAGCAGAGATGAGATCCTGTGGTCACCAAACATGACACTTTCCGTTCCTTGGCTGCGCCTAGAAAACCTGTCCATAAAAAATATGAACAGGATCAATGACAAAAGGCAGCCCTGGCAGAGTCCAACTCTCACTGGAAATGAGTTTGACTGGGTGCTGGCAATACAAACCAAACTCTTGCAAAGGCCGTATAGGGACCAGATAACTCGTAACAACAAGCCCGACACCCTATACTCCAGTAGCACCCCCCACAAGAGACCATGAGGGACGCGATCAAATGCTTTCTCCAATTCCACAAAATACATGTGGACTGGTTGGGCAAACACCCTCAAACCCTCGAGGATTCTCGAGAGGGTAAAGAGTTGGTCCGATGTGCAACGGCCAGGGCAAAAAACACATTGCTCCTCTTGAATCCGAGATTCGACCAGCGGTTGGACTCTCCTCTCCAGTACCCTGGCATAGACCTTCCTAGGGTGTCATGTGCTGGCGGGCACTCGCCCCCTCCTTCTCGTTCGCCTGTCTCCTCATCAGACGCACTTGCTGTTTCCTGCTGGGCCAGCGTTTATAAGGAAGCGCTCTTCAGTGATTCAACGCTGGCTCGTTTGGGTATACTGTGCTAAGCAGACAGCTCATCAAGTAAGCGGTTGTGTTGTGGGTTGACTTTACCTTACATACGTTCTCCTTCCATCTCTTCCAGGTTGCTGCCAACGTCACGGTACGTCTTCAGGGATTTGGTGCGCTCGCCAGCCTGTTGCTCCTCCATGACGCAGCTCATCTACTCCACCCGGTCAGACTCCACACCTCATTCCCCTACCAGCAGGTCCGACCTGCTGGTTCCTCTCCTTTGCTGGGTTCTGTGCTGGTCACTCCTCTCCTCCCATGTAAGTGGTATTAATTAGACTTCCATATTCCCCTCCATTCCTCTCTACTCAGCCTCGTCTTATCCTCTGCAGGTTTGCTGCTCCTCTGGTGAGTGACTGACTTTTTCCCCAAGTTTGCGGTTTTTGAAAATTCAATAAAGGGTCAAACGTTCTCTGTGTGTGTTCATTTGGTGATTGCACTTTGCACTCAGGCTGCTTGTCCAGACAATATGACAGAGATGAGTCAGCCAGGGTCACAGCCTGGCAGGTACTTCATCAACTGAGTACACCGCACTCAACCACCTCAACGTTACAGAGAGGCAGGTGGCTGAACACACTCAGCTGTTGCAGATTATCACGCAGCAGCTGAGTGTCATTTCTGATCAGTTGGGCCGCACGTCTGCTCCGGCCGCTCCACCTCTACCTGCTCCTCCGCCTTCTACTATTATCTGCCGAACTCTTTCCATTTCCACTCCTGTCCCATACGCTGGGGAGGTGGAGAAATGTAAGGATTTGTTGTGTCATGTTCGGCTCTACTTCGAGCAGGTGAAGGGGGAGTTCCCGGATGACATCTCAAAAATTCATCAGTTTACTCTTCTGCTTCGGGGCCGCGCTCTTAGTTGGGTGAGGGCTGTTATCGATAGTCAGAGAGATCTGCCACCATCCCGCACTTTCAACCGTACCAAGAATGAAGGGAACATCATGAGCTGCATGTTGTCGCTCTGCCAGGGCAGTCGGTCAGTGGCCGACTTCTCGGTAGAGTTCCGGGTCAAGGCAGCTGATTCGGGGTGGAAAGAAGTTGCTCTGCGCAGCGCATTCCTCCACAGATTAAATCTTCGGCTTCACGACAACCTGGCGGTTCATGCCATTCTTGCCACCTTGGACGGCCTAATAGATCAGGCAGTCGGGTTGGATAACCGGTACCACGAGCGCGCCCGGGAGCGCGGCGCCTCCTCTCGCCCGTTCACTACACGTGCACTCCCAGCGCCTACTGACCTAGGTGAGTCCGATTCTGCCCCCGAGCCCATGGAGCTCAGCTCTGCTCGCCTTGTGCAGGCAGAGGTTGAGCAGTGGCGGCGGATTGGGGCGTGTGCCTATTGTGGTTCGCTGAAGCACAAGCAGGACACATGCCACCTACGGCCTAAAAGACATGGCCCGTCAGTAGCCGCAGGGGGTCTGGCAGACAGGACTCAACCTGATCCCCCCAGTAATTGTTCTATTTCGGCCCTGGTTTATTTGCCGGGAGTCAAGAGGAGAGTCTCCGCCCTAATCAATTCCGGGGCAGAGGGTAATTTCATCTCCTCTGCGCTGGTTCATGAGATAGGGATTCCAACCATTAAACTGCCAGTTCCCCATCCCGTTCATACCTTTTCTGGCCAGACGGTGATGTCCGCGACTCATTGCACGGCGCAGCTATCAGTCCTATTGTCCGGTAACCACCAGGAGAGGCTTACTTTTTACGTGTTTCCACGTGCCTCTCACGCGGTGGTGCTAGGGTATCCATGGCTCCGGAGGCACAATCCAATTCTTAGTTGGGAACAAAATTCCATCATCTCTTGGAGCCCTAACTGTTTGGCTACATGTCTAAATTCGGCCCAGTGTTCACTGTCCCTCCCCGTCTCCTCTCCTCAGGTTGAGCTGCCAGACCTTAGCCTCGTGCCCGAGGTTTATCACAACCTCGGGGAGGTCTTTTGCAAGTCACGAGTGTTAGCGCTGCCTCCACATCGCTCGTCTGACTGTGCCATCGACCTCCTTCCGGGTGCGAGGCTGCCGTCCAGCAAGCTCTATAATATTTCTGGTCCTGAGAGGGAGGCGATGGAGAGATACATTAAAGATTCTCTGAACACCGGCCTCATTCGGCCATCTTCGGCTCCCCTCGGGGCGGGGTTTTTCTTTGTTGGCAAGAAGGACGGGTCTCTGCGTCCGTGCATTGACTACCGTGAGCTTAACGCCCTAACAGTCAAAGATAAATACCCTCTGCCCCGATAAACTCCACATTCAAGCTCCTGCAGCCCTCGCGCGTATTCTCCAAGCTTGATTTACGCAACGCTTACCACCTAGTCAGAATACGTGAGGGGGACGAGTGGAAAACGGCGTTTAAAACACACTTGGGGCAATTTGAGTACTTAGTCATGCCTTTTGGGTTAACTAACACCCCTGCTGTTTTCCAACATTTAATCAATGATGTCCTCCGCAACATGTTATCCCTTTAACGGTCCACATTTCATGGACAGGTCGCGTGCCCCCAGTGGTACAGCACAGCAACTGCACCTGTCAAGTCATTGACGTCCCCCGGCTATACTGAGAATTTGTACTGATCTGTACTGATCTGACAGTTCAAAAGGTGGCAGACATGCGCCGAAGGAATCATAGCTGACATGGAATACAACAAAGAAGAAATCCTCATTATTATTCTTCCTTTTTCCACTTTGCGCTCACACACCAATGTGGATGCCGCCATGTTCGGTCATGGCGGTAGTGATTGTGACTGAAACTGCATGAAACAGGAAAAATAGCCATGTAATACAAACGAAATTCACGTGGGATAATCATAAGAGTTTGTAGATGTGGTACAGAGTGTAAATGACCAAGCGAACGCGAAACATCGACCACAATGGGCGAAAAACTGAGCTACCAGCACCAAGATGGAGGCACCCATGATCGTCATGGATTCTCACAGGAAAAATGCATCAAAACAGGAGAAATAGCCAAGTAATACAAACGAAATCCATGTGGGATAATCATAAGAGTTTGTAGATGTGGTACAGGATGTAAATGACTGAGCACATGCAAAACATTGTCGACGATGGACAAAAACGGACCGGTCATGTGAGCGAGCAAGCCCCCCCTCTCCCCAACAGGTAAGACGAATATATGGTGTTTTTTTTTACATTTTATTGATTTTCTGGTTCATATACTTTGAAGATTAGATAAAAACATACCCCTGTAGACAAAACAGCATAAAAAAATGAACCCTTCTTTGTGTAAACATGTCCAAAGTCCACTTTTGACTGTTATGTAATTTATATAGCTGCCACGACATTATGCAAATTAGATGCATAAATTTATTCTTATCTGAAACTTTGGACCATATTCTACATCTTTCTAATTGACAGTAAGCCATTATCTCTTGCAACTTTCAAGTTATAGCCTTGGAAATCTGAACTATCTACCACTCTTGACCACTAGGAATTATGTTTACCCCTTAACCGTTCTCCGTCGCCATGCGGCGCCTGGGTCAACTAAAGGGTTAAATCGGTTTGTTTTCATCTACTTGGATGACATCCTGATTTTTTTCTCACACGCCTGAGGAGCACAAGACCCATGTTAGAGCCGTGTTACAGCGACTCTTAGAAAACCAACTTTATGTCAAGGCTGTGAAGTGTGAATTTTCCACCAATTCCACTTCTTTCCTTGGCTTTATTGTGGTGGAGGGAGTGCTGAGGGCTGACCCGGCCAAGGTAAAGGCTGTGCTGGATTGGCCAACACTCCACTCCCGCAAGGAGCTGCAACACTTCTTGGGGTTTGCGAATTTCTATCGCAGGTTTATCCGTAACTATAGTGGGGTAGCACAGCCTTTAACACAGCTGACCTCTGTTAAGGTACCATTTTTATGGACCAAGGTAGCTGAACAGGCCTATGTCAAATTAAAGGGGCTGTTCACAGATAAATCCATCTTGGCTCAGGTCGACCCCCAGCTCAGAATCAGAATCAGGTTTATTGCCATTGTTCATGTAGTACACAAACTAGGAATTTGTCTCGAATTTACAGTGGAGGTGGACACTTCAGAAATGGGGGTGGGCGCTATTTTGTCCCAGCGCTCCCCCCGGACTTGAAGCTCCGCCCGTGTGCGTATTTCTCTCGGCGGCTCACCCCAGCCGAGAGGAATTACGACGTCGGGGATCGTGAGCTGTTGGCCATTAAATTGGCTTTTGAGGAATGGAGATATTGGCTGGAGGGAGCCGTTCACCCTGTAGTCGTGTGGACCGACCACAACAACCATGAGTATCTGCGGTCAGCCCGCCGGCCGAATCCTAGGCAGGCTCGCTGGGCCCTATTTTTTCAGCGCTTTAATTTCACTGTCACCTATAGGCCCGGCTCCCATAACGGGAAGCCTGATGCTCTCTCCAGGCAGTTCAGTCAGGACCTGGTTGACCCCCCCTCTCACTCCCAGCCCATTCTTCTGCCTTTGTGCATCCTGGGAACCCTTACCTGGGAGATTGACAGTAGAGTCCATCAGGCCCAGTCCTCAGAGCCCAAAACAGCAGGTTGTCCCCCTAATCGCCTATACGTCCCTGCCGCCCTCCGCAACGAAGTTATCCAGTGGGGGCACACCGGATGTTTCGCCTGCCACCCTGGGGTGGTACATACTGTGAACATTATTAGGCGAGCGTTTTGGTGCCCCACGCTGCGGCAGGACGTGCAGGAGTACGTGAAGGCTTGCCAAACATGTGCCCATAATACCCCCCCGCCCCCCACTGGTCTTCTTCACCCCCTCCTCGTCCCCAGCCGGCCCTGGTCCCACATCGCTATGGACTTTGTCACTGGTCTTCCCCCTTCCCATGGTCACACTGTGATATTGACTACTGTGGACAGATTTTCCAAGGCCGTGCATCTGGTTCCTCTCCCCAAGCTGCCATCTGCCTCCAAGACTGCTGAATTACTGTCCTACCATGTTATCAGACTGCATAGTATTCCTATGGACACTGTGTCTGACCGGGGTCCTCAGTTTATCTCACGGGTATGGAAGTCATTCTACCACTGCCTCGGTACCATCGTCAGCCTCACCTCCGGTTATCATCTGCAGAGCAATGGGCAGGCTGAGCGTGCCAACCAGTCCCTGGAGGCTGCCCTTCGTTGCATGACAGCTGGTGATCCCGCTTCTTGGAGCTCCCATCTGACGTGGGTGGAGTATTCGTTAAATTCCACGATCTCTTCAGCCACGGGGCGATAGCCATTTGAAGCTTCCGTGGGCTACAACCCCCCTCTGCTATCGATGATGGAGATAGAGGTAGCAGTGCCATCCGTGGGGGCCCATTTTCATCACTGCCGCCGGGCCTAGAGATCTACCAGAGCGGCTCTCCTTTGCTCCACTGAGTGCAATCAGCGCTATGCTGACCGCACAAAGGTTCCGGCACCGGAATACAAGACTGGACAGCAGGTCTGGGTGGCCACGGATCAGGTCCCGCTCAAAGCTGAGTCTCGGAAGCTCACTCCCCGGTTCGTGGGTACCTTCCCCATCACCAGCAACGTAGGCGACTCTGCTGTCCGGCTCCAGCTCCCACAGGCGCTCCGCGCGCATCCTACCTTCCATGTCTCCAAGGTCAAGCCTGTCTCCTCCAGCCCTCTCTGTCCTCCCCCGAAGCCACCTCCTCCTCCCCGGGTCCTCGACGGGCACGTTACCCACACCGTCAAAGAGATTCTGGATGTTCGTCGTCGGGGCCAGGGGTTCCAATACCTAGTCGACTGGGAGGGCTATGGCCCGGAGCATCGGTCATTGGTCCCTTGGTCTGGATTCCGTGACAAAGGTATGGTCCGGGCTTACCATCAAGCCCACCCAGAGAAGCCTGGGGGATCGCCAGGGGGCGTTCCTTGGGGAGGGGGCACTGTCATGTGCTGGCGAGCACTCGCCCCCTCCTTCCCGTTCACCTGTCTCCTCATCAGACGCACTTGCTGTTTCCTGCTGGGCCAGCGTTTATAAGGAAGCGCTCTTCAGTGATTCAATGCTGGCTCGTTTGGGTATACTGTGCTAAGCAGACAGCTCATCAAGTAAGCGGTTGTGTTGTGGGTTGACTTTACCTTACACACGTTCTCCTTCCATCTCTTCCAGATTGGTGTCAACATCTCGGTGCGTCTTCAGGGATTCGGTGCGCTCGCCAGCCTGTTGCTCCTCCACAACGCAGCTCATCTGCTCCACCCAGTCAGACTCCACACTTCATTCCCCTACCAGCAGTTCCAACCTGCTGGTTCCTCTCCTTCGCTGGGTTCTGTGCCGGTCACTCCTCTCCTCCCACGTAAGTGGTATTAATTAGACTTCCATATTCCCCTCCATTCCTCTCTAATCAGCCTTGTCTCATCCTCTGCAGGTTTGCTGCTCCTCTGGCAAGTGACTGACTTTTTCCCAAGTTTGCGGTTTTTGAAAATTCAATAAAGGGTCAAACGTTCTCTGTGTGTGTTCATTTGGTGATTGCACTTTGCACTCAGGCTGCTTGTCCAGTCAATATGACACAGGGAGGCTGAGGAGTGTGAGCCCCCTAAAGTTGGAACACACCCTCCGGTCCCCCTTTTTCGAAAGAGGAACCAACACCCCAGTTTGCCATGCCAAAGACACTGTCCCTGACCTCCACACAATGTTGCAGAGGCGTGCCAACCATGACAGCCCTAGAACATCCAGGGCCTTGAGGTACTCAGGGCGAATCTCGTCCACCCCCAGGGCAAGGCCACCAAAGAGTTTTTTAACCACTTCGGCAACTTCAGCACCTGTGATCGGCGAGTCGTCCCCCTTGTCCTCAAGCTCTGCTTCCTCTGTGGAAGGTGCGTCAGTGGGATTGAGGAGATCCTCAAAATATTCCTTCCACCGCTCGACGATGTCCCCAGTCAAAGTCAGCAGCGCCCCATCAGCACCATACACAGTGTCGACAGCTGCTTCCCCCATCCTGAGCCGCTAGACAATTTGCCAGAATCTCTTCAAGGCCGACCAAAAGTTTTGTTCCACCAAACTCCTCTCACACCTGAGTTTCTGCTTCAGCAACCACCCGAGCTGCACTCTACTTGGCCTGTCGGTACACCTCAGCTGCTTTGAGACTCCCACAAGCCATCCAAGATCGGTACGACTCCTTCTTCAGCTTGATGGCCCCCCTCACCACTGGTGTCCACCACTTGGTTCAGGGGTTGCCACCACGAGATGCACCAACAACCTTGTGGCCGCAGCTCTGGGCAGCTGCTTCAACAATAGAGGTGGAGAACATGGCCCATTCAGACTCTGTGTCTCCAACTCCCTCGGAATGTGGTTGAAGTTCTTCCGGAGTTGGGAGGTGAAGACCTCTCAGACAGGGGCCTCAGTCAGACATTCCCAGCACACCCTCATTATACGATTAGGCCTACCGGGTCTGAGTGGCATCCACCCCTGCCATCACAACCAACTCACCATCAGGTGGTGATCAGTTGACAGCTCTGCCCATCTCTTTACCCGAGTGTCCAAGAAATGTGGAAGCAGGTCTGATGACAGGATAACAAAATCGATCATTGACCTACAACTTAGGGTGTCCTGGTGCCAGGTGCACATATGGACACCCTTATACTTGAACATGGTGTTCATTATGGACAAACTGTGGTTGGCACAGAAGTCCAATAACTGAACACCCCTTGGGTTCCGATCGGGCATGCCGTTCCTCCCAATCACACCCCTCCTGGTTTCACTTTCATTGCCCACATGTGCATTGAAGTCCCCCAGTAGGACAATGAAATCTCCAAGAGGAGCACTCTCCAGCACCTCAGTCAGAGACTTCAAAAAGGGTGGGTACTCTGAACCATCATCTGGTGCATAGGCACAAATGATGGTCAGGACCCGCTTCCCAACCCAAAGGCGCGGGGAAACAACCCTTTCATCCACCGGGGAGAACTCCAGTGCCGAGGCGGTAAGGCGTGGGGATGCTAGAATACCCACTCCTGCGTCTCGCCTCTCGCCTGGGGCAACTCCAGAGTAGGTCAAGCTCCAGCCCCTCTCCAGGAAACTGGTTCCAGAACCGGAGCTGTGCACTGAGGTGAGCCCAACTATATCTAGCCGGTATCTCTCAACCTTGTGCACCAGTTCAGGCTCCTTCCCCACCAGAGAGGTGACGTTCCACATCCCAAAAGCCAGTTTTGAAAGCCAGGGATCAGACCGCCAAGGTCTCTGCCTTCGACCATCATCTGATCCACATAGCACCAGAACCCCATGGTCCCTCCTGCAATTGGTGAGCCCACTAGAGGGTGGACCGCCCTCAATAAATAAATGAAAAAGTAAAATATTTTTGTCTCATTTATTTTACTGGGTTCTCTTTATGCACTTTTAGGACTTGTGTGATAATCTGATGATGTTTTAGGTCATATTTATGCAGAAATGTAGAAAATTCTAAAGGATTCACAAACTATCAAGCATCACTGTATATATCTGAGAGGTTTCTAGTGATCTTCAACCCCCATTACACAGGGCCAGAGATCATTGAGAGATCGCTGAAAGATAAAAAAAAAAAATGGCCCGATCTCTCAATGATCTTTCAGTGGTCTCTCAGTGATCCCTCACTGATCACCAGTATCTTTAAATAAGCTCTCAGTGATCTTCCACTGATCTCCATGGTCGCCAGAATCTCCTCAAAATTTTGACTCAGTCCAAAACAATCTCTCAATGATCACCAAAGGGAAGCAATCTCTTAAGGAGCTCTCAACAATCTCATCCATCTCCTAGTGATCTCTCAATGATCTCTCATCGATCTTTCAATGAATGCCAAATTTTTTCCACCCAGAGGTAGAGATGGCAGAAAGATGAGTGAGGGATTGCTAAGCATTCAGTGAAGACCAACAGAGTTCATTAATGGATCGCTGAGAGATCATTGGGAGATGGATGAGATCGTTGAGCGCTCCTCGAGAGATTGTGGATTGATTACTTCCCTTTTGTGATCATTCAGAGATTGTTTTGGACTGAATCAAAACATTGGGAACTGTGGAGATCAGTGGATATCATTGAGAGGTCACTGAGAGAACTTTATGATCGCTGAGAGATCATTGAAAGATCGTTAAGAGATCTGGCCATTCATTTTATCACTCAACAATCTCTCAACAATCTCCACCCCTGTCAAACATTTACTGTCATGTCATCATTTAAGCAACACACTGGAGGTATGGGCAGGGCTGTTTCAGGAAGGGCATCCAGTATAAAATCTTTGCCAAATCAGATATGCAGATCCATGTTCCATAGTGACCCTGAATCGGGAGCAGGGATGCGTGCGTGTATGTGTGATTAGTGTGACCGTTCCTAAAATATGCTACAATATTTTGGGGGCTACAACATTTTTTTTTCTTTTCTGTGACATTTATGAGAAGAAAAAAATATATCCTTAAAACTGAGCTTCATATGACAGACAAGCAGCTCTGATTCTGCGCACAGCAGCTCCAAACCAAATTTCAATTGTGAAACATATGCCACTATTCACACTGAGTCCAAGAATATCAATATGGAGTAAAAAAAAGAGCAATTTAGGTCCAATTTAAAGCGTACCTGTGGTGGTCGTGAAGACGCATTTAACTTGAAAACATTAGGAAAAGGTATTTATTATTTGGGTAAATAATTGTTGCCAGCCATATACCACCTGAGATATATTCAAATAGGACCGCGGGCATGGCCAGCCAATGAAAACTATGGGCGCCGCCATGACATATGCGGAAGTGACGTCATACCGTTGCTACTGAAAAGACAATACTCAGCGTTTCCCCGCGACTACGGTGCTGTTGTCCATTGTTTTTGTTCTATTATGGCTGAATTTTCTGACTCTGAGGAAGAATTCGTCCAACATGGCTACAGGTTTGAGCCAGAAAGGTCTTCTGAGGGTTAAAGTGACGAAGTGGCCCACACACACAACGCAATTTCGTCTGAAAGGATTCGTCTGTGCCCTGTTCCGAGATTGCGCAATCACTTTTCCGCTATGATCTTCTGACAAGGTGAGCTGGGTTTGGGTACACAAAAGAAGTGTTTATCTTTGTTTTTTTGCTTATTATTGAGACATCCAAAGGCTTTACATTCCGCCATGTTGCGATATCCATATCGCATTGTATGTTTTTGTTGTAACAAGAGCGCCGAGTGTCTGCTCCTCTGTATAGCGGCGAGGGAGGAGCCGAATCATCTGCCGTGTTGCGGCCGTTACGACCTCAGATCAGACGAGACGACCCGCTGAATTTAAGCATTTATTTATTTATTTTCTACTCGTTTTAGTTCTGCATTTAATATGAACCCTGAGTTTGAAATAAACGTTTGAATTTTGGTCCTCACACACACAACGCAACGCGCCGAGTGTCTGCTCCTCTGTATAGCGGCGAGGGAGGAGCCGAATCATCTGCCATCTTGCGGCCGTTACGAGCTCAGATCAGACGAGACGACCTGCTGAATTTAAGCATTTATTTATTTATTTTCTACTCGTTTTAGTTCTGCATTTAATATGAACCCTGAGTTTGAAATAAACATTTGAATTTTGGTCCTCACACACACAACGCAATGCGCCGAGTGTCTGCTCCTCTGTATAGCGGCGAGGGAGGAGCCGAATCATCTGCCGTTTTGCGGCCGTTACGAGCTCAGATCAGACGAGACGACCCGCTGAATTTAAGCATTTATTTATTTATTTTCTACTCGTTTTAGTTCTGCATTTAATATGAACCCTGAGTTTGAAATAAACGTTTGAATTTGAATTTGAATATCCCGAAAGCCACTGCTCATCCGGGCACTCAGGCTCAGCCAATATTGATCCAGATCGTGGTGCCCACTTTATTACGTCACAGGAAGCATCCTGGCAGGCCATGTAGCCGCTAGTATGGCTGCACCCATGTTTTGCTGACATAGCTGAACCAGTACATCAGATTTACGTATATCAAATTGCTTTGAACATGAATTTCAACTTAAACTTGAACTAGAACGTGAGACAGGGGCTCAATATAATATCTTTTTTTTCACGACCACCACAGGTACCCTTTAAGTTTTGAGTCATTAAGACAACATAAGTCATTGTCTTAATTTTTTTTGAATGGGCCTGTGTAAAATGCAGTAATAATTTCAAGGTATCATTTACCTTAATATTGTTACTCTATTAAAGCAAGAAATCTGTGTGTGTGTGTGTGTGTGTGTGTGTGTGTGTGTGTGTGTGTGTGTGTGTGTGTGTGTGTGTGTGTGTGTGTGTGTGTGTGAGATGTTTATAGGACATCATAGGACGGCCTATGATCTCTGCCTGAACATCATAGGACGTCCTATGAACTCAGGCATCATAGGACTCACGATGCCTATATGACAGCACATAGACAAATGTGTCTTTATGATGTCATATAGGACTCTCATGCAATGCCTATATGACGGCACATAGGCACATGTGTCTTTATGATGTCATATAGGACTCTCATGTCTTTAAGATGTCATATATCGTGAGTCCATGCCCGAAAGCCTCCTTTTGCTCAGATCTATTTTCATGATCCTGTCCATGAACTGAAATTACGATGCACCTATCCCTCATCCAGTGGTCTCAACGAACAATAATAAGAAGAAGACCCACCAGATGGACAGCAATAGAATGAGGAGAACTACTGCACATCAGAAAAGATGCCATGAAGATGAAACACCTGAGGTTCCAGCAGTACATCGCACCCATCTGAGACAGGAGGAGACCCTTCACTAGCATAGGGTACGACAGACAAGGGATGCACAAACAGACAGGAAAATGTGGCAGTGCGCCATCCACGTGCTGACTCACTTGAAGCCCAAAATGCCCCCAAAGTGAGCAATGCTGCACGCCAGGCAAGGCACAGACAAGCTGAGACCGAGGAGATGCGGAATAGTCGACTGGCCAGGGACAGTGAATTCCTTGCAAGGCACAGAGAAGCTGAGACCAAGGAGATGTGGAATAGTCGGCTGACCACCAACGCTGCATGCCAGGCGACGCACAGAGAAGCTGAGACCGAGGAGATGCGGAATAGTCGGTTGGCTGCCAACACTGGAATTACGACACACCTATCCCTCAACCAGTGGTCTGAACGAAGAAGAAGAAGACCCACCAGATGGAGAGCAATAGAATGAGGAGAACTGCTGCATGTCAGAAAAGATGCCGTGAACATGAAACACCTCAGGTTCCAGCAGTACGCTGCAGGCATGACTGTGAACAACACAGCCATCTGAGACAGGAGGAGACCCTTCAGCCACGGGCATGCACAAATACTTGCTTATACTCGGTTTCTACGGGCATGGACGGGTATGCACGGATATGTACTAGTAGTAATAAACTCAAACATTCAAAAAGTAAAAAGTTTTGAATAAAAAACAAAATACAGGTATGCTGTTTAATAATGGTTGAAGCAAAATAATTCTCCAAATGAGGTCTTCTTACAGGGAAAAGAAATAATGTGCTTGCATTTGAATCAGCTGTCAAAATATGTTGAGAATTACATTACACCATCTTCAATGTTATACAGCAGAAACATTAAGGTCAATAAAGGAAGCATGTGATGTAGTTTAAAAGAAAAACTTAAAGATGCACTGCAGTGGATATAAATCCCCTATAAAAACAAATCTACATTGTCTAAAATGGTATTTTATGCCCTTTTTTCTAGTCAAAATCCCCTCCTCCCCCCAAACGCCAGAATCGGTGATTCCTAGGTCCAACCACATACCACAAGGCTAATAGTGGCTAGCGCTACATTAAACAGCATAAATGCTGTGATGAAAAGCATTACCGGTTGAAGGACATGAACAGTTGTGTACACAGTGGCCCAGGATAATGACTGAAACTGCATTGGTCCTTTCAAACAGTTTAATGGTAAAACCCATATTAATTTGGATCAAGTTTTCAAAGCAGTTTGTTAAAAATTGCTAACTAGCCTGGAGGATAACGTCAGTTAGGCCACAGAGTCCTGATTGCCTCAACACTTACCCACGTGCCAGCACCATGAATAGTTATGTCACCGAAAACGGCCCATCTCCATTCGATGGCTGTGTCTCAATTCAGGTGTTGCACCCTCATAGACCACGGCCCTGGAGGCCAGAACACTCAAAGGTCAGGTAGGCTGCATCTAAAGGCTGATTTATGACTGTTAAATGAGACAGTTGTCATGATGTGGAGCACGGTTGGGGAACCGTGCTCACACTCCTGATTTAGTCTGATTACTTTTCTGTATTTCCTCACTTCTGTTTAGTATTTAATTTGTATATAACATTATCTGCCTGTTTGGCATGAGCTCTTCACCTTTTCCTCCAGTCCACCTTTTGTAGTATTGATATTAGTTTTCCAGTTTTTGCATCCCTGGGGTTTTGTATTTATTTTGTCCTCGCTTTGATGTTTATTTTTCCCTTTTATATTACCTAGTGTTTCTTATTTTTCTATCATTCTATATGTGTTGTCGGTTCCCTCTTGTCTTATCCTGCTGTGCTTTACTTTGACAGTGCTCATTGTTTACTCCTGTTGTCAGCTCAAGTTTGCGGGTCATCTCAGCTGTCAGCAGTTAGTTTAAATACTCCTCGCTCTTGTGACCCGCACCTGTTATTGATTCCTGTAATCACTGGTACCTATTTAACTCCCGGTGCAACGCTGTCTCGCTGCAGCAGTCAACTGTTTCCTAATGTGTGAACACTGTGTCCTCTGACAGGTATCCACTGTCAGTTCTCCTGTCTGTGGAGGAGCTCCGTCCGGTTCTCTTTTATTTTCTCCTCTCGGCGTGTCTGGACGCTTCAGCCTGAGTTTGGCTATTCTCCTGTTTTTCACACGGACATGAGTCCTGCACCTTTTCTCCTTTATCCTGCCTTATGTGTAAGTGTAGTGTTTTGTGTGCTTTGTATTTTTATCATTAAATTTGCAAACTCACAGTCTAAGGCAGGGGTGGGCAATCATGTGCCGCGGAGGGCTATTCCACTGCAGGTTTTCTGTTCCACCCTGTCTCTTCAGCAGGTGGCTTCACTGATTAGCAATCCTTGGAGCTGATGAGAGCAAACACCTGCTGAAGAGACTGGGTGGAACAGAAAAGCTGCAGTGGAATGGCCCTCACTGCCCACCCCTGGTCTAAGGGGTGATTCATGACAACGGTCTAGTCTTTGAAGGACGTATGTTTGCGTGACCACGCACTACCCTGTTGCCTAGCAACCATGACAGCGTCAGTTGAGGGTTTGTTTTTTTGTTGCTGACATTTTTGACAGAGATAGAACTTTATTTTTTATCTTCATTATTGTATTTTCTTTACTCTTTACTTGAGAATCTTCACCAGACAGAAAGAGGGCCATGACAGATAAAATAAGACTTTAACTCATGTTAAAGTCAGCAGGTAGAATTAAGGTACATTAAAACCACAAAATAAATAACTTATTATTTTAAATATGTATATCAATTAGATTGAACTCTAAAATATACTCTTAATTCCATGACCCATAGAAAATATAACAGTTTACCGTTATCATTTATGATCATTTCTGACCATTATGTAACTAAATAATTGTATGTTCTGCCTTGTATCAGCTCTGACATTTAGTTTTTAAAGCAGACCACAGTCCTGTACTGTAGGATGATGACCCTCAATGATGTTCAGCAGCAGTAGAACAGAGTCTATCTTCAGCTTCATCTCAGTTGTACTGGTGCATTGCAGTAAATTAGAAAATCATGATTTTTTTCATTTAATTTTAAAAACTATAATCATTATCATCAATATTAAATCAGGTTTAAAATGTTTCACTCTGCGTGTAATAAATATAAGTCTCTTTTAGAATTAGCTTGCAAAAAAATAATCTTTTTCAAAAAACTACTTCATTGAAATGCAGTTTTTCTAACTATTAACAGTAAACATGTAATATTTTTATTTAGCTTGTTTCAGTTTGCAAAGTAAACTGCTAAAAAATCACAATCAATAAAACAATTCATCAAATCTCTTTTATTGTGGTTATTTCAGTCAAATATCAGTTTTATAAATCTTGAGTCCAGCCCGTTCTCTCCACAGCTGACCCTTGGTTCCTGTAGGTTCTCCACCGTGGACCTCAGAAATAAACCAGAAAAAAGGAAGAAAAAATTAGAGAAATCTGATTATCACTTCAGATGTGATGGACATTTTTAAGATCAACATAATAAAATTATTACAGATGTCCTGTCCTCCTCAGCTTCATTAACTGCTCTGTTTTCTCTAAAAAATAACAAGCTTTGGTGTTTTTTTAAATGCACTACATAAGCAAATAAATAACATCAACTTCCTCATGACTCTATGGGACTTTAAAAGTTATCTTAAAGCAAGTTATTTCAACCATTTTTTTTATCACTGACATTAGTTAATAAACTAACAGTAATGGGGGAAAAAAGGTTTGACTTCAGAAAAAATAACAGTTCAACATGTTTAAACATCAGAAAAAATAATGTCACGTAACATGAGCTTATATAATCAGATGTTGATGTTTTCTGGATTATTGGTGCTTTCACGTTCAAACCGCTGCAGAATTTCAGCAAAAAACTTACTTTGAACTGTTTCTGACTTTGTTCAGCTTCTGCAAGAGCCGAGAGAAAAAAAGACAAAAAAAAGCCAGGCTGAGCCACGCGCTGAATGCTGGGATACGTTAGGGCCACAAGGATCCTCTTCATGTATCCTTGGTTTTCGGGGTTTTGAAGGCTGCATTTGTCGGCTGCACGTGAAGTTGCCCACGGAATGGGACAGCCTTGGACGCAGCACAGTGACGCATCTGGCCTAGAAATGCGCACTTGGAGGACACAGAACCTGAATTGAGACACAGCCGATATCAGACATTTGAGCCATTTCGCTCTTGATATGTCTTGAAAGTAATAAAAATGGCATGTTACAGACATGTTAGCAAGAAAAAAACAGTTTTGGCTGAGTGTCACTTTAATTCATTCATATCCTGACAATTTCGGAGGTATTTGTTTAAAATGGCAGGCAAGCATTTGCAGGTAAAATATGAAGTGTTACTTTAAGACTGAATTACTACATTATTAAAAAAAAAAACTTTAACATATCAGATTCAAGGTTAAACAATAAAAGGACTTCAAAAATATAACAAATTGAAAAAGAGGTAATAACTGAAAAATGAAAACTAATTCTGTTCTTGGATTTTCATTCCAAATCCATTTATGTCAGACTGAACCTTAACCTCTTGCACTCCGTTGTTCCGCGGGCGGGCAAGTCTCTGCGTCCTAGGGCGCACGAGGGCGCACGAGAGCGCACTCGTGCGCCCTCGTGCGCATGACGCATGATAAGGATATTGATGGTGGTGGTGTAGGTGGTGTGGCCTCCAAGCGCCACTGAAAAAAAAAAAGCTGCAAACACAGCCGTGAACAGATTAGTTCATCTGATTGACCTCTCATTCGACTAATAAGAGCCTTGAATTGGGTTTCTGAAACCTTGAAGAGCCAATGAATGAAAACCTAGGAAGGAGGACCCGCCTCCCAACGCTTTGAATGCAGTGAGCCAGTTGAAGCAGAGAAGTTCGCGAGCTGGTTTTTTTTTAAGGCTAGGTGAAAACTGGCTGCTGGAGCGGATCAAAAAAGGACACAGGAAGAGCCCCACAGACCCAGCAGCATGGAGACCATCCACAAATGCAACCTGTGTGACAGGGAGTGCCATTCGTGGATCGGCATGTTCGGCCACAGGCGGTGCTTATTTTGTATTGGTTCCAGCAGAGTAGACGTTATGATTTCTTCCATGGTCATTATAGACCGACTGAGGCTGACGACGAAGGCTGAGTGACACACACGCCTTCGCCAGTCTTTTTTTAATTACTACTGTTATTTGTTTTGAAAAATCGTTCGCCAAAAACCGCAATCATGGAAGCACAAAACCACAATAATGGAATTATGTTTTGATCGAGTCGCGAGACCAGAACCAGAGCGGACCAGCGTCGCGTTCGTCTGACAATGAGGAAGAGAAATTCGCCAGGACACTGCTGTGAAGAGGTAAGGTGTTATAAGCTAAATTATTCTCTATCCCTGAAAATTGTAATCCAAAATGACTTTTGACCGATCAGTAAATTACAGCTGTGCGGTTCACGAAGTCTGAAGTTCGTGCGCCGCGGTACAAGGGGTGCTCGCAGTGTACAGGCTGTGAACGCCCCCCCCCACCCCCGCTATTCTTCTGCAGCGAGGGGGGGGGAGCCGCGGCTATTGCACTGCTGTCCCACATCACCACATGAGGCTAATCCGTTGCGTAGCGATGGCCGAAGTCCATCCTCTGTAGCGAGCGGGGGGGGGGACAACCCCCCCACACACACACACACAGTAGCGAGGGGGGGGAAGCCGCTGTGACAGCGTTGCTGTGGAAACATGCAACGAGTGTAATCCGTCATGTAGCGAGGGCCGAACTCCGTCCTTGGTAGCGGGGGGGGGACGACCCCCCCCCCCACACACACACACACAGACACAGCCCTGAGTGTGACCTTTCCTTTGAGCCTAAAATGAAGATTCTACATTGAATTATTCAAAAGTTACAGACGTTTTTCCAAACTGTGCCATTTGGCACAATTTGGCACAGTTCCAAAACGCCTGGGAACTACCTGAGGACAAAGCTGTGTAAAATATTCATTTTTTGTGGTATTGTTACCAAATTTGGATCTCAGCTGGATAACACTTGGTTCTACATTTCTGTTGCATTTTCCAGCCGGATCGGACAGCTGTGTGTTATTTGCAAGCATTTGTATCCAAAAAAACACTGTGTCCAAATTTTTTTTCTTCAAGTTCAGTATGTTTAGATGACTGTAACTCAGTGGCCGGAGCACGTAGAGAGATTATGTTTTTTTTGCCAAAAAATTCAAAGTGTTTTCTTTTAAATGAGACCAACCCCATGAAGATGCTGCAAAGGGTTGAAGAACAGCTTTCGATTTACTTTGGGCACGTTATTTTTTGGCATTTTTAGGAAAATTGCCCGGAGTGCAAGAGGTTAACCAGCTTCAAATGCAGCATTTATTGGAGAGAGAGAGAGAGAGAGAGAGAGAGAGAGGATCCGGGAGCTTCCACAAATCCTTTATAGGAACAGTGATCTCTTCCTCTTACAGAGAAACTTTTGCTGCAGTGGGTTAAGCTAAAGAAGATGGATCTACCAGCTGCAGCTATGAGACCCTTGTGGTCCATCTGGAAAAATGTTCAGAGTCCAAAGCAGAGACCCCTATCTGTCCAAAGTCCACCCCTAAACTAAAAACACATTTTTTACTGACAGCAGCCTTATTTGAAAGTGCATATTTCTGACTGATGGACATGTAGATGATGAAAGACGGTGCATATCAAATACATGCACATGATATGTAAACTCCTGACTAAAGTGGTTTTCAATGATATCAGCACAGATCTACCCATTAAAATGCTCTCATACAGCATGAGTGCATTATCCTGTACCATACTCATCACCCAGACATTTTGGAGAGATTCACCCCAGCTTTTCTGTCTCATGTTTTAGGGATAAGGGATGAGGACCTGTACTAACATAGTGTTTTTTCTAGTCACAAAGACCACTCAAAGCACTTCACTAGTAGCTACGCTAACCCTCTATTCTAATGGCCTATCAGAGACAGATACCTAGGGACAATTTAGAGTCTCCAGTTAACCTAGCATGCATGTCTTTGGATTGTGGGAGGAAACCGGAGGAAACCTACGCAGCACAGGGAGAACATGCAAGCTCCACAGAGAAAGGCGTAGACTGGATGAACAGGTAGAACAGACAGTTTTTTTACTGAGAAAAAAAAAAATCAAAGAAGTGATGAAAAAACTGGGGGAAATATCGCATATTTGTATTGTTATAGAGATCATAAGGACTTATTTTGGTGCCATTTACCCCCCCCCCCCCACACACACACAGGGGTGGAAACCATTGAAAGATTGTTGAATAATGAAAAAAAAAATGGCCAGATCACTCAGTGATCTTTCAATGATCTCTCAGCAATTTGCCAAGATCTTTCAATGATCCTCAGTGATTTTCATGGTCTTCAAAGTTTTGACTCTCTCCAAAACAATCTCTCAACAATCACCAAGGGGAAGATATCGCTCAGTGAACTCTCACTGATCTCCCAATGATCTCTCAGCAATCTTTCAATGAACGTCAATTTTTTCCACCCCTCACTGAGAGATCAGTGAGGGATCGCTGAACATTCAATGAAAGACCAATAGAGTTCACTGAAATACCACAGTGAAGATCCCAGAGAGATCTTTGGGAGACCGATGAGATTGTTGAGCACTCCTTGAATGTTTGTTGAGAGATCCCTTCTCTTTAGTGATTGTGGAAAGATTGTTTTGGACTGAGTCAAAACTCTGGGGAGACTTTGGCGACTGTGAAAATCGCTGAAAGATCATTAAGAGATCTTGCCATTTTTTTCTGTCAAGGATCTTTCAAAGATCTCCATAGATCGCCATGAAAATCATACAATGATCTCCCAAATGTTTACACAGAAATGGCTTTTTCAAGGCTTTGGGAGATTGTTGAGAGATCGAGTAAATTTTTGATCTCTCAATGGTCACCCAATGATCTCCATCTCATTAAAGGAACTCTTACAGTTTACCTTCGCTAAAAAGCTCGACATGGGAGACTAGAAGCCAGGAGAATGCTATATCAGTAAAATGTTCATATTTTCATTGCAACTTGGGTATTTAATAATGGCTAAAAGGTTGCGATGGAAGAAACCGAATGTCTCCGAACTGAAAAGAGACAAGCTGCTCTAAGACTTTTCCAGAGTAACTTCACAATTAATTAGGAACACGGAGTCCAAGTTATTAATTACAGCTCAAAACTCAAAAATAATTGGAGCTTCTGGGAAGGTAATTTATTAGAGTGACGTTTCTTCCAAAAAAAAATTCCACGTTAAAGGAAGAAGTTAAAAGGTGCAGACTCTGGCCGTGACTGTTTCCAAGGCTCCTCTTTGAAACTAATGAATCACAGCATATCATGGCCTCGCGGCTGCAAGAGTAACATGGGCGGTACAAAGGATGGAGTTAAGCTTCAGTGCATCCTTCGCTGGGAAACAAGGTTTGCTGGTTCTGAGTGAATTCTAGACAATACTGTGTTTGTATTTCACTGACAAGAGGAATGTTAAGTGCATTTGTCTTCAAAGGAGAGAGTGAACAAATGAGCATTCCTCGAAGACTGTATTGCACCGTATGTGCATCATCCATGTGTCCATATTATAGACCAATTATTTACCACGTTTAGTGAGCAGAATGAGTTGTTTGCACTGCGCGCTTGCCCATACATCTCTTTACTCTTGGCTAATAGGTGAGAAGACGGTGTGATTGTGCACTGACAGATGATGCAGATGTTGCATGTGACCAGCTGGCTGCAGACAAGACCATGGGGAGTGAGGCTGTAATTAGATGTCATCTTCACAGTGATTACAGAAGCACAGCGGGAAGGGCACATAAAAGCATTCTGAGCTTTGATGCCTTTAAGCGGATAGGGACTTCAAATAACCACACACAACCCCGCGTCCTCTTCTTTTCTTAAAACTGAACTTCAGCTTCCCCTTCTTCTCGTCTGTATCTCTTTACTAAAGCTCCGTGATGATGCTGGGGTACTGGGTTAATAGAGGAAGAAACTCTTGAATGGGACTGTATTTGTTTTATCTGGTGCATCATCACCAATGCAACAGAACAATTATTGTTTCTACAACAACAGCAAACACAGCAGGGAACAAGAGAGAGATTGGGGACTTTACTCTTATCTACTTGTGATCATTCTCTCATAAATTGTTTTCTTTTCTCATTTCAGCATTTTTTCATAAAAGTACAATTTTTTTTGATAAATTTTGAACTTTTTTGTGACAAATTTTTGACCGTTTTCATGCACAATCGTAACTTCTTGCCCTAAACATCTGTATTTTTATGTTATTTTTAAAAAATGTAGACTAACAATTAATGTGCCCTGTTTAAACTATCACAGTGCACACACTGTGTATTAGCAACACAGTAACTTGACTATATGCCTTGTTCTTGTATTTTTATTCTGAAATGGTAAAAAAAAATCAGAAGAATTAGAAGAATTAAGATTAGTCGACCGATTGTTCTAATAATCAATAAAACAATTCATGATCAAAATAGTCATTATTTACAATCTGGATAATTCTCCTCCCAGCTGAAGGTTGTAATTAGGCTACATTTATAATTTTACCTGCTATTTTAAAATGTTGACCAATTAAAATTGTGGTGGTTTCTGGTTTCCAACAACAGAGTGGACTGGGATTAAAGCCCAATCCATGGTGGCAAAAATGCGTTGGTACGTAAACGAGCGCAGTGGATGCATTCATGCGCAAACCCTAAACAGAAGGTGAGCACTGACCGAGCGCATGCAGCCACAAAAAGTGTATGCACATACAAGTACACGAATGGTTGCAGTAAACTGCACATGTGCCCAGAAACTCCCACCAGAGGGAAGTACTGAGCAATCCGCCAACACTGGGTGAACAAATGACTGTCTTTTTGCCTGTCTGTTTTCTTCTTCTGACACTAAACAGCAAAAACTCCTGTTCGTCTTCATTGTCATTATATTCACGTACCTCCATCGCTTCCGCCATTTAAAACATCTGCCACTGTGCTTTTCTTTTGTGTTTGAATGGAAGCTGTTCAAATCAGTTTGGTGGCTTTTGGCTGCCACCGACAGTACAGGCATGTGAACTGCAGATTATTTTCACTGCGCATGCGCGAAAACGCGGCTTCTCTTAGTGGCAGCTGCAGTGGCTAAAAACCACTGAATAATGCTGTGTACGTAAACGCAGTCTTCAGAAGGCAAACATTTTCCCCTCGGAAGGACTCTGAACAGGCCTTTAGTCAAATTCCATGCATCCATTTTCTATCACTTTTGTGGAGGCAGCAGCTCAAGCGGAGAAGCCCAGACCTTCCTCTCCTCGGCCACCTGCTCCAGCTCTTCAGAGAGGACACCAAGATGTTCCCAGGACAGCTGGGAGACACAGGCTGTCCAGCATGTCCTGGGTCTGCCCCGGGGTCTCCTCACAGTGGAACGTGCCCAAAACACCTCAAGTGGGAGGCGTCCAGGAGGCATCTTGATCAGATGCCCAAACCACCTCAACTGGCTCCTTTCAATGTGGAGGAGAAGCGGTTCTACTCCGAGCCTCTCCTGGACGACTGAGCTCCTCACCCTGTCTCTAAGGGTGAGTCCAGCAATCCTATGGAGAAAGCTCACTTCAGCCACTTGTATCCACGATCTCATTCTTTCTGTCATTACCCAAAGCTCATGACCATAAGTGAGGGTTGGAACGTAGATTGACCGGTAAATCAACAGCTTTGCCTTAGAGCTCAGCTCCCTCTTCACCATAACAGACCGGTACAACATCCACATCACTGCAGATGCTGCTTTGATCCGTATGTCAATCTCCCGCTCCATTCTCCCCTCACTTGTGAATAAGGGATAAGGACCTGTGTTTATATAGCGCTTTTCTAGGCTCAAAGACTACTCAGAGCACTTAACTAACCCTCTATTCTAAACGCCTATAGGAGACAGACACCTAGGGATAATTTAGAATTACCAATTAACCTAACATACATGTGATTGTGGGAGGAAACCGGAACCCTCGGAGTAAGCCCATGAAGCACAGGGAGAACATGCAAACTCCACACAAAAAGGCTCCCACCCCTGCCAGCCTGGAGATTCGAACCTGGAATCTTCGAGCTGTGAGGCAACAGTGCTAACCACTATAACACTGTGCTGCCCAAAACAACATACTCTGCAAACAGCAGAGATGAGATCCTGTGGTCACCAAACATGACACCCTCCATTCTTTGGCTGTGTCTTGATATGCTGTCCATAAAAATTATGGACAGGATCGGTGACAAAGGGCAGCCCTGGTGGAGTCCAACTCTCACTGGAAACGAGTCTGACTGACTGTTGACAATGCAAACCAAACTCTAACAACAGTCATATAGAGACCAGATAGCTCGTAGCAACAAACCCAATACCCCAGACTCCCGCAGCACCCCTAACAAGAAACCATGAAGGACGCGGTTGAATGCTTTCTCCAAGTCCACAAAACACATGTAGATTGGTTGGGCAAACTCTCACAAACCCTCAAGGATTCTCAAGAGAGTAAAGAGTTGGTCTGATGTACCACGGCCAGGACGAAAACCACACTATTCCTTCTGAATGAGAGGTTCAACCAACAGCCGGACTCTACTCTCCAGTACTCTGGCATAGACCTTTCCAGGGAGGCTGAGGAGTGTGATCCCTTTAAAGTTGGAACACACCCTCCCATCCCCCTTCTTGAAGAGAGGAACCACCACCCAAGTTTGCCATGCCAAAGGTACTGTCACCGACCGCCACACAATGTTGCAAAGGCGTGTCAACCATGACAGCCCTATAACATCCAGGGCCTTGAGTTACTCAGGATGAATCTTGTCCACCAAAGAGTTTTTTAATCACTTCGGTAACTTGAGCCCCTGTGATGGGCAAATCATTCCCCTCATCCTCAGACTCTGCTTCCACAATGGAAGACGTGTCAGTGGGGTTGAGGAGATCCTCAAAGTATTCCTTCCACCACCTGACAACGTCCACATTTGAAGTCAGCAGTATCCCATCCGCACCATACACAGTGTGGACAGGGAGCTGCTTCCCCCTTCTGAGTTGTCAGACAGTTTGTCAGAATCTCTTCGAGGTCGACTGAAAGTCTTGTTTCATTGCCTCACTGAACTCCTCCCACACCCGAGTTTTAGTCTCAACAACCACTCGAGCTGCATGCCGCTTGGCCTGCCGGTACAACTCAGCTGCTTCAGGAGTCCCACAAGCCAACCAAGCTTGGTAGGACTCCTTCTTCAGCTTGATGGCCCCCCTCACCACTGGCATCCACCATTTGGTTCGGGGGTTGCCACCACGAGAGGCACCGACAACCTTACAGTCACAGCTCTGAGTAGCCGCTTTAGCAGTGGAGGTGGAGAACATGGCCCATTCAGATCCCATGTCTCCAGTCTCCCTCGGAATGTTGTTGAAACTCCTCCGGAGATGGAAGTTGAACATCTCTCAGACAGGGGCCTCAGCCAGATGTTCCCAGCACACCCTCACTATATGTTTGGAACTCCCAGGTCTGAATGGCATCCTCCCTTGCCATCTGATCCAACTCACCACCAGGTGGTGATCAGTTGACAGCTCTGCACCTCTCTTCCCTCGAGTGTCCAAGACATACGGTCGCAGGTCTGATGACACAATAACAAAATCAGTCATCAACCTATGACCTAGGGTGTCCTGGTGCCAAGTGCACATATGGACACCCTTATGCTTGAATTCAATTCAATTCAATTCAATTCAACTGTATTTATACAGCGCCATTTCACAACAACAGTCATCTAATAGCACTTTCACCTGTAGGGGAAACCCCCACAATTGCAGAAAGACCCCAGCAATCAGGCGATCCCCTGTGAGCAAGCGCTTGGCGACAATGGAGAGGAAAAACTCCCTTTTAACAGGAAGACGATGAAAAGAACAGACATGTAGAGAGCAAACAGCACAATGGGGACTCAATCTATGGGAGAGAACAAACAGATGTTAATGACCAGCAAAAAAAATATTTCACTGAGACTGAAGAAAGGAGTGAAGCCCAGTGCAATTAGTGGAGGTCCTCCGGCTGTCTAAACCTAATAGCAGCATAACTAAGGGAGGGTTCAGAAACACATGATCCCTCCCTAATTGTAGGCTATATCAAAAAGGAAGGTTTTAACCCTATTCTTAAAAACAAAGATCGAGTCTGACTCCCGAATCCCGATTGGCAGCAGGTTCCACAAGAGAGGAGCTTGATAACTGAAGGCTCTGCCCCCCATTGTACTTTTGGAGATTCTAGGTATTACAAGTAATCCAGCATCTTGGGAGCGTAGTGCTCTGTTAGGATAATAGGGTAATATCAGTTCTTTTAAATAAAATGGGGCCTGATTGTTTAGAGCTTTGAAAGTGAGAAGAAGGATTTTAAACTTAATTCTAAACTCTATGGGAAGCCAATGAAGGGAGGCCAGAACCAGAGAGATATGATCTCTCTTTCTAGTACCTGTTAAAACTCTTGCTGCAGCATTTTGGATCAACTGAAGACTTTTTAGAGATGTTTTAAGACAACCTGATAAAAAAACAGTTACAATAATCTAACCTAGAGCTAACAAAAGCGTGGATCAGTTTCTCAGCATCACTCTGAGACAAGATGTTCCTAATCTTGGCAATATTACGCAAATGATAGAAGCCAGTCTTAGAAACAAATTCAATATGTGAATTGAAAAACAGATCTTGATCAAAAATAACTCCAAGGTTCCTCACAGAGCTATTAAGAGAAAGAGTAACTGCATCCAAACTAAAAGTTTGATTTGGAAAGGTATTTCTAAGGTTTTTTGGACCAACAAGAATGACTTCAGTCTTATCTGAATTTAATAGCAGGAAATTACAAGCCATCCAAGCTTTGATTTCCTTAAGACAGGCTTCTAACTTGGCTAATTGATTACTATCATCTGGCTTCATTGACCGGTATAATTGTGTGTCATCTGCATAACGATGAAAATGTATACAGTACTTTCTAATAATGTTGCCTAACAGAAGCATATATAAACTAAAAAGAGTAAGGCCTAATTAACAGAGCCTTTAGAGGTTACTATGAAAAATTATATGATACCAAAAATGAATCTGATTTAACAAAACTAAATGGGTTTTTGAACGAACTATCTATACCGTGTATTCCAAATGAAAACAGGGAGATATTGGAGTCTAAAATTAATCAAGAAGAAGTTGGGCTAGCCATTGATAACATGAAATCAGGAAAAAGTGCAGGACCAGATGGTCTTCCAGTTGACCTTTATAAAAAATTTAAGAATAAATTAATAAAACCTTTTTTGGAAATGGTTTTAGAAGCATTTCAAAATAATAATTTACCATCATACATAAATAATGCCTTAATTATACTGCTGCCAAAACCAGGTAAGCCCTCTAATAAATGTGAAAATATGAGACCAATAAGCCTATTAAACGCCGACCTTAAGATAATCTGTAAAATTTTAGCAAGACGAATACAAGAAATTTTACCAAATATTATTAATCGAGATCAGAATGGCTTTATAAAGGGTAGACAAGGCTTCCATAATGTAAGAAGACTATTTAATATTATTTATTTTAATAAAGAAGCACCGGATACAGCTCTCCTATCACTGGACGCCGAAAAGGCCTTTGATAGAGTTGAATGGCCCTTTCTTTTTGAAGTCCTACAAAGGTTTGGACTTGGAAATAATTTCATAAAATGGGTTCAAATAATATACAATAATGCTACAGCAGAAATCCTAACAAATAACAATATTTCAAAACCAATAAAAATCAATAGAGGATGTCGACAAGGCTGTCCACTTTCACCTTTACTGTTTACTATGGCAATTGAACCTTTAGCGATGGCGATACGTTTACATTCACAAATATATGGAATTAAAGTTGGACCAACAGAACATAAAATCTCCCTGTACGCCGATGACATAATTTTGTTTATGTCGAATCTAAAAAAATCAATTCCAACCTTGTTGAATTTAATAAAGAATTTTGGGGAAATATCAGGATATAAAATAAATAAAACTAAATCTTCAATATTAATGCTAAATGAGACCCAGAGAAATTACCCAGCCCCTGAGGTAAATCAATTCAATGTTGTAAATCAGTTTAAATATTTAGGAATCCAAATTGTGCCTAAGCTAGAATCAGTCGCCAGTGTCAACTATGAAGCCTTAATGTCAGATATCAATGAGTTAACTCAGAGATGGATGTCACTACCAATGTCGATGATCGGGAGAATCAATATACTTAAAAGTAATATTTGACCTAAAATACTTTATTTATTTCAATACATTCCCTTATCACCACCTTTAGATCTATTCTCAAGAATAAAAAAAAAGTTAGTGGAATTTATATGGAACAACAGGAGGGCTAGATTACGTCTGTCTTTATTATATTTACCATTTGATCGTGGAGGTCTGAAATGTCCAAATTTTATGTTGTATTATTGGTCGGCACAACTGAGGTCTATGACATATTATTTTTCATCAAATGATCTCCCTCACTGGACTGAAATGGAATCATACAATTTACCTTTACCTCTTCCCATATTCATATACTCAGATTCGGCAAAAAAATTACAAAAACAAGTTAAAAATCCATTTGTAAAGCATATGATCAAAATATGGTGTGAAGCTAAAAACTATTTAAAAGAACCACAGTTATTGTCACAATTTAGTCCAATATGGGGTAATCAATATTTTAAACCAGGGAGAGCGGACGCTGTATTTAAAGTATGGAATTTAAAAGGGATACAAAAGATTCAGGATTTATATTTGCCATGTGCAGATAACATAATGTCTTTTGAAGAGCTGAGGATCAAATTTAATCTCAATAGAACACATTTTTTTAAATATCTTCAACTTAGAAACTTTATTCGATCAAATCAAAATAAAGCTCTCACTCGACCTATTTATTCATCCTTGGAAAAAATGATGATGAAAGATAGTAAAAGAAAGGGTATTATTTCAGAGTTTTATAACTCATTGACACTATCTTCAAGTGAAAATTCACTGAAAAGATTAAACTACTGGAAAGAAGATCTGCAAACTGAAATTTCAGAGGAACAATGGGAATTGGCTTGTACAGAAGCTCAAACCAAATCAATAAATGTACGCCTTAAATTGATACATTTCAAATGGTTAATGCGGATGTATGTTACACCGGAGGAGTTAAATAGATATAACAAAAATATACCAGATACATGCACAAAATGCATGGAAAGTAAAGGAACCCTATTTCATTGTTTATGGGAATGTAGATTAATAAGAATGTTTTGGGAAGAGGTGAGGGTAACAATTGAAAAAATAATCTCAAAACAAATCATATTGAATCCTAAACTGTTTTTGTTGGGTCTGTACCCAGAAAAGCATAATTTTAATAAAAGTGAAAGAACATTCATAGACCTCAGTTTGCTTAATGCCAAAAAATGTATTGCACTATTATGGAAAAAGACTCATAGACCAGACTCAGACTCAGTGGTTAAGACAGATGTTAACAAACCTTCCATTAGAAAGAATAACATATATACTGAAATCAAAGGAAATTGTGTTTGAGAATATATGGAGACCTTTTATTGATTATGTAAAAAATTTAAACATAACTCTTGAAGAAGGTGAATGATGTGTGTGGACCTTGTAAATTCCAAACTGGTGAACATAATATGTATACTTATGAATTGGATTGTCTAGACTAAACAGAGGAGCATTGTTGAAGACTTGATTTTGTTGGTGGTTGTTGGTGTTTTTAGTGCATTTTTTTTTTTTTTGTAGTACTTTAGTGTTAGTGTTTGATTGTTTGTATCATGTTTGTTTAAAAAAAAAAAGGTTCAATAAAGATATTGTGGAAAAAAAAAAAAAAAGAGTAAGGCCTAGCACAGATCCCTGTGGAACTCCATGACTGAGCTTTGAGTTGAAAGAAAACTCATTATTGACATGAACAAACTGGAACCTATCAGATAAATAAGATCTAAACCACTGCAACGAAGTTCCATTAAGTCCAACATAGTGTTCTAATCTATCAAGTAGAATATTATGATCGATAGTATCAAAAGCTGCACTAAGGTCTAAAAGGACAAGCACAGAAACAAGTCCATTATCAGATGAGATCAGGAGGTCATTACTGACCTTCACTAAGGCTGTTTCAGTACTATGATGGATTCTAAACCCAGATTGAAACTCTTCAAATAGACCATTTCCCTGCAAGTGGTCAAATAATTGCGTAGCAACAACTTTTTCCAAGATTTTTGAAATGAAAGGGAGATTAGAGATTGAACATGGTGTTCGTTATGGACAAACTGTGGTTAGCACAGAAGTCCAATAACTGAATACCACTCGGGTTCAGATTGGGCAGGCCATTCCTCCTCATCACACCCCTCCATGTTTTACTGTCATTGCTCACATGTACGTTGAAGTCCCCCAGTAGGACAATGGAGTCTCCAAGAGGAGCACCTTCCAGCACCCCAGTCAGAGACTCCAAAAAGGGTTGGTACTCTAAACCATCATTGGGTGCATATGTGTGTGTGTTTATATATTCACATATTTATTCCATCTAGCTACAATGCTCCGCACTGTGTGTGTTTATATGTTCATATATTTATTCCATCTAGCTACAATGCTCCGCACTGTGTGTTTATATATCTATATATTTATTCCATCTAGCTGCAATGCTCCGCATCATGTGTCTATATATTTATGTTTATATGTACATATGTATACTCGCTGCTCTTGTTTTTTCTTGCCTTCTGATTGTTGCTCTGAGTCTTGCTATCCCTGTGCTGTTGCAATCCTGGAATTTCCCCATTGTGGGACTAATAAAGGCTTATCTTATCTTATCTTATCTTATGCACAAATGATGGTCAGGACCCGTTTCCCAACCCAAAGTCGGAGAGAAACTAACCTTACCTCAACACAGAGGAGGCCAGACAGGGGGATACAAGGATACCCACCCCTGCTCACCGCCTCTCGCCTGGGGAAACTCCAGAAAGGGTCAAGGCCCAACTCCTCTCCAGGAGACTGGTTCCAGAACCCGAGTTGTGCGTCGAGGTGAGCCCGACTATATCTCTCAGCCTCATGTACAAGCTCAAGCTCTTACGATAGCTGTGTTATGCTAAGCTAACTGGGCGAACTATTAAACGGCCCAGTATGGTTACAAAAACAATCAAAATGTGAAACCTGAACTTTATAAAGAAAAAAACGATCTCCCCACTCACTATTTCCAGTATGTACAATGATAACTGAAAGTGATAACACTGATTTATTGACAAGAAGGCATCAGGGGCTAGACAATGGAACAAGAACTGGAGCTGCTTACAGTCCGGAATACGGAAATACGTCACTCTACATTGAGCAAGAGGTACATTCGAGTTAATTTGTTTTCATTTTAGTCAAATTTATGATTTTATCATAAAGTTGCTGTTTTTTTCTTGTGAATCTGTTAGATTTTTCTCCTAAATTTTAAGGGGATTTTTATAGTAAATTCGATACGTTTACATTTTTAATTTACCTTTATTAAAACACAGCAGTTTGGGTGAAAAGGGAGCATATCCAAATACCACTGTAATGAAATAATATTTTAATATTTTAATATTTAGGTACAGACCTATAAGTTTCCATTATGAAGTCAAATATTGTGGACATTTTAAGTTCAGATTTTGGAGATAAATGACAACCAATTACAAAAATCATAAACCAAGTGAAATCATATGTTCAGAACAGTTCAACCTTTGGCTCATTAAAAATACAGGAAAAAACATGACCAGTCCACACAAGATTAAAAACTGAATACAAAAAGATAACAGACGTCTGAAAAATGTCTTCATCTCAAAAAGGCTGAATCTTGACAATGTTTTCAGTGGAAAAGGAGGACATCTTCACTGAGGAGAAAAAAACTGTCCGGCAAACGTCCAGGCAAACAAAACCCCAATATGCAATCTGGTGCAATCTGTGCTTTGATTCTGTCCATTACAGACACCACAGAGAGCCAAACCTTTGACTCAGGAGATATTTCTTCTGCCTGCCCCCTGTACAGGTAAAACAGTAGATTAAAGTTTGCATATGTATGCTCTTTTGTTTTTGTTTCTTTTTTTCTGACAGCACAAAAGACTCCACAAGATGGATGGTGACGCTCCAACTGCTTTATGCTTATGGCTAAACATCATCATAAGCCGTTAAAAACCCCAAGCGCAAGCAACCAAAAACATCCTCCATCTTGCTGGTGAGCCCAAGGCCTCTCTTTGGTGATGCTGCAGTCCATTAGAAAGGGAAATGTGGATAGAGAGCATGCTGCCTGTAGCTTGAGACTTGTGGTGGTATGCCTAGAGGCTACACATTCAAAGCCAGGAAGCAGCAAGTGCTGCTACAACAGCCTGATCAGAAGTGGTTCTGTACCCTGTGGTCAAGGCACAGTTACCACCCCTGCTGGGGTAAATATGCACAATCCTAACGTTTTCATTGTACATTTGCAAGAAACTGGATAAATGAATCCATCTACTACTGCTAAGAGTAAGAAATAAAGTCTTTAAAATTACAAAGAGACGCACGTTATGTACTGCAGGGTATAATTCTCTCTAGCTGAAAGGGGAAAAAATGTTTTACCAAGTTTTTTTATTCTCTCCACAAACACATTTGCACACATTAGCCTCCTTACTGGGAATAAAGTCCATAATAAAATCAGATTTTAAGCTGTAATTAATGGAACCATTGCTATTTTACAAAGCAGCAAAAAGTTGGACATTTTGTTTTGACTGTCTAAAAGACGAGATGCAGCTAAGCTGAGATTTTTATGTGCTTTCCCAGTTTTGTAATTGGTATAATGTGCTTATACATTAGTCTTACTGGCATGGTTTTATGACCCAGTGACCACTCACAGACTCAAGAATAGGTTCAGTTAGATTTATTAGTGTAATGTGTGTGTGAATGCGTGTGTGTGAGTGTGTACAGGAACAGCAGGGGACAGAGCAGGACACCGCTCGCCCTGGCAACCCTGGAAACATACAGAAGCGTGACAATTAGCGGAGGAGACAATTGGTGATGAATGATTAGTCAGAGGCTTACTGGGTGTGCAGATGGTGAGAGGCTCAGGTTCAGCTCGGCGGCTGTGGCCAGGGAGACAGTGTCCGCTGTCGGGTGTTGTAGCTCCTGCTGGGGTGTTGATGTAGAGGAACGGTGTGCTGGGAAAGGGAATAGAAGTCCGCCGCCACAGAGGAGGTAAGGATCCGCCGCCAAGGCGCTCCACCTGTGCACAGGGGACTGGAAGATAAGGTGAGTGAGGAATGGTGGCTTACGTGAGCTGGGGGTGATGTCCCTCAGGCGTTGGGACAGCAGGCTTGGGTAGCAGAGGACTGTAGACTCAGGCAAGAATGAGAGGATTGACGGATGAAGCTCCTCTGGAGCGCAGTGAGACATCTCCGCCCAGAAGCCTGGGCAGAGCCGTCTAAATAGGCCCAGTCCTGATGGGAAGCAGGTGTGCGCCCAGCTGCTGGCAATCAATCAGGGAGCAGACCATGACAGTACACCCCCCTCATGGAACACCTCTTGGCGGTCGTTCCAGTACCTGGATGCGTCCGGTGAAAGTCCCTGATGAGGTCCTTATCCAGGATGAAGGAAGGACGCACCCAGGATCTCCATTCTGGTCCGTAACCCTCCCAGTCCACCAGGTACTGCAGGCCGCCACCCCAGCAACAGACGTTCAGGATGGCGGTGACTTTCCACGCCGGGTCGCCGTCAATCACCATCAGCGGAGGTGGAGACCTGGGAGGAGGACACAGAGGGCTGGAACAAAAAGGTTTAATCTGAGAGACGTGGAAGGTGGGACAGATGCGGAGGGAGGGAGGGAGAGCCAGGAGTACAGATACTGGGTTGACAATACGGGAGATGGTGAAAGGTCCAATAAAGCGCTGAGCCATCTTCCTGGGCTCAGCCTTCAAGTTGATATTCTTGGTAGATAACCAAACCTGCTGACCCACCTGGTAAGAAGGCGCCAGAGTCCTATGGCGGTTGGCAACTGAGGAGTTACGTTCTGCCGTGCACTGTAGCGCAGCTCGGGTCACCCTCCACAGCAGACGACAGCGCTTAAGGTGAGCCCTGACGGATGGTACGGCGATCTCAGCATCCTCCTCAGGGAACAACGGAGGAGTATAACCCAGAGACGCCTGGAAGGGGGTCATACCAATGGCTGAAGATACCGTAGAATTGTGGGCATACTCGATCCAGGGCAGGTGCGAACTCCACGATGCAGGATTGGTGGTGGCCACACACCGCAGAGCCGCCTCCATCTCCTGATTGGCTCTCTCACACTAACCGTTGGACTGGGGATGATAACCAGATGACAGGCTTATCGTAGCCCCATGGGCGTTGCAAAATGTCTTCCACACCTGGGATGTAAACTGGGGCCCCCGGTCTGAAACGATGTCTAGGGGAATCCCATGTAGCCTCACCAAGTGCTGTACAAACAGGTCTGCTGTCTCCTTAGCTGAAGGCAATCCCTGTAGAGGAACAAAATGAGCAGCCTTGGAGAACCTGTTGACTATGGTGAGCACTACGGTGTGACCGTTAGAGGGAGGAAGGCCGGTTACAAAGTCCAACAACACATGGGACCAAGGCCTGCCGGGAGCGGGGAGAAGATGGAGAAGTCCAGCTGGGGAAGAAGAAGAAGACTTGCCAGCAGCATACTGAGGGCAGGCATGAACATACTCCCCGACGTCCTTCTGAAGAGCAGGCCACCAAAACGTACGTCTCAGGAGCTCTTCAGTGCGCTTTCTCCCTGGAAGACAGGACAACCTGGAGGCATGAGCCCAATGAATGACTTCCCCCTGGATGGCCGAATGAACGAACAGCTTACCCGCCGGTCCTCTGCCCGGGTCCGCTTCAGACTCCTGAGCCCTCAAGACCTTCTCCTTGATGCCCCAGGGGAGGGCACCCACGACACAGGAAGGAGGCAGGATGGGGTGGTCCTCAGGATCTGAGACATCAGTGGCAAATTGCCTGGATAGGGCGAACGGCTTAGTGTTCTTGGACCTGGGACGGTACGTGATGGTGAAGTCAAATTGCCCAAAGAACAAGGACCAGCGGGCCTGACGGGCATTCAGGCGCTTAGCCGTCCGGAGGTACTCCAGATTCCTGTGGTCCGTCCAGACCACAAACAGCTGCGAGACCCCCTCCAGCCAATGGCGCCACTCCTCCAGCGCAAGTTTGACAGCCAGAAGCTCCCTGTCGCCGATGCTGTAGTTATGTTCCGCCGGCGACAGCCACTTGGAGAAGAAGGCACAAGGTCGGACCTTGCCATCCGCCAGGAAGCACTGGGACAGGACAGCCCCTACCCCTGAGTCCGAGGCGTCCACCTCCACCAAACAATGCAGGGCTGGATCCACCTGAACCAGGATGGGGGAATCGGCGAATCTCTCCTTGAGGGCTGAAAAAGCCATAGCCGCCTCCTCCGACCACAGGAAGGGTACCTTGGACGAGGTAAGGCATGTCAAGGGGAATGCCATCATGCTAAAACCCTTGATGAAGCGGCGGTAGAAATTTGCAAACCCAAGAAACTGCTGGAGTTGCTTCCAGGATGAGGGAGTCGGCCACTCCACTACCGCCTTAATCTTGCCAGGATCCGGGATTATCTCTTTGTGGGAGACAATGAACCCCAGAAAGGACATCTTGAAGGTGTGGAACTCGCACTTCTCGGCTTTGACATAGAGCTTATTCTCCAACAGCTGCTGCAGGACTCGCCGCACATGCACCCGGTGTTCTTCCAAGGACTGAGAGAAGATCAAAATGTCGTTGAGGTACACAAACACAAACTCACCCAGAAAGTCCCTTAACACATCATTAATAAGGTGCTGGAATACCGCAGGGGCATTGGTCAGACCAAAAGGCATTACCAGATATTCAAAGTGGCCGCTGGGGGTCCGGAACCCCGTCTTCCATTCATCGCCTTCTTTGATCCGCACCAGGTGATAAGCGTTGCAGAGATCCAGCTTGGTAAACCAGGATGCCCCCCGGAGGGAGTCAAAGGCTGTGTTGAGCAAGGGAAGGGTGTATTTATCCTTAATAGTGATGTTATTTAACTCCCTAAAGTCAATATATGGCCTCAGAGACCCGTCCTTCTTGCCAACAAAGAAAAATCCCGCCCCCACCGTTGAAGAAGATGGTCGAATTATGCCAGAACTCAAGGATTCCTTGATATAGGCCTCCATGGCCTCCCGCTCCGGAGGTGACAGGCTGTACAAACGGCTCAACGGTAGCGGGGCTCCAGGACGGAGATTTATGGCACAGTCATACGGGCAGTGGGGGGGAGTGTCAGGGCCTGGGTCTTACTGAAAACGGCTCCGAGGTCATGGTATTCTGGAGGAACTTTAGAGAGGTCGGGAGATGAGGCGATGGGATCCTCCAAGGGCATTGACGGCGAGCAAGCGGCCGATTGGAGACAGGCGCTGAGACAAAACAAACTCCAAGACAAGATTCCCCCAGTACGCCAATCAATTGACAGATTGTGGAGGCGTAGCCAGGGGAAGCCAAGGATGACTGGGGACGTGGACACCGGTAGCACGAGGAATTGCAGCTCCTCACGATGATTACCAGAAATGATAACCGGGACAGGGGCTGTCTGCTGAGAGACCACGGTCATAGGAGCTTTGGATAAGGCCATAAGTCGCAAAGGGGACTTGAGAGGATGGCAAGGTAAATCCAACTGGGTTGCCAGGTCCTGAGAAATAAAACTCTGCTCTGCCCCTGAGTCAACCAAAGCCTGTGTGAAAATCTCCTTATATTTGTGTATGAAACGGATGGGGAGTTGAAAGCTAAATAAGGGATCAGACTGGGGTGAATCCTTGAGTCCACCTACCGTGACGCACGGGCTCCCCCTATTGGGCCGAAGCTGACAAGAAACTACCTCGTGCTCCTCACTCCCGCAATATAGACACAGCCCCAACTCTCGGCGGCGCTGTTTCTCCACCGGAGACAACCTAGATCGCCCCACCACCATTGGTTCTGGGGTCTCAGGAGAGTTGGAGGAAGGATGGGCCAATAGGGACGACCGAGGGGCGTGACAACCCTGGTCTCCCGAATGACCGGAAGCTCGCCGCTCAGTGGCTCTCTCCCTCAGCCTATTATCTATATTGATGGCTAGGGAGATTAGCTCAGATAACCTGCTGGGCTTTTCTAGCGGCGCTAGCTCGTCCCAAAGCTCTGAGCTGAGGCTCCGTATAAAGATGCTGCATAAAGAAGCGTCCTCCCACCCCACTTCAGCGGCCAACACCTGGAAGTTGATAGCGTAATCGGCCATGGCTTGGGAACCCTGCCTCAGATTCAGCAACCGAGAGGTGAGTATGCTGTCGCGATCTGAGTGATCGAACACTTCATTAAACTCAGCAATGAACTGACTGAGAGTCAAGCTGACATAGCTAGCCCTGGCCATAACCGCATAGGCCCAATCTAGCGCTCGTCCTTCCAGTAAGTTAATCATGAACCCGATCTTACTGTGGTCTGAATTAAAATCCTCGGGCACCCGCTGGAAAACCACCTCGCACTGCATAACAAAGGGCCTAGCCTCCCCTAACTTACCGCTAAAACGATTGGGAGTAGGAACGGGGTTAGTCGAGCAGGCGGTCCTAACTTAAGCTGGTTAGCCGGGTGGCTAGCGGGAGCTGAGGAGCGTAAAGAAATAGCTGGGGCTGGGGGAAAGGACTGAGACCCGGTTAGCTGATCCAACCGATCCATAACCCGGGCTAATTGGGCCAATGTGGATTGTTGCTGATAAACCAATTGATCTATTCGAGTCTCCGTTAGATGTAATCGGTGCACCAAAGCGCTGTCAGCTGGGTCGTTCTGGCGGAGATGTACTGACATGGTTTTATGACCCAGTGACCACTCACAGACTCAAGAATAGGTTCAATTAGATTTATTAGTGTAATGTGTGTGTGAATGCGTGCGTGTGAGTGTGTACAGGAACAGCAAGGGACAGAGCAGGACACCATTCGCCCTGGCAACCCTGGAAACATACAGAAGCGTGACAATTAGCGGAGGAGACAATTGGTGATGAATGATTAGTCAGAGGCTTACTGGGTGTGCAGATGGTGAGAGGCTCAGGCTCAGCTCGGCGGCTGCGGCCAGGGAGACAGTGTCCGCTGTCGGGTGTTGTAGCTCCTGCTGGGGTGATGATGTGGAGGAGTGGTGTGCTGGGAGAGGGAACAGAAGTCCGCTGCCACAGAGGAGGTAAGGATCCGCCACCAAGGCGCTCCACCTGTGCACAGGGGACTGGAAGATAAGGTGAGTGAGGAATGGTGGCTTAGGCGAGCTGGGGGTGATGTCCCTCAGGCGCTGGGACAGCAGGCTTGGGTAGCAGAGGACTGTAGACTCAGGCAAGAATGAGAGGATTGACGGATGAAGCTCCTCTGGAGCGCAGTGTGACATCGCCGCCCAGAAGGCTGGGCAGAGCCGTCTAAATAGGCCCAGTCCTGATGGGAAGCAGGTGTGCGCCCAACTGCTGGCAATCAATCAGGGAGCAGACCATGACACTTACAGACAACACACAGTCCATATATTAGCCAGTTTTCCATCTCAGTGACAGGTAACTGATTTTACAGACTTGTTTCCTAAAGTTGAACTTTAATCTTGTTAATCATACATTATATGAATAAAAACACATTCTGTAAACTTTTTATACTGTATTTACAAAAAAAAACAATTATAAAATCAGATTGACTTATTATTACTCACATTATTCCCTCAGATATTGCAATAATATCAGTAGTGCAATGTTTCAGGCCACAATAACTGTGTTATGAAAATCTGATACAGATCATGACAGTCCTCCTTCAGACCAAAATGCATTGTTTCCAAAAATGTGTTCAGTTCTTTGGTGTTTATGATGTAAGCAACTGTAGCGTTCTTTTTTGGTTCCAATTTATAAAATCATTCTTTGCTGAAGAAAATTGTTTTAACTCAAAAGTCTGGTCATGAACTGCTTCTATCACCCAAGGACCAGAGCTGTAACACTATCCATCGGCCATAAAGTGGAAGTTAATCCCTTCTCCAGTAAGGAATGCCCCAAATCGACAGATTTATGGTTGATATAATCCAGACTTGGGAGTAAAGATTCTCCAGTAAACAACCAGACAGTTTCACAGTGCTATCTGGTGGACGACTCAGGAATATTTATTTTTTCTCTCTTTGCAGTGGAATTTATGCATTATGGACATATAAATTAATTCATATTCTTTCTCTCAAGACAGTATCCGCTACTGAAGACATGGTTGAACTCTTGGTGTGGACACTTGTGGTGAAATGTTTTTATTGATATGATTTAATATGTGTTGCTTTATTTTCAGGAAGAAATTATTTTTTGCATGCTTACTATCACAAATTAATTACAGTTACAATGTAGAGACATTGTATGTTCCCTTATTATTGAGTAAAATATCTTAGTCACTAAAGTTTAAGGAATGTATGCTTTATTCAGCAACATACAGTATGTGTCTTAAGGGGGGGTCTAACTTCTCATATCAAATGTCTCTCCCCCTCCTCTCTCTGCTCTTTGGGAGACCGTAGCTGGACTTTAACTGACCAACAGAGCTCCAGGTTTCACTGCATCTCCTTTTTAAGTTGAATTTATGAGTTCTGTTGAACAGGAAGGTCAAATGTAATTGGTTCAGCTCAGTTTCAAGAAATTCAATGAAATTCTGCCACACCTGGAAAAAATCTTTTTTTTTTTTTTTTGTTCAGTTTTGGGGCGTTGGTCAAGCTGTAAGGAGCAGACTTCTCAGCTCTCCCATTTTTCTCTATCTTCCAAGTAAGGCCCAGAGCCTGTTATGCTCTGTGAAATTGTTTTCTTTTCTTTAAAGTTCACTTTTCCTTATTTTAACCCTTTTCTTTAAATTACCATGTAAGAAGATTTTGTTTGTTTTTTTTTAAGCTTAAACCAACTCATTCCAGCCACAATACATCAGAAGAAATGGATCTGTGGCGTGCTTTTGTCCCAATTTGACTTTCTGATCGGACCTTGTACAATAAACAAATTCCTTCTTCAGTGCATAAGAAGACCGCAGCCAACCTGCTGAAGAACCAGCCCCTTTGTGATCTCAGGAGTAGGCCATAATCGTGGTAAAGAGCCTGTCTGCCAGTCTTCCAACAGAACCCATGCCGGTCCAGTTGAAACAGAACCCAATAGACTGCCTGCTACCCATTGGGACGCAATGATTCTGCTTGGCTGATGGTCTGTTGTTTAATTTAAACTTAATTCTTCAGAATATTCCTGGTATATATTCTTTAAACTTAATTTCATGCAAACCCCCATCATAATTTCAAAATGCATTTTGTCCTTTTATTAAATTATGGTCTTTTTCAGAGTAACACCAATGTTCCATTTTTTTTATATAAATAGTTTAATCATCATTTTCTTCATAAAATTGCATCCACTTTTCTTAACCAATGCTATTTTATGGTTTTCCAATTTCCAGTATACTGACAAGTTTAACTATGGTTTATTCGGTTCCACAAATGTTTAGATAGGTAGATAGATAGATCCCTGTCTCAAGTTATCTGAATGTGTTAACCTATTCTGACATTTCTTATTAAACCACTGAAAGACATATGGGAGTTATTGTTTGATTTCATGTCCATCTTCGTGATTATCAGCAGACAAGAGCTCACAAGAGATTTTTTGAGACTGATTCATAATTGGTACAAATAAAGAATTGTTAATAAAATTGTCCATTATCTTGACTGGTGCCCTACAAGGATATGGTTGTGTAATAGTAGGAAATTTTCGTCCCTACTCACATTCATATTTACATTAACACTTTTACCAACAATAAAATACGTATAAAACCCATAAATCCACTACACAACAGTGGACATCTTCAATCATATTCATCAAACAGGACTTTGTTTAAGAGCAGCCAATCAAAAGTAAAGCAACTTAAAGTGAGAAAAGGTAATATTTCTTGTTTTACATGATGGAATGTAGGATAAATAATGGTACTTTTAACCTGTGAATCTTACAGAACAAATCGAGTGAAATCCATGAATAAAGAAATCATGCTAAAATGACTGTGGGATTCCCCTTTAATCTAAAGATAAGCAGACAAATACATGGGTCTGGTAAAAATCTTTTCTGCAGAATTTTTTGAACGGCAGTTAGAAGTGAAAGTTCACACGCTGACAGGCGTTGACATTTTGCCCGAGGGAACAAGAGCCCTTTCCATCCTGACAGCATGCTGCTTTGTAAGAGTGTCCAGGGATGTTGTAGTAATATCTGAAGTCTATGTCTCCAGCTTTCCCTACATCCCTCAATGCCAAAAAGCAGACACACCATACTGGCACACAGACAGCATTTCAACAACAAGGAGGAGTTTTCATCATGTTTGGGATGTTCCAGCTGTCATCAGTGGCACTGAAATTACACGGCTCACCATAACATAAAGTGTTATTTTTAAGGTTGATATCCATAAGAGCACACATCTTCTCAGATATTCACAGAAAAGACTCTCCTAAAAGGAACAAGTCTTTAAGGAGTGGCTGACTGGGTGACGGCAGTTTATTTGCAATTTTAAAATTGTAACCTTTAGAACTAGTCACTCAGACAAAATTAACACTAATTTTCTTGGCAAGTTTAGTTAAAACATTTCCAACAAACTCTAAACCTAACCCTTCAACGTCCCAGCTTGTGAATAATTGTCATGGATCTGGGTGAGTGCTGTACCATCTTGTCTAGCATTACTGACTACATACAAAATTGTTGGTTTTATGGTTTATCATAGAACTTAATTAGTTCTGTAATGCTGTAATTTTGATCAATTTTTGACACTGTATGTTGTTGAATTAATTTATTATTCGATCTTTTTTTAAATTATAAACTGTGTCTGTTGTACTAATGTATGGGGGTGGGTTCAAAAGACTGCGCCAACGATTTGAATCGATCCATGTTTGACTGAGCTGATATCGATCCACAAAATACGTGGATCGATCTTTTAATATAATGCTTTTACAGTCTGTGAAACACAAAACACAAGCAGCTGGCTGAATTCTCACGTGACAAACAATTGCATGAGAGTTCCCTGCACTCACACTACTTCTGTGTTTACATTTGGCAGCCACAGAGCAGACTTGCCAACATTAATTTATCAACAAAAGTCACAGCTAAAGATTGCACTCAACAGTTCTCGAATATTTTTCATAAAGCGGGGATAAACGGTTCTGTACTACGTGCAGCATCATGTTGGAACATAAAAGCTGACGATTGATAAACAATTTTCAAACGGAAAAAAGCAGAGAATGGACAACAGACCAGAGAGAGACTGTTGAAGCTGATGGGGGTAAGTAAAATATCATTTTATTTTTTTTTTACATTTGTGTCGTAAATTAATAATTCATCCAGTATAATGGTGTTTTCTTTCACAAACTATGGATACAGTAGCTACCTGTTAAGAGCTGTAAATAAATTCAGAATAAAGGTATATTTTTAGTCAGGACTTCATGACAGAGGCAGCTGCCTTCATGTAACGTTTCTATTGAATGACACATTTAATTTTGGACTTCTAGCACTTAAATGAGAGATTCGAAGATAATAATAATAATAATCACAATAAAATGAAAATGACAGAATTAATAAAGGCTGCAATACGGGGGGGGGGGGGGCTGGAAAGTTCATAGTGGTCAAATTTGACCAAATGTGGTTTATTTTTCAACTGCAGGGATCCAAGCGCTGCAACACCCATGAAAGAAGTGTGTGGACTGAAGGAGCAACTATGTTGAAAAATAAACCACATTTGGTCAAACTTGACCACGATGAACTTTTCAGCCCCTCCTCGTACTACAAGCCATTTTTACTCAAGAGAACTAAACTGAAATGACCAAATCTTCCAGGAAATGAATTGGAAAAATTGAAAGCTAATTTGTAGTTAAAATATAAACAAAAAATTAAAATAACCTGAATTATTAAACCCTACTGTGGTGTGAGGATATAAAAATGTGATTATCAATTGTACTTTGAAATATATTCTCCTTTTCATATCCCCTTAAAGCTGGGTTCACGCTATAACATTTGGACCGACTTTTACTGACATTTTGAAAAATCAGAGAAATCAGTCCAAACATTGGTGAAATTACGTTAGTGAGCACACACCAACTTTTGCAAACTTTTACGAACTTTTGCTAGCATTTCCCAGCATTGCATTCAGCATTGGTCAAACTTTTGCCAACTTAGGCTAGCATATATGTAGCAGTTGCCAACTTAGGTTAACTTAAGCAAAGGAATACTCAGCGCAGTTCAGCTGACATCAGCGTCAGGTGACGCTCATATAAAGATCACCGTTTGTGGAGGTTTCCTGCCTTCCTGGACCTGATTTTTTGGGTGGATTCACACTACAACATTTGGATCAATGTTTATTCACGTTTTGGCAAACGTCTGGCTCTGCTGGCAAAAGTTGATAAAAGTTAATGGTGGTTGGTGTTTGTTGGCAAACGCTGGCGAACGTTGTATTCGTTGAGAATTTTCAGCATGCTGAAAATTTGGCGACATTTTGAAATAAACGCTCTTGAAAGTTGTGCTCAGCGCTGGGCTAAGTTATGCAGAGTTTGCCTAAGTCAGCCTAAGTTAAGCTCCATTGGCAAATGTTGACTGAAATGTTAGTGAAAGCAGATGATTTTAGATCGAAACTCACTTCAGACATGCAGGAATGAAAGCAAAATAGAGAGAAGGGCGAATTTAAATAAAAGAACATATATATGTAAGAGGACAATGTACAGTATTTGTTTGGTGATAACATCCTGTGTATAACATGTTTTTTTATTTTTTTAATGTATGGGATATATATATTACTCAGATTTGTGGGTTTGTGGATTTGTTTACAGGTGATGGGTGTGGTTTGGTGGGTGGTTTTGTGTCTTTGCAGTGTTACTTTTCTACCACTAGGCTGTGCTGTTGCACAAACGTGTCTTTTTCCAGTATGATTACTGGTTGCCTTGGAAACAGCGTTTTTTTGTGTTTGTTTTTTTTTTTTTGATGTCTGAAAAAACATTTTCTTGGTCGTGGAATAAAGGTTTTTCATGAAATTTTCAGTCTGTCTACTCTCTGCCTGTTACATATACAGTATATATAAAATTTCCCAAAAATGTGACAGGCCAAAAGAAAAAAAAAAAATCTGCTAACTGAGAAATTTACTGTTCTTAATTTTCTGCTCTGTGCGTAATCATTCTCCAGGATTTATTGGTTCACTTCCACTGTGGGAATCAAACAGTGCTAATGTGGTGTCAAAAAGTAAATGACATTTAACGGGATTTTATGTTATTTTAATGGAGAGAGGTGTAACAGTCAAAATATAATCACCCATCATTTTATTTATATGATGATTCACTAAACAGTTGTATTCCATCCACATTCACATTTTAATTGTGGACTTAGTGTTGGCGTCTATAGCATTATTTTTTTTTAGATGAATGAATGAATGAATGAATGAATGAACGGGGAAAGATAAGATAAGATAAGCCTTTATTAGTCCCACAATGGGGAAATTCCAGGATTGCAGCAGCACAGGGATAGCAACACTCAGAGCAATAATTAAGAAGATAAGACAATAAGAGCAGTGAATATACTGTACATATGTACACATAAATATATAAATATATATACACAGTGCAGAGCATTGTAGCTAGATGGAATAAACAGCATAACCGTCTATTTAGTTACCCTACATGGTATGAATATGTACCCATACATATTGTCACCCTCCGTAGCGACTGATATTGTCCTGGTTGTATGCTGGAGAGGACCATTTGCGTAAGTCTGTTGCGTCTTTTGCATTCAATAGTATTAGGTCATCACGTTTTTTTGCTATCTCTGCGAGCAGCCCTGCTTAAGTTATACAGTCTGACAGCCGTAGGTAGGAAGGACCTGCGAAACCTCTCGGTTGCGCACCTAGGATGATGTAGTCTGCTGCTAAATGAGCTCCTCAGTGCGTTCAGTATGTCCTGCATAGGGTAGGACTCGGACTCCAGCAGAGATGACTGTTTAGCCACCATCCTTCTCTCTCCTATCTCCTCCACTGGGTCAAGGCGTTGCCCCAGGACAGAGCTAGCTTTCTTGATTAGTTTGTTCAGTCTCTTCCTATCTGCTGCTGTAATGCCACTGCCCCAGCAGACCACTCCAAAAGTGATGGTTGATGCCACCACCGTGTCGTAGAATGTCTTCAGCAGCGCCCCTTGTACACCAAAAGACCTGAGCCTCCTCAGCAGGAACAGTCTGCGCTGTCCCTTCTTGCAGAGTGCGTCGGTATTGTGTGATCAGTCTAGTTTATTGTTCAGATGAACACCCAGGTACTTGTAGGATGTCACCATCTCAATGTCTGTTCCCTGTATGTTTACTGGTGCTGTGAGGGGTTGTCCTTGCCTGCGGCAGTCCACCACCAGCTCCTTAGTTATCCTCGCGTTGATCTGGAGGTAATTTCGATGGCACCAGTCCATGAAGTCCTGGATAAGTCCTCTGTACTCAGCTTCATCTCCGTTGGAGATGAGGCCGACGATCGCAGAGTCATCACAGAACTTCTGTAGATGGCAGTGTGTTGTGTTGTGTGAGAAGTCCACAGTATAAAGGGTGAACAGGAAGGGAGCCAAAACCGTTCCCTGGGGGGCCCCCGTGCCACCGATGATCGTATCGGACACACAATCCCGGGTTCTCACAAACTGTGGCCGGTTAGTGAGGTAGTCCAGGATCCATGATGACAGGTGTTGGTCCACCCCTGTGCACAGCAGCTTGTCCTTCAGGATCATCGGTTGGATGGTGCTGAAAGCACTGGAGAAGTCAAAGAACATGATCCTCACCGCATTCCCGGGCTTCTCCAGGTGGGACAGGGAATGGTGAAGGAGGAAGATCACTGTATCCTCCCCCCCAATGCCATGCTGGTAGGCGAACTGGAGTGGATCCATCGCTGGTCCCACCAGGGGGCGGAGGTGAGCAAAGAGCAGTCTCTCCAGGGTCTTCATCATGTGAGACGACAGGGCCACTGGTCTGTAGCTGTTCAGGTCTTTGGGGTGGGAAGTCTTTGGTACAGGTACCACACAAAATGTTTTCCACAACTGTGGTACCCTCCTCAGCTTCAGGCTCAGCTTGAAGATGTGCTCCACAATCCCACATAGCTGGTCTGCGCAGGACTTGAGGAGCTTCGCGCTGATGCCGTCCGGTCCCGAGGCCTTCCTCGCCTTGATCTTCCTCAGCTCCGTCCTCACCTGGGTCTTAGTGAGGGGCAGGTTGGGGGGCTGTGTGCTGGGAGTGGGGGGGTGTTGGTGGAGTGGGGTGTGGACAGCAGGTCTCGATGACTTTAGAGGCAGCAGTGGTTGTTGTGCAGTCAGGGGGGAGGGCGGTTGGTCAAACCTATTAAAAAACAGGTTCAGATTGTTCGCCCACTCCCTGCCCCCCTTGGCCTGGGAGGAGGTATTCTGGAGCCCAGAGATGGTTTTAAGGTTTCACCAGACCCCACCGATGTCGCTCTGTTGCAGCTTGTCCTCCATCTTCTTCCTGAAGCTGTCCTTGCCTTCTCTGATCTTCCTCCTCAGCTTCCTTTGTACGAACTTCAGCATCTCCCTGTTCCCCGACCTGAAGATCCTCTTCTTCTCTCTCAGAAGTGTTTTTATCTCAGGGTTGATCCAGGGTTTGTTGTTCGAGCAACACCGTATGGTCTTGGTGGGTACGGTGTTGTCCACACAGAAGTTGATGTAGTCCGTGATGGTGTGAGTGAGGCCATCAATGTCCTCACCATGTGGATTGCAGAGCTGCTCCCAGGCAGTGGTTTCAAAACAGTCCTTTAGAGCGTCCATTGCCTCCTCAGACCATAACTTCACTGTGTGCATGACCGGAGGTTGTCTGTGTACTAGGGGTTTGTACACCAGCAGGAGATGAACCAAGTTGTGATCCGATCTCCCAAGTGGGGGGAGTGGTGATGAGGTGTATGCCTCCTTAGTGTTTGCATAGAATAAGTCCAGTGTTTTATTGTCTCTCGTGAGGCATGTGACATACTGGGTGAATGTGGGCAGAATGGGGGACAGTGAAATATGGTTGAAATCACCTGAGATGAGTAGGAGAGCATCTGGGTGTTCTGTCAGCAGCCTGCCAGTTACTAAGTGAATGGTGTCACGCGCTGTCCCCGCATTCGCCGTCGGATTTGCATAAATAGCAATGCAGATCACGTGTGAGTATTCCCTCGGGAGATAGGTAGGCCACATGCTAACAGCTAGCAACTCAATGTCTTTATTGCAGTGTTGTTGTTTAACCGTGATATGTCCCAGTCTGCACCAGCTGTTATTGGCATACATTATCACTCCTCCGCCCCTTGCCTTCCCACTGTCTGGTGTCCAGTCTGCCCGTATTGCATGGAAACCCTCCAGTTCGATGTTAGCATCTGTTGTAGTTCTGTTAGCCACGTCTCAGTAAACAACATCAAGCTAATCTCTCTGAAGGGTATGTAGAAGTAACTACATAGGAATATCAAACGAAAATAAATAGTGAAACGTATGCCCAAGGGAGATGTGTTTACTCCAGAAGCAGGTCCAGGATGGCAGGAAGCCTCCACAAACACTGATCTTTATAACAGTGTCACCTGACAGTGATGTCAGCTGACCTGCACTGAGTATTTCTCTGATTTTTCAAAACGTCCCTAAAAGTCGGTCCAAACGCTATAGAGTGAATACAGCTTTAACTTAGGCTGACACTGCATAACTTAACTCAGCGCTCAGGAACTTTTACAAAATGAGTACAACTGTGACCAACATGTATTTCCAAACGTCGGTAAATTTTCAGCAGGCTGAAAATTTTCAAAGAACACAACTTTCGCCAACCTTTGCCAACAAACACCAACAATCATTAACTTTTGCCAGCAGAGAATGTTTGCTTTTTAAAGTCGGTCTAAAGTCGCTCCAAACGTAGTGTGAATCCACCTTAAGATCTGTGAAGACTGGGTTTCCACTCCAAGACCCATCCTGCACTGAGATGTTCTGAAGGGAAGAGGTTGTCAGTGAAGGAGCCATCATTGCTTCATTGTGGATTTCAGCAGAGAAGAAGACCTCAAGTTTTTCAGGGGTCTTAGTTTTGAAATTCAAGATTCAAGAAGGTGCTGCCATAATTTTCTCCATACTCTAATGTGTGTTCAATGCAATTTAATTGTATAATGGCTAATTCTTTTATTTATCTTTTTTATTTAAGTTCTCAGCAAGAATACAATGTTGGTCATTTTTTGACAACTTTACTGAGCATTTAATTCTACATAAATCACTGATTAACAGGAAATTTGGGGCAATTTGTGCTTTTCTTGTGGTGTTATATAGAATAGCATCACTGTAAACTATGGAAAAAGCAGCTACTTTAAAATCTGTACTTCCTCACACAACTGTCAGTGCAAAAAAACCTCTAAAAATGTCAAACTTTTTTGGAAAAGCTCCCACAAATTCAGGCTTTTTGGGCCACAACAATCCCAAAAACAGACGACAAAATCCTGGAGGGACTGAAATACAGTGAGATTATGTATACATGTTTCATGCATTGAATATGTTTACTTACTCTGGGTTGTTAACTTGACACTACACACCTTTTGCACTAAAGAAAGCACTTGTTAACACTTTGTGAAATCATAAGTTAAATAATAAAAAGTGTATTATTGTAACTGATTTTGGATCAATTCTTTAAAAGTGAAATATAGAAGATTTTCACGAAAAAAAGGATTTTTTTTTTAAATAATACATCGACACAGCTTTTAGAGACATGCACAATGTAAGTCTTAATGTTCTTCTAAAAAATTAGTATATTGATGAAAAATAATATTTTGTAATTTTTTGCTGACCGACAATAATATTAATATTTACATCCAGCAACTTGAGTAAAACAAACACAGAAGTCCAGTGAGGATGTCACAGCCAATAGCATCGCTAGTTTGATGTTATGTGCCACATCTCATTTTGGGTGTTGGGTTACCAGGTAGTGAATTATTCAGCTAAATACCTGAAAGGCCGGCAGACAAAAGTACACCATGAACTGTAGGGCAGAGCAGATCCACCGGCTCCGCCAAGATCTTCAAGCACTGACAAAGCAGTATAAGAGAGTAACTGAGGAAGAGAAGCCACCACTTGCTGAGCTCCGTCACATCTTAAGGAAGAAACTAATGACCCTGCGAAAAGCACAATGGCATAGAAGGCGGCAGAGGGAGAGAGCCAGGAAGAGAACAGCATTTATTGCTAACCCCTTTGGGTTTACTAAACAACTATTAGGGCAGAAGTGCAGTGGACAACTGACTTCCTCAAAGGAAGAAGCTGATAGTTTCTTGCATAATGTTCTAAGCCATGCACAGAGGGAAAAAGACTTGGGGCCTCTTACCCTTCAAGCCACACTGAATGTACCTTCTCCATCAGTAAAGTTTAACATCAGTGAGCCTTCATGGAAGGAGGTACAAGAGGTAGTGAGAGCAGCCAGATCTAGCTCTGCACCAGGACAAAGTTGTGTACCTTGTAAAGTGTATAAGCACTGTCCAGAACTTCTCAGAGTTCTCTGGAAGATCCTATGAGCAGTGTGGCGCAGGGGAAGAGTGGCTGCCCAGTGGAGGCAAGCAGACGGAGTCTGGATTCCAAAGGAGGAAAAGTCTACCAAGCTGGAGCAGTTTAGAGTCATCTCACTTCTTAGCGTGGAGTGCAAGATCTTTTTTAGTGTTTTAGCGAAACGATTGACAGTCTTTCTCTTAAAAAATGGCTACATTGACACCTCAGTTCAGAAAGGTGACATCCCAGGAATTTCAGGGTGTCTGGAACATACTTGTGTCATCACACAACTCATCAGGGAGGCCTGTGAGGGAAACGGTGATCTCGTGGTGCATTGGCTTGATTTGGCCAACGCTTATGGTTCTATTCCACACAAACTCGTGGAAACAACCCTGGACCAACACCATGTACCCAGGAAGATCAAGGATCTCATCCTGAACTAATATGGGAGTTTCAGGCTTAGAGTTACTGCAGGGAATTTTACATCAGAATGGCATCGGCTAGAGAAGGGGATTATAACTGGGTGCACAATTCCAGTTGTCCTCTTTGCCCTTGCCATGAACATGGTAGTTAAGCTAGCAAAAGCCGAGTGCAGAGGTCCCCGGTCAAAATCTGGTGTGCGTTAGCCACCCATCAGAGCTTTTATGGATGACCTCACAGTCACCACAACATCAGTTCCAGGAAGCCGGTGCATTCTCCAGGGCCTGGAAAAACTCATATCTTGGGCCAGAATGAGTTTCAAACCATCCAAATCCAGATCAATGGTGCTGAGAAAGGGAAAGGTGATTGACAAATTTTGATTTCAACTGGATGGCGTTACAATTCCATCCATCACTGAGAAACCAGTCAAGAGCCTTGGTAAGGTTTTTGACTGCAGCCTCAAAGGTATAGCTGCTATCAGAGCGACCGTGAAGGAGCTGGACTCTTGGATCACCAGTGTTGATAAGTCAGGTCTATCAGGTTGATATAAGGCCTGGATTTACCAACATGGACTCTTACCTCGAGTTCTATGGCCGCTTTTAGTGTATGAGGTAACTTTGTCAACAGTGGAGAATATGGAGCAGAAGATCAACAATTACCTCCATAGATGGCTTGGTCTGCCACGTAGCTTGAGCAGCACGGCACTCTATGGGAAGAGAAACAAGCTCCAGCTCCATTTCAGCAGTCTTGAGGAAGCGTTCAAGGTGTCGTGCACAAGGGAGGCCTTGTTATACCGGGACTCCAAGGACTCACGAGTAGCATCAGCTGGCATTCTTGTCCGGACGGGTAGGAAGTGGAGTGCTCAGGAAGGCCTGGAAGTGGCTGAGTCACGACTGAGACATAGGGCTTTGGTGGGCACTGTAGCCATGGGCCGAGCTGGTTTGGGAGCCATCACCCAGCCCCAGTATGACAATGTCCGTGGCAAAGAAAGACGCCAGATGATCTTAAATGAAGTCTGAGCTGGTGTTGAAGAGGAAAGAGCCACCAAGATGGTGGCCATGCAGCAACAGGGTGCATGGAACCAAGGTGGGAAGGCGCAATTGAGAGAAAGATTTCCTGGACCGAGATCTGGCAAGCAGAATCAGAACGAATCAAATTTTTGATACGTGCAATCTATGATGTTCTTCCCATTCCCACAAATCTTTGCATCTGGGGGAAGGACTCACCAAGTTGTCCTCTGTGCTCAGGAAGGGGCTCCCTAGAGCATATTTTAAGTAGTTGCCCAACAGCCCTGAGCGACGGCCGCTACCACTGGCGGCACGACCAGGTCCTCAAGTCCATAGCAGAAACCATATCTAATGCCGTGGCTAATAACAAGCCGGTCCGTCAGCGAGAAAACATCAGTTTTGTCAGAGCTGGAGAGCAGCCACATATTCAGCCCAAACCTGTACATACATTGCTGAACTTGGCATCAGACTAGGAGCTTTGAGTAGATCTGAGGAGACAGCTGAAGTTCCCAGACCATGTCACAACAACTTCCTTGAGACCAGACATGGTATTAACATCTATCGCCTCAAAGCAGGTTTTGCTGCTGGAGCTTACAGTTCCGTGGGAGGACTGAATTGAAGAGGCAAATGAGCGCTAGCAGGCCAAGTACCAGAAGCTGGTAGAGTAAGGCAGGAGGGCAGGCTGGAAGATGTGTTGTGAGCCCATTGAAGTGGGCTGCAGAGGCTTTGCTGGTCAATCACTGCATAAGGTGTACACACTGCTTGGTATTACAAGGGTCACCAGAAGAAAAGCCATTAAATCGACCATGGAGGCAGCAGAAAGGGCCTCCAGATGGCTGTGGCTCAAGAGGAGTGATTTGTGGGCTAGTACTGCTGCTGGGACACAAGCCAGGGCCTGATCAACCCTGACTGGGTCGCCTGAGTAAGGGTGTATGATGTTGGAAGACCCGAAACACCCAATGAGCTCAGGTACATCACTGATGATGTGTCCCAGTGCATCTATAGGTGTGTCTTAAACATTGAGTCTCAAGGCAAACATCAGTTTCCCAGTCGTTCTCAAGTATGGCATGACAAAGGAGCAGGAAAAATATGGGTTCTGCTTTTGATGGCTAATGTCTGCAGAAGAGTCTCAAAGGGCTGAAAATTCATGCAGAGGTGACCTTTTTTCTTCTGACAGATAAGCTAACCAGTGCTAACTATGATGCTAACTAGCTCATTCATCTTCTGCTGCTGCTGCTCTCTGGGGCAGTCTAAAGTCACTGTAACCAACTAAATTTTATGTCTGACATGTTCACAATATAATTATGAGTGTATAATAATATCACCCAATATATGGCTTGGAATAGACCCCACTAACTGCTCCTTACCAAGCTGACACATATAACAGGTTCATGATATGATCAACATTTGCATCTATGAATGTAACAGCACATACTAATTGTGCAGCAGTCATGTTTTACATATTCTTTTTACTTATCAGCTTTGATGTGCAGCTTCTCAGTCTAATAATTTGGTGTACAGTGAAAAAAGTTACAGTTGTTTATTGTTGTTACAGATTAAGATAATAATGTAAAACTTTATTGATCACCATGGTGGAAACTGAGGTTAAAAAATAGTTTGTTATAATAGTAGAATAAACAGGTCTTAATTTATTTTCTTACTAACTAATGTTACTGCACAGCATCAGCCACGGGGTTTCTTGAGTCCCTGAAGTAGCTGTAATTATGTATGTAGAAATTTATGTCATATTTTTGACTATCCAAGTAATAAACCAAAACATTTTTTCACCCTTTTTTCGGGACTTCCTCTATCATGAGGTGAATAAATACAGATGGGTGTTTGGACAATGTCATCATGATACAGCAGAGAAGAGTTCCACCGAAAAGTGACCTGAGTGTTATGGTCTGAGCGCTGATTTTTAACCGCGCTCAGGTTGTCCAGTTTTTCTCCAGCTCCACCCCATTCTGGGCCTGGTCTTATGGCCTCCTCCGAGGCTCGTAGTTTTGACAGCGTCTCAGCAGACTTCCGGCTGTCAAGCCCAGCTGCTCTGGGACAGCTGTCTGTGATCATCATTAACTGCCTTCCCCGCTTCTGATTGGTTTCTGTTCCCCATTTAAGGGAGCAGCTGAGAATGACTCCTCGCTGCGACCTAAAGGAAGAAACCCGTACATCGCGCTTCCCCGTGTACGTGACTGGAGTTCCTACGCCCAACTCCAGTTCCCTCAGTGACTCTGTTCTTCGCCCTCCAGTAAGTGCTACTGCTCAGAGTGGGTTCTGCCCTCGCTGCCTTCCTTAGCCTTTCACCCAAGGTGGAGTTCTATTTAGAGTTATGAGCGTGTTTTTGCCCCTCGTGGCTCTTTACTTTGTCATTTGTATATTTAAGTCTTTTGTTAATAAAGAAACGCAAACTCATCGGTTGTCTATAGCGTCTCCTTAATGGCTCGCGAGAGCCATTCAAAACAATGAGAGAGGGTCAACAGCTTCTAAAGCCTTCACTGATGTGATGGTCCAGTGGGGGTTAAGGACAGAACATCAATATCTGACCCTTAGGTGAGTATGATGCAAAGTTTTACATGTAAAAAGTCACAAAAAGGACTATTAATATGACTGTGTTCTCATAGATCAACATTTAAAAACCACATTCTGATGATGTCAGTGGAAGCTTCTCCTCCACAGCACCTGTGTATGAAGCCTGGACTCCATTAGCAGCTCAGGACAGCAACCACCAGAGGGATCATCCAGTGAGAAAGACAGTCGGTGGCACACCAATGTAAGTTTAGTCTTATCAAAACATTCTACACACAGTAATATATAAAGCCAAATCCTTTATTTTGAATTTTTAAATGTGTTTGTTTGGGAGATTTATTTAACTGTTTTTGAAATGTTCAGGAGTGTGTGTGTATACCGTTCAAAAGTTTGGGGTCACCCAGACAATTATTTTGTGTTTTCCATGAAAAGTCACACTTATTTACCACCATGAGTTGTAAAATGAATAGAAAATATTGTCAAGACATTGACAAGGTTAGAAATAATGATTTGTATTTGAAATAATAATTTTTTCCTTCAAACTTTGCTTTCGTTAAAGAATCCTCCATTTACAGCAATTACAGCATTGCAGACCTAACATGATTGCACAAGGGTTTTCTAATCATCCATTAGCCTTCTGACGCAATGAGCAAACACACTGTACCATTAGAACACTGGAGTGATAGTTGCTGGAAATGGGCCTCTATACACCTATCTAGATATTGCACCAAAAACCAGACATTTGCAGCTAGAATAGTCATTTACCACATTAGCAATGTATAGAGTGTATTTCTGATTAGTTTAAAGTTATCTTCATTGAAAAAAGTGCTTTTCTTTCAAAAATAAGGAAATTTCTAAGTGACCCCAAACTTTTGAACGGTAGTGTATATATATATATACGTATATATATATATATATATATATATATATATATACAGTGGGGCAAAAAAGTATTTAGTCAGCCACCAATTGTGCAAGTTCTCCCACTTAAAAGATGAGAGAGGTCTCCAATTTTCATCATAGGTATACTTCAACTATGAGCGACAAAATAAGAAAAAAAAAATCCAGAAAATCACATTGAAGGATTTTTAATGAATTAATTGGTAAATTCCTCGGTAAAATAAGTATTTGGTCAATAACAAAAGTTCATCTCAATACTTTGTTATATACCCTTTGTTGGCAATGACAGAGGTCAAACGTTTTCTGTAAGTCTTCACAAGGTTTTCACACACTGTTGCTGGTATTTTGGCCCATTCCTCCATGCAGATCTCCTCTAGAGCAGTGATGTTTTGGGGCTGTCGCTGGGCAACACAGACTTTCAACTCCCTCCAAAGATTTTCTATGGGGTTGAGATCTGGAGACTGGCTAGGCCACTCCAGGACCTTGAAATGCTTCTTACGAAGCCACTCCTTCATTGCCCGGGCGGTGTGTTTGGGATCATTGTCATGCTGAAAGACCCAGCCACGTTTCATCTTCAATACCCTTGCTGATGGAAGGAGGTTTTCACTCAAAATCTCACAATACATGGCCCCATTCATTCTTTCCTTTACACAGATCAGTCGTCCTGGTCCCTTTGCAGAAAAACAGCCCAAAGCATGATGTTTCCACCCCCATGCTTCACAGTAGATATGGTGTTCTTTAGATGCAACTCAGCATTCTTTCTCCTCCAAACACGACAAGTTGAGTTTTTACCAAAAAGTTCTATTTTGGTTTCATCTGACCATATGACATTCTCCCATTCCTCTTTTGAATCATCCAAATGCTCTCTAGCAAACTTCAGACGGCCCTGGACATGTACTTGCTTAAGCAGGGGGACACGTCAGGCACTGCAGGATTTGAGTCCCTGGTGGCGTAGTGTGTTACTGATGGTAGCCTTTGTTACTTTGGTCCCAGCTCTCTGCAGGTCGTTCACTAGGTCCCCCGTGTGGTTCTGGGATTTTTGCTCAGCGTTCTCGTGATCATTTTGACCCCACAGGGTGAGATCTTGAGTGGAGCCCCAGATCGAGGGAGATTATCAGTGGTCTAGTATGTCTTCCATTTTCTAATAATTGCTCCCACAGTTGATTTCTTCACACCAAGCTGCTTACCTATTACAGATTCAGTCTCCCCAGCCTGGTGCAGGTCTACATTTGTTTCTGGTGTCCTTTGACAGCTCTTTGGTCTTGGCCATAGTGGAGATTGGAGTCTGACTGTTTGAGGTTAGGGACAGGTGTCTTTTATACTGATAACGAGTTGAAACAGGTGCCATTAATACAGGTAGCGAGTGGAGGACAGAGGAGCCTCCTAAAGAAGTTACAGGTCTGTGAGAGCCAGAAATCTTGCTTGTTTGTAGGTGACCAAATACTTATTTTACCAAGGAATTTACCAATTAATTCATTAAAAATCCTTCAATGTGATTTTCTGGATTTTTTTTTCTCATTTTGTCTCTCATAGTTGAGGTATGCCTATGATGAAAATTGGAGGCCTCTCTCATCTTTTAAGTGGGAGAACTTGCACAATTGGTGGCTGACTAAATACTTTTTTGCCCCACTGTATATATATATATATATATACTGTATATATATAGTGAGTAACCTGGTCAAACCAGTCATATTTACGGATTATTTTGCCAAAAGTAGATGCAACAGATATTTGTTTCTTTCTTTTTTGAATAACTTCTCAAAACAATAGTCAAAATTTGGCAGCTAAAATATCTTGGACTTTTCATTTTTATTATAACCACAACCTGCCTGTGCACTTGGTGTTCCAAGAATGTGGAATTAGAAAAAATGTTGTTCCTCTTCTTTAATCAGGTCCAGTCTTGCAGCAGGAATGAATACACAACACAGCCATCCATCCCTCTTCTACGACTTTTCTGGTGGTCCAGGTTGTTGAGGCAGCAGTCTATTCAGAGAAGCCCAGACTTCCCTCTCCCCAGCCACCTCCTCCAGGTCTTCAGAAAGGTCACCAAGACGTTCTCAGACCAGCTGGGAGACATAGTCTCTGTAACGTGTCCTGGGTCTGCCCTGGGGTCTCCTCTCTCCTCCCACAACACACACATAAAAAGTAATTCCATTTCTGCACCTGTTCTTTCCTTCACCTACAGTATATTGTCATTCACATTATGTTGACCAAGCAAACTCATTGCATCACTGCTGTAGTCCTAAAACTGTCTAGTAGTTCACATACTGTCATGTTTTAATGCTGTTAGTCTATGATGACACTTTCTTAGAAACTGTCCTTTTTTACATCAATAAATTGTACCTGACTATAGTAACAAAGGTCAACACTGACTATAGGGACAACAAAAGCTTTCCAGAGAGTCCTAATGCTGATTTAATTAATTTCTCTATTGCTCTCCCAGGTCTTCCCCATAAACCCTGCATCTGGACTGTTTATTTTTTAATAAATATTTTCCCCAAAATAAATTCCTGTTTGTTATATGTTGACTGACTTGATTTGAGGTTGATTTTCTTTTGCATTCTACTCATCCACCTCCAAAAGTTGAACATTGTGGTGAATTTGTTTTTTTAGAAATAACTCTAATCTAAAAAGAAAAACTTTCATATTTTACAATAATCCCATATAAATTTAGCCATTTTAAGATTTTATTTTTTTTTGTTGCTGTTGTTTTGAAATTTGGATGAATATGTCTGAGCTATTTGATATACAGTAGATCTGAATGGTGAAGTGCTCATTTTTGGAGATGCAGTTCTGTTTTTCACAATATTATTTGAAAAAAGATTATTGTTCCACCATAAATTACTTCCAGCTTCACTAAGGATTATTGATTACAATCATATGTATATATCTAATATGTACAGTGTATTTTAGGTTCTTGTTTATCACTGTGTTATAAAAAGGTTGAAAATACTTTAGTATTAATAATACTTTTAGTATTTAGTATATAGAATCTGTCACACTGAATAAACAATAGATTTCATCTTCTACAGTAACTGAAAGGGCACAAATGAATTCAGGCATCCAACGTTTCACAATATTTGGGTTATATATTTTAAAGCAATAAAAACAAAACACAATTACAACCTAAAATTAACTGGAACTGACATAAATAACTGCTGGAGCTTAATAACAACAGATGTTTTTTTTTAATTATTTTAAGCATGCATAGCTAAAACGGATTAACCTAAACAGACCATAAAAGTGTGATTCAGCATATTTACAAAAAAACCACAGAACAGCTAACAGCAAAGTCCTTACAATCTGATCTAAAGTGTTGTCATAATTACATTGTCAAAACTAGAGAGCTATCCGGTTTGATCACAGCTGTGCTGCATTAGCATTACTGTCAATAACACTATACCATATAGTTATTTAAAAAAGGTTTACCAGAGATGCGTATCAGAGAGGATTATGTTAAATAAACGATTCTATACCACAAGAGTCCTCGCTTGACATGCTGTCTGGCTCATAATAACCAAAAGTCTGAGATGTTAGCAGTGTGCAGTGTTAACCTCCAGGAAGTGCTGTTTATCTCTACCTGGCAACCGGTACAAGATTATAGTGAGTCAACAGTGCATGCGACACCTACTGCCCAGGAGGTCAGAATCCTTTATATTGCACCTTTAAATAATAATTTATGTATTAACAAAGTTGGAGTATTCTTCGTACAATTTGCAGCATTAGGTCTCTAAGACTTTTTTTCCTGGCAAGTAAACCAGCTATTAAAATGGTAATTTTCCTGATTGACTTGGGATTGGATCGAATCAAATCGGAATTAACCCTTTAACTGCCAAATTCGCCATATGGCGCCTGGGGCAACGCAAGGCAACTCAAGGCCCCCCTAGTGGTCAAGAGTGGTAAAAAATTTTGTCAATGAAATGGTTCAGATTTTCAGGGCTATAACTTGAAAATTACCAGAGATAATGGCTTACTGTCAATTAGAAAGATGTAGAATATGATCCAAAGTTTCAGATAGGAATAAATTTATGCATCTAATTTGCATAATGTCACGGCAGCTATATAAATTACATAACTCAGTCAAAAGTGGACTTTGGACACATTTACATAAAGAATGGTCCATTTTTTTTGACGCCGATTTGTCTACGGGGGTATGTTTTTATCTAATCTTCAAAGTATATGAACCAGAAGATCAATAAAATGTCAAAAAAAACATATGTCTCTCTTACCTGTTACCGGGAGGGGGGCTGGCCCGCCCACGTGACCGGTCCGTTTTCATCCATCGTAGCCAATGTTTGTGTGTTTGCTCAGCCATTTACACCGTGTACCACATCTACAAACTCTTATGATTACCCCATGTGAATTTCGTTTGTATTACGTGGCTATTTTTTCTGTTTGGTGCATTATTCCTGTGGGAATCCATGCCGCCCGTGGGCACCGCCATCTTGGTAATGGGAGCTCAGTTTTTTGTTACATCAACCTCGACTTAACACGTTTACTTAGTAATTTACACCTGTGTACCACATCTACAAACTCTTACGATTATCCCACGTGAATTTTGTTTGTATTGCACGGCTATTTTTCCCGTTTCATGCAGTTTCTGTCATCATCGCTGTCATGATGACCAAACACAGCGGCATCCACATTGGTGTATGAGCTCAATGCGGAAAAAGGAAGAATAATAATGAGGATTTCTCCTTCTTTGCTATATTACATGTCAGCCATGATTCCTTCGGCACGTGTCTGCCACCTTCTAAACTGTCAGATCAATAGAGATGAGTACAAATTGTCAGTATAGCCGGGGGACATCAATAAGTTGACACGTGCAGTTGCTGCGCTGTGCCACTGGGGGCGCATGACCCGTCCATTTAATCTGGGCAGTTAAAGGGTTAAATCGATTCAGAACCTCAAGAATCGGAATCAAATCGATTCTGGAAATTAGTGATGATTCTCAGCCCTACTAATGTATGCTTTAAATTGTTTTTGATGTGTGGACCCCAGGGAGAATAGTTGCTGCTGCGGTAGCAACTAATGGGGATCTGAATAAGTGAATAAACTCTTTGTTTTTGTAGAACTCTCTCATCAGGAGCTGGGAGGTTAATTGGTGGCAGCTGGTTGATCACCCTCACCTGGAAGCTGACCGTAGTGGGACCGTCATGCTGGTAGACCTACTCCTCATAACCTCCAGGACTGAAAGCAACTCTTGCTTCAGTGTTCTGACTCCCGCTCACTTAAACCCCTTCTTCTTGTCCCCCAGGTCAAACCTACCTGCCTGCTAGCCTGCTGCCAGTTCCTCCTATGCTCTTGCATGCTCACCCAGCAACCTGCCTTCTTCCTGCTGCCTTACCTCTCTCACTGGATGTCGTCGGCCTCCGTCGGTCTATGATGACCATGGAAGAGAATTCTAAACGTCTACTCTGCTGGAACAGCACCGCCTGTGGCTGAACAGGCCGATGCGCACCGGTGTTCTACCTTCCAGCGTTGGGCGTTGGTAGGATTCAAGCCTGGGCAGGAAGATATGGAGGACAAGATGTTACCCATGCAGCATGTCCCCCCCCTCTCCACGTCACTGATGAATCCAAAGGAACAGCAGGGCTGCTATAGTTTGGCACCAGCGCCGTCGCAGGAGCGGCCAGAACGATGTTGAGCACAGCAGAGAACTGCCTTAGGGGCTCCGACTCCGGATTTTTCCTCAGGGTTGACTCCCAAAGCCTTTCCCGTGACCGGGTGTGCCTCAAGGCAGCGGAGGGTTGAAATCAGGGTTTACCTTCCCCTAGATGGGCTACCTTCCCAGGTTGACGAGCCACCATCTACCCGAAGCATCTGGTTTTAAGGCGCCAGAGATCCGCCCTCGCCCCTTCTCCTATTAGTAAAAGCAGTTCTGCCAGGCTTAGAGACTAAACCAGACGGGCAGGCTAGGAGTTGGACTTAGTTGTCAGAGGCTTTTCGAGACACACGCCGTAAGCATTTTATGAGCACTGGGAGCTTAACCCCAGTGCCGCTCCTGGCTATGACTTGTACCTCAGGACCCTCCTTGGCCCATGATCTAAGGGTTGGACACATTCACCTGCCAGACATGACTACTCACCACCACTCACTCCTGCAAATATTCAGTCAGTACTTACCGTCGCTTTACTCCAGTCACTTGCCCATCTCCTTTCTATCCCCTCTATAGGATTCAAACTCCCCACTCTATGGGAACAGCCTTTTAAATGGTTAATAAAATTTACTCACTTGCCTCAACCTGTGTCTCCATGTGTTGTGTTCTGCTACTAGGTCCAAACCTTGTTAAACCATGGCAAAAATTCCATTATCTTTAGTTTAACCTAAAAAAATACAGCCATTGGTCACATATGTACTGTTCAAACAATAAAAGACTCCCTTCAAAAAGAAATATACCCTTTATTGAGTTAAACCCCTAAAGAACTGGATAAAATTGCACAGCATCATTAAAACTAATGAGGCTGAAAACTGTTTCAGAAACATCTTACAGACATCATCTTTGAAGAACACAAATGGTTTTTTTTATTTAAAAGTGCATATAAGTGTCCTTGAGGATATCAAAATCTAAAATTACACCCTGAAAAATGCACAATATGGGGCCTTTAAAAGAGATTAGCACAAGCAATTTGTTTCAGATAAATCAGGAATGGTTTAGACTTTGTTGGTTCAGCAATCTAATTCGGATGTCTGCAGACTGTCCAGCAAGAAGACTATCTGACCTTGACCCCACAAATCTTGACTGGAAACGACTGCTCAGCAACAGTTAAACAGTGTCGACAGTGACTTTTCCATCCTGTGGATCTCACTGTTTCTGACTGGGAAGTGAACCAAGGAGCGTGACTCCTGGTGAGAAGTCACTGAACTGATGGGTTACATCAAGACTCAGTATGTAATGTGAAATAAGACACCTTTTGAACTCCCATGCAATGCTTTTTGAGTTGAAGATAAAAGAACTGATCTGAAAATGAGTATCAACATTTTGCATCGTCAAACATTTGCTTGTGAATGTCTCCCAGGATTTAACAGATCTGGTAAAGGCTCTCTCTCATTTTACCTGGATGCTGAATAATTTGCACATCGCTCAAAACAGAAACACATGTATTTAATAATAAATATGAAGGTGTCATAAATAATTTGGAGGACGCATGTGGTTATTTTGCTTGAGAGGCCACAGATTCTTCTGTTGATTTTTTTAAGATCACATTTTACACACTTTCTTGGCAACATCTCTCCCGGTCCAACTGATTTAATTTTGAGGAAATACATTTAAAATTTATGATTAAATTTTTGTTTCTTGTTGAGAAAAAAAAAACACTTACTCCCTACCATGCTGATTTAAGCTCAGATAAAGAGCATCCTCTCACCCCAGTACAAATGAGATGACTACGTTCAGCTCCGTGCCTCCTTCGTGTTTTGTTGCCAGTAATATTTATTAACAAAGTGCTGAGAAAACAAAAATGAATCTCGGATGTTTAATTTAAATCGTTCCGTTCTGAACCTTTTTTTTTTTCTTCTTCTTCTTTTTTTTTTTAAATTCCCTCCTCTGCAGATTCCGGCTCTGTTTGAACAACTGGATTTCATCAGCTACATGCAGCCAGTCTGCAAGCAAACCTCAGACAAGAACTGTCACTAAATGTCAGCACAGCGGGCGCAGTTCTGGCTACGACGCACCCACGTGAGCCAACGCACTCGTCAGCCCACATCCTTTTCCCATCCATATCATCTACACGTTTTATCCTGTCAAACATATACGACACAAAGTAGCTTCCACTTTGATGAAGTATTATTTTGACCTATAACAGAAAAACCAATAATTAAACACCCCCCCCCCCCCCCCAGCTTTGCTGCAAATGTTGACAGCTCATTCTGACGTTGTACTGTTGTACTGGGACTTGGAGAGCCTGGAGGTTTGTTTGAGTTAAAGTCTTTCCATCATGCTCGCACTCATTGGAAAGGTCTGGATCGCACTTTACCATCATCTCTGTTTGTTCCTCTTGGCTGCGGGCTCAAGCTCATCTGTGGACTTTACGTTCAGAGCTACGGGACGATGGCAACAGCCTTTGCTGCATGGGAACCATTTGGGTGATGCATGGGGGTTTTCCCACCAATTTCTGTCTCCATTTTGACATAAAAAATTGCTGGCGAAAATATGACTGTGAAAGACAGCTATGCAAAAATCCCCACCTGTGCAAAGCGTGAATATTCACCAGAAAGAACGCATATGATTTCACATTAAAAATATATAGTATTTTCAGAGTATGCTGGCCATAAAATTGTGGTTGCAAGTGTGGACAGCTTTGTTCTGCAGTTCGCAGGAGGAATTTACATACATTAAGTCTGGAAAACAAGTGAGATTCATGGCCGGCTGTGGCATAAAAACCCATTCTCTCTCCAGTGTCTCTCTTCTCTCTTTGCTTCTCTCTCCAGCTTTCTCTCCATCACACAGACAGCTCTGCTTGTTCCTGGTTGCTCATGTGTGGCGGCAATTGCTGGATGGAAAACATATTGCTCCATCAATCATGTCCCATTCTTCTCAGCAGCACACTCAACTCTAAGACTGTCAGAGAGTGCGGCCACGGTAAATTGTGTAAAAATGCAAAGAAGACGAATATTACTGCAAACACAACTGGAGCGACACTTCTCTCTGAAGCTATCTACGCCGATGACCCGATCTCTTTCAAATGATGTTGCTCCTCCTTGCCAGTCCGTCGACTGACACTGCGTTGACAGTAAGTTAATATACAGAGTGCCGAGTGTCTGCTGCGTTCCAACAGAGCCTCCTTCTCCCCCGCTGCCAACAGATCAAATGAAAAGATAGACTGAGACGAAGCAGGAAGGTGTCTGTTTTCATCAATCTGGCCGATACATTCAGGAATTTCTATCTTTTGGGTCTTTGTTTCAGCGCACAGACAGGTTCAATCCCCACTCGCTGCCCCTGGACACTGAATATGTCACCCACTCACTGCAGAAGACACTCAGTTGTAAACGAAGTCCATGTATGAATGAAGGGACACTTACTCATTTTTCTCCAGAGACAGCAGCAGCTGCTGGCCTTCCGCTTCAATCAGGAGCTTCAACGACGGAGGGTGACTCTGAGGAGACAACAAACAGGAGAGGAGATGAGAGAGATTAATTCTAAAGTCACACACACAGCAGTTTGCTCGAGGAAATATGGCACTTGATGCTGCTCAAATCTCGCAGAATTAGTCAGAGAATGTGTGTGCGTGTGTGTGTGTGTGTGAGAGAGAGAGAGAGAGAGAGAGAGAGAGAGAGAGAGAGAGAGAGAGAGAGAGAGAGAGAGAGAGAGACTGACTGCGACTGAGCCACCCAGCACCACGAGAAATCCTGCAAGGCAACTGTTTTCAATTGATGAGAACAATCGGAAATCCTTATGAAGCTACTTTGTATCTTAGAACAAGAGCTGAGAGGATTAGCTTTATGTTTCTATTCCATATGACATTAATCCTGCAGAAATCCACGAGCGCTCACACTCCCGGAGCTACAACACTGCGTGCCTCTGTTAGAGTCAGGCAAAGTGGCACAGGGTCATTCACATGTACCATTTCTGTGGGACTCACTGTGGAACATCTCTAAATATTCCTACAAGGCCACGCTGTGCTCTGACTCAGCTAAACAATACACAAAAAACTGCTCTCAATCAGTCTCCTATTTGTCATATTGCCAGGGCAACAGCCAAAACATGCATGCAGACACACACGTGTGACACATTCAGTTCAATTTGGGTCAGCTGCAGCACAGAGAGCTGTTCTGGGTTATAGTCTTTCATCACCCCCCGGGAAGAAGAATGTTTAGTGCATCATAAGAGGAAGTGGAAGCAGAGCACTTAGCTTTTTATTGTATGCAAGGTCAAACTGCTGTTTTATATCTAGAGAGGGTCTTATATGTATGATTGTACTCCACTGTATATTGTTTAAAACACAGCATATTCAGGCTTGTTACCAGGGAGTATATATAACTACGCTACTCACAAAAAGTTTGGAATATTTGGCTTTTGGGTGAAATTTATGGAAATACAGTGGCAGAGTGGTTAGCACTGCGGCAGCACAGCAACTCACCCTTGGCCGGGGGATCCTGGGTTCGATCCCAGCCTCCGACCAACAGTGATCTGTGTGGAGTTTGCATGTTCTCCCCGTGTCTGCGTGGGTTTACTCCAGGATTTCTCCGGTTTCCTCCCACATGCCAAAAACATGCAAGTTAGGTTAACTGGCATCACACTGGGGATTCTAAATTGTCCTTAGGTATGACTGTGAGAGTGAATGGTTGTCTGTCTCTCTGTGTTGGCCCTGCGATGGACTGGCGATCTGTCCAGGGTGTACCCTGCCTCTCGCCCAAAGATGCTGGGATAGGCTCCAGACACACACACACACCCCACGACCCAAAAAAGGATTAAGCGGAAGAAGATGGATGGATGGAAAAAGTTCACGCTACAGTGATATTATATCATGAAAGTAGGACATTTAAGTAGAAGCATGCAATGGTGATTTCCTCCTCTCAAACAATTTATTGAAACAAAAGCCAACAACAGAGGTGGGTATACCACAACAAAAATTTCAATGTCTCAATAACCTGTCATGTGCCCTTGAGCATCAATTACAGCTTGACAACGACGCCTCATGCTGTTCACAAGTCGACTTATTGTCTGCTGAGGCATGGCATTCCACTTTTCTTGAAAGGCGGCCCTCAGGTCATTGAGGTGGTGGGGCGCAAGGTTACGAGCATCTACAAGGCGACTCAGCTGATCCCATAGGTTTTCTGTGGGATTCAGGTCTGGAGAAAGTGCAGGCCACTCCACTGGAGGTATCCCAGCCTCCAGCAGCCGTCTCCTAATGATGCGCCCTCAATGAGCTGGAGCACTGTCATCCATGAAGATGAAATTAGGCCTGTATTGTTCATGCAGGGGCACAATGACTGATTAATGATGCTATTCAGGTAGTATCAGCTTGTCACTGTACCATTTACAAGGCGTAGGGCAGTTCTGTATGGACTAGACACACCCGCCCAGGCTGTAACACCACCACCACCAAAGGGTCATCTGGTTTCACCTTCACCACATTTCACCTTCACCACAGGTATTCTTTTTTTCCACTGGGCTGAGATTTTGCTAAGAGAATCTCAACGAAACCCCGTGGCTCCTTCTCTGTTTGGATAAGCCAAAACAAATTAATTCACAAATGAATTGAGTCAATAACATTCTGGAAGCTCAAGAAGAAGCCTGCTTTTCCCCCTGTATTTGCCTGCAGCAACACATTTTGTTTTTATTTATTATATTATGACAACAAACAGAGCCAAAAATCCCATATTTCAAACGTCTCATCAGCATTCCAGTGTTTACTTCGTTTGTAAGGCACTCATAGTGGACAACCATCTGCAATGGGAGCTCCATCCATCCATCCATCTTCTTCTGCTTAATCCTTTTTGGGTCGCGGGGGGGGCTGGAGCCTATCCCATGCAATGGGAGCTCAACATAGAAAAATAGACTGGCTGTTGACAGGTGGGCTGAAATTACCACATGAATGTTTGAGCATAAAACAAAGATTTTTATTATATTGTACTGTTGGTATGTATGAAATGTTTGCTTCAGCATGTGCTGACTTTACATTCATCTTGGATCTACTGACTTTTTCTACTAAATATTTACATGCTTCTCAATACACTTAAAAATCTTAAGATCGGGGGAAAAATACAAGTATTCACATTTTGCACTGGTGGATCATAACCAGGTTGTAAGTAAAGCTTCAAAATGCAAAAAGAAGAAACGGGAGCAAGAGACAAAAAATGGGGAGTAAGCAAGTTATTGAAAACTGCATTTAAACTTAAGCAGGCTGTCCATCAACTAATCAAAAGTTCAAGACTATAGGAGAAGGCTGGTGGGAATGTTGCTCCTTGTGGTGAAGATGGGTTCACGAAGGGCTTCCACAGTCTCAATGTTATTTAGATCAGGGGAACATGCAGGATGGTCCAAAAAAGTAACGTTATTCTCCTGGAAGAAGTCCTTTGCCAGGCGGGCGTTGTGAACCGCAGCATTGTCCTCTTGAAAGACCCAGTCATTAGCGCACAGACAAGGGCCCTCAATCAAGAGGGGTTCCCGCTGCAACATCTCCACATAGTCAGCCACAGTTTAATACCGCTGCACAACCTGCAGTGCCATTGTTCCATTGAAGGAAAAAGCACCCTAGATCATGCTGGAACCTCCTCCACTGTGCTGCATGGAAAACATCTCCAGTGGATCTCCTTGTCATGCCAGTAACGTTGGAAACCATCAGGACCATCCAGGTTAAATTTTTTCTCATCAGAGAATAAAACTGTCTTCCACCTTTCAATGTTCCATGTTTGGTGCTCCTTTGCAAAGTCCAAACAGAAAAGTTTGTGGAGTGGGGGGAGACGTGGCCTTTTTTGTTCTTTAAGCTCTTCTGTAGATGGCGTCTTATGGTTATTGGGCTGCAGTTACCATCAGTAAAGGCCTTAAATTGGGTCAAGGATCGGCCTGTGTCTTCACGGACAGAGCATCAGATCCTCCAGCTCAGCTCTGTTGGGCCATCCTCCATGTTCTCCTGATCTAAATCCCATTGACAATGTTTGCGGATGGATGGCAAGCAAAGTTAACAAAAACAGGTCCAGACCGTGGATGCCCTTCATGAAGACAACTTCACCACATGGAGCAACATTCCCTCCAGCCTCCTGGAAACACTCACATCAAGCATGAATAAATAAATTTTTGAAGTGATCAGCAACAACAACTAGGAGGACCACACTTTTCAGCCTCCCTGGGAAGGTCTATGCCAGGGTACTGCAGAGTAGAGTCCGGCTGTTGGTCGAACCTCGGACTCAGGAGGAGCAATGTGGTTTTCATTCTTGTCGTGGCACATCAGACCAGCACTTTACCCTCTTGAGAATCCTTGCGGGTTCGTGGGAGTCTACCCAACCAGTCTACATGTGTTTTGTGGACTTGGAGAAAGCATTTGACCACATTCCTTGTGGTTTTTTGTGGGGGGTGCAGTTTTTAAATGATGATTTCATTTATAAAGGGAAAAAAAGCTATCCAAACTTACCTGGCCCTATTTGAAAAAGAAATTTCCCCCTCCCCTATTGTTACATCAAGAACTACCTGTTGTTGTGGTTAACCACATTTTTTTGAAAGCTGAGTTCAATTTCACTAGCCACACCCAGGCCTGATTACTGCCAGACCTGCTGAATCAATAAATGACTTAAATAGAACCTGTCAGAAAAAGTGAAGTAGGCTAAAAGATCTCAAAAAGCAACACATCGTGACACACTCTCAAGAAATTCAAAAACAGATGAGAAACAAAAACCCAGAACAACATCTAAAGAACTGCAGGCCTCACTGGCCTCAGTTTGGACACTGGTCCATGAAGGAATAAGAAAGAGAGTGGGGAAAAATGGCATCCATGGGAGAGTTCTAAGGTGAAAACAACTGCTGACCAAAAAGAACACAAAAGCTCGTTTCACATTTACCAAAAGACATTTTGATGATCCCTAAAACTTTGAGGAAAATATTCTGTGGACTGACAAGACAAAAGTTAAAAAAGATAAGGCCTCTTTGTGCTCACAAAACACTAAATGAACAGCAATGCTAGTCAAAATAAACTGGCAAAAAGTTGAAGTAAGAAAAAAAAAACAGTGTGTTCCAACAGTATTTCAGAACAGTATCACTCCCCACCTGGGACTGAAGCTGGCTGATGGGCCTCCACTCTTGTCCAACAAGCTGCAGAGGTACTGTAGTCCCATAATGTTTCTGCCGTGCTGTTGGTCTCTGTTGGACAACTGTACTCAAAGGATTTCCTGTTAAAAAAGAAAATATAAATACCAAGTGAGAATACAGAGAAAACTTCAGTGTTCTTCACTCAAAATTCTCTCCACATCTGTAAAACCAGATTATATCTGTTCAATGTCAATGCAAAAAACAAGAGCAAAACTAATTTTTAGTTTCAAAACTAATTTTCTTCAAGCAATGCTGAGTGAATACCTCACTCCAATTAAATTCTGATGCTGGTATCCGTCAAACAACAACCAGAACGCAACCTGACAGCACAGTTGTCATATGTGTCACTTAAACAGAATCACAGTGTTTGCACATGTGATGGCTTTTGTGCATCACAGCCCTCAATTAATGCTCTCTAAATGTATTTGTTTTACACAGCTACCAATTATCTACACTGACAAAATGTCACTTTCAGTACATACTGGCCGCTCCTAAACACATGTTCACGTCCTTTTATAGCCTATCAGTAGGATGGAGCCTTTCTTCTCTGCACAGACATGAACAACAACACTAAATAGCACCCTGAGACATCAAGCAACAGAAGACGTTAGCCCGTGACAAACCAAATACACCCCCTCTACATCTCAAGATGCATAAATCTCCACCAGTTCATCAGTGATGGAGAGTTTCAAGCAAAGAGGGGTTTGGGTTGCTGCCACTTCTGATGCAACTTCTAACATGAGGCTAGTTTCAAGGATGCAGTGCAGGGATTAGACATAGCTTTGGGCTATTGTTCTCAGCACACTTTTATCTCTTCTCTCACCATTCTGACAGGGCGCTAACCGAGCCTTCCAAAGGCTGCAACACTCCGAGCTCTGCCATGTTGCTGAGAAATGCAACACTGATGTTCCTCCGAAGTGTGTGACAGTAGATGAAGTGGTGGGAAAAGGGCCACAACCCCTCGGGAGTAAACCTGCAACCTTTTATGTCTAAATAGGGATATGGAGAGAACTCACGGAGTCACGGTGAGCCACACTAGGATGGAGCTCAGTGTTCCTGCGGTAATCAGCTCCCCGCAGAGGGAAAGTAATTTTGCAGCTTGGGTCTCTTATTGAAACAGCAGGGGTTGTTAGCACCATTTGCTTCAGTGCAAACATCCTAAATCAATTGTTTGCTTTTTTTTTTTGTTTGTTTTCTCCCGGCGATACCCGATGAAGCGTTTCCAAACACGAGGAAAGCAGATTTAGTTCGAGGGTGATCGTGTGACAAAGAGACGTGTGTGTGGCCCAAGTTTAATTTATGGCGCATTTTGATCTTTGAACTCAACTCATTAATTCTGACACACATATATAAATATGAAGCACACTCAAGTGAATAAACTCAGCCTTTATTACCAGTAGATACAAGGTTCTCCCCTTGAGGTTTGTGTCTTTTCTGCCTCTCCGTGAATGACTCACCCAATCTAAATTGCCGAGTCTGTCTCTTATCCAGCATTTTTTTTTAAAAAAGTCAATCAGGCACTGCTCTCCCCAGCTGAGCTTTGTTCTGGTCATCCTTCGAGGGAATCAGAACTCTGGAGCTCATCACAGACCCACACCAGCTGATAGCAGAGAGCGAGAGGTGACCATCAGGCCTCTGATGAGGAGAAGCAGGCTCCAACAAGGAGGGGACGGAGTCTCTCTCTCTCTCTCTCACTCACTCACACACACACACACACACGCAAGAAAGAACTTTTTTTTTCTCCTTAATTAGTGCCAGAAAAGCACACCGTAGGACGGAGGTGGGTGTGCTGAGTAAGGGAACACTTCACAACTGCCGAGAAAAGGTACGACTGGATAAACACAACCGACGAGGGGAAAACAGAGGGAAGTTTTGACAGAGAAAGGTCAACCCCGCATCTCTGCCACTTTACAAGCCTTTCTGCAGTGTGCCCCGAAATTGGCTTCAAAAATGAAGTCCCCAACCAACACAGCATTGGATTCCTTCACTTCACAGTCCACAGATGAATAGCCATATTGTTGATGTGGTGCTCTATGAGAATTCATTCCCGCTTATGAAGGGAATTATAATAGTGGAAATAGTTTGGAAGTTCATTTCTTTTCCACACACATGGGGAGAGGCATTTATTAAAGTTGGAGCAGGGCAGGTCTGTTGTGTATGCGACATGTTAAGTGGGTTTTGTTTGCTATAATGGAAGAACTACCAGGAACACTAAGGGACTGGTAAAAGTGGCACCAAGTCCTAAAGCCTTATTTATATGTTCAATAAAGGAGAGTATAAACAGAGGTCTTAATAAAGCTTTTGGCCGTGATCACCCTTCTTTATGTTCCAGTGTAACAAGGAGAGCTTGTGCTACTTATATTGCCTCGATAATGTCGGGGCCAGGTGGGAGTATTCTATGTCACTGTATGTAGGAATGGGACAGTAGGTGAATTTACTGTAAGTTAAAGGATATATGATAGACATTTGGTATTCTCTCATGGCACTGCTCCGGTGACTATTACATTCTGTGTAGGGCTGTACGATATGACCAATATACAGTGTGTGTGTGCATATACACTACCGTTCAAAAGTTTGGGGTCACCCAGACAATTATTTTGTGTTTTCCATGAAAAGTCACACTTATTTACCACCATGAGTTGTAAAATGAATAGAAAATATAGTCAAGACATTGACAAGGTTAGAAATAATGATTTGTATTTGAAATAATAATTTTTTCCTTCAAAATTTGCTTTCGTCAAAGAATCCTCCATTTGCAGCAATTACAGCATTGCAGACCTAACATGATTGCACAAGGGTTTTCTAATCATCACATCACAGCCTTCTGACACAATGAGCAAACACACTGTACTATTATAGCACTGGAGTGATAGCTGCTGGAAATGGGCCTCTATACACCTATCTAGATATTGCACCAAAAAACAGACATTTGAAGCTATAATAGTCATTTACCACATTAGCAATGTATAGAGTGTATTTCTGATTAGTTTAAAGTTATCTTCATTGAAAAAAAGTGCTTTTCTTTCAAAAATAAGGAAATTTCTAAGTGACCTCAAACTTTTGAACGTTAGTGTATATGTGTGTGTGTGAGTGTGTGTGTGTGTGTTGGAAAGTATACTGTAGTTAAGGGATATGTGACAAAATATAGCAACACATTTGCCATTCCCTCCTGGCATTGCTCAGGTGACAATCTATGACATTCTGTGTAGGGCTGTGTGATATGACCTACACACACACACACACACACACACACACACACACACACACACACACACACACACACACATGCATTGCATCTGTAAAGTATTGACAGCACTTCTGACATGGTAGGTAATTACAGACCCAAAAGCAGGCAACAAGGGAAATCAAGGTAGCAGTGCAATTATAATGTTTATTGAGAGTATGTTTGCTGGCTGGTGTGTACGGTGAGTCTGGCAACCCTACAAAAGAGAGATGGAGAGAAGAGTAAGTTGATGCAGGACTGGATTTGGGAAATTGCAGATAATATTTCTTTTCTCTTACAGACTTGACCAGATACCCAGTGGTGGCAGGCTTCTCCGGTGACTCGCCAGCATGGTGGTGGAGTCCAGCAAAGGTGAGTGGGATTTATAGAGTGAGGGGCAGTGCTTTGGGGAAAAGTGTGGGAGAGGATTAGGTGCACGTTGGTAAGTCGACTTACTTAAGGGGGTGGAGAGTGACGGTTGGGATCCGGATCCATGGTTCAAAGGATCCAAAAGAGAGAATCCACTCCGCCAAGGAAGTCCTGAGGATGATATTGGAGTAGTAGTTAGGTGAGGACAGGTTGGTTGCTTACGGTTGTGTGGTAGGAAGGCGTTCAGGCTTGGAGGCTGCACACTGGATGTCTGATCCCAAGGCGGCAGGCAGGTAGTGAGTCTGACGAGCTCCTGCAGTCTCCAGAGTGAGAGTCTGATTTAAAGAGTGGGGCTGATTACCAGCAGGTGTGGAGCTCAGTTGTGGAGAATGAACAATTAGGAGCAGGGGAGACAGTGTGCAGCCTGGATCACGACAGCTTCACTTTTTCCACATTTTGTTATGTTACAGCCTTATTCCAAAATGGATTAAATTCATTTTTTTCCTCAAAATTTTACACACAATACCCCATAATGCCAATATGAAAAAGGTTTTTTTTTTGCATTTTTTGCAAATTTATTAAATATTAAAAAAAAATAAGAAATCACATGTATGCATGTGATTTCTTAGTTCCAGAAGGACAACCATCTCTGCAGCAATTCATCAATCAGGCCTATATGACAGAGCGGCCAGATGGAAGCCACTCTTTAATAAAAGGCACATGGCAGCCCGCCTGGAGTTTGCCAAAAGGCACCTGAAGGACTCTCAGGCCATGAGAAACAAAATTCTCTGGTCTGATGAAACAAAGATTGAACTGTCTGGCATGAATGCCAGGCGTCATGTTTGGAGGAAACCAGGCACTGCTCATCACCAGGCCAATACCATCCCAACAGTGAAGCATGGTGGTGGCAGCATCATGCTGCATCATATTCCATCAGCGGAAGGTTGCAGGTCCTGATGACATCTCCGCCAGGATCCTGAGGACCTGTGCCAACCAGCTAGCTGCGGTACTGAAGCACCTGTACAACCTGAGCCTGGGTCTGGAGAGAGTACTGGTGCTGTGGAAGACATCCTGCCTGGTTCCTGTCCCCAAGAAGTCATCTCCATCGGACGACTAATGACTATCAACCAGTTACCCTCACATCTCATGTGATGAAGGTCCTGGAGAGACTGGTCTTTGCCCATCTGAGGCCACAGGTGAAGATGTGGCTGGACCCTCTGCAGTTTGCATATCAGCCCCATTTAGGAGTTGAAGATGTTGTCATCTACCTGCTGCAATGAGCCCATCTGCACCTTGATGGCAGAGGAGACACTGTAAGAATCACATTCTTTGATTTCTCCAGTGCGTTTAACACCATCCAGCCACTGCTGTTGGGTGAAAAGCTGCGGGTGATGGGGGTTGACAGCTCTGTGATCTCCTAGATTAGTGACTACCTGACAGGCAGGCCACAGTTTGTTCACCTGGGCAGTGTCTTGTCTGATGTGGTGGTGTGATACAGGAGCTCCACAGGGGACTGTGCTTTCTCCTTTTCTCTTCACCTTATACACCACTGACTTTCAGTACAACACCGAGTCATGCTACCTGGAAAAATTCTCTGATGACTCAGCTGTTGTTGAGTGTATGGGGGGGAGAGGAGGGGAAGTTCAGGGCACTGGAAGACAGATTTGTGGAGTGGACTGAGCAGAATCACCTGAGGTTGAACATCAGCAAGACCAGAGAGATGGTGATTGACTTCAGGAAGAAGAGGATGCCTTCACAGCCACTGTGGATTAAAGGGGAGGATGTGGAGGTAGTGGAGGACTGCAAATACCTAGGTGTCATGATCAGCAACGGACTGGACTGGAAATCTAACACCGATGCTGCATACAAGAAGGAGATGAGCAGACTCTACTTTCTGAGGAAGCTGAGATCCTTCAACGTGTGCGACAAGATAAAGGAGCTTTTCTCCCAGGCTGTTGTTGCCAGTGCCATCTTCTTTGCTGCTGTCTGTTGGGACAGAAACTTTTTCCACCATTAATGTAACCTATAACCTGTACAACCCAATTGAAAAACAAACTGAAATCTTTCAAGGGGAAAAATAAAAAACTTACAATAACCTGGTTGCATAAATATGAACACCCTTAAACTAATACTTTGTTGCAGCACCTTTGGCTTTTATTACAACAATCAATCTTTTTGGGAAGGAGTCTTATCAGCGTGGCACATTTTGATGTGGCAATATCTGCCCACTCTTCTTTGGAAAAACGCTCCAAATCTGTCAGATTGCGAGGGCATCTCCTGTGCACAGCCCTCTTCAGATCACCCCACACATGCTCAATTGGATTCAGGTCTGGACTCTGGCTGGTCCATTCCAAAACCTGCATCTTCTTCTGGTGAAGCCATTCTTTTGTTGATGTGGATGTGTGCTTTGGGTCATTGTCGTGCTGAAAGATGAAGTTCCTCTTCATCTTCAGCTTTCTAGCAGAAGTCTGAAGGTTTTGTGCCAACACTGACTTGTATTTGGAACTGTTCACAATTCCCTCCACCTTGACTAAGGCCCCAGCTCCAGCTGAAGAAAAACAGCCCTAAAGCATGATGCTGCCACCACCATGCTTTACTGTAGGTATGGTGCTCTTTTGTTGATGAGCAGTGTTGTGTTTGCGGCAAATATACTTTTTGGAATTATGGCCAAAAAGTTCAACCTTGGTTTCATCAGACCATAACACATTTTCCCACATGTGTTTGGGAGATTTCAAATGCATTTTTGCAAAATGTAGCCGGACTTGGATGTTTTTCTTTGTAAGAAACATACACATACACATACATACACAGGTAAAGTTTTAAGGCTTTCGTCTTGCTACCCTAGATGGGAGATTGTTGTCACATGTACTTAATAGCCAATACTTGCCAGAAATTCCTGCAGCTCCTTCAATGTCTGACATAATGCACGGCTCAGGAGACACACACGCAGGCTCAGGATAGATTTAACAGCTTTATTAGCAACAAGGAAGTGTATGGCTGCGTGTCTGTGGAGTAAGAATGTATTGGTGGTGGTGTCTGCGTCAGGCACGGGGGCAGGAGGCCGTACAGCCAGACAACCCAGTGGGAGAGAGCAGAGGGAGAAGGGTAACGGGCACCACACCAATACAGGGAATAATGATGATAGCTGACTTACTTGGTTATGACAGGTGGCTGGCGTCGACAAGGGCGAGGCCCGGGAGACAGCGACCTGCGGTACCTGTGGCAGCAGCGTAGAGCCAACGGCGAGGTGAGGAAGTCCGCCGCCGGGAATGTCCACCTGTGCACAGGGGAAGGCTAGAGGAGAGAGGTAAGGGGAGCTTACCCAAGAAATCTTCACTAGTCGGTTGAGATCCGTAGTAGCAAAGGGGCCGAAGTTGGGAGACGGCTTCAGGCCAAAGCCCAGGGCAGAGTGGATTAAATACCTCACCGCTGACGAGGAGCAGGTGTGCGCGCGGCTAGCGCCGCTGATGAGCGGCAAGTCATAACAATGTCGGCCTTTTGGCAGCATTCCTGACCAGTTTTCTTCTTGTCTTTTCATCAGTTTTGGAGGGATGTCCATCTCTTGGTAATGTCACTGTTGTGCTACATTTTCTCCACTTGATGATGACCATCTTCACTGTGTTTCATGGTATATTTAATGCCTTGGAAATTCTTTTGTACCTTTCTCCTGACTGATACCTTAAAACAATGACATCCCTCTGATGCTTTGGAAGCTCTCTGTGGACCATGGCTTGTGCTGTAAGATGTGACCACAAAAATGTCAGGAAAGGCCTACTAGAACAGCTGAACTTTATTTGGGGTTAATCAGAGGCACTTTAAATGGTGGCAGGTGTGTGCTGACTCCCATTTAACATGAGTTTGAATGTGATAGGTTAATTCTGAACACAGCCACATCCCCAGTTACAACAGGGTGTGTATATTTATGCAACTAGATTATTGTAAGTTTTTTGTTTTTTTATTTTTCCCCTTAAAATATTTCAGTTTGGTTTTCAATTGGGTTGTACAAATTATCTGTTACATTAATGGTAGAAAAAGCTTTGAAATGATTTATCTTGGTCTCATTTTTTTACACTACAAAAACCTGAAATTTGAACAGGGGTGTGCAGACTTTTTATATCCACTTATATATATATATATATATATATATATATATATATATATATATATATATATCAGGGGTGTTGGAAAAAATCGATTCACATAATCTACATTCCCAACAATCCAGAACCAATTCACAAACGTTGAGAATTGATGTTTTGTTTTTGTTTTTGTTTTGTTTGTTTTTTTGGGGGAGGGGTGCAGTGGTGCCTGGGTCCCGTCATGTGACACGTACTGCCACTTTGTGATACGTAATTACACATTGACGCTGCTGACACAAGAGAACCATGCAGAGTAGCTTACTAGCTAGCAGCCGGATGAAGCAGTCAGAATAAAGAAAAAATGGAGCAGCAAGAAATTCAGCCAGTCACATCTTCAATGAAGGCAAGTGTGTGGGTGTATTTTTGTTTCTACAACATTCCGGGAAAGAAAGTGTTAGACATGACATGTGTAATATTTACGGTTTGCAAAGCAAAAATCAAGTACTTTTGTAACACCACAAATGCCGGGGCTCATATTAACCGCCATCACCCAGAGTTGAAAGAAGTGGGGAAAGTTGTAAGTCCCCCTGCTGAACAACGCACACTGCATCACTTTAGCAAACTCCCAGCAAATTCTGAATGGGCAAAAAAAATCACAAAATCTTGTAACAGCACTTTATTTGGTTTTATAACTTGAATTTGTTTTTTAAGTCTCCAAAGAATTTAGATACTTAAATTTATATTTGTGCAGGCTTAAAATTAATGTTACTTATCTTATGCATAAATTGCATTCAGTTCTTATGAAATTTGTTCATTGCATTAAGTTACTGTATAGGTAACTGTACACTGACTATATACAATCAGGCAGCACTACTATTTAAATGAATGTTCAAAGTATTTGTGATAGAATTTACTTTTGTGTTTTAATGAATAGCCTATATTTCTAAAATGCTGGAGGGTGACCAAACCTACACAATGTGCAAATCTGTTAGGAATTGTGATATGCTGAAAAGGAAAAGTTCCAAAATTTATTTCACTTGTGTACAATTTCATTTTTGAAACTCACAAGCTTTCAAAAAATAAAAAAGCAGTTACTATCCTAAGCCAACTTTTTTCATTTAACAGTATTTTATTGCAAATCAGCTGATGTAATTTTTTAATATAACCCCCCCCCCCCAAAAAAAAACATCAATACACTGTACTCTGCTTTCAAACGTACGTCAGCACTTGTTGCAGTGCAGTGGACTTTTTTCTGAGATTAGTGGGTTTTTGTAATGAAATGAAAGCCAAATGCAAAGCGAAAATCATTTTGAATTGAAAATTGATTCTGAATCGAATCGTGACCCTAAAAATTGGAATTGAATTGAATCGTGTGACTTCTAAAGATTCACAGCCCTAATATATATTTACATATATCACGATATTGTCAAGGTGGGTAACACAGGCTCAAATGCAGACAGGAGTCCAGTGCAAAAATGATGATTTATTTAACAAAACTGAGACAAAAGAACGGGGCTGAAAACAGAAACCAGGCTGACAGACTGACAGGGAACACGGGGAAACAAAAATGACGCCACACCTGATACAGACTGACAAGCACATATGTAGTCAGGGGAGTAATCAAGATAATGCATGACAGCACCGGACAGGCGGGGCTGAACAGACAGAGCACATTGGGACCAAAAATACAAATGATAAACACAGCACTGTCATGGGAAACCTCTGACCAGCAGAAAAGACAGACTGTAACGCAAGCAGGACTTCAGTTTAACTAGGTTTATTTCCCAAATAACACAGATTTAAACCAGCATGGAGGCTGAACATAAAGCGAGCTGTGAAAGGCCGAACATTCACAGATACAAGCACAATCACGGGAACAGGAGTCAGAGAGAAATCCATAGAATGACGCCACACCAAATGAACGCAGACAAGGACATATATAGGGAAACAGATGATCAGGGGAAACACGAGACAGCTGGGGATAGTAATCAGAGATTAATCAGCAACACATGAAGAGAAATGGCTATGACTACAGAAGACATAAGGGACTGAGAATGATAGAAAAGGGAATACAGAGAACACACACATACAAGACTTGTACAAACAACCAAGGCAGGACACAGAACAACAACAATTGGTAATGGGGACCACATGACAGACTGAGGACCAGGGAAGATGGTAACAATCACAGAGGACCCAGGGGAGACACAGAAGGCAAAACACAGGCAAAAAATAATAATAATAACACAAACTGTGGGCATGATCCTAGGACTCAGCCCAGACCATGACAGTACGCCCCCCCCCCCCCAAAGGTGGATTCCATACGCTCAAAAACAAAACAAAGAAGACCCCAATCGGGTGGGTGGAGGGGAATAAAGGCACGGCGGGCAAAACAAGGACACAAACACAACAGAAGAATGTTCATCAGGTGCTCGGCCAGAGTCCCAAGACCACCAACAGGAGGAACATGGCACATTTGATGGCCTACCAAAGTCCATGCACCACCAGACGGAGAAACATGGTATGCCAGGTGGCCTACCAGGGTCCAAAGGCCACCAGACCGGGGAGCGAGGTGGGTCAGGGGGCCTACCCAAGTCCATGGGCCACCTGATGGAGGAACACTGTGCGTCGGATGGCCTACCAGAGTCCATAGGCCATCTGATGAAAGAACATGGTACCGTAGAGGCGTTAAACTCAGGAGCCTTTAACGTGAGCGATGGCAAAGGAGCATCTTGCACAAAGTACAACAACACATAGCATCATACTCAGGAGATAATGACATGAAAACTTTACCCTCCAGAGAAAGCAACATCGGAACTGTATACTCAGAAGGTGATAACATATTAATTGAAAAGTCAAGAGGTGACTAAAGGGCCCTTTCCACTAGCACGCTTTAGCGCGACACGGGACGACTCAGCACGCTTTGTACGCTTTTCCACAAGCCCCAACACGGTTTAACAGCCGCGATTCTCAGCCCCGCTCCAGGACAGGGTACAGCAGTGCTGAGCTGTGCCGTGTTGTGACGTTAACAGACTGGTCGCCGCTGATTGGTCAGGTCGTAACCGGCGCTGATTGGTCAGGTTGTAACCGCCCCTCTCCTCCTCCTCATCTACCAAATCTTCACGACCTTCTCAATAAAGTTTTTGAAAAAAAAAAAAAAAAAAGAATCTTCACGACCGCCTTTACTCAGCACGCAACCACTGTTGGCGGTTCCTTTTCAGTGTATTGCTGTGCTATTTTCATTTATTCTCTATCAAAAATGGCTTCGCGTAATAAGGGTGTTCCATGGACCAATAAGGAGCTGCAGTGTCTGCTCACTGCATTGTCAGACGAACGTATTCAGCGCGAGTTAGACGGAGCCGCCCGGAATGAAAAAATATACCGGGAGGTCTCGACATCGGAGTCCTTTAACGGTGAGTTTTAATTTTTTTTTATTGTGCGTTTTTTCGCAAATATATTCGGTAAGACGCTTAGTTTATTTATGCAATAAAAAAGCTGTTCATTTGTGGATGGATCGCTGCTTTATTGCAGCACACTGCGGACTAAAGCTTTTATTGTAATTATTCATGTGAACAATACGCTGAAATAATCTTATGTATTCTTGTTAAAAACTATTGTCTTTTCTGTATATATTTCGTGCTGTATTTTATTGTGTGCATTTTCCTTGTAGAATCATCCCACGCGTCCGCTGCGACAGCCCGCACGGATTATTCAACCGAGCTTTCCTGTACCAGAGCTGGCAGAGACGCTTCATTCTACCGAGCCTCAGCACTCAGTGGTCGGCGTGTATAAAATGTCGATTAACCTTCATGTTGTGTTGCAAAGTTTTTTTTTATTTTAATATTTTGTATATAATAAAATGGAATTGTTTTGGAAAGTGTGGTTTGTCTGTTATAACACTGAATTATAAAACAGTATAATTACATAGAAATTCCATTGCCTAGTCTGATCAAAATGATGCTGAGGGTCAACCATTGTAAAGGTAATGTAATTTTTAACTCGACCAAAAAAGAAATCTTTTTGTAAGCTTTTTGTTCTTTTTATTGAAATATCATAAAAAATTAGCACCAAGTCAAAGGTACAAGTATATGTAAATTGAATGTTCTATCGGCATTCCAAATTCAGAGATTTACAATACTTTAGAAGGAGTGTAGCATCATCTAAACGGAAAATAATAATACTGTTGTTCCAAACGTTGACCTGAAGGTGAAAAACATGAATTTTTTTAATTCAGTACATCTAAAATGCCCTAGGATGTGGTGTTGGACAGTGTGCCACCGTCTCATTATTTAATACGAATAAAAACAAGTTTCAGCTCATTATTTCTAGGTCATTTGGCAGTTAATTCAAAACAAAAGTGACTTGTGTTGTTGCAGCTTAATTATGAGATAAAATTAATTGTGAGATAAAACCACAGAGCGAGCAAGGCAATAATCCTTGGATCCTCCATTTTTTGTCTCGTGTAAATAAGGACTCAGTCCGGTGCGTAACGTCACGGGAGTGTGGCCCCGCCTCGCTGAGAATCTGCTGCTGCCCCGCTTCTAAAACCTCCTAACACAAACCATCACAGCACAAGCACAACACCGTGCTAATGGAAACAGAAGCATTCCGAGCCGTACTGAAGTGAATCGAGCCGTACCGAGGTGTGCTGGGCTAGTGGAAAACAGGCTTAAATGGGCACTTTAAACTCAGGAGGTACAATACAGGAACTTGAACCTCAGGAGAGAATGACAACATGAGATTTTTTCACTCTAGAGACAACATAGAAGAAATCAGGAGATAACACAGGTACCTCTTGCTCAAAAGAAAACAACATGGGGGGTTTAAACTCAGGAGATGACATTGGGGCTCTTTGCTCTGGAGACCACAAAGGAGCCTTTTGACCTGAAGACCACAAAGGAACTGTTTGCTCTGAAAATAACATTGGAGCTTTTTGCTCTGAAAATAATAACATAGGAGCTTTTTGCACTGAAGATAACATCATGGGAGCCTTTTGCTCAGAGTATAACACAGGAGCTTTTTGTTCAGAGGATAACACAGGAGTTTTTTGCTCTGAAGATAACAAAACAGGAGCCTTTTGCTCTGAAAATAACAACATGGGAGCTTTTTGCTCTGAAGATAACAACACAGAAGTTTTCTGCTCTGAAGATAATATGGGAGTCTTTTCCTCTGAAAATAACAACATAGGAGCCTTTTGCTCTGAAGATAACAATATGGAAGCCTTTTACTCTGAAGACAACAACATTAGAGCTTCTTGCATTTAAGATAACACAGGAGCTTTCTGCTCCGAAGATGAAGATAACAACACAGGAGCTTTCTGCTCCAAAGATGAAGATAACAACACGGGAGTTTTCTGCTCCAAAGATAACAACACAGGAGCTTCCTGCTCCGAAGATGAAGATAACAACATGGGTGCTTTTTGCTTTGAAGATAGTACCTGAGGCTTGGAGAATGTCTCATAGCCAAATGAGAAGTGGAGGATGTCTGTATCCGGGGACATGTCCCCACCAGCACAGGTACAGGGAAAGATGAGCTTCTCTCCAATGGCCACAGCAACCGTTGCAAATGGGGAACGGTGGAGAGGAACCTGGTCAGTCCTGACTTGGGCCACAAGCTGGGAAAAGAATCTATCAATTCCACGGCACCATCCAGGTGTCTCAGGGCTTCTTCAGGAGTGCAGGAGGCCCGGGCATCACTGATAAAGTCCTCTATCAGACCCGCAACCAAACACTCCTTCTCATCCAAGCTGAAAACACTCAAGTCCGTGCCCACAGAGTCAACTGGTGGTGTCATTCTGTCATGGGTAACCTCTGACCAGTAGAAAAGACAGACTCTATCACAGGCAGGACTTCAGTTTAACTGGGTTTATTTCCCAAATAACAGAAAATTAAACCAGCATGGGGGCTGAATATCAAGTGAGCCGTGGAAGGCTGAACACTCACAGATACAGGCACAATCATGGGAACAGGAGTCAGAGGGAAATCCATGGAATGACGCCACACCAAATGAACACAGACATGGACATACAGTGGGGCAAAAAAGTATTTAGTCAGCCACCAATTGTGCAAGTTCTCCCACTTAAAAGATGAGAGAGGTCTCCAATTTTCATCACAGGTATACCTCAACTATGAGAGACAAAATGAGGGAAAAAAATCCAGAAAATCACACTGAAGGATTTTTAATGAATTAATTGGTAAATTCCTCGGTAAAATAAGTATTTGGTCACCTACAAACAAGCAAGATTTCTGGCTCTCACAGACCTGTAACTTCTTCTTTAAGAGGCTCCTCTGTCCTCCACTCGTTACCTGTGTTAAGGGCACCTGTTTGAACTCGTTATCAGTATAAAAGACACCTGTCCACAACCTCAAACAGTCAGACTCCAAACTCCACTATGGCCAAGACCAAAGAGCTGTCAAAGGACACCAGAAACAAAATTGTAGACCTGCACCAGGCTGGGAAGACTGAATCTGCAATAGGTAAGCAGCTTGGTGTGAAGAAATCAACTGTGGGAGCAATTATTAGAAAATGGAAGACATACAAAACCACTGATAATCTCCCTCGATCTGGGGCTCCACGCAAGATCTCACCCCGTGGGGTCAAAATGATCACGAGAACGGTGAGCAAAAATCCCAGAACCACACGGGGGGACCTAGTGAATGACCTGCAGAGAGCTGGGACCAAAGTAACAAAGGCTACATCAGTAACACACTACGCCGCCAGGGACTCAAATCCTGCAGTGCCAGACGTGTCCCCCTGCTTAAGCCAGTACATGTCCAGGCCCGTCTGAAGTTTGCTAGAGAGCATTTGGATGATCCAGAAGAGGATTGGGAGAATGTCATATGGTCAGATGAAACCAAAATAGAACTTTTTGGTAAAAACTCAACTTGTCGTGTTTGGAGGAGAAAGAACACCATACCTACTGTGAAGCATGGGGGTGGAAACATCATACTTTGGGGCTGTTTTTCTGCAAAGGGACCAGGACGACTGATTCGTGTAAAGGAAAGAATGAATGGGGCCATGTATCGTGAGATTTTGAGTGAAAACCCCTTTCCATCAGCAAGGGCATTGAAGATGAAACGTGGCTGGATCTTTCAGCATGACAATGATCCCAAACACACCACCCGGGCAATGAAGGAGTGGCTTCGTAAGAAGCATTTCAAGGTTCTGGAGTGGTCTAGCCAGTCTCCAGATCTCAACCCCATAGAAAATCTTTGGAGGGAGTTGAAAGTCCGTGTTGCCCAGCGACAGCCCCAAAACATCACTGCTCTAGAGGAGATCTGCATGGAGGAATGGGCCAAAATACCATCAACAGTGTGTGAAAACCTTGTGAAGACTTACAGAAAACGTTTGACCTCTGTCATTGCCAACGAAGGGTATATAACAAAGTTTTGAGATGAACTTTTGTTATTGACCAAATACTTATTTTACTGAGGAATTTACCAATTAATTCATTAAAAATCATTCAATGTGATTTTCTGGATTTTTTTTTTCTCATTTTGTCTCTCATAGTTGAGGTATACCTATGGTGAAAATTGGAGACCTCTCTCATCTTTTAAGTGGGAGAACTTGCACAATTGGTGGCTGACTAAATACTTTTTTGCCCCACTGTATATAGGGAAACAGATGATCAGGGGAAACACGAGATAGCTAGGGATAGTAATCAGGGATTAATCAGCAACACATGAGGCGAAATGGCTATGACTATGAACAATATTAGGGACTGAGAATGATAGAAAAGGGAATACAGGGAACACATACACACACACACACGAGATTTGTACAAACAACCAGGGAGGGACACAGAACCACAACAATTGGTAATGGGGACCACATGACAGACTGAGGACCGGGAAAGATCACAATCACAGAGGACCCAGGGGAGACACAGAAGGCAAAACACAGGCAAATAATCATAATAAAAACACACACTGTGGGCATAATCCTAGGACTCAGCCCAGACAATGACAAGCACAGAAAAACATAATAACAAACCAACAGACAGACAAACAAACAGACAAATAGACAAACAGACAGACAAACCCCGGCAAAAACATAACCTCCTGGCGGAGGTAACAAAAGACGAGAACATGGCTGAACTCATGTCCTGAAGATAACAGAAAAACAAATATGATGATAAAGCAAGGACACAAGCACAGTCATGTCCAAACCCTTACAGTACCCCCCTCTAAAGGGTCGGGTACCAGACCCAGAAATTAAGTGCAGGCATAGACAAGATAAACTAACTATGAATGAACACTGTAATCACAGCAAACAAGAGATTATGCCATTAAGAAAATTATGTAAATGAAACATTTATCACCACATGACATACACATAAAGGTATTAGTGCATCTCAAAAAATTATTTTGGTAATTTGTAAGGTTACATTAGGAGGAAATATTGATTTTATAAATTTACCTATTTTGCGCAAGATTAATCATGGCGGTTTCTTTTGTTAATTTTTTTTTCTTTTCCTTTTGTGAATTTCAGACAATTTCTCACAGATTTTTCATTTTGCTTATAAATTTATGTTTCGCCCATCTATAATTTAGCTATTTTCACATTAATTTGAAAAATGAAATATGCAGCTTTGCTCCAAATTTATTTTTTCTGGTAAATTTTAACCTTAAAGATTTCTTTTTTAAGTAAACTCCTATTTCCGACCCATTAAATCTTCCAATATCTTCTCTTTTTTCTTTGTTCCTTTCTTTCTTTTTAAATTTCTAACAGTAAATCTGGTTTTCTAGTGAATTTGATTTCTTTCAAGACTTTTTACATAAAATATTTTTTTCCTTTAATGAACTGAACTGTTTATCTTGTAAATGTACATTTTCCCCATTGTAATTTTGCTATCTTCCCTCATTAATTTGTAAGATCAGATTTGCCCTTTTTCTATCATATATTTGTCACGAGCTGAGTTCTGGATATTTTGCCAGACTCAGCTTTGTGGCTTTTCCGCCATATTTATATCTACCTGTTGTATTTTGTGTCTCTTTGGGTCTATGTATTATGTTCTGTTTGCCATTTTTCCTGTTCATGCAGTGTTTTATTTTTATCTCTGTATTTAGTCATATTTACATTTAAGTATGTCATTCTATTTTTTCCCCTAGTGTTATCCTCCCACTGTTGACAGCTGTCAGGAGCATCAAGCTTCACGTGTGCGTGCCCTGTCAGCTGCCAGTGTGGATTTGCCCTCCTCTCACTGCCTCAGCTGTTCCCAATTAAGTTTCTTCACCTTCCCTTGCCCGTTCAGGTGCCCACATCTGTTGTCAATTATGTAATGAGTTGCTAGCCCTATTTAAGGGCTGTACGTTCATTCTTACTTTGTCGCCGCTTTGGCTTATCCCAACCCTCATCTCCACCAGAGCTCTGCTTTGCTCTGGTGCGTAATTTGTAAGTAATCTCCCTCATGTTTGCATCTTTATTTTGGAGCACGTTGTTGAACTTTGTGTTTGAGTGTTTATTTATTAAACACTCTATTAACGGTACAGTGCGTGGGTCTCATATTCCTGCCCCTGTAGGGCAATTCATGACAATATTAGCAGGTTTTTTTCTTTTGTCCCCTTCATAAATTGGTGACTTTCTTATGAATTTGAAAACCTTTTCCTTATGATTTGACTCCCTTTAACCATAAATCTGCAACACCTTTTTTTATTTTTATTTTTTCTTTCCCTTTTATTCTCTTCTCTTGTAAGTTTACAATTGTTTTTTGTTTTTGGTCACGGCCACTTTAAATCATTTTACTTATTTGCCAAAGGTCAAGTATTTGCAAAATTAGAAAAATAGCAGTGGAGGACAAATAATATCAAATAATACAGTTTAAATGGTGCAGAGTAAGGCACAGGAGCACCAATGCAACAAAGATATCACAGTTGGCCCTGTCAAAAACTGATGAACCTCAGCACAATATGCCATACATTAAACCACTATCTGGTCAAAAAGAGAGAGACAAACCTTCAAAATAAGTGATGACAACAAAACAAAAAGAAAGGCCCTCACAGAGCGGGTGGTGGAAGTACAAGGCAAGGTGGGTCAAAACCAATTCTTTATCCCCCACAGAGTCCAAACCCCAACACACAGTCTTGTGGGCCCACCTCAAGTCCAACGTCCCAAAACAGATCAGGTGGTTTGCCAATGTCCCAAGACCACCAAAAGGCCCAATATCGAGCGTCGGGTGGCCTACCCAAGTCCATAGGCCACCAGATGGAGGAACAAACCACATCAGGTAGCCTACCAAAGTCCAAGGACCACCAGACAGATGGACACAGCACGTTGGGTGGTCTCCCAAAGTCCAAGGACCACAAGACAGACGAACACAGCACCATGGGGGCATCGACCCCAGGAGCCTTTAACACAGGAGTTAACATAGGAACTTTATGCTCGGGAGGTGACAACACGAAATCTGTAGACTCAGGAAATGATACTATGGAACCCCCAAACTCAAGAAATGACAATGTGGAACCCTTAAGCTCTGGAGATGATAACAAAGAAGGTTCAAACTCTGGAAATAACCATCCAGAACCTCCAAACTTAAGGGATGACATGGGAGCCTCTTGTTCTGAAGAAAACATAGTAAGAGCTTTGGCTCAGAAGAAAACAAGGTGGAGGTTCCAAACACAGAAGATAACATTGGCATCTGTTGCTCAGGAGCTAGTAACACAAGACTTGCTAGTTCTGGAGAGAGTACCTGAGGGGCCTTTGGCGCAGGGGCTAACAGCAGCTGAGACGCGGTGAGCCCAGGCGGCGAAGGTGGAGCGTATTGCTCGGACGGTCCAGGTGGAGTCGATTGCTCAACCTCCTGGACGACGGGTGGAGGAGACTGCTCGACCTCCTGGACGACAGATGGAGTGAACCGTTTGACCTCCAGGACAACAGGTGGAGCGGACCGCTTGACCTCTTGGACGACGGGTAGAGCGGAATGCTAGACCTCTTGGATGGCGGGTGGAGGTCTCTCAACCTCTGCAGCGGCAGGTGGCTGAGGTGGAGTGTGGCCCTTGGAGACAGCCAGAGCTGTGGTGAACACCTCAACCCCAGATGCAGGCACCTCGGACGGGGAGGAAGAGGCACAGGTTGGTGCCAGGTCCAAACCAAAACAACCAGCAGAAAAGCTTGGTGGGGAGAGCTCAGAAGCAGATGGGAGCTGCAACTGAGTCTCCCTGCAAGGAGCAAGACAAGTCCTCTCTAAAACTGATGTAGTAGAAATAAAGAAAGACACTTGCCTTAACTCCTACTCTTCTGCTGGTGAGGACCCCAGTGACTCTTCTGCTGGAGAGGCAAAGACGGTCTCAGGAGACGCTGGAGGAGCAGTAGATGACACACTCTGAGATGCAGCAGCGGGCGGGGGCACCAGTGCAGCGGAGGTGAGAACCGGCACTGCAGGTGTGAAGACAGGCGAAGCAGATGGGGCACGAACCGATGTGTACATCACTGGAATAGATAGTTGGGGCATGCTGACCTCCAGCCCTGCAGCCACTGAAGCTGCCACTGCTGACGCACTTGAGGAAGGTGGGGCCGCGGCAGCAGGAACCCTCGGAGAAACCTCAAGTGAAGGGCCTGGATGGTGGGTGGAGCAGTGCATCTTCAATGCCCGCTCCCCGCTGTCCCTTTTGACGGTGGCTGGTCCTCACACACTGGGAATAACACCTCCCCAGCGAGTCAGGGCTTATATTCCAGCAAGATGTCAGTTTTTGCGAGGACCGTCTGCCTCCACTCCTCCTGCTCCAACATGTCCTCCGTCGTGGCTGACGGAGCAGAGGTGGCAAACGGTGTAGGAGCGATGGGGAAAGCAGGAGGCAACACACTGGGGTCAACGGCCCAGAGCCAAGTTGGACCAAGCAAAGCAAAGAGCCAGTTCGTATTAGCTCATTGCTCACCTGGGCGACATGAGAGCAAAGCTTGGCCAATTCCGGACGTTTTAGCAGGGCCAGTGAACACAGGACCGCTCTTGCTTCCACCAAGTCGGTGTTCATCTCCCACCAGTTGGACTGACCCATAGCCCGGTCCAAAACGCGAAGCACCCAGTCAAGATCCTCCTCTCTGGAACTCTGACTCGTCCCTTTCCTCCTGCCGGTCCTGCCCACTGAGTCCTTTCTTGGTGGCGTCATTCTGTCAAGGTGGGTAACACAGGCTCAAATGCAGGCAGGAGTCCAGTTCAAAAACGATGATTTATTTAACAAAACTGAGACAAAAGAAGTAGCAGCGTGGAGCTGAAAACAGGAACCGAGCTGACAGACTGACGGAGAACACAGAGAAACAAAAATTATGCCACACCTGACACAGACTGAGACACACGTATATAGTCAGGGGCGTAATTATGATAATGCATGACAGGTGTAAAACAATCAAGGGTAACAGAGAAGCACCGGACGGGTGGGGCTGAATAGACAGAGTACACTGAGACCAAAAATACAAATGATAAACATAGCACAGAAAAACATAATAACAAAAAACAATGGATGGATGGCTGAACTCATGTACTGAAGATAACAGAAAAACAAAAATGAACATAAAGTGAGGACGTGAGCACAGTCATGTCCAAACCCTTACAGATATACATTTTCTGTAAATTCCATAGTTTATATATAATAACCAATAGAAAGGACCATTTCTTCAGGTTCAGGTTTATTTATTTATCATATTCAGGCTAAAATGCAATGAAATGTTATAGACAAGCAGAACCAGTCAATTCACTTGCACAAAAGTAACAAGTAATACATGCAAGAAATTTTAAAAAAAAAATGTAAAGTGGCAAAGATTGTGCAGTTTCCAAAGCTACAAAGATAAGGAAATCCAAAACTAATGTGTGTATGTGCTTAAATTGTTCATTGAAGATAGTGTTTAGTGCAGCAGCATTTATGTTGAGTTAAGGAGCCTGATGGCCTGATAGTAGAAACTGTCTCAGTCTTTTAGTACATGCCATCAGGCTTCTGTACCGTCTGCCAGATGGTAGCAGGTGGAAGAGTTTATGTGCTGGGTGACTGTGATCCTTGACAATGCTGCTGGCCTTCCTCAGACACCTGCTGTGGTAGATGTCCTGGATGGAGGGGAGGCTGCTACCAGTGATCTTTTCTGCCATCTGTACTACCTTCTGCAGTGTTTTATGGCTATGCACAGTGCAGTTCCCATACCAAGCTGTAATACAGCCAGACAGCAGGCTCTCTATAGTGCATCTGTAGAAGATGGTCAGGATACTGGTGTTCAGGATAAACTTCCTCAGTTTCCTCAGGAAATATAGCCGCTGCCGTGCCTTCCTGACCACAGTGTCCTTGTGAATTAACCAAGAGAGATCCTCAGTGATGTGAACACCTAGGAACTCGAAGCTGCTGACCCTCTTTACCTCAGCGCCACCAATGTGTATAGGGTGATGTCCGTCACCTCGCTGTCTCCTGAAGTCCACAATCACCTCTTTAGTCTTGCCAATGTTTCAGACAGAGGTTATTGTCCTGGCACCAATGGGTAAGAGTTCTCACCTCTTCTCTGTAGGCAGTCTCATCATTGTTTGTGATGAGGCCCACAATGGTTGTGTTGACACAAACTTAAAGACAGAGTTGGAACTGTACGTGGCAATACAGTCATAGGTGAACAAGGAGTACAGAAGGGGGCTGAGGATGCAGCCCTGTGGCACTCCAGTGTTGAGGACCAGTGTGGAGATGTGACTGCCAATTCTCACCACCTGTGGCCGGTTGGACAGGAAGTTAAATATCCAGCTGCAAATGGGGTTTTCTGGACCGAGAGTGGTGAGCTTGGACATCATCTTGGAGGGTATGATGATGTTGAATGCCGAGCTGTAATCAATAAAAAGCATTCTCACATACGTACAGTACGTATTCCCTTTGTCCAGGCAGCTGAGAGCAGTATGAACTGCTAGGGCGATGACATCCCCTGTGGACCTATTTGCTCTATAAGCAAACTGTAGGTGGTCCAGGGTGTCAGAAAGAGAGCCACAGATGTGAATTTTGACTAGTCACTCAAAGCACTTCATGATAACTGATGTCAGTGCTACAGGGCGATGTTGAAGCAGAAGATTGCTGCTGTTTTGGGGACCAGAACGATGATGGAGGATTTGAAGATGGTGGGGACTGTAGAGCTACTCAGAGAGAGGTCTTTTTCTACATTTTAAATTACATACTAAAAAAAATCAATTGCACAAATTCATCTGTCATTAATTTTATGTTCCCTTTTCCCCTCTTAATTTTGCAGTGTTGGTATAAAATTGATCTTTATGTGCATTTAAGATGACTTCAACTTTATTCATTATCGCTACTTAACTAATTAAAAATTATTAGAAATCAAGTTACATTAAAAGCCAGTTTAGCCTGTTTTCCACTAGCCCAGCACACCTCGGTACGGCTCGATTCACTTCAGTACGGCTCGGAATGCTTCTGTCTCCATTAGCACAGTGTTGCGGGGCAGCAGCAGATTCTCAGCGAGGCGGGGCCACACTCCCGTGATGTTATGCACCGGACTGAGTCCTTATTTACACGAGACAAAAAATGGAGGATCCAAGGATTATTGCCTTGCTCGCTCTGTGGTTTTATCTCACAATTAATTTTATCTCATAATTAAGCTGCAACAACACAAGTCACTTTTGTTTTGAATTAACTGCCAAATGACCTAGAAATAATGAGCTGAAACTTGTTTTTAATTCGTATTAAATAATGAGACGGTGGCACACTGTCCAACACCACATCCTAGGGCATTTTGGATGTACTGAATTAAAAAAATTCATGTTTTTCACCTTCAGGTCAACGTTTGGAACAACAGTATTATTATTTTCCGTTTAGATGATGCTACACTCCTTCTAAAGTATTGTAAATCTCTGAATTTGGAATGCCGATAGAACATTCAATTTACATATACTTGTACCTTTGACTTGGTGCTAATTTTTGTATGATATTTCAATAAAAAGAACAAAAAGCTTACAAAAAGATTTCTTTTTTGGTCTAGTTAAAAATTACATTACCTTTACAATGGTTGACCCTCAGCATCATTTTGATCAGACTAGGCAATGGAATTTCTATGTAATTATACTGTTTTATAATTCAGTGTTATAACAGACAAACCACACTTTCCAAAACAATTCCATTTTATTATATACAAAATATTAAAATAAAAAAAAACTTTGCAACACAACATGAAGGTTAATCGACATTTTATACACGCCGACCACTGAGTGCTGAGGCTCGGTAGTATTAATCCGTCTCTGCCAGCTGTGGGTCAGGAAGGCTCGGTTGAATAATCCGTGCGGGCTGTCGCGGCGGACGCGTGGGATGATTCTACAAGGAAAATGCACACAATAAAATACAGCACGAAATATATACAGAAAAGACAATAGTTTTTAACAAGAATACATAAGATTATTTCAGCGTATTGTTCACATGAATAATTACAATAAAAGCTTTAGTCCGCAGTGTGCTGCAATAAAGCAGCGATCCATCCACAAATGAACAGCTTTTTTATTGCGTAAATAAACTGAGCGTCTTACCGAATATATTTGCGAAAAAACGCACAATAAAAAAAAATTAAAACTCACCGTTAAAGGACTCCGATGTCGAGACCTCCCGGTATATTTTTTCATTCCGGGCGGCTCCGTCTAACTCGCGCTGAATACGTTCGTCTGACAATGCAGTGAGCAGACACTGCAGCTCCTTATTGGTCCATGGAACACCCTTATTACGCGAAGCCATTTTTGATAGAGAATAAATGAAAATAGCACAGCAATACACTGAAAAGGAACTGCCAACAGTGGTGCGTGCTGAGTAAAGGCGGTCGTGAAGATTCTTTTTTTTTTTTTTTTTCAAAAACTTTATTGAGAAGGTCGTGAAGATTTGGTAGATGAGGAGGAGGAGAGGGGCGGTTACAACCTGACCAATCAGCGCCGGTTACGACCTGACCAATCAGCGGCGACCAGTCTGTTAACGTCACAACACGGCACAGCTCAGCACTGCTGTACCCTGCCCTTCAGCGGGGCTGAGAATCGCGGCTGTTAAACCGTGTTGGGGCTTGTGGAAAAGCGTACAAAGCGTGCTGAGCCGTCCCGTGTCACGCTAAAGCGTGCTAGTGGAAAAGGCCCTCTAGTTCCTTCGACACGTTTTATTTTATTTATTATTTATTTAGTGTGTATGTGGCCGCTGTCACGCACTTTTGCAGCTTCAGTAAAAAAAATTTCAGACAAAATTAAGAAACAGTAATTTAAACCAAAGAAGCAATGGTGTGATACACTGCCTATAATGCTTCCTATTAGCGACAAGTTAGCATTATCATTTAGCATTTACTGTTTTATAATTAGAGAGCGATGGTGTTAACGTTACTCACCTCTAAATAAAATGAGGTTAGAGGACCATCCTCTCTGATGCAGCATGGTGGGAAAAAGTCCCACATCCCTGGCAAAACAGAACAGTTAGCTGCTGTGCTAACCACTGCACCTGGCGCATTGTGGGGGAGAAGCAGGGCGGTGAGAAGTAGAAACGGGGTATGTGTCTTTTAAATCCTAATATACAGTTTTATATGAAACCGTAGACATTTTTTATCGCATCACCGATATATATCGTCATATCGCACAGCCCCAATTCTGCATGTACAGATATTGTCTTGTAATACTTGTAATACATTTGAGGTTTGAGGTGAATGTGCAGCCTATTTACTATTACAATTGATCTAAAGCGGGCATTCGTGCCACGCCTTGCACCGGTGCTTTCTTTAGTTTCTGTCAGCACATTGTCTGTTTTTCCGCTGTGTACCCTCATCACCTAATTAGGAAGTGACTGTGTGTGGTTTGTGCTAGTAGGTGTCAGAGTTGGGGCATAATCTGGGGATCATGCCCACGCTTTGAGTTTAGTTTGTCTTGGTTCTCTGTTTGTTACAATTATCTTTATTCCTTGTGATCTTTCTGTCTAGTAGTATTATTATTTTCATCATAGTTACGTCTTGTAGTTTATTCCTGTTGTCATGTTGGTCTGGGCTTTTATTTTGACAGCGCCTTTTGTTTACTTCCATTTTCACCTAGCTTGTTTCGTACCTTGTTAAGTTCTTGATTATTCATGGCTGTTCATTATTTTGATAATTATCTTTGTCCTATTTAAGGGGCGCTGCCCCGTAGTTCGGGACAACATCCTTAAGTCATATCTGCGTGAGTTCCTGTCTTGCCAGTTTCCTTGCCTTGTCCTGTTGAGCCTTTTTGTGAGTTTTTGTTCCGGCTTCTTAGCTGTGGATAATTTTTGTGTTTTTCATTAAATCCTGCAAACAATCAGTCCGGCATTTGGGTCTTGAATTCCGCCCCTGGATGGGCTCATCAGTGAGCCTCACCCACTCATATAAAGTGGGTGAGGCTCAGCACAAAGTGTGGCATGTTCACATTAAGACACATTCTCTGTCACTGTGCTTTTGTTCAACAAAAAGCAGGTCTAAAGTCAGCAGCACATTATCAACCACTATTTCAGCAGTGCGTTTAAAAGGCTGGATGTGTATGTGTGCCTGTCCCTACACTGGGGCTAGAATTTCTCAGTGTCTGTACTGATTTTTGTTTTTTAATCCATCACAAATCCTTATCAAAGTAGAAGCAGGCTTTATTTGATCTCATCCACAGCTATCCCAACCATTTTGCTACTTATTTCTCCTCACAAATCAATAAATACTTAGCTTTATTTACAATAAAGTCTGATCTATAAAACCTCCCTCACAGCATCCCTGTAACAATGCTTTCATATCAGTCTTTGTTTTTCCAACGTAAAGTGCCATGTTGTTCTTTTCATCTGCACACTTGATGAGGCAATGCCCTCCCACGTCTGTGCAGGTCCTCACTGAGATGGGATCCAGACTTCTCATATGTGTTCACATCAATAAAAAGTATTCAAACTGACAGTCATTCTGGCACAAGAACAGCACGCAAGGGCGCTCACCAAAGTCATGATGAGAGCACTTCTCTCTGATCTTAAAACTGTTGGATTTAAAATGAAAAACAACACCTGTGGCAGTCTTGAGCAGACTCATTGACAAGTGATATGTACTGAATGGTTCAAAAACAAATGTGGAGGACATGCACACTTTTGGCATCGTTTCAGATAAGTGACCGAGAACATTAATTCAAGAACTTTACTTTCAAGTAACACTATGAGGTACTTGTCTTTTCCTTTAGAAGTTGTTTTTTCTCACTTTTATCGGTGGACAGACTTAGGAGTACAATAAATGTTTTTTATCCATGTTTCCAAACAATCTTAATGTTACAGGAAACAAAAACATGACTCATGTCACAACTAAGCTGTTTAGCCTTATTTCAGCTCAACCATTGTTTGTTTGTTATTTTAACATCACAAAATAGTCTGAATGCATTGATCCTTGAGCAATGTTGTATGACAAAGCAAATCAGAATAACTGGAAAATTCAAAAGGCTGTGTTGCTCCAGTAAAGAGGTGTTCCCAAATGTTTAATTATACAAATATTTGTAGTTTTCAAATTTGGTATTCAGATATTTAGAGTGTGTGAAATAGTTCAAAATTTGCTCTACCTCAAACATTTACTATGCTGAGGCATGATGCCACAGTATTAAAAATACCTCCACTATTAGTTATGCTACTCTAATCTCCAGAAGAGTGTAGGCATGAAATAAGATCATGTGGAATTAATTAATGAGGGCAGAGTGTTGAGTGTAATTTGGCCAGCTTCAAACAGAACTACGACAGAGCATGACGAGGGAGAGGAAAATAAAATAATAGAAAACATGGGTCTCATTGGTTCCATATGGAAGCGTGGTCTTCATAAAGCAAATCAAAGGATCACTTTTTCTCCATCCAGAGTAGAGCATATGTCCACTTGTTTAATGCATTAAATAAGGGCATTGACGGCTTTAGAGACATGATCCAGCAAAGTTTCTGAGCCAGAAATTGGTTCTGACATCAGTCCCAGGGGATTCAGCCTGGTTATGGCTATTGTCCTTTTAGTAATCGCTGATTGACAGGCCTATCACAAACTCAATTTACCCCCAAAAAGAGTAGGCAAATTATGCTAATTCAAACGGAGGGGATTGGGAATCAGATGATGAACGATACGTGGAGAAGACGATCCATCAAGGAGACACCTCTTCAGAAAATGACCTTGAAGACAAAAGCAATGAACTTTTGCTTCCGTTCCTCATCTCTTTACTCATTAAACAGATTTTAATAGGCCTGTGACTAATCACTGCTGTCATTATTGATTATTCAAAATTAATTACAGATGCCAAAAAATGGAAAACACCAAGTTCAAGTTCTAACAGGTCTGGGGTTGGATGTTTTTTGTCACAAATTGCACAAAAGTAAGTACTCAACTTTGATTATTAATTTATTTTAAATGGGGATGTCATGATCTGTGTATGGGGGGTTCCGCCGTGCTCAGTCTCATTGTCTTTTTTCATATTTGTATATTTGTTGTATTCGTGAGTTCTTAGTTTCCTTGCATTTTATCCTTGTTTGGGTTTCATAAATCTTGTATTATTTCTTAGTTCTACTCATTCTCCTCTTTACGTTCCTCACAGTCTTATTTATATATATATTTGGTATTTGCTTGTGTTTATCCTCCAGTCTTTATTCGTCTTCATTTTAGTTCTCACTTTATATTCATATTTCTGCCAGTACCTTTTTGATCCTGTGTTCTCTCTTTCTTTCTCCGAGGCCGCAGCTGTCAGTGGCACTTCTGGGTTTTGCTCTGGTAGTGGGCAGTGCTCCTGTCAAGCTGTCAGTCCTGTCTCCTCTCTCTCATGACGCACAGCTAATCTTGATCTGTAATTACTCTCACTGCCTACTTAGGCCTTGTTCCTCCATTTGCTAATCACTGGGTCGTTGATTCATCTGTCCTCATCCTGAGACGGCGTTCTCATCTCCGTGATTCTCTATAATTGTAAGTCCAGCTCTGCTGGGAATTTGTAGTCTCCTTACCTTTCTCTCCGTATGTCCAGCTCCGCTGGGATATCATAGTTTATTCGCCTGTTTTGTCATGTGTGTTTTTGTACATGTGTCATTTATTAAATATGCAAACTCACTGCTCACATTTGGTGTCATTTGTTTGCCCCATGAATGGGCTGTTTTTGTCAGAATGACTCAGCCAATACAGACGCCAGCGGCAGTGAAGTGTGCTTTTTTTCATTTTCCTTTAAGTTCCTTCTGGTATTTTTGTATTAGTCCTGGGCGTTTTGGAATGTCTGCCACCCTGGACTTCTGTGTTTTTGGACTGAGCAAGGAGGAGTGTGGGGCAGCAGAACTGATTGTGGGTTTTGTCTCGGAGACCTGTGCTTCCCACACTCCGGAGGAGGCGCTGGGACATTTGGATAGCGCGGCCCGAGTAGTTTAGGCAAATCCCAGCCTCTGGAGCTACCCAGGTCCCACAGTGCTCCTCACCACCATGTTGGAGTCCCAACATAAACTCTGTAAGCGGGTGAAAAATTCCTCTCCTGCCTTACCTGTGCTGATGAAAAGCGTCCCTGGGTGTGGAAGGCTCGCTCACCACGTCAGGTTCCTGTGTCCTTGCCCATCCACCAGACAACCCCTGTTGGTCCCGGAGAGGCTTCATCTGGTCTCAACACAGGTGCTACCATCACGTCCCGGGAATTAAGGCAAGTTCATTTTCATTCTCTCATAACCCACAATGAAGTGTCTTGTCGAATTCCCGGAGCCAAGGCTCAGCAGCAGCTCCATTCTGCTGAGCCCTTACTGCCAGCTGTTGGAACATTTCCCTCATCTGCTTCTTCTGTTTCCCTTGGGTGTCCACTGGTCCTGGGAGGGAGCCGCCGGACGACGGAGGAGTCTGCAAATCCAGAGGGTCGGGGTCCGGCCCTGCAGCCTCGCCCAGCTAGGGAGAAGAGTGCCCCCTGTGTCCCAGAGCCCATGCCCACGAAAGGGCATCCCCTGGTTTTGGCGTTGTGGGACTCGGTGCCATCGGTGAGGCGGGCCCTGGGTCCGGCACATGGGGCTAGGGGGCCACCCGCGTCGAAGTCTGCGCTGACGAATCAGCATCCCTGGGCTCCAGTGTCCTGCTAGACGACCTCCGCCATTCCAGGGAGAACATCGTCTGGTCCAGCAGCAGCTGATATCATCACACCCCGGGAGTTCAGGCAAGTACTTCTCCGTTCTCTTTTACTCACTACTGAACAATCTTGCCTGGTTCTGGGTGGTGAGGCTCAGCATTTGTAGCTCACTGAGTCCTCACCACCTGCTGCTGCTATTATTTCCTCACCTGCTACCCCCGTGTCTCTTCCATTTTCCTCTAAGTGCCCGCCGGTCCTGGGATGGAACCGCCAGACGACGGAAGAGCCTGTGGCCCTGGAGAACCTGGTTCCAGTCCCGCAGCCACAATCCGAATGGGAGGAGAGTGCTGAGGCGACCTCCAGCTGCCATGCTGGATGAGTCACCTGCGTCGGCTGCCTTGCCTGGAGGATCCGGAGCTGCACTCACCATCACGCCTGCTGCTGGTGTCGTTGCAGTAGGTTCGCCGGAGCCCTGGACGGCGGTGGAGCTCAAGTCCAGGCAAGTGCTCTGTTCTGTTTCTCCTTTCGCAGATTCAGAGAAATCTTGTCTGGCTCATGGTGGGGAGGATCAGCTGCAGATGCCCTCTGCTCCTGAGTTCTCCTTGCCGGGCTCCACTGCTGCCGATGATTCTTCTCCGGTTTTTTCTTTCTGTCCTTCTTCCAAGGTGACCATATCGAGAGAGGGCGCCCCGAGGAGGAGACTTGAGACGCCCCTGCCAGGATTGCCAGATTCCTGGACGGCAGTGGAGTCCGAGACAAGGCAAGTGCTCTGCTCTGTTTTCACATCATCAGATCTAGAGATTTCTCGTCCTGCTCGTGGTGGGGAGAGCCAGCTGCAGCTGCCAACTGCCTCTGAGCTCTCCTTACCGAGCTCCACTGCTGCCGGTGGTAGTAACCCGGTGTTTGTTTCTTCTCCTCTGCTCGAGTCATCACCTGGGCCCATTGTTGGTTGCCCTCCTCCTTCACCTGAGGTCACCGTGGGTCCTCCCTCTTCGCCCAAGGTCACCGTGGGTCTTCATCCTCCGTCCGAGGTCGCCGTGGGTCCTTATCCTCTGTCAGAGGTCGCTGCGGGTCCCCATCCTCTGCCCGAGACCACCGTGGGTGCAGCTATGACCCAGTCCAGGTTCACCGTGGGTGCAGCTTTGCTCCAGCCCGGAGCCACCACTGGTGCTGCTTTGCTCCAGCCCAGAGCCACAACGGGTGCTGCTTTGCTCCAGCCCTGAGCCACCGTGGGTGCTGCTTTGTTCCAGCCCAGAGCCATCACGGGTGCTGCTTTGCTCCAGCCCGGAGCCACCGCGGGTGCTGCTTTGCTCCAGCCCGGAGCCACAATGGGTGCTGCTTTGCTCCAGCCCGGAGCCACAATGGGTGCTGCTTTGCTCCAGCCCGGAGCCACCGCGGGTGCTGCTTTGCTCCAGCCCGGAGCCACCGCGGGTGCTGCTTTGCTCCAGCCCGGAGCCACCGTGGGTGCTGCTTTGCTCCAGCCTGGAGCCACTGCAAGTGCTGCTTCGCCCCAGCCCAGGGTTACTGCGGGTGCTGCCATGCCCTAGTCCAGGGCCACCAAGGGTGCTACAGGCCAGTCCGAAAGCATTGGGGTTCCCTCTCCTCTGCCCGAGGTCGTGGAGGGTTCCCCGTCCAGTTTCCTCACTGGTCAGCTATCTTCCTTGCCGGGCTCCGATCTCTTAGCTCCTCTGGTCCGCAGTATGCACTGGTTCCAACTGCCACCTACAGGAGGGGGGGTGTCACGCTCCATGGCCTGTTGGCTTGGGGATGCTGGAAGTCCACCTGGTGAACCATTCCTGCCGTTTAGGTGGCCCTGGAGGCCTGGGAGACCACCCAATGAACTGTGTTGTTTGCTTGGATGGCTAAGGGACACAGGAAGACCACCTGACAAGCTCTGTGAGTTGCTTGGGTGGCTAAGGGACTCAGGAAGACCACCCAAACTGGACATTTAGTCTTCCCACATCATTTGTATTCTGTGCCTCTTATTCTGGGTGTGAGTCATGAGCGTTTTTTTTATTTTTACTGATTTGTTTCGGTCCCTCCGTGCCTGGGTCTCCTTCCTCTCGCCCGGGGTGAGTATTGTTTTGTTTTTTGAAGGGTGGGTCTTCTATGTAGGTGGGTCCTTTTTCTTTTCTCTTGATGTCACCCTCGGTGTCTGGATCCACCCCTTGAGAGGGGGGCTCTGTCATGATCTGTGCACGGGGGGTTCCGCTGTGCTCAGTCTCATCGTCTTTTTTCATATTTGTATATTTGTTGTATTCGTGGGTTCTTAGTTTCCTGGCATTTTATCCTTGGTTGTTTTCATATATCTTGTATTATTTCTTAGTTCTACTCATTCTCCTCTTTACGTTCCTCGCAGTCTTGTTATTTATATATTTGGTATGTGCTTGTATTTATCCTCCAGTCTGTATTTGTCTTCATTTTAGTTCTTGCTTTATACAGTATTTGTATTTTTGCCAGTACCTTTTTGATGCTGTGTTCTCTCTTTCTCTCTGGGGATGCAGCTGTCAGTGGTACTTCCGGGTTTTGCTCTGGTAGTGGGTGGTGCTCTTGTCAAGCTGTCAGTCCCGTCTCCTCTCTCTCATGACTCACAGCTGATCTTGATCTGTAATTACTCTTACTGCCTACTTAAGCCTTGTTCCTCCATTTGCTAATCGCTGGGTCACTGATTCATCTGTCCTCGTCCTGAGACAGCATTCCCATCTCCGTGATTCTCTGTAATTGTAAGTCCAGCTCCGCTGAGAATTTGTAGTCTCCTTACCTTTCTCTCCATATGTCTAGCTCCACTGGGATATCGTAGTTTACTCGTCTGTTTTGTCATGTTTTTTGCACGTGTGTCATTTATTAAATATGCAAACTCACTGCTCGCATTTGATGTCATTTGTTTGCCCCGTGAACGGGGCTGTTAATGACGGGAAATAAAGTAAGGAAAAGTGTTGCAGGTTTACTAGTTAGAATGTCTCAAATTTACGATTTAGGAGTTAATTTTTTATTGTAAAAAGAACAATCACCCTACTTATGGCTCAAGCAGCTCAGGAGGATCCCTATTTTGAAGTCTAGGATCTCTTTTACACAGACAGAGATCATTGGGTGACCACGGAGAGATCAAAAATCGGCCCAATCTCTCAACAATCTCGTAAAGCCTTGAAAAAACCTTTCTGTGTAAATGTTTGGGAGATGTTTCTCCAACTTTCATGGTGATCTATGGAAATTTTTGAAAGATAATAAGAGGGATAATTTGAGAGACCAGGAGAGGATGCTGAGACAATTAGAGATCATTGAGGGATCATTGAGAGTTTCTTGGGTGACCAAAGAGGTATATGTAGATATTTGAGAGGTTCCTCCTGGTGTTCCACCCCCTTTACACAGGAGTGGAGATCATTGAGAGATCACTGAAAGATGAAAAAATGGCCAGATCTGTCAATGATCTTTTAATGATCTCTTAGCAAACACCAAAATCTCTCAATGATCGCTCAGTGATCTTGCACTGATCTCCATAGCCGCCATGATCTCAAAGTTTTGACTCAGTCCAAAACAATCTCCCAACAATCACCAAAGGGAAGTGATGTCTCAACAATCTCTCAAGGAGTGCTCAACAATCTCATCAATCTCCCAGTGATCTCTCAGTGATTCAGTGTTCATCAAACGCTCAGTGATCCCTCACTGATCTCTCAGCCATCTCTACCTTCTGGATGGAAAAATTTGCTGTTCATTGAAAGACCCCTGAGAAATTATTGGGAGATTGATGAGACTGATGAGCACTCCTTGACCGTTCAATGATCTCATCAATCTCCCAATGATCTCTCAGCGATCTTTCAGTGAGATCGGTGAGGGATTCCTCAGCGTTCAATGAAATACTAATAGTGTTCATTGAAAGATCACTGAGTACTCCTTGAGAGACCACTGAGATTTCAATTGGTGATGGATAAGAGATGGTTTTGGACAGAGTCAAAACTGTGGTGACTGTAGAGCTCACCCAAGAACACTGAGAGATCTTGGTGATCAGTGAGAGCTCACTGAAAAATCGTTGAGAGATCTGGCCCTTTTTCATCACTCAACGATTTTGCAACAATCTCCACCCCTGTGTAAAGGGGGTATAACCAGTAGATGAAAGAACAATTCACCTTCTAATTTAAACTGAAATTATTTGACTCTAGGAATCTCAACTGGCATGAAACAATGAAAAATCAACAGAATTATTTATTACACTTTAATTTATTTTAGCCTATTAATGACCTTTTAGCAAATTCCTCAGTATCTGTAACTTGATGCTAGGGCCACAATGCACAATTCATAATGATTAGAGCAGAGCAAAGGTGAAAAGTGCCTGGCAGTCTTGGCTTGACTCTGTAATAAATATTTGAGGTAGATGGGGGGCGAACTGTGTCAGCACCCTCAGGGTTACATTAGAGAGCACAGAAATACGTAGGTGACATCATGATAACAGAAATCAGCACATACTGGAAATAGGAACTCTTTGAATTAAATCTAATTAGGTAGCAGTGTGTCAAAGCCATGCCAGTGAGTGCTAATGGTTGAATTTACAGGCAGATACATATTTTGGAACCTATTTAAGGTCATAATCAAACTGCTTAACACTGGAGTCCCTCTACTGCTAAATGGGTCTATTGTGTGCTCACTCGCTCCCTCTCTCTCATATACTAAAGTCATTTAGTGTCAAAGTAGCCTGATGTCAGCACATAATTACTCTATGGGAAATAGATGGTCTCTGCAGCAAAAAATTCCCCTTGGCTCAGCAGGAGGTTAACACTGTCCGAGAAACCGGTGCCTTTACGCCCCTGGCTGGGTGACACCATTACGCCCCCACTGCTGCATGAAGTGTGCTTGCTGCCTGGCATGCCCCGTACGCCTTATGCAGGGAAGGTCAGAAGCGGTTAGCAGCTGAAAAGCACGCTGTGTGAAAGCTTGTTAATGTGGTTCCTATGATGGATTTAATTTGCAGCTCCCTAGAAGTCCTCTCTACCATGGGAACCCTGTCCCTGACTCAAAAAGTTACACAGCACAAGGATTCTGACAAGAAAGACTGATGTTCGTGTTTGATGAAGCTGACATGTTTATTGGGCAATTAGGTTATTTAATTACTTTATCTATTGCATCAGTTCTGTTCATTTAAGTAGTTTAATGCAGATCACACCTTGTTTTGCTTTGAACACACATAGATCCTGGGAGGTTTTGCATGGGAAAAGACTTATTAAGCCTATCTAGTTAATATTTTATGCCTTCAAATTAGTAATTATGTCTCCTTTTAATAGGCTGTGCTCTCACATTAGTAGTTTGTGCACACAGTGTCAGGCACTCTCCAGATTGCATACAAATGATAAAGTTAAAGGTTCACTGTTTTTTTCTTTGTATCATTGCCATTTGAGTATCTTGGGACTTTGGAAACCCACCAAACACACATGCTATTTAATAAATATTTTCCTTTGTTAATACTTATGTGGAGCAGTGGTTAGCACTGGGGCAGCACAGCAAGAAGGTCATGGATTTGATCCCACCCCTGGCCAGCAGTGATCTTTCTGTGTGGAGTTTTCATGTTCTCCTTGTGTCTATGTGGGTTTTCGCCGGGTACTACAGTTTCTTCCCACAGTCCAAAGACATGGACGTTAGGTTAACTGGCATTAATTAGTCAATTGTCCTTAGGTATGAATGTGAGAGTGAATTTTTGGCGTAGAAACCAGTGACAAGTGGGGTCCCTCAAGGATCTGTACTGGGTCCCGTCCTATTTTTAGTGTTGATAGATGACATTAACGATGTAGTGGAAAGTATGGTTCTCAAGTTCACTGATGACACCAAATTTTTTCATGACATCACCACCCAACAAGATGCCATCAAACTCCAGAATGATCTACACAACCTAGCAAAATGGTCTAGCGATTGGCAAATGCTATTTTAATGTTAGTAAGTGTAGAGTCATGCATATTGGCTTTGGAAATCCCATAAATGACTACTCTATGAATGCACAAATCCTAGAGACTGTAGTGGAAGAGAAGGACCTTGATGTGATCATCGACTCGAAGCTGAAGCCCAGCAAACAATATGTTGAAACAGTGAAGAAAGCCAATAAACTGGTTGGATTGGTCAAGAGGCACTTTGAACACATATCCAAGGAGATGATCATTGTGCTCTGGAAAGGGAAGATATGTCCTAACTTGGAGTACTGCATCCAGGTATGGTCATGGAACCATGACTGCATTGGAGTACTGCATCCAGGCATGGCATGGAACAACTTGCCTAGTGATGTCATTGAAGCTGAATCTGTGAATGCCTTCAAGAGACAACATGAGAAGCACAGAGGGGCTGTAAATGAGCCTAATGCTCCCTTGCCCCTTATGCTGAGATGACGACGTCCGGCGCACAGTTGAATACAGGTGAACACAGGTGAATGGTTGTCTGTGTTGGCCCTGCGATGGACTGACCATCTGTTCAGGGTGTACCCTGCCTCTCACCCAAAGATGCTGGAATTGGCTCCAGACCCCTTCACCCATCCATCCATCCATCCATCCATCCATCTTCTACCGCTTTTCCGGAGGTCCGGGTCGCAGAGGCAGCAGTTCAAGCAAAGAAGCCCAGACTTCCCTCTCCCCAGCCACCTGCTCCAGCTCCCCAGAGAGGACACCAAGGCGTTCCCAGACCAGCTGGGAGACATAGTCTCTCCACCGAGTCCTGGGTCTGCCCCGGGGTCTCCTCCCAGTGGGACGTGCCCGAAACACCTCAAGTGGGAGGCGTCCAGGAGGCATCCGAATCAGATGCCCATAGCACCTCAACTGACTACTTTCAATGTGGAGGAGCAGCGGTTCTACTCTGAGCCTCTCCCGGATGACTGAGCTCCTCACCCTATCTCTGAGGGTGAGTCCAGCAATCCTACGGAGAAAGCTCATTTCAGCCGCTTGTATCCGCGATCTTGTTGTTTCGGTCATTACCCAAAGCTCAGGACCATAGGTGAGAGTAGGAACGTAGATTGACTGGTAAATCGACAGCTTTGCCTTAGAACTAAGCTCTCTCTTCACCACAACAGACCGGTACAACGTCCGCATCACTGCAGATGCTGCTCCAATCCATCTGTCAATCTCTCGCTCCATTTTCCCTCCACTCGTGAATAAGACCCCAAGATACTTAAACTCTTCCACTTGGGGCAGGAGCCTGTCCCCAACCCAGAGAGGACAATCCACCTTTTTCCGGCTGAGGACCATGGACTCGGACTTTGAGGTGCTGATTCTCATCCCAGCCGCTTCACACTCAGCGGCAAAACGTCCCAGCAAGAGTTGTAGGTCATTGCTGGATGAAGCCAACAGGACAACATCATCTGCAAACAACAGAGATGAGATCCTGTGGTCACCAAGCATGACACCCTCCATTCCCTGGCTGCGCCTAGAAATCCTGTCCATAAAAATTATGAACAGGATCGGTGACAAAGGGCAGCCCTGGCGGAGTCCAGCTCTCACTGGGAATGACTCCGACCGAGTGTTGGCAATACGAACCAAACTCTCACAACGGTCGTACAGAGACCGAATAGCTCGTAACAACAAGCCTGATACCCCATACTCCCGAAGCACCCCCCACAAAAAACCATGAGGGACGCGGTCAAATGCCTTCTCCAAGTCCACAAAACACATGTAAACTGGTTGGGCAAACTCCCACGAACCCTCAAGAATTCTCGAGAGGGTAAAGAGCTGGTCCGATGTGCCACGGCCAGGATGAAAACCACATTGCTCCTCCTGAATCTGAGGTTTCGACCCAACGGCCGGACTCTCCTCTCCAGTACCTTGGCATAGACCTTCCCAGGGAGGCTGAGGAGTGTGATCCCTCTAAAGTTGGAGCACACCCTCCGGTCCCCTTTTTTGAAGAGAGGAACCACCACCCCGGTTTGCCATGCCAAAGGCACTGCCCCCAACCTCCACGCAATGTTGCAGAGGCGTGTCAACCATGACAGCCCAACAACATCCAGGGCCTTGAGGTACTCAGGGCGAATCTCGTCCACCCCCGGGGCCTGGCCACCAAGGAGATTTTTAACCACCTTGGCGACCTCAGCCCCTGTGATAGGTGAGTCATCCCCCTCGTCCCCAAACCCTGCTTCTTCTGTGGAAGGCGTATCATTGGGATTGAGGAGATCCTCAAAGTATTCCTTCCACCGCCCGACGATATCCCCAGTCGAAGTCAACAGTGGGTGAACCCCTTCACCCATGACCCAAAAAGGAATAAGCAGTTGAAGATGAATTAATAGGTACTTATACACAGCAATTTGGGTATCTGGAGTTGCAACAATAGAAAAATGCTGAAAAAAATACAATCTTGTTTCTTTGTTTGGGTCCACCTTTGTCCAGGTAACATTCATTAAATGAGCAGTTTTCATTTGGCTTCTTCAGCTGTGATGTGAGAACTGGAACTCAATGGCATGATACTACCCCTAGAGCGTTATCTCTACCCATGAAATGACATTTTCCAGTAAAGTGTCAGAGCTCAGACATCTACAGTGCCACTATAGAGAGACAGCTCAGTGGCTGTGTGGTTTTTATGGCTCTTCTCTGTAAATTCTAGCCATGCCACACAAGACTGTGCTCCCAGTTGGTTCATTAATCCGCAGTTAATTATGAATCTTGTGTCATTCTTCCAATTTTAAATATTTTGGCTATGATGGCCCTGTAATCTCACTGAAAGTTAGCTTTGTTTAACTATGACATCTCATGCCCCTTCAGTTCCCTTGAGTTAACAGAGGTAACAATTCAGTCATTCAGGGGGTTTTCTGTGCTTATTATAACCAGAGACTGCCTCTGACCTATTGACTACTCAAACTACAGAACTCTGACCCTGGTGATGCTTTAGTTGGGCTTTTAGGCTGTATTCACACCAGGATAGTCCGGGAGTCTTGGTTCGAGGGGCAGGGAAATGCTGAGAATTTTCTCACCTTTGTTTGGTTTGGTTTGCATTCACACTGCAGTGGACCAAACTGCCTGGGCAACATCACGCAGTTACAACAACTGCTCCTTTGAGGCGCTGTAGCCAAAACCACCGCTGACCAGGAAGAAAAAATCTTGGCGAAAAAGAAAAATCAGGCTCATCAATTGGCCAGGACCGAAAACGGAAATCCGTTCCCTTCAGCCGGTTTGTTTGTCTGCCACAAACGAGACATTTTTTAACTTTTCTGCTTGGCTTTCACCGGTAAAAGGATTTCTCAGATTCACATGGTTGTTTTTTACTGTTATTTTCTACCCAAAATGTACTACGGTAAACGCCACTTCCTCTTCACAGACTAAGTGTTGCTATGGTTGCACAAACATGAGGGGCACTTCTGCCCTTTGGTCCACTGGATACTCCGTTTGGATTCACACTGCAAGTGGAGCGCACCAGACTTCGTTTGCAAGAGAACTGAGACCCTTGTTTTCAGGGGGACCAGACTTCGCTTGTTTGGTGCACACCAGAATTCTAACAAGCATTCAGAACGCACTCCACAGTAGCCACCGTTTGGTCCTTTGGTCTGAACCAAACAGTGGCCGTCAGAATGCACCCTTAGACTCTCACATTCAGCTAATTTAACATTAGTTATGCAGTAGCTCAGGCCAGCTCTGACAGTCAAAGCCAACAGATAACACACATAGCATTAGGGATGTTAGCAACTAGTTGTTAAGTTAATTAGTTCCCTTCCACAGCATGTGGAACACCATGTGGTGTATAAGGGCGGCCCCCGTTTCCATTTCTATGACCCTAGACCACACAGCTACTGTAAGTAGTGAAGCTACAGTGGAGGGGTTAGTCCTCTGGTGTGTGTTAACTTTCCTTCCCCCATTTTACTATGCTGAGCACCTAGCTAGAAGGTGGAAAGTAATATTTTATATTGTCCTTGGTATGTCCCAGCTGTTGGGCAGATGCTCCACCACTAAGCCACCACGCCGGTCTAACAGTTAATTGATTTTAGATTGTCGATAAGAATTTAGAAGAAGAAGCCATCTCTATTGTTATTCAGTCCATACAGCCAATCATGTACAGTAAAACGAAATTATGTCTCTCCTATCTACAATGTTAATCACATGTGGAATCAGAGGAGTCGCTGCCATACAAGGCGCTGCCACAAACAACTTCTCCTTCCCCTATTATGCTGAGCACCAAGCTAGAAGGCGGGAAGTACCATTTTTATATGGTCTTTGGTATGATCCGGCCAGGACTTGAACCCCCAACCTCCCGGTTGTGGGGGCAGATACTCTATCAACTAGGCCACCAGCCTAGGGACTTTACTCGGCTAAATTAAATTAGTTAATTAATAATTGTCAGAAAAATGTACAATGTTATCATTTTAAATGTCTATGCCTTATGCAAGCATAGAAGTGAGCTCTACTGGAAAAACACTGAGATGACATTCAGGGAGCGAGTTCTACTGGAAAAGCACTGAGACGGCATTCGGGGAGCGAGTTCTACTGGAAGAATACTGAGACTGCTTGCAGAGAGCCAGTTCTGGCGGAAAAGTACTGATACTGACATACCCCCTGCAGGGCGAGAGAAGGAACAGGTTGCTTTGTCCTTTCAAGCCAAACCTGTTACACTCTTTTGTCTGTGATGTATTCAGCTGAAACCGCTTTGTCCTGCTTCCGTTTGTATGTTGCAACTGCTCCTTGTATATAAGCTTGCTCACTGAAGGCAGTCTTCAGTACTGGCCTCCTCCAACCTGAGGTTCGTACTCCTTGTATACAATTTATACAAGTAAAGCTTTGAAAAGGATATTCTTGTGTCTCGAATCTTTATTGAGGTAACGAACTAATATACAATCATATTCTGAGTGTTTTCAGAGATTGTCGATAAGAATTTAGAAGAAGAAGCCATCTCTATTGTTATTCAGTCCATACAGCCAATCATGTACAGTAGAACGAAATTATGTCTCTCCTATCTACAATGTTAATCACATGTGGAATCAGAGGAGTCGCTGCCATACAAGGCGCTGCCACAAACAACTTCTCCTTCCCCTATTATGCTGAGCACCAAGCTAGAAGGCGGGAAGTACCATTTTTATATGGTCTTTGGTATGATCCAACCGGGACTTGAACCCCCAACCTCCCGGTTGTGGGGGCAGATACTCTATCAACTAGGCCACCAGCCTAGGGACTTTACTCGGTTAAATTAAATTAGTTGTCAATTAATTGATAATTCAGCAGTCCTTTTCAATTGGAGTTTATTCTATGAAATGTAGTGGCATCGCTAGTCCAGGCAGGGGCGTAGGTGGTCATTCATTGCTGTTTTCCAATGTAACAACAACAACAAAAAGAGGAGAAAAAGACAACAACCCCAAAAGCACGTGCGCTGTACAGACTGGCATGTTTCTTTTCTCATTTCTCCGGGGCACACCGGCGAACCAAACCCTCTCCAAACCAGCAACGAGGGGAAAGTCCTGGCCTTCCTGTGAACTACAGTGGCAGCAGAGAACAAGTGGTAGTTAAGACGAAGACAGCACGCCGGTACTGCAAAATGGCTGCAAGGCACGCAAGCAGAAATACATCCAACGCACAAAGACATATGCTGCTGCTGGGTGAGAAGCTGCGGGTGATGGGGGTAAACAACTCTGTGATCTCCTGGATTACTGACTACCTGACAGGCAGGCCACAGTTTGTCTGGCTGAGCAGTGTTTTGTCTGGTGTGGTGGTTAAGGTGGATTCACACTACAACGTTTGAACCGACTTTTACTGACGTTTTGGCAAATGTTTGGCTCTGCTGGCAAAAGTTAATGATTGTAGGTGTTTGTTGGCAAACGCCAGCAAAAGTTGTGTTCTTTGAAAATTTTCAGCGTGCTAAAAATTTACCAACATTTGGAAATACAAGTTGGTGAACATTGTGCTTATTTTGTAAAAGTTCCTGAGCACTGACCTAAGTTATGCAGTTTACCTAAGTCAGCCTAAGTTAAAGCTGGATTCACTCTATAGCATTTGGACTGACTTTTACAGACGTTTTGAAAAATCAGAGAAATACTCAGCGCAAATCAGCTGACATCAGCGTCAGGTGACGCTCATATAAAGATCACTGTTTGTGGAGGCTTCCTGCCATTCTGGACCTGCTTCTGGAGTGAACACATCTCCCTTGGGGATACGTTTCAATATTTATTTTCATTTTATATTCCTATGTAGTTACTTCTGCATACCCTTCTCCCCGTTCATTCATTCATTCATTCATTCATCTAAAAAAATAAATGCTATAGACTCCAACACTAAGTCCACAATTAAAATGTGAATGTAGATGAAATTTAAAAAAACTATTAATGAATCATCATATAAATAAAATGACAGGTTATTATATTTTGACTGTTACACCTCTCTCCATTAAAATAACATAAAATCCCGTTAAATGTCATTTACTTTTTGACACCATATCAGCAATGTTTGATTCCCACAATGGAAGTGAACCAATAAATAATAAATCCTGGAGAATGATTACGCATAGAGCAGAAAATTAAGAACAGTAAATTTCTCAATGAGGAGATTTTTTTTTCTTTTGGCCTGTCACATTTTTGGGAGATTTTACACACACACACACACACACACACACACACACACACACACACACACACACACACACACACACACACACACACACACGCACACACACCCATATATACAGTTAGGCCCAGAAATACAGTGGGGCAAAAAAGTATTTAGTCAGCCACCAATTGTGCAAGTTCTCCCACTTAAAAGATGAGAGAGGTCTCCAATTTTCATCATAGGTATACCTCAACTATGAGAGACAAAATGAGAAAAAAAAATCCAGAAAATCACACTGAAGGATTTTTAATGAATTAATTGGTAAATTCCTCGGTAAAATAAGTATTTGGTCACCTACAAACAAGCAGGATTTCTGGCTCCCACAGACATGTAACTTCTTCTTTAAGAGGCTCCTCTGTCCTCCACTCGTTACCTGTATTAATGGCACCTGTTTGAACTCGTTCTCAGCATAAAAGACACCTGTCCACAACTTTAAACAGTCACACTCCAAACTCCACTATGGCCAAGACCAAAGAGCTGTCGAAGGACGCCAGAAACAAAATTGTAGACCTGCATCAGGCTGGGAAGACTGAATCTGCAATAGGTAAGCAGCTTGGTGTGAAGAAATCAACTGTGGGAGCAATTATTAGAAAATGGAAGACATACAAAATCACTGATAATCTCCCTCGATCTGGGGCTCCACTCAAGATCTCACCCTGTAGGGTCAAAATGATCACGAGAACGCTGAGCAAAAATCCCAGAACCACACGGGGGGACCTAGTGAATGACCTGCAGAGAGCTGGGACCAAAGTAACAAAGGCTACCATCAGTAACACATTACGCTGCCACGGACTCAAATCCTGCAGTGCCAGACGTGTCTCCCTGTTAAGCCAGTACACATCCAGGCCTGTCTGAAGTTTGCTAGAGAGCATTTGGATGATCCAGAAGAGGATTGGGAGAATGTCATATGGTCAAGTGAAACCAAAATAGAACTTTTTGGTAAAAACTCAACTTGTCGTGTTTGGAGGAGAAAGAACACCATACCTAATGTGAAGCATGGGGGTGGAAACATCATGCTTTGGGGCTGTTTTTCTGCAAAGGGACCAGGACGACTGATCCCTGTAAAGGAAAGAATGAATGGGGCCATGTATCGTGAGATTTTGAGTGAATACCTCCTTCCATCAGCAAGGGCATTGAAGATGAAACGTGGCTGGGTCTTTCAGCATGACAATGATCCCAAACACACCGCCCGGGCAATGAAGGAGTGGCTTCGTAAGAAGCATTTCAAGGTCCTGGAGTGGCCTAGCCAGTCTCCAGATCTCAACCCCATAGAAAATCTTTGGAGGGAGTTGAAAGTCTGTGTTGCCCAGCGACAGCCCCAAAACATCACTGCTCTAGAGGAGATCTACATGGAGGAATGGGCCAAAATACCAGCAACAGTGTGTGAAAACCTTGTGAAGACTTACAGGAAACGTTTGACCTCTGTCATTGCCAACAAAGAGTATATAACAAAGTATTGAGATGAACTTTTGTTATTGACCAAATACTTATTTTACCGAGGAATTTACCAATTAATTCATTAAAAATCCTTCAACGTGATTTTCTGGATTTTTTTTTCTCATTTTGTCTCTCATAGTTGAGGTATACCTATGATGAAAATTGGAGACCTCTCTCATCTTTTAAGTGGGAGAACGTGCACAATTGGTGGCTGACTAAATACTTTTTTGCCCCACTGTATTTGGACAGTGACACAAGTTTTGTTATTTTAGCTGTTTACAAAAACATATTCAGGATACAATTATATAATCAATATGGGCTTAAAGAGCAGACTCTCAGCTGTAATTTGAGAGTATTCACATCCAAATTGGAGCAAGGGTTTAGGAATTACAGCTCTTTAATACGTAGCCGCCTCTTTTTCAAGGGACCAAAAGTAATTGGACAATTGACTCAGAAGGCTGCAAAAAAATAAAATAGGCTCTTCCCTCGTTAACCTGTCATCAATTAAGCAGTTAAAAGGTCTGGAGTTGATTCCAGGTGTGGCGTTTTGCATTTGGAAGCTGTTGCTGTGAACACACAACATGCGGTCAAAGGAGCTCTCAATGGAGGTGAAACAGACCATCCTGAGGCTGAAAAAAAAGAAGAAATCCATCAGAGAGATGGCAGAAATGTTAGGAGTGGCCAAATCAACAGTTTGGTACATTCTGAGAAAAAAAGAGTGCACTGGTGAGCTTGGGAACTCAAAAAGGCCTGGATGTCCACGGAAGACAACAGTGGTGGATGATCGCAGAATCCTTTCCATGGTCCCTTCACAATATCCACTCAAGTGAAGAACACTCTCCAGGAAGTAGGTGTATTAGTATCTAAGTCTACCATAAAGAGAAGACTTCATGAGAGTAAATACAAAGGATTCACCACAAGGTGCAAACCATGAATCAGCCTCAAAAATAGAAAGGCCAGAATTGACTTTGCCAAAAAACACCTGAAGAAGCCAGCCCAGTTCTGGAACAGCATTCTTTGGACAGATGAGACTAAGATCAACCCGTACCAGAATGATGGGAAGAAGAAAGTTTGGAGAAGAATTGGAACAGCTCATGATCCAAAGCACTACATCTTCTGTAAAACATGGTGGAGGCAGTGTGATGGCATGGGCATGCATGGCTTCCAATGGCACTGGGTCACTTGTGTTTATTGATGATGTAACAAAAGACAGAAGCAGCCGGATGAATTCTGAAGTGTATAGGGATATACTTTCTGCTCAGATTCAGCCAAATGCAGCAAAGTTGATTGGATGGCGCTTCACAGTACAGATGGACAATGATCCAAAACATACTGCAAAAGCAACCCAGGAGTTTTTTAAAGCAAAGAAGTGAAATATTCTGCAATGGCCGAGTCAGTCACCAGATCTCAACCCAATCGAGCATGCATTTCACTTGCTCAAGACAAAACTTAAGGCAGAAAGACCCACACACAAGCAACAACTGAAGACAGCTGCAGTAAAGGCCTGGCAAAGCATCACAAAGGAGGAAACCCAGCGTTTGGTGATGTCCATGAGTTCCAGACTTCAGGCAGTCATTGCCTGCAAAGGATTCTCAACAAAATATTGAAAACATTTTACTAACATTTCATTAAACATTTACTTTAACATTTTACTTTTATTAACATTTATATTTCATAACATTTTACTTAGGGTTATGTTTATTTGTCCAATTACTTTTGAGCCCCTGAAATGAGGAGCGTTTGTATAAAAATAGCTACAATTCCTACATGTTTAATCGTATATTTTTGTTCAACCCCATGAATTAAACCTTAAAGTCTGCACTTCAATTCCGTTGTAGTTGTTTCATTTCAAATCCAATGTGGTGGCATGCAGAGCCCAAATCATGAAGATTGTGTCACTGTCCAAAGATTTCTGGGCCTAACTGTATATGAAAAGTTTGACAATGCTGAATGCAACGCTGGCAAATGCTAGCAAAAATTTGTAAAAGTTCATAAAAGTTGGTGTGTGCTCACTAACGTAATTTCACCAATGTTTGGACTGATTTCTCTGATTTTTCAAAACGTCAGTAAAAGTCGGTCCAAACATTAAAGTATGAACCCAGCTTTAGTGACACCGGAGCTCCACAGGGGACTGTGCTTTCCCCTTTTCTCTTCACCTTACACACCAATGACTTTCAGTACAACACAGAGTCATGCCACCTGCAGAAATTCTCTGATGACTTAGCTGTTGTTGGGTGCATAAGAGGGGGACTGGAGGGAGCATACAGGGCACTGGTAGACAGATTTGTGGACTGGACCGAGCAGAATCACCTGAGGCTGAACGTCAGCAAGACCAGAGAGATGGTGATTGACTTCAGGAAGAAGAGGATGCCTTCACAGCCATTGCGGATTAGGGAGGAGGGTGTGAGGGTAGCGGAGGACAACAAATACCTGGGTGTGGTGATCAGCAAACTGGACTGGAAATCTAACACCAATGCTGCGTACAAGAAGAGAATGAGTAGACTCTACTTTCTGAGGAAGCTGAGATCATTCAACGTGTGCAACAAGATGTTGGAGCTTTTCTACCAGGCCATTGTTGCTAGCACCATCTTCTTTGCTGCTGTCTGTTGGGGTAGCAGTAGCAGAGCCAGTGACACCAACAGACTTGACAAGATTATCAAGAGGGCTGGCTCTGTGATTCTTCTCAAGCCGGAGACCTTTGAGAATGTGGTGAAGAGGAGGCCACTGAACAAACTGTTATCCATCATGGACAACCTGATCACCCCCTCCACCACACACTGGACAGACAGCGGAGCATTTCCTCCAGCAGACTGCCACAGCTTTGCTGCCTAACGGTTAGATACAGGAAATCTTTCCTGCCACATGTCATTTCACTGTACAATAACTCACTCTAATGTTGAATTCTGGTCATAACAATGCTGCCATACTGTACCTCATAGTATAATTGGTACCTCATATTTCACCCTGCACCTTATAATCCTTCTTTGTACAATCAGTACTAGCCATAGACTCATAAAGATCATCACCTATTTAGCCTAGTAGTAGCCTATGTTGTATATAAAGTTACCTAAGCATTTTTACTTTACTTCCCTAGGCAACTCCTTTTTCCTTTTTTTTATGCTGTGTGTATTTCTGTTGGTTGGGTGGTCTGTGTCATACTGCTGTTACACTGTAATTTCCCAGTTTGTGATCAATAAAGTACATCTATCTATCTATCTATCTATCTATAATTGGCTAGAGGCGCCATGGCTAACATTTTCAGAATTGTTCATTGTATTTGTTGTAATCAAGGACAGTAAGTTATGTATATGAAACGTCATAAACACAAATACAGACTTGTTTTGCATTGTGTAGTGTATGCACAGAGCAATAATAATACTGATGATAATAATGTCAGTTGAAAGAGTAACATCTTGCATCTATCCTTCACTCCTGGCTTCAGTCAGCATGTCAGCAATGGTCAATAAATTTGACGATATTGGTTACAGTTTCCCGGATGACTGGGAAAACTGTAACCAATATCATCAAATTTATTGACCAGTCATCCGGAAGAGGCTCAGAGCAGAACCGCTGCTCCTCCACATTGAAAGTAGTCAGTTGAGGTGGTATGGGCATCTGATTAGGATGCCTCCTGGACACCTCCCACTTGAGGTGTTTCGGGCACGTCCCACTGGGAGGAGACCCCGGGGCAGACCCAGGACTCGGTGGAGAGACTATGTCTCCCAGCTGGTCTGGGAACGCCTTGGTATCCCCTCTGAAGAGCTGGAGCAGGTGGCTGGGGAGAGGGAAGTCTGGGCTTCTCTGCTTGAACTGCTGCCTCCGCGACCCGGACCTCCGGAAAAGTGGTAGAAGATGGATGGATGGATGGATGGATGGATGGTTAGTTTTTAAAATAAATTACAAAAATAATATATAAATATTAACTTACAGAGATGTGCCACTACATAGTACACACACTATATAGCACAAAATTTGTTAAACCACAAAAAATGTCATTGTCTGTAGTAAACAAATGCAAATGGCATATAACTCACTAAGGAATAAGATGTGCACTTTTTATTCAGTATGTCAAAAACAATAATTAGCTTTTTATGTTATAGATAGAAAAGCTGTATTGCACTGAGGGAAATTCAGATTCTCAGGAAAATTGCTGCTTATCAATTAATTGGGGCAGCGCGGTGGCGAAGTGGTTAGCACTGCAGCAGCACAGCAACTCACCCTTGGCCAGAGGATCCTGGGTTCAATCCCAGCCCCCGACCAACAGTGATCTGTGTGGAGTTTGCATGTTCTCCCCGTGTCTGCTTGGGTTTACTCCGGGATTTCTCCAATTTCCTCCCACATGCCAAAAACATGCAAGTTAGGTTAACTGGCATCAACTGAGGATTCTAAATTGTCCTTAGGTATGACTGTGAGAGTGAATTGTTGTCTGTCTCTCTGTGTCACCTGTGATGGACTGGCGATCTGTCAAGGGTGTACCCTGCCTCTCGCCCAAAGATGCTGGGATAGGCTCCAGCACCCCCCACCCCACTCCCCACCCCCGCAACCCGAAAAGGATTATTTTGATGGAGATTCTCAGTAATCCAGGTGGGTAAGTATACTGTATGAAAGCTCAGTCAAGTCAACTGGATTCATGGTTGTTTGCCTTTAAAAAAATGCCTGAATCCAATTAACTTGGTTTCATACCACACAGGGCAATGTAGCCCCAACTTAGAAGGAGATATAGGAAAAATTCTGCTTAAATAGTCCTGCAAATATATGAACAATCCCTGATTTTTAGACTGACTGTGGTAAACCAAGCCCTTCTTCCTTTTACACATACTGAGGTTGAAATTCCGGTAGAGGCATTTTTGATTCATGGTATGGACTTCCATTAGGGAATCTGTGTGTTGGGAGATTTCTACAATATGATCAAAATAACGGTCAGTTTGAAAGATGTGGGACTTGGCACGAGTTCAGTTGCTAAATATAGTCGCTGGACTCATGGTAAACTAAATGTATCACATTATTTTTGATTTGTAATATAGTTGTAGCTTCCTTTCTGAAGTATTTAGCTGTGGTCTAAGAAGTTATCACAGCTGGCACAATCTTTGCAAGATAGTTGTTACCTTGATCATTTGTTGGACATCTTGCTGACTTACTGTAACTTCTGCACACACTTCTTACATCTGAAAAACATTCCCTATGCTGCATCTACACTGCAAAATGAAGCATGTGAACTGTGAACATTTTCTTTTTTTTGTTTGTGTTTGCAAAATATTGATGTGATGAAACTTGAACTTATGCAAATAAACATAACACTTACAAGGGAAATACCAGCCAAGTGATCTCTCTGACCACACACGGGAGCAGACGCTCAGGGAGAGAAATGCTGAGATCAACTCTGACCTGTCTGGGTGTAAAAGTCAAGTGAGAAAGTCCAGAACCAGCATCAGGGGTGTGCTGGTGTTTTAAACTTTTGTTGGAGAGGTCAAGTAAGTCCAAGAGAGATTTGAGGAACTCACTGCAGCACATACAGCGTCATTCCCCATGAGCACAGCCTGGCTACAGTATTTTCCCATCTCATATATGAATATCCCCTCTGCGGAACAGCAACTGGTTGATCAATCTGTCTCAATGCAAATCCACATCCACACGCATCAGCCCACTCTTCCCTCTAGCCTCATGGGCCTTACATTTCCTGAGCAACTCATTCTGGAAGATCTGACTCCATTCAGACTGAAAAGATGCTAAATGCCTTTGACTTCAGATGGGTCACATCATAACGTCTCTCTAGGGGAGGACGCCGATTGCTGTAGAAATGTTTTGCTACCATCCAAAAATACATTTGCAGCTCAACTTTCATTTGTCTGAGGGTGCAACGCCCCATGCAAGCTGCATGCAGCGCTCGAGGCGGACACAGTCATGTTGGCTGAAGAAATACAGCTGGCCAGTAAAAACTGGCTGACACTACGTGTGTCAGGAGAAAAACGTTAACAAATGATGGCCCCTGTACAAGACAGATAGGGAGAAAAAAAATGACAAGAAAGTTCAAGGAAAGGGTGTCATAAATAATAGATTGAAACATTACATTAGATTGAGGAGAAATCCTCTTTTTGTCTTTTGGGTTGGATTGCATCTACACACTAGAGGAAAAAAACGGGTGTTTTCAAGCAGAACCTGTGATTCTCACTTGATGTAAAACTGTAACTAATTATTTTTTGTAGATATGCTCTTATCTGACAAGTGTATAACCAACAGTTGTATATTCTAATATGTTTAAAATTGTAGACATTTTCTGACATATATCAAGCTGGATATGAAACCTCCCCATCCAGATGGCTCACAGCTTTATTAGAGTGTCATATACAGCATGTGTGTGTGTGTGTGTGTGTGTGTGTGTAAATGATTGACTATGCTACAAATATTATGTTCAATTATATACTAGGTTTCCATCTAACTTTTTAAACCAAATTTTTTGATAACTGATGCAAAGTAAACAAGAAATGACATCTAATTCCAGTAATGTTACATGAATTATCTATTAAGCAGCCTCATCCTAATATATCCATGATCACTACTCTGAGTATGGTGGACCTGGGAGTGTGAGTGATAAGAGCGGTAGTAGACAGCTTGGTAATTTTAGATTGTCCAGGAGTTGTCTACCATGATTAGTCCTTCCAAGGAGCCCCATGTGCCATTCCACCATCCTCATGTGCCAAATGACGGACACTTAAGGTGTGTCCTAATTCACCCCTTAGCCATACCCCTCTGTTTTGCACATTCACCGTGAATGTGCAAAATGGAGGGGTAGAGCTAAGGTGTAGGACGAAGTGGTGAGATGGGACGCACCCTTTCAGTCGCTGCTTGAGTCACGTGATGGATGATGGATGAGACGTTCACCAGTAGAACACTGGAGGGCCACTGAATCAGGTGGTGGTGAGGCAAAGTAGTTGCACAAAACACTGTGCCCCGTAAGATCTGCAGAGAGCTTCATAAGCACACACTTCCTCCAGTGTGTCATTGCTGCTCATCGTTAATGCAATCTGTTTTTTTAACAGCCTTAATGTGCCCTTTTTTAAGCTAATCACCAGTTAATCCATCCTGCTGACGAAGCTTTAATGCACATTTTAGAGTCAGTGCAATTTCATATGTTAAAAATCGAGAAACTGTTTTGCATAATTTTTGATGCAACAGCCTAGCTTCAAGCTGATGATGTTAAATGTTGCCCTTGTTTCGTGCCTTTTTTCATTCCAGGACAGGTATTGAGGCAGCCCTTTGGCTGTAGAGAGGGAAGCCCTCGGCTGTGGATTTAAATCAATAGAGGGGTGTCAAGTTGCCAGGCAAATTGTTACAGCTGTAAGGTGTTTAAAGAAGACCCTTATCTTTTTTCTACCCTTAGCTGCCCAATTTTAAGGCCCTGTCACACCGTGACGATTTTGGCAGCTTTTGCCAAATGTATAAAAATTGGTCTAAAACGCTGGCATACGCCGAAATTTTGGCCTTATGCACTGCCTATCCATAAAGAGTTGGACGTATACATAACATATTAGTAACTTACACAGAATATTTCCATAACTTATAAATAACTTAAACCAACTAAAGCTTAGCGTGTTGCCGATGTTCACAACTTATGCACAATAGTCTAACTTCTGCATAACATGCATAGCTTATCCTAACTTATGCATAGCGCAGTCATGCCAAACTGCCGTTGCCTCCTGATCCATGAATCCTAGGTGTGCGAAAGATCATCTCTGTTCAACCAAAGTAAGAAAATTAAAAAAAGTTTATTTTCAATAAAGTGAAAAAAAAAACAAGATAATGCATGGAGTGTCCTTATGCTGGGAGGTGCAGCAAAGGGACAGAAAAGTGGGATTTATCATGAAAAACAGCTGAGCTCTGTGCTTCGAGTGATCAGCTGATTGGATCCACCTCCTCCGGTGTTCTGACATTTTGGCATATCTCTCAGAACAGCACTGGACAGCTGATGGTACAGACTGCAGTCAAAGGTAAAAACATGACAAGGAGGGCTAAACAGCGATTTGGATCTTTATCCTGCAGCATGAAAGTGCCTAGACACATCCCTGACAGGTCCCGTTATACGAAAAAGTACGTGCGTTTAGCGCTTTGTGTGTGTGTGTGTGTGTGTGAGAGAGAGTGAGAGAGAGAGAGAGAGAGAGAGAGAGAGAGAGAGAGAGAGAGAGAGAGAAAATATTGGCTAAGAAGAGGGTAAATGGAATTCAATCAAGCTGAAAAAGGCAACAGAAAGAGTGTACCCCATCCACTGTGGTTAGACATTGTGTACAAGGGAATAATTAAGTTACTATGATGTGACCTGTTGATTTACAAAGTGAGCTGAGAATTCTACCATCACCAACTTCCTGTTTAGAAACTAGATGTACGGAATAATGAGTAGCAAAGCGTAGGATACTGCACACTTGTGAGCAACTTTCAGTCACAAGGTGGGCAGCAAACAGAGAAACCCTGCTTTACCTCTCAGCCAGACCCAACAATGACTGTAACGTCCAAACTCATATTGAGTTTTATTCAATCTTATTTAAAATTGGCAACTGAGGCAGTAAACTCAGATGAAAGTTGTCATGGTGCATGAAAGCCAGCACTGACTCTCTACCGACTTGTATAGAGGTGGACCTCTTTTACAGTCACTTGTGGTAGCATCTGCAGGTTAACTGACAGAATGCCTCTGGCTACCTCCATAGCTTAAAAAAAGGAGCGTCTGTTTTAAATGAAGTCTTAGATTGCACCGTAGCTTGCAAAAGGGTTCATTGCAGAGTATTCAGTCAATCACTAACATCTCTGGATGACTACAGTCCAAGTTCATTATTAAAAAGACATGCACCTAAAGCTTTAAATTTGTGATGTTTTTCTTGTTTTAAAAAGCTAAATGAATAAAGCATTACAACCTTGCTGATTAGATTTCAGTGGGTCTAGAACGCTCCCTGCATCCACTCATCTCAGTCAGTTGAAATTACCCCAAAGCCAGTAATATCCTGCAAATAAGACCGTCTCAGACCTCGGCAGCCAAACGCACAAATGAAGAAGCGGAGATGGCTTTCAGTAAGTGTGAACCCATGGGAGAGGCAGATCAAGCCTGATGACGATGAACTGTTGAATAAATGAAGAACTTCCTAGTGCTTCAATTCCAGTTTTTTTTTTTTTTTTTTACACATTTGCCCTTGGTGATAATTAATTCCCGGGATTCCAGTGTGACTACAGAAGTTCCTGAGATGAAGCTCTATATGTGTGTGACATCCTTGTTGATTCTCACCTTGGGCTTTAATATGCTGGGGACCCAGAGGTCATGAGGCTCATTCCTGACCAAATCTGCTGCTTTTTTTTTTTTTTTCTGGTGTGGGGTCGCAGGATTTTTTATTTTTTTTTAAACTCCTCATTTGAAGAAATCTGAACCAACAATGAGACTTTTATTTCACATTTAACACGAGTTAGCCTGGAATTCATCAGTAACTGGAAATCACAAGTGCGTTTAAAGTGCCTTGAAGTGTGCTTTTAAAAAATGCTGCCAGCAAAAATGCCTGGAGTGCTACCACTGATCACCAGAGAGCCTTTTAGCATCATCAATTATACACCATCCCCTCTTCTTTTTTTTTTGTCCTGTGGTGCACATTGTGGACTTGAAGGAAAAATTTCACAGAGGTCTAGTGGAGGGAATGAGCGAACCCACGAACTGTGGGGGGAAAACTGGAGATGCATCATCCTGCTCAAACATGTGTTACAGATGTGTAGGTCTGGTACACTAACACAAGTTTTCATAAAACATGATCTGCACCGAGAGAGAGGAATGAATGGAAAAGAGAATAAAGTGAAAAGCATGTGAAGACGCGGGTTAATTCAGGCATGGATGTAAAAGCTTCCCCCACCCCCACCCCCGTTCCCACAAATACACAATAAAGCAATTAGAGCGGTTTGCGGAGAACTTTTCGTGCTCCTTACCTCCACACACAGTGACAGTTAAAGCCTCAAGTGCTGTCAGAATAACAAACTTCAGACTCTCGGGGTTCATGATGCTGGGAGCGCAGGACGGAGGCGACCCTCACTGCGGCGCGACCAGCATCCACGGCCACAGCCCCGCGACAGCTGACGTGCAGGAGTCTCCCCCGAAAATAAAATCCCCCGGACTTCCTGAAATATGATCAAGCGTGTGGTTAGAAAATCCCGAGGACAGCTGATTCAACCATCCCCCCACTCCCACCCCCCCACTCCTCCTCCTCCATTCAAAGGTGGCCAAGTCCAGAAGCTGCCTCCAACAACTGAACCGTTGCGCACGGACACGAGCCGCTGTCGCCTGGGCCGGGGTGGCGTGAATTCCGATCACAGCCGGGGAGTGTCGTCTCATGAGTGGGGTGCCGCCACGTGCCCCAGAGGAGGGCGCACGGCCAGGTTCTGGAGCGCACAAAAAAAAAAAAAAAAAAAAAGTCAGCGGGAGAGCAAGGTGCGTCAAGTTAGAGCCACGGATGGCGCGACTTGTAGAAAGGATTTCAAAATAAAACGGACGATTCTCGAGAACTAAAAGCACAATATTGAATCCACATCTAATTTTATTTACTTATTAATGATTGTTAAGGTGTGATATTTTGATACTATTTAATTTTTTTTAAAAAAATCGTGTAGCGTGATTCCTTGCTTGATACTGAAATAAAAATGCATTTAAATTTGATTTACATTTTTTTGTGAATCTATTAGCATTTTGCTTGAATCATATAAAACTGATACATTTGCGCGCACACATCCATGACCATATGAAGCAAACAAAATTGAATATTTTGGCACTTTGGGCAGGTAAAGCCAGTAGAACAAGCCGCCTGCAGCGGCCGAACTGATCTTTTATTTTCTAAGAAAAACCAATTAATGCCACTTATTTCCGTTGTTTGTTGTCCAACTTTATGCATGATTATTGTACTGTAGCGTCCCACTGAAGGCAAAATTGAATGCAACCTATACCTATGGGTGTTATTATTAATATTAACAGAACTTAACACATCACTTTAATGAGGGATGGCCAGATGGTTCCAGCTTTAGGGACTGTGTTTTTAATAGCAGGAGCGCTGCAGTGATCCAGCTGATGGATTCCAGGAGGCTCGCAACAGGAAGGCTTCAGGTCAAGTCACAGCAGCAAATCCAACTGGTCTCACAGCATACTACAACGCTTAAGAAGTCAAATTCTCCAATTCTGATTTCAAAAATGTCAATACATTTCTATGGGACTATTTCTGGCTTTAATGAAGAGGTGATCATTTGCAGTTATATTAAGAGGAAAGGAGCTAGCCTGGCAGGGTGCAGCAGATGTATGCAGTCTCTCTGTAGGGTGCCAGGACAGATGATTTACCCCGCATTACACGTCTGGGTTTTGGTGGTTGGACAAGGAGTCCATATGTGCGGATATTTGATTTCTATGTTGGGGTGGACAGTAACCAGAACTTTTCCTCAGGAGTAATTATTGAAGGGGACACTGTAAGTATTGTTGTAGTCAACACATCCACAGGAAGAAGCCGTCAGCTGACTCCTTTGTCCTTTGCCACCAGAAGTGCTCTTTTGGACAGTTTCTTCCTTTTTTAAAAAAAAAAAAAAAAGGTATAGATTTTAATTTCCTCCCAAGGAGACACCAATTGCCCATCAAATGTGTTTTAATGTCTGATTGTGGAACGTGTAACTGACGAGCCAGGTTTGTCTCAAAGCAGTTTATTACACGTCTCCATCATGAGCAAAGTAGAAAGAGAGCATCTCAGAAAAAACTCGTCCCTTATATACCCAGGTCTCCCCACAGCTCACAAGTCACATTGTATTCAATTCAAAAGTAACAATGCATTTCCTCTTTAATCTCTTAGCCTCCCCCTCACAGTCTTTGGCCCACAAAGCCTCCCCCAAGCAGTCTCTTGCATACCAAAGATTACACTTTCACAGCTTCCTGTTATCTCCAAGGAAAAGTCTGCCCTTTGTTCTTATCTAAGATGTGAGGCATTATATAAGGCATTAAATAAGTCACATGTGTGGCTACCCCCCCCCCCAAACATTTTAGATTGAACCAAAGAATAACAGTCTGCATGCTGTGATAGAATCATTACACATCAATCCACATGCTGCTTGGGCTTCAGTCTTCTCCCGTATCTGCTGTAACCAGGATTCACCGCCTCAGCGGCGCTGTCATGCTGGGGAGCTGCTGTCTGGGGGTGAAAACCTTTTGTCAGTCCCTGTGGGTGTTCTGGGGAAATATTACTCTGGGAAGTTCCTCGTAGGGGTCTTCCGCGCCGAGGGGCCCTTGCCAACAGCACTTGCTCGTCCGCCACCACAAAAGCGGGTTTGAGTCTGTTTATGCCAACCTTTTCCCTCCTACCCCCCAAATCTAGCAAAAAATGCTTGTCCCCTGTTTCCAACACTCTGAACGGTCCATCATAAGGTGGTCGCAGTGGGGGGCGATGCACGTCATGTCTGACAAAAAACAAATTCCGCGTTTTTCAAAGTTTTAGGCACAAAAACGCGCGGAAAACTGTGATGAACGGGGCCCGGCAGCATGCCTGTGTCAATGCTACGCTGCAACAGCTGAGACGGGGAGCTGCCTGGCGCAGGATTATCCGGGAGAAACTCCCCGGGCAGCCGAAGTGGCTGCGCGAAAACGAGTTCAGCTGGGGAAGCTTCTAAGTCTTCTTTAGGCGCAGAACACAACCCTAATAAAACCCACAGTAGCTTGTCTACCCAATTTGCATCTGTCAGTGACGCTCTGAGAGCTGCTTTCAATGACCTGTGAAAACGTTTGCATAACCCATTAGCCTGTGGATTGTACACGGTTGTACGGTGAATTGCGACACCTAGGCTGCAGGCCATTGTCGACCAAAGTTCGGAAACAAATTGAGGACCACTGTCAGACGTAATGTCCGACAGGACTCCAAAACGCGCCACCCATGCTGTTACAAACGCGCACGCCACCTCCTCGGCAGTGGTTGATGGCAAAGGAACCACCTCCGGCCAGTGGGTGGTGCGGTCCACCATTGTCAGAAGGTGCGTGCACTCCTGTGATGGCGGGAGGGGACCCACGAGGTCCACGTGAACGTGGTCAAACCTCTTAGCCGGAATGTGAAATGGCTCCAAGGGAGCCCTCGTGTGTCTGTGTACCTTGGCTCGTTGGCACGCCATGCAGGCTGCTGCCCACTCTTTCACCTGTTTGCGGAGGCCCGGCCACACAAATTTTTCTGCTACCATTTTGACCGACACGCGCACCCCCAGGTGCGCCAAAAAATGAATCGAGTCAAAAACGCGGCGGCGCCACGCTGCCGGTACCACGGGACGCGGTCGCCCCGTGGAGACATCACAGATTAGAGGGGGCATACCATCTTGCAGCACCCTGCTCTCCAGCCTTAACCCTGTTGGTCCAGACTGGAGCGCGCGCACATCCGCGTCACTAACCTGCTCCGCGGCCATGGCTGAGTAATCTATCCCCACGTGGATGGGGGCAGCCATGGCGCGCGAGAGGCAGTCTGCCACTACATTCAGTTTACCCGACACGTGCTGAATATCGGTAGTAAACTCTGAGATCGCGGCCAGCTGTCTCTGCTGCCGGCCCGACCACGGTTCTGAAACCTTGGCCATCGCGAATGTTAGTGGCTTGTGGTCAACGAACGCGGTTAAACAGCGTCCTTCCAGCCAGAACTGGAAGTGGCGAATAGCCAAGTGGAGAGCCAGCAACTCCCTGTCAAACGCGTTGTATTTTCGTTCACTATCGCGCAAGGTCCTGCTGAAAAAGGCGAGCGGTTGCCAAGCGCCGGCTACACGCTGCTCCACGACCGCCCCTATGGCCACATCTGATGCGTCAGTAGTGAGCGCTATGCGGGCCGTTGGGTCTGGATGTGCCAACAACGCAGCGTTTGCCAGGGCTGCCTTGACTTCCGAGAACGCCCGCTCTCGCTCCGGGGACCATTCGATCTTATTCACAGGTTTCTGCTTTTTGAGCGCGGCGTACAGCGGTTGCATGAGCTGCACTGCACGGGGGAGGAAACGGTTATAAAAATTCACCATTCCCAAAAACTCCTGTAACGCTCTGACCGTTTGTGGTCGGGGAAAATCTGCTACCGCGGGCACTTTGTCAGGCAGCAGAACCGCTCCTTCGGGGGAGACGCGGTGCCCCAAAAAATCAATCTGCGTCACCCCAAACTGACACTTTGCTGGACTGATTATTAAACCGTGCTCTCCCAACCTCCGGAAAACCGCCGTGAGGTGGGTTTCGTGTTCGTCTTCGGACACGCTGGCTACCAAAATATCGTCCAGGTAGACGAATACGAAAGGGAGATCGCGCAGCACTGCATCCATCATGCGTTGGAACGTTTGTGCAGCCCCTTTAAGCCCGAATGGCATGCGCAAAAACTCGAATAGGCCAAACGGAGTTATCACCACTGTTGTGGGTATGTCCTCAGCGCGTACTGGGACTTGGTGGTAACCGCGGACCAAGTCTATTTTAGAAAAAACGCGCGCTCCCGGCAAATTAACGGAAAAATCTTGGATGTGAGGAATTGGGTAGCGGTCGTGCACTGTGGCGTTGTTCAACCTGCGGAAATCCCCACAAGGTCGCCACAAACCGTCAGCTTTAGGGACCATGTGTAGCGGGGAAGCCCATGGGCTGTTTGAACGCCTGATGATGCCCAACCTCTCCAGGTTGGCGAACTCCTCGCGCGCTATGGCCAGTTTAGCTGTGTCCAAGCGCCGAGGTTTTGCAAAAACAGGCGGCCCGGTGGTGGTAATAAAATGTTCCACCCCGTGTTTAGCGACAGCTGCCGAAAATGTCGGGACCGTGAGTGCTGGGAACTGAGTGAGCAGTGCGTGGAACTTACCGCTTGCAGCTGTGACGTTGGCTTGTGCTGTTGGCCGGGACGCTCAAGCTGTACAGGGAATAGAATCAAAAGTGCATTAACCAGGCACCTGTTAGCGACATCAACCAACAACCCATGTGAGCACAAAAAATCAGCCCCCAATATATTGAAATTCAATGCTGCTATGACAAAAGTCCACTCAAATGTACAGCCGTGTAGAGACAGAAGCAGAGTCCTCTCACCAAAGGTTATAATGTCCGAGCCGTTTGCTGCTGCCATCTGGGGGCCGCTGGAACGTGACAGCCGGTTGGCGTAGGACGGCATGATGAAACTCAGCTGGGCGCCGGTGTCCACGAGGAAATGTCTCCCGGAGCGTGCGTCCGTCAAGTAGAGCAGCTTGGTCTCCTCCCCGAGGGTCGCAGCTGCTACCGACCCCCGGTCTTGGCGTTTTCCCGAGCGCTTGAACTGGCACGGTGGTATACATTTGCGTGCCTTCTCCGCAAAGCGGCGGTGATAGAAACAAAGGATGTCTCCTCCGTGTTCCTTGGCGCCCGCCGCCGCCGTCGTCATGGATTCTGCTACCGCCGTCCCTGGCTCTCCGCCATCTCCGGCCGTCGCGCCGAGCTCCATTGCTGCCGCCGCGGCCGCGCGCTCTCTGCTGGCGTTGACAATCCGATGCCCCTCCCGGGCCAGCGCACGGTAGTCCCGCTGGGCCAACAACGGCGAACTGGCCAGGGCCGCTCTCGTCGCTGACAGCAGGGTCCTGAGGAAGAGGTGGGTAAAGATGAAGTGGTCATCGTCCGAGCCTTTCAACCTCAGCATCTTCTCCATCAGGTCAATGGGCGTGCCATCTCCCAACTCGGTCAGCGCCAGGAGTCTCTCTGCTCTCTCCTCAACCGAGAGTGTGTAGTGCTGGATGAGTGCAGCCTTCAACGCGCCGTATTTGTCGCTGGCTGGTGGCCGCTCCAGAAGGCTCTCCACATGCCGAGCCGTGTGGTTGTCGAGCTTTGTGATCACATGGTAGAATTTCATGTCAACTACCGATATTCCCCGGAGGGCGAACTGTGCCTCCACCAGGTGGAACCAGGAGCGCGGATTGTGCTGCCAAAAGTCCGGTAGCTGGACCGTAACGGCATACGCTTGGCTGGGGGCTCCCAACAAGGCTGGCCCCGGGGAATTCTCTTCTTGCTGCATGCTACGTCTTGGGTCACCAATGTGGAACGTGTAACTGACGAGCCAGGTTTGTCTCAAAGCAGTTTATTACACATCTCCATCATGAGCAAAGTAGAAAGAGAGCATCTCAGAAAAAACTCGTCCCTTATATACCCAGGTCTCCCCACAGCTCACAAGTCACATTGCATTCAATTCAAAAGTAACAATGCATTTCCTCTTTAATCTCTTAGCCTCCCCCTCACAGTCTTTGGCCCACAAAGCCTCCCCCAAGCAGTCTCTTGCATACCAAAGATTACACTTTCACAGCTTCCTGTTATCTCCAAGGAAAAGTCTGCCCTTTGTTCTTATCTAAGATGTGAGGCATTATGTAAGGCATTAAGTAAGTCACATGTGTGGCTACATGATAACTATATTTTACCAAATAATTCCACTTGAACTGTGTTGTGTAGTGTGTGTGTGCTGTCGTACCCGCCCACAGTGTGACGTCAGGTGGGCACGGCCACTTGTATATATAGTCCTGAGTTCTGATAATAAAGGGGGTTGCTGGTTGTTGGTTCCCTGCATGAAGAGACTCCAACTCCTTTCCTCATACATAACATTTTGTCGACAAGAAGAAAATTATGGGAGCGTATGGGCTACCACCATCACTGCTACCATTTCTGTAGTACACGGGAGAGCCAATGATCCTGTGGCCGAAGTAGTGGGCCATGTTTGAGGATTACATCGGGGCACTGGGCTTAAGTAGACTCGACAGGAGACGACGACAAGCATTTCTGGCCCACCATCTCGGCGCGGAAAGCCGAAGAATTCTTGGTATGTTGGGTGAAACGGAGTGCTATGAGAATGCCGTCAAATGGCTGGCTGAGCACTTTGCCGAGCAGACGAGGACCACGAAGCTGTGGGTGGCGGGAGTGTTGGTGCCAAATAGAGCTAGATTAGTTAGCTTGGAGAAGCTAACAGCCCACTCATTGTCTATGGGCAAGTTAGCCACAAAGCTAACTGCGCGCCAAAAGCGAGTTCCAGGCTACCAGAAAGGCATTGAGGTGGGACCGGGGCCGCGAATGGTGGAGTTCCCAGTCACTGCAGACGGCGGGCCAGCCAAGGAGCGCAGCACGGTACAGGACCGTTGCGCTGGTGAGTTTGACAGCACGGTGTGTGACGACAGTGGAGAGGAGAGCAGCGACAGGAGTCATCCCTGCAGCTGGAGGCTGGGCAGCGGGAGAGCAGGAACGTGCAGGCTGAGGACCCCGGGAGAGAGCAGCAACAGCCGGGCATGGAGATGATGCAGCGGAGCACCTGGGACGAGGGTGCTGAGAGCAGCGACGAGACGCCTGTGATGCCAATGAGAGGGATGCTGAGAGCCCTGGGAGAGAGCAGCTACGACCGGGCACAGAGACGGCGCAGCGGAGCGCCTGGGACAAGGGTGCTGGGAGCAGCGTCGAGGTGCCTGGGTCGGCAGACGACACTGGCGAAAGTGATGCTGTGAACCCCGGGAGAGAGCAACGGCAGCTGTGCATGGAGGCAACACAGTGGAGCGCCTCAGACGACAGAGAGGAGGCACCGGGCACCATAGAGGTCAGGCAGAGTCTCAGTGTCAGAGCTCAACATGCCCTCGACAGTACAGCGAGGCGCCTGAGGCAGCGTGCAGTGCTAACGAGTAGGCTTCGGGTCTCCCCGGAGTTCGGTTACAGGGGGTGGGAGTGTTTGGAGCCACGACAGCGGTGTTGAAAGCAGTCGGAAGCACACTGGTGAGCGTGGGGGCACGGCGTGCCAGACGGCAGCACTGCGGGTCCCAAGGAGTGAGGCAGTCGGTGGTGAAGGGAGGCATTACCACAAGAGAGATCATTTTTGATCCCGGAGGCAGACGGCGGCCAGGGGCACACATGCTGTGGGGCTGCCCGGGGCCTCTAAGCCGGTCTCATCTTTGGCGGTTCCAACTCTTTTGACACCATCCTGACCATCGTGGACCGTTTCTCCAAGGCTGCACACTTCGTTCCCCTGCGAGGTCTCCCTACCGCCCTGGAGACGGCGGATCTCCTCGTCCAACACGTGGTCAGGCTGCACGGGATTCCGGTGGACGTGGTCTCGGACCGGGGCCCCCAATTTTCATCCGAGGTTTGGAGATCTTTCTGTAACGCCATCGGAGCCAAGGTGAGCCTCTCCTCCGGCCATCACCCCCAATCTAACGGGCAGTGTGAGAGGACCAACCAGGAGCTGGAGGCTGCGCTCCGCTGTGTGACCAGGTCCAAACCTACGTCCTGGAGCAACCATCTCACCTGGGTTGAGTACGCCCACAACACCGCCCGCTCTTCTGCAACAGGGATGTCCCCCTTCAAGGCGTCCCTGGGTTACGACCCCCCGCTGCTTCCAGCGCAGGAGAGCGAGGTAACTGTCCCCTCAGTTAAGGCGCATCTCAGGCAGTTCCGCTCCATCTGGGCTGCCGCGCGTCATGCGCTTTTACGCACAGCGGAGCGCAACAGGACCGTGGCGGACCGGCACAGACGACCTGCCCCGGCGTACAGAGTTGGGCAACGAGTTTATGTGTCTACCCAGGACGTTACATTGAAGGGCGAGAGGAGGAAGCTGGCACAACGGTTCATGGGTCCCTATCCCATCACCCGGATCATCAACCCGGTGGCTGTGCGCGTGGCTATTCCCCCCTCCCTCCGCATCCATCCCACCTTCCACGTGTCAAAGGTGAAGCTGGCAGTCACCGACCCCCTTTGCCCTCCTCCTGCAGCACAACCCGCGCCCCGGATGATTGGTGGCCATCCGGCCTGGTCCGTCTCCTCCATCCTGGACTCCCGGCGCCGGGGCCGTGGGTTGCAATACTTGGTGGACTGGGAGGGCTATGGGCCCGAGCATCGACAGTGGGTGCCCCCGTCGTTCGTGTTGGACCCATTGCTCATCGCGGACTTCCACCGAGCGCACCCGGATAAGCCATCACCAGGAGGCGCTGCTAGAGGGGGGAGTACTGTCACGCCGCGCCATTCATCAGCGGCGCCACCTGCTCACGCACCTGATCACCATCAGCGGCAAGGGATAAAGGCCGTCTCGCCCGGAGCTTCGGCCTGAAGCCGTCAGACTTCGTTCCTCACCGTTGTGAGTCATCTACAATCTTCAGCACAATTATTTGGGTAAGAAGCCTTACCTTCTCTCTCCAGTCTGCTCCCCTGTGCACAGGTGGATTTCCTGGCGGCGGACGTCTTCCCTCCAACGCCTATTCCTCGCTGCTGCACCGAGCTCTCCAGGTGGCTGTCTCCCGGGTTTCGCCCCTTGCTGTGCCAGCTATCCTGTCATCCAAGTAAGTCCTTCTCTTGCCATAATCCCTCCTGTGTTGGTGTATGCCCGTCACCCTCTCCCTGTGCTTTCTCCATAGGGTTGCTCGGCTGTATGGTCACCTGCCTCTGTGCCTGAAGCAGACGCCGCCACCAACACATTTACATCCCGCAGACACGCACTCATTCACGCCTGTTGTTAATAAACTATTTGAACTACTCTGAGCCTGTGTGTGTGCGTCTCCTGAGCCGTGCGTTATGTCAGTGTGTGTGGTTTTACACTTTTGTAAGGGGGAGGAGAATGTTGTGTAGTGTGTGTGCTGCCGTACCCACCCTCAGTGTGACATTAGGTGGGCACGGCCACTTGTATATATAGTCCTGAGTTCTGATAATAAAGGGTGTTGCTGGTTGTTGGTTCCCTGCATGAAGAGACTCCGACTTCTTTCCTCATACATAACAAACTGCTGCCGGATGGATGGATAAATGGATACATTTGCAACTTTTTCCTGGGAATTTTATTACTGATGTAGTAAAAAAAAAAATTCCTATAAATTTGCCATGTTTTGTGATAAAATTGTTACCTTTTTTTCCCCACATGAATTTACAATAATACACTCATAAATTTGCAACTTTTTTCTATAAAATTTGCAACTTTTTCTCAGATTTTCATGATTTTTCTTGTTCTCTCACTGATATACTTTTTTCCTGTATAAATCCTTGCAGTCTTTATGGGGATGGGGGTAGCAGGTTAAAAGAGAAGGATTTTCTGTCATTTTACTGACAAGGGGAGGGGTCTTTTTAATTTTATTTTTTTGCAAAGATTTAATTGTTTAAATGGAGAGTTATATTTCATTTGTTCAAAGAAAAGCCTTTTCAGATTTCAAAGATTTATTTATTTTGAAGAGATATTTATTTTTTGTCATTGACCTTTTGTCATGTAAATATATAATTAATGATGAAGACCATGGGCTCTGTGTGAATTGATAATTTTGTAAAAATCTATGGGGTATTAAATATCCCCATGTTTCCATGATGGGGAAGCATTCAAACCCTTTGAAACAGGGAAAAAAACCTCTCCCCTCCCAACAAATTCAAAAATATAAATCAGTCACTGTCAAAGTCAAAAATTTACAAGAAAAAAAAGACAAATTTATGAGGAAAAAAAATGCCAATTTAAAAGAAAAAAGTAGCAAATTTATGAGAAAAGCATTGCAAATTTACATAAATGGAACAAAATCATAAGAAAAAAGTTGCAAATTTACAAAAAAATGACAAATTTCCCCCAAAAAATAGCAAATTTGTGAGGCAAAAGTTTCAAATTCAAGTGGAAAAACACTGCAGATAATCAAGAAAAAAAAAACTGAGCATTTAAAGAGACAAATTTATGAGGGGAAAAAAAAATTAAGAAAAAGCAGCAAATTTATGAGAAAAACAATTGCAAAATAAGAAAATAGCTAATTTATAAGAAAAACTGCAAAATAAAAAGTAGCAAAGTTATGAGAAAAACATTGCAAATTTACAAAAACGCAACAAAATTCTAAGAAAAAACTTGTAAATTTACAAAAAAAGTAGCAAAAGAGAAAAAATGACAACTTTCCCACAAAAATAGCACATTTGTGAGACAAAAGTTGCAAATTCACGAGGAAAAACACTAAGAATTTTTTAAGAAAAAAGCTGCACTTTTCCATGAAAAAAGACAAATTTATGAGGAAAAAAACCTGAAAATTAACAACAAAGAAGTAGCAAATTTACGAGAAAAATTGCAAAATAACAAGAAAATGTAGCAGTTATGAGGAAAAAATGCAAATTAAGAAAAAAAGCTAATTTATGATTAAAATAAAAAATAAGAAAAACTATTACATTTATGAGGAAAAAGAAACAAGTTTATGAGAAAAAAAAACATTACAAACGTTCAAAAAAATAACAAAATTATGAGGAAAAAGTTACAAATTTACAAGAACAAAATAGCAGACTTTAGACAAAAATGGTAAAATTTCCCTTCCAAAAAGTAACAAGTTTATGAGGAAAAAATTTGCTAATTTATATATAGACTGCTTTATGTCCACATCAAATTACCAATACAAATTACTATTTAAAAGTCAGACAAAAGACAACATTCATGTTGATACACATTAAATTTCTTCCAACAGCATCCATCCTACTTTCTAGTCTAATATTATTATTATGAACCATGAATGCTGTGATTAATTTATACACGCTGTCCAAACACACCCACACAAGCAATTGTACTGACGTGAAACAAGGTTTGCAAAAATAGCACCAAGCATCTGTTTTCTACACATCATTGCAAATTAAGATGGATGAAGCAGCTGGACAGTGAAAGTAGTCAATGAAGGAAAATCACAATTAAAGCGGGATGAATGTGTGCATTATTCCAAAACTAAATATTGACACATCTCGTTTGATCTGTCCAGCTCTGCTGTGTTGTTGTGCAACACCCTGCTCTTGTGCACAATCATCCCCAATAAATAAATCTGAAATGGCAGGGCCCAGTTCATCCTGAGACAATGGCTGTGACAAGGGCTCCATTCAGAGTGTCCGTCCACTAACGAGCGGTCACATTCCTCCATCTTACAGCTAGCAGCTGAAACCCAGCGACAGTAGAACAAACAGCTTTTTTTATTATTACATCTAAGGAGGGAGACTGTCACAGATGAGACTCAGTGAAAGATTTTGTCTCGTATCACCGCTTGATATTGCATGAAATCATGTGAAAGTGATTGTGAGAGCACACACTGACTGGAGCAAGTACTCTGGAAAGAGACACAATCTGTAATCAGATGGAAACACGATTAACTGCAAACATGAATGTCACATCTAAAGTGCATCAATCAGCTTTATATTAGATGATTCCATCTGATTGTCGTGTTTTTCAACCACAGACAAACAAATCTGGTGCAGTCACACTGAAGGATCACATAACAGTGTTTAGAAGATATTTTCAGAATTAATGAGGCTTTATTTCCAAGTACATCAACTTGAATCAGTACACTGCAGGCTTTTAAAGCCTTCTAACATTTGCCAACATCTGCTGTGTCTCTTTAGCAAAACAACAAAACATGCTCTCATCTTACTGACACAGACATGTCTTAAAATATTATCTAATCATTACAATGCTTTTCAACCAGGGATGAGAAAATGTTCAGGATCCTGCAGGAAATTGTCCAGTTTCAATTGCAGTTGCTATTTTCAACTTGCCATTGTTGTGCATTAGCATCTGCAGTGCCTCCTCCATGTCAGTGGGCGGTAGCAAGAACTCAATCTCTCCTCTTCTTTCTCCTCTCCAGGGAGGCTGTGCCCGAGTTTGGGTTTCCTGCACAACTGGAGGCAGTAGTTTCAGGACCCGCAGATTTACTATTGCTGAGCCCACAACACGATTTGGACAGGTGTAAATGTCACCACCTCCCCCAGAAACTGCACCCCAATGTCGGAGCACCAAACAAGGGATGGATATGGAGGTCTGCCAGTGTTGAGCTGAGAAAAGTGTGTCTGCCGTAAAAACAACCCCCTCCGCGGGAGAGTGCATCTGAGCGGCCACCTGTCTCGTTTTCACACTAATTCCAACAGCAAAAGCATCAAGCAAATTCCTGGCCCAAATTGAACAAAATCCAACTTGTACAGATGCAAACTCGTGTGCACTTGTGTCACCTGGAGCAGCTGTGTGTGTGTTTGTGTCTTTCTAGTGATTTTGTATGCAATCGCACCGCATTTCACACTGAGTATATAAAAATTACAACACTAAATTGTCATTAGATATGTCATAATAGACTATAATGTGTCATTTTATAGCATTTTAGATTTTGGGGGTTCCACTGGATTTTTTTTATATACAAAGAATTATTCTGTAGCTCAGAAAAAGTTGAAAAAGACTGCTCTAATCATCCCACGTCACCAACACTAAAGTTTATAAAGGGCTGTGCATATCAACATTATAGTTTTGTATTTTTCTAAATAGCAGCTCTTCATTTTCAAAAATCAATTTAGAGGGATGCAGGAGTGAGCAGAGTAGCCAGAAATTTTACTACCAAATGCTTGAGTAGAAGTTCAGGTTTTTCCTTCAATTACTCAAGAATTAAAAGTGTGTCGGCGCTGTGATCAGGGGCGGGGGTGGGGGGGTCTCCTGGCATGCTGCGCCGCGGGGTATTCACAGACTGTTTTATTCTTGTGTTCTAACCGTCATTGTTGTACTGTTATAAATGTGTTATAAGTCTGGCTTTGCTAGTGTTGTTTTCTCTGTGTGGGAGACATTATGTGTCTGCGTCACCCTGAGTGAGGTGAGTGTCTGTGTGAATGACCTCCCCTCTGTTCTGTGTAATTTGGCAGTGATGAAATAAATGCCTACTATGTTCCAAATCCTCTCTCATCACTGTGTGAACCCATGAAACACCACACTGGTGTCAGGAGTGGGATAATGAGAGATGGAAGCAAGAATCAAGGCAGAGATTCACAGGCTTGAACAACTCATTGACCCAGATGGAAATGGACAGCAGAGCGTACACGCCAGCTTCCAGAGCTGCTCGCAGCAAAGAATGGGGAAGAGGACCAGATGGAGCAAGTGCGTCCCATTTTCTGTCTTTTTCGAGGCAGGACGGGGAGCGCCAGTGGGGGAACTACAAGCCAGTGCAGTCGGCACTGCAGCCGAGGGCAGTGATCAGCACGGAGGCGATCGTCCCAACCCCAGCACCGCTTCCCCGCCAACTGGCCAAGCTTCCCCACTTTGGTGGCGACACCTCACGCAATGACTATTTCATCCAAGTTGAACTGGCCACCACGCTCAACAGCTGGACACCTGAGGAGACAGCTGTGCAGGTCGCACTGGCTCTGGAGGGTGGAGCTCTCTGCACGCTGCCTGATCTCCAGCCGAAGGAACGTCACAGCTGGCCAGCGCTACAGGGAGCGCTTCAGAGGCCGTTCAGGAGGACGATCCATGCTGACCATGTCCAGGAACAGCTAGCTAGCCACCGCCGATGCGATCAAGAAAATCCGGGGGCCTATGCGGCAGATGTCCGGCTGCTGACATGACGTGGCTACCCAGACATCTAGCTGGAGGCGGTGAAGAATCTCACCTGAGGGCTCTGCCCAGCCCGACTCCGAGAACACGTCCGGATTTGCACCGTGAGCAGCTGGGAGACGGCCGTGGCAGAGGCGGAGCATGTAGAGCCAATGCTGGAGCCCGTGGCTGACATTTCATCACCGAGGAAGAGAGTTTTCCAGGCCACGGCTGAGAGTGAGGATGAGGAGGAGGAGGAGCTGCACCAGGCCATAGCTGCACGGCCGACGAGAGTATGATGACGGCATGAGAAAGGATGCTTCCGCTGCAGGGAACCAGGCCACGTCAGGGAGCCGTTAGCATCCATCTGAGCCTCAGCCAGGGTGGGGCCTCTGGCTTGGCCACCCGTGGGGCAGCTGAGTGGTACGGGGTGAGGCGATCTCAGTGAAGCACCACGTTATAATATGTTACTGTATAAAGTGAAGCCTTTCGAGATAAATAGTTATGCTATATCAATACAGGTGTTTTAGTATTCGCCACTGTCCAAAGGGAAAGTTCGGTTCATCTGCATCACCATCTTCTTGAAAAGTCGCTAAGAGCGCATTCAGTCGGTCACTGTTTGGGCCCGACCAAAGAACCAAGCAGTGGCTTCTGCAGATAGTTCGGTTCGTTTGGTGCCATCTGAACGTGCGTTGGAACTCTGGTGCGCACCAAACAAGCAAAGTCTGGACGCCCTGAAAACAGGGGTCTGGGTTCACTTGCAAATGAAGTCTGGTGCACTCCGCTTGCAGTGTGAATCCAAACGGAGTATCCAGCGGACCAAAGGGCGGAAGTGCCCCTCTGCATTTGTGTAACCATAGCAACACTTAATCTGAGAAGAGGAAGTGGCGTTTACCATAGTACATTTTGGGTAGAAAATAACAATATGACAACCATGCGAATCCGAGAAATCATTTTACTGGTGAAAGCCAAGGAGGAAAGGTAAAAAATGTCTTGTTTGTGGCGGACAAACAACCCGGCTGAAGGGAACATATTTCCGTTTTCAGTCCTGGCTAATCGATGAGCTTGATTTTTCTTCTTCGCCTAGATTTTTTCTTCCTGGTCAGTGGTGGTTTCGGCTACAGCGCCCCAAATGAGCAGCTGTTGTAACTGTGTGACGCTGTCCAGGCAGTTTGGTCCCCTGCAGTGTGAATGCAAACTGGACCACATGAAGGTGTGAAAATTCTCGGCATTCCTCGCCCAGTCGAACCGAGACCCCCGGACTATCCTGGTCTGAATCCAGCCTTAGTTGCTGCTCCTTTTAAGAAGTTGAGCCAAAAGTTTCTGCAACGAGAAAACACAAACAATCAAAAAGCTAAATATTTATTTTGTATTTCTGGTTATCTGATGCACACAAGTCCTCTATGTGCAGAAACGGAAGTGAAGCAGAGCCCCTGATACCCTCTCACCCACACCAGAACACGAGATACTCTTTGAAGACCTGCTGGGCCCCTCTGGCGTGGCCCCTCTTCCCAGTTGTGTTATCAGCCACAGCAGCAGAGTGGGAGGTGCAGCTGTTTGGACCCTGGGTCTGCAGTTTGGCTGAATGGTGGCACAACACTGACGCTTTCCCTGCCACTGAAGGGCCTTTTGTTTTACGGGGAACACAGGCCTCATACACTCAGCACAACGCAACCGTTCACAGTTTCTCTTCATGAACGGGGAAAGGCAGGGCAGGGTGTGACGAGGAGACTGGAGCAAATTAGGTTTTTGAGGGGGATGATCATTTCTGGCCACGGATATAGGAAAATAAACAAGTGCTTGGTCCAAGTGGCATTAAAGTCAATGAAATGTGCGTGTTAAAATCAGCATGTTTCGTCTTACGTGTGGAAATACAAACCTGTAGTAACAGCGGCCTCTAGTGGAGTATTAAATGTATTACTGTAAGAGTAAGGAAATCCCATAAAAAACCATGTGTAACAATTTGTTTTAACATTTTCTTGCTCTTGGGCAGAACGTCAAATTTCCCATTTGCTTATGTCTAAAATTAATGGAAAACACCATTTCTTCTATTAAAAGTTTGTTTGAACGGCAATCATAAATCTCCAAAGCTAGTTACTTCTAAGCATTTTTGTTTATTTTTGCACAACTTTAGTATAAATGCACTGCAATCAGTTTGATATGATGTTCCATTCAGACCTAAGTTAAATGAAAATGTTACAGAGAATAGGCTCATTTCCAGGTCATAAACACAAACTCTGAAGGGAATAAAATGCATTTTTTACACTTTTGAGCTCTAGAGCAATTAAGAAAATAAAAACATTCTGTCAACAAAAATCACACTTGTTTTGGCCATATATCATAGCAGGTCTCACATGCCCTCTAAACTTTCCCTTTCACTCTAGCTGCTATCCTTCTGTGACAAATCACCTCTGAGCTCGTCTCCACCCTGCCCGCTCTCTCTTATGCACTGTCTATTGTTTTAGATGGTTGACCCCAAGTATTTAAACTCATCTACCTTTATTATGTCTATTCCTTTCATCTTCACCATTACACCTGCATCATTTACACACATGTATTCTGTTTTGCTTCAGCTAACTTCCATTCCTCTTCTCTCCAGTGCATGTGTCCACCTCTCCAGGTTCTCTTCCACCTGCTCCCTACTTTCACTACAGCTCACACTGTCATGGTCCACGGAGAATCCTGCCTGACCTTGTCTGTCAGCCTGTCCATCACCATAGCAAACAAGAAGGGCTCAGCACTGAACAGAATAGTTATTTTTCTATCAAAAAAGTTACATTAAAACTAGTGACAAGTGGAAAAATATGTATTTGGTCATAATTAAATGTTTCATTATAAAGTGTACATTTCTGATTTGAAAGTACTACTACCACACACTTTATAGATGTAATCATGAAAAATGTCTCTGCAATTATAAAATTGGTTCCACAGCCATATTCTAACACAGCCCACACTTTCTCAGTAATTACATAGCCTCCGTGCATAAAGCAAAGGAAAATTACAAGGCTTAATCAAAGAAAAACAGACAGCAAACCACTCCACATTTTTTCCAACCTCACACTTGCATACACTTTCAAAAAAAGTAAGTATATAGTACAATAGGTACAAAGTTTTGAATACCTATCAAAATACAGGAGCCATTCATCATTAGCGGTCTACAAAAATGTTTATATTTTATGACAAAGCAGTAACAAATTTGGAAATAAAAGCCTAAAACTACAAAAGAAGTTGTAAGTGTATGAGAAAAAAAGAATTACAATTTTTCAGGAGAAAAATCTTACAATTTAACTTGAAAAATGTGCAAATTCACAAGAAAAAAAATCAAAATGTACACAAAAAAGCCATACATAATATTTTGTTATATTTCAAAAATATACAAGAAAACTGTCACAAATATATGAAAAACAACCAACAACAAAAAAATTCCTAAACTTAGTCATATATTTTATAGATGTACATTTATGAGAAAACATCGGTTAAACTTTCATTTTAAAACAGCTTTTTCCAAAGCAGAAGTTGCACAATACAGTCCTACAAGTTTTACACATCTGAGGTGCGTAGTCAGAAAAACATCCAGATAATGTTTAAAAATATTTTAGGACCCTAATTGTCAATTAATTCACATTTCAAATGAATTGGGTCTAAGAATGAAAACTACTGATGGTCTATAATATTTGCCATTTACTAACAGTACTTAAAATAAATCATTACCTGAACATTTTTTTTTCTTCAGAAACTGATTATTTGGTATAATTAATCCGCTGGGGTGCCTTTTTATTAATTCATTATTTTCAGCCACTGCAACATTCTAAAGAGAGGAATGGCTGCAGCATCAGTGGAGAAACATTTATGCTAAAATGTTTCACCCTTAGTGAGGCTTAATTGAGCTTGCAGGAAGAAGGTGTTTTGTTACTTGTTCCATTGCAGGTGGTTCGTATACATGATTAAAGTACCTGAACCATGTAACGTTCAGTGTCTCAGACAGGTCCTCATGACCCGCTGACAGCTGCTTGGAGACTAGATTCATACATATGTATACAAAACAACTTCATGGAGATCAGTACTGAGAACACAAGAGTCAGATGATCGTGTTGCTTTGATCATATCGACCCCTTTTATTTTATCTTACACAGCAATGTCCATGTCCACTCTGTATTTATTGCCATTGTTTAAAAGTTTAAAAAAAATACTTTTGAATGCTGTCATAAATTAACATTTCTTATTAAAAGTCCCATACTGTGCATTTTCCAGGGATTAATTAAAGGCCTCATTTACTGAAAAATGGTGGGTTTGTAGGTTTTAACCGTCCGGTCTCAAATGTGTCTATTGGTCATATGATTATCGAAAAAACATCAAAACACTCACTTGTCTTAAAAACACTTTATCTAGCTTTTCTCTCCAACAGTTTTGACTCTTCCGGGGATTTTCTTGTACGTCAAGAAATGGTAAAGCCAGCCCAGAGCCGTCTTTGAGACCTGCCCACTCCTCTGTCATTGGCCACCATAGCTGTCTGTCATGTAGATGGACAGGGAGCTAAAGGTATTAGCCCCTGAGCTAACCTAGTAGCCTAGGAAGAGTGCATCACCAAGCATGGTTATATTGTTATTTTCTTCAGATTACAACCACCCTAATCACTGGTTCCCTAATTCACAGTCGATAATATACTATCTTGGGTAATTCTGGCTTGTTTTATTATATTTTCGCCTTAATGCTAAATTAAACAGCATTAGCGCGCTAGGTGGTCGGAGGCCATAGTTGCCAAGTCTGCTTCTTATATGTGACTTTGGGCTTGTTTTTCTCTAAAGTCGCTTGCAAATCTCGTCATTTGTGGGTTCCGGGTTTTGGAGCTTGTTTTTTAATGTGTAGTTGCCTGTTTGGGCTTGCTTTTTGGGGAAATTACTGAGGTAAAAGTGGCCTGCCAGGGGCTTCACTTCTGGCGGCCAATGATCCATTCAGTTTTTCTATAGAGCTCAGTGGCCCACCCGACACCACTCAGCTCTGAACTCAATGGGGCGTGCGCTATCCAGTTGTGTGTGTGTGTGTGTGTGTGTGTGTGTACAGATCTGTGCATATGGGACTTTAAAACGGAAAAAAAAAATCTCCATTGAAATGAATGGCAAGAGCAAAATTATCTTTTGATCCCGATCAAATTTTGCCACGAGTTACACATATGATGTTTGTCAGTTTAAAAGACAGTTTTCCACATAATTAAAGTTGTCAGCTGTCATATAACAGAGTAACATTTAGTTTTGTTTAAACAACTAGTGGACAACAACTCCCATCATCCTACATCACTAAACTGTGCTGTTACATATGCAGAATGCACGTTTTTTCTTTTGATTGGAGTTTAAAAACTTAATTTATTCAAAGCTTTTTTGTTGACTGTGTTTACTATAAATTTGCTGTTACCTATGCAGAATGTATATGTATTTTCCTTTAATTAGAGTTTATAAAATTCCGTTATTCAATGCTGACTGTGTTTACAGTCAATTCACTGTAAACAAAAATAAACCTATATATCAATATATGTTACCAAGCAGCCTTCCTTTTAGACAATGTGGTAGGTTGCCTGATGGGCTTGTTTCCATAGAGCTGGTTGCTTGTTTCTCTCATGAAACCTGGCAGCACTGTTGGAGGCAATCGTAACTGGATACAGCTCGCCTCAGCAGGGAGGATGGTGGGCATGCCGTGTGGCATTAGCTTAACTGTTGATCCTGTTTGCTGATTGCTGTTTTCAATAAATTCTATTGAATCCTTGTTAAGCTAACAACGCTTGACCATATATTTCATTCTTTGATGTTATTTTAGCTTAGTTAAAGTTTTATTTTCTCAAACCGAAATCCGAGACAGCTAGCAAAAGTGAGCAGATTACCCACTCATTCACATATGCTTCTGTGTTTATTGTGCTCCAGAGAACGGTCATATCCTATTGATCATTAAAACGACACACCCCTCTCAACCACGGGTTATTTCATTCATTCTTTACGACAAACATTCATGGTACATGCTCAGGGGTAACGTGTCAGCCATTGACCTGGTTAGCTCCCCAGGCCACATCTGGCATCTGAGATCTGACCTGGGGAGAATTTCTTATAATATTCCTTACATTTGTTGGTGACCGAGAAAAGTCTTTTTAACAGTTTTACAGAAATTCTCCACTCACGCCATCATTCCCGTAGACCCTACTTGGGAGCAGGCACACTGTGATTTTCTTCTTCTTGTAGTTTTACAGCAGTTGGCAACCAGCATTTAGGTGCGTTACTGCCACCCCCACATACTCCTTACTTCCTCCTCCTCCCTCTTGTGTTTTTATGTTTTACCATCACGTGGCTCAGCAGTGCCAGGTAAACACGCTGGCAGCGTGCACACACATGAGCAGCAAAGAGCGGGAGCAGAAGAATGGCAGAGAGGAAGAAGAGCACTATGTGGCTATATTTTCAAATGAAGGGAGACATTTTATTTAATTTCTGTATTGCAGTTTCTGAACATTACCTCAAAAAAAGAATGTTTTAATTTGCTCTTGAGTGATAATGTTGTGCGGTTTGTTTATTTAAGCAAAAAATCCAGACATGACAATGTGTGGGGGAAAACTGTTTTGTTACAGTTTTATTGTTTCTGAACAGAAAGTTTTATTATGATAAAAAAGTATTTTCTATTTACCTATAAACTTTCCCCAAATTCTGTCCTAGGTTTTCACCAATTAATAACGCAAATGAAAAATCACAAAACACTTATAGGTCATGAAAATTCATTCATATTTAGTAATTTGATGATGCATCCACCTAAATTATTTTTTTAAAAAGTATCGGTATTGTATTGGTGATACTGTCCCTGTATTTACTTGGTATTGGATCAATACCAAATCTTGCAGTATCGCACACCACTAACAGCAGAGCTAAAGGGTAGGAGCTAGCCAGCTAATGGCTAAGTGTCATAAGAGGGAGGGTGTGGCGGTTCGTTTTAACCCCACAACAGACTAAGGACACTCAGCCCTCTTTTCTCTGTTTTTCTGCTGCATTACTGAGAAGCAATGTGCCATTCATGTATTTGTGATGCAAACATGCATGTGTTGTGATGTAATGCGCCATTCTGTATAGTGTGCATATGGCTTGTCCTTACTGTGCTTTTTCTGAGCATCTTAGATGTGCTTTGGTGTATTAATGTCTACAGGTAGACGAGTTTCTTCTGTCTCACCTATGTGATGTTAATCGATGCCTTTCATCCTTTGTACTCATGCGTCCTGTCCTTACTGTGACCTAGAGACTCAGATCAATATGTAGATGTGCTTGTTAGCCTCTTTGTCTGACACTTGGAGCGAGGTCTAGCTAATCTGCTCATTGTGATGTATGTCTTACAAATGCAAATACCTCCTGCCTGTTCTGTTGTCCCTTTGATCATTCTAAACTGTGGGGTACGTCTCTTTGATGTATTGTTATGATCAAGTATTTAAGGTGCAACTCTGTAACGCAATCTCTCTCTCTCTTACTCTCTCACTCTGATCCTGCAACAGGTGGACACACTGTGTCCGCCTCTCTTTCTCTGAGAGCTTAGGGATCCCGCTCTGGGCTGCTCCACTATGCACCGGAGAGAGGATCCCGTGAAGGCGACATGATTAATAAAACCTGCTCAAAACCACAGCACTGCTGCTTATTTTTCATGCCGCCTCACTGGTGACCCCTCGAACACGCACACGTTTTGTGCAACGCAGCCTTCTGTTTTGGATGGCCACGCTGGCGAACCGACGCTGAAAAAAACGAGCGGCCAGCGAACGCAACACCCGGGCATGAATGCTCCGTCGCCTGAGATCTGCACAACCACGCTGGACCGGCCGCTCTCACTGAGAGCGCACGCACCTCGTCCTCTCTCCACGACGGCAACCTCCAGGGCCGACGGGGAGCACAGCGCGTGGAACTGAACGCACCATGGCCGCACGAGCGACAACGATCGTCTCCTCCCTCTCACCGCTCCAACGCAGCTGCACGAGCCCGGGGCACAAAGATCGTCTATTGCCTCGCACCGCTCCAACGCGCCTCCACGAGCCCGAGGGACGGAGATCGTCTACTTCCTCACACCGCTCCAACGCAGCTGCATGAGCCTGAGGAACAAAAGATCGTCTATTCCCTCCCGCCGCTCCAACGCCTCTGCACGGGCCTGAGGGACTAAAGATCGTCTATTTCCTCTCAACGCTCCAACGCACCATGGCCAAATCTACAGCAACAGCTCAACCTGGATTTTATTGGCGCCGTCTGCGCTGATCTCCGCCAAGTTTCTGCACCCTGACTCACCACTCCAGCGGCCCACCCACGCACTGAACCCCCGCGCACGCATCGGGGAGTTACAAGGACGGCGCATCACGCATGGGACAAGTAATGGCTCCACAGACTGCCTTCCTCCTTCGCCGCTGCCTTTCAGGGCTGCTCGCTCACCTGAGGCACGCATGCAGCATACTGGAAGGATTTGTTAACAGTCTCAGCCACGCCACAGACCGCCATCGTCCTCCGCCGCTGCCCACAGAACCTTCAGGGCTGCTCGTTCACCTGAAGCAAGCACGCAGCTCGCCACTGGATTTTTTAATGGTCTTAGCCACGGCACAACGGGATTTCAGCCGTCAGCTGTTCCCGGGAGCTTTGGGGTTGCTTCAGCACCCAAAGCCAACAGTCCCTATGCTTTGTTTACTTTTTTTCTTACAGCCGCCCCTGCTTTTCTTCATGGCCACAAGAGGAGTCAGAGACTAATTTTTCTTCTTGTGATCTCCGCACGTGCAACGGGACAAACCCTCGACGTCACGGAGCAGCAAGCAATTTTTGCACGGCTCAGGACGATTTCACAGCTCCTGCCGGCACTTACTACCCCTCCCCTCCCTCCCCCTCCGCCTGCAGCGAGCTTCTCCCACAGCTCGCTCACACAGATGGATTATCGAGGTCGCGACCCCCTGCCGCGTCCTCTGGGGGGGAGCGTGTGTGGCGGTTCGTTTTAACCCCACAACAGACTAAGGACACTCAGCCCTCTTTTCTCTGTTTTTCTGCTGCATTACTGAGAAGCAATGTGCCATTCATGTATTTGTGATGCAAACATGCATGTGTTGTGATGTAATGCGCCATTCTGTATAGTGTGCATATGGCTTGTCCTTACTGTGCTTTTTCTGAGCATCTTAGATGTGCTTTGGTGTATTAATGTCTACAGGTAGACGAGTTTCTTCTGTCTCACCTATGTGATGTTAATCGATGCCTTTCATCCTTTGTACTCATGCGTCCTGTCCTTACTGTGACCTAGAGACTCAGATCAATATGTAGATGTGCTTGTTAGCCTCTTTGTCTGACACTTGGAGCGAGGTCTAGCTAATCTGCTCATTGTGATGTATGTCTTACAAATGCAAATACCTCCTGCCTGTTCTGTTGTCCCTTTGATCATTCTAAACTGTGGGGTACGTCTCTTTGATGTATTGTTATGATCAAGTATTTAAGGTGCAACTCTGTAACGCAATCTCTCTCTCTCTTACTCTCTCACTCTGATCCTGCAACAGGTGGACACACTGTGTCCGCCTCTCTTTCTCTGAGAGCTTAGGGATCCCGCTCCGGGCTGCTCCACTATGCACCGGAGAGAGGATCCCGTGAAGGCAACATGATTAATAAAACCTGCTCAAAACCACAGCACTGCTGCTTATTTTTTCATGCCGCTTCAAGGGCGGCGTTTGATGCAGTTTTTGACAAGATTCAAAGCATTTTTAGAAAGGCTGGAAAAAGAAAAAGAAAAAAAATTGTTGCAATAATTAAATAATTAAAGAAAATTTGAACAAAATATGTCACAAATATTTCATTAAGACATGTGAGCTATTAAAATGTGGGAAAAGTGCAATCAATGAGCACTTTTAAGTTTTGACATTTTCGAGGCTGTACTGTAACATGGTATATATGTAGTATAAAACGGTGGTCCTCAACCTGAAGGCTGCAACCCATGGAACCACTTGGTACTGGGTCGCAAAGGAAACAACCAATTTATTCCTCTGCATTATTGAAGTGTTGTGGCCGACACACATTGTGGGCTCACGCTGCCACAGAGACAGGACTGAATGTGTATTGCGGGGTGTCACGTCTGCAAGGACTAAGGACTCGAATCTACAGGAGGTAACAAGGAAGTGTGAGATTTGTCTCTTTGTCCCACAGAAGACGCCCCGGAGGGTATTCCAGTTCATCAAGAAATGAGAGACAATGGTGAAGCTTCAAAGGGATGCTTTGTAACTGTATGTTGACTGAAGACACCATGTGGCTTGAATTCTGATGCTGGAAATGTATAAAAGGGGGTTGAAGTATGATTCTTTCTCTTTCCTGCTTTGAGAATGCTAGGAGCTTGTGTTCTGTCAAATAAAGCTGGTTTATGACTGAAACTCAGCCTCGTTATTTGAGCATGCTCCTACACTGGTGACCTACGACGGAGAATGAGCAATGAGAATTCTTCCGAACCGGGCTCGGTGGAAGCCAGCCTGATGGCCGCCTCCACGCTCCGGCTGCCCGATTTCTGGCAGCACAGCCCGCGCTCATGGTTTAGCGCAATCGAGGCACAGTTCAACCTCCGGAGAATCTCCAACGACGACACAAGATTCTACCACGTGGTAGCGAAACTGGACAACGACACGGTCCAGAGAGTGGAGGATTTGGTTAATCATCCACCAGACAGCGACAAGTACAGCGCATTGAAAGACGCGCTGATCAGCCATTTCACCCCCTCAGTCCAACAAAGAGCAGAGGGGCTCCTGGCGCTGACGGAGGCAGAAAACAATAGACCTGCGGACCTGATGGTGAAGATGCTGCAGCTCAAAGCCTCCGAGGATGGCGAATTCATTTTCGCCCACCTATTCCTTCGAACCCTGCCACCAGCAGTGAGAGTGGCCCTGGCAGAGTCACCCCGATTGGCCAAGCGAGACTACCATGGGTTGAGCAAGGAGGCGCAGAAGTTGGTCGACGCCCACAAGCAGAACGCGGTTTCGGCCGCGGCGGCTAGTTCGGGAACGGCGTCCGGAGACAGCTTGGGTCCAGCGGCACCAGACGCACCAACAACGGCGGCGATCGGAGCCAGACGACGCGGAGCGGAGAACGGCTCGTGCTTCTACCACTGCCGTTTTGCAGAGAGAGCGCACAGGTGCGTCCCACCGTGCAATTTTAAACGCCAGGACCGAGGGCCGGTAGCAGCTGCGACTCTCGGCAATGAGAACAGGCTGCTTTACCTGACGGATTTACGCTCGGGGAAACAGTTCCTCGTGGACACGGGCTCGCAGCTGAGCTTCGTCACGCCCACCTACGCGGAACGGCTGTCGCCTTCTAAAGCCCCCTGGGTGTCAGTGTCAGCAGCGAACGGCTCCACAATTAAAACGTTTGGTGAGAGGACCATGCTTCTGTCCTTACAGGGTCGTTCATTTGAGTGGACATTTATTGTAGCAGCAGTCAGTTTCAACATGTTAGGGGCTGATTTTTTGTGCTCACATGGTTTATTGGTTGATCTTGCTAATAGACGTCTGATTAATGCACTGTCTTTTCATTCTATTCCCTGCACAGCTCGGGTGGCCCCGCCAACTGCACATGCCAGCGTCTCAGCCGCGGGTGGTAAGTTTCACACTCTGCTTGCTCAGTTTCCAGCACTCACAGTCCCCACTTTTTCAGCAACGGTGGCCAGACATGGGGTAGAACATTTCATAACAACCACAGGCCCTCCCGTTTTTGCAAAGGCTCGGCGTTTGGACCCAGCTAAACTGGCCATCGCGCGCGAGGAGTTCACTAATCTGGAAAAACTAGGCATCGTTAGACGCTCCAAGAGCGCTTGGGCTTCGCCGTTACACATGGTCCCAAAGGCTGACGGCTCGTGGCGGCCTTGCGGCGATTTCCGCAGGTTGAACAACGTTTCAGCTCATGACCGCTACCCGATTCCGCACATTCAGGATTTTTCTGTTCATTTGGCGGGGGCGCGCATTTTTTCTAAAATAGACTTGGTGCGCGGCTATCACCAGGTTCCAGTGCGCGCGCACGATGTACCCAAAACAGCGGTTATAACTCCTTTCGGCCTTTTTGAGTTCTTGCGCATGCCTTTTGGCCTCAAGGGGGCCGCGCAGACTTTCCAGCGCATGATGGATGCAGTTTTACGCGACCTGCCTTTCGTGTTCGTTTATTTGGACGATATTTTGGTAGCCAGCACGTCCGAAGGCGAACATGAAAAACACCTCACAGCAGTTTTCCAGAGGTTGGCAGAGCACGGGTTAATAGTGAACCCAGCGAAATGCCAGTTTGGGGTGGCGCAGATTGATTTTTTGGGACATCGCGTTTCGGCAGAGGGAGCAGTTCCCCTTCCAAATAAAGTGCGTGCCATAACAGATTTTCCGCAACCTCAAACGGTTAAGGCGCTTCAGGAGTTTCTAGGGATGGTTAATTTTTACAACTGTTTCCTCCCAAGCGCAGCACGACTCATGCAGCCATTGTACACCGCGTTAAAAAAACAAAAGCCCGCAAATAAAGTCGAATGGTCTCCGGAGCGGGAGCGCGCTTTTGCCCAGGTCAAATCAGCCCTGGCAAATGCAGTTTTGTTAGCGCACCCAGTTCCAACGGCCCGCATGGCGCTCACCACTGACGCTTCCGATGTAGCGGTGGGGGCGGTAGTTGAACAGTTTGTGGCAGGTACCTGGCAACCCCTCGCGTTTTTCAGCAGGACCTTGCGCGATAGTGAACGGAAATACAGCGCATTTGACAGGGAGCTTTTGGCCCTACACTTGGCCATCCGTCATTTTCAGTTCTGGTTAGAGGGGCGACGTTTCACCGCTTTTGTGGATCATAAACCGCTAACGTTTGCGATGGCCAAAATTTCAGAACCCTGGTCAGGCCGGCAACAAAGGCAACTAGCCGCAATATCGGAGTTCACTACTGATATTCAGCATGTCGCGGGTAAACACAATGTTGTAGCAGACTGCCTCTCGCGTGCAATAGCACCACCAAGCCCTATAGGGGCAGACTCTGTAGCCATGGCCGCGGGCCCGGGCAGCGACGCGGGAGCGCGCGCAGCCCCGGTCTGTGTTGGGTTAGATTATGCAGCCATGGCTGCGGAGCAGGTTAACGACGCGGACGTGCGCGCGCTCCAGTCTGGACCAACAGGGTTAAGGCTGGAGCACAGGGTGCAACAAAACGGTATGCCCCCGCTAATCTGCGATGTCTCCACGGGACGGCCCCGCCCTGTGGTGCCAACCGCGTGGCGTCGCCGTGTTTTTGACTTGGTCCATTCTCTCGCGCACCCGGGGGTGCGCGCATCGATCAAATTGGTGGGGGAGAAATTTGTTTGGCCCGGGTTGCGCAAACAGGTCAAGGAATGGGCAGCAGCCTGCGTAGCGTGTCAGCGAGCTAAAATACACAGACGCACTAAGGCCCCGTTAGAACCTTTCCACATCCCCGCTAAGCGTTTTGATCACGTGCATGTTGACCTGGTCGGCCCGCTTCCGTTATCACACGGGCACACACATCTTTTGACAATGGTAGACCGCACCACGCGCTGGCCAGAGGCGGTTCCTCTGGCATCAACCACAGCGGAAGAAGTTGCGCGAGCATTTTTAGCAGCATGGGTTGCGCGTTTTGGTGTACCGTCGGACATAACGTCCGACAGAGGTCCCCAATTTATTTCCGAGCTGTGGTCATCGACGGCCCGCAGCTTGGGGGTGAAGATTCATCGCACCACCGCGTATAACCCCCAGGCTAATGGTTTATGCGAACGCTTTCACAGGTCATTGAAAGCAGCCCTCAGAGCGTCGCTAACGGATACAAATTGGGTAGACAAACTTCCATGGGTGTTATTAGGGTTGCGTTCTGCACCTAAGGAAGATTTGCACGCTTCCCCGGCTGAATTAGTTTTCGCCCAACCGCTTCGTTTGCCCGGGGAATTTCTTCCTGATAATCCCGCACCTAGTGGCCCCCCCGCTCAGCCGTGGCAGAGCGGCTCAGGAGCAAACACACTTCCTGGCCCAATCCATCACAGTTTCCCACACGTTTTTGTGCCCAAAGCTTTAAAAAATGCAGAGTTTGTTTTTGTTAAACATGACGCCCAGCGTCCAAGTTTGCGGCCGTTTTACGACGGACCGTTTCGAGTGCTGGAGACCGGGCAGAAGCATTTTCTGCTGGATTTAGGGGGCAGACGGGAGCTGATTTGCATTAACAGACTCAAACCCGCTTTTGTTCTGGCTGACGAGGAGGTGCAGCTCGCGAGGCCCCCCCGCCGGGGCAGGCCGCCGAGGGGACATTCTCCAAAGTCTTCACAGAGAGGTGCTAACGGCTTTAATCCACAGGTGCAGAGAGATGTTGCAGGTGCAGCCAAGCCAGGTTGCAGCAGATTTGGCAGAAGATTAAAACCTAGGCAGTTGGTGGATTGATTAGCGATGTATGGAGTGCTTTGTGTTTTTCTTTTTGTTATGCCATTTAGATTTTGCCTTACTAGACGTGTGGGGGGGGTAGTGTGGCCGACACACATTGTGGGCTCACGCTGCCACAGAGACAGGACTGAATGTGTATTGCGGGGTGTCACGTCTGCAAGGACTAAGGACTCGAATCTACAGGAGGTAACAAGGAAGTGTGAGATTTGTCTCTTTGTCCCACAGAAGACGCCCCGGAGGGTATTCCGGTTCATCAAGAAATGAGAGACAATGGTGAAGCTTCAAAGGGATGCTTTGTAACTGTATGTTGACTGAAGACACCATGTGGCTTGAATTCTGATGCTGGAAATGTATAAAAGGGGGTTGAAGTATGATTCTTTCTCTTTCCTGCTTTGAGAATGCTAGGAGCTTGTGTTCTGTCAAATAAAGCTGGTTTATGACTGAAACTCAGCCTCGTTATTTGAGCATGCTCCTACAGTGTTTTATTTTGAAAATATACCGGCTATTCTCTTCCTGCCCGATTTCCTGCCCGTCTGAGCCCTCTTTAAACATTATTACTTAGTGAAGTCAGCTAGCCAAAATGAATAAAACAGTTATCGTTACAGAGTTTGAGTGTTACTTTCTGACTGCAAAAGACCCGTTACACATGAAGGAGTCTATCCGCAACCCTTTCGCGAGCATGCCACGTTTAAGCTTTTATGTAAATGTATTCTGTTCATTTTAACCCTGAATGCTCAGATCAGTTTGTTGGTGCATCCTGCCATATACATGTCGGCAGATTACACATGTGCAGGCAGCTGTTTGGAAGATGGTTCAACGCCTGAAAAGTTGACTATAAACAGAGTTGCGTTTGCGTTCCCGGCCCCCCTCTGCTTCATCCATACGGCCACTACGAGTCAAGCCTTGGAGAACTGAAGGCGGGGCTTGTTGGTTTGTGATGTCATAAAACCCAGAAAGTGCAGTCTGCTCATTTATTTAAGAGTTTAATGACAAAAAGGTAGTGCGTATTTCTTTTTGAAGTGTTTTAATATTCTAACAGGTATACCAGTGACTTACGATAGTATTTCATATGGTTGAAAGCCACGAAAACATTTTGCACAGTGTGGGACCTGTAAGTCATACATAGCTGTATTTGTTCTCTTCTTTCTTTTGGGAACACTGCTGGAATTATAAATGAGCCCATGTAGGCCTAAATGATGTTTAACTGCTGGGAAATGAAAATTAATTGCTCAATTATCTCTGCAGTTACCTTTTTGTGGAGCTCCACTCACTGTCTGTCGTACAAACAGACTTTCTTCTTTTCTTCCTCCTTTCTCTTTTGCACCTCTGCTGGTGTCCTGGAACAAAATCACAACAGTACATCTTTCTTATAATTAATTTACAGTTTCTTTTTTTGTCAGACAAAAAGGTAGAAGATTGGTTTTTTTAATCTTAGCATGTTTCGACTGACACCTGTAGTCATCTTCAGAAGCGTCAGCTGATCGCTGTGATGTGTCGTTTATCAGCTTTTTTCCTTAGGCGTGGCCAGCCTGGTGGACCTGACAGATCCACCACGCCGGCCACGCCTCCCGCCACCACGTGGTCTCTGGAGGATGGAGTCCCAGGTGTGGGAGAGCATGAAGCATGTATCAAGGAAGCCACAGAAATCAGAAAATGTGCAAAGGACACCATGAACCAGGATGAGGGAGCATTCATGCTCTCTCACACCTGGGACTCCATCCTCCAGAGACCACCTGGCGACGGGAGGCGTGGCCAGCGTGGTGGATCTGTCAGGTCCATCAAGCCTAAGGAAAATGGCTGATAAATGACACGTCACAGCGATCGGCTGACGCTTCTGAAGAGGACTGCAGGTGTCAGTCAAAACATGTTAATGTAAAAAACAAACATCTTCTACCTTTTTGTCCGACAAAGAAGAAACTAAATTAATTATTGTAAAAGAATACAAAATTAACGTACTTGAGTATTTAAGTGCATCTTTCTTGTTTATTGTTGGGGAAAAAAATCTGAAATACTTCTGAAAAAAGCTGTATTATTTTATGAACTAAGAATAAAAGGAAATCTTCAGTATTAGAGTTTCAATAGATATTTTCCAAATCACTAACATAAAGAAGATACCAGAAGGGGAAGAAAAACACAAATTTCATGAGGGTGAAAAGTTTTGAAGGATAAAAACAGCATATTTGTCAGGGGCATGTCACTTACACAGACTCTGTCTTGACATGCAAATGTGATACAAGAGATAAAGATGCATCTGTCCAGGGAACAAAAACCATCTGATTCTGTGCCAAGAGGGAGACAGAGATGGAACTCACTGCTTGGATTTTGGCTCTACTTCGTTCCTGGTAATGGCTCTGTCTCCCGGTCTGAAAAGGTTACCTGAAAATACAAGTACATACACAATGATCCACACAGACACACAATGTTGATGGAGCTGAGGGCAAAGCAAAGCAGTCAGTCACACTAGATTTTTCTGGAAGACACTAAAAGCATGATTTTCCATTGTTTATATTTATCACATGAAAAGAAAACGAATCAAGAAAATTCTGGGGAGAAAAAGCCAGGAAGTCAACCTCCTACACTTTCAAGACTGTAAGGTATGACTTTATATCATTATTATCCAATAAATAAATAAAGACTTTGTGAGTTTGCAGATGATTTGTGAACACATTAATTAGATTTCTGACTTTTGTCTTTGGAATCTGATGCTGACACCTGCCCAGTCTGGTGTGTTGCTCCTTTATGACCAGTAGGGGGCAGGAAGCGCCATACAATCACAGCAAGAACTCATCCACTGTAAATTCTGTTGTGTTGAAATTAAGGCAGAACACATAAAGAGCTGAATAACAATATTTGAAGGACACAGAAATATGTCCAGTGAAGCCCCAAGGCTGGATATATAGCAGAATAAAGTTATTTCAAGACTGTTAGATTATAACACATAGTGGATAAACGTTTTTAATTGAGCAGTTTATTTTCGTTTCAGCTTATGTATGCCTCAGCTTAACACAATATCTAGCAGAGATGGGTCGAGTAGCTTGAAACTGTACTGACCTAAAAATATATGATATTAATCATTCAAATATAAACAAAAGTGGTAAGAAAAAATACTGAATGCTAAATACTAATATTGTACTAATAAATATACACTTATATTAAATATTTGTGGCATTTATTTCTTGTAAATTTTGTATATTTTCCTCAAAAATTTGAGGTTTTTTGTATAAGGCTGAACAATAAATCTTACATGTAAATGTGCAACTTTTTATTCATAAATATGTGACTGTTCTCCAATTTGGGAGTTATTTTCTCTTGTGTTAATTTTTTTTTTTTTTGTAACTTTGATTTTTATTCATTTTTCATCATACATATTACATTCAGATCACAGTCTCTATATTTAAAAAAAGGAGCTAGAAGAAGAAAAAAAAGAGGAAAAAAAAGGGGGGGGGACAAATGTTGGAGCATCAAGTTTTTAGTTTCCATCTCTAAATTCTTCTGGTTTTTCCAGTGTCTTTGGTTATTCTTTCAATTTCTGTCTCATTGTTGCACTTTGTAGCGTGTCCATTTCCACCATTTTTTTTCATATTGTCCTTCTTGCATTCTTTGTCGATATGTTAGTTTTTCCATTAAACGTATATCCTCAACAATGTCAGTCCATTGCTGTTGGTCAGGAAGAACTTCTGATCGCCATTTTCTTGTGATTGTTTTTTTACATGCAATCAGCATGATTTTAACTAAATATCTGTCCTCAACCTGTATTACATTGTCTCTTTTAAGATCACATAAATACATCAAGTTACAGTTCATTGGTATATTATATCCAAATATCCTCTGTATTGTCACATGTATAGATTTCCAGAATGATGAGATTTTGCAGCATTTCCAAAACATATGCGAGTGGTCTGCATTTTGAGCCCCACAGCCCCTCCAGCATATAGATTTGGTATTTATATATTTTCTTTGAATCTGTGGTGTAATGAAATAGCAAATCAGATTTTTCCATCTAAATTCCCTCCATGTCCTTGAACTTGTTGATGTGTGTCGTGTTTTCCATAGTTCTTGCCAGTTTTCTTCTGTTATGTTTAAATTTAGCTCTTTCTCCCATTTCTCCTTTATATAGTTACTTGAATGTTTGTTTGCCGTAAGTTTCTGATATAGCTTTGAAATAATTCTTATTTTATTTCCTGCATACGAGCTTAAAATGAATTGTATAATCTCGCTCACATCTGTGTGGAGGTTATGCCTAATCTTCCTCATATAATAATCTCTCATCTGCAGATAACTGAAGAATTCAGATTTTTCTAGTTTAAATTTTCTTCTCATGTTTACAAAACTCCCGAAATCTTTTTTTCCGATATTGCCCCATGCTGTGATTCCCTTGTTCACCAGATTTTTGTATCCCCTATCTTGTTTTGCCGGTTCAAACTGACTGTCAAATGCTACCCATTTCAATAGTTTTATGTCCTCCTTTATATTATACTTTTGTACTATTTTATACCACAGTTCCAAAGTAAATTTAGTGATTGGGTCTATTTATCTGATTTGCTTATATGCATCCTTATCTCCTATTATGCTTTGTACTGGGAGTCCCTCAATTTCCTTTTCCATTTCTTTCCATTTTGCCTCGTATCCTCCATCGCACCAACATATGATATATCTTATTTGTGCTGAGTAGTAATATTCCTTTAGACTCGGTAGGCCCATGCCTCCTTTCTCTTTTGGTAATTGGAGAGTTTTATATTTCACTCTTGGCTTTTTACCTCCCCAAACAAATCTCGATATCATCCTGTCCCACTTTGAGAACTGGGCACCTGGAATCTCTGTTGGTAGAGCCTGGAAGAGGTAAAGCAGTCTAGGTTGTATGCTGATTTTGACTGTCTTAATTTTTGAATTCAGATCCATGTTTAAGATTGACCATCTATCAATATCTTTTTTTATTTCTTGTTCTAACCTATCATAGTTTGCTTTATAGATTTTGCTTAAATCGTTAGGTATGTTCACTCCAAGGTATTTTATTTCTTTTTGTTTCTAGTTTAGTTTGATCTTATCAGTTATCTGGTTTAAAGGGTTATAGTGGAATGTCAGTATTTGTGTTATTGTTATATTTATCTTGTATCCTGATAATTTTCCAAAATTTTCTATCAAGTCCATCATTTCCATTATTGATTCATCTGGTTGTTCAAGGTAAACTATAATATCGTCTGCAAACAGCCCAATTTTGTGTTCCGCTCCCTTTATTGTTCCACCTTTTAATTTCTTATTTTGTCGCATTGCTTGAGCCAGTGGCTCTATGAACAGAGCAAACAAGGTGGGCGATAGGCAGCATCCTTGCCTAGTTGATCTTTGTATATTTACTTTGTCTGTTAAGCTACCGTTTATCTTGATTCTTGCCACAGGTTTTTGATACAGTGTCTTTATGCATTGCACTGACTTTTCGTTAAATCCAAAGCGTTCCAGCACATTATATAGGAACATCCAATTAACCCTATCAAATGCTTTTTCTGCGTCTAAACTCATTATTACTGCGCTTTTCTTTTCTTTATGTATTTGATTAATTATGTGTATTGTTCTCCTGATATTATCATGTGTTTGGCGTCCCTCTATGAAACCAGTTTGATCATCCTCTATCAATTCCGTCAAGAATGTCTTTATTCGTTTACAGATAATTGTTGTATATATTTTATAATCTACATTTAATAAAGAGATTGGCCTATAGTTTCCGCATTGTTCCCTATCTTTCCCTGGCTTTAAAATAACTGAAATAATGGCTTCGTTCCATGATGGAGGGATTTTGTTGTTGTTTAATGTCCAATTAAATGACTTTAGGAGCTGTGGCGTGAGTTCTTCTATAAACAGTTTATAAAACTCAGATGGGTATCCGTCACTACCTGGTGATTTACCATTTTTTAGTGACTTAATCACATCTTTAATCTCTTGTGTTGTTATTTCTGCTGTTAGCTTTTCATTTTGTTGGTTTCCTATTGATGGCAAGTCCAATGTGCATAGAAATTTTTTAATATCCTTAACATTTGTCTCTTCAGGTTGCGAGTATAGTTCTTGATAGAATTTATGGAATATTTCTTCAATGTTTTCTGGGGTAACTGTGGATTTATTTGTGATGGGGTCCTTAATCTTATATACATTATTCACTGTTAGTTGTTTTCTTAACCATTTTGTCAACAGTTTTGTGGCCTTTGGCCCCGTTTCATAATATTTTTGTTTTAAATATCTATTTTTCCTTTCAATTTCATCTATTTGTATTTCTTTTATCTTTATTTTTTCTTCCTTAACCCCTTGCACTCTGGTCAATTTCCCTAAAAACGCCAAAAAATAACGTGCCCAAAGTAGATCAAAAGCTGTTCTTCAACCCTTTGCAGCATCTTCATGGGGTACGGTCTCATTTTAAAAGAAAACACTTTGAATTTTTTGGCAAAACAGTCATAATCTCTCTAAGTGCTCCAGCCACTGAGTAACAGTCATCTAAACATACTGAATTTGAAGAAAATAAATTTTGCCTGGGTGTTTTTTTGGATACAAATGATTGCAAATAACACACAGCTTCAGATCCGGGCTGGAAAATGCAACAGAAATGTAGAACCAAGTGTTATCCAGCTGAGGTCAAAATTTTGTAACAATACCACAAAAAATGAATATATTACACAGCTTTGTTCTCATGTAGTTCCCAGGCGTTTTTGAACTGTGCCAAATTGTGCCAAATGGCAGTTTGGAAAAATGTCTGTAACTTTTGAATGATTCAATATAGAAGCTTCATCTTGGGCTCTAATGAAAGGTGACACTCAGGGCTGTGTGTGTGTGTGGGGGGGGGGCTTGTTTATTCATTCATTCATGAATGAATGAACAAACAAGCCCCCACACACAAAGAAGCATGCCACGTAAAAAATGTGTGGCTTTTTTTTACAAGAAAAAATAGCCTACAGTGCACTAAAAATTATTCTAAAATATTTGTAATGTAGAAGATAACAACTCCCACCCACCCCCACCCCCCCGCTACAGAGGACGGACATCGGCCATCGCTACATGACAGAATAGTCATGTGGTGATGTGGCGACCGTGGCGCACAGTCACCGCGGTCACCGCGCCCCCCCCTCACTACAGAAGAGTAGCGGGGGGGGGCGGCGTTCACGGTCCGGACGCGGCGCACGAACCGTGTACCGCGGCGCACGGACTTCGGACTTCGTGTGCCACACAGTTGTAATTTACCGATCGGTCAAAAGTCATTTTTGATTACAATTTTCAGGGATAAAGAATAATTTAGCTTATAACACTTACTTGTTCACAGCAGCAGCGTAGCTGGCGAACTTCTCTTCCTCATTGTCAGACGAACATGAAGCTGGTCCGCTTATTACGGACTTGTGGTTCTGGCCTCGCGACCCGGTCAAAACATAATTCCATTATTGCGGTTTTGCGCTTCCATGATTGCGGTTTTGGCGAACGATTTTTCAAAACAAATAACAGTAGTAATTCAAAAAGACTGGCGAACGCGTGTGTGTCACCCAGCCTTCGTCGTCGGCCTCCATCGGTCTATGATGACCATGGAAGAGAATCCTAAACGTCTATTCTGCTCGAATAAAAAAAAAAAAAGCACCGCCTGTGGCTGAACAGGCCGATGCACGAATGGCAGTCCCTGTCACACAGGTCGCACTTGTGGGTGGTCTCCGTGCTGCTGGGTCTGTGGCGGTTCTTCCTGCGGGTCCTTTTTTCATCTGCTGCAGCAGTCAGTCTCTCTTCACCCAGCCTTACACAAAACAGCTTTCGAACTTCTGTGCTTCAATTGGCTGGCTGTATTCGCAGCCGTTGGTAGGCGGGTCCTTCTTGCTAGGTTTTTAGTCATTGGTTCTTCAAGGTTTCAGAAACCCAATTCAAGGCTCTTATTAGTCGAATGAGAGGTCAATCATATCTAATCTGTTCGCGGCTGTGTCTGTAGTGGAAGAACGGAAATGCAGCTTTTTTTTTCAGTGCGCTCTTGGACGCAGTGCCCTCGTGCGCCCTCGTGCGCTCTAGGACGCAGAGACGTGCCCGTCCGCGGTACACCGGAGTGCAAGAGGTTAATTTCTTGATATATTTTTGGGTCATTTGTGTTTTGATGTTTACTTTCTAATTCCCTCAGTCTCTCACATCTTTGTTCATATGATTCCAGTTTAGACTTTTTTGCTTTTCCTGATTCAACAATTAATTTACCTCTTAACACGGCTTTTAGTGCGTCCCATAGTATTGTTGGGTCCACTTCTCCATCATCATTCTCCTCGATATACTCATTTATGTTTAACTTTATTCTTTCTTTCATTTTCTCATCATTTAATAGTCCTACATTAAGTTTCCATGTTGTTTGTCGTTTTCTATTGTTTAAATATATTTCCATGTATATAGGATTATGATCTGATATTTCTGCCCCTCCAATCCGACAATTTCTCACCCTGTGTCTGTCACCTTCATTCATAAGGAAGTAATCTATTCTAGAGTGTACTTTATGGACTGCTGAATAATGTGTATAGTCTTTTTCGAGTGGGTGCAGGTCCCTCCATATGTCTACCATACCCATTTCTGCTAGTGAGGTTCTTATGAACTTTGTTACATGTTTTTTTGTCTTCTTAACACTTGTTGTGTCAACTTCATGATCCATGACAGCATTTAGGTCTCCTCCACAAATTAGGACTCCTTCACTGTGTGTTGCTATGAGATCAAACAGATGTTGGAAAAAACCCTTGTCACTTTCTGGTGGGGCATAGATGTTCACTAATGTGATCTGCATACCATCTATTCTTCCCTTTATTATTACATATCTGCCTTCTTTATCCTGGATTTCTTGTTCACATTCAAATTGTATTTTATTTGAAATTAGTATCATAACCCCCCTTTTAGTTCCTCCCTTAAATGAACTGTAATAGGAGTTCTTATAGCCAAATCTCTTTAGTTTCTCATGTTCTGTCTTGTTCAAATGTGTCTCTTGCATAAATATAATTTCGGCTTTTTCCTTCTTGAATTTTCTTATTATTCTTTCCCTTTTAACAGGTGAGTTCAGACCATTCACATTTAATGTCATTATCTTAAGATTTTTAACCATATTCATGTTTTTCCATTTTTTTTAACTTGTGCTCCTAACCCCTTTAACAACAAAACTAACACATATATGTACAAAAACACATTAACGAATCTCGACCTACGTACTTTGGACCTTTCTTCTGCCCATTGGTCCCTGTTGGAGGGTGGAGGGAATGTCCTCACCGAGTGAGGGGCCCTCCCTAGACCTGTAGTTACTATCCAAGTAATAGTCATTAGTCTAGAAATGTCCAACAAAAATCACTTTAACCTCTCCTAGCCGTTTGTTTCTCTTTTACCTTGTCTTCTTGGCCTTCATTTCTTCTGTGCCCTTCTTAATCTTTGTTATAATCTAGGCTTTCCGTTGAAAGCCTTGCAGTTTTTCTTGGGCTCGGGGCGCCACGTCCGTCTCCCGCCCTCTGCCGCTCACTCGCCTCCACTCCGGCTGTCTCGGTGCGCTCCATGCCACCGCTGCTCCAGCCGCTTCCTCCGGTACGCCCACCACAAAGCCTCATTCCTTCATGTCCCGCGCTGCCTCTCTGGCCGTGTTGTAGGTTTTCACGCCGTCATCCCAATGAATTTTCATCTTCGTTAGTGGCGTTTGGAATCTAATTTTTTTCTCTTTCAGCATTTTTTTAATGTTGGCATATTTCTTTCGCTGCTGCACAATTTCTGTCGGGTAGTCATGGTCAAAGAATATCTGTTTGTCGCCAACTCGTATCTTTTTTTTCCACGCTTGTGTCAGGATTCTTTCCTTTACGTCGTATTTTAAAAAGTTTACCACGACTGACCTGGGTGCAGAGTTTGAGTTCGGGTTCTGTGCCAAGGCTCTGTGTGCACGTTGGATCTGCAGGTCTGTTTCATTGGGCAGCTCAAGCTTTTTTTTTAAGAATTGACCTATGAATTTCGTCATCGAGTTGCCTTCAGTGCCCTCCGGAATCCCGAAGATGCGTATATTGCTCCGCCTGGACCTGCTCTCCAGGTCGGTTATTTTTTCCTGCATCCTCTGTGTTTGTGCCGTCAGGGTCTGTAGCAGCTCGCTTGCCTCGGTCGTCCAGTCTTCCAACTCTGATATTTGAGCCTGTGCTTCTGCCATACACGCCCATTGAGTGCGCAGCTACTCCATGTTTTCTGCTAGCTTGCAGTCCATTTCTTTTCGGAGACCCATAATTTCCTCCTTCATCTCTTTTCTCAGTTCTTCCTTAAGAGCCGTTAAATCCTGTTGGAGTTGTCGCTTGAGGTCTTTTATGTCCTTACTTATATTGGCGAAGCCAGTGTTCATAACATCGAGGTTGGCGTCCTCCATTTTCTTTGAAGTCTCCTCATTTTTGTTGGCCTCGTGTTCAGCGATTTCTCCAGTGTTGTTGAAGAGGGATTCTTTAGTTTTACCCTGCTTTTGTCCGTGTGCCCAGCTTCTTCGTGTTTTCATCCCTTGGTTTATTGACCTATTTATGTCGAGTTGGCCATTTACCAAAGATTTTTAATCCGACTAGGGAGAGCTCTCTGTTTAAGCGTTATGCCTCTCCGCCATCTTCCCGGAAGTCCTTCTCTTGTGTTAATTTGAAGAAAATAAAAGAGGTACCCTTTAATATAATCCAATACAATCTTCATTTCATATAATGACAAATTATAACAAAATAAATCAAATGTTTAGCAAGGCAAATAGATTATAAATTCACGTCAGATTTCTTAAGATTTGGGACCCATGTGCTGACTATATTGCAAATCCCAATTCCAATGAAATTGGGATGTTGTGTAAAATGTAAATTAAAAAAAGAATACAATGATTTGCAAATCCTTTTCAGCCTATATTCAACTGAATACAAAAGATATTTAATGCTCAAATTGATAAACTATACTGTTGTTTTGTAAATAGTCAGTCATTTGAATTTGATGCCTGCAACACATTCCAAAAAAGCTGGGGTGGGGGAAAGAAAAAACTGGGAAAGTTGTGCCCTTCAGAGGTAAAGTGGGCTATCCCACAAAACCATTATTTTGAGAAAATGAGCTCTAAAGTTTATGTGATTTAAATATATTTTCATATTTAAGTCACACCTTGAAGGTAATTATAGGGGGTAACTTTTTAATGATATAGGCACACTGATTTTTTGAGAATATTTCAACTTTAGAGCTCATTTTCTCAAAATAATGGTTTTGTGGGATAGCCCACTTTACCTCTGAAGGGCACAGTTGAGGAATGCTCAAAAAAGAAAAACATTTTTGAACATTCCACAGGTAAACAAATTAACTGGAAACAGGTGTGTGTTATGATTGGGTATTAAAGGAGCATCCCTGAAAGGTTCAGTCGTTCACAAGCAAAGATTCAATTCAAGATTCAAAGGTTTTATTGTCAATACTACCATACGTGCAAGACATACAGAAGAATTGAAATTTGACTTGACATTGGGCGCGCTCTATAAGTGCATCCCAGAGCCGCGGCAGCCTTGAAGGCACCAGTCATAGAGGGTAAAGAAGGGAATGAGGGGAGGGGGGGGAGTGACACAATGGGCAGAGAGAAAAAAGCATTGTTAATCAAAATAAAGCTCATTTTATGACCAAAATTGTGATTACATAGAAAAAAACTCTCTAATGCACAATTAGCAGACAATATAGATCACACAATAACAAAGCAGCGAGAGAGACCAGTGTGTGTAGTCAGCATATGATCAGTATGATGCAGTGTGGATGTGTCAGTTGCTGGTGAACAGCAGAGGGTACCCCCTGGCAACGGATGGATCATGTGTTCTACATAGATAAGCATGTCCAGAGTCTGTCTCTCCTCGTGCATGCAGATGGCAAGTTCTGTAAGACACATGATAACGCTGTCCTTGAAGAGCTCAGTCTGCTGAACAACAGCAATTGTTTGTCGATTGTTTGGGTTAAGAGAAGCCAGCCAGACCAGAAGAACGTAAACAGGGCACCAAAAACAAGGTCAAATCTGCACAGTGCACTCAGAGCATAAAATGTTCCTCTCTCATGCGATTCTGTGCTTCATAATTTCCATATACAGGCTTAAAAACATTCCCTGGAGAGCACTAGCGACTCGAGATGTATTCCACCATCTGAATCAGTTACCATTCAGTTCACCATGCCGCTATTCGTGCACTCCCCAACTGGTCGAATCTGATGAAGGAGCTTTGCCGGGTCCGCATTTTGATCAGCTCTCCCACCTTCCTCAATTTCTGATACATCAGGAAACTCCAAAGCCAAAGTAGAAGTCCTGTGATCATAGCCAATAGATGTCTTCTGCATCTCCAGCCGAATCACACAGACACATGAGTTCCCAATGTCCATGAGTCTCCCCCCTTGGGTTCCCCCTAACCCGATCTTCTTTTAAAGTGGTGTCAATCGCATTTAAGCCGCTTTCCAGATCCATAATTTCCGTTTGGATTAAGATTCAGCCAGAAGAAGAGCGACAAAAACACAGACAAAAACGCAACATTGCAAGCTGGGATCAGAAGGGAGTAGGATTTTTTTTTTTTTTTTTTTTTGTTACTTATTTGTACCCGTAGGTAGACTTGGTTTGCAGTCTGGTGACAAGCCACCGGCTGCTGGTCGCTGCGTGCGCAAGCGCCCTAAACCTACATGTTTTTGGTGTGCGGGAGGAAACCGGAGAAATCCCGGAGTAAACCCACGCAACACGGGAAGAACATGCAAACTCCACACAGCTCACTGTTGGTCGGGGGCTGGGATCGAACCCATGATCTCATGATCCCCGCGATCCCCCGGCCAAGGGTAAAACTGTGCTGCCACAGTGCTAAACCACTGCGCCACCGTGCGAGTGAGAGGAGGAGAAAAGCGTCTGCTCTCTCTGAATGCCGGAAGAAGATGGGGCGAGGTTCACCACTTTGTGAGCAACTGTATGGGAAAATAGTACAACAGCTTAAGAACAACGTTTCTCAACATGCAGTTGCAAGGAATTAAGGGATTTGACATTTCTACAGTTCATAATATTATCAAACGATTAAGAGATTTTTCTGCACATAAGCAGAAAGGCTAAAACCAACATTGAATGCCCATGACCTTTGATCCCTCAGGCAGCACTGCATTAAACACCAACATCATTCTATGTTACTGATATTACCATGTGGACTCAGGAACACTCCAGCAAACCATTGTCAGCTCGTCTCTACATCTACAAGTGCAAGTTAAAACTCTACCATGCAAAGCAAAAACCATGTATTGTCATGGGCTGGGTTGGATCGTCTTCCAATCCAGCACCATGACGCGTGGCTGTATTTTCCCTTGTGCTGTTGGTTTCTTTATTTGCTGCTGGTAGAGCTTTAGGAGCCTCTGGATCTTGGCTCCCTGCCAGCTTACAGCCATGCCTGCCCTCTCCCTGCCAGTCATGCCAGCTGTCTGTCATTTTCGGTCCAGCGCAACGTGAG